>OY540803.1:1396276-3796276 GCA_961205885.1 Ptychoptera albimana
GATTTTCCGTCGTTCACAGTCACAATTTTCAACGTTTTTCTGCTTCTTTTTCAATGAATTCGAGATTGGAGATTGGACAGACGTACTTAGTGTTTGAATAAAATTTTTATTAAATTCATTTTTCGATAATTCATTGTCACTCGGTTCACAATCCGTCACATCAAGCTCGTTTTCTTCTCTTATTCGCGACAATTTATTGCCTAGCCAAGGAATTTTATCCGTACCGACCGTGGCAATACAGCTGTTATTATTTGTGTCACACAATTTGTCTCTTTCAGTTGAACTTATAATTGATGGGGTCACCCCAGCTGGCGCCCTACTACATACAGACATTGCCTTTTCACTCTGGCGCACATTACTTCGTTCCAAATGTTCTTTTAAATTAAAACAGCCATCGAGTATATCAGCGTTGACTGATTGCAGTGCACTCCATTCATCCGCATCAATTGGCAAACGATTATTCGTTTCCTCGTCACTAGAAGTGCCCGTATCACCATCCAATTCAATATTATCACCGTCAATATCAAACGAATCCTTAAGATTGATAATACCAAGAATAGAATTTCCAATCTTCATTCGCATCACATCGAAACCGTTTAAGAAAATTTTTTCCTCTTCACTTTCGTCATTTTTGTTGTTCGTATTATCATCCAGATCGGTTACTTGCTTTGGTTTATTGCTCATCTTTAGCGTACGTTTAACAGCCACCCCGACAACACTCGTTTGCTTATTTTCCAACGGTAAAACGAATTTCCTTTGGCATAAAACGTTATCACTGTGCTGATACGTTCCCTCCATACATGTTGCTGGTGTTACATCGTGGAATAGATTTTTTAAATTCTTATGCTGGGCAAAGTAGTCACTTGGCGGTTGCTCTGTTACATCCATAATTAATTTTTTTTTTTTTTTATCTTTTCATTCGCACCACATTTTAACGGTTGTTAATCACTGAGCTGAATAAAAAAAAAGAGAAGAAAATTTTTAATGAAATTTATTCAATTAATCAATTAATTAATTAAAGAAGCAAAAAATGTTGTTGGAAACAGAAAAGAAAACAAAAACGAACCATTAATACCAAGAATATAATCGCTAGTGTCGTATAAATTGGATATCAGGGACGCACAACCTGCTTTTAATGCACCACAAAATAATCTACAAATAAATCTAAATTAGCTTGACATAATTTTTGTTTATTTTTTTTTTATACATTAAATCGATTTACTACGAAAATACATTTTTCTTTGATTGTTTTGTATTTTCTGCTTGACAACGATTGCGATGACGACACTCATTGAATGAATAAAAAAAAAAAATATATATAAAATTTTTTCTTTCTGTCATTTGCATTATTTATGATTTGTTTAACGAATAAGCAACCGGATAAATTTATGAGGGAAGAAATTTGGGTTATTAGCTCGTGACAGGGGTTTTTATTATTCTTTATTGTTAGGGTGGTCTTTTAAGGGGTTTAAATGTTGGTTTTATTTATTTTTATATTTCTATAATCAAACTGTTTACAAATATTACATACAAATCGATTTATTCGGTATTTATAGGTAAGAAAAATGTGATTGAAAGTAACAGAAACCCGTTTAAGTCAGTTTGACAGACTTGTGACTCAATGTATTTTTTTTTTTTTTTTTAAATAACCACTTAAGGAAATTACTCACTTAAAAAAAAAACAGTTTTTTAGTTTTGTATGTTTAATTAAATAATTTTATATAATTACATTAAAAAAAAAAAAAGCAAAAATTATTTACAAATAGTAGCGATTTTACAAAATAATCCAAATTTTTTGTTTGTTTGTTTGTTTGTTTGTTTGTTTGTACACATTATTAGCTGCTATTTACTTATTTATTTATTTATTTATTTATTTATTTTACTTTACTTTAAACATAAAAAATAAAACATATTATTTACCGTACATTTAATTTAATTAAATAATTCGAAAACAAAATTGAATTGTTTATGAAGAAAAAAAAAAAAAGTAATCAAAAAATTTGTTAATTCAGCGATAAAATTGCGATTTTTGTGTGAGTAAAATAAAAAAAAAATTATCAGAACTAAATATGTTTCAGAAACAGAGAAATAAACAATCAATTCGATTGTTACGATAAATAATTAAATAAAAATTTGTGTGTGTGTATGTGAGACTGTATGAAATTGTGGTAAATATATTTTTTTTTTTTTTGGTGTTATCAAAGTAGAAATATTCCGACAGTAAAAAGTCATTGAAAATGAAATTGTTAAAGAAATCAGCAGTAAAAAAGGTTTCAAACCGCAGGGGAAAATGTCCGTAAACACAAAATTACTGCACAAGATCAGAGCAATCAAAAATGCAGTAAAAACGCAGTAAAAACGCAGTAAAAATGTAACGAAAACCTCAAAAGTAGGAAAACAAACAACCTGAAAACCGACTAAAGAAAAATTACTTTAAAAAAAAAAAAACCCCCAAAAGACATCAGGAAGTAAAACGCAGCATTTAAAATCCACTAAAAATCGCAATAAAAATTGACATTCAGTGACCTTTATCAGGCGTTTTTATCGTAGCTTTTTTTTGACGATTTAGCAACATTTAATCTGTTAAAATTAGAAAGTAAAACAACAAATTAGTGATTTTTATTGTTTTGCAATTAATAATTAATGTGATTTCAGGATTGATTTTTCGTTACCTCTTTGGCTACGTAATATTTTGACGTCATTTAGTTTAATCTAGGAATAGGATAGCCAAGCACTTTTGCTTCATAGCTATAATAGGATTAAACCAATAAACATGGATAATCCATAAAGAGAAAACAATAAAAGAAATATCTTTACTCAATGTTTAGCTGACACATATCTAAAAACCTAGAAACATTTTCTTAATTTTTCTGTTAATTATAACCAAAAAAAATTAATTAAATATTTGATTACGAAAAGACTTTCACTCGATTGTTTTTATGTTTTTTTTTATGTTTTACTTCTCCTTCTCCTACTTCTCTATTTACTTTTCAACATTTAATCCAAAACATATGATTTTCATTTTCATTTCACGGTTTAAACTTGGTTTATGTTTGGTTTTTTGTTTATTACTTTAAGCCGAAAAATAACCAGAATTAAAAAAGTATTTGTTTAATGCAACGATCATCTCGTGTTACATATTTTTATTGTATTTATCCTATTGTCGATTTTTTTTTATGTTATTACAACGGTTGATTATTATGTTTGAATGTAGTGAGCAGTGATTAGTTTTTATTTTACTGCGCTTTAACACGTTTTATCAAACCGTTTTTTGTTTTTTAAACAGAGGTGGATTAATGTGTTTAAAAAATGCCTTAAAAATGCCAATCACATTTTTCCTGTATTTAGGTCACCGAATAAATTCTGTCACCAATGGTTTTATTTTTCTCTCTTGTTTTTGTGATTTAATTAGGCTGACTAACGTCAAACAAATCTCCTGCCGGATTAAATTGTTTTTTTGTTTTTCCATAAAATTCCTCTGTCATGATTTTCTTTCTAGTTTTGGTCACCACTTTCAAAATATAATTTCTATCCGCATCCATTCAACAGCAATAACTAAACGGAAAACTTATTAAAAACTCTCATAGCAGACTACGTAAAAACACCTCGTACAAACTACAAACAAAGCAATCGCTGAATATTTAATTTAAATTTTTTTTGTTTTATTAAAATGTCATCACAGAAACCAAGTGGTTGCGTTGCGTTATTATTTCGTTTAAAATTCATTCGAAGATGTCTATGTATTAGTGGTAAACAAAAGGCCATAATTCACTGTAGAAAATATGTAGAAAAAAAAAATGTTTATCGGTCGACATAACTGGACATTTAAAGCACATTTTACGTTTTTTTGTTTTTTTTTTTTATCTTTTATTTATTCAATTGTTTTTTTTTTTTATAGCAGTAGTGACACAACAATTTTTCTGCATTTTTTATTTAATTAAACAAACAAACAGCAACAGCAGCAGAAAACAAACAAACAATTCAATCAAGATTTATGTAATTATGTTATGGGCACGAAATTTAATTTTTGATAATAAACGGTTTGCATCGCTTAATTTAATTACTTTAATTTTTTTTTGTTTTTTGTTATCTTATTGATTGAAAATTTAAAAAAGAAAAAGAAATTTAATCTACACACACAACCAACAATTGCTTAGACATTTTTTTTTTTTTGTCTTATTGTCAGGACAGGAAAATGTAATTCCGGTCACGTAAACATTTCTTTTCAGGATAATAATAATCAATAAATTATTATTAAAAAAAAAACTTTTATTGTCTTTAAAGGTTAATGGATTCCTGGCTAGGTGATAACCAAAAAAAATTACAAAACCATAAAAAAATTTATTTCAAGGTAGAAACAAATCTTTTTTTTTTTTTTTTTTTTGGGTTTTCTAATATACAGAAAAATAATTTTAAAAAATTCACTCTCATTTAAAATTCACCCCATTTTTCACAATTAATTTATTTCAGTAACAAACGTAATCATAACACAAGGTAAGGAAACGAAAAAATTAATTTTAAATCAAAAATTAGCTTTCATTCATATTCATATGTTGAAAAAGAAAAAAAAAAAAAAACATTAATTAATTCTTTAATTAAAGCCAACAGAAATACAAAACACAAAAATAACCGCAAAGGTAAATTAATTAGAAAAACAAAAAAAAAATGCACAGAAAAGTAGGTGGATTACACAATGTGCAAAATACAGAAAATCCTAGGTAAATAAATAACAAAGAATAATCCTTAACAGGTTTGAATATAACAGTGATGAACTAGGTAACGTTTTAGCAGCAGCAGCAGCAGCAGAATACCTGACAATCGTTTAAGCGCCACAAAAATCGTGTCGAATCAAAACTTGAATCATGCACCATGTAATTAGGTGTTAATAATTAAAAAGGCCTTTTTAAAATGTACACACACAGCCAGCCACACAAACATAATCTAGAGCATGGCTTTCGCTACGCCAAAAATCAACAAACAGCGGAACAGTAAATGCTTACCGTGTATACCAACCGCGCCAACCGTAAATTAATTCGATTTTATTACAAAAATAGAATTTTTCGTTTTGCTCTTTATTAAATTTGTACACAAAAGAAGTGACCAGCTGATGATGATGATGATTGAAATATATCGAAAGAGGTACGAAGAAAAAATCACAACAAACTAATAAACAGGTTTTTGTAGGCACGTGCTCGCTCGTTTACCTGTGCTTATTCTTCTTGTAATAAGCAAGGTAAGCCTCATAATAAACAAGAACAGAAAGAAAGAAAAAAAAACAGAAGCAGAAGCACCAGCATAATTGATGAGTAACAAAAAGCGAAAAAAGAAACCAGAATAAAACGAAGAGAAAACTTCAAGTAAAATCCATGCTGCACCTGTTCGTTGTTGTTTTTTTTTTTTTTTTTTTTTTTTTTTTTTTTCTTAATTCTTTTGTGCCTCTTCTACCTGTACCGCTAACCGCTAACCCGTTATGGATTTATAATTATTATTTTTTTATGTGGGCCAAAATCTTTGTTATTTTAATTTGAAGAGAAAATATTTTTTTTTCATCACTTTTCCACCTTTGTAGCTAATTAATAAAAATGGAAAATTTTGTAGCTGTCGCTGGATTATGTGTAGAATTTTATTTGACTTTTTGTGGTAGGTTACGGTTACCTTTGATTATTATTTGTAGGCTGTTTAGGTAGTCACTTTTGTTTTTTTTTTTTTTTTTTTTGTTAATTTTTTTTACGGATTTACGGATTATCAGTTTAGGTGGTTACTGTGGTTTTAACTGATGTTTGGGCCCTTTAAAACCGGGATAAAACCATTGATTACCGCAATGACTGAATAACAAAACATTTTGAAACGGATCTAGGAAGCAATAAACGAGCGTGATAACATAGAAACTTCGAAAAAAACATTTGATTGTTTCGTTGCAAATTTTTATCAGATTTCCAGGTATGAAAAATAAAAATAAATTTTTATTGAATGAAAACAGATAAATGGAAAGTAAATGGCAAGGTAAAATAATTAAATTTTTTTTTTTGTTATTTTGTTTAATAAAATTAATTTTTTCCCATTGATTGTTTTCTTTTTTCTGTTTTAAACAAAGAATTGAACATGAAATTCCACAATACGACGTCACTTTCGATAAATAATTAATCGAGCAAACGGAAATTTATTCAGAATTACCTGAGAATTCTATAGGAATTGTGTTTAAATTGTAAAAAAAAAATAATTTCACGTGTTATTAGTGGATTTTTGCATTTCCAGAGTTGAAGTTTCAAGGTAGTAGTCGCAGTATTTTAGCTGTAACTTGACCAATTCTTACGCTAGAGGCAATATTTTTACGTTTTTGAACTCAGGAATAAATTCTCTAAAAGAATAAAATATAATATTGGAAGCTCCGGTACAAAATTTGTAATCGTACTGGTCCTGAACATGAAAAATTGTGTATTTTGGCAAGGCAAAATTTTTGGTGGCCAAAATACTCCATTTTGAGGGTAGTAGTCACAGTCAAATGTCTGTAACTTGACCAAATTGTGTGCTAGAGTCAATATTTTTACATTTTTGATTTCAGAAATAAATTCTCTAAAGAAATAAAATATAATATTGGAGGCTCCGTTACAAAATTTGTTTGCGTACTGATCCGAAACAAAAAAAATGACAAATTTTTACAACACAGTCATAAATTTCATTCGGTTAAATGAAAATGAAGGAAAAAATTTATCAAAACAAATTTTTTTTTTTTTTTTTATTTTATTACCAACCAGCCAGCATAAATATTTAAAAATCAGCATAAAAATCGAACGAACAAAAAACGTTGAATTCACACGAAATAAAAAAAAGAGGAAGAACAAGAGAAATTTTTTTTTTTCTTTTTTTATTTATTATTTTTAATTATCTCGTATTACGTTACCATGGTAATAAAAGTAAACAGAGAAAGAAAAGAAAAAGAAAATTTTATGTAGAATTTAGAAGAAAAGCAAAAAATCTGGTTAAGAAAATATTTAATTAATTCAAATACAAATTAATTGTTTTATTGTTTTAATTAATTAAAAAAATCAAATTGCATGCACGTTGATTATAAAAAAAAAAAATATTTAAATGAAAACTCTCCACTGTGTAGACTAGAGCGTATTCTATGGCGTGTTAATCACGGAATAGGGAATTTTCACTAATTTTAATTAATTTTACTTCGCCTTTTATTTAATTAATAAATAAATAATCAAATATGTATTTGGAATTGGAATGCAATTTTTTTTTTTTTTTACACGATTATTACGTGCAGACCAAGAGTCGTGTTAAGAGGGAAAGAAAAAAAATTGTTTGGTTGCTTTAGGGCATTAGATTGGTGTTGGATTTGTTTGAAACAGTTTCAAGGCTCTGAATTAGTTACAGAACTAATTTTTTTTGTACCGAATTGTAGGTGTTTTGAAAAGGTTTTCATCAGGAACCACTCAATCCGGTTAGAAGTTTCAGTCTCAGAAGTTTTTCAGAAGGAACTTTAAACTGTAAGCTTTTTCGGTTAGTGTAAGCTTATTTATTGTTAAGCCGATCACTTAGTTAATTATAACTAGAATAATAAAAAAAGAAATCCAACAGTTCTCTATTCAGGATTAAGCAAAACCCAAACAGTTACTCCTTCAAACAGCATCACTACAAAAAAAAAACGTCACTGCACCATTTTAAACCTTGATCGTAACCAAATCGTATTCACACCTTACATAAAGATTTCTTAAATGCTTCTCTATACATAAAAAATTACATAAAAGCCTTTTTATGTAATTAAAAACAAATAAAAATTACACAATTGACAGTTAAAAAAAAAAAAAACAAAAGCAAAACACAAAAACAAAACCAGCTGCTGCTGCTACTTCATTATAAATGGATGAACCACGTTTTGTTTCTTTTCTTTTTCGTTAATTAATCATTTTATTCATAATAAATTATCGAAAAAAAAAAACTCACTTAAATCGCATTAATCCGGTGTTTAAAGTGTGTAGAAACCAACACAAAACTTCATTCAACCACAATAAACTGTTGTCTCACTTTCCACACATATTCCTGATTAATTTAATTAATTTAAACTAAATCAATAATTCACGATTAATAAGCAGATTAATAATCACGTATTAAACTTAAGTATTAAACTTAAGTAACACTTTTAACACAACAACAATAACAAAAAAAAAAACACAACACGAGCACACGATTGTTGAATTTAAACTGAATGCTGTTGTTGCTGCTGCTGTTGCTGTTGAATAATTTGTATTTTACCACTCACCTTAGACGGTTTTTTTTTTTTTTACTTAATTCACTTTATTTACCATTTCTTAATAAATAACAAACGAAACAAAAAAAAAAAGATATTTTATTTATACAAAGAAATTAGCGTTTTTACGTTTGCTTTGCTCTGTATTTGTATTTGTGACGGCTACGACGTTACGAATTTAAAAATTAAAAAAAAAAACTGCGCGGTTGGCTTAACAGCTAAAATAACAAAATAAAATCAAATTACGATGACTTTTAAGTTGATTTATAGCAATTTAGTTTTTTTTAGTTTGTTTTTTTTTTTTTTTTTGCAAACATAAATATACGGATTTAAGAGCTTTAATTGATTTTTTAGTCACTAATAAAAAATTGTTAATTATGTGAAAAACACCTGAAATAACATAGATTAGCCTCACAAATTGTATAAATTAGTAGAAAAACTTTTGTGAACCATAACACGAACACCTAATTCTACCCTAGAAAAGTCCGTAAATTCACTTTTTTCTTTCCTATTAAATAATTTCTAAAAACCTAGGGTGACTGAAAAAAAAAAACTGTTTTCACTTAAAATCGTTGAACCTTAAACCTGCAGTTAAATGTTGTAAATAGTAAAAAGTAAAACACAGATAACCCTACCCTGATAGGGGTTTTTGTTTATTTTTTTTTTTAATTTATAAGAATATTTCTGGCAAGCCTAATAGAACTTCCTACCGTTTTCAACTCTACTCATCCTTCCGTCATTTATTATTACACAGCGTACGAAACCGATTACGCTGTCAAAGTTAACGCATCCAACCAGAACAAAGTAGAATAAAAAAAATATGTTCTCCAATCGAGCAATAACCTTATCTACGCTTCACTTTTATTGTTTTACCTCTATTGTTGCTAATTAATAAAATTTAACAAAACGACTTTATTTTTCGATTGTTTAATAAAACTTTGGTCACTGCGTGGCAAAAAATTGACATAAGACGGATATGAGGATCAGATGGCTTTTCAGAAATGCTTTAAATCCTGCAAAACAGTGCTGAAGATCATCAGAGTCCTAAAACTTTCACAAAAAACTACCGTAGACCAACCGAATACATTTTTTTCCATTTTTATTTCCATCCATTATTGGCTAATCGTTAATTAATTAAAATAAAAAAAAAAAAAAGCAAATCTGTGCCATGTGCAGTCAGTGGCGTAGAAACTAAAGATTTTATTCTGCTTCCACTTTGTCTTACATCTTTTTCTTTTTTTCTTTTGGTTACACAATTCCATTAAATGCGAAATGTTAGCCTAAATTTTCTCTTAATTTTATTTGCATACAAAAAATTCATTTTTTGAATCAATAAGACGAATACGTCTTGGTAAAAATTCCCTCAAACCAAAAAAAAAAGCCACAAAGTCACTTTGTAACGCTCTACTGCGCCCTATCATCATTCTTTTTAGTTTTCGCGTTTTTAAATTGTATCTTCCCACGGTCGAGGTCGTCAATCTATTATTGTTTTCCAACAAAACAAAACGAAATGTAAAAAAACTTCTGAAGACACCAACGATGGGTTTTTAATTTTTTTTTTTTTGTTAGCGATCACTTAGTGTTGCAGGTGCTTCAAAGGTTTTTTTTATAACTAGGGAATTTAATTACACTTTTCGCTGCAATACGCGTTTATGCAAAGTTATTTCATTAGGGTTTTTTAGGAATTTTAATAGAACAAATCGCTGTATGTGAATAAGAAAGTGACCTTGCAATGTTGTTTCTGTGTTGATTCGTGTAAACGTTGACGTTGGACGTTTAAAGGCGAGGTAAAAACTAATGAATTTACCGTACAATAAGTAAATCCTGAATATTTCTCAAAAATATGTCCACTTTCGATTAAACCATCCAGCTTAAAAGCAATAGAAATTCCTGTACCTCCTCACCAAATACAAAAAAGCATAAAACTCACCACAATAAACGTTTCGTTTACACTGTTAAAAAAAATTAATTAAAAAAAACGCCAAAATATATGCAAAAGGCAGTACATTAAAAGACAGAAATAAAAACTTTTGCAAAAAAGCTTCTCTATGACAAAGCGATTAAATAAACTAAAGAAAAGAATTGTTTTTTTTTTTGTTTTAGTTTTACCTTTGTTTTAAATTACCCGTTATTACAATCCTTGTTTAAAAGTTTTCTTTACATTTTTCTTTTCGAAATAATTAATTTACTATAATCGCGTGTTTAAAAAACAGCAGACAACAGTTTAGGTTCGTTTAAAAACCGTGAAGAAAAGTTTTCTCGGTTTTTTATAATTTTAAAGTTTCAAAACAGTGGAAAAAGTTTTTAATTTACAGAAAAAAATGAGCAACAACCTGTCAAGTAGTTGAAAAATAAAAAAATAAAATTAATTTATATGGGGGTTGGTTGTTGGATGTGAAAAAACGCGATTTTTGTGTGCTTCGACCATGTTTTGTCACTCAGAAATGTTTCGCCTGCTTTCTTCTATCTTTCCTGATTAAATAAGCGAGAATTTTTTTATATTTTAGAATTTATCCAATATAAAAATACAAAGGAATCAAGGATTCAAGGATTAAAGAGCAACAACAAATATAAAAGCTTCAATGCGACATAATTTTTTTTTTTTCGTATTGTTACCGCAGCAAATCGTGAATCACAAATCGTTTAATTAAGGAACAAAAATCAGGGTGGTTTATTTAAATTTCTTAAATAAAGTCTTGAAGTCCTTAAACCATTCTCCAATTTCCAATCGACAATTTAAACCACATCAATCATCCAAACAGCAAAAACCAAAGAAAATATTTTTTATTTTATTTTTCGTTTATTTTTTAATATTTTTTCTTTTTTTTTGTACATATTTCATTAATTAAAAAATTAAATTAAATTAAAAATTAGAAATTAATTAAGAAAAAAATAAAAATCTTTTTTTTCCTCCTTCTTCTTCTTCTTATATATTTATATAAAATCTACATAATTTTCTCGTGTTTTTTTTTTTTTTTATTATTATTAATTAGTTAATTAATATAAATTAAAAATTAAAAATTAATTAATTAGTGTTAAAATTAAATTGTTTTTTGTTTTGTTTTTAATATTGCAAAGCTAAAACGTTTTTCTTTTCTTTTTTTTTTTTAAATCATAATTAATGGAATAACTAGCGCACTTTGTGCGTAATGAATGCATTTCTCGCCTTCTCAACAATAATTAATTAATTTAATTTTTTTTTTTTTTATTCTATATTTACAGTTAGATCATTACTAATTACTATTTTACATACGCTCTTAAAACTTTAATTAATTTAATTTAATTAATTTTTATTTTTTTATTTCTTAATTTTTATTTTATTACCACCCCTCCACTATATATTTTATTTACACAAAATTAAATTCAAATTTAATTAACTTAATTTAAAAAAAAAAAAATAAAAAAAGGTAAGAAAAAAGAAATTCCTTAAAAATCTAATCACATTGAACTCCCTCGCTCTCTTTCTATAACTTTGTCTGTCTTTGTTTTTTTTATAATAAATTAATTAAAAATTCACCACACTCAACCACCCACCCACCCTAAACTAAGATAGGATTGGTGATTAGGTTGATGAATTCAGTGCTGATGATTAACCACCACCAACCTACTGTGGCTGTTGCTGTTCAGCATTTGATATTCTCATCGAGTCAACTTTAGCGACAATTTTTAGTGCGGGTCCCAATTTCATACCCATTGCATTCACCAAATGATTTTCTTTTAGCAGGAGCAACGCTTGTCCGTCAATTTCTTGTATCGCAAAGTCTTCTGCGTAATCACAGCAACCCGGTAAATTTTTTATAAATTCATAAACATCCGTAACCGACCATTTGACAATCATCGGTAAATCATCGGGCTGTGGTTGCTGCTGATGTTGTTGTTGCTGCTGCTGCTGCTGCTGTTGTTGTTGTTGTTGTTGCTGCTGTTGTTGCTGTTGTTGTTGCTGCTGTTGCTGTTGAGGTGCAATACTAACTGGTTGCACCACATTACAATTTCCACCACCATTTGTCATTATAATCTGTGTTGATTCCACTTTTTCAGTCCTTTGTGCGGTTGGTGCATTTCTTGCCGGTGATTGCTGCTGACAATTATTCAACTTTTGCGTCGCTATTTCGTCATTAACAATCTGTTGTTGTTGTTGCTGCAGCTGCTGCTGCTGCTGCTGCTGTTGTTGTTCTGTTGATACATTTTTCGCTGCCCTTGCACATGCCAACGTGCAAAAACGTTTCTTCTTCAACTTGGACCGTTGCTCAATTTTACCGCACTGCTCACACGGTATTTGATCCTGTGGTGATGGAGGTGGTGCTACAACTTGCGGTGTACCCTCAACCGCTAAACGTTTTTCTACAAAAAGAAGTAAACAAATATTTTTAATTAGCAAAATAAATAAAAAAATTTAAAAAAAATGTTTTTTTAATTACTTGGCGGATCATCGGATGTATCCCGATCGGGATAACGTTGTCGGGTCACAGCAAACGGTTCGGGACTCTCTTGTATCAGGAACCCATCGACAACATGCGTTAAAACCTGCGGTTTAATCATTGCTTTCGGTACCGTACTGTCACCCTTCGATGCATTCGTTAAGGATCCATTGGAATTACTCGACATTGTCAGCGTACCATTTGTAGTCGACGTCGTCGTTGTTGTCGATGTTGTCATTGTTGTTGCTAAATCCGTACCTGCTGTTGCTGTTGTTGTTGTTACCGCAGCCGCTGCTATCGCCATCGCTGTTAATAAACTCGTTGTCGTAGCCGGTCCCACATCACAACTTAAATCAGTTTTTATGGATCCCGATAAATTACCACCAACCAAACGGTCATTACTTATCGTATCCCCATTATCACATTCATTTCCATCATTTGTTGTTGTTGATGCTGCTGCTGCTGTTGCTGATGCTGTCGTTAATTGTTTACCCGTTGTCGACGTTGTTGTGGCTGTTGCTGTGCTTGTTGTCGTTGTGCCACTCGTTAACGGACTTCCACTTGATATTGTTGTTGTCGATGTTAATGCGGTTGACACATTTGTTGATTGTGCAGAACTTATTGATGCAACAACTAAAATAACAAAAATAAAAAAAAAATTATTTCAATATTTCACAATAAGGCTGCTCACGCATGTGTAAAAAAAAAAACAAAAAAACACTTTGCTACGTCGTCGTTGCCGTCTAATTACGTTAATCCATAAACATCGACTAATTTTAATTAATTTTTTCGTTTTTTAGGTTTTTTTTTTTTTAATTAATTTTAATACGCTAAAGAAATGTGAAATATGCAACTATGTGTGTATGCGTGTGGGAAAAATAATAATCGCAAACGTGGGTGTCTGTATTAGTGTGAGAATTTTTTGTTTTTTTTTTCTTCTCCCACACAAAATGGTGATTTGTCGTCCCCAACAAAATAATATTAAAAAAAATATATATATATATATTTTTATTCTATACATAAATACCGCCCAGCTCATAAGAACCTTTAATCACAACACCAACACACTTTTGACATTGATTTTTGTATTAAAGAAAAAAAAAGATTGGAAAAAAAACCCCAACACCCACACATGTAATATTCATGACTAATTTCTAATTAATTTTAATTAAAAAACAAAAACAAAAAAAAATAGAGAAGAGCAAAAAAAAAAAGAAAACACAAACCTGGTGCTGATTTAGTTGGTGTTGATGTGGTTCCAACTGTTGACGTAGTCGACGTCGTCGTTGTTGACGACGCTACTACTGTTGCTGATATATCCATTAGCGTTATTTGATTTTGTTCATTTTTAATTATTGACAAATCTAAATTATTTAATTTTTTTCCATCATCTTTTCCGTTTAAATTTGTTTGCTGTTGTTGCTGTTGTTGTTGCAGTTGCTGCTGCTGCTGCTGTTGCTGTTGTTGCAGTTGCTGCTGCTGCTGTTGCTGCTGTTGTGACGGTTGCGTTATACTAAACACCGCACTATTCGAATCATTATTAATTATTATACTCGTGATGTCCATCGGTTCACTAGTATTTCCCGATGATGATTGTGACACATTTGCAATGCCGCCACTTTTACAATTTTCCTCTTTGATTGTGTTTTGTGTTGTTGGCGATGCGGTCGCTACGCCAGCCGCTGACAACGTTGTCATTGCAATAATTGGATTTTGGGAGGACTGCAACTGACCCTGCGATTGTGTCATTCCACTAACCAGTGTCTGTTGTCCCTGCATTTGATTTTGCAGCTAAAAATGATTTTTAAAAATTAATTAATAAAAAATTATTCTCGCTCGATAAAATAATGAAGAAAAACTTTTCTTACCGCATGCACCTGTGACAACATTGCACCCCCAGACACAATTTGATTGTTCGATGTTATCGAGACGATTGGCAAAACGTTTTGCCGATCAATTTGTTGACTTAAACCACCTTGGTGACCAATCACAACCATTGAGGTTTTTGGTTGAATATTTTGTTGGCCTTGCTGGTGCTGCTGTTGTTGCAATTGTTGTTGCTGCTGTTGCTGTTGTTGCTGCTGTTGATGTTGCTGAATTGTAATTGTTTGCTGCTGTGGTTGCTGCTGCACCACAACTTGTTGGACAAGACCAACATTTTGTTGTTGCTGATGATGGTGTTGTTGCTGTTGATGCTGTTGTTGTTGGTGCTGCTGCTGCTGCTGTTGTTGTTGCTGTTGTTGATGGTGTTGCTGCTGATGATGCTGTTGCTGAGCCACGGCGACTGCATGCTGCTGCTGAATCAATTGATTCTGAGCCTGTTGCTGTTGCTGCTGCTGTGTTTGTACAAACTGTTGGCCGGCTGATGCCTGTAAAGATTGTTGTAATTGTTGTTGCTGTTGTTGTGCGGCCTGCTGCAACTGCATTTGTTGTATCTGTTGTTGTAACGCCTGTTGTTGCTGCG
The DNA here is from genome assembly GCA_961205885.1 of Ptychoptera albimana. Taxonomy (NCBI): domain Eukaryota; kingdom Metazoa; phylum Arthropoda; class Insecta; order Diptera; family Ptychopteridae; genus Ptychoptera; species Ptychoptera albimana. Next base: position 1,411,416 of record OY540803.1, read on the forward strand.
CCGCAACTTGTTGTTGCACCGCTTGTTGCATCAATGCTTGCTGCTGCTGCTGCTATTTTCAACAAAATCCAATCAATCAATCAATTCGTTTTTGAGTTAAATTTTAATTTCCAAAAAACAAATAAAAAAAAATTTTAATTACCTGTTGCTGCATTAATTGCTGTTGTTGCTGCTGTTGTTGTTGCTGCTGCTGAGCACTTTTGATTTGTTGGATTTGCAATTGCTGCTGCTGTTGTTGCTGTTGTTGCTGCTGCTGCTGTTGCACCTTATCATTGTTCATCTGCTGATTTGTTAAAGAATTTAGCGACTGCGTTCCAATATTTATTGGTGTTCCGGTACTCATAACGACCATCCTTTAAAAAAGAAACGAAAAAAAAAATTTGTTCCAATTAGAAAATGAATTCATGAAATGTTTCGCAATTGAAAATTACTTGTTTCCTGCAGAAGTGACCACTTGATGCATTGTCTGCTGAGGTTGCTGCTGTTGCTGCTGTTGTTGATGTTGGTGCTGCTGTTGCTGTTGCTGCTGCTGTTGTTGCTGTTGTTGTTTGACCTGATTAGCATCTTGCTTCATATTTGGTACAGCTGGACGAACTGTGTGCTTTATTCTTACCTTCCCCGATTTTTGACCGAGCATCGCTTGCGTCTGAGCCGCTGTCTGTGTAGACACCGAACTTGCAGGTCGAATAGGTGCTCCACCCTGAGGCAGGATTGATGGTGTCCTTTGAAGCTGTTTCGGGGCCAGAATCTCATTATTTGTGCGCGGCTTCGGCTGAGTGTTTTGCGGAATATTGCAGGGGAGCGTCAACGTTTCTGAAACAACATTATAAATTTCTATAAATTAATGATTTTCATCCTTGCGTTTATTTATTTAAACCACTTACGACTATGTTGCTGCGTTTGTATGGCTTGTGGAGCCTGCTGCGGACTGTGCTGGATAAACATGCCCTGTGTTCCATCTGGTTGTGTACCACGAATAAAGATTTGATTCTGAGCTAAAAGGGTTTGCGGTTGTAACCCATTTGTCGTCCAGAATTGGGGCATTCCTTGGAACTGCCATGGTGCAGAGAATTGCATATGTTGCGTTCCCGGCTGCGACAGTGGACTTATTATTTGTGCAGTGGGCATTGTTTGGGATACTTGGACACATTGTTGCTGCTGTTGTTGCTGATTGTTGCCTGCGACATTACCGCCTCCAACGGTTTGAGAATTTTGCACTGAGGTGCCCGAAGCCACTTTTTGTAATACTTTTTGTCCGAGCGCCTTTTGAACATCTTGCTGATTTCCCCCTTTGTTGTTTTGCTGTTGCTGCTGCATTGTTGGTAAAATATTTTGCTGTTGTTGCTGGGGCTGCGATATAACATTCACCGGACTAAACAACAAAGTTTGCGCCTGACTGGATGGAATTGTGGGCAGCGTATATGTTCCACTAAAACCGCCTGTCGTATTACCGAGGACAGACTTTCCTTGTGACGTCGTTGTTAACATTTGAGGACCTAATTGCCCACTTTGAAATGGTTTGCTCGCTGCTATAACTTGTATTTGTTGCTGGCCTAGACCAGAATGCAGAATATTTCCGGGCATTAATACTTGCGGACTGTATAGTTGTTGTAAGTAACCCGGGTTTTGCATAGACTGTTGCAATACTTGAACTCTCTGATGACCCCAATCCGTGGGTATCTGACCCGTTGACATAGCTTGGAGAGGTGACATCGTGCTTATCGTCGTTGTCGCTTGGGGCACTTGTGGTGGCCCCATAGATGAACTAGTTGATGTTTGCAACGGACTAGCAGGCGCTGAACTTTCAATCATTTGCACCTGCTGTACCTGCTGCTGATTCTGATCCACCATTTGTTTATTCATATCATTGGACATTTGATTAGGATTTGTTGGACCCTGTTGAAAGTCGGGTTTCACCTGAATTGCAGCACCACCAGGAGCAAAATGTTGCTGTAACTGGTATTGCTGCTGCAACTGTTGAAGTTGCTCGTGGGATATCTGCAGGGGCACCTGTGACGGTGCAGCAACCTGCGCCGGACTCTGAGATTTCTCCAGTGTTACTAAAGTATTGGTTGACTCGTGATCGTATTTTTCGTCAAATGTGATGCCAGCCTTTTGCGCTAATGTCTCCAGACACTTTAGCGGCCGTTCACTATTTCTTCCAGCACCACTACCACTACCACCACCACCACCACCACCGCTACTACCACTGTTTCGAGACGATGTCTTATTCGGTGTTGTATTATGCTGACTTGAATTATTTTTATTACTTAGATTATTATTGCTGTTATTGTTATTGTTATTGTTATTCGGGGCAATCGGTTTAAAGTTTTTTAAATTTGTTGCATTTATATTATCACTTGAACCACTACCACTTCCACTTCCACTTGGTGCACCGGACTTTACTTGAACCGATTGTTTCGGTTGATTTTGCTGATGTTGCTGTTGATGCTGTACTAATCGATTATTATTATTATTACCTTGTTGATCATCAGTTTTATATAAATTATCATTAACTTGTTGCTGTTGTGGATGTTGCTGATGCTGTTGCTGTTGTTGCTGTTGGTCTGTACTAGATTGTACAGAAGTTCTAATATGCAATATATTTGTGTTATCCTTTAATGGCTGAGGACTCGTTGATTGTGGTCTTGTATTTTGATTATTACTAATTGCGTTGTTATTATTATTATTGTTGTTGTTGTTGTTATTATTATTAACTAATGAACCATTTAATTTCTCTTCCTCTTGTTTTTGAAGATTATTGAAATGTTCCGATCTGGAAGTAACAAAAAAAAAAAAAATTTTAAATTAAAAAAAAATTGAAAAAATCTTGCATTAATTTTCAAAAAAAAAAACCGTTAAAAAACAAAAAATCTCTTTCAGACAAACAAAAAATGCGCCCAACATATGTGAGAGGAGTGAGAATAAAAAAGAAAAAAAAAATTTAACACCGCAAACTGCATTTTTTTTGTATTTTCTTCATCACCCTTAAAAATCATAAAAAAAAAAAACTGACAACCCTCAGTAGAATATTTTTTGGGCGTAACTACAAAAAAAAAAAAAATAATAATAATAAATTTCAGGCATGCATTACACAACGTAGAGGAGTGGCCTCAGTTTCATTTTTATTTATTTTATTTTTTGTTGAAAATACACAAAACATTCACTAAGGGTCCTAAAATTAAAAAAAATTTCCTGTTTAAAAAAAACATTTCAGAATACCACGTTGTTGACGGATAACACGACCACGAAAATGCAATCTTGCAGCAGTAAAAGGAAAAAGGGTAGAGAAGTAATTTCCTCTATAAAATGCGGGCGGAATTAATGCATGAAGCATAAAAAAAAAAGAAGAAAAACAAAACAAAGAACCAGAAGAAAAGGAAAAATAATGGATATGGCATAGGGTGAATAAAAAACCGCAATAAATAGCAGTAGCAGCAGCAGTAACAGCAGTTTTATTTCACGTCTATTCCGACCCTAAAATAATATTTCAGCTGTATACAGCCACCAACCCTAAGTACAACAAATAAAAATGGCACAATAGGGAATTTTAATAAAAATAATAAAGAGGGGGTTCGACGCAAAACAAAAAAAAAAAAAAAGAGTAGAAAAAAATTCCACACACACATTGTTACTCCCTATACACAACCCTTATCATTGTCTTAAATCTTTTTCGGGGTTTTTTTTTTTTTTCATTACGTTTACTGGCAACAGCAATGTACTTGGTAAAATTAATTTCAGCCAGGATAAACAAAAATAAATTCCTGAACCAAATGAAAAAAAAAAAAAAAAAAAAAAAACGCAACGACTCTGCCCCTTAAAAACGAAACGTTTTTCATATAAACGAAACCTTAGACAATTAAGCCATTAAACCCCTTCAAAAACCATAGGAAAAACACAGGACATAGAGGGTGATAAGTTATTTGTGATTTCGCGTCCGCAATTTTTTGGTTTTTCTTAATTAATTAGAAAACAAAACAAAACACAAAACACAAAGCACAAAGTGCAATTAGCTAATGAATTTTAAATAATTTCCTCAGGTGTGTGTTTATCTTCATAAATTTTCGTTTAATACCATTCTTATGATGAAAGATTTCCACCCTTTTAACCCGACGCCTCATTAATTTAAACCAAAAAAATAATCAAAAACCAGCCCTGTAAAAATGCAACCAAACAGAAAAAAAAATGTTCTGACAGCAAAAGTAATTTCATTTCTTTAATCTGCTTAACGACCTTGCTGGGCTTTTTGTTTAAAAGCAAAATTTCGCTCATTTTATGCAAATAAAAACAACAAAACAAAAAAAAACTCAAAGAACCGAACAAAAAGTGACATCAATCACACTAAAAAAGAAAAAACTTTTGATGAGTGTCATTTTAGCCGCCCTGGGGTTTCGTTTGCGATTTTTTTTTCTCTTCTTCTTCTTTATTTGTATGTGCAAAAAAACCCATCGTCTGTTGTTTGCACATTTATTTGCCATTCTTTTGTGCTATTTTCGAACCTATAAAGCTGTTGGAAGTATTTAAATATTCAGAGAATAATGATTTAAAGCCAGGTCAAGTCGTTCAGCAGGCAGAAGTTAGATTAAAAAAAAAAAACAAATTACGCCTCTTTATGTTTTTTTTTTTCATCTTTAAACAATTATTCACAGGACAGAAAATCCTTGAATCTCCCATTAAAAAAAAAACTAAAAACTCATTTAAAGCTGAAAAAAAAATTCCTTCAAGCAAAGAATAAAAAACAAAAATGTTTTACATCCCTGACCAAAATGGACAACCGAAAGATTTTTTTCATTTTACAGTGAAAAGCCAAAGAAGATCGTCTAAGGGACATAAAAATCTCAGGTAATCGAAAAAAAAAAATTCCTAATCGATCAGACCTATTTTAAACAAAGGTAAATAAATGAAATTTCACTATAGACCAGTCAACGTCGTTTGTTTGACCAAATAAAAAGCCGAAAAAATCCAGTTTTTCCCCGCATCCACTTGTAGTTTTTTCTCTACAGGTAAAAAAAAAATTTAATCTACGACAGATAAACGCATAAAAGCTAAAAAAAAAATTATTTTTCAACTATAATGACCGCAAGGAATAAACTTCTTTTTTTTTTTTTCTTTAAAACAACTTTGGAACTTTCTACGCGTAAAACCCCCCACTTTGCCGTTACCTGTGATTATTTTTTATTTTTTTATTATAAATTGCATCTGCTGTGTTTTTGTGTGCGAGTGTTATAAAAACCCACACACATATTTTAATTTTTTTTTTTTCAAATACTAATCACGAAGCTTAACGTTAATAAATTAAAAAGCAATATGGAGCCATTGGCCAGCTAGCCAGTCAGTCAGCAATCCAGTCATCAAGGATGGACAACTTTTCAAATAAAAAAAAATAAATAAAGTTTCATAATGGCTCAACCTTTTTTTTTTTTTTTAATTTCTTGTTTATCATCTTCCCGCAATGAAGTTAACGTTTAACGTAAGAAGCACCAACATTACAAAGAGGAAAAAAAATCCACTAATGCATATCAACCGCATTACAAAAAAAAAAAAAACCAAAACAATGCAAACGGCACCGTTGGAACATACAACGAACCAGAGCAAGTCGGTGTTTATGTTTCGCAAAGAAACTTTACAGACAGCATCAGAATTTTTATGAAAAACAAGAAAAGAAAAAAAAAAAACAAATCGCGAAGCAACATAACATGTTTTTTCTACTGCATAAAAAAACAAAATTATTTGCAAGATTTATTGCAAAAAGCAGAATAATTTTTTCTTTTTTTTTATTTTTTTGCTTTATCTCTCCTTCAAACACAACGAGAATTCGTTAATCTCTCTCATACTCTCCTACTGCCATATACACAAGTGAAGTATACAAAAAAAAAAAACAAAAAAAAAATTCAACACAAAAACCAGTTTTAACGAAGAAAAAAAATGTTTTTTTTTTTTTTGCATTAGTATGCAGTTGGTTTCGTTAAATAAATTAATCAAAATGGGTAATAAAAAAAAATTTCCTTTCAACCCACACAATTAAATTTATTACCGCAGCTAATATACCCAACATTTTTTTTTTTGTTTCTTTAAATGACTGAGATTAATCTTTACGCAACGAAATATTATTTTCTTTTTTTTTTCTCTCAACGAATCGAAACGTAACGATTAGTTTTAAAGCAAAAAAAAAAAAAATAAAATTTTTCTGTTGTTTGCCATTTTTTTTTTATTGCAAAAATGCAAAAAAAAAAAATTTGTTTGAAACCACCTGGCTTTAATTAATTTTTTTTTACTTGTTTTTATTTTTTTGTTTAAACTCCTGATGCAAAGTAATTATGTGTTAACGCTTTGCAACGTTTTACGTAAGGGAAAGTTAAGAAATTGTATTATGGCTTTAATGGAATTGTTCGAGCGTAATGTACTGAATACAATGGACGTAAGAATTTCTTAAGAAATGTCATCTATGTGTTGATAAATGAATAGACGCCCAATTTTGTTAAAATTTTATTAATAGTCAACTGTAAATCATGTTTCTTACATCACACTTAATTGAATTGTGGTTAAGTCATAATTTACGATAGAATAACATAAGAAATGTCACTTTAGACAGATCTTAATAAGAATTACAAACAAAAGTAAGATTTTTATATTGAAAAAAAAAAAATATTATTATTATTTTTCCAACATTAATAACGATACAATGACATTTCTTACGTAAACGCTGATTACATTTGTTGTGCCACTACGTAAAGGTTTATTGCATGTTCCAAACAACGAAACGAACAATAAAAATCCCTAATGACAGCAAAAACAAAAAAAAAACGTTTCACAGACACAAACATAAAATAAGTCTGCTGTTGTTTGATCTACCGTAATAAAAACATAAAAAAATTCATACCAAACGTCAGTTGAAATTAATAAAACAAAAAAAAAAAATTTAATTTTGTGTCCCAACTGCACGTGAGAATATAAACAATAAAGTGAAAGGGAAATATAAAAATCATACGCGAAAAAAAAAACTATAATCTATCCTTTTTTAACGCATAACAAAATAAAAATATTAATTAAAAATAAAAAAAATTTTTTTTTTTGCAAATAACCCACACATCTACACAAATGTAAACATTCCACATAATAATAATAATAATAAATGACTGAGTGAGATGAATATATATTTAGATAATTTTGTGTTTTTCGCATACAACACAAATCACCATAGCAACGCGTTCAACAGAAAGAGAAAAACAAAACACAAAGAAAATTATTAATTAACTGCACTAAAAATAAAAATTAATTAAAACAAAACATGCAACATAAATAATAATAATAATAATAACCCACACAATGATAATTTACATGAATCACCAAACTAATCTAATAAAAAAAATTAAATTATTTTTTAAATTACATATCAACAACACAGCAACAACAATAACAAAAAAAAAAATTATATCTGTAGAGTCGCTACTACCAACCTTTAGTATTAAAAAAAAATTAAATGAAATGAAATGAAGTAAAAAAAAAAAAAAAAAAACAAAACGAAACGAGAGAGAAAGAGAGATAGAACCAAATAAAAATTTTAATTTAATCGTAAAAAATAAAAATAATTTTATTTTTAATAAAACTAAAACCGGTTTTCCATTTGTTTCTTCTTCTCTTAATTAACTATGTGTCTGTGTAGAGGTTTGTATGTGAAACTTAATTAAAAAATAAATAATAAAATAATGATGAAAAAAAAAAAAAACTTAAACAAATAATACCTTTTAGTAAAAAATCTATATGACCGTCGTTCCATAATTAAACATAAATAAAATTTAAAAAAGAAAATTAAAAAAAAAAAAAACAAAAAGAAAAATAAAACAAAAAAAAAAAAATTTGTGTCAAAACAAAACAAAACAAAAAAAATATTTTTGTAGCAAAAAAAAAATTTCTTAATGTTTCTCTCAGTGTTTTTTTTTTTCTTCTTTCTATTTTCTTCTTCTTCTGTAATCCAATTTGTGTCACTTTTTCAACATAAAATTATTTTTAAGCACACAACACACGACACTTCACATCACACATAATATATATTTATTTTTTTTTTTTTGCTGCTGCTGTTTTTCTTTTGCAGAAAATTTTTTCCACATTTTCCAACAAAAAATTTCTTTTTTATGTTAGAAATTTTTTTTTACTTTTCTTAACGTCAGACCAGAGCACTTAAACCGCTCTCTTCAACAGTTCAACGTAAACGGTACACTGTTAAGAATGAACAAAAAAGAATTTTTGCCAAAAATAAAAACACACCAATGCACACAGCGATGTACATATTAATAACACATGCACACAACAGAAGCTTTTTTTTAAAGGCTTTCAAAAATATATTTCGTAGAAAAAAAAAAAAAAACAACAATAAAAAAATTCCTACTCTACAAAAATGTGAAAAAATGTTTTTACAGATTCTGCGTACTGGAGGGGCCAACCATATAACTCCGCCATTGTTTTTTTTTCTGTTTTTCGTTCATTTTAATTTCAACACACTACTACATCAAAACATCAACCAAATTATTTTATTTTTAAATCGTAAAAAAAACATCTGGCGCAATCTCATAGCAATGGAAGCATATTTATTAAATCTATTCTCCCACCCCAAAAAAAAAAAAAATTATACATTAAATTTTATTTCAAATGAAACTATACAGCCATCTTTTTTTTGTTCATTGAATTCGTAAATGATTCTGTCCTTTTCTAACGTTCGTGTAAAAAAAACATTTCTTTTTTGTTGCTTTTAGCATCTGCAGCTTTTTTTCTGGTGTCTGCAGAATTCTTTTTTTTTATCTTTAATAAAGGAAAATAGGTAAGGGTCGTGTAGTTATATCGGCGACCCTTATTTTGTACTTTAAAATGCGTTTTATTAGTTTTTTTTTTTAAACTTTTTTACAAACAATAAAGAAAAATAAAAACGAAATACTTCTTCTCTTTCTCTCTCTCTCTCCCTACACTTAGGATTTACAATGCATTCATTTTTCCACACCCAATTTCTAGCATAAAATCCCTGTATGCAAGCAGTGTTACCGCTGCATTTGACATCGCTTTGTACTCAATGTGTGTAAACATAAATAATGGGATAACTAGACAACCTATCCGATAAGGGTCCCCCTAATGTCACAATTTTTTGATTCACAAAAAAATAATATTTAGGGTGAAGTATAAGTTTTTTTTTTTTTATTCTGCTACATTCATTAAATTTGAAGGGATTAAAAACTTTAACACAGCAATAAGAAAAAGTAAACAAAGGAAACGGAAGAAGAAAGAAGAAAAAAGAACAGAGGGTGAAAAGCCACCCTTCAATAAACAACAACAACAGCAGCAGCAGCAGCATTACTACAAAAACCCAATTAAAAAAATTATTTTCCTACAATAATATATTCATCTCTTTTACACCAACGCAAAAAAAAAATGTTTTTTGTTTCATTTCTTTAAAACTTTACAAAAGCATTGAAATCCAAGGAAAAATTTTTTTTTGTATGTTTATCATTAAAAAGAGACAGATATAGAAACAGTTTTATTGTTTGTTTTGCATATTAGACACCAAAAAAAAATTAAGGAAATTTTTTTTTTTTGGTTTGTTGTAATTTAGTAGCCATTTTGTTAGTTAAGTAATAAAAATAATAATAAATATTTGTTTTTTTTTTTTTTTTTTTTTTTGTTGCAACGTTTCCTTTTCTTCTTCTTCTTTCTCGTTTTGTTTATTAATTGTGATAAATATAGGCGTAGAGACATTTTATTTTTGATTAGTTAAATTCGGTTAAACCAATTAAGTTGCGAATAAATTATAGAAACGTAACGTTACGTTACGCATAAAATATGCTGAAGTAGAAATTAATTCAAAGCAGAAAATGTGCATGAAGTATGCTGCAATAAAAAGCGTTTTTTATAGCAATTTCTAGCAAAAACGTTAAAACAATTTTATTTAAATTTAAATTAAACTGTTTTAATGAAGAAAAACAAGTTTTTTATGCATCGCGCTTCGTAAATAATTTCTCATTGAATATTATGTGATCCCAACTCACACCAATATCCATGATCAAGCAAACAACGAAAAAAAATTTCTTTTTTGTATCCAAGAAGCCATTTTCAAGGTACCAGAAAATAAAACGAAATTTTTTTTTTTATTTCAGCCACTTTAAGAGTTTAAAGAAAGAAAAAAAAAATATTTTTCTTCGTTCTGTTTTGTATTTAATCTTTTGAATAATTATCATTAGAGTTGGAACAAAAAACCAAAGGCAAAAACAAAAACAACAATCGAAACGTGTTTAAAAAGAAAACTTAAAAAGAAAAAATATATTTGTCTTTTTTTAACATATCAAAATAGACTATCCATATCATTTTGACAACAAGAAACAAAGTTAAAGCAACATGCCAATATCGAAAACACGCATACACATATTTATACATATTTCCCTAGAGGCAAATACTTGTTTTGTGTATTAAAAATAAATTAACTCTTCCCATAAATAGACAAAAATAAGTGATAAAGAAAAGAAAAAAAGAAAAAAAAACTACGCATGCGCTATAGAATAGAATTTATTTATCCCACTATTGAAACATACAAATTTATTATTTAAGCCACACCAGCAATATATATTCCCACTATTTCCAAAAATATTGTTACCACCCATAGAATAGAATATTTTTAAATTAAGTAGGGAGAGACTATAATACAGAAAAATTCTCCCCACTATAATATTATTCTATCTCTTTTATTCCTTTATTAAAAATAATAAATTTTTATCGAAAGTGTACTGCTTCCAATGTTCGGTTTTTCTTTTATTTTTTTTCATTATTTATTTATAAAAGGAAAAAAAAATGTTTTTTTTTTGTTTTTTAATTAATTTTCATTAATTAAAAATCAATAAACATATGGTAAAAATTAATTAATTAAAAATAATAATAAACAAAATATATCCATTTCATTCACACTTTACAATATGAAAACAGAGCGAAGAGAAAGAAAAAAAAATATTCCTTGTACAGATGTATTAGTGAGGATTTATTTTTATTTGTTTACCTAACAAGTCGATGTATTTTTCATTCGGGGGTCAGTGTGCCAACCGCAATCAGCTGTTTAATTTATTTTCTTTTTAATTTCTATAAACTTTACGAAAAACATTTGTGTCACACATAAGAAATTTTTTTTTTCTTTTAACTCTTCATTTCCTCTCTGTTTTAATTATTGCATAAGTGAACTTAATAAGATAATTTTTGATTAAGCAAAATCAATTCTAAATACAAAAATCTTTTTTTCTATCATTCGGATCATGATATTATCGATAAAAATGGTTAGAATAACCGTTATAAATAAAATTAGCGTAAAAAGAATAAAATGAGAGAGCGAAAGAGAGTGAGTTTACTCTCTTGTATGCAGATTTGAATGCAAAAAAAAAATTCTCACCAACACAGCCTCACAACGTGAGTGATAACAAAAGATTTTTACTTTAAATAAAAAAACAGTAGAGTGTGCTAGTTGTGTCTGTTTTTGTTTCTGTCTTCTCACATGTTTTCTTCTTTGTTTTTTTTTATTCGTCGTAATCAGTAAACACAGCGGAGACACGACATGAATTTTATTCTAGTTTGTGTCGATTGTTGTTCGAGCGTAGAATTTTTTTTATTTTTGTTTCTTAAATGAAAAAACAACGAGAAAATCGCTAAAATTATAAAAAAAAAAAAATTTTGTATTACTTTAATACCAAACGGAAAGGTAAAATTTAGTGTAAGAGACAAAAGTGACGTTTTGTGTGCCGTTTGTTTGTTTGTTGTTTTACGTTTTTCGCGTTTGCTTACGTTATGGCGCTGCTGGAATAATTTTTTTTTTTTGCCTTTGACGTTTCACCAGGCTCACTGGTGACTAAACGCGTTTAAATCTGTTTTTTTGCTGTTCATTAATTAGCTGCTTCACTTCCTCAATTAACAGCCACAAAAAAAAAAAAAGAAGAAAATAAGCGCCGGCTAGCAATTTGTTTTTTTTTTTATATATTATTTTCACCGCAAACTAATTAATCATCGATAATTGATTAAAGGAAATCATAAATAAAAATTTTCTTATCAAAAAAAAAAAAAAAATATATAAATAAATTTGGCGCCCACTAGAAAAAACCTTTTTATGCGTTGCTTAGCTACAAGACGTTAGAGAGAAAAACAACAAGAAAATTTTTTTCTTTCTTTAAAACCCCTACTCCTCCCTTAAAAGTTTTATTTATTTTTAATTTTCTATATCAGCAGCTACTCTCTTATCATTTAATGAAATCTGATAAAAAAAAATTTTTAATTATCTATTTTGACATTTATACGTCGGAGAATCACACGACAAAAACAATTCTTTTTCTATCCCAAATTATATTCCGTTTAGACTTTGTTAAGACTTAAAAAACCCTTCGAGTCGCCCTATTTCTATTTTTTTTTTACTAGACAAAAACTGTGAAAATTTCTTCGCGCAAAATACGACGCGCCCGCTATGATTTTTTTTTTTTTTTTTTTTATTTATTATTGTGAATGGTTCTGTATTTATTTGTTTTTATGGAAGTAGCTAGACGCTGATATAACTCTGATAAATGGGTGTTGGTGGTGGTGGTGGTATGACTGACACCTATAGCCATAAACCGTTTTTTGTTTTTGTTTTGTTTTTCTATTAAAGGTAAACAACCCATAAAAGTGTTTTGTTGCTTTTTTATTGTGAATTTGTGAACTCGGTAAGATGAAATTAAAGCCGATAGACTGCTGTTTAAAGAGGCGCTAAAATAAAACATTAAATCACCCGCAAAAAAACGAAGAGACAAAACTTTATTATGATTGGTGATAATTTTAGGGTCGCACGGTATTCCACATCCCTTATTCCATTCCAAAGTTAATGCAAACAAAAAAACGGAAAAAAAAAATTTTTTTTTCACCGAACGCATGCGTGATTTTTTTTTTTTTTTTATCGGTTTTGTATAGCAACCGGATAGCAACGGATAGCAAAAGCATTGCCGCCAAAAAGAAAGCAAAAGCAAAAGTAACAAAAAAAAAAAAAAGCCCAGTCATAAAGGTATTGAAAAATAAAAAAAAATTAAATTGGTTTGAGGTTGGTAATAAACGCGATAAACCGTAATTATCCATCGGCTTTAATTAAAAAAAAAATTTTTAAAAAACATAATTAGCCATTCACAATAATTTATTTATAGGAAACAAAAAAAATAATAAAACGAATTAAAAAGAGACGACGGTATATAACGTAATATGAGACCATTTTGTTTATTTAAAGAAGAAGAAGGAAAAAAATAATAAATTATTCTTAAAGCTGCTGTCTGAGCATTTTTTTCCGTTTTTTCGTCTTTCTGTTTTTCGGTTTTATGCTTTAAAAGCATTTTATGCAGTTTTATGTTGCTTGTTTTGTTAAAGAAACAGCGGAAAAAATTTAATTAAAAAAAAAAAAGGAAAAACAACGACGACTAAGCAGCAAAAGAAAAAAAAAATATTTTTGATGATAGTATATTTATATGGGAGAATTTCTTTCTTTTTATTTATATAAAAAAAAACGTTGGTATAGTTCGTTTATTATTAGTTTTCTGTTTTGCTTGTTTGTTTGTTCGTTATTGTTGTGTTGGTAATCTATGGCTTACGACATAAGAGACACATTTACAGAAATTCACCATTTCGTTTTAAATAGAAATTTTTATTGTATGCTTGTAGTTGTAAAGTAATTTTTCTTCTTTTTTGTTGTTGTTGTCTAATTAAAAAAAAATTTTATTCCTTCCAATCCAATCTAACCAATACAATCTATATATATATATTTATAAATTATAAACTCTCTGACATCGACGCAGGAAAGAAAAACAAATAAAAAAAAAAATAAAATAAAAATTCGATGCGCGCATCGCTTTATAACACATGAACACACATCTCATTCTAACTTTAGTAAAATTATTGAATTAACAACTATACGTTTGTCTTTCTTTCACTTATAAACATTTAAAAAAATAATTTATATACGGACTCCCCTCAAGGCAATGGGTGCTACGAAATTTAATATAATACAAAAAAAGGGCCACCGGCGAGTTTTAATATGAACAAACAATCACAATGCGTTAATAAATAAATAAAAAATAAAGTTTCTATTTTTTGTTATGTTTTTAATTAAAAAAAAAATAATTAAAAAATAATTAATAATTTAAAATAAAAAAAAATTAACGCACATCAAAAGTTGTTGCTTATTGAAATATGTCAAAAGCAGCCAAGCATTTGTATACAAAAACCTTTTCTGTATTTTCATTCACACACAACTAACACTAATGTAGGAAAAAAAAAAACTAAACGCAAGACGTTGCTTGTTCCGAACACAAAACACAAAATCGTAGAGTTTTTAGTTTAAAAAAAAAAGAAACAAACAAACAAAATTCGTTCACATTTTTTTCAAAAGATTTACAATTTTCAACTTACATTTCGATTTATCCATTTTTTTCCTTTCTGCTAATTAAACTTTTTTTTTTGATTATTCACAATTTTTTTTTTTTAATTAATAACAAAAACAAAATAATTTTATTTTTCTCTTCACACAAATTATTTTTAAGCAAAAACTTTCTAAAAAAAAAAAAATTTTATTCCCAACGAAAAAACAACAAAAAAAAATTAAATTTCTCTTCTCTCAACCGCGCGGGGACCGACGGGTAACTATCGAAAATGTTTCTTTGGTTGCCTCTAACGCCAGCTGTGACGTTATACCCTTGCGTATAACTAATTGGTCGATGAAAATAACCAATTGTTTAAGTAAAATGGTAACGCCCTAACAGGGGAATAAAACTTTATAGGTGTGGTCACCGTGTACTAGGAGAAAATATTTATTTAACAAAACCAAAAACTTGAAAAAAAAAACGAAATGTCGGTCGTCTGCTATAGGCATGCTTAAAGTAATAATATTGTACGCGCGCCTACCGAATAAAGCTTATACAGTAAACAGTGTGCTGGAAGAGTTAAACTGTACAGTCACGACTTTAATACAATAATAAAAATAATTTTTTTTTGTTTTTTTTTTTAAGTGGTAAAATGAAAAAACGAAACGTAAATTGTGTTTTACATGTGCTAAGCCAGTAAAGCTATGTTTCGGTAAATAAATTATGAAACAACACCGCTAAGCGAGTATCTGTTCGAATGAAACAAAAATGCAACAGCAGAAACTCTTTAATGGAATTGAATATGCTGAGAAGGAATTTTAAAGAAACTTCAAGAAGCAAAAAAAAAAAATTTTTTTTCTTATGAAACGGGAGAAATAAAAATTATTTAATTAAAAAAAAAACGCGGAATTTTGGTGATCTCGTGACCAAGACTGCTTTGGTTATTTGCAAAACAAAGCAAAATGGCGCTAATTAAATTAAATAGAATGAAAATTTTTCTTAATTACAGGTGTTAATCGCTTAGCGTTTAAATTAGCGGCTAATTACACTGTTAAACGTACGAAGTTAAAATAAAAAACAAAGAGAAAAAGCAGCAAAAGCCAACGCTGATTAAGAAAGTAAAGGTGAAAGAAACTGGACGATTGAATTTTTATATTTCAACGTCGTATAAAATGCAAGTGGATTACGTTTAAGCATGCAACACGCGCGATAATATAACGAACATCGCGCAAAATGATCATAACTGAATTTTTTTTTGTTTCCTACGCTACAACAAAGCACCTTGGCGTTATTTTTTGCATGCAAACAGACAGCGAAATTCATGGAATTTTTACGTTTTCTATGCACCAATAACACGAATTAAGTATTATTTTTTTTTTTTATCTTTTATCAGCGACAATTTTTAATTAAAGAATGAAAACAAAGAAGGAAAGAAAAAAAAAAAATATTTTTCGATTGCTTTTTCCAAGAAATTCGACCCATCAAAAGTCACTTGAAAAACAACAACAAAATGTGTTGGCCGTTCACCAATCGGACATTTAATTAACAAGAAGAATTTTTTTTTTTTTATCTTTACCCCCCAACCCAAATAAAATTTTTTGTTTGTTTGTTTTTTTTTTATCAGCTCGCGGCACCACAATCAAATTCATTAAAATTTTATTCAAAAGTGATTTGTTCGTAATTTTAATTCGTTGAAGCAATAATGCGCAGTAGTGTCCGCAGCTATGATAGCAATAATAATTGAGAGAAAGAAAACGAAAAAACAAAATGCTTGATTAAAAGAAACGTTCCACTATATTTTTATAACACCTGAAAATATATATTTCTATTTCATTACTACTGTTTTATTATTTTTATTTAGGCAATCATTAAACAAATAAATAACCATTGCGCGTGCGTTCATTTTATATTTAATTTTTATTTGTGTGATTTAAGGGGGAATTTTATTACCAGAATAAAATGAAAAAACCAAAAAAAAAAAAACATTTTTATTCATTGCGATTGCGTTGGAAAAAATAAACAATTTTGTTTATTTGTTTGGAATATTTTCAGTGAATAAGGAGAGAGAAAGGAGAAATAAAGGGGAAATATTATTTTCTTGTGAATCAATTCGATTGATTCGCTAAATTTGAGTTTTACTTGTAGATGGATTATCATTAAAAAAAAAAAAGCTCCCACTTTTTTTTTTTTTTTTGTTTGATTTTGCGTAAGAGAAAAAATGTATTGTTTTTGTTTTTGTTTTCTTACCACTTCGCTTTATTTGACATTTTGTAATATTTACATATGTATTGTCGGATTTTATTTGTTTATTTAAATTACTGTCGTTTGACGTATATGTGATTTTGATGTGGGTGGATCCTTTTTTTTTTTTTTTTTAACTTAATAAATAAGATTTACGATTAAGTAAACTGCAAAGACATTATTTCTTCGTTTATTAATTTATTTTAATTTAATTCACCGTTAAAACCCATTAATTATGCATAAATATAATAATTTTGTTTTGTTGATTGAAAAGAGATGAAGAGTGGCTACTAAAGCCAAAAAAAAAATTAAAAAATAGGCACGCATACACGTGCAAAAGAAAACGAGCAAACAGCACAGCACAGAACATCAACGAAAATACGCATGCCTTGTTATCTAGCCAATAATAGCGTTTTAATACGAATTGCTTTTGTTCGTTCTGACGACGGGTGGTTTTTTTTTTTTTTTGCATAGAAATTTCGAACAAAAAATAAAAAAAATTTAATTTTACCGCAAAAATGGCTAACGAGAATATTTCTTTTTTTGTTTCCTTTAGGCACGATGTTTCAACAATTATCCAAAGTGATAATTCGTAGGAATTTTTCAACGACATTTTTTCGTTGTTATATTGCAAGTAAAAAAATTCCCGATTTAACCAAGGTGCAGGCCGTTGTTTTCGCTTTTTTTTTTCTAATCGGTTTTGTTGATTCATTTTTTGTTTAATTATTAGGATCGGTATCATGTTGAGCGTGGTGTATTCGCTGAGGTAAGTGATAAAGATATCGCGTTCTTTGAGTCGGTTGTTGGTTCTGGACATTTAATAACGGATTTAAGTGATGCTCAGGGGTACAATGTTGACTTTTTAGGAAGTGTTCGCGGTAATACGGGATAACCAACCGTTTTAATCGATAAAAAAAAAAATTGAATTTTTTTTGCCGTTTGTTTTTAGGATACGGAAGAGTTGTTCTACGGCCAAAAACAACGGAGGAAGTGTCCGCCATTGTGAAATATTGTAATGAGAAAAAATTAGCGATATGCCCGCAAGGCGGTAATACGGGTTTGGTTGGTGGTTCGGTGCCGGTTTTCGATGAAATAATTTTATCAACACAGCAAATGGACAAAATCGAGAAAATTGACGATTTGTCGGGGATTTTAATATGCCAATCGGGTTGCATTTTGGAGCATCTAGAAGAAAAAGTATCGGAGAGGGGTCTTGTGATGCCGTTGGATTTAGGGGCCAAAGGCCAGTGTCACATTGGTGGAAATGTGTCGACAAATGCCGGCGGCTTACGGTTGTTGCGTTACGGAAATCTACACGGTTCCGTTTTAGGTGTTGAGGTCGTCAAAGCGGACGGTTCCGTGCTGAATCTGATGTCCAATTTTAAGAAGGACAACACCGGTTACCATCTTAAGCATTTATTTATCGGTTCAGAGGGAACTCTTGGAATCATCACCAAAGTAGCGATACACTGCCCAACCGCATCGAAAGCGTTTAACGTCGCATTTCTCGGGCTAGAAAGTTACGAATCGGTTTTGAAAACATTTCTAACCGCTAAACATGATTTAGGTGAAATTTTGTCCTCGTGCGAAATGATTGACGCCACATCCCTTGAGTACAGCACAAAGGTTTTCGGTTTGCAGTCACCATTAGACAAATTTCCATTCTATATGCTGATTGAGACTTCTGGCAGTCACGCAGAACACGACGAAGAAAAAGTAAATAAATTCCTCGAGAAGCTAGTGGATAGCAAAATTGTTCTCGATGGCACCGTAACCAGTGAACCCAGCAAAATTAAAGTAATTTCAGGTTGATGCAGGGAATTTCGATGATTTAATAAAAAAATCTTTTTTTTTTTTTGGGTAGAAATTGTGGCAGCTTAGAGAGCGGGTGCCAGATTCCCTGATTCATGATGGTTATTGCTTCAAATATGATATTTCGTTGCCACTGTCGAATTTTTATGAAATTGTTCCCGTCATGAAGGCCCGCTGTGGGGATTTAGTCACAGATGTTACCGGTTATGGTCATATTGGTAAAAAAAAAACAAATTTTTTTTTTCACCACTTACCTTCAGATACAAGTTTATGGGTTTTAAATTTCAGGTGACGCAAATCTACATTTAAATATTACCTGTCCAGAGTTTACCGAAGAAGTTTACAATCGTATACAGCCGTACGTGTACGAGTACGTAGCGAAATTAAAGGGCAGCATCAGTGCGGAGCACGGTATTGGTTTCCTAAAGACAAAATATTTAAAATATTCAAAGCAGCCAGAAGCGTTAATGCTGATGAAACAGATTAAAAATATGATCGATCCGAATGGTATACTGAATCCGTATAAAGTTTTACCAGAGATTATTGACTTAAAACAGTAATTCAGGGGTTTTTTTATTAATTTTATTTTATTAAACTATTTTAACAGGATAAAGTACATTTTTTTTGTTTTGTAAATAATATTTATATTCTACAGTAATTAAAGAAAAAAAAAATTAAAGAAAATTTTTTTTTATTGTTTTTTCTCGATAACCAGTTTCTCAGCACTATAAAGATTCCCTATCATTGCCTGTAATTAAAACATAAAAAAAAAAAAGAAAAAAAATCCCATGATAACCTCAAACACATTTTTGTTTATAACAAAGTACACACACACACACCTGTCGTTTTATTAATTCTAATGATTTATTTCCCATTTCGAATTGATTACAAGCCTCATTGATATCATTTAAATTTTTATTCGCTTTAAATGAGTCTTTAATCCTACGTATTGCGTACATTCTGTATAGGGGAGACACAAGAAGAAGAATTTTAAAACCAACCAAAAATATGCAAAACTTCTTTTTTACCTGAAATTATAGGCACCGAATTTTTCCGATTCCCTTATTAATGTTTTATATAAATTTAATATATTCATTTTACAACAAATATTTGAAGACATTTTCTTTAAGGATTTTCCTTTCTTCTTGTAGTGACAACAAAAAAAAATTATTTTTTGACGTTTCGGTTTACAACAACAACAGACTTTTTATTCAACAAACGTCAAACATTTCACTTAGCTCAATGATAGATGGCGTTAGTAAAACAATAATTTTATTTACCAAAAATACCTTTATTTCGTTTTTTAATTAAATTTAATAAAAAAAATGAAAAATATACAAAACAAGCAATAAATATAAATTATTCTTAATTAATTATAGAGATTTTTGATTTTCAATCTAATAGAGCACCCAGAGCCAGCCAATGTTTTTACCTTACATGCTAATTGGTCACCATTTTTGTTTTCTTTTTGGAAAAGTTTTTTTTTTTTTTCGTTTAATAAATAGAAAAGAAATTAGAAGAAAATAATAATTAAAAAAAAGAAATGTTTTAATCATGGAATTTCATTGTTTGTAGTCACAGCATCGTAGTCACAGTACGTTCTCTTTTTAGATTTTTATTTAGGCAAGGTATGTGCTGGCAGATATGTTACCACCAGTTCCGGTCCAGTTTGTATGAACGAATTTACCTTCTTGACCCAACAGTTCATAGGTGTGCGCACCGAAATAGTCACGTTGTGCTTGTAATAGGTTAGCGGGAAGTCTCTCTGTTCTGTAACCATCGTAAAAAGCTAGAGCTGCGGATAAACATGGTACTGGAACACCCATCATGACAGCCTGACTAATTACTTGACGCCACGAGTTCTGTCCCTTTTGTATCGCTGATTTAAAGAAATCGTCCAACAGTAAATTCGATAACTGTGGATTCCTGGTGAAGGCGTCTTTTATATTTCCCAAGAAAACACTACGAATGATACATCCGCCACGCCACATCAAGGCGATTCCACCGTAATTCAAATTCCAATTGTTTTCCTTGGCTGCCTCACGCATTAACATAAAACCTTGGGCATAGGAGACAATTTTCGCGCAGTACAACGCATATTTTATATGATTCAGGAACGCTGCACGATCGGCAACATTCAGCTTGACTTTTGGACCGGATAACTGTTTGCTGGCTTTAACACGTTCGTCTTTTAACGCGGACAAACATCTGGAGAACACTGCCTCACCAATTAGCGTTACTGGTACACCATAATGCAACGCAGATATCGCTGTCCATTTACCAGTTCCCTTCTGTCCAGCTGTGTCACGAATTTTCTCCAATAAATATCCATTGCTGTCTTTATAATTCAAAATATCGCGCGTTATTTCAATCAAAAACGAATCTAATTCACTTTTATTCCACTCATTAAACTCATTCGCCATTTCCTTCTGTGTCAATCCCAAAGACTTCATTAGATCGTACGCCTCACATATCAACTGCATATCACCATACTCAATACCATTATGAACCATTTTAACGAAATGTCCAGCACCACCTTCTCCCACCCATTCACAACAGGGCTCATTATTTGATTTCGCACAAATTGTCTACAAAAAATTAAAAAAAATCAAATCGAATTCCAATAAGAAAACAAAAAAAAATAAAATTACTTGGAAAATATCTTTGATTAGTGGCCAAGCTTCTTTATGACCACCGGGCATTAATGATGGTCCATACCGTGCACCTTCCTCACCACCACTAACACCTGAGCCTACATACAAAAATCCCTGTTTCGCTAATTCATCACAACGACGTGTTGTATCCTGATACTCAGAGTTACCACCATCAATAATTAAATCACCAGGCGACAACAATGGCGTTAATTGTTTTATAAAATCATCAACAGCACTTCCAGCTAAATTACATAGTAAACAGAAATTTTTTCTTTATTTATTTAATTAATTAAAGCAAAGAATGCATTTTGCAGTAACCTCTAACGCTAGCGATAAGGTTAAATCAAAATAATTTTTTTTTGTAATACGACGAAACGCGCTTATCTTTATAAAAAAAAAACCGGGTGTCGCGTAATTATTATTTAATTACAGTCAGAGCTAAGCACAGCATAATATAATTTTAATTTATAGTTGAATCACGCTTTTTCAACCGCAAAATAAAAGTAAATGTAAAGCAAACTTTCCCTTGTCCCAAATAAAAATTTCCAGCTCCACAAAACACACACGTCAATCGTTTTTTCTTTCATTTTTCGCTTATGTTATTGAACTCAGGCACATTAAGTAACTGAAATAACCTTCAAACGTATTGCTACCTGCTGCTGCTAATTTTATTTAATAAACGATTTTATAGAAAACAAGAATCAATTCTATCGTCAAGAAAAACAAAAAAAAACCTTCAACGAAATTAAATCTTGATCTGAATTTATATTTAAATTAAATTAGTCACCTTTAACGAGCAACATTATTTTCCTTGGAGTTTTTAGTTTATTCACCATATCTTGTAATGATGTTGCCCCAATTATTTTTGTACCTTTTGCTTCATTTTTTAAAAAGTTTTCAACCTGAAAACACAGAAAAAAAAAACTTGTTTAACGGGGAAAATTCCATGTTACTCATAAATGTTGTTGGGGAAATTCAATTACCTTATCAACGGTCCGATTAAATGCACAAACCACAAAACCTTTTGAGTCCATATTTAATATAAGATTTTGACCCATTACGGCTAAACCAATTAACGCAATATCCGCTTTTCTACAATTAAAAATTTTAATTAATTAACAAAAACGGGTAGAAATTAATTAAACCGAACCGCATGTACTTACTGTGACATTTTTTCTTAATTATTATTATAAATACAGGAAGAAATGTATAAATTTTTAATTAACTACTTGTTGCAAAAAATAAACTTTGAGAAAAACTACTTTGCACGTCTTATAACAGTAAATATCAGGTGATTACTAAACGCAAATAAAAAAACCAAAATAAAACAAAAAAAAAGCGAAAAGAATTTTGTTTTATAATTAATTATGTTGGCGACAGTGTAATCAAAGGTTAAATAAATAACAAATAAAGTTCATTAAAAGATGTCGCTGTTTACATAAGCAAAAAATTCTTCTCTCTTTAAAAAATAATTAAATAAGCTGAAAATATCAAATAAAAACAATTTCAATTAAATTAATTAATTATATAAAAAAGAAAAACTAATTATTTTTAAATAATTTCATTTATTAAAAATCTTCAAGTCTTTAAAATTTATGTAAAAAAAAAAAAACTTTTTCTTTGAGCATTCGTGCATTTTATGCAAATTAGTAACGTTTTAATTGTATTTAAATGTATAAATTATTAATAAATTAATAATAAGTATAATAAATTAATAATCTAACTTATTTCTGTAAAAAAAAAACTTCAAGCTAACGTTTTATTTCGTTGCGTTTATCATGTAAAAATCTAGTAGAGATTTTTACGTATTTAAGTCAAATCTAAAGGTAAAAAAAAAATAAAAAATTTAAATCACTAAACTAAAGAGTATCGTCTGACTATAAAAAAAAAAAAACAAATAAAAATTTAATTAATATAGAAAAATAATTAAGAATGACAACAGTGATGAATTGTATAACTCACCTGGTTGATTAATATCAATCGTTGCGAACAAAAATAAAAGGAAAGAAACATTTAAACGTTAAGGGATCTTTATCACTACTTTACGGGTAGGATCAATCCTAAAATTATTTTTAAAACGTAAATAAAGAGGAATTTTATGCAGAAAAAGGGGATTGAAAAAAGTAAAAACCCAACAATTGTCAGTTGGATTAAATTCAAAGGGTAATTCCACTGTGGTATCAGGTGAGTGAACGTATTTCTGTATAATTTATGTAATAAGGTAAAAACATTTTTACTTTTTCTTTTTCATCTTTTTTTTTTTATTATCATTATTATTATTCTTGTTAATAATTGTATTGAATAAAATCTTTTATAATGACTTTACTTTACTCTACACCTCCATCTTGAATTTATTTTATTTTTTATTTTCTTTTCTTTTGCATTCTTTGTAATAAATATTTATTTAATTAATTAATTAAATAATTAATTCGATTTACTTTAACATTTTATTCTTTTTTAATTTAAATTATAAATATTTATTAAATTATAGCCAAGACTTTTTTTTTTTTTTTTTACGTTAATTCAATTATTTGTTTAGGATAAATTTATGAATTTGTAATCCTGTATATAAGCGGCTATAAGTATATAAAAAAGAATTGTTTTTTCTTTTCTTTTTTTTTTAATTTTAATAATTTTTAAGTTATTTATTTAATTATTAAACACACGTGAATAAAAAAACAAAAATAAAATTCGTTACTTTACTGCCATTTTTTTTTTTCATTCATTCATTTTAATAAGACAGAAAATGGTCGTGTGTTTGTGGTGAATTGAATTTAATCAACACTCGGTGCATTTCCCTAGTGTTTTCTGATTAGTAATCAAAAAAATAATAATAATAATAAAAAATCAACTCAAATCTCTCTCCACATAATTAATTAAAAACAAAAAAAAAATATTGCTGGTGTTAATTAATCAATTAATTAAACTTTTTTTTCATTCTCATTGTTATTATATTAAACAATATTTATATATAAATAAATATATTTAAAATTACATTATTAAATTATTTTAATTAAAGAAAATTACAGTCATGTATTGAATAAATAGATTAAAAAAAAAAAATCAACCAGCAAATTTAATAATCTTATTTTTTTTATTTATTTCTTACTAAATTTACTTAAATTTTAATTAAATTCGTCTGTTTTGTATATATAATTAATTATTTTCTAAAAATACTTTTGTGGGTGTTAATTCATAAATCATGTGGATTTTTTTTTTTCGTTCTTTTATTGGTTAGAGGTGATTTGAATTTTTTTTTTCTAGATTCCAAAGTGGCTTCCGTCATTATTCTCAGTTTTAATTTCATTAAAAATTGCATTGAATGCAGAATTTCCTTTCAGGTTACAATTTTAAAAAGGAAACAAATTCTACTTGTAAAAGAAATCAGCAAGAATCTTACAAAAAGTTATTTTTGAAGCAGAGATTGTAAGGAACAAGCAGGGAAAAAGAAAGTTTCACCTTAAAACAGTCTATGATATAAAAGTTAATCAAGGCCAGTTTCCTTCAGCAAACAAATTTAAAAGACGCTTTAAAAAGCAGGAAATACCTAAGAATCCTATACGAAATCACAATTGAATTGCTTGTAGAAAGAAAATCAAAATTCCACCGCCCAAAAACAAATAGAAAAGAAAAGTAAAGAAACAAAAAAATCCACAACATCATCAACAATGAGATACACCACGCATTTCAAAATCAATATTACATGTTTAATTACAATTATTAATTAAATTAATTAAGGAAACAAAAAATCAGCAAAAAATTAAAAAAAAAAAAAAACAGACGAGTTAGAGTAATTTACAGACAGACTAAAATCTAATTTTCTCTTTCATTTCTTTATCATTAATTAATAAATAAATTAATTAATTAATTTAAAACAAAAAACTGATTTTTATATTTCTCATTCATTTTTAATTTAAAACTTTAAATTTAAAAATTAAAATTAATTAATTAGGCTGGATTTGGTTTTGTTTCACCTTTGTCATTGCCCGACTCGGTCAAGATTTTGTCAATATCCTGCAAAACAAATATTAAAACAAGACTGCAGGATTAGAGGCCATAAAAATGCTTCTTCTACTTCTTCTTGTGTTTTTATTGATTTATTTTAATTCATTCATTAATTATTACTCAAAATTAAATTAAATTAAATTTTTTAACAAAACAACAACAAAACGAAAAAAAAAAAAAAGACAAAATAATGGGGGGTCGCGCGTTTATTTGTTTTTTAAATAATTTTTGTAGTAAAATAAAATTCCGTCGATGGGATTATTACAAAATGTTTGTGGATTTAGGTATAGGATGGATAATTACCTGTTCATTATGTTTGCCGATATATTCTAAGCGGGCAGCCTCGTACATTGTCACAAATTTATCCCGTTCAACCTTAAACTCGGCAAATAATTGATCGTTTTTGTTGCCCTTTAATTTATTCTCTAGATCGACTTTTTTCATATTTTGTTCCTTGATCTCATTGTTTACCCAGGGCTTGTCGAGACTGTACTGATTTTTATTGGGATTTGTGTTGTTGTTTTTCGTGTTGTTACCTGTGCCGGCGCCACCCTTTTTTCGATTTCTATTGTTTCGTCGGTTACCTTTGCGACGAATGGGACCACCATTGATACGGGGTGGCAGTGGCCGTTGTGGAATCGGACCCATTACCATAGGCATTGGTCTGGGCATACCCATAATAGGCATTGCACGTCCTAATGGTGGTAGTGGAGGAGGCATTGGAGGTCGAAGACCAAATCTACCGTTTAAATGATGTGGCGGTGGTGGAGGAGGTAAGGGCATTGGTGGAGCTCGCATAGGTGGTAAAGGCATTGGTGGGCCTAAAGGATGCATTCGCGGTGGAAGTACAGGACCCCGAAATGGTCCATTCATACGTTGATTCATTAAATACGATGGAAGTATGCGAGGTGGCATACCCGGCCAAACATTCTGTTGCCGCATATTTTGTTGTCGCTGCATTTGACGACGTTGATTACGATTCTTATTATTCCCTTTAATTGGTTTAGGCATTTGCTTCGGTATATTCATGGGCATTCGTACAGCTGGCTCATTAAAATCCATATAACCAGGATTATCCATCATCTGGCTCGGATTAAACATTGCACCAAAACCAGCTCGGCCATTTAATCTTTTATTAATAATACCGCCTCCACCAACACCACCACCACTTCCAACACCACCTTTAATCTTTTTTCCATTACCCGATTTATTACCCTTTCGTTTGCCATTGCCCGTTTTCGCCGCTACCATTATGTCAAAAAAATAAAATTAAAAAAAAACTCCAAAAGCGTATTATGCAAAATAAATTCGACGACAAACAGAGAATAAGAAAAGGAATAAAAAAAAAACAAAACAAATTATGCGAGAGAGTTTATTCGCTTAGTTATCACTTTAAAAAAAAACTTTATTTACTTAAGCATAACAATATATATATATTGAATTATTAATTAATTAATTAATTATATTTATAATAATAATACGACTAAAATTGCACCTTAATCAACACAATACATTTTAGTCACGAACAAATATGATTCTACTTAATGAAGTCATTAACACTACGCAAATATTATTTATTTATTTATTGTATAACAAAACAATTTATACCAATATATAAATATAACACTGTTAATGTTATAATAATAATAATAAAAACTATTAGGGATTTTTATTATTCCTATATTGGTAGTACTTTTATATTAAAACAGAAACGTCAAAACCGCCTTTTGCCTGCTTTTTAACAAACAACAAAAAAAAAAAAAAGAATTTATTTTTTTAATTAAATTTTTTTTTCATTGTTTTTGTGAATAAAATTATTTTGATTACACGTTAAATAAATAAATAAAATACAAAATGAAATATACGACAAATAATTTTATGAATTCCTGTCGTATCTGTATGATAGACAATAAAAAACAATTATGCGTTGATATTTTTAAAACAAAAATTGAGGATACCGATATCTTTCTATACGATGCTATATCACAAATGACTAAAGTGAAGGTTAGGGGAACCGTTTGGGGGCACTCCATAAATTATTTATTATTATTTACATCAAGTTTTAATATTTTTGTTTTGCCTTCTTTTTTTTTAGATTAAAGAAAATGACGGTTATCCAAAAAATGTTTGTTCAAATTGTGAATCACGTTTAGCGAATGCATACACATTGAAAATGTTAACGGAGAAATCTGCCCAGAAACTATTAAGGATCAAGCAGGAAATAGCAAAACAGAATAAAAAATCAAAACGTAGTAAAATTGAGTATTTAAATGAAAGTGATAAATCAGATGAAATGTCAATGACTGATGATAGTGAGGAGAATAACGATAATGGCACAGAGAATAAAAACGAGGATAATAATAGTAATTCAGAGACAATAACCGATGCTGTAACATTTATATTACAGAATACCTTTAAACAAGACGATAGCCAAGATGATTCAAAGACAAAAATCGTTGATTATGATAAAAGAAAACATTGCTGTGACGTCTGTTATAAGCGTTTTTTAAAAAAATCAAATCTGGTCGATCATTTACGTTTGCACGCGAATGTCCGTATGTACAAGTGCAAGGTGTGTGATAAATCATTTGTACAATCCGGTAACTATAAATCACATTTAAGGACGCACACAAATGAGCGGCCGTACCGTTGTACAATCTGTAACAGAGACTACAATCAATCGAGTGCATTAAAAGTTCATATTCGTTCGCATACAAATGAAAGGAATTATGTTTGTGATATATGTTCGAAGGCATTCACAAATGCCTCTGATTTATCAAAACATAAACGGATACATGATCCGGAGAAAAAACTTAAATGTTCAATCTGTTCAAAGACATTTGCACAAAAGAATAATCTTAAGAATCACATGATATCAAATCATCAGAATCAGAAAAATTAAAAAAGAAATTTCATTCCAAACAAAAAAAACTTTTTTTTTTACTTTCATTCTTTCATTTTGCGACAACACAAATTTAATTAAATTCATGGGGCATCTCCAGTATTTTCTAATGATGATTTATTATTATTATTATTATTTAAAAAATAACTAGAAATAGAAAGAAGACGAAGAATAAAAGAAAAAACCAATTAAATGTTAAATTTTATTTTTTTTTTAAATAATAATAAAATGTAAATAAAAATAATTCTTTGTAATGTTTTTTTTTTTTTTGAAAAATAGACTTTTATAAAACTTAAACTAATAAAGAGAAAAATAAAATAAAAAATTCATTTAATTCCCTAAGGTATAAGAATATCCTTGGCATTAATTATCTTTGAATTAACAATATTCCCATCCTTATCAGCATCGTCCACACTGATTATAACATTTTTCTTTGAATTCTTTATATATTTCTTCATTACAGTAAAATCATCAATATTTTTAAGGACACGATCCTGTGAATCCTCCTCAATCGGTAATACCGATGTTTTTGTCACATCTGGCTGTTGATCCTCCTTTATTATCTCGCTCAATTCAATTATTAGCTTATCATTCGTTTTATTCACTTCGGATATTGAAAAGACTTTATCTTGAATATTGCTCTTCTCAATACTGGGCGTCGATATGATTTTCTTTGTCACTTCTAAACTCTCGATACGTACCGTTTGTAAACGAAAATTACCATCAAGGTCTTCACGATAGTTGAAACGAGTATGGCCAGCCGGATACTGAAAGCCGTGCACCTTTATCAAATGCTGTGACAGGCGACAACCTTGCGTGTAACGTTTGTCACAGCAATGACAACAATAATTATCTAAATCAATTTCACCGTGAACTTTTAGATGATGCCGTTTCAGCGTAATACTCGTCTTACATGAGAAATCACAGCCAAACTCATCACATGCAAATGGATCCTTGTCACTATGACTGGCGCCGATGTGTCTTGTTAGATCATTCTTCTGCACAAAACTATTTTTACACAGAGTACATTTGTACGGTCGTTCATTTATGTGCCGATACCTTATATGCTTGGCTAAAGAGGATGCCTTACTACATGACATATCGCAGAAGTAGCATTTATGGGTATTTAAATGGTTCTTTACGTGTTCACGTAAGAGTCGTTCCGATGCAAATAGTTTATTGCACTGTATGCATTCATATTCTTCCGCTAAAAATAATTAGAAAATAAAAAATTAGAAAATAGAAATATTTGTCTCCAATGTAATCTTACTGTTATTCCCGAACTGACGTTTGCAGTGATCATAGTACATCGTGTTATTGCTTAGCATTGATCCACAATGAGAACAAGCGATTTTCTTTTCATTTGTATGCGTTCGGACATGCACATACAATCGATACAAGGAGATGAATTTTTTCTGACAATTATACCACTTGCAAACCAGTACAGGTTTTTGGGGAAACAGTGTACTGTTCTTCCTGCTACGATCGTCCGATATGCAATGAGCTTTAATATGTTGAAAGTAGATTTGAATGGATATAAAATGTTTTTCGCAGTTGTCCCACTCGCATAAGAAATCCGATTTGATTTCGGGTATTATGTTGCGTTTTTTCGAATCAATTTGACATGGGGGAAAGGAGAATAGATTCCTTAAATTATTGCAAACACCCTTCAGGTGCATATGATAGCCATGATAGAATATGTGTCTACAGATTGACTTATCATCAGCGCTTTTAAAATTACATAACTGCCAACTACATTCATATTCCTCCTTTTCGTATTCAACACAATCGGAAACATGAGTCTTTAGATGATTATAATAAACATCCTCGCAAATCGTGCTGAATGTACAGTTAGACCACTCGCATTCATTGAGAATTTGTTCTTTTTTTTCCTTTGGTATTTTCCGTAGTTTAACAAGGTTTGGCTACAAATAGAAAACATTATAAAACTTTTTAATGTTAATTAAAATAAATAAATAAATTCACCTCAAGAACTGTCATAAGATCATCATCAGAATTAACATCCTCATCACTATCAGAATTCTCTTTATAATCATTTAATTTCTCCTCTTTTGGTATTTCATTTTGATTTATAAGCCAGTCTTTACACCGCTCAGATATGGTTGAATCTTTATCATTTAAATCTGTTTTATTTTCGTCCTCAGTTTTAGGCCTTTCAAATGGTTTTTTTCGTAGTTTAATATTTTTCCTCATTTTTTTAACTTTTGGCATATTGAAATAGGAAATCGTAAAAAACGGATTGACAGTTAGAAAAAATAAAACAAAAGACATAAAATATTTATATGTCAAATAAGCGCCAAATTTATAAAACGCAGCCAACGTGATAAGAATAAAAGTTACTAAAACAAGCTTTTTCATTTCTGTTCATTGGCACCACCGAAATGAGTTGAGTAGAGAACACTACTGTAAAAGTTCTTTTCCGGTTGTCACTTTACAAGGTGCGAGTGTAATTTGTTTTTCATCAAATTTTATTTAATTAATCTTTTAATAAAATACAAATAAAAATATCAAAAATGTTTAATAAAATCTATAAAACATGGATGAAAATAAATCTTTCTAATAATTTATTAATAATTTTTGTTTTAGTTACAATATGGGTGTTAAATATGAGATGTGTGTCGGTCTCTCAAAAGGCCATAAGACAACAAAAATACAATCTGTAAAATACACCGGTGACCGTAAAGTTAAGGGAATACGTCCATCCAGACTAAAGGGTGTAAGTTATTAATTAATTTTTTGTATTGAAAATTAAAATTATGTAATTCTGAAATTTTTATGTTTAAATGATGAGTGAAAACCATTCACAGACGAATAAACAATGTTACTTCACAAAGATGCTGGTGCTAATATTTTTTTAGTATTTGGCTGATTTGAGTTGTTTCGTTTATTTCATGGTTAAGAACAGGCACTGATTGCATTTTAATTAATCAGCAAAAATATAATTTAAATTGCCAAAAAAAAAAAGAAAAGTTCC
Source organism: Ptychoptera albimana (assembly GCA_961205885.1). Lineage (NCBI taxonomy): Eukaryota > Metazoa > Arthropoda > Insecta > Diptera > Ptychopteridae > Ptychoptera > Ptychoptera albimana. The sequence continues at coordinate 1,442,409 of OY540803.1, forward strand.
TGAATTAATTTTTGTTTTTTTCTTATATTTTTAGTCACAATCGAAACATACTAAATTGGTCAGAGATTTAGTACGTGAAGTTGTAGGATATGCAGCATACGAGAAGAGAGGTATGGAATTGTTGAAGGTTTCCAAGGATAAGAGAGCGCTTAAATTCTTAAAACGTCGTCTTGGAACACATATCCGTGCCAAGAGGAAGCGTGAGGAATTACAAAACATTCTCACACAAATGCGTAAGCACGGACATGCTAAATAAACTTGTAAAACATCTTCTTTATTTTTAAAACAATAAAAAAAATATTATAAAAATAAAATTCTTTAGTCTTTATTTATTTGAATTAATTAAAATTTTATAACGAACGTTATACGTAGAAACTTTGTTTCAAAAATTATTTTTCCTTTATAAAAGGATTCGTAGTTTGAATTATCCTCTAAAAAGTTTACAGGAATAATTATTACCTGTATTTAAATAAATTTATTTTCTAATTAAAGCATATAATCATTGTTTTCCTTTAAAAAAATCATAAAATTTTCATATTTAATTGATTCAGGGCATCGTGAGTTTTCATTTCTGTCAATTTTTGTTCACAAATTTTCCGGTAGAGTCCGATAAGTCGGCCATTTTATTTGTACTAAAGAGTTTTTCTCTCTACTAAAATTGCTCTCTATGGTTCTTTCTGCACATTCAGTGATAGCAAATAGACGTCTGCAATGAAGGTATTGAATTATTTTTAATAAAATATAATAAATATCGATGAATTTTTAACATAAAACGCTTTTAAAAATGAAATGTGTCATATAGAATTGTTATTAAGTAAAATTAGTTGGACGATGATCAAGGATTATTGTGATTTTTTACGATTCAATGAAATGTTTTTGAGTGTTGATTTGTTGAAAAGAAAAAAGTTTGCGGTGTCTAACCTAACATGTGAATAATTTTGTGATATTTTGTTGTTCTAGCTGAACGTGTCTTTTCCCGCAACGGGAGCCCAAAAATTATTTGAAGTTGTCGATGACCATAAACTTCGTATCTTCTATGAAAAACGTATGGGAACAGAGGTCGAGGCTGATCTATTAGGTGATGAATGGAAAGGTTATGTTTTACGTATTGCTGGAGGCAATGATAAACAAGGTTTCCCAATGAAACAAGGAGTCTTGACACACAGTACGTTAATTTTTTTTTATTGTTGTGAAAAATGTTTTAATATTTTTTTAAATTAATTTATTTAAGGTCGTGTACGTCTGTTGTTGAAAAAGGGACACTCATGTTACCGCCCACGTAGAACTGGTGAACGTAAACGTAAATCAGTTCGCGGTTGCATTGTTGATGCTAATATGTCAGTTTTGGCTTTGATTGTTGTACGTAAAGGAGAAAAAGAAATTCCCGGTCTTACCGACAACAATGTCCCACGTCGTTTAGGACCTAAAAGAGCCAGCAAAATCCGCAAGCTCTACAACTTAGGAAAGGAAGATGATGTCCGTCAATATGTTGTTCGTCGACCAATGCCAGTTAAAGAAGGCAAGAAACCACGTACCAAGGCACCTAAAATCCAACGTTTGATTACTCCAAGTGTTATTCAGGTAAAAATGAATTTATTTCCCCGTTTTATTATATCTTGGCATAAACTTATTTTTCTCTTTATTTTTATTTGTAAACAGCGTAAAAGACATCGTGTTGCCCTTAAAAAGAAACGTCAAGTTAATTCCAAGGAACAAGCAGCTGAATACGCAAAATTGTTGGCTCAACGCAAGAAGGAATCTAAAGTTAAACGTGAGGAAGCTAAGAGACGTCGTACAGCATCCATGAGAGATTCAAAGAGTTCAAACACAAGTGAAAAGAAATGAGTTTTATATGTAAAATAAATATAAAATAATAAACATCAACACATAAAAAATAAAAAAAAAAATCCGAAAATGTTTTTATTAATTTCCTGTGGATTAATCCTTTTTTCTATTATTTTCAATAAGTTCCGGAATCTTTATTGAGTTTGTCCATAATTTTTACTTTGTACACAGCGTTGCTATAATTTTTGATTTTATACCGAAAGACCTATTGTTTATATTCAACATACTCACCACAAAAATGAGCTGTCATCATGTCAATTCGATTATCTCAACTTGATAGAATGTATATCTGATATTTTGCTTAAGTAATTTACTTTTTTATTATTTATTTATTTGTATTCAAACAACAAAACACAAAAAAAATTCCATTATTGTGATTAATAATTAAGTGGATAACTAAAAAAGGTGCATTAACATACAATGAGTAAAATGTCCGGTTTTGAAGATAATCCGTTTGGTGAACCAATGGTCGATAACCCATTTGCGGTATGTGTTGATAAAAGAAAAGAAATGAAAAGAAAAAAAATATTTTCTTTCTTTCTTTTTTCTACTCTTGTTACATTAATAAAAATTTCCGATAAATGATGCGTCATAGAATGCATAAACTTATTGACAATCATCCTGTAATTTAATTAATTTTATTTTGCATTTCCCCAACAAAAAAAAAAAAAAAAAACCAGGATCCAGCAATACAACAGGTAGCCAGAAATACGAATAATACACAAAGAGGTCTTGAGGACTATAATCCTTTTGAGGATGATAATAAACCAAAGTTACAACAATCCCAAACTGGGATTAGTCAGGGACAACCGGCTGTTATGCAACCATCAACACAAACCGTTCCTGCCTATAATCGAAGCGGTTTACAGTATCAAACAAATAATCCAGCAACGGCTGTTGAAATTTCCACAGCTGAATTACAAGTAAAAAAAAAATTTCTGTCACTTGTATGGCTTCAGTAAAAAATAAAATAAATTGTTTTTTTTCTTTGAATAGCGACGACAAGAAGAATTGGATAGAAAGGCACAAGAATTAGAAAGAAGGGAAGAGGAATTAAGAACAAACACAAATGGTATACGTCGTAATAATTGGCCACCACTACCAGAAAAATGTTGTTTTCAACCCTGCTTCTATATGGATATAAATCTTGATATACCAACAGATTTCCAAAGAGTCGTCAGACATTTATACTATTTATGGATGTGTTAGTATCATGATTGATTAAAATAATATCAGAAGGAAAAATAAATTTTTTCTCCTCCTTCCAATGTTTGTTTCTTTTTTTAGTTTATGCACTGGTTATGTGTGTTAATGTTATTGGTGGAATGGTGCTCATGTTTCATGCGGGAGACTTTTCAACATTTGGCTTAGCAATTCTGTATTGTTTCCTGTTTACACCAGCATCGTTTATTTGTTGGTTTGTACCCTTTAATATTCATTACAAAACCGGTCGAATATCGGTGAATTAATTTTTTTCTTTTCTTTTAAGGTTTCGCCCCGCTTATAAAGCCTTCAAAAATGATTCTAGTTACAATTTTATGGTTTTCTTCTTTATATTCTTTTTCCAAATGATTGTAACGATTATACAAGCGATCGGTATACCTGGTTCCGGTACATGCGGTTTTATAATGGCGACGACACAATTTAATAAAACTGCCTCTGGCATTATTGTCGGATTATTTTTATTATTAATTGCAATCGGTTTTGCGATATGTGCTTGTGGTGACATATTAATGTTGACAAAGGTGAGTTGTGTGTGGGTGGATTAGTTTCGCTTTATGGGTTAAATAAATAAAAAAATATTTTTACGTTTGTAGATTCATGCAATATATAGGAATACAGATGCGAGTTTTGCAAAAGCACAGGCAGAGTTTACATCTGGTTTTGTACAGAATCAGCATGTACAACGAGCTGCAGCGGATGCAGCACGTGAAGCAGTACGTGCACAAGCTGCTAGATATTAATTAATTAATTTTCCTTGTCTTTTTTTTTTTTTTTTTTTTATTAAATTAATTAATTAAAACAAAATTTTCTTTTTTTCTTCTTCTTTTTATCATTTGCTTACAGTTTCATTATTAATTTAATTTAATTAATTAACAAACAAAACAAAGAACAAAACACGAAAATAAACAGAGTTGCGCATCATTTAAAAAAAAAAGTAAAATAGAAGAAAAAAAAAAAGTAAAAGATGAAAGAAAGAAATTTTTTTTGTTTTTATTTGAATTTTTTTGTTATAATCGTGGTAAGTAGATTAATTAAATTAAGGAAAATTAAGAGAGAGAGAAAATTTGTTTTATTATTTTCTTTTCTTTTTTCCTTTTCTTTTCTGTTTCTTATTAATGCTAGAAAAATATGTTTGATGGGAAAAATTGTTTATTTAGAAAATTTTTCCTTCTTTATTTTTTAAGTTGAGTAGAAGTTTGCCGTGTTGTTGTTTGCATAATTTTTCTTTTTATTTAATTAATTAATTTATTAGTTTATTGACCTGATTGATTAATTAATTAATTAAATGTTGACAGAAATCAGTACTGAATTTTTTTTTTGAATGTTTTTGGTTTAATTTAATTTAATTTTGTAATATTTGTGGTAAAATATAATCTGGAATACAGAAAATTAAATTTTATTTAATATAAAAAAACTAATTAAAACCCGCCCCCAAAATAAAGAAAATTAATGTTTTTTGTGTCTCTTCTTCTATTTTTTTTTTTTTAAATGGATTAAAATATTCTAAGCGACAACCATGGATATTTATCTGGAGATTACATAACTAAAAATGGATGTTGTTGCGGAATAAATATATATATATTTTTTTTTTATTTAAATTTAAACAAGCCATCAAGCAATTTTCTATAGAAAAGAAAAGAAAGGAAAAAGAATTTTTTTTTTTTTTGAATGAATTATGTTTTTGCATATAATTAATTATAAAGCACATTATATATATATATTTAGTAATTAATAATAAACGTCCAAAAATGTTTTTTTTTTATTATAATTTAATTTAATTTACAAAGAAAACCATTTCGGTGTAATAAACGCAAGCAAAGAAAAAAAGAAATTTAATCACAAAGAGAATAATCCTTAATATTTATTAATCGTAATTAAATGTTTATAATAAAATTAAATTAAAAAGAAAAAATATATATAAATATAATAAATATTCTATAATAATTAAAAAAAAAAATTAAAATTAAATTTTGTTGTTTTCTTTATTAATTAAATTAATTAAAAATTTCCTAATTGGCATTCCATGTTTTTTCGTTTTGTTTATTTCTCTTGAATTCATTTGAATTTAATTTTCTCATAGATGAATACAAAAAAGAATGTAATTAAAAACAATAATAATTATTATATATAAATAAATGAATTTTAATTTTATCATAAAAACTTTTTTTTTTATTGTTGTTATGGTTATTTATCTTATCAGTTACCAGCTTATCAGACACAAATTAAAATGAGAAGAAATAATTTCGGGTGGAGAAAGCATTGGGGAAAATATTTTATCATCGTTATTTTTGGCGTATTATTATTATTAAAAATTTATATAAATTAATCATATTTTTTTTTTATTGTTTTTATAAATATACCTAATTAAAATTAAAAAAAAAAGAAGAAAAATAATTAAATAATAAAGAAATTTGAATTTAGCGGGTTTTTTTTAAACGTGTTGAATTTGATGACATTTCATTGTGGTGAATTTTTATTTATTTTTTAACTCTTGTAACACTTTATTTGTAAGGTTAGAATATTATTGACAGCAAGTTAAATAAAAACATGTGTTGTGTTCTCTGAAATTAATTAAATAAAATTAATAATTAATAAAAGTTATTTAAATAAATAAATAAATAAAAATAATAATGGGTAAAGCAAAGAAAAGAGCACCAGCACCAGCTGATCCAAAAGTTGGTTTAGAAGATCAAATAATGGATGGTCGTGTTGCTAAAAAGAAAAATCGTAATAAAATACGTTTACGTGCTGAAGAAGAATCGGTAAATAAATAAATAAAAAAAAAAAAAAAAAAAACTTTAATCTGACTTCTTAAAATTAATTTCTCATCTCGTCTTATTTATTTGTTTGTTTGTTTTGAAATAGTATGTTGATGCAAAATCATCAAAGAAAATTTTATCAGAAGCACGTAAACAACAAGCGGAAATAAATGGTTTTGATATAAATAGTTTTGGTCCGACACCAGCTGAAGCGGCAATATGTTTTAAAAGTAAACTAAGTAAACTAGATGATGAGGGAACAGATTCAGAAGATGATGCACGGCCAGATGTAACGGAACACGATTTCTTTGATGATGTTAAAGTTAATGAAGAGGATGAAAAGGCATTTGAAATGTTTAAGAATAAGTAAATGACATTTGACGGGTTTTGTTAGAGAAAAATTTAATTAAAAAAAAAAATTGTTTTTGATTTACAGAAGTGGACCAAAAACCCGAACATTAGCTGATATTATAATGGAAAAAATAGCTGAGAAACAAAATGAGATTCATACACAATTCTCCGAAGTGGGATCATTAAAAATTGAAGAAATTGATCCAAGGTAAAATCGGATTTCATTCCATTTGTAAAACTCAATTAATTTTCTATCATTTTCAGAGTAAAAGAATTGTATGAAGGAGTCCGTGATGTGCTGAAAAAATATCGTAGCGGTAAAGTACCAAAAGCATTTAAAATTATTCCGAAATTAAGGAATTGGGAACAAATATTGTTTGTCACAGAACCGCATAATTGGAGTGCGGCCGCTATGTATCAAGGAACGAGGTTAGAATTTTTTTTTCTTGTTTTCTAATTTACGTTACGGAATCTAACGAATTTTCCTTTCTTTTTGTTTACAGAATTTTCAGTTCGGTATTAACACAGCATATGGCGCAACGGTTCTATAATTTAGTTTTATTACCCCGTATTAGGGATGATTTATGTGAATACAAAAAATTGAATCCTCACCTCTATAATGCGTTACGTAAGGCATTATTTAAGCCGGCTGGTTTTATGAAGGGAGTTATCCTACCACTACTGGAAGTAAGTTTGTGACTTTATCAATCGTGGGGGTCAGAACTCTGAATTTAATTTTTTTTTGTTTGTAGAGTGGTGACTGTACGTTAAGGGAGGCAATTATTTTCGGTTCGATAATTTCAAGGAATCCAATTCCAGTGCTACACTCGTCCGCTTGTTTATTAAAAATCTGTGAAATGGAATATTCTGGTGCTAATTCAATATTTATTAGATTATTTTTGGATAAACGGTATGCGTTACCGTATCGTGTTGTTGATGCCGCCGTTTTCCATTTCCTAAGGTAAATATTAACGTGGATAAAAATCCCGTAATTAGGGTGAATTTTTATTGATTTTTCTTTTGCAGGTTTGAACATGATAAACGTGAAATGCCCGTATTGTGGCATCAAAGCTTATTGACATTTATCCAGCGGTACAAAAATGATATTTCGTCAGATCAAAGGGAGGCGCTAATATGTTTGCTTAGGAAACAAATTCATCCAAAATTAACGACAGAAATAAGACGTGAACTGTTGGCAGCGAAGTGTCGTGATATTGAGGTTGCTGAACCAAAGGGTGATTTTAATGATTTCACAATGGACGATCCAGAAGTTATGAATATGCCACTAGACGATGATGTACCTATGAAAGATGATTGATATTCCTGCTTTGGAATTTACTCTGTAAAAGAATAAAAATAAAAGGAATGATTTGTTTTAAATTTATATTGAGAATTCTCTGTTTTTTTTTTCTCATCCTAATTATCCTGTGAATTTCATCCATTTTTTGTCCATAACTCGTGAAAATAAATTTTGTTTCGTCCGAAAAAGGGACAACAAAATGCTTTATTATGCAAAATATGTTTCAATTAGTCATCAATTAATTATTTAAAACGTCGGAACTAGTGAATTTAAGAGAAACTATCCCAAAATTTCCTAATAAACTAAATAGAAAACCAAAATCTGAACGGACGTTGATGGTTTTAATCGTTGAGGGTTTTTCGGTTGTTATTGATTTGTTGGATTCATTAAACGGCACCACCAGTGTTGTTGGATATCTTTCTAATTCCCATATACTGCTTATGAATAAATTAAATAATAAAGAGAATTAAATTCTCCTCCCCCCCACTTACACACCTGAATCACACCGCTCGGTTTATTTATTTATTTATAGAAAAACAGCAAAAAAATAGAGAATTTCTAGTGTAATCCCTTAAAGTTTTATATTTTAAGGTTTGCCAACCATTTAAAGGTATCAACAATCATATTTCTACGCATCAAAGGTTCTGTTTCGGATATTACGTGTCTTCGTCTCATATCCACCGCCGGCAGCAACGGCGGCAACATCTAATAAAGAAACAACAGGGATGTGCTTAATATTTTTTTATAACAAGCCTAGCAAAACGTGTTATTAAAGGGTTACTTAGCCAGTTCACTTTCCTTTGACTGGAAATAATCCGTATTTCATACACCGTGTTAAATCGAAGTTAACACAACGATTGCTTAATTTAAAATCTAAACACATTACGACACCTTTTCACGTCGTTTTTTTTTTCCTTTTGTAAATTTTAATTAAATTTCCAGCATATTTACTCTGTGCATAGTGTAATAAACGTAAAATGCGAACCCTCTATGAAACTAAGTGAATTCACCTGAATTAATAATCTTTTTTTTTTTTTAAAAGGGGCAAATCAATGTGATAACAACAAAAACTCCTAATAACTTTATTAATAATAAATTATCTGATTATATAAGGCAATGGTAAATAACGAACCAACTCCCACCGACCTCACAGAAAAACACTCCCATAATCATTACATTCACGATTAGGAACGCATAAATGTGCGGTTTTTTCTCTGCCTACTGTCACTTTACGTTATTGTTATTTGCGGCACTGACAAAATGCCTTAAATAAATATTCACAGGAAAATTAGAGTATTCAGTGTACTGTATTATTAAACCCCAAAGCTTTTTGCTGAAAAACAACACACTCACACACATTTTTTTTTGTTTCTTTGTGTTTGCCACCCAGTCCTGAGTCTGGCTATAGGTTTGGCCTGTTTACCATCGATAAGACATCCTTTGTGCGTTGAAAATAAAATTAAAAAAAAAAACATTTTTATTATTATGATATGCACCAAGTATGTAAATAAATAATTAAATTTTGACAAACTTTTTGATACGTAATTCCAAAAATTGAGTTTAATTGTTCGTACGACAATCTGGCAGGCTGGCAGGAAGATAGGCATCCAGTCAGTCAAACAGTCACTTGTAAAACAACCAGACATAAAAAAAAGGTCAACAAATGAATAATAATAATAATAATCAGTAAAATGTATTTTCTTAGTTAATTGATTCGTTTTATCTGTCACTAAAACCCTTTTTAAAATTTAATTAGAATTTTGTTTGTTGTGTTTTTGGGACTAAATTTGTTTGTGTGACATCAGCGTGTATTTGGGTGGATTTTACTACGTTACATGTGATACGGATACCTTTGGATCAGTAACTGTTTTTATGTAACTGGGAAACAGTCCTGAAATCACTGAACGTTTCTTTAATTTAATTACAAAATTCTGATTGAGTGAAAAAAATTGCTGATTGCTGCTAGATCCAGTAATTTTCAAACTATCTATGTGCTAACCATCTGTAAACAGAGTTTTTACTGATTTTATTTTCACTTGGGAAATCTTAACAAACAGCCAAATAAAAGAAAAAGAAAAAATCTATCGTAATGGATGGTGGAGATAATTTAAAACTTAAAAGCTGTGCTTTTGTCTTAAATTTCCGTCTTTTCACAAAAAAAAAAAAAGGGATGAGTGTGCAACGGGATGAATTCGAATAGAAGAACCAGATAAAGATTAAGTTATTTACTGAACAGACATAGACGGTGCTCTGTGTAGGGTGTATGAGTGATTTTTAAGGGTGGTGGTGGTGATTCAGACATTAAACTATTGGGGTTTTTTTGTTTTTTTTTTCGTTAACATAAAAGAGCTTTAATTCAATTCACGTTTAAACGCCAATATTGCTGTTGTTTTGTGTGTTTTGTATTGTGCTGTGTTGTGTTTCGTACACTCCTGAGATACAATCTTTTGAAATAAAATAGATCTTTTGATAAAATCACCGGTTTTAAGTGGATTTACACACCGAAGCTAAGTGAATTTAAAGTTTTTTTTCTTTTCATCTTTATCTATCTGATAACGTCGTTAATAAATTTTTTTTTCTTCACATTTTTTGTATTATTTAATCACGGATAACAGAGAGAATTTTACACCACACAACTTGTACTTTTAATTATAGATTTTATGCAATTAGTCGCCTGTGTAAATTGCATAGAAAATAAATTATTTTCCTGTGGTTGTTGTAGAATAAAAAATAAATCGAGCAGCTGGTGTATGGAAACTGTGTCAACCGCATTATTCATGGTGGTAGGAATGTTCTTTGGGGGTTGCCTGAATCGTGTTTGAATTATTTCGTCCAAAATACATAATGTTTTCCATGTTCAGGATCACTACGTCTACAAAATTTGTGCGAGAACCTACAATATTATATTTTACTATTTTAGAGAATTTATTCCTGAGTTCAAAAACATTAAAATATTGATTCTACCACAAGATTTGGTCAAGTTACAGCTAAAATACTGTGACTACTACACTCAAAACGGTTGTATTTTGGCCACCAAAAATTTATTTCGCTTTGCTATGAGTAAAAATAGCCGACTAAAATCGTATATAAAACATTCTGAAAACTTTTTAATACGTACGGAACGTATAACTACGATTACACAAAAAAGAAAAACCTTCGGAATGAACACATCACTCTCAATTAACAAAATGACAGAACAAGTTCCGTACGACTAAAGGAGTCTTGTACGTTTAAGCACCGTTTCCCCAAAAATCTAATATTCTAGCATTAAATAGATTATGAAAATTCCCTAACTAAAAAAAGTAACTACGGCACTTCCTTTACACGCAACATTACTTTGAAACTTCATGATAAATGACGGTCGACATTTGTATAGTTTATCAAAACGAAGAGTGACGTGAGCACCTTCGCAAGCACCCAGTACAGTAAATACACCGATAAAAAGTTAGATTTTAGGTGTCTATCTATCCACAGTAAATAAGTAAAACAATTCCCATCCCTGATTCCAATACGTTGATGCTGGGTATCTACGTAATAATCAATACATGTAAAAGTTAACAAATGATTTTACACCCAACCCACCACACGTATCATATTTCCAACACTTGTTCTACGAAATAAATAATAAAAAAAAATAAATAAAAATCGCACCGAAAGCACACAAAGAAATGAAAAATATGATAATCATGTTCAAATGTTTAGATAACAAAAAAAAAATGAAAAATAAAACTTCTGGTTAAAAACAATAAAAGCCACACACAAAACACACGAAATATGTGATTTTGGGGAGCATTCTGGCTCTTGTCATTTCAAAATTTATTCAATCGAGAGATAAATCTATTTTCTTTGTGGAAAATTTACACAATAAATTGCAGACATTCACTGTGATAAGATAAAAATAAAAAAAACTGTGTGGAACTCCTGAAAGCTGGAAATTTAATCGTAGTGCAGTTAGAACAAGGTGGAATACTGGCCTTTAGAAGCGTGGAAAAAACTTTTGTTTTATATTTAACAAGCGGATAAAGCTTTAAAACTTTTTGTTTTTCCTTTTTTGAATTTATTTTTGTATCCAGCCCAGGTTTGTCTATCCCGAATAAACTTATTCAATGATTAAAGCACCAACTAGGGGTTTTTCTCCTTTCTATTATTCTTATAAGCAGGATAAATAAAAAGCACAAGCAACAGCAGCAATATATATTTTTTTTATTGAATTGCTTAAAAGATGATACATGGGGATACACAGACTGGTGCAGCACAGAGACTTGTCATTGATAAACATTTACCAAAAACGAATTGTTTTGTGGAATTTTAAATTTATTTATTCTCACCCATTCTCTACTACTGTGCTTGTTATGTATTTTACCGATTAGAACATAACCAGACGATGTACGAGAATGTTGTGCTTCTTTAATCGCATGTACATGTCATTGGCCATTTAGATGAACAGCAAAAATGACTGAATGACAGACTGACTGACTTTTAACAATAAAAAATTTGCAATAAAATGAAAGTAAGCTTAGCAGCAAAGCTCGTCACAATAAAATTACTTTATACCGGGCGCCTACACTAGCAAATAATTTTCCATTTACAACAGACGTGCGGTATTTTCAGGTCACCAATTACTTAAAGTTTGTAAAAACACAGATAACCGTTTTTTGGTGCATGCAAAATATGCTTTTCCCAATGCTTTGTCACAAGAAAATATTTCGTTACGTTTGTTTAAGGAATTTTCTATTTTTTTTTCTGTCAGAACACTTTGATGTGTCCAAGGTTTGAGCTTGGAAGCTAGGGGGTGGCAAATATTAAAAATTTTCTTTTTTTTCTTTTTGTTCATTAAAACTTTTTATTTATTAATTTAATTTTCGTTGCTTAGAACCAACTGTGTGTGATGCTGTGAAATGTTGTGAACGGGCGGTTGGGGATGGACGATACCAGTCAAACCACAATACGGGGACAGAGTATGAGATTTTTGTTACGTAGAATAAGAACGATGACATCGACCGGGTCAATTCGATTCATTTGTGACTTTTTTCTGCTTTTTTCGTGTGTTTAACACACCGACACACACCCCTAGTTGTTAGTAAAATTTTATTACAAAACTTTTTTGAAATATTTAATTGAGGTTTCTGCTGCTGCTGCTGCTGCTGCTGCTGTTACTGCTCCACTCCAATATTTATGTTAATTGAATTAAAGAAACAAAAACCAAAATTTTCTTTACATCGTTCACATTCACAAATCAAAGCACCGTAGAATTTCTTCTTTTTTTTTTTTAAATCCATTAATAAACTTTATTTTAAGTAGAATAATTATGTGGTTTTCCGGAGACAATACAATTGAAAGTTTTCTCTACTTTAGCAGAGTTTTTTTTTTTTTTTTTTTTTTTGTAAAGGCATTAAACAGGCAACTGTGTAACAGCATTAAGCACAAGAACTAAGTCTTTCTGTTAAAAACTTTATGTCGCTGCAGCAATCCGCTTTTAAAGTAAAGAAAAAAAAAAAAAAAACCCTAAGATCAGTAAGGCGATTAGAAAAAAAAAAAAAAAAAAAAAAAAAAAAAAACAATAATAATAATTCCAGTTAGCTGCAGTTGAGTAGTGGTGATTGGGTTGGTTTATTTGCCTTTAAATTATTAACAACATAAAGCGCAACAAAAACACTGGAGCTTTACAAGTGAATTAAATTTGCTTTTATTCAAATCTTTTTTTTTTTGTTGTTATTATTAAAATATGGATACAGATGGATTGTCTTTAAGGGGGGTGGCTGGTTTTTAAAATGTTACGTAGACAATAGGAAATTCCAAGTGTAAATAATAAAATACACCAGAGAGTGATTTATAAACAAGGCATTTATGACAATACGCTGTGTTATTGTTATTACAGCGGGTAGGTAGCAGGTATTTTATCTTAATACACACACACACACACACACACTAGAAACGTACCCACATTACAAATTAATAATAATTTCATTTTATTTTACCCTAAAGTAGTATAAACTACTTAGACGATTAAAAAAAAATGTGATGATGAAAAAAAGTTTTCTAACATTCTAAAGCTTTTCGCTTTGTTTGTTTGTTTGTTTGTTTGTTGTTTGTTAACCCAACCCCATCCGTTAACAGAGAATTATTTGATTACATAACCAACGTAAATTTGATTAATTTTTTTTTTGCTAGTCAATTAACTGACTTAAAAGTACAGCGATGAAATTTTGTAGGTAGAAACAATTCCAATGGCGTTTCTGGGAAGATTTCACTTGAATTACACTTTTAATTGTACTTGAATAACCCCCTTTTTTTTTTTTGTTGCTATTCGGGTTAAAGAGTTAGAATCATGCCAGCCGATTGCGTAGCACAGCCATCCACCCATTCACCGACTGTAATACAAATTTAACAACAATTAAGCTCAGTTGGAATTTTAATAAAAAAAAAAAAATAATTTGAATGAAACAGTGGCAAAAAGCTTTGTTTTTTGAAATAACATTGTTACGCTGCTATCTACTGTGAAATCAGGGTGTCTGCTGTTTTTTTTTCGTTTTATACTCATTCAATTAGCTCGACGTCTTTTTTTTTTTTTTTTTTTTTTTGTATTATTATTTGGAAAATACACGAGAGAAACAAACAAACAATGGATTGTTTTTTATTATAAATTAATTTATGTACGTCGACGGTTGTTGATGGTCGATTTTTCAAAAAAAAAAAAAAAAAAATCACATCGCACCACAAGACATGAATAAATCCAATGTACGTTGCTTTGCATAAAATGTTTTGCATCTTGTTACAAAGGACTGTGTACTGTTGAGAATCTACACAAGTATTGGGTCAGTCAACTTGAAGTGTGATTTAACTAAGGACACCCTGAGTTCCCTACGTTTCTACGTGCCTTACGAAAATTCAATCAAATCGCTTTTATGGGAAATTTATAATATTTTACGTCGTTTAATAATTTTCTGTATCGACCGTCAAGAGATAGATATTGTCTCTAAATGGTTTAAATAATAAACCGGGCCGCCATCACTTTTTAATTATGCATACAGAAGTGATACAGAAATTAATTAAAATGTGTGAAAAAAAAGGCACTTTGCCAACGCGAAAAATTAATGAAGAAAGCAGAAATAACGAATCTCTGTTGTGTTGACTTTTTGTTTTATTTATTTTCTTGTTGAATATAGTATGGGTAAATTCACCCTAAGCTGAATCCAATTAAAATAGGATCAAGCTTCCTTTACGGAAGTTATTGCCACGATTCAAGCTACAAATAAAGAAAAAATAAATAAAAATAAAGCAAAAATTATTCCTGCTCTATTAAAAAAGGGAAAATTTACATTTTTCTGTGTCTTTATGTTCGGGTATGAGATGGATGGGTGGTTGTACAGTATGCTGGGTTGGTTGATTTAGTTTAGCGTATTTATGTTTGGGATAAAGGATTAGAATAGTGGGTTGGATGTCAACAAAGGTCGTAAACTAGGTCAAATATTCATCAGTTATAGTTCTGAATGAAGGTTAAATTTATTTTAAATAAATAAAAATAATTTGGATCACATTTACCCACCACCACCACCACCACCACCACCCGATAATGCAGTACAATGCAGATGCGCATTCATTAAATTTTTGTTTTTTTTCTCTCACTATCTCTCCTGTTATTCCTTATCATTCACTGTTAATTTCTTTGTTGTTTTTTTTCCTTTTCCTTTTTGTGATTGTTAATAAATTTATCTACTTCGTTTTTATGCTTTATTTTTTTATAAAAAGCTTATTCTGTTGTAACAACGTGTACACGAGGGGGTACGAAGCACACAAAAATAAAAAATAAAAAAAAAAAAATAGAAAAATCCTGCCTTAGCTGATTAAATTTATCTTTTGAATTGATTTGATTTCTATATGGGAAATAATACTCCTACACACACACACACATACACAGACTGATTATTAAAGCTTCTTTTTTGTTATTTTATTTAAATAGTAAACTTTTTTTTTTTTCATTTTTTTTTTTATATTCAAAAGCTACTGCTTTCTATTATTAAAAAGTTTTTCCTTTCCATCTTTTACGTTTTGTCATGTTTGACATAACTCATTCAAGAGCCAAGTATGTCGCATCTTTTTTTCCTGCTGCTCGTGCTGTATTTTTTTTTTTTTTTTTTTTTTTTGTACAAATAATTATTTCTATATAAGCTCATAACAAAGCAGGAACAAAGCGTTAAAAAGAAAAAAAATTGTTTTAAAGTAAAGTAGAGAAATTTTGAACGCTGGCAGCTTTTAAACTACTAAAAAGAAAAATGAAAAAAGTTTATTGTGAAAGCGCAAGAATAGACGACACTTTAAAAGCGTTAATTCTCTACTGTATCGTGCAACTGTTTCTAGTTATTCGTTGTTGTTGCAAGGTGATGATGATGTTCGAATCGTTTTTCTACTTGTTATTACCAGCTTTAAACAGCAGCAGCAGCTTTTTTTTTTTTCTCCTTTATTTGATTCCCTACAGTAATATTTATGCAAATTTAATATGTAATTATGTATGCTGAGTATAAATCAGTTGAAAGCTTTAATTAGGTGCTTGATGTCGCAAAGGAACAAACAAACAAACAAACAAAAAAAAAACCAGATGCATGTGGTGATTTTTTTTTTTTTATTTTACTGCACACAAAGCTCAAGTTCAATTTTTTTTTTGTTGGTTTTGTTTTGGCAAAAATCAGTTTTTGTTGTTGTGCTACCGACATCAGGGAGATGTGAGAGAAACACGTGTACCCATAATGAAACAAATTTTCGTTTGTTAAGGGTTGATGATAGAAATGTTTTTTTTTTTTTTTTTGTATGCTTTTAATATGCTTTTTATTAATTAATTAACCTTTATAAAAGATGCATCCGGTCTGCTAAAGGGTTTTTTGTTTTAATTAATTTAATTGAATATTAAAAAAAAGGGAGAAAAAAAAAACATTTTTTGGTTAAAGGAAAGTAAATGTGTCTTGGCTAAGTGAAAGAGAGAGAGGAAAACCGGTAAAATGACATAATTTTTTATTCAAACATTTTTCAATACACTCTCGTGGGAGTATAGGACGGAAAAATTTAATTTTCTCATTACTCTGGGAAAGAAAAACAAAAAAAAAAAAGAAAAAAGAAAAAAAGCTGAAGGAGATAAAGAAGAATTTTCCTCTATTATTAAAGTCAGTATGCATCAGTGCCAAATGGAAATTCGCTTTGAACGGATCTTACGGTGTTACCACTACGTGTGAATTTTTTTATAATTTT
Organism: Ptychoptera albimana; assembly: GCA_961205885.1. Classification (NCBI taxonomy): domain Eukaryota; kingdom Metazoa; phylum Arthropoda; class Insecta; order Diptera; family Ptychopteridae; genus Ptychoptera; species Ptychoptera albimana. The sequence goes on from OY540803.1 coordinate 1,459,128, forward strand.
TTTTTTTTTTTTTGGTTGTTTTTTTGTTTTAAATTTTTGTTGCTTTAATAAAGAGAAGAAATTAATAAAAAAAAATTTCTTTTCTTTTCCTGTGTTAATTAATTAAAGATTGTGAATTAATTAATTAATTAAAAAAATAAATAAACCTTTTTTGTTCTATTGGCCGCACTAGGGGACACGTTTGATTTGTTTATCAAAAAACAAAATAAATTCTTTTTGTGAATGCAAGAAGCAGCATTTTTGGTGGTTCGTTAATTAATAAAAAAAAAATTAAAATTAAATTCCGTGTGCCCTCTGTGTGTTTAAAAAAAAAAAAAATTTTTTTTTACTATTTTTTCCAGTGGGTGTTCTATGTGAAAAATAAAATAAAGGGAAAAATTAAAAAAAAAATTATGTGGTGTGTCAAAGTGCATTGATAACATCTATTACCTTTATCAGTGTTTTATTAATTAATTGTAACAAAAAAAAAAAAAAAAAAAAATGTTTATAACAAACGGATTATGTGGAACTAAATCAGTTCAATCTCGTTCTTAATTTCCGTTCTAATTAAAAATTAAGAAGTGAGTTTGCTTGTGGAATTTTTTGGTTTTTTTTATTTTTTTCTTCTAATTTAATTAATTAATTAATTTTTTTTTTCTTTGCTGTTGTTATTTGCGCAACGCACAATTGGATTAATTTTTTTATTAATCTTATTCTGCATTATTTTTGGTTTTTTTTTGTTGTTGTTGTTGTTGTTAGTCAATTAGCCGTGTGATTTTTTTTTTGTTTCAGTTTTCCTGTAAAATCGCCTTGGATAGCACGGATTATATTAGTGAACGATTTGGTTTAATTCATTTATTTCCGAGAGTGATACTCGAAGACACGTTTTATTGGGTTTTATTAAAAAAAAAAAAAAGAAAAAAGAAAAATTTTACAAGCTAAGGATAATCCCGCTATCCAAGGCAATACAAGGAATTTTAAATGCCTTATTTGCCTTTATTTTTATTCTTTTTGATCTTTATTGTCTTGTTGTTTTTGCATAATTTATTTGGGTTAGATAAAACCGAGTTAACGTAACCATTCCGTTAGATTGGATTATTAAGCGCACATAGTTGGATTATTTTGGGGAACATGAATTAAAGTGAAAATAACCGGAGTACACACACAACACACAACACACAACACTCAGAACCACCACCCTGGAATACAAAAAAAAAAAAAAAAAAAAAAAACTTTTCTATTTTCATTCGTTGGGCTCTTTTCTTCCCTAATTATTGGTAATTCGTTTGGATTCCTTAAGAACAGCAAAAGGTATTTTACTTTCATTTATCTTTGGTAAGAATGTGAACAGGTTTTTTATGCTTTGTTTTCTTTTGATGTGCCCAGTGACAGAATTTTTAACTTTTTCTTCTGGTTGTTGCACTTGTCAATCAATGGAAAACTCTTTTCTACCCAACCGACAAAGAAAGGTTGTTTAGCGTTAATCAGAGCCGGAAGGACTGTGTAATAAAAAAAAAAAAAAATACAAATTTTGCGGACTTGCTACGGATAAATAAATAAAATCCCACCCTAATCACATGTCTGCGTTTTTTCCAAGATTAATACAAAAAATTCTTTTCAAGATTTGATTAATTAATGTGTTTTTCCTTTTATTATTTTTTATTCCTGTATTCCCCTGCTACTGTTCCTTCTTCTTTAAGTCTTACACCATGTTTTCGTTTTTTGTTTGATTGTTTTTTTTTCTACTTTGCATTTCTTAAGTGAAGTCGGTCGCAAAAGTATTTTTAGATTTAAAACAAAAAAGTATTAAAAACACGAAAAGGTTTTTCTCTATTTTTTTTTTTTTCTTTTGTTATCATCGTCGTCATTGTTGTCGTCGTTTTTTACTTTATTTAATTAAACAAATAAAAAATTCTGTTAAAATAGAAGTAAAAAAAAAATAGAAAAAAGTTAAGAAAATTAATTTTCAAGTGAATAAAAAGTAAAAATAAAAATTAAAAAAAATACTTTGCCTTACTTAACTTAACTTAAGCGAAGTATTTTCTGTTTTCCTTTTGTTTTTTTGTTTTTTTTTTTTTTTTTTATATTAACGATGAAACAAATGTAACAAACAAAATTTTATACAGAGGGACCAAAGTTAAAACCACTTGAAAACTTCTATGAATAAATATTTCAGTGCTGGATTCCTCTGTTTCTATATTTCTGGTGTGTTGGCCTCGTTTTGGGGGGCATTTATTAAAATTATATCCAGCTGTGTTACTCGTTATTAACTAATTACAAATCAACAAACACAGAGTGGCCAACTATTGACCAAATTACTCAATAAAATGTCATGATTTATGAATAGAAATACCGGTCCTCGTTTTTATTATTATTATTAAAAAAAAAACGGAAAATTCTTTGTTGTTTGAGACAAATTTTTAATAAAATTCCGACAACAATAAAACCCTTTTTTTTGACATGAATGCAGCACAATGGAATTTTCTATGAAGAAAAATTTCCTACTTGTCCTTCGTTGTTGATTGATGCCAATGACTTTAACCGTTTTTCTATATTAACAATTATAAACCCATCAAAATACATCAAACGATAAATTCTGTACAAACATTTTTTTTCATCCTTTTATTATTCTTCTCTGTTTCCCATAAGTAGTTTCTCATAATAATTTCAATAAAAAAAAAATTTTTTTTTTTTCATTACTAGAATTATAAAAGTCAACGGTCTGCTGTTTACGAGTAAAGTATCGAGGAGTTTATTTACATTTTTTTCTGCTTATTTTATTTAAAATTTCAGAAAACTACTGTGAAAGCTTTAATTATAGAAAACTTTTCACTATGAAAAATAATTTTGCTCAATAATAAAAATCAACAAGGAGACAAAGAAAAGGAAAAGACAAAAAAAACTTTTTCTATTTTACTTAAAGCGGTTACATGCGGTTTTTATGGTTTTTTATTGTGTTTATTGCATTTATTATGTTGTAATTTGTGGTGTTTTTTTAAACAACAACAAAAAAACTACACAAATTTAATTTGACTTAACTGGACTTTACTTAAGAGAATAGTTTTTGTGGTATAGAGAGATTTTCTTTTTGTTTTAAAAATTAGTTATTAGTTGTTTTACAAAGATTATTTGTCTTAATTAAGCCTTTTTTGTTTATCGAATTGACTTAATGTATTTTTTGTTTTGTCTTGAATTTCCTTCCTAAACGTTCTAATCATGAGTTTAAACATAAATGAGTGCTAATCGGACGTAATCTAACTTAACATGACGTTTATCCAATTTTTCTTTAATCACAAAAAAAAAAGAAAAGAAAACTGTGCTATGTGTGCGTGTGTGATATTCCTGTTTCTATCGTGTTAATAAATTTTAATATTGACAAACAACAACACTAGGAAAACACACACACACACCGGTGTTAATTTGTTAATACGATCCTTTAGCAACTAGAGAAAAATAAATGAAAAAAGCACATAAGGAAGAGCAGAAACATTGGAGACTTTGTTTAATAAATAAAAACAAACAAAAAAAAAAACTAACTTAAGTTATCTAGGTGAGTGTGTAGGCTGCTCATCAATGTTTATTTTATGTTAAAACGTGTTTGCGCCACACGTTTTTGAATAGGACACAACACACAAAAAAAAAAAAAAAAAAACACTTTATTACACTAGAATTAAGGACAAACAAGCTGAGTGAATAGGATGGAATGTGGCACGCCTTAGATAAACCATAAATAAATATTATTAATTTTTTTCTTCTTCTTCTTCTGCTCTGGTGACCAAAAAAAAAAAAAAAACACAAATGGTTCCCATTCTATCAATTTCCGGTATTACTCAATACTTGATGATTAATTTGTGGTGGGGTTTTTTTTTTTTTTCACCTTATAAGAAAGCTTTCCCGATGACCTTTTTGAACGAAATTGAATTGAAAAATATAAAATAAAATTAAATTAAATAAAGAAGAAGCATTCGAGAGAAAAAAAAAAACACCACAAACTATTATGTAATAAACTTCCAGCACTTCACTCATAAATAAAAAGAAAATGAAAAACTTTTAAATAGAGTTATGTACGTGTGTATCAGTCCGTTGGGAAAAACCCCTACCTGCCCTGTGCTTTATGAATCGTGTTTTTAGTTAGTAAAATTGTTATTTAAGTTAAAGCTTTAAGCTTGTCTCGTATACAATGTGCAGTAGACCATTTTACTGATAAATGCTTTGTGTGTGTGTTTTCCCTTCTGCATATTTTCAATTAAACTTCAGCAGATAGAAATGTAAATAAAAAAAAAGAAAAGAAATCCTGAAACTAGGTCAACGAGTTTCTAATATTATTATTATTATTATTCTATATGATACGAAATAAATTATTTCTATTAATTTTCATCCAACACACTTTTGACATCATTTTGATTTATGTTTCCGATTTAAAATTTTCGCTTAATTTTCAGCCTTTCCAACTACAAAAATGAAAATAATTACAACCATTGTGGTACTAACAAAAAAGTGTTAAAACATGAAGGGACGACAATGAACAGAATTATCAAAAGTATCAACAATCCAGCTTTGAATGAGTTAAAAGATTTTTTCTTTTTTACTTGTCTTGGCTACTTGGCTACCAGATGAGTAACAAGAACGATGTTAGTTCTTATCACTGGTTTCAGTCAAGTGGGTGACATACAGACACTTTGGCTGGCTACTAGTTACTTTTTCTTTTTTTTTTTCTCTTTTGCTTGTTGTTATTTTTCCAAGTGTTTTTCCCATATAAATGTATTCCAAAATTCTTTCCATCTTCTTCTTTTAACAAGTTTTAGTCGCATCAGTTTTTTTTTTTTTTTTTGCTTTTTATTGTGTATTTGATTCACCATCAGCCCCCTCAATATAATATAACAACAAAAATAAAAATACACGATGGGCACAAGATAAAGAGAAGAAAAATAAGAAATAAATAAATTAAAGTTGGGTATTTTTTTGTTGTTGTTGCTGCTGCTACTGCTGTTACTTTTTTTTTTTTCATTTTTATGGGGGTGATGCTTTATTCGTATAGAAAAAGTCAGAGTTTGTTAGTTTTGCTTAGTTTAGTTTAGTTCAGTTCAATTCAGTTTGTTGAGAGGACTTTCGATTCCAATATTATTATTATTATTATTATTATAAAGAGAAAAGCATCAGCGTCCTTGCTTTATCAAGCAAAAAAAAAAAAAAAAAGTGACCGCCCATCATTGACGAAACACATTTATATTCACCATAAGCTTTTTTTTTTTTTTTGTGCCATACAAAATAAGATTTTACCCCAAAAAAAAAAAACGAAATTTGGTGCGTAGAGGAAAACGTAGATAAAAAACGCAAACAATTTTTATCGGTGTAAATGAGAGGACGTAGCCTAGAAATGATTACATTTTGTAATGATATTGACTTGTATCGGTGAATTTAGGGAAGGGTGCAATCCCAATGTATAGCGGACAAACGGAAATTTGATTGCCTTTTTGCTTTTATTTAATTTAATTTTTTCTCTCGTTGTTTTTTTTCTTTGCGTTTTTAAGTGATAAAAACTTAAAGCTTTAAAGCACCAATCTTACACGTGGCACCTTTTTGAGGTTAGAACTAATATTCCATGCTAGATAATCTAAAAACTAGTTTCTTATAAATTTAATTATTTATATTAATTAATAATTATGTAATAACGATTTAGATGTGATAAAAAATAAATTAAAGCCAACCACCATCACAATTGTAGAATCTGATAAATTCTGTAATCATCAACTGAAATGACTGAAATCTTATTATTTTATTACATTTAATTTTATTTATCATCTGTTTTATTATGCGAATCAAATAAATAAATAAATAAATAAATAAATAGAGAATTTGATTATTTCACCTGTACGTAATGAATAATCAGAGAAAAAAAGTTACCTTTGTCACAAATAATTTGTTTCTTTTATCGTTATGCTAACACCCTTGTAACATGAATATAACTGACAAAACAAAAAAGAATTTATTTGGATAATTACGCAACAAGAAACAAAAAAAAAATTAAAAAAAAAAAATTGCATCTAGCTACTGATTAAGAATTAGCTTATCGTTATTTATTAGTTTTTAATTAAAAAAGAAGAGGAGAAGAAACGAAATTAAATGAAGGCACATAAAAAAGAAAAGAAAAAGCTCATAAACTTTACTGTTTTATGCTTTTATATATACACACACACACACACACACATTTTATATTGCTGTGTATATGCGCTCTAAAAAATAAATAAAACTATGAAGCGATGAATAGATGAATGGGTGACATTCATTCTATTTGGTAGGGTATATGGCAACCGTATATAATCATCATGTGGAATGTAGCTTGAATTTGAAGATGAAAATAGCGAAAAATACAGAGAGAGAGATTTTTTTTTGTTACAACACAAACAACACCAACTGTACTGTCGATCGATGTTTGTTTTTTTTTTTTTTTTTGTGTGTTAAAAATAAAATTTAGGGGATGACTATGGTAAAATGCGTGCGACTAAACACAAATAAAAATAGATAATAAATTTGTTTTTCTTTGGGGTTTTTTTTTTATTAATGTGTTAAAAAAAAAAAAAAAAAGAAAAAAAACAAAACATCGGGCTGATAGTGATGATGCGAGATGATGATGAACAGGTATTTTAATCCACCACCCTGTTAATAGTTTGGTTTTTATTAAATATTTCTTTAAAGCGGTTAATGGTTGCGGGTTGTGGATAAACAAAATGCATGCATCGATTTGAAATTATTTAAATAAATAAATAACAAAAAAAAAGAAAACTAGATCATTCGACCGACATTCGGTCTGTGATTTTATTGATACTTTTCCGACGTGGCGCCATAGAATTTTCTATTTTTTTTTTTTTTTTATGATAACAACAAGAGATTTTGAAATCGAATTCAATACGAAATATATACATTTTTGTTTGGTTAATTTTTCATTTCTTACCCTTATAATAAATTATAAGGCGCCTCCACTTGTTTTTTGTTTTTTTGTTATGTAAATTAATTAACTTACACCGTTACACGTGAATTTATTTGTACTGTTACCAGGTATTACTTTCGCCATTACAATAATTTGTTTATGTTACAAACAGAACTTTCTTTTTTTTTTATAAATTACATTAACATGATTTAATTGCATGTTAACACCACCACCACCACCACCAACACCACCATCACCAGTTATGTTTATGTTTTACTTAAAGTTTATTCATCAGATAAACAAATTATTTTCTATGTAAATACATGTTGAGCTTTTTTATTTGTTGTTTTCGTTTTTTTTTGTTTCTGTTGTCTCGATTAAACAACAGAAAATCAACACAAAGTGTGACAATAAAAATTACTTGTTGTTTTGGGCAAAAATTTTCCCTTTTTTTTTGTTGTAAGCAAGGAATTGGTTTCCCTTTATAGTTTTTGTGTGCAATTTTAATAATGTCTCGATTGTGTGACCCAATTCGTTTATTGTTACGTTTGTCAGTCAGAGGATCGATTAAATATGTTGTGTGTTGTTTAGTTAAGTTTTGGTACAATTACCACAAACTCTTCCTCTTTTATTTTGCTGCCTCATTTAATATAAAACGTACTTGGTTCAAGTAGAAAACAGAAAAACAATACACACAAACACATAAATAATAAACACTTCATCACCAATTTTTTTTTTATTTTTAAGTGGTAGACATACATACATACATACATATTGTGTATACACTTCTTGACCTTTATTTATATTAAACTAATAGGAAATTATGTTTGTCAATGTATGTCGATGGTCTCGCCACTTTTGTAGCTAATTTAAAAAGCTCAAACAATAGTGTTTATGCTGCTTTGATAATAAAAAAAATACTTTTGATAGGTATTTGGTTTGTAAGGATTCTTTGCCTCTTTGTTTTTAAGTATACGATCGTGATGTATTGACGATGTCAAGTGTTTCACCATACAACTATTATTCGTTTCTAATATACTTGGGGTGCTTCTAGAATATAAATATTTGATTTTTATTTATTTTTATGGATGTTATAACATCTTCCATTTATTTTCCTATAATCGTGATTTGATATTTTCTAAATTCAAGAGACAAACGAATAAGATTTTCAAATTGTCGTCGTTTAATGATTTCTAATACAAAAGGAAAGTCTCGCCTCTAGCACGTTTTATATAGATTCGTTGCTTTTGTTTTTTCGTTTGTATAGTGTTGCCAGTGTAGTAACAAATAAATGTTATAAAGTTTTATTGGTTGCATCGTAATGTACTTTGTGTTCTCTAATGAATTATTGTTAAAAGAATGAAAAAAACTTCGCTAAAGAAAACTTTTTAAAAAACTCCTCAGTTTCAGCATAAACAAAAAAATAATTAAAATCATCAGGTTATTAACCCTTTTTTGGTCACTTTAAGCTCACTCTGGCTGTTTATAATTCAAATCACATAACCTCTTGATTTACACAAAGGATCATTTCACCATAAAAGCACCATGAAAATCATAATTTTTTCCATGATAATCGTGTTATAAAAATGGGCGATAACAAAAAACTTATGATTCATACACTTATTTAATAAAAGCTTGGGTTACTCAAAAACAAAAGTTTAAGGAAATAAAAATAAATTACTTTAAAAAAAAAGTTTCTTCTGAGAACGGTACACGGGCTAGGCTAAAGATAGTGGAAGTTTACTCTGCAAAAAAGAAATGAACAAATCTTTGAAATCCCTTAACTCAGTGAAGCTTTCTTTATGCTTTTTTTTTTCGTTGTTGTTTTTGCCTGTCCTATGTTTCTCCAATGGTTCTTCTCTTTTAAATATTACATAAATCATTTTTATTATATATCAGGCTGCTGCCTGGACATTTTTTTTTTTTTTTTTGGTTCTCTCTACTTTCCCGCTTTTCGTTTTTTATTCAGCTTTATTTTTGTATTTTTTTGCTGTTGCTGATGATGGTGACGATGGTGTTGGTGTCTTATCCGTTAAAGTTTTCACCCGTTGTCTTTTATATATATATATATATTTATCGATCTTCAATCCAAAAAGCAAAACAACTAAATGAACCGTAAATATACTGTTCTTCGCCTATATCCAAACAAAACAAATATTCGATCCCCATGACGGCGTTAAAAATAAATTCTCAAAACAATCGGTTGATCTTTTTTTTTTTCTATTTGTTTTCTGCTTGTTTTGTTGTGTGTGATAGAGTTACCACACCCTTGGAGTTTACCTATCTCAATTGTTTTTCAATCACCCGTACAATAGCAACAGCAAAAAAAAAAAAAACTAAGGGGTTTGTTTATTCAATTTTAAATGGATATCGGTGATATAGATAAGTCTTATGAGTCGTGTGATTTCTTTTTCCTTATTTTCTTTATTTTCTCGTAATTTAAACGAAATATGCTAGACTTTTATTCAGCAGCCCCCTAATTAATATTTTAAACGGTTTTCATTCCATATTCGCAATTTGAATTCGTGTCAATTTCAAGGAAATTCAACCAACTTAAGTCAAACTAAATAATTTTTTTTAAAATATTTTTCTTGTAAATGTGAAAAATCTTTCAGAAAGTTAATCATCAAATACAGAAACATCCAGATGGTTGGCTATTATGACACAGACACAGCTGGTAAAAGTTCAAGACAATATTCGGGATGGATTTGTTGTTTTGAGTAAGCAAAGTAAATAAACAAAATAAACTTTCCTATCTTATAAGCTTTCGTCAATAACGATGCATATTGCACAAAATAAGAAAAAAAAAAAAAAGTTTAACAGAACTGCAGCAATTATAATTTTATGTAGAAAATTTAATTGTTTGTAGTAAATTTCTTTCTATTTTTATTTTTATTATTTTTATTATTATTATTATGATTATGCTGCACATCTCCTTGACCCAAATCCAATGATTATGTTACATAATGAACATTTTTCATTTTTTATTTTTCTATCGCAATGATAATAAAAATACAAAAACTAAATAAAAACGAAACAGAATACACGAAACAAAGACAACATCTCAGAATCGATCTTTATTTTATTTAGATACGAAAGGAATAATAAAATAAAAAAAAAGGAAATTATTTGCCAACAGCTCGTATGCAGTGTAAATGGTTGAAAAAGCTTCAAAAAAAAAAAAAAAATAATAAATGAAAAAAAACTTCCACAATTGTAAACATTTCAATTCAATCGGTTAGATATTATTCCCCCAAGGGAGTTCTACTCGGTGATGGGTTAAAGAAATAAAATCTATTGGTGTTGTGTAGGCTGCTGCCAGTATTATTACCATTGAACTTTTTCTAAGAGATGAACAGCAGCTTAAACAGCAAGAAAACAAACACACTAAAACCACCATCACCACCACCACCCAATATCCGCGAATAAGGGTTGTTAGACGTTGATAAAAGATATTCTTTGATAATGTAGTAAAAATGTTTCCTAGGATATAGCACAGAGCTCTTCGTATTATTTTATTATATAAAAATAAAAATAAAATCCCAATCTCAGTGGAATATAAATCCCCAACCCCATTTGAATAGCCGCAGTTAAATAATAATAAAGAATAAAGAATAATACTAAAATAAAAAAGAAGAAGCTATATTTATGATGCAATTAAACTACTGGATTTCAGTGATGTCTTTTGAAAATTCTCAGAACATCTCCACGGTTTCGTGCGTTTATTGACGATTTATTTTTTTTTTAATTAATCTCACATCTCAATAATAATACATTTTTTTTAATACAATCCTGGGGAATTCTATTATCAAAAACTCTGATTACCTGACAGGTTTGACATTTTTTTTGGCCACCAACAATTTTAAAGCTAAAAAAAAAAAACACTGACTGACTTTAATTGCAAAACTAATAATAATAAAAAAATTAATTGGTAAGGATCTTAAAGTATGTTCTACACGCAATTTTAAACTATTAAAAAACGAATTAGAAGAAGAATATAGTCGTTAAATGGGCGAAAAGAAATATTTGGGTCAAAACAATCTAAAGTACTTGAAACATGTCATAGTTTTTATTGGTTGTTAAATAAAAAATACTTTTCTTGTGTGTTTGTGTGTGCTCCGAACTTATTAATAACTTTTTTGTACATCAAATGTAATTAAAATAACTAACTAAAATAAACACAAAATTATAGGCGGTAAGAATGAAAAATGTCTGTAATTTTCTTGTATTTGTATTTGTATTTAGGGAAACTCCCCAATTTCCTTGAAATATTAATTCGATTAATGATTATTTATTTGATTGTCTTATTTCATAGGAAGAAACGAACTTTAATCAATTTATGTGAATGTGAATACAGGAAGTATAAAATATTTTCAGTATTTTTTTTACATAAAAGCTAGCTAGCTAGCTAACTAGCAACTATAGGTTAATTCGTTTAGTAATGGTATAAAAAAAACATCTGGCAAGACTCTACGCTTTAAATTTAATCACTATCAGAAAGCTTGCGTGTTTATTACTTGCCTGAAAGCTAAAAACTTACAAATCAACCTAAATACCTTCAAACTCTAACTGTAACACCTTAAAAACAGCAGCAGTTCTTTTTTAAACGTTTTTTTTTTAAATGTTTTTAATTACCTTTGTCTTTTCTAATTAATTAGCGAGTTTTTATAGTAAATAAAAAAATAATTAAAGAAAAACCTATAAAAAAAAACATAAAAGTGGTGTAATCGATATGTGTTTAAATAAATTAAAAAAAAAAAAAAAAAATGATGAAAAGTGTTTAGAAAGTGTTTAATAAGAAAGAATAACAAAAACTTTTTTTCTTCTTATGTAAATTATAACAGAATTCAGTTTTTTTTCCCTTATTTTTTTCTTTCTATTAATTAATTAATTGTTTGTTTTTTTTTTTTTTTTGTTTAATTTTTTATTTTTGTTAATTTTTTTTTTTTTTGATTTTTGTTTTGACGACAATGAAATTAAGTGTAAGTGCTTATCGTGCTCATGCATCTGCACATAAAAAAATTTTATCAAGCAGCTATCAGACACAACTTAATTACGGTAGTACAGCAGCTGCTGCTGCGACGGCTGCTTGTACACAATCATCAAATACAAGTGGACTATTCAATGTAAGTTTATTTATTTAAAAAAAAAAAAAACAAACAAACAAACAAAACACACAAAGAATAAACACGTAAAACATTACCACCCACCCACACACACACACACATATATATATATAACACACACTGAATTTGCATATTAAAAATAAAAATGTAGAAAAACGCAACAAAGCGTTAAACAGAAAAATATTTTACAGAGCAAATTGTAGCAAAAATTAGATTAAAAAAAAAACAAAATCTTTTTTTTTTTTTTTTTTGGTTAGAGAGATTGAGTGATTCTTCCACCTAATCCTTTAATTAAAGGCAAATTGCCACCGCTGTTGTCTCTTAATCACTTTAGTATAGATTTGTAATATAGATAACAGAAAAGCGACCGTTTATTTCTGTCGACAGTTTATTATAAATGGCGTGCTGAGTGTATTTTAAAAATTTTGGGGGTGCTACAGGAATTACAACAGAATCTATAATTAAATAAATTTTGATGTGGCAAAAGATCTAACGATTTTCAACCTGACTTTGTTTTTTAATTATTTAATTCGTTTTTTTTTTTTTTTTTCTTTAATCATTTTGATTAAATTATCAAATATTTGAGTGTTTTCACCCTTGATAACAATTTATTATTGTGTTAACCAGATGCTGCTAATTAATAACTGATAAATGGGGACAAATCTACAGGGTTTCAGATTAAAAAAAAAAAATTGATTAAAAAAGTTCACTTTTCATCGTTGTAAATTTTTTTTGTTAGTTATAAATGCGAAGTGAATTCCAGTTACTACTCACCGAAAAAAAAAATTAATTGTTTCCCAACTTTTAGCTCTTTATTTACCATCCAGTCAGTAACATCATAAATTATTTTATCATAAATAGTTTGCTTTTGCTTTTCTCTTCTAAAAAAAAATAAAATAAAAAAAGCATAAAAGCTCTACACACAAATGTGAATAAATCTTTTCTTTATTTGGCTTTTCCCGAATGAAATATATTTTTTTTGTTTTTTTTTTTTTTATATATTCTTGTGTCTTGTTTACACAGTTTTGTGATACGAAACTATTTTTTCTGTGCTGTTGTTTTCAAATCTAATATTCATGGACAGCCAAACAACAGCAACAACAATAATAATAATAATAATAATAATAATAATAATAATAATAATAATAATAATAATAATAATAATAATAATAATAATAATAATAATAATAATAATAATAATAATAATAATAATAATAATAATAATAATATCATGAAAAGACGTTCTTGTTGCCCAGGTTATTATTTCTCTATAAACAAGACAAAAAAAAAATGAAAGAAAAGAAAAAAACTGATGATATTCCATGGAAAATATTGAAGAATTTTGGCGCCTTACGAATTGTCTGTCTTATAGCTTTGTGTTAAAGAAAAATGAAAGAAAAGAAAAAGTCAATGGAATGGCGAATTAAATAGCAAATAAGAGTTCGTACACACAAATAAACAAACAAGCACAAAACATATATATATATATATATATATATATATATATATATATTGGGCCCACCAGTCATTTTTTTTAAAGCGTTTTTATCGCCTCTTTTTCATTCATTCACAAGTTTTCTTTTTCTATTCCTTAATGAATTTTTTTTTTTTCATTTTTTCCTCTATCTTTTTTCCGTTTTTATTGTTATTTGCTAACATTGTCGATTACTGTCATTAACAATCGGTTGAATAATAATAATAATAATAATCATCATCATCATTATCATCATCAACATAATAATGCCATGATGAGAAAAACGATTGAAGTATTGGCATCGATGGTATTTACCTACAGAAACAGTAAAAACACTTTATTGAAAAAAAAATTATTAATCGATTTCCTTCACCTTTTTTTTTTTTTTTTGTTAACCCATCAATTGAAATTCTTGTGAACAAAACTTATCCATATTTCTGTATAGGCAATAATAATCATACGATGACACATACGGATATTATTTGATTATTTTTAAAGTCACTAAAGCTTTCTATGATAGACATTTGGCTAAAAAACAAAATTAAATTAATTGTAGCTTAAATTTGCTGGTTTTGCTTTATAAAAAAAAAAAAAACGATCGATGTCTTTTCCAATTCATAAAAATCTCTTCACGTATTTTTTCTTCTTATTTTATTTTTCTGTTTATGTTCCCAACATACACAACTAGTTTAATGAAGTAAAACAGGGAGCTTTTACGTAGCTATTATTAAAGTAAATAAATTCATCGTACATCTTTATCGTGTTCTTTGTGGCACACCCACAATACCATCGTTAGTTAGTAAATGAATATTTAAACACATACAATTCTGTCAAAGTTAATAATTTTCATATTCCATAGAGAAAAAAAAAACAATTCATTTTCATAATTCAATTTTCATTTCGTATAATCATATGTCACGGTTTGTTAAGAAATATTTTACAAAGTGTTAAGCCTTTTAGATTAAATTTAATTGAAACAATTTAAAGTTAACGAAAACTTAAAATTCTGCTACATGTGTGCCTTTGCTAAAAAAAAAAAAGAAAAACAAATAGAAAGTAAAACCGCCATCATCTTTACAGGCTAATTAATTTTGAATAATATCCTTCACGTAATAAACAAATAATAATAATCAGTAATAAAGAAATTACCATCATTAATAATTAATTTAATAAAAACCGAATATTTATTACCCGCTATATTGAGCATTATCTTAATTTTCATATTTTATTAGTTTTTCTTCTAATTTTTTTGTTGTTGGTTATGGGAAATGAGTTAGGGTGGAGCACCCATTCCGTTACTTTCTTTTTTTTGTAATAAGCTTTTTGGTGTAATACATAAATAAAATATGTGGTTGCCTCAAGTACCTAAAAATAAATATAATAAAATATTTATAAATTAAACAGGGAAAATTATTATTTATTTTTTTCTTTTTTTCAAAATGGCAACATAAATACAGGATTTGGTGGTTTCGTTCCTCTTTTCCATATTTTATTGTTTATTTTAATAACGTCTTATTCATTTTAAGGCAAGATTAAATGATAAAGAATATAATAATAATAATACTAACGATGCTTATCAATTAAGATTTAACAGCCACATAATAAAAGACAATTAATTAATTTTTTTTTACTCTATTTTCCCTTATCTTTTATAATTCTTAAGTATTACTAAAGACTATCAGTTGTATGTAAGTGGATGTCATAATGACATCGTGGCGTCGATAAAAAAAAAATTCCCACTGAACTGATCGTTGAAAACAAAAAACAAAATTAAAAAATCTATGGCAACTACAAGTGATTTATGATTTTTAAATTGCCTTTAAAAATCTAATTAATTAAAAATTTAGAAAAACTTTTTATTTCATGTCTCTTTATTGATTAATTACTTTAATTGTGGTTACTAATTAAACAGAAAAAAAAACGAAGAATTTTTATTGATTGTGACGTAACTGCCGTCAGCACGCAACACATTTTTATTATTACGCGATTTGTATTCTATTGTTATTCCGTGCATTATAACAAATCATCGCGTTTTTTTTTACTGTCTATTTCTATAATTGAATGAATGTGCGGGTTTATTACATAAAGGGGGGGCCCAAATACCAAATAAGTAACAGAAAAAAAAGCTTTCGTAAGCAATAATTTTGAATAAGAAAAAAAAGTTTACGATTTTGTGCAGATGCCATCTATTGATTTATTAGCGATATTTTTGCTCCTAATGCTAAGGAACTTCTTGGTTTTTTTTTCATTCTTGTGGATTGTCAGGAAGTCAGTCTTTATGTTAGGTTAACACGGTTTTGTGGTTAGTGTAATGTGCGTTGAAATTATATTTTTTTTCCCAAACTCCTTTCTCATTTCTTTTTTTTTATTAAGGAATAGCTGATGTTAAGACATTGGGTTGGGTTACTTAACATCCCAATCAGATAATATTTATGTTAACCAAATGGAACTTTATTGAAAATTTCATTATTATTCAACATTTAAACGATTGATGGGTGGATCGCACATTTATTTTATTTATTTATTTATTTCTTTAAACTCAATATAATTTGAACATTCATCAATCGTCGTAATACGATAAAATGGAAGTAAATACAGAAAATACAGAAAATTCTCATCTTATTTGTCACAAATACACAACACAGTACATAACAGAACATAAATATTATATATATAAAAAAAAAAATAAATAAATTACAAAGAAATGTTTTGTTGTATCATCTGCTGGATAATTGATTGACATAAATTGATCGTTCTGCTTTCATCTAGTTCTTTTCAATAATCAATATGTGGTTACTCAAAAACATTGAATTAATGATGATTAATTGATTTACGATATATTTTTGTGTTTTTTTTTTTTTATTTGATAAGGATTCGAACGTGGAATTATTTAATCAAGAAGGAATTCCCATTATTCACTGGTTATTTATAGTAAACATTGTAACCAATGATACAATACTCAGGGATTACCTATCTATCTGACACACACAAAAAAAAAAAACATTTCTTTCATTTCCGTTTTGAAAAGTTTTCAATTTTCTGCTTTTTTTTAGCCACAGAATGAATTTTATGATATATGAATGGTTTTTGTATAAACGACCCGAGACTTGACCATAGCATATTATGGTAAACCGAGTGTACCGACCCAACCGACTGAAAACAGAATTTTTTTTTTCATTTATTTTGCTACTTAGGTCATTTAATACAGAATAAATAATTAAAAAAAAAAAATTTTGATAATGGTGGTCAATTTTGAGGACACTTTAAATAATTAAAGAAGCTTCTTTAGGGTGGTGCGGTTTTACTTTCTTTTTATTTATTTTTTCTTCTTCCAGTCATGTAAAAACATTTGTTTTTAGATCATGTTACCTGATTTCTGATATTTTAAGCAGTTCCCACCCCCCTGAAAGCCTGCTTATACTTTATCCCGGAGGTACTAAACCATAATGTTTGTCTTCCTTCTGTTTTTTTTTTCGCTTTTTTTTATTTTAAAAGGATCAAATGTAAATAAAGATAAAAAAAAATAATGTCATGGCCCTTATACGAACATAAATCCTCGACATTTCGCTGCTCAATACCAGATATAACTAAATTGTGTAAAGTCATTCAACAGTAAAACGTAATTCCTTTCGTTTTTCTTTCTTTTTTTTTTGTCTATCATCCACGCAATTTTCTTATAAGGGTTTTCGGTTAAATTCGATCTTCTCTATTTATTTAGTTTCTTTTTTTTTTTTTTTTTGTTCATCCTTTTTTTATTTTTTTACCATCGAATAGAGATAAGAATAAAAAAAAAAAAAATTCCAATTTCTATTGAACAAATTAATATCAAGTGACTAAATTTCTGGTCGACATTTATTTTCTTGACAGAATTTTTTATTTTTTATTCTTTCACCGCCAACAATCAACATCAATAATAACCAAACAATACATAATCTTTTATCAACCATACATCACATAGGAAAACTGTTAAAAAAAAAAAAAAATAATAATAAGAAAATAACATTAGGTGATCCGGAAAAAAAAAAATGTTTTCGTTGTTGTTGTCACCACAAATAAAAAAAAAAACTCCATTTGACGTCATTAAATCGGTTTAAACAGATTTTTAATGCTTCACATTTTATTTATTAAAAAATAATTTATTTAATTTTTTTCTTAAAACAATCATCAATCATGGATTTTGTTAGACAAAGTGGGGAAAATTAAAAATTCCTTCTTTTTTTTCTAAAATGTTAAGTTGAATGTGATTAATAGGAATGGCCCTGTTGGCATCTAATGGATCGGTAAACAAACTTATTCTTAAGTCACAAAATACTTTATCTAATAAAAGTCTCCAAAAAAACAAAAAAAATTTAAATATTTAGACACCGCGTGCACATTTACGTTCTAAAAACAAAAGAAAACATTTTTTGAATGACAAATTAATGATAAAAATCGGTTAAAGCCTTTATTAAATTAAATTTATATTTAATTGAAAAATTAATAATAATAATTACAACTAATGAAGAAGAAGGTTTTTGTTTAAACTTTTTAAAAACCATCACCCACCATTTCTATAAAATATTTCCACACGGGAATTAAATATATAAAAACTGTTAAAAACAAATTTTAGTGTAATTTCTTATTATTTAAAAGGTAATTAATATTTATTTTATTATTATTATAATTATTATAATTTATTAATTAATAATAATAATAATAATACCATTTAGTATGGTAATAAAATTATGGTAACTAAACATAACCATTTATATTGTGTCAATGGTAATTAAAATTTTTGCAAAAAAATAAACTAATTTTGTTGTTCATCTGTTTATTATTATTAATAAAATAAGCTGTGGTGCTTTTTTTTTTTTTGCTCGTTGTGTATTGTTTGATTAGAAATAAAGAGAAATTTACTTAGACTTCCTGAGTGCTAAGCAAATTTCTTTTTTATACTATTTTAGTTAAAGCACTTGTGTTACACGCCCATTTTACTATACGAAATCGTATAAAAATAACAAAATATAACAAAAAATAACTAAAAAGCTTGTTATGTAATTTTTGCTATTTTTATTGGTACAAACTATGTTATGGTTATTGCTAGAACATATGTACAATATGTGTGTGTGTTTTCAGTGGGCTTTTTCGGTTTTATGTCATTTTCCTGGATTTTCTGTTTTTTTTTTTTTTTTTTTTTTTTTCATTTTTTGTTGTGTTGACTCTCATGTGTCACAAATATTAATAGGAAAGAAACGGAAGCAAAAAAGATGAAATAACAACGCCAACGATAGAATAATAATCTTTACGCACGCATACATTTTATCTAGAAAACAGCCCATAATCATCTTCTACACCACCACAAACCATCCACCCACATACTTAGAATAATTTTTTTTTGACTTACATTGCATTTATATCAATAACAATTTATCGTTGTAAATAGCTTTAAGCGATTTCTACTTTATTTCGATTTTGAGTGAAATAAAAAAAAATATAAAAAAAAGCTCATACATACACGCACACAACCACCATAATATTGAATAACTTTAGGCGAAATATTATTTGTAGGAAATAAAGAGAAAAAAAAAATGTATGAGGGTTGAAATAGGGAATATTTAGCTGCTAAGTAACCATCATCAAAAGTATAAAAATCATAATTTCAATTTAATATTCTTGCATATTTGGTTGTTTTCTTTTTTTTTTTTTTTTCTATCGCTGTTTTTTCCCTGTAAAATTGCTAGGAGATTTTTAAAATGTGAAATTTTGTTGATATTACTGTTGCTGTTGTTGTTGCTAGGGGTTAATGGCTAATATTTATTTACAAACATTATTTTTTTTTTATGTTATAAAAATAATTAATTAAATTTTACTGTTTTAAATTAGTGGTTAAATATGAATAATATCGAGTGTTTGGACGTGAAAGATTTTTATTTATTTATTTTTTTTTTTTGTTTAATATTTAATTCATAGAAATAGAATCAAATGAAACCAAGGGGATATTTATAACAGAATATTATGTTTTATATTGAAATATTATTCCCTAAAGCAATGTATTTAATTGTAAACTTTGTAGAAAAAAAAAAAAAAAAAAAAAAAGAAATAGAACAAAAAGTTTATAAGAAGTCATATAAAGTATTAAAAGTAATGTAACTTTAGTGGCTTTCATGAAAGTCAACGTTATATTTAATAATTGTAGCCCCCTTGTAGTTTAATTGTTGATTTAAAAATAAAAAAAGAAAAAATCACCTTTCTACTAGAATCACAAAGCAAATCCCCTTCTTAAAATGCCCAATAGCTATAATTTACCTTCAGGTAATTCACAACAAATTAATTAATACAAAAAAGAAAACGAACGAAAAAACTTTCATTGCAGAATTATCCACTAAAATTTAAATAAAAAATTCTTACGAATCTTACGTACGTAAGTAAGCATCTAAAAGACCTTTCACGATGTTTTTTTTTTTTTTATTTAATAAAACCTTTGCAAAACAACAAAATACACTCGCTACAAATAGGAATAAGGGATAGAAATTTTAATTTTTGTTTAGGGAGGTAAATACCAACGAATAATTTTAACATTTAAGCAAGAAAATTGAATGCAATTCGTATCTGTTTAGAATCGTACGCTTGTTTCACTCTTGTTTATGTAGAATAATAATAACAACCGAAATACATACTTAATTTACGAATAAATAAATTTATTAAGATGGGAAAAAGAAATATTTTCTACGAATTTTGCATGAAATTGTAGACAGTAGAGTCTCTAGTTATTATGAATTATTAACGTGTGTGTTAAGCATTAAACCGTCACGTAATCACACTCTACAAACAACCACTGTAAAATTATTATTGCTGATATTTAATAATTTTTTGTGACTCTTCTCCATCTATTTCTCTCCCCTTTTTAATATTTACAAATATTTGTTTATTTAATCTAAATTGCTATGAAATTTCTTCATCTAATTTTCATAAAATAATTTTTTTTTCTAAAAACAGAAAGCACTCGTTGGAATGAGTAATTATTCTATATGAAAATGATTTTTGTTACTTTAACAAACCCACAAAATAAATTATTTATTAAAAAATAATTAGAATAAAGGAATCTGTACAAGATGTTGTGCTTTTTTCTATACTTTTTTTGTTATCTGGTTATTCAGATGTTGAATTTATTGGAAATTTCAATAAGTTTAATTATATTTAGCAGCTGTGTACATTTACCAGGACAGAACTTAAGTAGCTTTCACTTTCAGATTAACGTCTAGTTTATAAAAGCACGACATGTATTTACCTTTCACTACGTACATGACAGCTTTTTATATTAATATTCTGACTTTTGATTCTTTTTCCTTTTTTTTTAAACTCTCCACAGGAATGACAAAAAAAACAAAAGAACGTGCTACGGTTCTGTCACTGTTGAACGGAAGTTAAATAATAAAAAAAAAACGAAATAGAAAAGACGAAAAGCACAAATTGAATAAAAAGGAAATTGAAATGTAGATTACGTTGAATATTAATTAATTAATTAATTTATTATTATTATTATAATTACAAACAATATTTTTTTTAATTAATATTTTGACCGACACCATTTTTCTTTGTTTAAAAAAAAAATTTAATTCCACCGCCTACTACGAGATGAAAAACATATTTGTCCGCTGAATAAACATTTCGCTTCGAAAAAAAAAAATTGTTTTAATGTAATTAAAGATGAAAATTATTATTTATTTTTTTTTAAAGTAATATCACAGCTTTAAGCTTAGGTGAATAAACTGAAAGTTCGTGTTTGGGGGGAGAGAGATAGAGCAGCAGCAGCAGCACCAGCAACAGAATTTATTTCAATTTTATTTTTGCAATGGAAAGTTTTCTGCTGAGTGATTTTATTCGGTGTTTAATCATAAAGAAGTTATCGAATATACAAAAAAAAGGGGGTTTTCACTCCCGTAATGAACCTAGATTTATTTACAAAGTAATATGTTCTTCGTTTTTTTTTTTTTATAACATAATTAATCAATATAA
The DNA here is from genome assembly GCA_961205885.1 of Ptychoptera albimana. Classification (NCBI taxonomy): domain Eukaryota; kingdom Metazoa; phylum Arthropoda; class Insecta; order Diptera; family Ptychopteridae; genus Ptychoptera; species Ptychoptera albimana. The sequence continues at coordinate 1,480,630 of OY540803.1, forward strand.
ATTATTCACACCAATGTACTGTTGAAATATATTCGGTTATATATGTGTATGTGGTGTGTTTGAGTTATCTGAGCAAAAACCCTTTTCATTTCTTTATCTGTTTTTTTTTTTCGTTTCGTTTCGAATGGTTTAACTGGATGGGTAGGTTTAGCTGATATGTACTGGCTTTCTGTTTGGTATTTTAATATTAAAAACACTCGTATGGTGTGTGCTTCTAGATTATATTATTCATGAAATCTTTCTTCATGTACTCTTTAATTCATTTTTATTTTTATCTTCCTTTTTTTTAACACATTATCACTGCTATCACACTTATTAAGGCACTTTTGTATTTAAGCAAAACGGATTATAATTATGATTATGATAGGCTTAAGTGTCTATCTTTACGGTCTAGTCACTAGAAGGTCATTTTAATTTTTATTCATTATTATTATTATTATTATTATAGTTTTAGTATTATTTAAATAATAAATTAATTTATAAAATAGTAATGTTTATGCTCTGTTTATCATAGTAATTATTATTATCAGAATGATTAAGCAGTTATAAAAAATTCCATAAAACTGATTTAACAGCAATGACTTCTCTATGCTAGATTTTATTTAATTAATTTTTATTTTTTTTATGCGTAAATTAGATTATTTTCGGTTATTAGCTTAAATGGATTTTGGTTGTGTTGAAATTCTTGTAAAATTATTTCTGTTTGTATTTTGGTGAGGTTAATCCAATTCTATTTGCTGTTAAAACTATTTTGGTATTCCCTACCAAGTAAAATCCTTTTATAATCGTTACTAAACTATCCAAAATCTGGTATTATCCGGCAAAATTGTTTCGAAAAGAATTTCCAAAGTAAATTCAAGACTTAAAACATTATCATCAACAACTAAAATACTCATACCACAAATGAAATAATTTTCCAGTAACCAATTAACCATTTTTGACCTTTTATTATGCTAAAATCTATAAAATTTAGTTTTTTCCCCCAAAAACACATTATAAATTTCATAAATATCTAAATCAAATTAAATTTTTCTTTATTTTTGTTTGTAATTTTAAATTAATTTCTAATTAATATTTAATGAACAACACAGCACATAGAAATTATTATACGGTTATAAAGTTATTACTAAAACAGTACAAGGTTTACAGGCATTCATTAAAAATATTTTACAAACACAAATTCAATTATAAAATTGGTGATGTGGTTCAGGGGGTTTTCAGGTGTGTTTTCTTTAAAAACTAAAATCTTTAACATTTAGTGGAGTAAATAAAATGTTTGTAAAAATCTTTTACAGAAAGGTTATCGAAATTTCGTTTAGTCATTTCGTCATTCTTTGTCCCATTGTCCATCAACGGAAATGTTATATCAGTCAAAAAAAAATTTATAATTTATTTATAACCTATTATGTCGCGAGGGTTAGTATTGATTTTATTTTATTATTTTATTTATTCATTGTTCCTCGGTGTCTTGGTGGAATTTTAATCTTTAATCGAAGAATTAATTGAGAATTTACAGGACATGGGTTTTAGGTTAGGAGATTTTTTTTTTCTTTATTCGATAACGTTATCGATTGGATTACGAGAACACTGCTCTACTATATACAACGTCTCGACGATACAATTTATTTTAAAATGTTTATCAAAACATGAATATTATGTAAAAGAAAATTGTCGTCATCTTGGATCTGTTTTTTTTTTATTCTATTTTATTTTCATCCCCCTATTATTATTATTATTTTGCATTAATTCGTTTCATCTCGTGTGACGAATAAAAGCGCGAATATAGATGAAAAAAAGAAAGCAAAAAAGAAAAATGTTGAAATACGAATCATCTAATCTTCCATACAGAGAATCTTCCCCATCTTATTACAAATTTTATTTATTTTTTGTTATTTTTTAACTATGTGTAGGAAAATTCAATTTTTAATATTCAGCAAAAACAGTATAAACACCTAATAGTCGTCAAGTTTTAATGGTGTACATGTGTGTAAGGGAGCTTTTCTAACTCTCTATAATGTTTAATGAAATTTTATATTAAATCGCATGGTATTAACGCTTTTATGCGTGGAAAAAAATTCTTAACTCTATTTAAATCGTAAATCTTTTCTTGATTACAGTGGCTATAGGATTTAAATTATTTGTATTAAGCTTCCGTTGATTTCTGGTAGTTTAAGGTGCCTGTAACTGGGGAATCTGTAACTTCCAAAGAGTAATACCCAAGGGAATTCAAAACCAAATCGAAATAAATTCAGATCTGACTGAAACTCAGCAGAAATATTCTTTGAGGATTCCTGAATCGACTTGTTTTACGTGTTTGCCCGAAAAAAAATTATTTTCCGAGTTAAAAATTTTAGTCGATTTTTGGTGGCCAAAATACACTGTTGCAGTAAATTGGCTGTAATTCGACCAAATTTAATGCTAGACTCAATATTTTTATGTTTTTAAACTCAGGAATAAATTCTCTAAAGTAATAAAATATAATATTGTAGGCTCTGGTACAAATTTTGTAAACGTAGTGATCCTGAACATGAAAATTTGTGAATTTTGGCCACACTAAAAGCTTAAATTTTTTTTATCTCACGAAATAAATTTTTTTCGGCCAAACACTTAGAACAAGTCGATTCAGGAGTCCTTAAAGAATATTTCTACAAAGTTTCAGATACATCTGAATTTTATTTATCGAGTTATCAATTTTAGATTATTGGTGGCTAAAAAACGTCGTTTTAAGGATAAATAATCAAAAATAGGGTTTAATAGCTCGTTCAACATTTACCAATTACCAATTTAACGTACGACGAACTCAAAAACTGTATTTACTCAATCACAGCACATCGAATACATATTTTAAATTGATTTTCCATTATTATTTATTTTATTTTTTAAACATTTTTTTTATAAATTATTTCTGTTTACATAAATCAAAAGTAAATAATAATTTTTATATTTTTAATTAACTTATTTACTTTTGGTTTTTTTTTTGTTATTTATTTATTTATTAAATAAATAAAAATAGCAAATCAAAACAGAAAAATCGCTCGTTTTTTTTTTTTTGTTGTTTTGTTTTTATTAAAATTAATTTGTTATTTTGCTTGATAAGTAGATGGATACCGGTTGGCACAGTTATGACCTTTATAAAAAAATTTAATTATGCATTTATATAAATTAATAATATTTCCGAGTGTTTTAGCTTTATTTATATTTATTTATTAGCAGAAAAATATGCTGTTTGTGCAAATGCAAATAAAAAAATTCCTAACGAAGAGCAGAATTTTTTACCACAACAATCATTCATCGTGTTTATTTTATGTTATTTTATAAATAAATTTTTATTTTAATGAATTTTTAATTAATGTATAAAAATCAATTAAATTTTTTATTTTTTTTTTGTGTTCTGAGAAAATCTGATATTTACCTTTTAGCTACTCTATAGAAATTTGTTTTGTTGTCGACCCTCTCTTTATGTTTGTTGTTGCTCACAAAAAACAAGCAGACGATGACAACGGCAACGACTTAAGTCATGGATTTTTATTTTTTTTCCTATTAATCCAATTAAAAACTCTATATCGATTTATATGTTTTTATTGACTTGAAGGTATAAAAAAAAAAAAGAAAAAGAAAAACAAAAAAAATAATAACAAGGTTAAGAAAATTACGTTAAAAAAAGAAAAACTACCTTAGGTGGGTGGTAAAAAATCAATAAATAAACTCAACGTTGATAAAATATTTTTATTTATCTTTTTATCTTAAATAATTACTTTGGTTGTAAGTAAGTGTCTGCTAAAATAATTAATTAAATTTTATTTATAACATTCTAAAAGGTAATCAAAAAAAAAAAAAAAAAATGAAGAAAATTTACTTGCTGTTAACCTGGGATTAATTAATACAAATGAGGTTTAAGTAGGTGTGTTGTAGTAGGATTAAAGCTTCTAAAAAAAAAAAAGCAAAAGGTCATCTGGTGATTAACATTTTTTTATTCCTGCTGTTTTTTCCTACTTTGTATCAAATAAAATCCTGAAGACAGAAGAGAATTTTTTTTTTTTAACTATTTTAACTGACTAGGTGATAAGAATTGTTTTATTCACACATATCTTGATAAATTTACAAAATTAAACGTACACCATCGTGTATATTGATTGACATTAATATTAATTATATTTAAAAAGAATTAAAAAAGAAAAAGTTTTTTTCGTTCTTTCTTTTCTACTTTGTAAATGTGTCATGGGTACGATATCGATAGTAAAGCTTTAAAGTGTTATAAAAATCATCAAAATGATGACAGAATAGTTTAATTTCATATTTAAAATGAAGTCATAGGAATGTTTAAATGATATATGTATGAATGAAATATGAATTAATGCGATGGCAGATTAGTTAACAAAACGTTCAGATAGTTTTATAGAAGAAGAAAAAACGCCAAACTTAATTAAACTACGAAGCTAAAACTTTTGTCGTAAAGTTAAAGTAAAAAAAAAAAGGTTGAAAGAATCTACTTTACAAAAAAAAATATATAAAACCCTACAACATTTAATCCTATCGATGAACTAACAACAGTACGCCATGGTTTTTCACTTATTCAAATAGTTTTTTTATCAATTGTTTTTCTCCACTTAATTCTTTGTTGGTTAAACAAGGTAAAAAAAAAAAAAAAAAAAAATTGTTTTCCCTACAAAAATAAATGCAATAAAAGTATACACAAACCACCATTACGACCAACCAAAAATAATGAAAAGGGTGAAAACTCTTTTGTTCTATCTTGGAAAAGTTTTTTTTTTTTTGCTTTTTGCTTTTTTCTAACTCTCATTTGCTCTCATTTTTAATGGTAAAGTTTTTCTTGTTGTTATTTAATACTTGTATAAGCAACAAACATTAATTTACTTTTTATCTTTCATTTTTAAATTCATTTAATTTGTTTGAATAAAGCTTTCTGGTCTTCATTTATAAATATAATACATGGGACAAAAAATTTCTAACGAAAAAGTCAACGAAAAGTTTCTTTTTTTTTATTCGTTTTGTGTTTTCTGCTTTATGTTCTCTGTTGTTTTCAAACATTTCTTACATGAATAATAAATAATTTTGCGTTTCTAAAGAAAAGAAAACACAAAAAACTTTTGGAGAGAAAAAAAAACTTTCATTCACATTGGGACTGTCATGGGAAATAAAATGTTTTGTGTGTATGTGTCGCTTTTGCAAGTTTCCTTGCTGGATTATTACTTGTTTCACATTGTTATAGCGTCAAAATTGTCGGTTTTTGTGTAATTATTTAATAGTTTTATGTTTTTAATTAAATTCAGGGTAATTTAATTGATGGAAAAATTTGATTTTTTTAATATATTTTTTTTTAAAGCTAGTTATAAAAAAACATTGAATAAATCGATAACAAATTGGTATGGTACTTAAAGTACTTTAAATATGCTACTTAAAACATCTACTAACTACTTGTACTCCTTGTGTTAATAACACAACAAAGTGTATTCTTAATAAACTTACTTATTATCTTGTTTATATTTATTATTATTATTATTATTATTTGTGTGCTTTTTATTAGATGCTTATAAAAACTGTTGTTTTCTTTGCTTTTTATTATTACTGCTAATATAATGTTGTTTTAACTAATTGCTGTTGACTTGCTTTTTAACACCAGTGATTATACGTCTTTGTGTTTGTTTTTCTTTTACTTCTCTTTCAGCATTTTCATACAAATGTAATAAAAAATAATACAAATAAATTTTTAAGTTTAGAATTGAATACAACTTATGAGTAAAAGAACAAAACGGAAAACGATAAACGATAAACGATAAAAACAGTTTAAAGGTTGTTTCATCGTTTTTTTTTTTTTTTTTTTGTGTGTGTTTTTTTATTCCTAATTTTATATAAGAAAATCCCTTAGGGTTATTTATGCATCAAATGTATTCTCTACATTGATATGAACAAACAAAAAAATTTCCTTGTTTTGCTTAATATTTTACCATTAAAACTTTGCCGTAAGGATATTTGGTCGTTTTACTGAAACTTTTTTAAAAAAAAAAAATTTAATTAAAATTCTTAAAAACATTTTATGTCAAACAAAAAATTAAATTTATTTTGTTCATTTATCAATTAATTATTTAAATCATTAAATATTTCCCTTTGCACTGATAAAAATAACTCCTGCAATAAAAAAAAAACCAAAAGTACAGAGAGCCCTACTTATGTGTCATGTTGTGAAACTTAGTCTAAAAAAAAAAAAAAATTTATTTAAAAAAAAAAAGAAAAAATGAAGAATTTTATTGAAATATTATGTCCACAGATGGAAACAGGAGATCCACACATGACATCTAACACAACAATATCATCTACATGTTCGATAGCTGGAACCACAACAACATCAGCAATAGCAACAACAGCTACAACAGCTGGGGTTGGTGGTATGTCAAGTGCACAAATACAAGGTATTGGTCAAATGTCAACATTAAGTCCAACCGAATCAGTATTATCACCGACAGTTGGCACAAGAACCGGTTCAAATGTAACATCCAAAGAAGAAGAGGAAGACTCAAGTAATCAAGCATCATCGGATTGTAAAAGTCCTGGGCAACGGTAGGTTATAACAAAACAATTCAAAAACCCCATCTCCAACACCAAAATTTCGTTGTATTTAAATCAATATTCTATATCCAAGCATAATATCAAAATTATTATAATCTTAAAAGTCTAATAAATACTTTAAGGAAAATAAATCAGTAAAGTTTCCTGTACGACATTCAAACCAAAATCAAAACCAAAACCAAACAAAAATAATAAGCGGAACGCCTAAAGCAGCACTTTATACGTTTAGGAAAAAAAAAAATAAAAAAAATTCTAATTTATCTGGAATGTGTGTAAGAAATATAAATAAAAAAAAAAAAATAATAATAATTTTATTTATATTTCTAAATACGAAAATAACAAAACATTAATCAGATAAATGTGGGGAAAATTCATTGTAGCGTGTTGACGTTACATATAATGATAAAAAAAAAAAAAAACAACGAAAAACCTTGTCAAAACAGCAGCAATATTAAGAGCACCCACACATCAGCAGAAGAACCAACATCATCCCTAATTCTTTAAATAATAATAATATAAATTATGGATACAAATATGACAAATAAATAAATACACAAGAAAATAAAGAAAAAATACTCGACTACTAGATCAGTATGAAAATAAAACTACTGTGCCGCACAAGATTTTTCTGGCATTTTTTTCAAATTTATTGTTTTGTTTTTTTTTTTATGCTTTTAAAAACGTTTTTAACTACAGACACAGAGCTACCTCTTTTTATTTAGTTTTTTCTTGTTTGAAACGCTTTTAATAAACACTTTTAATGCATTCTCGAAAGTTTTACTAATTTTCGCTATTAAATTATTAGCGAATCAAACTGCATTAATAAAAATAAAAAGCTTATGGAGACTGAAAATTTTTTTCTCTCATTCGCTCACTCATAAAATTAAGCTTTTAAAGTTAATGCGATAATAAATGTAATTTAAAGTAAAAATAATAATCCACACCCATCCCAATCAGATAAAATAATAAAAGTGCATAAGACACAAAACAATTCCCAGTAAGTAAAATGATAAGAAAAGTCTCCACAAATTTCTTTTGTTTTGTTTTTCGTATTTTTTTTGTTTTTTTGTTTTTAATTTTTCTGTTTTGTTTTAAACAATTATTAAAAAATATTTTAATTTTTTTTTTAAATATTTAATGGCAATTAGAAATACAAATAATATTAGTTTTAGTTCACATCTGTTTGCGCCATCATCCTCACTGGCATCACAATCCAGTTTAGAGATTATATTGGAGGATCATCCAAATTATATAAATTATAATAAAAATCTATGCAATAATAATAACAATAATAATAATAATAATGATAATCCAAGTCAACTAATAAATATAAATCAATATCGTAATTATGGTCGTTTTGATAATAGTTGTTGTTCGCTTAATGATCAACAATATCAACATTTATATCATTATAATCATCATCATAATCAACAACAACAACAACAAGATACAGTTTCATTGACAAGTCGTCGTCGTCATCAATATCATCAACATCATTTACATCATCATCATCATTCACTACCTTATAATCATCAATATCAATATCAACAACAAGACCAACAACCACAACACGAACAACTACAACAACAACAACCAGAACAACATGAACAAAACTCAGCGAGCGGTACAAATAAGGGGGCAACACAAAGTTGGAGAACTGTACGTGCCGTAATGGCTTACTACTGTTCATTACGAAAAATAAAGAGGAACGGTGCCTAAATAAATAATTAAATTTAATTAATTAATGTTTAAATGGATTAATATTGGAACGCAAAAAAAAAAAAAAAAATTAAAAAAAAAACTATCTTAACACCCCTAAACTTTAAATTTCTATTTGTCGTTTAACCTACCTGTTTTCTTTCATTTATAAGAATCACCTGCTCTTTTTTTGTCTCTTCTCTGATTTGTGTTCTTCTTCATCTATCTTATTGCTCTGGACATTTCTTAAAATAAAATTAATAAAAAAAAAACAACTTTTTAAATCTGTTTTATGATTCTGATTTATAGAAAACGATATTTACCTTTTTGCATTGCATTTACGTACATTTGATTGATTTGAATTTTTTTTTTTTTTTTTTTTGTTATTTTTAATTAAGCATTTTAATTCATAGTTATCGCATGGATTTTATTTAATTAATTATTTATTTATTATACAGGAACAAACGATTATTGATACTTTTTTTATTTATCTAAAAAATTATAATAGTGCATCTTGTTTAATCATATATTGTTAAAATTAGTTATAAAAAAAATTTATTACATACCAGGCGCCTTCACATATATAAATTGTTACATACCAGGCGTCTCCACAATTTTTTTTTTATTGATTACAAAGTGAAAACGAGGACCAAAAACTTTTTAATTAATAATCAAACGAGAATAAAATAAAAATTGATAAAAATTTTTCTTTTCTCTCTCTCACATTTGTTTCCGAAAAGTTTCGTTTATTCTGTGCTTTTTTTTTTAAAGACATTCTTGAAATGAATACTCTTTCCTTTAGCATCGTAAAGTTCAAGAACTTTTAATAAGATCTCAAATAACAAGTAGAAAATATGAAGATGTTAAAGATCACATTTAAATAACACTAAACAATAGTTAATAATTATAATAATAAAAGCTTGTATAAAGCACACACATATGGATAATGTTTGTTTTATTGTTTATTCGGTTTTATTTGTTTTAATATTTAATTAAAAACAAAACCGAAATACAAACCAACATAAAAAAACCCTTTTACTACATGTGATATGGTTTTCGAGCTTTCTTTTATTATTATTATTATTATTATTATTATTATTATTATTATTATTATTATTATTATTAAATTATGTTTATTAAGAAACATATAACACCGTAGGAAAATAAATTTTAATTAAGATTTTTTTCAAAAATAAATTTAAACCACATTGTGATGAGATTTTTTTTTCTTTTTGTAGAAAAATAATATATTAACGAGCTTTTACTGTGTACAGTAAATTTTCCATTATAATTAATTCATTACGGAATTCTAATTACTAAGTAACTGTGGTATACTCCTTATAAAACGAAAATAAAAAAACATGCACGCAATGCTACTTACAAACAGACACAGACACCGTACTTTCTTTTATTGTTTTATTAAATTTTGTCTTCAGGTAAATCAATCAGTTTGTTTTAGTTTAAATAAATATACAACGGGTATACAGTAATTTTAATGTTAACAAAGTGATACAATCTTGTGTTAATCAGTGAATTTTTGATTTAAAAAACAGAACAAAATGGAAGCTACTTTAAGCACGTGTGTAAAAAATAAAAACAAAAACAAAATCAAACATTTTCTTTACTCTTTTTAATTTTCAAATGTTTTTTCCAACGTTATCAGAGTGTAAACATGATTTTTACTTAGAAAATGTCTTAAAAGTTATTTATTATTATGACTGGGATATATAATTTATATTTTTATTTTTATCACATGTTAAAAAGTTGGAAAATTCTTCTTTTTTCTTTTTTTTTTTTAATAAAATGTCAAAGATATATAATTTAATTTAATTTTTTTTTTTTATATAGAAGAGATAGATAGATATATAACTAATTCACAGAAATTGATTGAATTTTTATTTTATTTATTTATTCACTTCTTTTTTTTTTTCTTTCATTTTCTGTTTTCAAACTTTATTCTCTACACTTTAGTTTACTTTACTTAACTTAACTTTGCTTTCTCGTTTAGAGTCTAATGTTATTATTATTTATTATTATTTTTTATTGATGTTATGTTACTAGGGTTGTTATATTTTAGTATACATACTTGTAAAGTACCGGATAAAATGTTATTTTATTTATTAAATATGATAAAAAATATATATTATGTTTTCTCTTCTTTCAACATATAAATATTCAATAAACGGAAAAAAAAAACAAGAAAAATTAATAATATTTATTTTATCGTGATACGTTTATGATACTTTTTTTTCGGTGACTTTATTAGACAAACATAAATTAACTGATGCAAAAACAAAAAAAAAAAAAAAAAACATTTATTTATGTTATTCACAAATTGTTTTGTTATTAAATGAAATTAGAAATAATTATTATAATAAAAACCACAGAGATTAATAAACAATTTTTTTCTTTTTTTTTTTTTTTTTTTTGTTAACATGCGCCATATAATTTTTTTTATTGTTTTTTGTGAAAGAATTTTTTGCTGCAAAAACAAAACAAAACAAAATAATTTATCGTCAAGACAACGTGACAATGAAATTTGATCGATTTATTTGCAAATTATTATTATTATTATTTTTTTTTTTGCTTTATCAGGTAACACTATTCATTACGTTTTTAAATAGTATTAACGTTTTCACTAATCAATTGAGGGAAAAGAAAAATTAAATTTAAAATATAAAGAAAAAATGTGTCGCCGTTTAATCAATAAATAAAATAAAATAAAGCATGAATAATAATTAATTATAATTTAATTAAAGTGTGTGCAGAATATATTTTCTAATTCTATCTATATATAATAACTAATAAAGGAATTTATGTATTTTCTATTTTTATTTATTTATTAATGTTGTAATAAAATAAAATAAATTTTTTTCTTTTTCTTGTCTTTAATTAATTAACTTTTAGTGTAGAAATTTTAACAATAAAACTCAGCTAATCACTTTTGCTAATTGTTTTTTGTATATCTACATTTAAAAAATTTAATTAAATTAAATCTGTCTAATCAGTTACAAAAAATCTATCTTTTAAACGTAATTAAAAAAAAAAATAAAATAAAATAAATTTGGATTAAGAGTTAGGAACTTAAATGTTATTTCTTTGGTGTTTATATTTATATCTCTTATTAAATAATTATGGCATTAGGCTAACAATAACAATTTATAGCAAAAACATACAAAAAAAATTTTAAACATAAGAAATATTATAAATTATAGAATAATAATTAATTAATTAATTAATTAAATAATAATAGAAAAAAAAAACAAAAAAAAAATTTATTATCAACAGGACTAAATCAAATCAACGATGGATGAAGTTAAGGACAACGGTGCAATTATCATCAGCAATAAAACCATCAAAACCACCGTTAAAACGTGAGGATTCATTTTTAAAACGTTTTTCAACGAGACAAATACCGGAAACACAGGTAAATACATATATACGGAAGTCCACTACTCCATTTTCTTTTTTTTTTAAATTATCACAAACTTTACTATAATAATAATAAGAATATATATAAAAGTTAAGCTTTTAATAGTGCAATTATTTGGTTAGTGTGCTTACTGCACACCAAATATAAAATTTTTTTATTGCGTTTTTATTACATTTTTTTTTTTTTTTTGTGTTTACTTTAAAGTTCATATAAAAATCATGTTTTTAGAACAGGGTGTCCTCTGTAAAACATTAATAAAAAAAAAAAATTATTTTATTAAATTTAGTAAAGTAATAAAGAACCGCGTGCACCCATTTTTTTATTTTGGTTAACAGATTATATATGTGTATCGTTAAAACCATTCAAATCGTATATATATATATATATTATATATTATTAAAGAAACAAGACATAAATGAAGAAACAGTGAAAATGTAATAAAATAATGTGAATATGGGAATTCATTTTGAAAAATACAGAGCGTAAATTTAATGTGCATACGTCTGTTAAATAAATAAAATAAAAAAAAAAATTAAATATTTACTGTTGTCCCTGATATATTTAAGTAAATAAAAATAAATTTCATAAAAAAGTAAAGAACCGGATTATTATTATTATTATTATTATTATTTGCATTGGGAATACGTTTACGTTTCTAGAAGTAAATTTGATTCGTTATTAAAACATTTACAAGTAGAAACATGGCATTCACGCTTATTTCTGCTTCTTTATTATTTATTACATGTTTCCAAAGTCTTAATCATTTATTTTCATTACCTAAATCATGTTTTGTTTTTAACAGGAAACTGTAGAGGATACAGGCTCAGAGAGTGCAACTGGTGATCAAGAAAAAAGTCTTAAAAGACGTTGGCGTTATAATCAAAAACGTAAAAGTGTTGTAAATCCAGATGAGAATTTTTATTTTCATTGGTTAATGGTGCTTACTGTGTGTGTCTTATACAATCTATGGACATTAATTGTACGACAAAGTTTTCCTGAACTTCAAGTAAATTTTTTTTTAATTCGATTTTTGTGACTTTTTTTTTTTTTTTAATTAAAAAAAAAAATTCTTTTTATTTTTTTTTTTTTTTTGTTTTCGTTTTTGTAGGAATTAATAACAAATTTTTGGTTTTCATGTGATTGCATAAGTGATATTGTGTTTGTGTTAGATCTTATAGTGCAATTACGTACAGGATATCTGGAGCAAGGTCTTATGGTAATTTATTTTTTTTTTTGTTAATTTATCGTAATAAAATGATCCGGTAATCCTGAAAGAGTAACTTTTAAAACGTAACAAAAAGTCCGTAATCTAAAAAAAAGAAAAGAAAACAAACTCGTCACAAATGTGTAGAAAATCGTGTAGAATTTTAATTGCATGTTTAAAAAATTTTTGGGATATTTTTCGTGTCACCAAGTTGGTGTGGGTGTGAAAACACTGGCAGAAACTAGTTAGAAAAATTTAATCAAGAAACTTAAATACAGAGAGAAATTGTATTTTTTTTTTTTTTTTTATTGATTATTCTGTGTAGGAAAAAAGGAAAAAGAAATTTTATTTTTTTTTTTTAAAGCCCTACAACTTTTTTTTTTTATTTTTTATTATTTTCCCTATTGATGTCAAACATTAAAATATAGAGAAATAGGAAGGAAAAAAAAACATCTTAAGGTGAATTGAATAGAAGTGAAGTAAAAAAAGAATAAATTTTTTTTTTTTTATTCCCTTTATTATGACCCAAATAGCATAGAGAAAATTAGTTGCGTGCTATCAATTCATTCGCCAAAAATTCATTTCGTAACATAAGGATCGAAAATAGTAACAGCACTGATAAAGTCTCTCAATATCTACATTTTTTACGTAACATAATAATAAAAAAAGGATGAAAAAGGATATTCGGGTCGCCGGAAACAAAAAAAAAAAAAAAAAAAACTTTCTTCACTAATTTTCTTTTCAGTGTCGTCACCGTAACTACTAACAAAATTTTTTTTATTTCATTTATGATTACATATTCGAACAGGTGTACGATGACAAGAAGTTAGCTAGCCATTATATGCGTTCCAGAGAATTTTTATTAGATTTAGCTGCTTTAATACCATTAGATCTACTACAAATTAGATTTGGGGCACAGCCTTTATTAAGATTTCCACGATTTTTTAAAGTAAGTTTTTGTTTTAATTTAGTTTTATTTTATTTAATTTTATTTATTATTGATTACTGAGTACTGGATGATTAAACAATTTTAAATTTTTATTTTATTCTTTAAATAATAGGTTTATAGATCTGTAAAATTTTATTACATCGTTGAAAGTCGTACGGTTTGGCCAAATTTATGGCGTGTTGTCAATCTTATTCATATTCTTTTAATATTAGCTCATTGGTTTGGTTGTTTCTATTTTCTATTATCAGAAGCTGAAGGGTTTCAGGTAATTATTATTTTATTATTTGTTGTCTTTTATTTTTAACAATAAATAAAAAAAACATAAAAACACAGGGTGACTGGGTATATCCGTATCGTCCCGGTGATTATGCAACATTAACAAGAAAATATTTAGGAAGTTTATATTGGTCAACGTTAACATTAACAACAATTGGTGATTTACCAACACCGGAAACAAATGCTGAGTGAGTTTATTTACTTTATTATTTACATTTTATTTTTAGTATAACCAATATTACCATTTAACACCATCTCTTGACTGTACTAGTAATTAAATGATTTTTTATTTTATTTGAAAAAAAGCTCAGCAACATTGTTATTCCTGTTTTAAATTTTAAATTTATTTACAGGATAAATTTCTATAACTTTAAGCATCATGAATAATTTTTGATGGCACACGCTGTACTTAGGTTTTTTTCTTTTTGTTAAGCACTTTCTATTGTTTAATCTTTTTACATAAATTACGCGAAGAAAAATTTTTCTTTTGCTGTTTAAACACAGACGATAAGGATGACTTTTGTTAATTTAGTTACTGTTAACGGTCCAATGAATATTTCCGCGCGTGTTATATTCAAAAGTAACTTTAACGTATTAATAACAAAATAATTTATTATTTTTTGTCTATATTAACCACCCTATTAATCGTCAGCATAAAAACAACAACAAGAAAACTTTTTTTTATTTTTTTTTTTTTATATATAATTATAACAATAACAACAATTAGATTAGCTTTAACACAGTCACCATAGTAACATGGAAGGGATATAGATGGGAAAAATATAATTTAAAAAAAAAAAGGAAAGGAAAAGAATTAATTTTTTTTTTTTTGTGACAACAACGAAATACAATAACAGCTGCTGAGCTTAAATTTCATTTGCCACAAAGATAAATTATTATTATTATTATTATTATCGAAGGAAATAAATAAAAAAAAATTTCTTTTTTTTTCTGTTTGGTGATCCATAAAGCTAATTAAATATAATTAATTATAGAGAAATAAAAAAAAAAAAAGAAAAAGAAAAGAGAAGAAATTTTATAATCTAAACATGACTTTAGTGTTGTATCAATATTTTTTAATTAAATTTGTTTCTTTTTAAAAAATGTTTTTATAACAAAAAAAAAAAAAAAAAAATTAAACATAGACCATCAACATCAGTGGATGGCCCCAGATCATTACCGAGACGTGGTTTAAAATCACGTTTATTACAATTCGCCTCTAATAACGGGTATGATTGTTGATTTTTATTTTAAATTAATATTAAAAACGCAGGTGAATAAAATTGTAAAATTATTGTTGATTGGTCACTTTAAGAAATGAATTTACCGTCTAAACCAATCACAACTGTGTTCCATTTTTGTTTTTTATTTCACTGTGTATAATTTTAAAAATTCAACAATCAAGGCTGCAGTGGTATAATCACGTTTTTAACATTGCGTCGAATTTTTGTTTCTTTTTTTTTGTTTTATTGATTTATTCGCATTACAAATGCTGTTCATCTCGCGTTTGGGGGTTTCCCCTTTATTTTCTTCTTTTTTTTTTTTTTTTTTTTGTTTAACATGAAAATTTTATGTTTTGTTTTGTTTTTATATATTTTTGTTTGTTTTGTTTTTGTTTTACTTAAAATGTCTTTATTTATTCTTTTGTTATTGTATTTTGTTTGTTTGTGTTTTTTACTTGGAAATCTACACTCAATCTTTTAATGGAAAGGAATATTTTAACCGTACACGCACACACATGTATATATGTATGTACGAAAATTATTTAATATCTTGTCTTAACTGAATTTTTTCTTATTTGTTGTCTTGATATTATGTGCGTACAATACAAAATGACACGCGTATCTTATTATGTTATCTCTCATTGTCAATACTACGAATTGAAACTCCATGTTTTTCCACCTATTTTATTTATTTATTATTTTTATTTTTTTCACGAAAAAAAAAAAACCAAAAGAAGCTAAACAACACACACACACACACACACCCACAGTGATGAGAACAAAAACACATGGATAGGAGTCAGAGTTATTCAAGAGAAAAAAAAATAAAAAAAATAAAAGTAAAGTAAAGTAAAAACAGCGAATAAAATGAGCAACGTTAAATAAATATAAGAAGAAGTAAAACGATGTAAAAATAGAAATAAAATAAAACAAAAAAAGTGAACATATTTTTAGCTTAAAAGACGACAACGACGATGACGATAACGAATATAAAAGAAAAAAATTAAAGGAAAAAGTAAAGTAATAATACGATGAAATGATGAAAGAAAGAAAGTTTCTTAGTTCCTTTCTTCTTAAAGCTTCTGTAAGCTTTTTTTTTTTTATTAGATTTTGTTTTCACCGGTTAAACTCTTGAACATTCTTCCTACGTTAAATTAAGTATATTGTCCGCTTAACAATACCACCTATTATTAGTTATAACATGCAAAGAAAAAACCATTCGACGTAGATAACGAAATTATATGACTTTGTGTCACCCGTTTATTTATTTTTTATTTATAATAAAATTAATTGCTGAATTTGTCAGTTTTTATGGTTAGAATGGGTGTGTGTGTGTGTTAGAATTATATTATACACTGAGTTCACAAACCAAGCTAAGAGATTCTGTTTTCAGTACTCAGTACATAGTTCCAAAGTTTAAAAAAAAAAATTATAAAACAAACAAAAAACTTAAATTTTTATAGCGCAACTATTTTATGGTGACTAATAAAAAATCCAATATGAACCACTGCATCGAGTAACTAAGTAATATTCAAAAGGAGAAAATAAAAAAAATAAATAATAATTTAATATTGGAGGCTGTCCACTGGTGTTTTTATTAATTAATTGTTGTTTTTTTGTTTTTTTTCTTTTTTGTTTTTCTATTAGGTCGAAATGCAAAACTTTTATTTTGTTTAAAAAATTAAAAATTCAACAAGCAAAACGCAACTAAAAGAAAAATTTCAATATTTTTATGCAATTTTCTCTAGTAAAATGTTTTTTTTTTTTTTGTTTTTTAATTACTTTTTGTTTGTTAATATCGAAGTTTTCGATGGGAATTTAATTTTGTTTTCTTTTTTCTTTTTTCTTTTTTTTTTTTTTTTAATTACACATCAGACAGCCTTCAATGTTTTTGTTTTTGTTTTTCTTCTTTTTCCATTATTCCTTTTTTTAACACAAATCAATGTTATGTGCGAGTGGAATATTATTTTTTTATATTTTATTTATAATTAATATGTAGTTTTATTAAATTAAAATTAAAATTAAAAATAAAAAAACAAGAAGAAGAAAACGAAAAACGGGTGATAAAAACAAAAATGAATCGAAAACTTTGATTATACCACGTGCATGATGGCGTCATATTGAAATTTTTTGAATTTTTTTCTTTTTCGCCTCTTTTGTTTGTTGAATTTTTAATGTTTTGACATTTTAATATAATTGATTAATTAATTTTTTTTAAATAATTTAAATTCTTTGTGTATTTTAGATACATTTTTACAATCGTCAGCTATTTAATTGGCGTTTTTATATTTGCGACAATTGTTGGACAAGTTGGTAATGTGATAACAAATCGTAATGCGAATCGTTTAGAATTTGAACGTTTATTAGATGGTGCTAAAACCTATATGAGACATCATAAGGTACTTAAATAAAATAAAAAAAAATAAAAATAAAAATTCTTAACACACTTAAAAACGTAATTCTTGTTTTGTTTTCTTTTGATTGAATAGGTGCCCGGTGGTATGAAACGTCGTGTATTACGTTGGTATGATTATAGTTGGTCCCGTGGCCGAATACAAGGTGGTGGTGATATAAACACAGCATTAGGCTTATTACCTGATAAATTAAAAACGGAATTAGCATTACACGTTAACTTAAGTGTATTAAAAAAAGTTTGTCAAATATTCTACTCTTTTCATTTTTTTTCGTATTTTCTTTTTTTTAATTTAAAATAAAAAAAAACATAAAAAAAAATTTCTTTTGTACACGTTACAAGGTAACAATTTTCCAAGAATGTCAGCCAGAATTTTTACATGATTTAGTACTTAAAATGAAAGCATATATATTTACGCCGGGTGACTCGATATGTCGTAAGGGTGAGGTGGCACGTGAAATGTTTATTATTGCTGATGGAATTTTAGAAGTACTTAGCGAAACGGGAAAAGTATTGACAACAATGAAGGCTGGTGACTTTTTTGGTGAAATCGGTATTCTTAATTTGGACGGCCTGAACAAGTATTTATTATTTGGTTAATTTAATTAAAGCGAGCAACGAAAACAAACAAAATAAATTATTTATTAACAGACGAACAGCAGATGTACGATCAGTTGGTTACTCGGAATTATTTTCGCTATCCCGTGAGGATGTACTGGCGGCAATGAAAGATTATCCAGAGGCGCAAGAGATTCTCCAGACATTAGGTAGAAAACGTTTAATGGAAGTACGGTGTGTAAATAAGAAACATGCGAAAATAATAGCCGAGAAGGAGATGTTGGCTAATGCACAGTTACATGGTCATGGGGATAATACGGACAATAGTGCCTCGAAACGTATTGTAGATAAATTACGGTGTGATGTTAAGGGTATTAAAAATGTACTACGGAAATCTAGGTAAGTGTTTCTGAAATTCCTGACCCTTTAAGAAATTAAATTAATTTAAGAAAAATAAATAATATTTTAGAACTGGACGCCGTAGTAACGAGTCTATTGAATTGCAACCGTTGCATGGAGCGTCGAGTAGTTCCATTAAAACGCCAAAAGGTGTACTACGACGAATGCCTCGTGTACGATCTGATGAAATAAATAATGGACACGACGACAATGGGCATGGCGAGGCATCACATCTACAAGCGACAACCGTGATGTCAGCACCACCATCTGCGTTGCCCTGCATTGAGAAAACTCCTAGTCCGATTGGAGCTGGTTTACCATTGCTATCACGGTTGCGTTTGCTCAAAGAAAAACAAGTAAGATCACGATGACGTTTAATAAAGCTTCGAGAGAACAAATGAATTTTTTGTCTTCTATAAGCCCGCTTATAAATGTTTAGGAAGCTTTAAGCAGTGACATCAATTGCTTTTACTTTCATATTAGAATACACCTGAAACACCTTAATGTTTTTTTTTTTTTTTTTTAAATTAGTTACTAACAAATACATTTTTTTTTTGTCAAATAATTTAATAATTAATGCTTAATGGCTCTTCACAAGCTTATCGAGTTTCAAGAGCTTTCAAAATCATAACCAAGGGCAATCATTAAACACAAAAAAATAAATAAATTTTTGTAGTCACTTTAGCTAAAATTCTTATTTTGTGTTTTTTTTTCTTTTTGTTTATTTTTTGTAAATAATAATCACACCATTGCCACTCCACTTGTGTGTGTGTTAATAACTATGCACCTTAACAACATCTGCAATTAACATTGTAAAAAAAAAAAATAAATATGAAAAAGGATCGCGAAGAGCGAGCCGTTAAAACCGTAGTACCTGTTGTTACGCAAGCACATGTAACTCATGCTATGTCACCACAGGAATCCATACAGGAAGAAAGGGAACCGGAAATAATCGGTGCTGGTTTACCGTTGATGCAACGTTTAAAATTACTAAAAGCGAAAGAAGACCGTGCGACACGGGAAAATCAGGAAAAGGTAAACAGGAAATAATTTGCCAAAAAAAAAAAAACAAAACAAAACATTTTTCTCTTCTTATTTTTAAGCTGCAAGTGACTTCTAATCAAGGTTCTAGTACGACATCGGCTGCTCAGAGTTTGAGTCCTACGTCGCCTACACAAAAAAATTCAACAACCACCTCAACAAGCCCTGCTGGATCAATTCCGTCCCCAGTAACAAAAGTACCGTTAAAAGTATCATTTAAGGATCGCATTAAGAATTTGCAGCATCCGAAGGAGGCAGAAACGAAAAATGATAAATTGGAACATCGAGATAATGAGACGACAGACATGAAGGAGGCATTAATACCAACAATATCAACGAGTTCTAAAGCTAGTAAACCGTCCACATCGATATCATTAAAGGAGAAAATCAAATCGTTGGGTCAAGTGCCGCGTGAGGAGCAAGCACCACCGATGAAACCATGGTCAAAACTTAAGTTAGCGACGGTGGTTAGTTCGGGCGGCAGCTACACTAGCTTAAACAATAGCATGAATGAAGAATCACCAACTAATATGCACGCATATCCAACATCATCGAAAACAGGAGCAGCTACCACTTCAACGACTACCACAAGCTACTCTCAAAATAATGAGGCGTCCACATCTCGAGCGTCTAATAAAAATGTTTCAAAATGTGTAACGACTTATGATAAATCAAGTGCTTCTAGTGATAGTGATGTGAAAAATAGAGGCACCTCAATGACAATATCGAAAATTCTGAGTGCCGCCTCCCTCTCAGCGAATCAATCATCGTCAAAAACAATGTCAGTGTCCGTTGTTCCGTTGGGTGGTTCCACCACTCATATGAGTGTACCTAAAAATAGTCGTATGTCAAAATCACCGCCACCACCGATACCAATTAGAAAAGTTTCAACAGTAAAAGAAGAAACATCACCACCACCATCCACCTCATCGTCCCCGTCACAATATGTTGTTGCTACTTCACCGACCGAAGTGCCAACAAAAATCCAAACAATTTCCAGTACCGTGGAGACGGCAACAACAACCACATATGGACCAGCGATTGCTTCCACATCAAAAGCGATGCCACCGAAAATTGTTGCCGTCAAACCAAAAATCAAACCGAAACCGTTTAAATTAAGCCGCGAACAAAAAAGCTATCGATCCGTTGATGATTTATCGCCTGAATATGGTGGCCTTCCATTTGTAAAAAAATTAAAAATATTAAATGAACGTCAGAAGCTCGCTGAACTAGAGTCAGCAATACAAACAAGAAGTTTTAGCTTAGATTATACAGATATCTCAGGTAGTACGAATAATGATTTAATGGAGCCATTAACACGTAGCCATAGTGAAGCGAGTGGTATGGCCCGACCACCAAAAATTGGTATTATAGCTGTTGCACCACTTATTAAACCTCAGTGCCTCGATTCCCCATTAAGTCCCGAATCAAATGAAACACTAGAAAGACGACAGTTAAAAAGTATATTAAAAAAATTATCCGAAGATAAACAAACACAATTTACATTATTAGCTAATAATAATAATAATAATAATAATAATAATTTTAATAATAATATTAATAATAATAATAGTAATAGTATTAGTAATAATAATAATAATAATAATGATGAAAACGGTGTTGAAGATGGTGGTAATAAAAGTGTAAATAAAATGAATATGGATGGAGGATATCAGCTACAGCTACAGCAGCAACAGCAACAGCAGCAACAACAATTACAACAAGAACATCAACAGCAGCATCAGAGGACGAAAAAACAACAAGAATTTCATTCTTTATTAAATGCACCTACATTAGAAGGGTACGTGGCTAGACACAGCAAATTAATGAAGAGCGTAACCTTCAATAACACTCTTTCCAGTCCACCAAATAGTGTTAATTTATGTGAAGCAATTGAAGAAAGAAGTCTTTTTCCTTTACTTAGCGCACAACAACAACAACATCATCATCAACAGCAAGAAGAACAACAACAACAACATTATGATATAACAACAGCAACAATACATGCATCAACAGCGGTTATAGCTGCAACAACAATTGGTGAAAAAATAAAAACACAAAAATCACATAAATCACAGAATCATTCATTAAATATTTTAGATGAGAATAGTACAAATAATAGTAATTTAGGTGAATTTAATGTAAAAAAATCACAACAACAACAACAGCAGCAGACACAACAACACCAACATTTTCGTCATCATCATCATCATCAGCATCAACATCATTTATTAAATCGTGATAATAATAATCAATTATTAATTAAAACAAAATCATCATCACGTTCAACGTCATTAGATGAGACAACAAAATTAGATGAAATGGAAAAATTAAAACAATTAGATGATATTAGTTCGTCAACGACAACAACAACGACAACAACATCAAAATCATCAATTATAACAAATGTAACAACAAGTCAAAGAAAATTCTTAAAAGGTAAAAAAAATTGTATGATGTTTTTAAACAAAAAATTACTAGATTTGTTTCTTTCGTTTCTGTTCATTTAATTGATGCTTTTTTTTATTTTAATTCTTTAATCAATTAATTAATTAATTATCACAACAGACAATTAACAACAGAGTTATTCTAATTATATTAATATTTATATTTATTTATTTTAATATCTTAATTACTTTTCATTATCGTGTATTACCTGAGTTTTACGCTCGGTTTTTTTTTTATTTTTATTAAATCTACACAGGTAACACGATTTAATTAAAAGTAATTTTGATTATAATTAGCTAAGGTACTCCATGTAACACGGTGACTCCTGTTACATTTATTCAAAAACAAACAAATTTTTTACCTTAAACACACAGATAACTCATACAACACACTTTAATCACACAGTTTGTATAATAAAATATTTATTTAATTTATTAAATTTACCTTGCATTTAAAAAAACTTTATTTAATTATAAAACACCTAAAAAAAAACAAAAGAACATCCGTAGCACGTGCATGACTTTTTTGTACTAAAATTTTACCCCATCATTCTTTTAACAATATTTTTTTTTTTTTCATTTTATCTTATTTAAGGATCAATTGAGGAACAAGAATATTTTGGTGAGGTATTACTTGGTATTAAGCAAGTAATACAAAATCATTTACGTGATGTACAGGGAAAGTTTCAAGAACGTTTTCAAAATTTAGAAATTGAGGTTAAACGTCGTGATGATATAATAAGTCATTTGCAGAATCGTATACAGGAATTAGAATCGATGACACCGCGACAAACATTATCACCGTTACCGTCATCACAACATTTACACGTTCAATTGCCAGCTGATGTTAGTCGTTTAACGCGTGCACAATTAAATGATATGGATCGTGAGCGCTTTGGTTCTTCAGGTACGAGTACCGGTTCATCAATAGAACTTCCATTTATGGTAAGTGACGAGGTGTAATTCGTTTGATGCGATTCTTAACAATTAAAACGCAGTTACCTTCATTGCAGCGCGGTGATTCATTGGATACAATATTTGCCTCGTCACCTCCATCTGATTCTGGGCGGCCACGTTCAAAATGTAAAACACGAAAACGTAGCACGTCGCGTAATCGAAGTTTGAAGAGTCGTTCCTGGGAGGAGAGTAGCGATCAGGAGAGTCTGGAAATGCAAGAGCTTCCACGTTCAATTAGTCCATACCGTGGGAGTGGCGGTATGGTCGTCTCAGATATTACTGGCAATTTAACTAGAATACCGGATAGCGTTGTGCTTGATATTGAGGACAGTTCGAGTACAAGTTCCAATACAAGCGACACACAACCGGAAGACGATAACGACGACGATGATAACGAGCATGAGAATGGTGATGAAAGACGTGCTCATCATGATGGGGACGATGACGATGATGATGAGGATGGGGATGCTAATGCGGATGATGGCGACGACGGTGATGATGACGAGGCAGAGGAGGAGGAAGAAGAAGAAAACGATGACTTACATTGCGACGATTGGGAAATTCGTATGCTCGCAGCAGAGCTGGATCGTCGTGAAAGTAAAAAAGATGATGGTTCCGAGGCACAAAGTGATGTCGACGAGAATGGTGGCTTATTGCGGCGACGTAGAAAAAAAAGTGACACCGACACCGAGTACAGTGATCATGAAACAGATTGTCTAACACGCCCAAGAGCGGCAAGCCTAGATCAGCACAATTTAAATCCACAGCCACGTAGCAAATGCCGAAGTGTATTTAAAGCAATGAGCTTTGATAGGGACAAAGATAGACTCTGAGAGTTAACATGTGAATTATGCGTGTTTGCTAGCGTTACTAGTTTAGTCCGTGATTAAAAATGAAAGAAAAAACAAAAACAAAACGAAAAAGAATTCTATGAAATTTCTATGAAAATTAATTAAATAATTATGAATAATAAAGAAGAAAAAGAAAAAGAGAAAATTTATTTAATAAAAAAAAAAAAAAAAAACAAACAAACAAACAAACAAATTTTACTACTCGTAGGTAATTATGTTAATTTTATTTTGAATTAATTATTGAATAGAAGAAGAAAAAATTATAAAAAAAAAAAAAAATATTTTTTAATTAGAAATTTCACCTATTAGTTTCTAATTAACAAGAATCTCAACAACAACAAAAAACCTTATTTTAGTAGGTTCATCCTGAATACGGTATATAAATGTAGCCCCTTATGTACGATCACATTTGTCCGACCCTTGGGTTAATAAAACGGAAAACTTTTTCTGGTAATGACTTACCGAACGAAGAAAGGAAAACTTTTTCTTTTACTTTTTATTGGATATTTCGTTATCAAAGTTTAGCAATAAAAATTCCACACCTCGTTTTGTTATTAATTTTTTTTTTTTTTTTGTTCTTCTTATCCCTCTATTGATTTGGTAAAATTACCAACAGCAGCTGCTGCTGTATGGTTATTTCGTTACGTTCCGCTCCGTAATGGTTTTGTTAACCCAAATAACAAAATTTATTATTCTTTTATTTATTTTAACGAATTAAATTCGTTAATTAATTTAAATTAATTATCCTTAACAAAAAAAAAAAAAAAAAAACAATGTGTAAAACAAGGCAATACATAACCACAATTATTTAAATAAATTAAATGAAATTAAATTAAATTAATTAAACTAAAAAAAAAAAAAAACTGCAATAAAGATAAAATATAAAATTAATTAATTAATTAAGAATAATTTAATGTAGATTATTTCTGTGATACTTTATTTCATTGTTAAAATATAAGTTTTTCTTTGATTTTTTCATCACTAATATAATAATAATTAAAAAAATTACTAAATTTTAATAATTAATTAAATTAAATTTAAAAATTTTAAAAAATCCAAATTATTTTAATGTTTCAATACCGTTGGTAGTGACTGTAATCTGTTTAACTTTTTTTTTTTGTTTGTTTTGTTTCTACACACCGTCATGTGTTTGGTAATTTTTTTTTAACTGGTAATTTAATTTTTAATTAATTAATTAACATGATAAAGCCCAGCCAAAACCCAGTAAACAATTTTTTTTCATTTTTTTTAATAAAAATAATCCAAAAACATATCATTAAATCAGATATCAGAAAAAAAAAAAATCCCAACGGAAATGCAAAAAAAAAAATTCCATTAAAGTCCTAAATAGTGAAAAAGAGAAACAAAAGGAAATTCCTTTTTAATTGCATAATCCTTTAAATAATAAACGAAAACCACAACAAAACCAATTTTTTAAAATTTTATTAATTAATTAAAATTATTCTTTTTAATTAAATTTGTAAGAAAATTTGGATTTTTCATTTAAAAAAAAAATTAACAGTGTAACGGTGCCAAAAATTACCCCGTAAATTTTATTCATAAATTTCACCACTTTCCCGGCATCATTAAACGAAAAGAACTAAAAGATAATTCCCTTTTCTTTAAATTTAATTTAATTTAATTAAACAAAACGTGTTTACTAATTAATCAACTTAATTAATTATATAAAAAAAACAAAATCAATTTAATTTAATTAATAAAACAATTTTTTTTTTATTCTAGTAAATTCTTATAAAACAAAAAAAAAACTTGTTTTTTTTTTTAGGTGATTAATGTTTTTAACAAAGAAAATTCACAAAAAAAAAAAAAGAAAAATTAAAATAATTAATATAATTAATATAAATAATTAAATAAAAAATAAAATGAGAAAAAAAAAACTAAATTAATTAATTAATGAAGAAAAGAAACAAATAAGAAAAAAAAAAATTTACCTATTGTTAAAAAAAAGTTTTTTATTTCACAATTTTTTTTTTAATTTTCTTCGGTGTTTTATTAGTGGAAATTAAGGATTTCAACCTTGTAAAGTAAGTTTTAATTAATTTTATAGTTTTTACAGCATATTTATTAATTTTTTCAGGTGTTTTTTAAATTTAGTTATTAACGAAAATTGAGGTAAAAACGATGCTAGATTTTCTAAGTAATCTCTTTATATTATTTCTAACAAACACTAGATGTCACTATTTTCATTTATATTTTCAACATATTAATTAAAAGTAATTAACAGATTAAATCATAATTCGTAATTAAAATCGCGTAACATAATTAAAATTTTCTTTTCTTCTTAACTTATATAAATTAAATCATTCAATAAAACATGCAAAAATAAAAACAAAACAAAAAATACAATTTTGTGGTGAAATAAAAATCGTTCATTGTGTGGTGAATTTAAAATCATCATAAACGCGGCGTCGGCTGTCATCCTGACAATTATACTACAAAAAAAAAAAACTTTTTTCCGTGTTTTTTTTTTCAAACTTTTTTTTTTTTTTTTTGTTAATTATTTATTATTTTTAATTAATCACGTTAAAAGTCTAATTAAAAATAATAGAATAAATAAATAAAAAATGTGTTTATTAATAAATAAAGTACGATATAATGATAACAAATAAATGGTTCAGTGTTAAATTAAATGTTTTATTTCTTATAACAACTGGATTGATTGTGTTAATGAGTTAATTTCCTTTAAAAAAAAAAACGAGAAGAAATTTAACTTTTCAATTAATTAATTAATATATAATGTGATTTATATATAATTGTATTAATAATGGACCAATTCTCACATTTATCACCATCAATTAACGATGATACAAATTTACAAAGAAAAATAATAAATATTCATCCTGTTGATACCATTTTAAAGGTAACAATGAAGGATAATCTTGTAACTGGTAATAATCATGAGATAAATGATAACATTGATTTAATAAATAAACCAACAGAGATAATACATAATTGCATTGCAAACAATGAGAATATATATTCATCAGATGATATACGAAGTGAAGAGTTTGCATTAACCACACCAACAACCTCAATAGAGCATTTAAATAATTATAATGATGGAATTTTATTAAATACAACGAATTGTAATCCAGAATCTGATTTAACAAAGTCGTCAAATTCATCTATTGATATAATAACAAACAATAGCGGCATCGTCGATTATGTGTGTATTGAAAATTATGAGAGTTTAGCAACTGAGGAAGTACAGACGACCGCAAATATAGATGAAAACCTCAATCATTATGAAGAGGAAGAACATGTAGAAAATGAACAAGACATAATCGAAGAAGAGGGACAAGGAGATGTAGAAGAAGAATTTCAAACAAACAATGACTTTATAATTAATTCCGATGCAATTGCCAATGTAGAAAATATTTTGCAAGAACAAGAGAAATTGCCAAAAACAGCGACTGATACAAAAACAAAGAAGCGAAAAAGACGACGAATTGTATTGTTGAGCGATGAAGAAAATAGCGAACAAAGTGACCAAGAAGAACAAAATGAAAAGGAACGTGAAATTCTATTACAAGATGAGACGCACACAAACAAAATATTATTAAATGTCAATAATACAGAGTATCAGCTAACTGATATCACCGATATTCCACAGCAGATCTTTGAAAATGAAAAACCAAAACCAAAGTCAAAGAAAATCAGTACAAAAATAATAAAAGAGTTTGAGGCGCGAGCATTAATACAGAGTGCGGTGCTGATACAGGCGATTGATTCGAAAAAGAAAAAAATTCGTGTTTTAGATAGTGACGATGATGATGATGATGCTGATGGTGATGTCGTTGCTAATTTAAATGAGAACGATTTAACTGATATAGGCTTAGTTGATCCAATATGCACTGAGGATTTGTCCATTGCGAATATTTTAATGAGTGAAGATATTATTAGTGGTAATTTCCATTTGGATGAGTTGCCAATGGATAAATTACCAATTGAGAGCTCAATCATTGAAACGACAATGACAACGGAAGCAGCTACAATAGCAGCTAATGGAGTTGAATCTGATTTTGGAACTGATGAAGAAGAGTCAGAGATTTATATTCCTGTTATTCAAGATGAGGAGTATGAGGAAAATTTTGCGGGAGAGAATATGAATCCAGACGACGAACAAATATTAATTGATGAGGAATGTGATGTTGACGAAGCGTTAAATGATAAACCGATAAATGTTGATGAAACGTCAGAATTGAATATGAATGGTGATAATGATCTGAATAATAGTTTAGATCTTGAGAGTGAAGTCAACAGTGACGATGAGATGAAAAATGAAGGCGGAGAGGACAAGGTTTTGGAACTAAATGATAAAGAGTCAGTGAAATTTATCTGTGAATTATAATTAATGAATAATTAATTTATCCTTTATTTCCAGTCCATTTTTAGATTATTCGTCATCGACCAGTGAAGAGTATTTACCAAATGATTTATACTTTGGAACGCCAGATAAACTATCGATAAGGTAACGTTAAATAAAGAGCAGAAATGCGTATAAAATATTTTGTTGTTTTTTTTGGAATATTCTTTTTTTAAATATTTAAGATTTTATTTAGTCCGCACATGCATCGAGGACGCCCCCGTGGACGACCACCATTACATCAATCACAAACACGTACGTGTGCCCAAAATAATTTAGAGAATAATCGGAATAAAGAGCTAAGTAGAAGTGTTTCAAGAGGTAATACGAGTAGACGTGGACGTCCGCCGCTAACCAATAAAATTAGGTAAATTCCGTTAGGTTTACTCGCTTATTTGAATCCTAGTTGATTCCATTATACCAATTTTAGTAATAAAAAAATGCAGCTAAGAAATACCTCCTCATCGTCTGACGTGACATCGGATTCAATAAGTAAATCAGATTCAATCAGTAGCACTGATGAGGAACGATTAAGAAGAAGAAAAAAGAAATCGAAAATACGTCGAACGCACAGCAATTCCCATCAGAGTACCGACTCAGTGGTGAGAGTAACAGAAAATTGTGAACGGAAAAAGGTGAAAAAGTCACGAAAACACGATAGATTCTATGATCGTTCACGTGATATTCCAAATCAAATATATTTCGGTGATGTCCAGGTGCCATTACACGTTTTACATTCATACGGTGTCACCTCGGAATCAACATCATCATCCGCTGATTCCGACACGGATTATAATTCAAGTTTGCTGTCACAGAATATAAGCGGTTCGAAAAGAAGTTACAATAGTTGTTCCTCATCCCGTGATTCATTTGTTTATAATAAACCGAAGTCACGTTCAGGACGTCCATCAAATTGCAGTGTAAGTCCCAATGGCGATGACTTAATTAGAACAATGCGACGATATTTAAAACTAGCGGGAATCAAAGGTGTTAAGTTTAACCGCTTGTGGGAAGGTAAACGCTTCGTTTTTTATTCTTTTTTTGTCGCTGTAATATTAATGAGGAATCAAATGTTTTTCAGGTTGCAAATCGAATCAAGAACGTGCTGATAAAATATTAGAAGTGCTGCATGAGCACGGATTAAAGGGTGATGCAACATCGACAAAATGTCGTGAACTCCGTAAACAAATAATAACAAAACGTGAAATTGAGGATCTAGATCCGAATGCAATAATTAATTCTGAAGGACGTTCAACAAGACGTAGTATTACCCGTGCGGCAACACGTCGTAATTATACCTACGATGATGATATTGGTGCACAGCAAGCATTGAAAAAACTTCGTAATTTTGTCGATAGTGACTCGGAAGTTGATTGAATTAAATCGGAATCTAGTTTGATTGGAATCTCATTGTGACATTGATTGTTTAAAACAAAAGAAATTTATCATAGACTGTAAAAAAAAAAAAAAACAAAACAAAAGAAAAATACAAAAACGCCGCCATATTTAGATGTTTAAGTTTTATTAATTAGTATAAAAAAGCAGCAAAAGGATTATTATCATTGTAATTGAATAATTGGATTGGTAATATGGAAGATTTAGAGGAATTTTAGACTAAGGAAACGCGGTCAAGAGAAGAACACACAGAGAGACAGAGACCGGTGTCACCGCAAGTGAAAACATCTCTTAATATCCATTGCTAAAATATATGTCAAATTCCGCCTGAATTTATCCTGAAAGTTTAATTCATCAAATTGCTTTTAAGTGGTTAGAATATAAGCATAAAAAAATAAATAAAAAAATATATATATTTTTGTAAAAGCATAAATGAAATTTTCTAGTAGATGCGCTTTGTCTCCTTTACATAGTTTAAGTTCTTGAATTTTTTTTCAATTTTTAGTTTTTATGTGTATTTGAGAAGAATTCTGGAAAGTAGAGTTTATTGAAGTAATAAATAATAAAAAAGGAAAAACTATTTTATATTATATACAAAATATGAGTTTATTTTTTTCATTTTATTTTCCAAACCTCCTGATGATTTTATTCCATTTTAGAATTTTATAAAAAAAATTTATTTGAAATTTTTGTCTATTCGTTACGCTCTGTTTAGTGATTTTTGTTAACAGATTTATTCATCTGTGACTTTATTTGATGTTACTTATTGAAACTAGGTGACTTAAGCATGCGTAATGAACTAAATAAACTAAAATTCTCGTTACATTCGAAAATACTGTGAAATATTTATTATAAAGTCTCTGTAACTCGTGAGAAAAATTTCGTAAAGAAATTGATTGGCAAAATACACATTTTTTCATGTTCCAGATCACTACATTTACAAAATTTGTACCAGAGCCTATAATATTATATTTTATTCTTTTAGAGAATTTATTCCTGAGTTCAAAAACATAAAAATATTGCATCTAGCATATGATTTGATTGAGTTACAGCAAATTTACTGCAACCACTACCCACAAAATGTGTGTAACTCACAAAATAAAACTCCTAAAATCCAATAATTTTCTTAAATCATACAGAGCCTTACTATGTAAACAAATAATGCATTGATCCCTGTTGCTTAGGGTATACATTTCTATAACAAAAAATTTTATTTTATTTTTTACGAGTTTTTCTTTTATTTATAAAAACAACTGAGGTAACTAAAGTAACGAAAAAAAAAAAACAAAATTATTTTAAAGCAATAAATAAACAAACGAAAATTGAATAAAATAAAAATGTGGGTGTGAAGGAGCAGCTAGGTTAAAAAAACAAACACAAAAAAAAACTATTTCACCGAAAATATTTTTTTTTTTTTGTATTCCTCTTGTTTCATTCATATTTTCTGAGTGACGACTGTCGCCGATTTGTGCACAGTAGTCACCAAATGTTTTGGTTTTTTTCCTCGAGGAACATTCATCTAGTTATTGTTACATCAGGTGACTTTAGAAATTTTATTTTAAGTGTGTGTGTGTGTGTGTTTTTTTTTTTTTTTTTTTTTTTTGTT
This sequence comes from Ptychoptera albimana, assembly GCA_961205885.1. Lineage (NCBI taxonomy): Eukaryota > Metazoa > Arthropoda > Insecta > Diptera > Ptychopteridae > Ptychoptera > Ptychoptera albimana. The sequence goes on from OY540803.1 coordinate 1,512,052, forward strand.
GTAAATTCGTATTGCGTCACGCCCGAAATGCGATTTTTGTTTTTTTTTTTTTTTCAATTAATTTTTCTCTGTATTCGTGCGGTTTTTCCACTAAAGTAATAAAATTTTCTGATTTTATTTTTGTAGGAGATTTCTGTATGTGGGTATTTGTAAGAGAATGCGCAATGTGTTGTCTCTACAAAAGAAAAATCCTTAGTCGAGAGGAGTTTATTGTGTTGTTGGAGAGTTTAGAGAACTCAAAAACCAACAAAAAATCGTTGATACAAAACCCACAGTGTAGGGGGAAAAACAAAATTAATTTTTTGCTATAAAAAATGAAAATTATCACAATACATAGAAATATTTTGTAAATAGTAACTAAGGAAAAATCATCTAAACTAACCCACCCACACCCAAACGCACACACACACGCAAAGATAAATAAATTCAGCATTTTTTGTGAAAAAATAGAAAAATCGCGAGCACAGTGTTTAGTCAGCATTTGTAAGTGAAACGAGGGACTTTAAAGACTGAAAATAACAAACTCAAAAAAAAAAAATAAATAAAAAATAAATTAAGGGAATTAAAGTGACAAAAGAAGAATTTTTTCCCTATTTTCTTTTCTTTTTTTATTTTCTCTGCAACACAAAACTTTAATAAATTTAAATTCAATTCAAGTAGAAAAGTGTTTTTGATTATGTGACAAAAAAGAAAAAAAATTGTGAATAAACGTAAAAAGAAAATCTTTTCACCCTTTTAGCCATGTATTCGTTAATTAAACTTGGGATAAATTAATTAAGAATTTTTCGGTTTTGTAATAAAAGAGAAAAAAGAAAAAAAAAAAAATAAAGACTTTTCGTAACTTTTCTTCAAATGCAAAGATGAAATAATTAAGGTGAGACCTGGGTGATTTGTGAGAGATTTTAAAAATTTAAAAATGTTTAATGGACCGTGAATTACCTGTGCGGTAGAAATTCAGGATTTCAAGTGTACTCCAGACTGGTTTTGTTTGCTTTTTTTTTTTTTTTTATTCTTTTTTCCAAATGATAATAAAATCGATTTGATTACAGCATTTATCACCGTCATCAGTTGTTCCTTCCACATCACATTCCTAAAATTAAATCCAAAAAAAAAAATTAATTAAAAAATGCTCGTTCGTCGGTTTGTTTTATTCATCAATTAATCATAATTTTACTATCGCAATAAAATATAAAAAAAAAAACTAATTAATTAAGGCTGTCAGATAAATGCAAAAACAATTCGCACAATTGGGCACAAGTGACACACATTAGTGGCGTAAAGAGATGAGACAAAAGATTTATTCATTTCTTATCGAAAAATTTTTTTTTTTGTTATTTTTTTGTAATCACATAAATATTGAATCAAAAAATGCCAATAAAAAATGTTATCGGGAACCGTTTTTTGATGGGGTAGGCTTTGACTGATTTACACAGCAATAAAAGATAAAAGAAGAGGAAAGAAGTGAAGAGTATGTAGGTAATCCATGTAGGTATGAGGTGGTTTGTTTTTGGTTGTACGACAAAACGCGTATAGATTACCAGGATTTTTTTTCTTTTTTTTTTGTATTTTCTGTAATTTGTGTAATAAAATTTATTGACTTAACTTAAGAACGCGATTAGAATTGATAAACGAATAAAATAATTTTTTTGGTTTTTAATTAAATTTTTATTGTAAATCGAGCAAGACGAGTGAGAATTTATTTCTTGCTTTCTTTGTGGAAGATTGGGGTTGGGTGTGCTGTTTGACAGAAAAAACGTTTTTTTTTTTTTTTGCTTGTGTTATGTTGGGGGATGTGGTTAGATGGTGTTTTTGGTTGTTTTCTGCCATAGTTTAGCGATATACAGGCTACGTAATTAAGGCCAGAAATTTAATTGTTTTGTATACGGTTTAATGGTTTTCAGAAGTTCTTCTGTATTAACCTGTTATTAAACACCTTAATTAACACCGACACTTATTATAAACATAATAATAACCGGTGAAGATGTCAAGTTATGTCCTTAACACAAGTACCACTCCGAAACACTCCTGAATGCACAATAAAAAAAAAAAAAAAAAAAACGTTAAACGTGAAGGGAAAAACATAACAAAAAGTTTTTTTTTTGTTTTCACGTTTTTATAAATGCTTCTAAGCAACGAAAAACAATTTTTTTATTTAATTTCGTTCATTTTGTTTACTTTAATGAAAAAAAAAAAGAATTTTTTTTTTTTTTATATATTTTTACCACAGTAAAAATGATTTTTTAAGCATTTATTCAACATTTAAAACAAATAAAATGAGTTGAAATTTTTTTTCTGTTATTTTAATTAAAAATTATGTAAACAATGTGGAAAAAGTATTAAAAACGATAAAATAAATTTAAAAACAAAACAAAAACCGCCTATAACGACGATTTTTTTTTTGTCTTGGGGTCTTGGTAGAAGGAAAATGTAGTTACAGTGCTTCAGTTTTAAATTAAATTAAAAATAATTAGTAGGTTTAATTAAAGGGATATTTTCTGTGGTAAGACTACAGATAGTTCACACTATAATAATAAATTTAAAAAATAAATAAATAATTTTCTTACCACCTCTCCTGAGGAATACGGTGGTAAAATTCTAACGACATCAAACGCAGATGTGGAGACTTCTGAAATAAAAAATTTAATAAATTTAATTGTTAATTAACAATAAAAACTAATTTAATTAACTAATTAATAAAAATAAAATAAAAACAAAATTTTTTGATGGTAAACAGTAGTAGCAACCAGTAGGTAAATTGCGTGATTTATTCTCGTTTTTTGTTTTTGTTTTGACAACCGATAGTGGTGGTCTCGGTGATTATTTTTGCTTATTTTATTATAATTATAATAAAAGGAAACAACATAAATATTAAATAAAAAAATAAAGAATATAATTCGTGTGCCATAACGATATTAAAATAGCTGGTGGAACTGAAAACACAGAGCGAGAGAAATGTAAAAAAAAGAAAAAATAAAAATAAAAGAAAAACGCCACATGGGTGATAAAAACGTCAAATGGTAAAAAAAAAAACGAAAATAGCATAAATCAGAAGAGAATTTTTGGAAAAAATGAAATAAAATTTGTGTTTATTGGATACAGGAAGGCATCTTTCCTTCAATAAATTTTCTTTCTTTAATTAATTTATTTATTTATGCTGCTGCTGCTGCTGTATGCAATCCAATGCAGCATAAAAATAAAACTCGAGCGTTCCGAGGTTACTGTTGCTGCTCTTTCAAGTTTTATTTAAAGAAACATTTTTCCCAGTGTTTTATGGGATTTTGTAATAAACAAAAAAATGTCTTTTTTTAATGTTGCTATTACATTGCAACGTTTGAATAAAAAGTTTATTTTTAGTTGCACTTATTGCATCATTTGTACAAGGCAAATGCAGTTTAAATGCAAGAATTAATTTTATTATGCACACTGTAGGTAATTGTCTTACAAAAACTTACAGCAATACAATTGTGCTACAACCTAGATTACTGGTTAATTTAAACACAAAATAATGGTAATTACCAGTAGCGATTGTAATTTCCATGGTTTATGTCTCTTAATGACTTCAGTAATAAAATGTTTGTAAAAACAACCGGATACACCGGATCTCACTTTAAATAATTAGAAAACAAAAAAAGAAAATATTCGGCAGCCATTTTATCACCCTTTTTTTTTTTTTTTTTGGAGAGTTATTTGCTTTTGTTTTATCAATATCTCCGTCAATATTTACTTAATTTTTGTTTTCAAGTTTATTCGTTATTAAAATTTATAGCCGCGAGTATTTACGGTGGTTTATTTGTAGTTTGGTTAGATTTTACCACAGAAACAGGTGATAAATTTTACTTATTATCTAGCGCACACTAACAACAACAACAACAACACCGAAGTGTTATTTAAGGGAGTGTTGTATACCAACAAAAAAAAAAAATTGTTGTAATTCATGTGGTAAAAAGTTTTTCACTCATTTTCACCCAACATAAAATAATTTTTCAAATAACCAAAATACCAGCTGTTCAAAGCTTAATATAAAATCCAGATCATTATTAAAGCGTACCCAGAACAATTACCTAATTGGAATATTTATAAATATTTTCGTAGAGTTTTCCATCACAAATAGTTGTGTCAGACAATTTTTTTTTTTTGTTTTAATTAAATAAAAGACTCTAGAGTGGAGTATAAGCCACATATTGAATTTTATTTCTGAATCTAATTAGAAATAATTTTTATTTTAAACTAAATACGAACGAACGGTCTCTAATCTTATTTATTTTACATTGGGGACACTGTGCGGTGTAGTTTTGGTATCGTTAAAACGTTTATTTGTCAGCCGCCACACCGTGTTTGTTTATCGCGAGATATAAAAAATATTTACGTTGACTCTAACCGTTGGGATGAGAGTTTTTATTTACTTTGCGTTTGCGTTTGGGATGGTTGATGAATGGGATTTTAAACTTAAAGTATTTTCTGAGATGGCGACTTTTTTCTGTAGTCTTTTCTGTTATTCAGATTTTAGATCTGTAGCAAAGCCTGTGTAAATCAGGAGGTACAAAAACATATCCAAAATCAATAGAAATTTTTTTTTTTTTCAAAAATGTCTGCCACTGATGCACAAAAGTTTTTTTGCTTTTTGTTTTTTTGTTTTTAGCGTAATTTCATTTGTTTTTTTATCTTTTATTTTAAAGCAAAATAAATAACAAAATAATGCGGCAATGGCATTACGAGGTTGGCGACTCATTGGGGTGGCCGGAACTATATTCGCCTATGTTGCTGGGATTTTATTTTTATCCCTCGTGAGTATACAGAGTCCACAACAGAGACGTCTACGTGGTGTTGGTGGTGGTAATGGTGGTGTTGGTAGATCATTTTCTGAGGTAAGCAATGAATGCTTTTATCTTCTGTTTTCTTCTTTGTAATTTAATTTTTCAGTTATTATCGGTGTTTTCCTGTGTTTTCTATTTGTTTTTTTATTTACGTAATTGAACCAAAACCTTTAACAGATTCGTATGGTCAATACTATATAAATGGTAGCTAAACTGATTAATTAATTAATTAATTTTTTTGGCATGGCATGTCTAGTTCGTTTTTTTTATTTTTAATAGAATTTTTGATTTAATAATTTTTTTTTCTCCTTTTTAAATTACTTTAAAATTACCACGAGAATAAACTTTACAAAAAAAAAACAAAAGAAAAGAAGAAAAACACAGCAGGCGATTCTGTGTTCTACTTAACGCCATTTTTTTTTTCATTTATTCATTTTTCTTTCTTCTTTTTTATTAATTTTTCTATCCCATTTTTACACCCTTAAAATTATTATTCTGAATGCCAGTTTTTGTGGTTTACTTGGTTAATTGTTGAATGTTTATTGTGGTTAATAATAGTTCCATTACAAGATGTTTATTATTATTATTATTTTTTTTTTTTTTGGGTTTCTCCTTAATTTACGGTTGTAAGAACATTCAATAAAAACACTTTTTTGCATGTAAAAGTAACCTAAGGGTAAGTAAATTAATTTAAAAAAAAAATTCAAATCTGTGACTAATGAATTGGTTGTTGTTTTATGTTACACAAAATAGACCAAAAAAAAAAAATTAATTCATTGAAATAAATTTTTTCTTTATAAATCTCCCAGATAGATCCATTAAGGAATCGTGAATTAGGGTTACTTGGTAGACGACAACCGTTACAATGGTGTCGTGAACTACGTTATATAGACAGTGATCATCCGTTTAAAGGATGGCCAATTGGTACACAACAACAAAAATCACAACATAATTATCCACATTTAAATCCAAATACAATAGAGAAGAATAAAATCTTACAAACATTTCCCGGACATTATGTTAATAAGCAAGATAGTTACATGTTACGGGGTTCAAATAGTATTGCAATTAGAAGTAGTAGCAGCAGTAGCACCAGTATTAGTCTTAATAATAATAATAATAAAAAAATTGATGATAATCGACCTAAAGCAATTGATTTACAAACGACAACAACCACAACCACAACATCAATTAAAAATAATAATATAAATTATTTAAATAATAATTATAATAATAATGAGATAAAAATAAATTATGAACCAATATGGCCACAAATAAAACATCGAAGTTCGTCATTAGCATGGCGTTCCCAGGATAATAAATTAGGTAAAACAAATGAATTAAATAAGATGGCTGGACATTGGGAGGGTGATAAAAAAACAACATCGACACCGGTTAATATTCGTGATAATGCGGGTAGTAAGCAAAAAGCTGGTAATCGCGGTGGTACGGTTAATGGTCTAACAGCATTAGCATCGTTTCCAGGAAGCGGAAACACTTGGCTTAGATATTTACTACAACAAGCTACAGGTAACCAACGCGGATTTGTTTTTTCTGTTCTTTATTCTCATTTCATTTGGTATTTTTATTTTTTTATTTAAAAAGGGATTTTAACAGGAAGTGTTTATAAGGATTATGGTTTATTAAAAAGTGGATTTCCAGCTGAAAATGTTTGCAACAAATCGGTTTGTTTAAATAATTTAATTTCTGCGGTTAATATCGGTTAAAAAAATTTTGTTTTTTCTTTTAGGTTTTAATTATAAAGACGCATGAATGGGGTCCAAATGCATGGGCACCATTTACAAAGGCAATATTATTAATTAGGGATCCGGATAAAGCGATTCTAGCTGAATTTAATCGACAAAGTGGTGGCCACGTTGGTTTTGCATCACCAGATCGTTATAAACGGACTAAAGGACGATGTACGGTTCTAGATGGAATTTGTTTTTTTAATTTCATAAAATAATTTTTTTTTATTACTTTATTCCTTTATTCAGATTGGCAACAATTTGTTACAAATAAATTATGGGCATGGGAACAAATGAATTTAGCGTGGGCTAAAAATTTCACCGGTGAAATTAAAATAATTTTTTATGATGATTTGGTTGGGGATGTCGAAACGGTGCTACGTGCTATTTTACAATTTATCAATTTTACCATTGATGAGGTTTGGAATTTCTGTTTTTTTGCGCTTTGTTTGTAAATAAAAATGTTTTTTTTTTTTTTTCGTTTGTAGGATTTACTAACATGTGCGTTGCAACGTCGCGAAGGTATTTATCGCCGAAAAAGGCGAATAATGACATTTGATCCATATAGTCCCGCCATGCATAAAGTGATGAATGATAAACGTGATGAGGTGTACGCTGCATTAGGACGGATTAATCCATAAATATTATTCTATAGCTAAGGCATTAAAACACCCTAAGGAATAAAACACAAAACGTTACGACATTGCAAGGAGGAAGAAACTCCTACTACGTGCTAGTCATAAGAAAAAAAAAAATTTTTTTTGTTTCTCTGTAAATAAATTTCCGTTGTGTAAATAATTTAATAACAAGAATATTAGCATTAACTTACTATAATGGTTTTCGGTGTCCTTAAACTTTAATCTAATTTATTTATTTATTTATTTTCGTTTTGTTTTTGTATTTTAATTAATTTTATTGGAAAACTACGATAACCACGAATATTGACCAAAATGGATAAAAAAAAAAAAGAAAAGAAAAATGTGATTTGTAAATTTCTTAATTATAAAAAGAAAGAGAATAATAATTACTTACTTTTTTAAAGGCAGCATTAATTAATTAATTAATTTAGTAAAAAGAGACTAGAGAATTTAAATTCATTATGAAAAAAAAAAATGCTTCTAAAAATGATCTTCCATTAAAAAAATGAAAAATGAAAATTTTATAGCAAAAGACTTGCGATGTGTATTTGGTTTAGGTGAAATTATAGCACAGAATATTCTTTCATTTATTATTTTATATATATTATAATTATTTAATCTAATTACTGTAATTAATAATGTTTATTAAAAAAAAAAACCAAAAGTAAAATTAAAATATTTACAAAATTTAAAAATAACGAAAAAAACGAATTTTTTATTTTTATCAAAGTAACAAAAATATTGTACTATTCTAACGTACAATAGATGGCGTTAATAAAATAATCAAACAAAAAATTACCCAATCTCATTTTCTGACTAAAAGCCAAATTAATAAAAAAAAAAAGAAAAAGCGTTTTCGGAGCGGACTTGTCATAATAATAAATTTTTTTTTTTTTAATTAAAATAAAACAATTGGCCGACAGCAAAACAAGCACGAGTTGAATTTCTCTTGGATAGAAAAAAAAAAAAAGAAAAGATTTTTTCTTTTTTTTTTTTTATTTTTATTCTTTAAAGTTTCGTGAATATTATTGGATGTTTTATTAGTTTATTTGGGTGCGCTAAATAAAAAAATTAATTAATTTAAATAATTTTTTTTTTATTTATTTAAAAGTGTCGGAACACACAGAAATGGTTTTTTATTAAGTTTTGTTGTGAATAAATAAATAAAAAAGTTAAATAAAAAAGGGAATTTTCCGGTTGAATTATTGATTTTTTTTTTATTAATTGTGTTAATGTTACAAAAGTAAAAAAAAAAAGGAAATAGAAAAGTTTTTATATTAAATAAAACCAAAAACAGGATAATAAAACAATGGATTTATTTCATGATATATGCACGACATTCTGGTCGACAAGTATATGGTTACCACCAAATACTACATGGAGTGATATTGATCCTAATACACATTCAGATATTAAATATGCTGATTATAGGCATCTTATCTATCCATTACCAATGGCTTTAATATTATTAATTTTACGTTTTACACTAGAAAAGTAAGTAGAAAATAAAAAAAATTAATAAAAAATAAATAAAAAAGAATTTTTATTTTGACACATGGATACGCCCTTTGGATATTAAAAAAAAAAATTGTTCTTCTTCTTCTTCTAATCACAAACCATCTGAAAAACATAAATTTTCTTCTCCTATGGCCGTTAATTAAAAAATAAAAAAAAAAAAAAATTATTTATAAATATAAAAAAAACGCGAGTTATTTTTTTTACAATAAAATAAAAAAAAAAAAAGGAAAAAAAATATTTATTTATGAATGAATAAAATAAAAAACAAAAAAAAAAAAAAAATAAGTAAACGTCATGAAAAGAAAATTTCTTTTATTTAATTATTAAAGCACTGAATGATTTTTTTTTTTTTTTTGGAAAATCAAATTAATTTAAATATTTTAATTTAAACCGTTATGATATTAAAGTTGTTTACCTTTTTTTTATATGTCTTGTGTAACCGCGTTAATGGTTGATTGGCCTGACGGTTACCTGTCACTTTTTTTTTTTTTTTTGTGTTTTCTGTTGTTTTTTTTTCGCATTTCTAGCTGGCAAATTTTTATTCTTTATCAATGAGTAATTAATTATTTTTATTTGCTAATTAATTTTTTTAACGTTGATCTTCTAGAGTAAAAACGATGAAAATTCCTTCTTTGAAACAAACACGGAAAAATTTTTTTTGTCTAATTCGTGGTGGTGTCACACTAATCCATTCTTCCACTTTCTTTTCTTCTCTAAAAGATTTTTGTTTGTTTTTGCCTCCTTTTAATCAAAATAGTTATGTCGTTTGTATGTTTTTAACGTTTTAAATAATAAATAATAATGTTAATTAAGTGAAAGTAAGTGTAGAGAGTAGAGTAGCATTATGAAATTCCCTTTTTCTTTTTATTTATTTATTTATTTATTATTTACCTATGAAAAAATGGTTTGTTTCGGTTTATTTTATTTATTTAAATTATTTAAAAAAACAATAAACAAAGTCGTCGTCGCTTGCATAATTATGTCATCGTAAAAAAATGTTAATTAATTCGTTGCGGACGTTTAGGGAAAGGGTTATTTGTTTTGTTATCCGGAAATTATGTTTTTTTGTAACTAAATAATAAAGGGTTTGTCCGTTAAAAGGTAGAAAAGGTCAATTTTTTTATTGGCCTGTTTAAGTCTTGCGTTAAAGTGACATTTCTTACGTAAACTTTACGTAACGCTGCCTACCGGGTAATTATTGGTAAATCTCATGACAACGAACCTAATAACCCAAATTTTGTATAAATTATTTACAAGAACAATTACCTGTGTGTGACGATAATTTATGTTTTTATTTTTTTTTTAACAGAAAAATAATTAAATAATTAATAAAGCGAAATATGAATGCAATTATTCTGTATTCAAGGTTGATTATTCTATTTAAATTTATTTAAAAATTACATGAGATTTTTACAATTCGTGTAATTGTAGGTTGGTTGTAAGTTATTGAATAATTTTTTTTGTATTGTTTCAGAATTTAATTAATTATTTAAATGACACAAAAATATGTATCACGATTATGAAATGACATGAAGTGCAGTGAAACGTTTCAGTGGTGTAATAAATTGGGGTTTTTTTTTTTAAAGGTTGCTCCCTGTCGGGATGGATTTTGTTGTTGCACGTTTTGTTATTTATTTGTTGCGGTTTTTTTTAATTAGTGTCATAGCCGATTTTGCTGTTGAGCAAAACAATCGTCAAATTAAGTCACCGATGGTACCATTTAAATTTCTTATCGCCATGAATCGTGCTTATCTAATTCAATGATTACTAAGTTTGATAAAAAATGGAACAAAAACAAAAAACAATTTTTTAATAAAATTTTACAAAAACTCTACTGGGATTCTAGGTTTTCCGCTCTGACGTGTTTCACCAATGACACATTAATTCATCAGCATGAGGCATTTTGCTGTGTTGGATAATTATTTATATCATTTTTAATCAAAAAAAAAATTATTTATGATTCATAACCTAAATTTTTTTTTTATCTATCTCTCTTCAGGTTTTTTTTTTTTATTATCTGATAACAGGAAAATAACTCGAAATAAACTTTTTTTTTTCTGTTTTTCTATAAATTTCAATTTATTTTACAACTAAAAATATGATTAAATAAAATTATTATTATTTGTTGTTTTATTGATTTCTTAATTCTTTATTTTCTATTAATTTATCTCGTTGATAATGGTTTCGTTTTTTTTTTTTTTTTTGGTTATTTAAGAAAAAACTTTTTTTTTTTATTGTTACTGTTGTTGATAAAAACATAAATTCAAGGCATATTAAGTGCGAATATGAATTGGCTAAACAGGAAAAATGATTGATAATGTTGTAAAAAATTTATTTATAGGGTTTTTGGCTGGTTTTATTGGTGTACAACTTTTTGATTGAAACACAATTAACGTAAGGATTACGTAAGAAATGTCAATTTATTTTTTTTTTAAGTCGTTTTGGATGTAAAATGTTTTTGGAACTATTGTATGGATATGGAAAAAAATCGTTTGTATCTGCATAGCCAGTATTTTGAGGTTTCATTATGATTAAATTAATAAATATTTGTAATGAACCATTTTTGTGGTTGCAATGATATTGAGAATTAAGTTGTGGTATGACTAAAGTCGGTTGATTATTGTGGTTGATTTTTATATAAAAAAAAAACACGTAGATTTTGCTATCATTTAAAATTTATGATTAATTCCTGAACAATACGTACTTTGGTTGTTGTTGCTGCTTAAAATTTTATTTGATTATCATTAGGCATCAATACCGCGCATTTAATCGATTTTTCGTTACTTTATTTAGCGAAATTTATGTTTTTATTGTTTTATTATGTAATTTGTTGATTTCTGAAACGTGTTGTGTAAGGTGACGGAAATGTTTTTTTGTAGGTTGGTATTAGACCTGAACATGAGACGTTTTAATGGTTGAACAAATTTTTTTGTTTCTTCTAGTTCTGGAAATTATTCTTGGATTGCAATTAATTTACTTTTTAATTAACACTGGCGGGATTATTGACTAATTTTTTGGTTTTTACTATAAAAATGTTTGTAGATAAGAGAAATAATTTTTGTTTTGTTTTTTTTAGTCGTTTCACATTTGTGTATCGCGCGATTAATTAATTATAATCCGTGTCTAATAGTAAAACACGAATTATTTAACAAATGCTTTAATTTAATTTTCACGATTCTACAATAAAAAATAACAACAAAAATTTTCTTTTTCTGTTTAATTAATTTTTCATTTGTTTTTTATGTTTTAAGTCTGCTGGTTGTTTTGTTGTTTGTTTTTTTTTTGATTGAATGATTGAATTAAATTAGTAGACGATGTTATTGAATTTTTGACAGATTTATCTGGGTAGCGTAATTGGTTTTATTTTGATACTTACATGGCTAGTTTGATAGTTTGCTAGTTTTCTAGCTGGCTTGCTAGCTTGTTTGCTTAAAAACACAGATATTTAGCTTAATTAAATTGTTTTTTTTTTTATTTTTTCAAGACCTCTAACTGAATTAATTTCTAAATTTTTTAAATCCAAAAGCTTTAAAATCATCAAAAAAATTTCTTTTTATAATTGTTTCTCTCTATTTTCAAAGTTTTTCTATTTCATATGCTGCTTATGCTATTAATGCATAATTATGATTTTTTTTATTTTCTTTTCTTTTCTTTTTTATTTAATTATTTATTGATTTGTTGTGAAATTTTTTTTTTTTTTTGTTAATTTCTTGTTTTTCTGGGTTATTTAATTTTCGAAACAACCAACCGAACTATTTTCCGCTTTTAATAGTTTTTGATTGATTTATAAAAAAATTGTTTAACTAAAAATCAACAGGGCATACTACTGTAGTTTTTTTTTCCCTGTTTGTGATTTAACGACGTTTTTCACACACTCACACAAGATGACAATAATTGCTGATGTTTTTGTTGTGCAATCGTAAAGATAATTTTATGTAAATAGATATGGAAATTTATCTTTTTCTGTTTTGAACAAACACAAAATAAAATACTTTTGTAAATTTTCTATGCAAAAATTATCATAATTAATGTCTTGATTTGTTATTTTACCAGTCAAAAGGGTTAATTGATTGTATAAAATCAATTAATTAAATTGAAATGTAATGACGTAATGCGCAGTAAATGTTTTAAACGCGTTGTCCAGTGTATCAATTAAAATTAACAAAATATTTTGAAAACCTTTTATTAATTTATTTTTTTGTGTTTTATAGATACTGGTTGACACCAATCGGAAAATCAATAGGAATCAAAAGTACCCATTCAAAACGGCCGATACCAAATATAATACTTGAAAATTCATATAATAATAGTAGCAGACTAAATCATAGAACTGTAAGTATTGTTTGTAATAAATAAATAAAGAAGATAGATATTAGGGAGTGTGTATTTTTGTGGATAGTATAAAATTCCATAAAAATTCCTAACAATCTGTCCGTACACGCCGTACCCTCACTTTATTAGAAATTTTATTTCTTTTTCTTTTTTTTTTTTTGTATATCAAAATGTGCATTCAAGCCGCGATCGATTACGACTTTAATAAATAAAAAAAATATATTCATTCGTTATATGAGCGCGCCAAATACATGTTTTTTCATTTTTGCTGTGTTTTGGCAGTTTATAAAAAAGAAAAGAAAAGAAATTATGTTAATAATCTATAATAAAAATTAACAACAATATTATAAATACAAAAATTAAAAAAAAAAAATACGTTAATAACGTAATTATTGGTTGGATTTTAACATAGGGAGTTAATAAAATGATCACGATTTTGTTAAACTTTACTTTTGCGTGGATTATTTATTGGCAATAATAATAATTACGTTAGCGTAGACAATAAATAAAAAAAAATGTATTTTATAGTACAGTAAAAGCTCGGGAAGTAAATGGAAATTATTCTTTTTTTAATAAGGAAATCAAATGGTTAGAGGTTAGGTATCTGCGCGAGATCAAAGCTGATGAAAAGATACAAAAACCAAGACTTTACTGTAGACATTTGCATTAATTTTTACCTGATAACACCGGATATTTAACGATCATTGCTTAACAATAAGCTGGGAAATTTATTTTACATAATCATTGAAAAATTTTTGCTTAAAAGTCACCTGAAAATTTTCATAGATGCGCGTGATTGTGTGATTAGTTTTTGTCTCTACACCCGATTCCCTTGATTATCATCTGCTTATTAATTTTATTCATTTATTTATTCCAAAGCGTATTGTTAAAATTCTATAATAAATTTACATTGTTTTCTGAGGATGATTAATTTACCGGAGATTAGGATTTTTTGTTTTGTAATTTTCCAGATGTCTTATTATTATTTTTTAATTTCAGGTAATTGGATTAACGAAGCAAGTTGATATGAATGAACGACAAATTGAAAGGTGGTGGAGACGTCGTAGGGCACAGGTAAACATTTTTTTGTTTTCTGAAGTTTTTCCGGAGTTTTTTTTTTTTTTTTGTTTTACAAATGAAATGAATTTTTCTAGGACAAACCATCAACATTAGTGAAATTTTGTGAGAATTCATGGCGTTGCTTATATTATACCTACAGTTTTATTTACGGTGTTATTGTATTATGGGATAAATCATGGTTCTGGGAGATTAAAAATTGCTGGTATGGTTATCCACATCAAGTAAGGGTTTATCAAATTTATTTTTAGTTGTTTTGTAGCGTGTACACAGCATTAATTCCGTTTTTTAATTAATCTATTAGTCTGTTGATAATGATATCTGGTGGTATTACATAATATCGATGGCATTTTATTGGTCATTAACCTTTTCCCAATTTATCGATGTACGACGTAAAGATTTTTGGCAAATGTTTGTCCATCATATGGTCACATTATTATTGATTGGTTTAAGTTGGGTCTGTAATTTACATCGTGTTGGCTCATTAGTGCTTGTTGTTCATGACTGTGCGGATATCTTTTTAGAGGTAACGAACTTTATAGAAAATTTTATTTACTTTTTGTTTAATTTAATTAACTTTAATTATTTCATTTCTAGGCTGCAAAAATTACCAAATATGCAAATTATCAAAAAGTTTGTGATTTTATATTTGCTATATTCACTGCTGTTTGGATAATAACACGTTTGGGATACTATCCAAGGATTATTTATAGGTTAGAAAATAAATGTGGAAAATTTTTTTGTTTTGATTTTATTAAATTTTTTCTGTTCTTTCTTTTGTTTTTAGTACATCTGTTGAAGCGCCCCAAATACTACCAATGTTCCCCGCTTACTATATATTTAATAGTTTACTAATACTGCTTTTATTTTTGCATATTGCTTGGACATATATAATTTTACAAATAGCACATAAAGCTTTAAAGTCTGGACAGGTAAAGCATAAAAAAAATTATTTACATTTGCCAAAATTATACTAATTGTTTTTTTATTTTTATTTCAATTTCCGGGTACGTGTTTTTTTTTTGTGTGTGTTTTGTTGTTTTTGTGTTTTCTTTTTTTATTTCTGTTTGCCTATAATTAATTTTATTATTAATTATTATTCACAACTGATGTAAAATAAATAATTGATTTGAAATAACTGAAACAGATGGAAGGTGATTTAAGATCAAGCAGTAGTGATATATCAGATAGTTCAGAGAATGCAAAACCCATTACAAATGGAACACCAAAGAAAAGGGAAATTAATTTATCATCATCAGCAGCAGCAGGAGCATCAGGAGTTAATAATAATTTAAAATCAACTGATCGCATAAGTACACCGAAAACAACAAAGTCGTCTAGTACCTAGAAGTTTTTTTTTTTTGATTTTTATTTTATTTTGTCGTAATATCTACTTAACTATGTAACAAAAAAGAAAAAAATTAAAAAAGAAATTTTTATTTAAAAGAGAGAAAAGAAAGAAGAAAGAAAGAAAGGAAGTAAGAAGCAAGCTTCCTTCTTCAATTACATTTAACTAACTCCACACACACACACACATATATAAAAAACTGTTTGTAAATATATATTCAAATGTATAAATATATATTTATTTATAATAATTTAAAAAAAAAAACCACCTCCTATCCCTAATTAATTAAAAAAAAAACCCCCATGCACACAAACACAGGTTATTTTCAGAAGTTTAAATTATTCGCGTTATAAGAGACAGCCAGTCAAATCACCACACCCCGTCTAATCAATCCTAGTGAATTTTTGTTTTATTGTATTAATTATGTTCTGTCCCTCCCTCCCTCTGTTTTTAGTTTATAGATATTTAATTATTAAAATTAATTAATTAATTATATGAAATATAAAGAAAGCAAAAAAAAAAAATTATTGAGAGATAAATCGCTTAGAAAATCGTTTTTTTTTTTTTTTTTGTTATTGTTGTGTTTTTTTTTTATTCGTTTATTTATATTGGTTCATTCCATGTTTTTATTGTACGTATTGTAATTGTAAAACAAGTGCATTATGCTTGTTATTAACACTGTGCTCGGGCTCTGTATTACACCGTATAAATAAGTTTTAAAAAGAATAATCTGGAATCTAAACGCACAGTGTTTTTTGTTGTTACCTTTTTTTTTATTAATTTCCTCCCACAATGGAAATTTATTTAAAATTCGCTTTATATAAATGTAGCTTTACGTTTTGTTTTAATTTAACGTGTTTAAAACGCGTTATCCAAGTTCTTTTTTCGGTTGGTAATAAAATGCATAACGAAAAAACTAATAAACTAGAGATTTGAAGAGAATCGAATTTTTTTTATCTAATCTATCTCGCGTATGTAATAATGTTTTCCAATAATGTTGTTTTATTTATTTTTGTTTTAAAAATAAAAAAATAAAAATTATTTAATTATCTTTGTGCCTATAAAACAACTTTATATACATTTTATGTAAATAATTTTACTTTATTATTTTTTTTTTCTTCACTTTTTTATTTCTTTTATTCTTTAAAGATTTTTGTACGAGATGAAATTCTGCTTATTTGCAGCTAAAATAATTAATTAACAGAAAAATTATATTTATATGTTTAAAGTGTAATAATGTAACAGATAATGAAAAAAAAAAAACAATAATAATAATAATAATAAAAGAGAAAATTTATAAAATTTAATTTAATTTAAATAAAATTTATAATTTAAAAACGAAATGAATAATCCGTTAAGTGTCCATCATTAAACAAAAATTAATTTTTTCGAAAATTAAAATTTTCGTTATTGAAAAATAATTACAATTTGTTACTAACTTCAATATTCTATAGTAATACGCTGAATGAAAAGTGAAAATTTGCAATAGAAAAATTAAATAAAAAAAGTCAAAATGGCGTAGTGTGATATAAATATTTTTTAATTTTTTTTGTTATGTGTATTTAAATATTCTTAAGCAGAAGAAAAAAAAACAATTATAATTTTTTTAATTAACAACAATAAACATAATAGTACCTGTTAATAAACAATTTGATTAAATTTTCTAAACAGAAAACGGGGAGAAAAAGAAATACTCTTTTTCAAATTCGTTTTTTTTTTTAAACAATCGAACAGCAGTAAAGTTACATTAAGCAAGGTGAAGTTTATATTTCTTTGTTTTGAATGAAAATCAGCTGTCATTGACGTTTCGTTTGTTCGTTTTATTGTTTTTTTTTTTTTTGTTTTTTGTTTTTTAATTTCATATTTCGTAATTTTTATTTAATTTTATTTTTTTTTTGATAAACAACAAAACAGCTGTCTTAAGTGAGTTTAAAATGATTTAAAAATAAAAATAAATTTAATTAATTAATTAATCGTGTTGATGATTTATTATTTTGTTTTGTTTTTTTTACTATTCTAGCACAGTGAAATTAATTTTTTTTTTACCAAAGTTATAATAAAGGCAGGCAGCCACTACGTAATTTTTTTTATTTTATTTTTGTATCTAAAATTAATAAAAGAAGAACAAAGCAACAAAAGTAATTTATTTAATTATTAAAGTGTTTAAATATCATGGCTAAGGCTGATACAGGTTATAATGCTTTAGCGAATGATGGAAATCCTTTTTTAGAGATGCAAAGTCCAATTGATGGTAATGGCACTGATACAGAAAATGAGGAAACACCACAGAATAGTGGGATTATGATTCATGTTGTTCCGGAAACAGGAAAATGTACTAAAAAAATCATTTTGTTAATCAAAATAAATATTTCTAAATAAAAAACAAATCTATTTATTTTTTTTCAGCACGTTGGAATCATGTTGAGGATTTAGACACATTTTTCTCACGAATGTATTGCTACCACCAGAAACATGGATTTCATGTAATGATGCTACAAAAATTCCTTGCATTAATACAATTCGCTTTTGTTGTTTTATTTTTAATATTCCTGTTGAATTGTGTTAAGTATCCGGTTTTATTTCGGTAATTACATGAATAAATTAATTTAGTTAAAATAGAAAATAATTCTTTTTTCTCCCTGTTACAGTGAAGTGGAATTAAATAAAACGAAAATAACATTGAACGATGCAATAATTGGTACAGGTGAATGCGTTGCATCAATACATTTTTTCACCTGGATCGTCCTTATATTAGCTTTTATATTTTGGATATTTAGAATAATTAAATTTATTTATCATTACGTACAATATTCGGATATAAAATCATTTTTTAATATCGCATTAAAGATTGACGATGTAAGTCTTGTCTTTGTGATCCTCTATCAAATAGTTTTTATTAAAAAAAAAAAAAAAAATTACTTTTTAGAACGAATTAGATAATTTAACATGGCATGAGGTACAACGTCGTGTTATCGAAGTACAATCAGAACAACAAATGTGCATACATAAGGAGCAGCTAACCGAATTGGATATTTATCATAGGATTTTAAGATTTAATAATTATATGGTTGCTATGATGAATAAAAATTTACTACCAGCGAAAATATGGTTGCCAATAATTGGTGAATGTGTTGTCTTTAGTCGTGGCCTCCGTTATAACATTGAGTTGATTTTATTGTGTAGGAAAAAGATTTCTTTTATCTTTGTGTGGGGAGAATAAAATGTTTCTTTTTTAACATTTCTAGGGGGACCACTCTCACCATTTGAAAATAATTGGCATTTACGTGAGGAATTCAAAAAAGGGAATCGTCGAAAGGAGTTAGCTGATAAATTATCAAAGCAAATAATGTGGGTGGCAATCGCTAATCTTATACTGTGCCCACTTATTTTTCTATGGCAATTGATGTATTTATTTTTCAATTATGCTGAGGTTAGTTTTGTGAATTCCGTGTGTACCTCTGGCTAGTGAAATAATTTTTTTTTTTAATTCTTTTAGATAATAAAACGTGAGCCTAGTATTTTGGGTGCACGTTGCTGGTCACAATACGGTCGATTATATTTTCGTCATTTCAATGAATTAGATCATGAGCTAAATGCAAGGATTAGTCGTGCTTATCGTCCTGCCTGTAAATATATGAATTCTTTCTCGTCACCATTAATGGCTGTGATAGCAAAGTATTTACTCACCATCCAAAATTATTCAGATGTTTCTTTCGTTTTGGTTTTTAATTAATTTTTTTTTTTTTTTGACAGAAATGTCGTCTTTATATGCGGTGGGGTTGTGTCCGTTTTAATTTTATTATCCGTTTATGATGAGGACGTGCTTCAAGTAGAGCATGTTCTAACAATAATCACAATATTGGGAAGTGTGGTCGTTATGTTCCGAGTTTTTATACCCGATGATAATCTTATTTGGTGTCCGGAACAACTAATAACAGCTGTCTTGGCGCATGTACATTATCTACCAGTCAGTTGGCGTAATAATGCCCACACAAATCGTGTACGTGATCAGTTTGGACAATTATTTCAATTGAAAGCGGTAAGTAGAGGAATAAATATAATAAAAAGAGAAATAAATTGTGATAATTCTGGGAATTTTATTTTTTAGATTTATATAATAAATGAATTGCTGAGTCCTTTTGTGACGCCATTTGTGTTGTGGTTTTCGTTGCGACAACGCTCATTGGACATCGTCGATTTCTTCCGGAATTTCACCGTGTCTGTGGTTGGTGTAGGCGATGTTTGTTCCTTTGCTCAAATGGATGTTCGTAAGCATGGTAATCCTGACTGGCATTTGGCACAAAGCGGCGACGATATAATGCCCGAGGCAATGCCTATACCTTGTGATACAAATCAATATACACAGGGTGAGCACGGTAAAACGGAATTATCGTTGGTGCATTTCACATTGACGAATCCTCAGTGGAAAATGCCACCAGAAGCGCGTACATTTGTTCACGGAATACGGAAGCATGCGATGCAAGATTTGAATAAAGTGAAGGCGCCCTTTGGCGGATTATTGAATAATACTGCAATGGGAAATAGTTTAGTTTCTGTGGGCAGCATGGGCGGAGAGTACTCCTCGATTGTGCAGTCGATACTGCAGACGCACAATTTAACGAATTCAGCAATGGGTGCTTCCATTTTCCACAACTCCCAGAATTATAAAAATTATGAGGCATCAGCACCACAATGGAATACGGTGATACAACCGTCGCAGCAACAACCTGCGGCGTCAACAGCTGCAGCATCGCATGCATTTGATTTTGAACGAATGCTGCAACAGAATTTATCAGACGGAAGTACAGCACCGTTGCGTGGACAATTTTTACATAATATCGTTGAGAATGAGGGTGAAAATGATCAAAATCAATTTGGAGCTAGCGGCATTGATGATCCTAGTCAAATTTATGTAAGAAACCCGGATATTCGAAGTCGTAGTACGACAGCCATAGGTGGAGGAGTCACCAGTAGTTTACGAGGTGGTATGCGTAATCGTGAAGGACCGATTGCAGGGCAACCAGATGGTCTTTTGCACAGGTAAAATTTATACTGGGAAATTGTTTTCAAAATATCAGTGACTAATTGAATTTTTTTTTTAGTTTGTGTGGGTTTGCACCGAATACAGATTTGCCACCAGAATTTTCCACTGCCGATATGTGCTTAAGTACTTTGTATCTCCACGAAATACACAGTCGACAAGTAAGTAGTTTATCTGCCAGTTACTTCCAGAAGTTATTTTAATACAAAAGAAATTTTTTTTTTTAGATACGTCGTCGCGGTATACAATTAGAGCAAAGTCAACGTCACTTGTGGCAGCGTCCACATCAACAGCAGCAACCATTCTCCTCAAGTCACCATCAGTTTGGTGTACCGCCCCAACCATCTACCTCTGCTGGCCTATTAAGTCCAACACAATCGGCTGCCGTAGAAAGGACACCACTGTTAAGTGCAAAAAAATCATAGCACCAAGCTGAATGGGTTTGAAGTGTCTCCGTTTTAGTTTGTTGTTTGTTGACAACATAGTGAGCCCCATGAGTGATTTTTTATTTTTTAAATTTTATTTTTTACACCTGAGTAGGATTAACACAAAGAAAAGTTGAAAGAAAGAGGAAAAGTGAGAGAAAGAAAGTTTTGTAAATAAAAAAGTTTTATTTTGTTTTGTTTTTTTTTTAAATAATTAAACTAACGAATTATTAATTAATTAAATGATAAATTTCTATTGTTTTAAAATTTATTTTTTATTATTGATGAACATTTTGACATATCGTTAGGGGGCGCGGGCTTTGCTGATTGTTTTTATTCTTTTGTTAATTTTTAAACTCAACACGTCGTATGCTTTACTAATTCTTTTTCTGTTTTTTCTTATTAATCCTTAATTAATTATGAAATTAAATTAAATAAGTAAATAAACCTGTAAATTATTGTACATAATGAAAAAAGAAATGTTTATTTTAAATAATTTTATCGTGAAATTAAAAATATTTAAAATAATGAGAGAAAAAAAAATACAAAACAAAACACGAGGTTTTATTTGTAGAAAAGATGGAGAAGGAAAGGAGAAAAAGCTTTTCAGCTAGAAAAAAAAATCATCAATAAAAAAAGCTTAATTTAGTAATTAGTGTAATTAATTAATAAGGTAAATTTATGTTTTTTTTTTGCTTAAAAATATATATATTTTAATTTTTATTATGTAAATCTTTTATATATACATATATAAATTATAAAAAGCTGTGTTTGTGATTGTAAAATATATATATAAATATACATATATAGAATTATATTTATGTCATAATTAATTAAAATAAAAATAAGAAGAAGATGAAGAAAAAACAATAATAAATAATAATTTTGTGTAATTTATAAATTCGTTAAATATTCCTACGGTACGGTAATTCGGTATTTTTTTTTGGTTATGGTGGTGATTGGGAATAGTGAAGTCCGGTTATTTGTACAAAGCACCATATGTTCGTCTAAACCTCATTTAAATAAAAATGAATTTTCATAGCATTCCAACTGTTTTAAAACACCAAAAAATTTAAATTCATTTGCAATATCCTTTGGTATTTTATTCGCAATATTTTTTATATAAATATCCGGTTCGTATTTTAATAAAAAATTTAATATTTTCGCATTATTCTGTTTGATAACGATATGGAGTGCGGTATTACCACGTAAATTCTGTCCATCGATAATATCATACTGATTGTAGTTAAATAATAATTTTACAATATCGTAGTTATCGTTTAAACACGCTAAATGTAGCACCGTTTCACCTGTCCGCGTTTTTAAACACGGATTCGCATTGTTATCCAAGAGGATTTTCGTTAATTCATAATTATTGGTTAGCACCGCAGCGTGTAATGGTAGGACACCGTCTTTGCTGTAACTGTTTATTAAATGTTTACACCGTATCGCCGCTGGTGTGTTGTGCTCCTGGCTATCCTTACACAAATTACACGTGCACAACGGATGACAACTCTCCGCACCATTTATCTTATCCACTAAATTTATGTTTAAGTAGAAGCACGCCAACTTTGTATCGAGATCGATAATCGCGGTTATTACCTTGTCAATGTATTTTTGGTTAACAACAGAATTCTTCTCTTGGTGTTGCTCCTTCTCTTTCAACGAGCAATTGTCAATAATTATGAACGATTTATGAAGCAAATCGGTTATCCTACTGTTATGTGACACGTCTATCGGTGTCAGATTAAATTTGTTCAGAATATCAATTTCAACACCGTACTCCAGCAACGTTTCGACAATACCGTAGTAACCCCATTTGGCTGCATTGTGTAACGCCGTGTTCCCGATGCTGTTTTTATTATTTATTTTCACTGGAATGCGCATTTGTTCGGAGAAGTAAAGTAAGGCCTTGACACAGTTCTCGTGGCCATTCAACGCTGCCAGATGCAATGGAGTATTTTTATCGGATGTCTCCGCATTTATGTGTGCATTCGCATGCAGTAAAAGTAATAAAATATTCTGGTGGCCTCTGGCCGCTGCATAGTGCAACGCTGTCCACTCCTTGTTATCACAAACATTCACATCCGGATTAAAGGATAGAATTAAATTACAAATCTTGGTTAAACCTTCGATTGCGGTCACGTGTAGTGCCGTTAAACCGTTCTCATCACATGAATTAATATTAGGTTGTGGATCACCATTGGGTGTCAGCTCACCGATGCATTTACAGCAATCGCACAACGGATGGCACATCTCCAGATGACAATCATCCCTATCGTTTATCACAGACGTTAAATTTTGTTCCGCAAAATGCTTATAAATGTCAAAATTCTCCTTATTGAATATTTTCAACAATTTCAGAACGTCACCATCACAATTATCCACTATTTTACTAAATAATATTTCCAAATAATCATCGAGTGTCGTAAAACAAAAATCACTGATATCACCCCACACACAATTTCTATTAACCAAGAATTTATAATTTTTTTTTATTGAATTTGTTTGAATGAAAAAAATGCTCGCTTCCAGCGTTGTTATTAAAAAATTCTCCTGTCCGGTTATAAAATTTTGTGTTATCTCCGTCAAATGGAATTCTTTTAGAAAGTACAACGTCGTTATCCAGTTAGTTACATCAGACTTAATTATAGAGAAGACAACAATCGGTATCAGTTCGTCAAGGCATAAAATATTTTTCTGCTTTATCGTGATCGCATTTATTGCATTTTTCAAACAGAGAATCTTCTCGATTATGTTCACAAAATTATTCACCTTATTCAATTCATTGCGGACGGTTATTATTGAATTATTATAGTTTTGATTAATATTTAAATCGGACAAATGGAGATTCGAAAGATTCTTTATTATTTTATTGAAATTTTCCGTCTCCTCGGACATGCACAGTGTTATCTTATCGTACAGCACTTCATAGATTGCGTGCATTACATAATATTCAATTGATAAACAGAGATTCCGTTTCAGTAGATTATTTTTCTTACATTTAGTACCTAACCTATAATTGAGCATTGCTAATGTTACACAGTCATTGTAAAGTGTTTTCGTTAGACTTTGTATGGCCTCCAACGTTACCACCTGATCACATTTTAATTTCACTTTATAATTCTCACAAAATCTATCGAATTTCCTTAGGATATACTTTGAATTTGATTCGGTTATAATAAATGTAATCGCATTACTAACATCCTGTATTATCGGCAACGAATCCTTGTAATAATAATTCTTATTATGTTCTGTAACTAAAATTCCATTTGTTATCTCGTTACCTTGTAAAAATAGTGGCGTCTCAATACACCAAATTTTATATTTTCGTAAATCTTTTGTATAAAAAATCTCCTCAAATAATATTTTCGTTTTTATATTATAACGTTGATTCCGTTTATTATTATTTACAATTAATAATTGATTATTCACTTGAACATTATTGCTGATCATATTTGTGTAGTGGGTGTTCGGTAGCTCATCGTTTGGTATTAAAATATGTGCTAATAGAAAGTCCGGTTCTTTTAATAATTCATTTAAAAATGTACCATTACGTGGTATACAAATAATCCAACCTTCCAACGGTGCCGTTTCTAATAAGATTTGATGATCCGTTTTTAATTGAATAAAAAAATCATTTTGTGATAAATCTTCATCGTATTGGAAATCCATTGTCAGAATTTTTCTTTTTATTTCAACAATAAATCTACAAACAAATAAAATTTATTATAATAAATAAGTCGTTTTTTCCTTTATACATTTATAATAATTAATTAAAGTTAATTAATTAAAGAAAACAAACTTTTTCTTTTATTTTTAAACAAAATAATTGACATTTTTAAGTCGCACTACCTCACAGCTGTGTATTTGAAAAAGGGAAAAATAGAAAATTATAAACAAAAAAACTTTTTTTTTTTAGAACAAAAATAAAACAACTAGCGTCATCTGTTATAAAATTTTGTTTATTAATTTAATTTAGTTTTTCCAATGATTAATTAATCAATTAATTAATTAAATTTCGTTTATTACGTTGTTTTATATCATTTGTCTCATCAGTGTAGACGGCAGCTAATTTCGAAACGACAGACCTTACACGTCCGGTTAAATATGAGTCCACCTGTCCGGCTATTGTTATAAATTGGATAAGTTTCTGTAACGAATCATTCAAACGTTCCGTACGCTCAACACTTGTCTCATTTTCGATTTTCTCAATAAATTTTGGCTTCTTCATTCCTGGATAATTATCGAGAATTGAATTTTTATTACTTGTATCACCGATTGCACGTTTTGTACTCTTTGACTTTCCATTGTAACGTTTTAGCTTTGCTTCAAACTCTTCGGATGTAAATGGCCACTCCAGCGATGTATTCATATCACTTTCTGTCGTTGACACAACTTTTTCCGGTTTCTTTAATGTGAATTCTTTTAAAAAATTATTCAAGTGATTACCAAGAACTATTTTTGGGTTTTTCTCTGTTGTAATTTGATCATGAAGTGATTTAGTCGTAGCTTCAAAACTAGGTAGGGGTGTTGTCGTTGTTTCCGGTGGGCTAATGTACGTTTTCGGCGTTGTAACATCAGCAGGTGTCGTCGTTTCAATTTTTGAAATACTCTCCGTTGTAGACGTTGTCGCCGCTACATCTTGTACGGACGGCAGAATACTAGTCACTTCCGTATTCTCTTGTTTAGCACTGCAATGTTTATTAATAATTTTAAATATTTTCACCTTGGGCTTTTTATTTTTCTTTCCGGTATTCATTTTCTTGATTATTAATAATTTTTCTTCTTTATTTATTACATTTTTTGTTGCTTCCTGGTTTTCTTCTGGTGTTGGTGTTCCATCTGTTGTGGAGGGAATTTTTGTATAAAAAATAATCTGTTTTTTCTGTTCGATAAATTTACCAAATCGTGCAGTTGTTGTTGTCGTTTCATCTGGATTATAATTATCGATTGGTATCGAGAAATATAATCGATCATCGTCTGTTGTTTGTTTATGTAGCCAATTACTAGCCAATGGATTATTCTCTGTTGTAGAGAACCAATATGGAAAATTATCACTTAACTCACTATCAATCGTTGCCTTTCCAAGGACTAATGACCGTACATTTGCGACACCTACCTAGAATTGCAAAAACAAATTTGTGCGCTATGAATAATTTTTTAAAAGATTAATAAAAATTAAAAAAAAACGAAACAACCAACCACAAAAATGAAAATTAATTGAAAAAACATAATAATTGAATGAAACCTTTTTCTTATTAAATAAATAATTCACAAATAAAAATTAATTAAGCTAATTACACTAATCAAACTAATTAAAGCAAAAAAAA
Organism: Ptychoptera albimana; assembly: GCA_961205885.1. Lineage (NCBI taxonomy): Eukaryota > Metazoa > Arthropoda > Insecta > Diptera > Ptychopteridae > Ptychoptera > Ptychoptera albimana. Next base: position 1,538,326 of record OY540803.1, read on the forward strand.
AATGGAATTTTTTTTTTTCGCATTGCAACATTTTTTTTTTTGCTTTAATTAACATAAAAAAGTTATTTTTGTTACTACATTTAGGTTATTTAATTGTTTTTTATTTAAATTAAATTTTTTAATTACATAAAAAATAATTTTATTTAATAACATTTTTATGTGTTTTTTGCGTTTTATTTAAATTACGCCGAAATTTAAGCAACACGCAGTACGTGTTGAATTCATTTGATTTATCTTGTTGTGATTTATGATTTTTATGCTTCGGGTGGTTTTCAGGAGTTTTTATAAGGAAATGTAAAGATTTTTGCTATAATAAAGGCGAGTTAATTAAAGGTGATACTATATTGAAGGATTGTTAAGAGGAGAATAAGGTAAAAACATTTTAGAAAGTTGTTTTTAAAAAGGGCAAAGATCAAATGATGCTTTTTTGTGAGACTTTATCGTTGTTAATCCTGATCTTTCTGTTTCTATTTCTGTTTCAGATAAAGCGAAAGTTTTTTCAAATTGAATAATACGACCTATACACTTAATAAAACACCAGATAAAATATAAATTACAGAATCGAAAATGACTTAAAACATGCATAACATGGGTGGGGAGATAATGGATGAATATATGGATGGATGGATGTTTAAAGAAAGTTTTTAGAAAAGTTGATAAGAGGAAATGGATAATGAGAAGAAATCAAGTCATAATTATCATTAGGAATAATTTTATCAATAGAATAATAACCTTGGTGTAGAAATGAAATAACAACATCAGTCAGCACACGAGATGTTGATAAAAAGAAAAAAGCAAAAAGCAGCAAAAGGTTAAACAGAGAGTTGATAAAAAAACCGAACTAAAGTAAAAAATTAATTAAAAAATTTCATTGACGTAATCGTTATGTGATAACAAAACAGCAAATAAAAAATTATTTAATCCAGTCTAGAGAGACGTTAAAAACGTTCAACGTTTAAAATGAACACGAAAAACTCGTTTTATTAGCATCATTAATGGATTTTAATTATAATTAACATTTAATTAAATTTTCCATTCAAAGTATGACTAGTCGAGTCTCAAATTTATCTAACGAAAATCCCATTGCAGCAGATTCATCTATAAACTCATTGAAAAAAGAAAAATATAAAAAAAAAAAATTTTCTCTCTGTTTCTGATTTTTATTTAACCGCAAATTAATTAACAAAGAACAAAAAATTAATTATTTTTCTAATGATTAATCTGTTGCTGTTGTATTGTCGTAGTGATTTGTGTTTGTACATCCTTAGCGGTCTTTAACGTATCATCGTAAATTTTCTTAACAACATTTTCCAATGTATTTGACACAGCACCGCCGTCTGTTTTCAATTTTTCCGACAATTTATTTGTCTCCTCGAGTACACGTTGTACGTTTTTCTTAAAATATTCCTCATATGCGGATGCCTGATTCATAAATTCAGGATTTTTAACTTTTAACTCATCAATTGCTTCGTTTAATTTTGTTGTAACACCGGAAAACATGTTGTCTAAGGCGCCGGTATTATGTTTTGACTGTGGGGAATAAAATATTTAGTTGAGAATAGAAAAAACATTTCTTGTTTTGTGTTTTGTGTTACCTGCTCTTGGATTTCTCCAATTAATCCACCAATTTTATCCACATATTGCTTGCTTTGCTGTTGGAACAAATTAAATAATTCGTCATTATTTTGCACCTTAAACGTGTCCAAGAATTGTGTGTGGAACGAGTTGACAGCATGTTCCGCCTGTGATGCTAAATCAGTAAACGGTGTTGGAATGTTGGATGTTGATGATGCAGATGCACCAGATGATGCATGGCTTACATCACGTATTACATGGCAACTTATTAGCTAAATTAATTAAAAACAAACAAAAAAAAAACTTCAGAAAACTATTTTTTTCCCCCGTTTTATTTCTACACCAATTCACCTGTATCACAACAAACAGCGGGATTAAAGAACTGAATTTAAGCATCTTTTGCGGTTTATTCCAAAAAAAAGTAAAAAAAAAAAACTCAAGTTTTTAACTTAAGTAACACAGAGAGAAAGCTGATCTGTTGCTAAAAGATTGAAAATCAAAACACAACTACGTAAAATCCATGCTTTAAGGTTTTATAAATACAAAATCTGTGTTGAACAAAAAAAGATTGAATATTTTTTTTTTTATTTTTTGACAATACAGACGAATCTCATTAATCTGATCTGGTTTCTTTGAGGGATTTAAAAAAAAAAAAAGAAAAACATTTTTTCAACACAGGAAACAACAAAAAACAGCAGAGAATGCAACGTAATCAAGGGCGCCTACCTAAATCACAACGACCGGTACCTACAAGATTGAGCATCGACTGTACTCGTTTTGTTAATCCTCCTAAATTCGTTATAATTTTGTATTTTTGATAATAACGCGACAAAAAACATAATTCGCATGTGTTTTTGGTGAATTAATTTTTTTTTTATCTAGTTCTGATGATCTTTGGTGTCATTTAACGTTTTTAGTGTTGTTTTCGCTTTTTGGTTTTTTTTTTTTTTCTCTCTCGCGGTAGTCTGATAATGACTTAATTATGATTAATCCAGAAGTGGTTTTTTTTAAAGGGCTGTACTGTTTGTTTGGGAAAAATTAAAAAAAAATATTTGGGAAATGGTTGTGGTAAGGTTTTAGGTGAGGTTTGTATGAGGAATTTATAGTTTTTGCCTAATCATTAACGTTTTCTGTCTAATTGTGCGGTTTTTTGAAGTGGATAATAGATCTGGATAGCAGAACTGAATAACAGAACTGGATAGCAGAGTTGATGTTTTTGCGTCTTATCCAGTTTCGCTATTTTAAACTGGTTAACACAACTGTGTAGGAGACAACAGAAGTCTTCGGTGCGGACTTTTTCCTAGAAATTTATTAAGTAAAAATCTCTGCATCAAATCCACATGTAAAAAAAATAAATAAAATCATTTGCTGACTTATTTCCACCATTATTTCCGACGTACTTAAGGGGATAAGACACAAATCTATGTAAATCACCGGAACTCCACCATTCTACTGTAACGATTTTTTTGTTGTTTTTTTCATTTTAGTTAATTAATTTATTAAGACAAATAAACCGAAAAACAAAAAAAACCTAAAGAGAAGAACGAAAAACCTGATTTAAGTCATAAACAAATTTTTTTTATTGTTTGTTGCCTCTTTAAAAACATAAATTTCGTTGATAAATAATTAAAATGTGTTGAAAACTACAAACAGAAACTACTAAGCGATTAATACAGAATTCATCGAATACAAATGAAAAACAGCAAAAAAAAAAAAAAATTACGGCAATGGCGAGGTTAAATTAATAAAAAAAATTTTTTTTTATTGTTTGATTGATTTTCAATGACAAGTGATAAAAAATGAAATAGTTAATTAAACGTAGAAATTTTAATTAAAAATTTTAAGCACATAAGTCACTGTGATTAATTAAATTTAATTAAAATAATTAATAAATGGATTGATGCACATTTTTGAGTTAGTTAGTTTACCTATCTAGGTACCTAATAAAAAACACGCGCATTTGTAAGCGTGCTGAATAAAAACAAAAAACAAATCAGACAGCTGATACAGACAGAGCATACTACGTTTTAAATAAACGAATTCTTTCCTGCAGGTAATTTACCTGACCAGGCAGGTAGACAAAGAATTAACCTTTTGAATCAACCCTAATCCATATCGAATAAAAAATTCTTTTATTTTCAGGTGACTTAAGGAGTTTTTTTTTTAATTTTTTTATTGTTCTTTGATGAATGCAACAAAATTTTATTGTTCCCCTGTTTTATTAAAGAAAAGAAATGTAGCGTGGGAAAGAAATTTTATTTTTTTTTGTAATTGAGGAATTATCCTGAATTATCTGTGTTTTAAGTAAGTTTATTTTTAATAATAAATTTGTGATGCTTTACTGGATTAATTATGTAAGAAAATTAATGATTTTAGGAATCAGGAATCTTGGATTAAAGCCAACTGGATAAGAGATTATTGCACGTGAAGCTGAATTACTACTGATTACAGGATAATTAGCAGGTTTACACGGATACAGTAAGTAGAAGATTAAAATTTACTAACTACGACCCCCCCTGAAATCATGAATAAAGCAAACAAACAAAGATTCAGTTTAACCGGATTTATTAAAATACAAAAAACATAACAAACAAAATAACAAATTAAATAAAAAAATGATTCCTCAAGGAACCACCTAATCCTTTTTGTTTAATTCCGATGCCTTTTCTTGAACTTTATTAACAAAGTCTTCGCCCACCTCCTTTAATTTTTCACCAACATCCGTTAATGTTTTGACGACTTTCTGTTAAAATAAAAATTAAAAAATTAATTAAAACTGAGTATTAATCCAAGGAAGGAGAAAAAAAACACAAAACCTCAAAGCTCTCCTTGTTCACATTCTCATCGAATGCTGCCTTAAGCTTATCAAATGCATCACTTAAAACGTTTGACTCGGATGATCCTGTTGTTGCTGGTGTTACTGGCACATCACGTACAGTACGTGCAGCAAAACTTATCTTTTTTTGTTAATTAAATTAAAAGAAAGAAAAAATTATTTTACATAATAACCGCTTATTATAAAAACGATTTTTTGTTTGCCAGTTTCCGGTTGTTTAATCATTAAAAAAAAGTTTTTTTTTTTGTTGTAACAACATCAAAAATATATAATTAAATTATTTTTTTTCTCTTTTAATTAATTAACCGATAATTATAATTAAATAAAAAATTGCTTTTTTCGTGAATTTAACTCTCTATGCGGTTATATTCAGGGAATTAATGTAATTTGTGTGTAGCGCATTTCGTATACATTTCGGCGTAATTTTAATAAAAACGTTTATACATTTTTTTTTTCTCTATTTTTATTTAATTAACTAATTAAGCAATTAATAACCAAAAAAAAAAAAACTAATTACGTAATTATGTTAAATAATTAAATACATTTTTTTTTTTATTAAAAGAAATGCTCTATAGAAATGTGATTTTAAAGCAAAAATATTTTTTTTTTTTAATTATAAGCTTAATTAAGCTTAGTAATTAATTACAAAAATAAAATTATTAATAACACGTAAATTACAGTAGGAATACAGTAATATAATTCACATTAAAAAAAATATATATATTTTTCTTTACATAGATCACCAGATAAATTAATTAATTAAATTAAATTAAATTAAAAAAAAAAAAAAACTTACAGCCAATAAACCACACAAAACAATAACAAATAATCCTAATTTTGTCATTTTTTTTATTAATTATTTAATATGGAGAAGGAATTAATTTAAAAAAAAAACAATAATAAAAAAATAAAACTTTTTCTGAACTGTTCGGTTTGTTGTTTAGAAACTGAATGAAACTGATGCTGGTCAGACATCGTTAAATAAATTAAATTTCCTATTACTGTAACAACAACAAACAGCAAATAATTTTTTTTATTATATTTTTATTTTCTAATTAAAAAAAAAAAATTAAATTAATTTTGTTCGGTTGAAACAAAAAATTAATTTTCAATACGACACACAATGGTGGAATAAAATTTTTCATCGTACAAATATGATGATGATGCTTCTGTCTCGGTTTGCTTATTAAAAAAATAATTTTTTTTTATTTATATAGAATGCCCAGTGTCATTTGATATTTTTTTTTTTTTTTTTTTATTATTTAATTAATTTTATTGCTTTGATTACTTAAAAATAATTTTTTTTTTGTTTTGTGTTTTGTTTATTTTTAGATGACTGAGTTTAAATGTGAACGGAATGATAAAATTGTGCTGAAATGTAACCTAAAAACCTTATTAATCAATAATTGACTGGATTAGATGGTTAAAATGTATTCTTAAAACTGGTAAAGTCACCTAAATCACAAGAAATGCCACTCAAGACAGAGTAATCTCCAAAACTCTTCAAACTGACATGTCTTACGTTATTCTTACGTAAACCGTACGCTAAATGGAGTAATTACCTTGTGTAGACATCTATTGATTGTACCATTCAACTAAAACACTTGATTAGCTTTTGTTTTACCCCTACAAACAGTTTAGATTTAGATTTACCTTTAAAAAAAAAACTAAATCCATTGCCTTTTCCCAACAAAATTCCACTCCTTCCAACAAAAAAAAAAAAAAAACAAATCAAAATTTTTCATTTTTTCGTATCTTCAATGCATGAATAAAATATTTTTCTTCTTTAAACAAAGAAAAAAAAAACGCCTTAATTATCAGCTAAAACCAATACAGATAACAAAAATAAACAGAACTGAAGCACCGTTGAACTTTCCACTGATAACAGAGAAAAATAAATTAATTTTTTTCTTTTCAAGTTTATCGCCTTCGATTTTAATTAATTAAAAAACAGAAAACAAAATATTTCTCCTCCTTCTTCTCTTTATTAATTATTTTAGAAAAAAAAAATTATTTTTTCTCTTGTTATGAATCAAATCGAACGACGTCGTAATTCACGTTCTTTCGCACGACGTAAATCACTTTTAGCGACCGTATGGAATGTATCGAGTATTCCTAATATTAATTCAAATATTGCACGGGGTTGATTTCCACTGTATTTATCGACACCACGTTGTTTCCGTTGTATATTCTCATTGTGAAAACTCTCATCACTCTCCAAAGTATTTTTATTGCCTAGTAACATCCGATGGGAAGCGCTGGAAAACTGAATTTTTCACTTGATTACGGTTTTTTTTTTTATAAATTTAATTTTACTTGGATTATTCCTAGGAGTATTAGTAGCACGGTAACCGTTGATTTATTCATAATTTTGGATAGCAAACGTGTTTTATTCACTAAATTTTTTTTGCAAATGCGTCTCGTTTCTTGATTTCTTGGTTTTTTTATATAACTTTTATGCTAATGTTGTTAGAACCGCATACAAATTAATCCCAGTAATGTAATCAGTTGGGTGACATAAAACAAAAGAAAAAGAAAAAACTGCATAAACAAATAACGAAATTCACTCGTTTCAGTACTGTTACGCCATTGTCCCATTAACATAATTAAAAAAAAAAAAAAAGTTAATTTTTTTATTTCTTTTTCAGGTCAAACATTATATAAATTCTATAATTAATAATAAGTCGTCAGCATAAGTCATGCTTACATAGAAAAAAACAAACGATAAAACCAAAATGGAAGCAACAAACGTGGAAACAAAAAAAAATAAACAAAAAACTGAATTTTTTAGCTTTGTTTTAACAAAATTTATTAATCACAAATCACCAATATTGATTACCTGCTTGCTGTTGCTGATGATTATGATGGTTGTGGTGTTCATGCGGTTGATGTTGATCGTAACACGGTTGCTTCTCAATGATCACCTTCTTCTCAACCGGTTTATGTATCGTGAACAGAATTGGATTGACTTTAATCGGTGGCGGCTTTATTATTGCATGATGATTGTGAACGTGACAGGTTTTTTGTAGAATAACCGGTGCCGGTTTAACATGATACTCCGGATGGATAATCTTTAAATTTGTCGCCTGTGGTTTTATAATAAATGATGGTGGTTGGTGGACGTACGTTTCGGGTTTACCTTGTTTATCGTTGTGCCCACCATAATTGCCGTAATTATTCCATGTGGGATAGTAACCATTATATTCTGCCTGCTTCTGGATAATTTGTGGTTGATGCTGATTTTGAATTACGTAAACTTTTTTCGTATTATCTTCTTCCGATGTTGGATTTGGTTTTTTCTCCTCTTCTTTGTGCCAGTCGTTGTCATTTTTATTCGCATCTGGATTACTCCAAGTGTTATCGGGTTTTGTATTAATGTTCTCCCACTCTATTTTCCCATTATTGCTGCCAGTGTTATAGTTGCAGGGTATTTCAGGATGATCAATATACTTATGACCTGGCCATAGGTTGTGAACGTTTACGGTTGTATGGCTGCCACCTGGTACCACATACTTTGATTGGTGATGATAATGTGGTTGTTGGGGTTGTTGCGGCTGAGGTTGAGGTGATGGCTGAGGTGACGGTTGTGGTTGAGGTTGCGATTGATGATGATAGTCTTGGTGTTGGCCATTACCCATTTTATTTAAACCATCATTGCATGGAGGCGCCGCAATTACATCACCAGAATGATCATCACCATGTGATCCACTATCACTACTCTCCTGTTCCACACCACCATATTGATAATTATAATTTTCCTGTTGCTTGTATCCAGTATCGTAATTATCTAGATACTTGTACCAATTATTATTCGCCGGTAATCCATCGGTTTGCTATATAAAATTTTTATTTTAATTCACTGAGTGCTACCAAGGAAGAAATCTTTTTTTTTTTTGTTGTTGTTGCATTACCTGAACACTTTGTAATCCAGCCCAAATACAAAAAATAATAATTTTTCTCATGTTTGCTTCTAGTTCTTAGTCTTCTAGTCAGTAATCCACAGAACTGTTTAGAAAATATCAAGTCGTTTGCTCTTAAATACCCCGCGGAGTGTTTTTACGTTTTTTTTTTTTTTTTTTGATTCATGCAAAATGTTACGAAACAATGGAAGCAACAACTACGTGATTATCTGCGAATGTCGAAAATTAGTAAACAAAAAAAGGCTGAAAATAAAAAATGCTTAAAAAGCCACAAAAACCCAGTCGAAAATGCACAGCATTTTCAGCATATTTTCCGTTTATTATGCACGGCGAACACGTTTATCAAAACAAACAAAAAGTTTTTAATTAATTAAAAAAAAATTTATTTTTTTTTTCTATTTATTTACAAGGAACATTTATTCTTTTGTTTTTATGTTTTCTGTTTGTTTTTTTTTTTTTTTTATTGATAAATAAATAAATAATTAAAAAAAAAAAATGGATTTTTTGTGGTCAAGGAAATGCAAATAAAGAGACGACATCTCTCTGGAAGCATTTTAATTACAATAGGATTTGGGGATGAATGGATTTTGTTACTCAGGAACGACCACAGGACTTGGATCTGTAAATATTCAAATAAAATGAAAAGAAAAAAAAAATTAATAATTTTATTTACTAAGCAGGAAAAAAGAACGAAATAGAAAAAAAAGAGAAGAAGGGAATACAAAAAGTAAAGAAATAAAGAGCTGAGTCTCGCCTCAGGTAATAATCGTGTCGTCGATATTTTCATTGGAATTATAATAGTATTGGACTATGTTGATTGGTTTCTTGCTAGCTGTATGCTGATATGTGTTTGACGGTGTCAGGATTTCGTATTTCTTTTTATCCTTAACGATCTCAATGATCCGTGATGATTGGCCCAAGTGTTTGGGATCGATTTCGATCACCTCAACAATATCGTGATCCATGTTGATCAAAGATTTCTCATTTAGCACATTATTCGCTTGGATTATGTTGCCATTTAGTGGCTCGTACTCGTTATCACGGAGCCAGTTATTGTTCCCATTCTTCATAAAATTCTCATTTTCAACGTCATCGTAATCGTTCCCGTTGTAAATGTACGGAATCAATTTGATAATCTGTTTGATTGGTAGATTTGAATGCAAACCCTCATTCGGGGCGGTTTTCTCTGTGTTCTCCTTGTTCTCCCGAGTTTTACGTAATTCATATTTTTCCACATCGCCGCCGAAACGTTTCTCAGCGATTTCCCGAATAAACTCCATCATTTCGCGTTGCTGTTCTTCTGGTGGAGCAGTTAGTTCACCTTCCGGCAATGGCACTGAATGTATATAGAACGGATGCGATAAAATTAAATTCCTGATTCTCTCGTTATTAAACGATTGTTCCATGTTGTACTGTGCTGGTGCCATTTGCGCACTACCCACAAACGGATCATTGTTATCAGTCATCGTGTAATCTTGATCGTAGGTCGGTGGAATTATTTTCAGGGCACCATTATTCTCAATATATCGATGTCCCATCTGATCGAAGACAAACCGTGGTCCGTTTTTAATGTGCGATTCGTACGTAGAATAGGCGGGACCCGGATTGTAAGAGACTGGTGTGCCCTTCACATATTCTATGTACTGCGGTCGATTGTCCCCTTGTTGCATTTCACACGGACACATACAGCAGTTTGGGCAACCCTTGCACTTATTCGACATGCAAGTTTTGCAAGGGCAGCAATTATACTTGTTGCCACAGGTTGGGCATTCTTTCTGAATTTCCGGCATGTACTGCAGCACCTCGGGTTTCTGTAAGCTAATAATGTTTTTGCTCTTCTTTAGGCTTTCAATCGTTGGACAGAGGAGCGGCAACTTCTTCATCGTCTTGAACTGATAATCCTTTTTCAACAAATCCAATTTCTTCTTGTCCAACGGCACGGATCTTTTATTTATCCGATGCTGCTTGTTCTTCCGGATCTTAGACGTTTTATGCTTATTCCCGTCCGGTTTAACCGTTTCCAGTTTTTTTATTTTTAAAATATTCTCATTGGCATTATTGTGGACGAGATACTTATCCCGTTTACTTGAATTGCGTGTGGTTTTACCTGTGCTATCTGTAAACTCCTCGTGTAACACTTCCTTCTCTTTGCGATTACCTTTGTTCTTCATGTGCGACCTTCGGAGCGTATTCATTTGCTTTATCGAATACCCAGGAAGATTATTTTTATTTTTTAAATGCGTTTTAGTATCGCGCTTGTTCCTAAATTGGTGTTTTGGTTAAATTTGATTGAGAAAACAGTTTTGGAAAAAGAAACTCACCTTGAACCGTAATGAATTGGGAGAACGTAGTCGGTGTAATGCTCATCAGAGTATTCTTCGGATGAATCCTGTTGGTGTGGACGGTCGTAATGGAATCCAGAATGATTCTCAAATATTTTGCAAGGCTTAATCGTTTCCACATGGGAACCGTGGCATGGTGTGAATTTCTTTATCATTGGCTCAACACAATCCTGCTTTTGCAGCATAACCTTATCGACCTTTGTCACAAGACCTTGTAACAAATTCGCTTCCTGTTTGGCCGCTGGAAGCTCATAGTTTACATCAAAATGATATTTGATATCAGGTTTTTCCTGATGCGGAACTTGAATCTTGTAACCGTAATGTCCCCCACTGTTGGATTGTTTTTAGAATAAATTTTCCACAATTTTCTTTTAGTTTGATTTAAAGTTTAAGTGACTTACGCATAATCTTCCTGTTTGATCTCTGGCTTGTGCAATTGAAAGTCAAACGAATACTTGACATCGCATGGTTTCTCAGCCGGTTTGATCACTTTATAACCGTAGCTATTTAGTTTTTCCTCCTGTGTATTAACTTGTGGGATTTCCCGATGGATTGGTAAATGTTCACCACAGTCACACGCTTCACCTTGGTAATGCACTTTGACATGTTTCGATCCACACTTTAGTTAGACAAATAAAAAATAATAATAAAAATAAATTTTTCGATTAACTGTTGTGGGAGTGATAAACTCATTGATGATCCTTACATTATGATGGTGATGATGTGGATGTCCCCAAACACTTGTTATCACAATACCAACTATCAACACAATTCCAATTAATCCGGAATTCATTTTTCCCTTCTTTTGGGTGTCGTTTTTTCCTTTTCACACTTTCACTATGCTACACCAATCACGTAAACGATCAACAATAATGGCGTACATGTGTCTGGAGCCCCTCACTTATATAATCCATTATGCGTATGCAGAATAAATAAAATTTCTAAAATAAAAAATATTTACATATGAAATGCGATAATAAATAAAAAAAAAATGTTTTTTTTTTCGCGAATTATGCATGTTTGAATGAACAAAAAAAACATTTTTTAAAGGTGGAAATAAAATTAAACAACCATTTTACAAAACCGAAATGTTTATTTATTTATTTATTTAATTAATTATTATTATTATTGTTTTATGTGTTTATTGTTGTTATTGTTGTTATTTTGTATTTTATATTTACCTGGAATGCTTAAAACTAAATTTTCTTGTTTATTGTTTTTTTTTTCACCATTTTGTTTTGTGAAAATTTTTTTTTTTTTTTTAATTTATTTAATTACGGTAAAAGGTTATATTTAATTAACTATCTCCAATTGAAATTATAAAATAAATAATAATAAAAGAATTTTTAATTATTTATGTACCGAGGAATGTAATTAATAGAAGTCTTAAGAAACATAAAAATTCCATGTGGATGTTGACGTTAAAAAATAGCAACGAAAATGGCTGTTAGAAAACGACGTCATTACAAACGCTGTTTAACCACGAGATTTTATGTAGATTTCGTCGGTTATTTAATGTTTAAGTTTCCTAATTACATTGCCTAATTAAGTCATAAATTAATTTGGAAACACAAATCACTTTCTTCAATTTCTTTAATTAATTCTCCACACGTTAAAAAAACAAAAAACCCTACAAATCCATTTTTAAAGCTATGTAAATGCTAACAAATTTTATACAGGGGAAAAACCATGTAGATTCCAGGAAATAAATAATTTTTTAATTAAAAATACATTTTTATATAAATTTTATTTATTAATTTTAATAAAAAAATTTCTAAAGTTCCGTAATTACCATGTAAAAAACATTTTTAATGACTGTAATCTAGAAATTCCTTTTTATTTATGCTGTATCAGTTTCTTGTTAATTATTCTGTTGTTCAGGGAATTTATTCTTCGGTTTTTTTTTTATTAAATTTAATTAGTTCACGGATTTTTGACCGCATTTAAATTGGTTAAATTTATTAAATTAAAAGATCAAACGAACAAAACATCTGCGAACCAACAAAAAAAAAATAAAAATATTCACCAAATTGGTCTTGTGCGTAGAGTGCAAAAATCATTCACTAAAATTCAATCAAAATTAATTAATTAATTGAAAACAATCAATATTAATCAATTTTTTAATAAATAAAATGGACATAATATATTTTTTTTAAATTTAATTTAATTTTTATTTAAAATTTTAATATTTTTTGGTTAACTTTTGTGTGGAGAGAATAAATTCATGGCAGCCATAGATTGAAAGAAAAAAACTTCTTTTTTTTTTTTTTTGTTTTTCTTAATTTTTTATTTAATTAAATATTTTATTTATAACTTAAATACTAATGTGACTACTTAATAATACTAATTACTGCAATTAACTAATTAATAAATAAATAAATAAATAAATTAGTGAGAGATAGAGACGAGAATTGTTATCACAATGGTGTGGAAAGGGGACGATTTAGTGTGGAGAGAATAATTTGCAACATTTTTTTTTTTTTTTTTTGGGAGGAGATGGTGGATTTTTATTAGTATGGACATCAGTCTTGGATTTGTGTTAAGAAGCTACATGTTAGGATTGCGTAAGAGGATTCTAATGAACTAGGAAAGCATAATTAATAAACGCAGGTGTGATGCAATTTATTTAGGAGTGGTGAACCACTGCAGATGCGACAGCTACCGCTACCAGTTGATGAGGAGGAACCGTAACTTTTGTATGAGCTATAATCTTCGCTTTCTTCTCTGTTATCATACGAATCGTATAGGGCAGAGTAATCTCCGTGCTCCTCATAATCATCATCATTGACATTTATGCTTCCACCGTGACTGCCGTAACGGTATTCGTAATCACGTTGACCACCATCCACGACTTCGCCTAAACGTAAACCACATTCACCGCATGGTGCTGGATTTTCATCTTTGCATGTTTTCACTTGTGGTTGATGGGTTTCAACGTAGAAACGAGAATCATGATGACGGACGGGACAATAACCGATCTCATTGTATGTTAAGTAGTTTGGACCTTGAGACACTTCTTCCTCTTCCTCTTCAATTATTTCCTCTTCTGATTCTTCTGATTGTTCACGTCTTGGCGGTTTTAATTCAACAATATCGCGCTCAACAACCCATAGACGTTCCTCTGGGACATCCTTGCACACTTTTCTAGTTGGATGGTATTTGGGTAGCGTACGGAAACCATAAGCTAGTTTCTCTTCAGGCACGGATATTGATGCCTGTTGTGCATATTTGTACGCCAAACCCAAACTTACAGCATCGGCAGGAATACCGGTTCTTACTCTGTTAACAAAATAAACAAATTCAAAAATTAATAAAGAACAAATCTGCGATTCAGACGGATCCGGCAATTACTTGTTATTTGAAAGTTGGTACACTTGTGCACCGTCAGTGTTAGGCCCTTGGTAGGCCTCCGGGGCTCGTATAGTTGCGTCGCAATTGCAGGGTTTAGAAGATACTTGTTGCGTTTGCTAAAAATATTATTATTTGACTACATAATTAATAATCCACACGTTTACACATTGAAATAATGAGAACACTTACTTCACAGTTTGCACGGGGAACGATTGCTGGTTTAACAATGTGATTACCGCACGAGCACACATCACCGATTGGATTAAATCCTTTGCCGCCACCAATTAATGAGCTCAGTTTGCATGGTCCCTGTGATATTGGACGGACCAGACAACTTTTGCATGAACAAAAGTCTTGTCCTTTGGCACCACACAAACAACTACCGTTAACCGTTGCAATTATCACAGCCAACACCAGGCAAGCGACGAGAAGAAATTTCTTTTCCATTTCTTTTGGTTTTTTTTCTTTCTTTTAATTAATTCTATTTGACTAGACGATAAGCAGATTTCAATTATTGGATTCTTGATCCTATGTGAAATACTACTAAGAACTAAATGACAAATTGCTAACATTCATCCCAGCGTTTTATACATAAATTTGTGCGGAGCACGTGTTTATTATAAACAATAACATGGCCGTCATGCATTTTTATTTTGTTTTATAAATATTCGCCGATGTTTTTAGTTAAACTGCCCAGTTAAGGTCAGTTGATTATGACAAGCGATGGAATTTCAATTATATGTTGTGAAAAGAAAAAAATTCTGCTGACTGAGCATTATTAGCATGGAGAAATATTAATGGAAGGGAAACCAACAAACCATCAGGAAAGATAACGAGGAACAAACCAAAAGTAAAAACAAAAGATTTTTATTTTTTTTTTTATTGGGAAAATTTATTTTACAAAAGTTAGAAAAAGTCCGACGCTTTAATGCGCCTAACTGATGGAATATTGAGTAAATCATCTGTGAGGGTGACTTTCTCGGTGGCACAAGCATTTGCATGCTGTTTATCCTGGGAATTCACTAGTCTCGGTGTCTTCCTTTGATTAGCTGGTGACGGTGTTGTTCTGGATTTTTTCGGTGTGGTAAATTTCATATTTTTCGGCGTTCGCTGGGGACTGGGTGTCATTAATGTTTCTTTGATGCCGAATTTCTCTGTTGCTAAACGTCTGGCTGCTGGTGACATTGTTGCTAAGCGTTCCATTGATGATCGTACATATGGTGAGGCAATGTTACGTCGGGCCACTTCCATTGCTTTAGCTTTTTGGCCGCGCATTCGTTCTCCTGCTTTTTCTGCTAGCTCCAAGGCGATATTTTCGCGTCTGGAAGTTTGTGCGATGTGGAACGATGGACCAGTTGAAGGTCTTATAGGAGTATCACTGCCATCTAGGCGAAAAGGCGTGCCTTCAATTTCACCCCATGTCATTAGTGGAGTATCCGCTACTCCAGGACAAGGTGAAGGCGTTTTAACGAAACTAAACCCACGCACGTGAGGCGAACCAGGCATCAATAAATTTCCATCTACACCGATTTTACCCGTCAGGACTTTCGCCTGTGATTTAGCCAATTCTATTATCGTATCCTTGCTTTGTCTGTCATCGAACGGATTCGAAGATAACCGTGTATTGTTATGGACGATTTCCTGTCGCTTACTTGCCATCTCCAGTTCCTCGTCTTTCGTTAATCTTACACCATCGGGAACGTACATAATAAAATTTTTATTCGTGTACGTCCAAGTGTCAACCACTTTGGGCCCTTCAATTGCTTCAAATTGTTTCTCAATACTAGGCAATGCCAGACATCTTTCCATATCGATTGCTTTTTGTGTTTCCGCTTCATATGCGACAGCGAATTTTTGTCTTAGTTTCCTATCCGCTGCTTCAATTATCTCCTGAAAACTATGATTATCTTCGCTTGTGTAGTTATTTAGGAATGAATCCAAACAATGTCCGTCTGTCGGATCTTTCACTTTATTTGATTTGTTTGACTTTGTCGATCTGGTGGATCGTTCTGTTTTTCGATCACTATGATTTGTCCCGAAACTGTTTGGTGTCGAATCCATTTTCTCTAATAAAGGTGTCTCAAATGTTGCAGGGCTTTCACCTAAAAAAAACAATTTAAGGAAAATAAATTTAAAAAAAAAATCACAAAGAAAAACAAATTTATTTTTTTCTTACATCTGTCACGACGTGATGAAGGTTTACGTCCACTGTACTTCGAATACAATTCTCGTATCTTGATCACATCATTATTTTGTAATGCGTCCAGATAATCATTTTGTGCTTTTAACTTTTCTAAATCCGGAAAGAAATCTCTTTGTATTATTTTACCTAATTCCTGAAAATATAAATAAAAAAATTATTTAATTAAGAAAAAAAGAAAAATTTTATGCTTTAAAAAAAATTTACCTCAATGTATCGTTCCTCTGTTAAAATCTCTTGTTTCTCCTTCTTTTTAAGTGGTACCCGTGGCGTTTTAAATAATGTTAATGTTTTATTCATATTATTCATTGCAATTAATGCATTTTCACCTGGATTTGTTGTCATTTTTATCTTTTTTTTCTTTAATTATTTATTATGTTTAATTCACGAGCAAAATTACATTACTGACGTCAAAGGATTCAAAACGTCAAAACAATTTTTTTTCTTGGTACAAAATTGTACTAAAATTATTGCTGTATATAAAAATTAATTAATTGGTTTGTAACTTTGATAAAAGTGTCACAAAATTAGTGAATGAACATCAAAAACTTTCACTTTGACAACAAACAAACAAATAAATTTTTATTTTCTTTGTTTTAATTAATTAATTAATTAATTTAAAAAATATATTAAAAAAAACTAAATAAATTCACATACTGTTTTGTAATTAGAATAAACAGAATATAAATAAATAAATAATTACAATACAAACAGAAAACAAATCCAGTCTAAAATGCATTAAAAAATTTCGTTGTTTATTTATTTAGAGAAAATAAGAAATTAATTGGAATCATTTTATAAACATTTTTAGGCTTAGAATTATTATTGTGTTTTGTTTATTTAAAGATATAATTTCATAATTTTTTTTTTAATTATTCTTTTTAGATACAAAAAAGTTTCGCGATGAGAAATTTTCTATTTTTCACATGACGAGTCAAGACGATTAGAGTGACAAAGTTTAATTGATAAACAAATTTCAATTACACGATTGTTATTCATGTTACGCGATAAATGTATTAAGAACTCAACAAACAAACACAAAAAGACCAGAAACACAGTGCAAACTTGGTAAGAAAAACCCTTTTCTGACAGACTCAAGTGTTCTACGGGTTGTTTAAAAAAAAGAAGTGAAAACTTGATGCAATTATCCATCCGTACGTTAGTAAAAACCTCATGCCAGAAACAGCACAACAAAAATGATCCATTTTACGTCCTGATTATCACGTTACAATTCTGCTTACAAAAACCGATTGTCTACTTGAAACTAGGACCACCTACGATAAGAATTTAGGTCATTTACGGTAAAAAATAAAAATAATACAGGGAATCAGAAATTGTAATCCACAAGTGACTTTACTTCAGCTAAAACAACAACAGCAACAATAAAGCTTAAACAAGACAAAAAACAAAATATTTTCCGGACGTTTTAGAGTAATTAATAAACGAGAAAAATAATAAATTATTAAATTTTCTTCTTCGTCTTCTTCTTCTTCTTCATCATCTTGTTGTTTATTTTCTTTTAAAATAAATAAACAAATGAGAAAGAAAAACATAAACAAAGCATGTGTGACACTTTTATGAAAAATTAAAAAATTAATTTTTTTTTTTTGGTTTTCTGCTTTCTCATTTATCCTCTTCAGAAAACATAAATTATTTATGCTTTATTTACATATAAATGCAATTTGTTATTATTTTATACTTTGGTTATTTATGTATAAATCCCTTAATACGGGACCCATTTTTTAAGCAAAACCAATGATGATGCTCATCAATCCCATTTGCATTATACAATACAACAATACAAACGTCCACACAAAACGAAACATCTTCATCATCATCTATATGAATAATTAATTTATTAATAAATTTAATTAAATTACTGAAAAGCATACAAAACACAGAATAATCAACCAAAAAAGAAAAAGAAGAGAGAAAAAAAAATTATTATGCGTGGCGATTGATATGAAATTTCCTTTTCTGTTTTTTCTTATTTGGTTTAAAGATTTTCTGTTTTTAATAATAAAGAAAAAAAAAGAAGTTAAATTCAAAAGAGAACAGAATAAATAATAATAAAAAAAATGTTGCGTTTGGTAATTTTATGACAAAATTAATAAATAAAAAATGAATGAAACTGAAAGTGGAGAAATTACATTGAGAGTACAGTAGATGGGTTTTCTTACTTCTTGTTAAGCTTTATTTGTAGAAATAAGTCAAAAAAAAACCCTGAGAATTCTTTTTTTTAACATTTAAAGACTCGAGAGTCCATCATTCTGATTTAATTTTTTCTTGACCTGTTTCAGCCTCTCAATTACGAATCAACAGAATTTCACTGAAAAAAATGGGATTTGATTAATAAAAAAAATAAAATTCAAGCAAAATTACTCACAAAATATATATCCTGTGTTATTACAGCTAAATTTCCGTAGTTACCTTCCAAACCAATACAGACATTTCTCTAAAATCCCCATTTTTTTTTTTTTTTTTTTACTTAACGATTTAACACTCGGGGTAATAAAAAGAAAAAAAAAGAAAAATCTCATCATTCACCGTAACCACAGGGTTCCTAAGTCACATAATCATTTAACAAACTTGAACTTAATAATATTTCAAGGGTTTTAAAACAAATATATATATTTATTTTTTTTTAGGGTCACAAAACGTAACTACAGTGCGTGTTACGCCAGAATATTAAAAATGACAAATGACCTTAAAATAAACATAAACAAATTGTAAAAAAAAAAAAAAGAAAAAAAATGTTTTTACAGAGTGAGTCTATAGGTTTATTGCTTTTCTTTTCTTTTTATTTATTTATTTTTTTACTTACATTAAACATTAAGATGGTAAGAAGATGAAGATGATGATGAAGACGATGAATAATCTTACAAGAATACAGTAAACATGAATTGATTTTTCGTTTAGGGTTTTTTTTCTTCACTGTTTTTTTTTTTAAAGAGAAATAATCATTAAACTTGAAATACTTTCCTTATTTTATTTTTTGTTAGTAATAATAATAATAATAATAATAATATATGTGCGAAGTGACATTATTTATATTTAAATTTGTTAAATTTTCTATTTTGAAGACACATTTTAAGTAGCGGTAACGATGCGTTTTTTTTTTTTTTCTGTAAATCTGTAAGAAATTATTATTTTATTATAAATAACAAAAAAAAAATTTTAAAAAATTTCTTTTATAAACTAAAAATTAATTAAATAAAACTTTTAACTTGCGATAACAGAAATCAAGAAAAGTGATTAACCACGAGGCACGTTTTTTTTTATTAAGAAAAATTTTATTCTGGTTTGTAACTAGGATAAATGATTTTTTTGTTCCTGCTTACTTGTTTTTATCGGTTTTGTTTTCCTTTCGCTAATATTCATCACATCATAATCCTGCTTTGCATTAAGTTATTAAATAATTTATTAAAACAGAAAAATATTTATTCTTAAAAAAAAATAGTTCCATGTTGATAGCTTTTTGAATATAAAATATTAAAGAAAAATCCGTCGAGTGT
This sequence comes from Ptychoptera albimana, assembly GCA_961205885.1. Lineage (NCBI taxonomy): Eukaryota > Metazoa > Arthropoda > Insecta > Diptera > Ptychopteridae > Ptychoptera > Ptychoptera albimana. Next base: position 1,558,065 of record OY540803.1, read on the forward strand.
GACGGTTAATGTAGGGTAATTAAAAAATTTCCTTTTTTTTTTTGGTTGTTTGTTTTTATTGCAAAAATTATTCCTTTGATAATTTCTTTACATTTTTTTTCTGTGACATTTTCACTGTGTGACAATTTTAATGTTCTTAACGCATGCTTGACCTTACCGGAAAAGATAATAGAACAACGTAGACCTGCGCAATAATTATAATGAACAAAAAAAAAACGCATGCAATGCGGTAGGCCATTAATAACCATCGATAAACCGTAACGTTACGCTTAATTTAAATAAAAAAGAATTTTTTTTTGTTTTTAAAATATTAAAATCGATACTTAAAAATACATCAATCATATTTTGCGCTTAAATTTTCTGTTTGTTTTTGTTTTGTTTTATTTAAACATTTTTTTTTTTGTGAACTTCAGGGAAATCAATCAAAAATGAAACTAGAAGAAAACTATTTTGAAAACAAAAAATATGTCAAATACCGACAAATAAACTTTGGTTCCTGTCATCCCACTTTGACATCCACATAACAACGTATCAACTTTCCTACACATAACTTTAACATGATACTAAATTATTATTTAATTAGTTGTGCATTTGAATCATTAGCTACACGTATGTTAAGTATGACATAAAACAGAGAAATTAACCAAGAATGTCACCCGTGTTTGGGGTGGCCTCAGTACAAAGGTTTTTTAACTTTCTTCCATCTTTAACTTAAATCACGAATTAATAATATAAACTAACCAGGATTTAGTTAAGCCAGTTTAATCATAAAAATTAACCCATTTTGTATTAATAGAAAACCAAATCGAAAGTCCCGCATAAATGATAATAACCCCATACAACAGGCAAGTAAAACTCATTTCAATTTATTTATTAAAAATTAATCTTTATTCATAAATTTTTAATTTTTTAATTTTTTTTTTTAATTAATTAATTAATTAAGATTAAGTTACAAACTAAAGAAATGGTTAAATAAATTTTGATTAAAAATTTCAAACAAATTTAATTTTTTTCATCTTGTATTAAAAGCACACTGCTTAGTAATTAATAAATTAAATAAATTAATTAACTAAACAAAAAAAAAATTCAAATATCATGGCAGTTTAAAGTAAAATTAAAATTAAAATTAAAATAAATTAATTAACTTCTGTTTGGTAAACCGTTTTAAACCGAACAAAAACAAAATTCATTGAGTTCGCCATTTTATTTGTTTTTAATTTCAATTAAAAAATTAGCATGAGCGTGTGAGGGTTAAACTCTTACTCTTAAAGTTATTAATAAAAAAAAAAAACAAAAATTAATTTTTAAACAATAGAGAAAAAACAACCCAATATTAAAAATAGAAAATAAAAATTAAACTTAATTAGCGATAATTTAGTTTTAAATATTTACAAGAAAAGTCAAATTTTTCGTGAAAAATACAAATGGATATGAAATCCATTTATCACCTAGGTACAAAGTCAATGTAGCTCGTAGGTCTAACCATTTGATGGTGATGATGATGGTGATGAGTGCTGTATAACCCTTGATAGGTACCACTGTAGGCAGCGGCGGCTACAGCTGCAGCAGCTGCTGCTGTACTCCTTGAGGCGGCTGCATTTGCAACGGCCGCTGTATGATAATGGGGGGACGTAGACATTTTATATTTTTCATATGGACTACCGTAGCTACCGTGTGTTAATGGATTATGATGATGATACAATGGACCGAAATTACTTGTCTCCGATACATATGATTGGCTTAACGGGTACTGTCCACCATTTGTTAATAAATTACCACCTCCTGTTAACGCATCACTGTTTAAACTATTTGTATTCGATAATAACGAGGTGGTTGAAGTAGAGGAAATATCTATAATGCCTGTGGCTGATGTTGTTTCCATTTTCAATGGACTTTGTGTGTATCTTGTATGCTGTTGATGATGTTGTTGTTGCTGCTGTTGCTGCTGCTGTTGCTGTTGTTGCTGCTGCTGATGCTGCTGTTGTTGTTGCTGTTGCTGCTGCTGTTGATGATGGTGATGACTTAAAGGTGAATTTTGTCCATGAATATCTGTTGTTGCCGTTGCTGCTGCTGCTGTTGTTGTCGTCGTTGTTGTTGTATGCACAATCATTTCCTTATCTGTAACAACAAAATTTTGTGATAAATTAATTATGCAAAATTGTAATGTTTAGCTAATTTAAAATATAACCGCTGTAGCAGCAGTAGTAATATTAAGAAGATAAAAATAAAGCTGCTTGCGCATGCCCAGATGTTAATTTTTTTTAATTTTTTAATTATTTATAAGTAATCGGTTCTTATTTTCGCTGTATAAAACATCTATTTTAGTTAAAACAAACAAAAACAACAAAAAAAAAAAAAAATTACTTAATGCATCTTTTCAATAAAAACGCGCAAACATTTGAGATACATCTGAGCTGTGCGCACATAGGAAAGTAATTAAAAAACTTAAAAAAGAAAAGAAAAAAAAAAAACGAAAAGACAATGAACGAAGAAAAACAATTTAAAAAAGGAAGAAGGAATGAAAATGTTTCCAACATTTCTCTTCGATATGAGGTTCTTTGGGGTTTTTGCTTTTTATTATTTTATTATTTTATGTTTTTTATGTGGTGTTAATGATATGTTGTCACAACAACAATTTATGTAATTTTTTTTTTTGGTCTATTTGTTTTTTTTTTTTTATGTTTTTTTTTTATTCTTCTCTACTGTTGCGGTTAGATTCCTGATGCTGTTACTGCTGTTACAGTTGTTGCTGTTATTATTTTTATTTTTATTATTATTATTATTAATGATTAAAATTAAGTAATTTTTGATGTAAATTGTAAAAAAAAAAAACGAAAAAAAAGTAATTAAAAATGTCGTTAAGTATATTTAAAATTTATTAGATTTTAAGTGATTTTTAATTAATATTTGGTCAAAAGGTTCGTTATGCAAATGGTTTTAATCTAACGATAAGATAAGTTCTGTGAATTATCTAAGCTGATACAAAACACTGATTTAGTACAGAAACAAACACTTTAATGAGCTCAAGTACTAAAAGTGATAAAAAAAGAATTTCGATGATTTTTCATCACCTATAACTTGTGTAATAAAATTGTTTAATGGATTCAGTTAATCCTAAATAACATTCCTACAACGTTACAAGGACAACAATGTTATATCAGTAGTCTTGAATATCAGTGCTTTGTGGAATTAAAGCGAAATAAAAATACCTTTAGCAGATCCACTTGATGTTGATCTTGTTGTAACTAATCTCTGTCGATTTGTAGATTGATTTTGTTGTTGTTGCTGCTGCTGCTGTTGTTGGTGTTGCTGTATTTGCTGCTGTTGTTGTTGCTGTTGTTGTTGCTGATTCAAATGTAATTTATTAATCATTTCTTGTGGCCTAAAAGAAAGGAGAGAAATTATCATCAAAGTATAAAAGAATTATGAGAAGATATATTAATAGTTAAGGCGCAACAATAATCTACAGTATTAAAAATGTAATAAATTAAACTAGGAAATAAAAAGTAACTAAGATTGAAGACAAGTAATTAAAAAACAAAACCAGAAAACGTAAATATTCTGTATATAAACAAGTAGACGAAGTGTAATTTTTTGGTATAACTATAGACAAAGTGTTTACCGGCTAGGCAACTCACTTAACTCTCTTACTTTACATTACTTTACTTTACTTAATCATTGTAAATAAGATTTTCTTTTATTTAAACATAAAACGAAAAATCTTATTTCTTTTTTAAATTTTTAATTTTTCTTCATGTTTATTTGTTTGAAAAAAAAAAAAAAATAAAATTCTATTTTTATAAATGCTTCAATCCTGAAATACTTTGGGTGTAGAAGAATTGTATTGAATTTTTCTTTCATTCGTTTTTTTTTCTTACTTCTGTATTCATTAAATAATTACCTTGATGATCATGAATTTTTTTTTTGTTTTCTTCTACGATTTTGGTAAAAGAAACAACAACAAAAAAATTGAACGAAAGTTAATTTTATTTTTTTTTTTTTTTGTATACATTTTGAAACCTAAAATCATTTTTTTTTTTTTTTATTAACAAATAAACAAAAGGAAAAAATTGGTGTACACAGGAGAGAGATTGAAAAAAAAAAACTTCTGTAACAGCACAGCATAAATTTTGAAATATTTATGTTTTTTTTTTTTTGTGGTTTTACAGTAAACGAAACGGGTTGGTACGGGTGGGCCCTGTGTTTACACAATTGTAGCGGGCGCGTAATAAATTAGAAATGTTTAAGAGTTAATAAAAGCGAAAAAAAATGTTGAGAAGCGACTGTACAAATACAAAAAAGGATGATTACCTGAAGTAATACTGAAAAACCACCCACAACACTGTATTCCGACTTTAATTAATTGATTAATACCGAAGCATTATTAAAATTAATTACATTCAATCGAAAAGTCTCTCCGTCACTACTGTAAAACCCGTTTAAAACTCTTTTTTTTTTTTAATTAATTCTCTACTAACTGTTTGATTCATTGATTGTTTGTTAAATTTAAAAAGAAAAGAAAAAAAAAATTCCTATTTGTATCAAAAGGCTTCATTCACACATTTTTGACGTGAGCGGTAAATTTTATAAGAAAAAAATTCATTTTTTTTCTTCTTTAACTTTTGTTTGTTTATAGACATTTATTTATATCCAGGATTTTTAATTAATTATAATTTATAAAAAAGAAAAAAATTATTTCTTAACTTAGTACAGAAATTTCCTTAAAACAAAACGAAAACACGTTGAAAAAGGGTAATTTTAAGGGAAATCACCATAGATAATTAGAACACAAATTCTACCAACGCAGAATACGTTAGATAAACTTTTTCATGTATTAAAAAAAACCCACATTTTTCCCATCATTTTTTTAATTAATTAATTAAATAAAATTAAGACATAAAAACCAGCCTTGATTATATTAAAATAAATAATAAAGAAAAGAAAAAACGAAAACATAAAATATTACCTTTAATTACGTTTTATCGATTTAAAATTATTAAATAAAAAAAAAATTTCTATAATTAATTATTGTAAACATAAATCTACAGTAATTTATCTATTTATAGTAGAATAAAATTAATTATTATAATAAAACACTCAGTTCGTAACATGACATAACGCACGCAAGGTGTATTTTCATTATAAATAAGGAAGTTTTTTTTTTTTTTTTTTTTCGTCGCTATGTTACACCTGACTATGTTTGTTATTTAATTTTTTTTTTTTTTTTGAAGGAATTTATCCTTAGAAATGTGACCTTTATCCTGAAACAACACACTGCGTACTTTGTTTATTTATTTAACGTGGATACTACTTAAAGTAGCTACGACTAGCTAACTACACGCTTTCAGAATTAAACCCCGGAACTAACCTGTTCTAAACTTCCAGATCGTAGATAACACACAACAATAAACAACAAAAAATCATTATGACAGTGAAAATTCTTTAATAATTCAAATAAAAACTCAAGGCACAGATAACACAGATTCTTCAACGAAGATTCCCCTAATTTTTTTTTTTTTTTTTTTTCATAATTTTGGAAAATCAAAATTTTTTTCTTAACAAATCAGTAAAATACTGAAATTTTATAACAAAATTAAGAAGAAGCAGCAGAAACATCTAAACAAACAACAAGAAATTTTCTTATTTTTCTTCATCTAGTTGTGGAGGGAATTATAATGATTTTGTTGATATTTTCCAAAAGTGAAATAGAGGAAATTTATTATTATTTTTCTTTTTTTATTATTTTGGTAAAAATAATAATAAATTACCATGGGTTCATAATTTATGTTATTAAATAAAATAAAAAAAAAAAATCATTTTTCGCCTTCGTTTTTTTTTTATTTTTTTTTTTTTATTACTTTTGTAATAAACTTATTTTTAATTTCACTGAGACAAACACCGGAAAGTTTCTGTTGTTGTTATTAAACTTGATTATAATTAGAGGATTTATGATAAATAAATGTGTGGATAGGAAAACACGAAGAAGCTTAGCTTGTTGATTTGTTATGAGAACATTTTGATGGAGTTTTTTTTTAATTGTTCTCCGCTTTTTCCGCATAAAATCCCATAATAACCAAATAAAATAAAACTTTTGGTTAATTTATTTGTCATAAAGTCTTTATTCTTCTATTCCGTCATTTTCCATTGAAATTATTTTTTTTTTTTTCATTCTGTTTTCGGTTTTCATTTTAAGGAAGGAAGTAGTAATCAACACCGGGTATTTATTTATATTACCAAAGTAACATATCTTAACTTAAGTTTTATACCATCTTGAACCGTTTTTTTTTTTTTGTATGTTTTGTTTATTTTTAGTAACAATTTAGTATCGTTAAGGTATCAAGTGAATTTTGTTTCTCATCATAAAGTTTTTTATTTTTATTGCGTAATTTCGTAACGTTCAGAAAAAAAAATGTCAAGAAAAAGAATTTTTGGCGCCCTGAAAGCATTCAGAAATTTTTTTTCGTGTTTAACCTGGGATCTACTGATTGTTTATAAATATTTTCCAAACATTTTCTATGTTTTGTTAATTAATTAATTAATTAATTAATTAAAAGTGAAGAAAATGGGTTAGTTACGATTTTTAAGCATACTGTGCACTGGTTTGTTATACCAGGTATAAACCACAGTGGTAATATTAAGTGTAATATTTATTATACACTAAATTATGTTTATTACAAAATTTAATAATATTAAGCATTTTATAGGATAATTACATACGTAATAATCAAGAGAAAAAAAAAACCCCTGTTGTTGCCTTAATACAGACAGACAGACAGACAGACATTATAATAAAAATTATGAATTTATTTTTATTTTTTTTTTTGTGGATTTGTGTGGATTTTTGATTATTATTATTATTATTATTATTCCATGATAGTTATATTAGCTTGCTGTTTTCATATATTTATTTTCCATCATTCACAAAACATGTGAGCGAATTTGAATAAACATTTCAGTCTCACTTAGATATATTTGCGTACATGCAAACTTTTACTTTTAATTAATATTATTATTAAAGTAGATAATTATTATTTGTACAATTGTTGATAATTAATAACATGTCACTGTTAATGATTTGTTTATTTATAATAAATCAATTAAATTATTTACTTAAAATGATTCTTCACCGTTTATTTATTTTTTTTTTTTTTCTTTTCTTTGCAAAATGGCAAATGGTGTATAATGAACTTGGCTGCAATTTAGATAAACCAAAGACTGACAACATAACAAACATTTTTTGAAAAAAAAAAAAAAAAAAACATTAATTAACCGTTTTTTTTTTAATATAAATTATTCATCTTCGCTTTTCTCTGTTTTATTAATTAAAACAAACAAGAAAAAATATTTTTTTTCTAATATTATTCAAGAAATAAGGAAGAACCATATGAATCATATTAAAAAAATAAAAAAAAAACTTCTTCTTCTACTTCTACTTCTTCTTCTTCTTCTTCTTCTTCTTCATATATAACAATAATTTAATTTATAATAGGTTTAATGGTGTCACTGTTTATTTATACACACTTTCAATTATTATTATTATTATTATTATTATTATTTTTCTTCTTATAATTTATAATTTTAACTTTTATTTTCATTTGAGAAAAAAAAACATAAATTATTTAACTCATCGTATAGAACCGTAGGTTTTGGTTATTTTTGATTTTCTTCTTGGTTTTAGATTAATCTTGGCGATGGTATAGAATCAGTAAAATACTTCTCTAGTGGTTTTTACTCCTTAAATTTCATAAAGTCTTCAACAAAACAAGCAATTTGTACCCCTCTAAAGCGGACACTACCACAGTTCAGGGTTCTGTAGTGTCCTTTACTCTGTTTCATTACTGATTTTAACGAAGTACGTTGACTTAATACAAAAACTCAACAAAACGATCAATTTGTAACCCTTTACACCGGATACTAACACTGTTCAGGATTCAATAATTACATTAGCATAACTTAATTAAATCTCATAGGTTCGTAACGCTGCTTTATTTATACCGCTTATGTAATTAACAAAAAAAAAAAAAAAAACCCAAAGTGTTATTTTCGGGGTCTCTTGTATTATTATTTGATTTATTAGTGAAAATATTTATTTTTCTTTTTTAATCTATTAATTCTAGAATTATTATTATTATTATTATTTTTTTTTTTTTTTAATTTATAATTATTTTAATTCTGTGTTGTTTGTTTAAAAAACAAAAAAAAAAATTTTAAACATCATCCAAGACTTCCATGATTTTTCTGTTTTCCGTTTTACAAGAATTTTTTCTTTTCATTTTTTGATAATATTTATATCAATAACAAACGCGTAGATATGACCTAATTAATCAAAAAAAAACTTCTTCTTTTTGTCTTTTGTATAAATATTAGATAAATCAAAAAAGAAAAAAGAAAATTATTTATACACAAGAAGCAGCAAGAAAATCGTTATTAATGAATTAAAACAAAACAAAAATTTTTATATTTATTTTCTAATCCTTTAAATTTATCACCGTCTTTGATTTATTCACCTTTCATGTAACGACTTAAGTCGGTTTAAAACGCACTATGATCATATAACATAGAGTGGAAAATATAATTTATTGCTTCTCTCGATTTAAATTTTCATTTTCCTTTTTTCTTTTTCATCAAATCATCTCGACACATGAAAATCTTTATTTTCTATAATTTACTAATGAGAATTGATCCAGTTTTTATGGAACAGAGAAGACAAAAAACACCTGATCCAATTAAATTAATTTCATAATTGTTCTAATTAAATATATAAATTTTAATGCCCTACTGGCACATTCAATAAAATTATGCAAATCATACAATAAAATAACAAACAAAACAAGCAACAACAAAAAAAAAATTCATTTAATTTACTTACTCATCAGTTGTGTCATTGTCACGAAAACCTTTTGCAAATGGATTGCTAACTATTTTTAAATGTGTCACCTAGAAAGTAATTAAACAAAAAAAAAAAAATTTAATTAAAATTAATTAATTGTAATATATAATTAAGTTTTTTTTAATTTAAAATTAAATTTTGTTTTCAGGACATGTGCGACGTAATGGTTTTTTTTTTTTTTTTCGCTCACATGTGGTTTTTGTTTTTTTTTTTTTATCAATTAATAATTCAATGGCGTTTTATAATCAAAAAATGCAATAAACATTTAAAGTTCAATGTTGGGATTTTTCGCAATTAAAATTACCCATCGGATGGACACCACTATAAATTCAAAATAAAAATTCATTCAAGAAAACAAAAATATCGTTTTTGTTTTTTTATTTCCTGTCACAAATAAAATCCACGCACACATTAATACGATTTACGCCTTAATAAATTAAAAAGAAAAAAAAAAATTTTTTAATTATAAGCGAACATGTTTTGTTTTTTCTATTTAATATTTCATCTCAAATTAAATAATTTTAATCATAAAATATATTTATAATTAAATAAAATTTTCTTCTTCTTTTTTTTAAACATGGAAGAAATGACAAGAAACATGTTTCATAGTGAATAAATTGTACCCAAAGGAATGATCATCCATATCCATATTTACTTTGATAAAAAATTCATTATTTGACGGATTTCTCAACGGAACGAATGTAAGTGATATGAACGTAGGTGATATGATGCAAGGTTTTAATTGTCATAATGTAATTAAAGGATTTGTGAGATAATTGGAATCAATTCTAAGTCTCTAAGGTTTAATAACTTTATTACAAAGAATTTATTTTTAGTTTTTCATCAAGAATATTCTTCAGCTAGTTTGAATGATCCAAAGTCTTAAGGAAGGTGCAAAAACCATTTAAAGTAAAGATTCTGAACTCTTGGCTTGATCTCCTAACTTTTACGCTATCCGTAATGACCGCTATTACCTAGAACAAGCATTTTAGATGGTTTGGAAATTACATTATTACTGGACATTTTTAGCTTAAAAGATACCCCAATTTCTCAGATACAACCATATCAACGTTCTTACATCACTCATGCCATCAAATAAAAATTAACTCAGTAATCGCTTGTTAAATACGTTTAAACCGCAACATAAAATGTAAAAGAAAAAAAATAATAATAATAAAACGACGATGCGTTCCTAATATTTACGAGTTTATTATGAAGAGAAAAAAATAATTTGAACCAGATTTACACGTTTTATTTAAATTTATTTTATTAAAATAATATTTTTTTTTTTAATTTTAAATAAATAAATTCGACCCCGCCGTCACATTCTCTGTTATTTATTTTACGTTTTTTCGTTTCTTTATTTCTTTTAACTTAATTAAATTTTTTTTTTTTTTTTCTTTTAGTTTTTTCTTCCTCTCTACCAATATATTTATATATATATATGTGTGTTCCGTGGCATGCCCTCCTTGATTTACAACATTATTAACACCAACAACAACAGTCTTTAAACTTAATAATAATTCATAAAATAAATTTAAAGAAAAAAAAAAAATAATAATTCTTGAAAATAATTTAAATTAACCGTCCCCAGATTATGTGACAGATATTACAAACATAAACTTTGGAAATTCTGTATTATTTTTGTTTTTTATTATTAATAAATAAAATTAACGAAAATAATAATTTTTAATAATAAAACAGAAGTGAAAAAAAAAAAAAAAAAAACTGTCGCCAGTAATGTTTGAATCTCATCAGTGAACATAAAAAAAAAAAAAAAAATTCTCAAGTCAATGTGATGTCAATGAAATGATTATTATGATGCGATGATTAGATTATGCTTTTTGATATTCTTCTAGCTGATTTGTAATAATTTTATTCGAAAAATAAAAAAATAAATAAAATAAAAAAACCGCAGAATATTAATAATAATTTTATAACGAATTTAGGAACAGGATCTATGTGTCTTGTTAGCTGGTGAAATGTTAATAAAAATTAATTTTTTTTTTCATTTTGAAGTGATAATGACAGATTTTTGTTGGTATCCATCCCACACAATATTTCGTTGCTGTATTTATAACTCATGGAACTCAGAGTTCTAACTCTGAATAAAAAAATAAATTCTTCAATGCTTACCATTTGATTTTGGTATGCTGTAACTGCGGTAAATGCTGTTTCTGGAAATAAAAACGTTCGATAATAGTATTTGGTGTCCTCTTTGATTGTCCGATGATCACCTTGTGGTAGATAATGTATGTGAAAACGTGGCTGATAACGATGCATTGAGTTCAGTATAATCTAGTAAGTTAATTTTTTGTGTTTTATTAATTAAATCAAAATCAGGAATCCAATATAGAAAAAATTTGACTTACATGCCCATTTTCATCCAATTGATTATTTGTTAATTTTAATTTATCAAAACTAATCACTTGTTTCATCCAGGTTGCACCATCCGTTGGTGAATCTTGATGTACATGCGTGCGTGGCGGTGATATTGGATCTGCTTTACCAGCAACCACCCAATTTGAATTATGAAATGAGTATCGATACCGTTTATCGTCAACTGGTGAAAAATCCATTGACATTAAATACTTAGCGTGCTGGTCTAAATTATAGACACGCACTTGAAACGTAGGAAACATACGACGTCCAGTTTTTGTAACAATCATTTCAGTGCCTTGCTGATGGAATTTATCCCATAATTCTTTTGTTTCTAAAACAGCACCAGCCGACGCTAATGCCGGATGACAACAATTCGAACCCATATCATCATTTTTCTTTTTATTTATCTGTTGCTGTTGTTTCTGTGTCATTGGCTGCGCTTCCATTGATATTTCATTATCTGAATCATTATTATTACTAATTACTGTTGTCATATTATGTTCCGTACACGTTTTACTAGCCCGATCAACATTTTCAAATGGTTTATATGAGCTACGATCTTTGCCGGCACTCTGCAGACAAGCTAAAATTATAAAAAACAATTTATTTGTTTTGTAAATTTATTTATGCAAAAACAATTAAAATGGAAATAAGAAAAACAACAAAATAAAATAAAATTCCTAAAAATAACTCTTTTTTTTTTTTTAGATTCTTTCATTATTTTTCCTCCACACATCATAACCTATAAAAATCATCGTTGTAAAACGATCTGTTAAAACGTAACGCAACCGACATGTGTCAAAAACTCCTCCCAATTTTTTGTTACTTTTGAAAGGTTTTTTTTTGTTATTAAAAAACTTCGCTTAAATATTTTTGTTTTTAAAAGCAAAAAAAAAATTGTCATAAAAAGTCAACAAAATATTATCTGTAAAGTGGTAACTTAAGGAAGAAATGAAAATAAAGATGACATATCGGGAGAGCACATTTCAAAGCGTGCGCGCGTGTACTCCTTCAACAACAAATGTGTTTTTAAAACAAAATAAAAATAAAACGAAAGATCGTCAGGCTTTAAATTGTCATGCATGGATTAATTTTTTGGTAAAAATTTATTTAAATTTAATTGCTTTCTACTTAACAAAACCGAATAATAAAAAAATAAATTCTATGTGCGGTTATTTTTTTTATTTTTGTTTTTACAAAGCAAATCACAGAATATTTTTTTTTTTTTTTTTTGCAGCGTTGAAAGCCGGTTAAACATTTGAAAGTTTTTTTTTTTTTTTTTTGAGAGTTTTTTATCTTTTATGTTGGCTATGTTGGCTATGATTAGAACTAAGTTCAGACGATTTAATGGGAATATGCGTGTAGATCGTTACTGAAGACGTTTTACCTTCACGAAATTCTTACAGAGTACAACGGAAATGTTTTGCTGAAAAGAAATTCAACTTGGATTCCATCCATGTTTAATTCAAGGAAATAAATCAAAAAAGAAAATACATTTTTTTTCTTTTGTAAATCGCATTTATTATTAAATGTTCCATTAAGCGTCTTGCATTCGTTCGTTAAAACAAAATAAAAAAAAAATAATAAATAATTCATTGTGACAAATATTCTCGCTGCAATATTTAAATAATAAGAAATTTCGAACGAATTTTTGTATGGAAATTTTATTTATTTATTATTATTTATTTTTATTTTTTTTTTGTTTCCACTATTAATATCAATCAAAATATAAATGAAGTTGCACTAATTGTAACACGTTAATTATTATTTCATTTAATAAATTTTTAGATGCATTTGATGTAACCGCAGCATATATGATTTATGATTATTTTCTTTCTTGCTCTCGTTAATTTACTTAAAAAAAAAAAAAAAAAAAAAAAATAATTACAGTAGAAAGTCGTTAATGCTAGTCAATTTGTTAAATAAAAATTTCTTTTATTATTCATTAAAGTCTATGCAGACGTTTAGAAAAAAAAAAAAAAAAAGAAAAATATAAAAAATTAATTAGCAAAAATGTTGTGTGAATAAAAAATTGCAGCAGCAACAGCAGCCAGCCAGCGAGCAGCAACAGTGAAAACAGAGAATTTTTTCTTTTTTTTTTTTTTTTTTTTTCGTGAAATTAACAAGCAATTTGTCAAAATTAGAATTAGCAAGATGAACAAGAAGAGAAAATTGTTTGTTTTTACTTTTTATTTTTTATATAAATAACATCATCGTTGTTGCTTCAATTAGATTAATTTAAAAAAAAAAATGTTAAAATCTCTGAATTAAGAAGTAGTGAACTAGTGAAAAGACATTAATCACCGTTGTGTTGTGTTAATAAATCAAAATGATTGAAATTTCAGTGGTGGTTTTAATTGTGGATTTTTAATCTAATGTAGAAAAATACTTTCTTTCTTTTTTACGACTTGTTGCGGTTGTAACGGTAGACAATTATTATAGGTGAAGGGGGTTTATGATAGAGAATAATCGTATAATACGTGTGTAATGGTTGTTTAAGTTGGTTAAGTGGCTTAAAAAATCAATTTTGTAACACCGAAATCACTAAACTACCAAATGCATCGTCTAGACTATTAACAGTTTTTTTTTTTTTTTTTTTTCTTTAATTAAATGGTTACGATACAACAATTAAACAAAGTGATTGTAAACACAGACAATACAATGTATTAAACCGATAGCAATTAAACTATAACTACATAACCACACTAATAACAAAATAAACATCAAAAATGTCAATAAATGTTTTAATTAAACTGCATAAATTTTTTTTTTCTATACTTCGATTATGTAATTAAAACCATTTTTAAACCGTAAAAAATCCTTCTTCTTCTTCTTCATCTCCTTAAACTATTCTGTTTTATTCTGTTTCATTCGGTTTTAATCTATTTTGTTTATATTTAAAAAAAAAAAAAAGAAAAAACGTAACGAAATAAACACAGAAAATTTAATTTAATTTAATTAAAGAGAAAGAAAAAACTATTTAAAAGTAAATATAGACAAATAAATAAGAAAAACAACAAACATTATTCTAATTATTATTATTATTCTAATTATTATTATTATTATAATTAAAATATCTGTTCAATTAAAAAAAAAAAATAAATTTAATTAATTTAATTTAATTAAAAGTTGAAATAAAAGTAAAGAAAATAAAAGAAAAAAGAAAATTTCACTCTTTTTCACAGTATTGCCAAATAAAAATCAAATTTTAAATCAATTAAATATTTCATCGGTAATTAGAATTGCTTTTTTTTTTTTTTTTTTGTGTTTTGTATTTTCAATTGGTAAATAAATGTTAATTAAAATGTATACGCTAATTACTTGTTTATTTTGTTTTGTTTTGGTTTTTTTTTTTTTTCATTGTATAATACTATAATTAATAAAAGAATTAAATTAAAATAAACAACAAAAATCCTACAAATAGTACAAAAAAAAGAATTTATTTTCTAATGGGACGTTAAGTATTTTTCAGGTTTTTTTTTTTTTTTTTTTTTTGTATATCCAGTATGCATTTAATAAGGAAAACAAATCTGTAACAGGGTAGAAATTGTTATAAAACCGTTTGACTGTCATTTTTAATGAGAATAATGAAACTGGAAAAGAAAAACTGGAGGAAACTTCAATTGTACGACTCAACAGCTAGGTAAACAGATTATTCTAAGCAAATTTAGTCCCTTAAACTACCTGAAATAATAGCGAATGGATTAAACTTAAAAGATCTCCTTAGTGATTTAATCAACGTGCAGGTGATTAGATTAAGGATTGCGGAAAATTGAAGCCGTAGCCTGGAATCAAAGCACCATCTCTAACATTTTGTAATATATCGTGTTACCGTTAAGGTTGCAAAAGGAAAACAAAACAGAAAGGAAAACTCAAAGAAACTTCAAAAACGTTTGTTCTGATTAATTCAAACAAAAAAATTGTCGCCATTTTAAAATAATCAAAAATTCTCCTTCTAAAAAATCTTTAAAATGTCACAACCACAATAAAAATAAAATTACCGCAAAGGTAATAAAAAATTAAAAACCACGATAAAAATAAAATCAAAAACGAAATGCAAATGAATTACAAAAAAAAAAAAAAAAAAGGGAGAGAAAAAAGCGAAGCAAAAACCTTGCCGTTTGTTTTTAATTTTCATTAAAATTTATTCCTCCAATGACCCGTTGCAGGTCGGAATGCCATCAATTACATTAAATTACAAGACGTTGGAATTTTTTTTTTTCTTTTTTTCTTCTGTTCGTTAACTAACAAACGATAAACTTTGTACAAGACAGAAATATGTTGGGCGCATTGTTAATTATTATGGGATAGCAAACCTTTTTCTTCGTCTAAACTAATCTAGATAATAAAAGAAAAAATTAAGAAACGTCTCACCACAATTACCTTCCATTTGTTTCATTGGATTAAGTCCGGTTGTCATTGTTGCCGTTGCCGTATATGATGTTATTAAATTATCCGGTGTATTCGCATAATAACAATCATTTGTTAACATATTAACACTGTTACCACTCATAATATGTACATAATTATCTAGATTTGTTAATGTTGTGGATGAGGCGGGTGCTGTTATTGTTGGCACCACCGTTACCGATGATTGTACTAAATTTGTCGTTGACGTTGGTGATAAATGTTGTGAATGTTGATGATGAATTGTTGGTAACTCGGTTATAACACCACCAGATGTAATACCGTCGCTTATCAACATATTACGATGATATTCAGGTGTATGGTGATGCATTTTTTTTTTTTCGCTTATGTTTTATTCAAATTTTCTCAATTAAAAGTTTTTGTTGTTGTTTTTTTTATTTTTTAATTAAATAAAAAAATTTCATTCACAAAAATAGAAGAAAAAAAAATTTTTTTTTTTTCTTCACAACGAAACATTAAACAAAAGCAAATAAAGTAATTAAAAAAAAATAAATAAATAAATGTTTATTGTAATCACACTTGAAATATGTCATGATTTTTCTACCAAAAAAAATAAATAAAAAAAACTTTATTTTGTATATAGAAAAATCGTGTGAATGATGAAATAAAACATTGGTCGACAATAATGAATTTAATTAAGCGGTGAAATAAACTAAAATTACAACAATAATAACAATAATGATGACGATTAAAACGACGTCAAGAAATGTCGACAAATTAATTTACAGAAAAAAAGAAGAAGAAGTTACGGAAAACAATTAACACATGTGATCAACGCCTTTATTATATCGCACTTAAAAAAAAAAAAAAAAAAAAACAAAATCGCATTCACATTAGACGCTGTTAGTACGCAAAAATTTAACCACAAACTATTTTTGTAAATAAATTAACCGGGAATAGTGAGTTTTTGTGTGTGTGTGTGTGTTGTTTTTTCCTTCCGGTTAATCCTTTAATAAAATTCCTTCACGCTTAAGACTAGTAAGTTGCACTAATTACACATTTCTTAACCACAGATTAAATCAACGGTTTTTTTTTTATATAAACGTTTAGTTAACACAATTTTTAAAGTACTCAATAAATTATTCCTTTTCGATATAAAACTATCTTTTACACACATTCGGTACACACACGCGAAAAAAAACACTTAATTAACCGTCAAATGTGGTTCATTGAAGTAAAAACAGCGTTAAACTAGAAAATAAAAAAATCTTCATCTCCTTCTGTTTCACATCATAAAAACGCATAAATTAGTTAATTTATTCCTTAAATAATAAATAAATAAATAACCGATTCTAAACTACAACCGGTAAATTATGTAAAAGTTTTTTTTTTTTTTTGACAGGATGTCGATCAGTATCTGACCATTTGCACGTCACACTTTAACCACACACAGAAAAAAAAAAAAAAACAAATAAAATTTTCTTGCTACATAAAATCACGTAATGATTACACTTCGAAGCATACAAAAAAAAAAATTAATAATGAAAAAAAAAGCGCAACTAACTGAGAAACTAATCTCTTCAAATAAAATAAAAAACAAAAAAAAAATAAATTAAGCTATACGATCTCGGATGCTGTACCGATATTTACTGATTTTTCATTCTGTTTTTCGTTTTTCCATTTAGTTTCTTTTTTTTTTTTTTTGTTTTTTTTTTGTTTTTTTCGGTTTAAGAAGAAACAAAATAAGAAAGAAAAATAAAAAAAAAATTTTCTTTGGGTTTTTCTTATAAACCGTTTTTTGTTTTTTAAGTGTGTTACTACTTTTAAGTGTGTGCGGGATATAAGAAATTATTTTTCCTTCATCTCTGTGTTTATATTTGCTAATAATGCTGCTACTGGTTTTTTCTGTCTGCGAATAAGATGCTTACGTGTTGATTGATTTGTCAACAATTATTTTTTTGGTATTTTATATCAGAAAAAAAATATAATAATTTTTCTTTAGTATTTGAATCCTTAAAAAATGCAAATTCCACCCTAAAAAAAAAAAAAAAAAATTATTTTAAAGGGAAATTTTTTTACAGTGTAGAATTATTTTTTTTATTGTTTCTTACACCAATAGTGACAGCCACCGAGTATCAGTCAAAAAAAAACTCATTTTGTGGGAGGAGTTAAAATGTTTCTATAAACACAGAAATATCGTTGCCTTAGCATACACACGCATCAAATACACAGTTATAAAAACAAGGAGCAAAACAAACAAAACAAATAAAAATAAATTTGATTAACCAATCAAATCAATAATAAAAAAAAAACTGCTTCTTATTTTGTTTTCCCCATTCACAAAACGTCATAATTCTAGCCTGGTGCTTGCCTAGCCTGCTGTTAAAAAAAAAAAATTATTAATTAAAAAAAAAATTGTTTAATTCCTTCTATGTATTGGTTTATTGTCATTAATTCAACAAGAAAACAACAACAGAAAATTATGACTAATGCGTTTTGCATTAATTACGTCATTGTACTTAAAAACCGAAAAATAAAATCGTCTTTACATAAATATTAATAATAATTATTATTTGTAAGCATTTTGTTTAATTTTTAGTCGGAAAAAATAAATAAAAATAAAATAATTACTCAGGTAAATTAATGAGATAAGAGAGTAACGATTAGATAAGAAAAAAAAATTACTTTTTTTTTTATGTTGTTGAAATTTTATTTACCTTAACACATTGCATTGAGAATGTTTAATTTTTTTTTTATCATTAGTCTCTCCCCCTCCCTACTTAGCCCTGTTTTATTTCTTATCAGTTTTAGCACTCTGTAGTTCAATTAAATAAAAAAAAAATACCAATTTTTCATACATATCATTTTAGTTTAATTTTGTTTGTACGTGCCGTTAGTTTTCTTTTATCATTTAATTTTTTTTTGTTTTTCTCTCTGGTTTTTTTTTTTTTTTAATTTATTCCTAATAAAAATAAAACAAAATAAATAATTAATTAAAATAAAAATGAAAGTTTTGTGTTGCATACTATTGACGTCGTTGCTGTGCAGTTTAGCGTTTGCTGGTAAGAAATTAATTTAATTAATTAATTAAAACATGAAATGAATTTTTTTTTTATTTTATTGATTTTTCCGGTGTATTTATTGATTTGGAATTTTTTTCTCCTGATTACATAATTTCACCTACGGAGTTAAAATATAAAAAACGAATTTTTTAAATAAAATTTTCTTAAATTATTCAATTAATTAATAAATAAATATAAATCATTATTTATCCATAAGAAAACAAATTTAAATTCCATTAAGCACATTTTTTTGCTCTTCCACAAATAAAAAATGCAGCGGACATTTTGTTTTTAATGCAAATTTTTATTCCTTCACTAATTCACAAAAATCGATCGATTCAAATACTGAAATAAAGAAAAATAAAAAACCAAAACGAATCACATAATGTAATCTATTAATTGTAATTAACGGTAATTTTTTTTTTTATTTATTATAATTAAACAAAAAATTGAAAAAACAAATGAATTTTTCCATAAAGACAAATAAAAAAAAAAAACCCCGCCTATATAAGCAGAAAGTTTATAGAGAGAAAAAAAACAAAAAAAATTCCTCCACAAAACTTTTTTCAAATGACGTAATTTCTTAATCATTATCAAAATTTTATATTAAAAAAATAAAATAAAAAATAAAACGCGTTTATCTGTAATTTATAAATATTTTAATACTTTAAATTCGTTTACTTAAAGAAACAACAAAATGTACAGAAAATTAAATTTTTTTTATTATTCTTCGTTTTTTTTTTTAATTTAACGTCGTTATACCCGATTTAACCGTTTTTTTTTTTAGTTTTTGTACAAACATTAAGCCAATGTTTTGTTGTGTAATTTCGCAGCAAACAAAATCATTACAAAGCAACAGTATACAGAAAAAAAAAAATAATAAAGTCTCCAAAAAAACATAACCACGTTAAAAGCCACGATATATACCTGTGAGAAAAAAGGATTAAACCGCGATTACATCATAATTTTCTAAACGTATATTTGCTAAAAAAAAACAAAAAAACTAAAAAACACATTTTCTCACCTCACCTGAACAAACAACGCATCGTTTATTCAAAAAAATTATGGGGAAAAAATAAAATATTAAAATTGACGGTTGATGTGTGTACGGTTTAATAGAAAATCAATCAAAACGCGAAAAAAAAAAAACTAGCGCATAGCACACCTTTAGTGATAACAAAAAAAAAAAAAATAATTCCTATTGACTTTCTGATTATTTTTGATTAACAAAAAAAAATAAAATTTATTTTTATCCAACAGAATTGTGTATTCAATGTAGTTCAGAGACAAATATAAATTGCGTTAATAATCCAGAGGAATTAATGCCAACGGAATGTGCAAATGGAACAGCAGGTTGTTACACACAAATATTAGGTAAGTCATCAATTGCACAACGGTTTTTTTTTTTTTTTTTAATTAATTTTTTTTTTTTTTAATTAAGGCCAATTTACTGTACGTGGATGTAGCGGTAATTTAACAGCAGTTGATTTAGCTAATTGTACTGACGAAAATAATTGTCAAATATGTTTTGGTATCGTGAATGATATGGAACCGGTTGGTGTTGCATGTAATCGTGAGGTACAAAATAATAAAAATAACAACAATAAATTGTTTTTATACCTAACAAAAATGTTTATTCCATAATAATTTACAGATGCCATTCCCAACACATCGTCAAATGTGTCATCAGTGTACCGGTAACATAAACGGTTCCGTTTGTGCTGAAGAATTACAGGCATCACCAACTGTTTGTGAATTTTATGAACTTAATGATCCCTGTTATATCAGAAGAACAGGTGATTTAATTAATTTTATTTATTTAATTAATTATTTAATTCATTTTTTTTTTTTTTGTATTTTAGCAACAACAATAACACGTGGTTGTCTATCAAGTTCCAACTTTTGCCGTGCGAATGCAACAAATTGTTTTACCTGTCCCGGTGTCGGTTGTAATTATAGAAATTTTACATTAGAAAATGTTCCTGAATCACCAGAAGGTGAACCAGGCTCTGGCAATATGCAACGTAGCACCATTATCATGTCATTACTAGGCGTTTTCATTATAACATTTATGACAAATAAAATTTTTAATTAATTTAAAAAAAAAAATAAACGCACAACCGGCACAACCGTTTTGTGTTCATTAAATTTCGTTTACATTTCATTCAGCATATATATCCGCGTGTCATTAATTCATTTTTTCTTCTTTTCTTTTTGGTGATTTTGTTTTTCCCGATTTTATTTTTTTTTGTTGTTGTTGTTGTTGTTGTAAAAATCATAATTACATTATTTTTTATGTTTATGTTTATGTTTAATAAAAAATAAAAAAACAATTTCTTTTTTTTTCTTCTTTTCTAAACAAAAAATAAAATTCTCATTTTTCCTGTTAAGCATAATTTATGTTATTTTGTATTATATGAATGTAGATGGCCTGAGTGTCCTTAAAAAGAATTTTTTTTTTCATTTTTCAGCGAATGTTACTGACACATAAACATTATTATTATTATAATTTTATTTTTTCGTTTTTCCAAAAGCAATCTCCAAAAGTATTTTTATTTTTTATTATTTTCCTTAAGTATTTATGCTCAGTAGACAACAGTAAATAAAATAAATATATATATTGGTGATGAAAGAATTTATCTTCCTGTTTTAGATGGCTTAAGTTTTTTTTTTTTTTTCCTTTTAAAAATGTTTAATGTTTTTTGATCTTTTCTACAGTATCTGCATCGTCAATTTTTATTCATCTTGATCTTCTTCTTCTTTCAATTTTGATTTAATTTCTATAATTCTTTAGCATTTAATTACATTTAATCAAATTACCAAATCAAACATATATTTTTTTATTTTTTTTTGTGAACTTGTCTGCAGACATTTCGTTAATAGAGAAAAAAATATTTTTTTTTATTCATTTGTTGACAGACTTATTGCTAACGGAAATTTAAGTTAATTTTCAGCTGTCAACGAATTGCTTTTTATTGAAAAAAAAAATTCTATAACCAGTGCTATGTTGAATTGTTTTTTTTTTTTTTATTAATTACAATTATATTAATAATGAAATTAATAAAGCGAAAAAGTTTTTATTATTAATTGTATAACCAATAGCTATGAACGCACTCATCATAATACACTGCTACCAACATTAATAAGGCAGAAAATTGGCTAACCGTTGCTATAAGGAAAAACGAATTAAATTTCAATTTAAATAAAACAAAGATAATTAAAATTAAATAAGATTTTTAATTAAAAATTAACAGGAAAATAATAATTAATAAATGCACTTTTATGGACTAAATGTACCAAATATAAATGTAAGTTTGAATATTTTAAATATAGAAAATATATGTTTTTTTTTTCTTTGTATAACGTGGAAGACATCTGCGAAACAAATTTTTTGTTTTAAATTTACTTCATTGTTGGCATGGCAACAGCTGCTTTTGTGTGTGTTACATCAGTATCACGCCACAATTGTGTTACGGTTTTTGTTTGAGTATAGAATTTGATACCTTGTTTACCATAGAAATGGCAATCACCTAAGAAACTGCCTCTTGTGCCAGTAAATGAGAACATTGGCAATGGCACTGGAATTGGAACATTTACACCAACCTGACCGGCATCAATTTCGTTAACGAATTTACGGGCGGTTGCACCGTTTGTTGTGAAAATAGCTGTTCCGTTACCATAGGGATTTTTGTTGATTAACTCAATAGCTTCGTCTAATGTATCAACAGATAAACATACTAGAACCGGTCCAAAAATCTCCTCCTTGTAACATTGCATATTTGTTTTCACATCGGTTAAAATTGTTGGTCCAACAAAGTTACCATTCTCGAATTTATCGACGGTGATTTTACGTCCATCCAAAATAAGCTTGGCACCTTCATCAACACCTGATTGCACTAAATCCAAGATACGTTTTTTCGATTGTGGAGAAATAACTGGACCAACATCAGTGCCGGGAACATGTCCTGCATTGACTTTTAATTTACGTGCACGCTCAACTAAATCGGGTAACCAATTTTTAGCTTCACCAACGAATACAGCTGTGGATAAGGCCATACAACGTTGTCCAGCCGCTCCAAATGCAGCACCAGCCAATTGATTCAAAGTATTCTCTTTGTTAGCATCAGACATGATAACACCGTGATTCTTTGCTCCCATATTACTCTGTACACGTTTACCATTGCGTCCAGCGCGTTCATAAATGTATTTACCAGCTTGGTCTGAGCCCACAAAGGAAACGGCTCTAATATCAGGATTATCGCAGATAAAGTTAACAGAATCATGAGCACCGTGGATAACCTTAACAAGAAAATGAAGAATTTTTTAATTTTTATTAAGCCTAACGTCAGAAAATATAAAAAACAAAAAGTGTTCGGCTTAACCTATGTTTAACGCGTATTAAGTTTGAAAACAAAAATTATTTTAAAAAAAATTACATAATCTAAGCCGACCTTGATTGATAATGAAACAGAAATAATCTTACGCGATAAGCGAAATGTTTTTTTCTTCGTTTTTTATTTTTTTTTTATAACCATGCTACTCACATTGACAACACCAGCTGGGCAACCAGCCTCGTTAAGCATCTCCATTAACATCATTGTTGCGCCAGGGTCACGTTCAGAGGGTTTAATTATACTTGTGTTGCCGCAGGTAATTGCAACAGGGAACATCCATAAAGGTATCATTGCGGGGAAGTTAAATGGTGTAATACCAGCTGTCACTCCAATTGGTAATGTATAGGAATATGTATCCATATCTTTAGCGATATTAGACATTGTTTCACCCATTTGTAAGGATGTAATACTGCAGCAATGTTCAACCACCTCTGTTAAAAATAAATCAAGAAATTAGAATAGGACTGAGGAGAGAATCAAATAAATACTGACGTAATCCACGTAAAACATCGCCCTCAGCATCAATTAAAGTTTTTCCCTGTTCCATAGTTATATTCTTAGCGATATGACCCATATTTGCACGGATTATTTGCTGTAAACGCAACATAACTTGTTGACGGGTTAAGATTGAGGTTTGGCTCCATGTCTGTAAAAACACAAAAATTTGATTTTAGCTTAGAAGTTTTATTATTTTTTTTTTTTTTCAAATTACCTTGTAAGCACGTTTTGAGGATTCAACCGCCTGTAACATTTCATCTTGTGTACATTTTGGTACACGTGTTACCAATTTATTTGTAGCCGGATCATGTAAATCAATCCATTCGGTTGTTTTTGATTCAACAAATTTACCATCGATAAACATTTTTGTTGTTGGCACACTGGCCGCACTACAAAAGTTACGTTGCCGTAACACATTACGTCCCTGGATTTTAAAATAAATTATTTTTTTATTTTTAAATTAAATTAAAATTAATTAAAGCGAAGAAAGAAAAAGAAAATATTTTTTTTTATTGATTACGCAGATTGTCAACCAATTAAAACGGTTTTATGTGTGCGTCTTTGCTAAAGTGACAGGAACGATAGCGATATTCGAATTATTTTTAATTAAAGGAAATTTTTTTTTTATTTAACTTTTGCTTAATTTTGCTACATTTTGAACGTAATTTTTCAAAGTGTTATCAATAAATTAAATTATGTAAAATCTTTGAGTTTTTATTACATAACGAAAACTTTTTTCTGCTACTTTTTTTTAACACACTCACATTTACAACAAAAAAAAAATTCTTTAATTTTTTCCAATAATTTGATTTAATTACCTCATTTGTGAATATTCTGAGTAGTGTAGCAGACATCCTGATAATTTTTTATAAAACTTTTAATCACTTTATTTTTAGATAAATTAAATTAAAGAAAAAAAAAATAAAAAAAAAACTTTTTTCAAGGTCCGTTTCGTATCAAATCAGCAACTAAACAGCGACTAAAAAATAAAATTTATTTTTTTATTATCAACGTTCTTTCGCGTTTATTTATAATAACCAAAATAAACTCATACTTGTTTAAAATAGAAATTCTTTAGTCAGTTGTTAAGTAGTTTTATTTATGATTATGTTTATAATATATTGGGGAACAAGTTATGTATCCCCAACGAATGTATTGCTTTGTATAAATTAATACAATGAAAGACATTTTCTTATCACATTGAAACATAAACTTTCGATTTTTTTTTTTTTTTTTATTTTGATTAATTAATTAAATATATAAAAAATAAAGCGAAAAACACTTGCCTGTTTATTTAATTACAGTAAACATGCTGCCATTTAATCATAATTTGCATAAAAAAATGTATTTTTTCTTATTATTAATTGCAGTACATAAATAGGAGCAAAAATGAGTAACGAAAAGGTGTTATATAACCAGAAAGACAAGATCATAATAAATGCTATTGAGACCATATTAAAAACAACAAAAAATCATAGTTTTAAGACTGAATGCCATAAAATATTAAATGTGGAATCAGATGATGATGTACCAAGAGAATTAGCGAAATTATTAAATGAAAAATCAAATGAAATGAAAAAATAAAAAATTTCTTGACGATTTTATTTATTTAAAATTAATTTTTATACGAAAATGTGTGGACTAAAAGTAGGAATTTATTGTTTTATTGTTTTCCTTCAGCTGGTGGATTATCTAGAAGTGAGCTTTGTATTCCAACTTTTTTTAACTCTTCAATTAATTCACCATTCTGATGCATTTGTAACATAATATCACAGCCACCAACAAAGTCACCATTTATATAAACTTGTGGAATTGTTGGCCAATTTGAAAACTCTTTTACTCCTATTTGATAAATAAAGAGAAGAAAAATTAAATTTCCATGTAATGAAGTGTTTTTGAATTTTTATTTTCTACCCTGTCTCAAGTCTTCATTTTCTAAAACATCATGACTATCATAGGTAACACCGTGCATACGCATTATCTGTACAACAGCATTACTAAAACCACAACGCGGTGCTTCCGGATTACCTTTCATAAATACAACAACTTTATTCTTATTTATCATTGCCTCAATCTCTTTTGGATCTAAATTATTATTTTTTATTGTTGTACAATAATACAATGGTAATTGTTTTCTAGTTGCAATTGTTTGTTTTAAACAATTTTTTATAAATCTACCCGCTATTAAACTCATTTTGCGTGGTTTTAATTAATTTTTGCTTTTATAAAATTCTTTTTATTTCTTTTTTTACATAACCTTATCAGTGAAAATTTATTTTTTTATTTTTCTATAAATGTCAAAAAGTTTATAGTTTTTCCGATACTGAAAAATATGTCGCTAGTAACAATATAAATGTTTTTCATATTTTAAAGTCAATTTAATTATATTCATTTATTTTAATTAATTAATTGCTATTCAATTAAATCTTGCTAATCATTTTTTGTTTTTATTTTTAATTAATTAATTTATTTAAATAATAATTTAAATTTAGCACAAAAAAAAAAAATTAGAAAGAAAAAAGAATGCAACCTAAATCCAAATAAAATTTCCCATAAAAGTAAATTTTACGGTAATAAAAAAAGAGTGTCATTTGTCTACAAGAAAAGAAAAAAAATTTTTTTTTTTGTTGCGTCTATTTCATTATTTTTATTTTTTATTTTGTTTTTATATTTTCGTCAAGTTTTGATTAGTTTTTACTCAACAATTATTATAAAAAGTAAAGAAAAAAAAAAAAAAAGGGAAAAATAATTTTTTTAATTAATTAAATAAATAAAATAATAAATAGTAATTTTAAAGAATAAAAATTTTAATAATAAATAATATAATTTGACCTTAATAAAATATAAAAGAAGAAATAATACGCGAATGTTAATTATGGAGAATCCCGAAGAGATTTTACAAATGCTTGAAAGATATACAAAATTTAAACCAAAGGTTATACCACGAGAATTGGAAGATTATTTATTTTTTGTTGCAAAAACAGGTGATACCGTTTATAGATGGCCAGTTATTAAATATTTATTTCGTGAGAAATTAATTTTGGTTATAAAAAATTTACACGAGAGCAGTCCGTCAGGTAGAAAAAAAAAATTACTTTTTATTTTACTTTTTTTTTATTCCGTTTTTGTTTTCTTTTCTTTAATCATTCATACAACAACAATTAAAACATTTTTTCTTTTCTTTTGATTTAGATTTACCACAATATCCTAATGTTGATCCATTTAATTATGATACGATGAAAAATTCTCTACTTGAACGTTTTGAATCATTTCATTCAGCACCATTTACAATACAACGACTCGCCGAATTAATAACAAATCCCCGTAAACAATATTCAAGAATTGATAAATTTATGCGTGCTATCGAGAAGAATATTTTAGGTAATTTTCTAAATTTAAATAATTTAAATAGAAAAAGAAAAATAAAACAAAAAAATTTCTTTTAATCGTCTAGTTGTGAGTACAATTGAACCAGGTAGAAAACGTTCCGATAGTGAGAATAATGATTCAATTGATTCGGTTATAAATGGTGATTCAGTTGCAGCAAATGCAGATGTTAATATGGAAACGGAATCAATAATTGATTGTTGTCGTTCGACAAAAGAAAGCACAAAGGATACGATTGAAACAGATCGTGAGTATGCGAGTGCAACATCAGATGTACATGCGTGGCCCCATTCCTACAATTTTAAAACGGCTAACAAGGAAACAAATACTTGTGATGACTTTACAAATTCATCGTCAAAATCAGAGATTGATGTTGAGGATGGTGAAACGGATACACCAGTAACAAGTGAGGAAAAATCAGAAACAACGGCAACATCAAGCGATGAGTGCGATAAGACGAAAATGGATAAAGAGAAAACAGATCCCGAATCGATACTCTCGAAATTATATCAAGCAAAAGAAGGTGAGTATAGTGTGACATTAACACCGCCTTGGCGTACTATTCGTATTTCTAGTATTGAAACTGCCAATAAGGCTACAAACACTGTACCCTCAAATACTAATATTGATAAAACTATAAAAGATGATGCAACCGTAGCCGATAGTGCTTTAAAGGAGGACGAAAAGAAAACATTGAGTGACGAAACAGGTGGTAATGATGATACAAACAAGGATGTTACTGGGGACGCCAATATCGTTGACACTGATACAGAGATTGATAAAAAACTGGATGATGATGGTCATGATGATGATGGTAAAACGGAAGCGAAAAAGAAAAAACTCTCAAGTGACTTTGATTTACGCACATGCGGTGACTTTATCGTTTGCGCAACTACCAAAGGCACTGAGGTTGTTGATGATGCCGCTATAACAAAGGAAATAAAATCTGAGTCATCAGCATGCGATGAGAATAAGACTAAAGCTAAGATTATTGACAGTAGTTTAGCAACCACATCTCAAACTGGGGAATCGGAATCAAATGATGAACCAAAAGAATTACTCGAAAAAGTTACTAAAGTCATTGATGAGAAAATCGCTCCACTTGAAGTCGCTGCCGATTGTGAAAGCGAAAAAGTTACAACAGAAGTGGAAGCAATAGCGGAGGAAATAATAGCGACAGAGATAATACCGATTGCAAAGGACGAAGTGAATGTAGATGTAGTTAATGTAAAGGTTGATGATTCTCTTGAAAAGTCAGAAATTGTAATTGATGTTAATTTAGTGCCAGCTGCTAGTAATAGTCTCTTAGATATTTACGATGAAAAAAAAGATGAGGAGAAAATGGATAAAGAGGATGATATAGAGAAAAGTTCAATTGATATGATGGAAGCAGCAGCGATTCCAATCGAAGTATCTGACAATAATAGCGTGGTCATGAAATTAGATCGAATCGTGCCTATGTCGGAAATTTTTTCAGCTGTCAAAGAGTCACCGACTATTGATAAAATTATTGAAATTCCATCAGCAATTGGAAGCATCAGAACCCTAACCACCGTGAC
This sequence comes from Ptychoptera albimana, assembly GCA_961205885.1. Taxonomy (NCBI): domain Eukaryota; kingdom Metazoa; phylum Arthropoda; class Insecta; order Diptera; family Ptychopteridae; genus Ptychoptera; species Ptychoptera albimana. The sequence continues at coordinate 1,586,605 of OY540803.1, forward strand.
AAATGTAAATGAGATTTTTATGGAGAATGATGGTGAATCATCTGGTGATACAATGGAAACAACATCATCACCAGTAATAACGGTAATCGAAGGTTTAAGCAGTAGTTTAATACAAACAGAAGTGAAAATGTCAACTGAGGATGAGGACGAGTCGATAATAATTTCAGCAACAACAGCAACCGCTGAGGCAATAACCACAATAGTGTCAACAAATGATAATTCTGGTGAAATGGAAGTAGACGATAATGTGGGTGTTGAGCCAATGGATCAATAATTAGTATTAGAAGAGACTTTTTTCATTTCAATTCATTTCATTACAAAGAGAAGATGAAAATGATGATGATGATATTCCACGGATTTATTTCGTTCATGTCTTTGAATCTTTGATCGATTTTTAATTAAAATTTATTATTATTTTTTTTTTATTGTTTTTGTTTTGTTTTCTCTTTTTTATATAAAATTCGATTTTATTATATATTTTTTTTTCATTTTAATTCATTATTCTCAACACACACACACACACACAAAAAAAAAAGGAAGAATAAAAGAAAAATTCTTCTTCCTCTTAATGATGATGATGAACCAGGGAAATATTTTAATTGATCAGATGAATCGTTCAGGAAGTGTCTTGTTGTCTTTTTTTAAATTCATTTTTTATTATTATTTCTTAATTTAATGTTTAATTAATTAAAATATAAAACCCACCATCACCACGATTACTACTATTTCTACTACTACTCATCCGGTATAAATGTTGCATATTTGCTGATTTTTCTTTCCTCATTTTTTTTCTCTATTATTACTACACCTTCGTGCACACACGCACAGGAGAAATTATCTAAAAGAAATAAATGTTTGTTAAAAAAAAAAAATATATAATAATTTAAATAAATAAAAACTTGATAATTTAGTTAATAATAATTATGATGAAAACAAACCAATTAATTAATATGTTTAATAAATAATTAAAATAAAAGAAACTTTTTTTGTGTTTTTAAATTCCCGGTGAAGACACCTTCCCAAAAAAAAAAAACTCCAAAGTCCGTTGAAATTTTTTTTTTTGTGGTTATGTAACACACGTCAATGTAGTTTAATATGCATTTGTTTTGATTATTTCTTTTAAAAATTAAATCACAAATTATAAATTATTGAATTAAAGAAATTTATTTTAATTAAGTTCAGTAATTAATTAATTTTAAAAAATCGATTAGCATTTAAAATTTTTTTTCAACCTAGATGTCAGTGTTTTTTCCCTCTCATATCGTATCATGTTTATAATATGGTTCATGTCTTTGATTTAAATTTGTGATGATCAATAAAAAAAATAAATATATTTTATCTAAATAGTAAATAATTAATTGTTTATTTATTACGATTATTATCATAAATAGAAAGTGATTAATTAATTAATTATTTTAATTATTATTTTTTTCTTCCATTTATATTTCATTTTTTCTGTTAAATACGCAATTTTTCTTAACTCTTTACACTTGTATAGTAAATGTTTTTTTCTTTTATTTTGTTGGGAAGACGTATACTGTGCACTCGCTTTAACATTAGTATTACACACAAAGCATAGAAACGAATTTCCATTTCTTTTACATATTTACCGATCCAGTGGTGGATCAGCAGTTAGCACAAGGAAGGAAAAAATTAAATTTTCGATACTATTTGGAATTTTACAGTGAAACAAGTGAACAGTTTCAGTTCGATTGTCGCACGTTACGGTTAATATAAACGAAGAAAAGAAAACATAATTGTTTTTCTTCTTTCTTTTTAATTCCTCTCGCCATATAATTTTGTTTTGTACAAAAAAAAAATAATTTTTTTTTTTAATTACAAAGTGGTGCACGGCAATTATATAAAAAAAAAATCTTTTCTCTTTATTGTTTTGTTTTAGTTTTTTAAGTTTTAAGGAAAGAGGATCCGAGGTATATCAAAAGAAAAAAGTGGAATTTTTCGTGTTTATTTTTGGTTTTTATCTTTAGCCACTGTTACTGTTAGTGAAGTTAATTAAGAGAAATAATAAAAAAAATTAAAATATTTCCTTGTGGATTTTGTGTTAAAAGAAAAAACAAATTTTCGTCATATAATTCGTTAGGATTGCAATGCGGGACCTCGCCAACAAAATGGCCGAACTCAAATTTGAGGCCCCACTAGCACAATTCGAGGAATCCGATGAATGGGGACCAGTAGACTATCAGTCATCAAATGCAAACAATATTAAGGCAGCAATTAGTGAAACGTTAACACTGAATTTAAAAGAAAACTCTGAGAACTCAAATAATATTTTGATAATCGATGATAATGTCGTCGAGAGTGCAGTGGTTGCGGCTGCTGCGGCAGCGGCAGCGGCTGCCATCGCAAAGAAGGGTGGATCACCAAATTGCAATACAAACAACGGAAATAATATAAATGGGAATAACAATAGGGATACAAATGTGGATAATTTCACAGAGGCATTTACCGGTAGCCTAGAGGATTTAGTTAATACATTCGATGAGAAAATAACAAAATGTTTTGGTAACTACGAGGAATCGGTTGAAGAATTAGCACCGGTTCAAGTTAGATCACAGGAGGAGATAATGAACGAATGCCAGTAAGTTAATAGAACGAAAAAAAAAAAAAATTAGTATGACTCATTCGTAGGTTTCCTTTGTCAACAACGGTGGAACGGTAATTCCACAGTTGTTGTAACACAGGAGAAAATTTCTTTTACTACGGCCGTCATGCAAAATTTCGTTTTTTTTTTTTTTTTTTGTATAATATTCTAAAAATAAAAATTCTTCTCTCTTGGCGTTTTGAAAATTTCTATTTAATATTTTTTCATGTAAGCGAAAAGTAGTTTTGGTTCATAAAAAGAAAATTTCAATTAAAACGAAAACGAAGAAAATACAGCCGACGCCATGTTTACATTTTAAACGCCCATCAAAATTGATTTTTCCTTTTCCCTCGCTAAAATAATAAAAAAAAAAAAATTCTTTGATTGTCGAATGAATTTTTTTTTTCTCGTTGTTTTGTTTATTTACTTTATTGTTGTTGTTGTTATTTTAGAGCTGTCATAAAAATGTTTTTTGTTTTGTTTTGTTATATGAAACAATAACTTTCTTATTGATTATTTTAATTAATTAAATCAATTTATATTCAATGTCAATTGTTTTATTTATTTTTTTTTTTCTTATATTATTTCGCTTATTATAACGCGCGTTGTCACATTTATTTTCGATGTAATAAATGACAGAAAAGTCAAATGTAATAATACATGAAAATACGCATGTGCATTAATTTGTAAAACGGTAAAAATATTTTAATGACGCCTCATTTTTTAGTTTTCTTTACCCCTCAAAACGTACTGTATTGTTGTTGTTTTTGTTACGAAGGTAATTGAAGCTTTTTTTTTTTTAGCAGCTAGTATTAGTCATTTAAACATTTTTGTTTTTGTTGTAATTATTATTGAAAATTATTATTAATAATTTTAGCAATGTATGTTACAAAAAACAACGAAGTAAAAAACTGCTAATAAGCGATCAATAAAAGAAAAAAAAAATTATTTCTTTGATTTTGCGCAAAAGAAAATTTTTTATTTCATCTATTTTGCTCTTTTTATACAAATTTTTTTTTTCTGTTTGCTGTTTGATACGTCATGCTGTAATTAAATAAGAAGAAGACGAAGAAGTTGTTTATTCAGTGTTGCTGCCTTGTAACAATTATTTTTCGGCTTAACTTTAAATTTATGATTCTCTCTACCTATTTAGCGGTTATTGGATTAAATAATTAAACAAAAAAAAAGAAAGAAAATACGACGAAGAATGTTTTTTTTTGGAGAGGTGAAAGGTTTTTTACTTTTGTTTTTGGAGAATTTGGAAAGTTTATTGCTTTTGTTATGCTGCTGCTGCTGCTACACATATGCGACAAATAATTATGCAAAAATAATTCAATATGCATGCATGACACGTTCAGCTGTCATAATAATTAGGTTTATGTCTTGACTAAACATTCTAATTTTATTTAGACATTTTTTTTGCTAAAAATAAATTTTCGTTTTACCGGTGCTATACTGTGAGTCATTAAATAAATTTAAATTAAATAAAATTCAAGCAGAATATGATTTATTAATTAAAATAAAAGAAAACAAAAATATTTTACCGCTGTTTAGCCGTTTTTTAAATCATTTTTGGTTGGGGCGGAACTTTAAAGCAGTCACTTAAGGAAAATGGGTTAAGAATTTTTATAGACATTTTTTTTTATTACAAAATTACCTTATTTATGCCTGGGTTTATTTTATTCTTGTTTATTTAAAAAAAAAAAAAATTCTATGACAGTATTAAGCGGAATTATAACGATTTGACGACTAGGATTTTATTCAGAAGATTTATTAATGTTAAGCGGATTATAAATAAATTTTGTTGTGAAATTATCACACGAAATGTATTTCGATGGTGAAATTGATTATAAAATATTTTTTATCCGCTAACAAGTTCTGTTCTATGGTTTTTGAGAAGCCAGTCCTGAAATTAATTCAACAAATGGGTTAAAATGTCGTTTTTCTAGTTATTTAATTGTGTTTTATACAGATGACGAAGGTTATTTAGTTAAAACAAAAACACAATATGCGTTATGATTATATTTTGTGGGTAATATTACTCATTTTTATCGTTTTTATTTATATTTTTATTTTTATTATATTTTAATGTTTATGCATTAATTTTTTGTATAATAAAAATTAATGAAATGACTTAAATGGAGGAATTTTTTCCTTACTTAAAATAAATAATAAAAAAAAAAATGATTTGCTTATTCGTTGCCTCGTTTTGGACTGAATGATGACGACGTCAACATTATTTATTTTGTTTCTTTTTTTTTTTTTATTTTGGCGATATAATATTGTAACAAGAGTTTATTTCATTTCAGAAACATCCTACACTATTTATTGTTGTAAACAGCACATGTTAAATTAAATTAAAGCGAGTTTAAGCGTTTTTTCATGACAAAAAAGTGAATTTTTCTAGAAATATTATAGGAACAATGCAATGATGTCGTTTATGAGTTCTGTAGGAGTTTAAATGGGTACTTAAGCGGTAACAACATTATTTTGATTGTTTATTGCCTAGTTTCTGTTTCTGTTGGATAAGTAGTAAAGATTTTGTTTAATACTCAAAACCATCCGGATTCGTGTCTTTTCGCAATAGCGACTGTACGTCTAGTCCCCAATTACAGCTAAAATACCAATAATTGGAGAAATTATTCCTACGGAAGTGAAGATTATTTATTATACAAAGCTTTTATTAATGTTTATGCTGTGCTAAGCGTACATAATTATTTATGATAACAACAACAATAACAATAATAATGAAAACAATGAAAAAAGAGTAGAGATAAGGAAACGCAACAAATCGTGTCACCCACACTTGAGTTTTTTTTTTGCAATTTTATAATCACGTAGCGACACATTTTTTTTTATTAATTATATGTCTTTTAAACTTTACCCTCTTTATCGTTATCAATTTATTTATTAAAAATTTAATTTAATTTAATTTAATTTTCCATTCAACTTGTTGTTATTTTTAAAAAGATTTAGAACAGGAAGTTTGCTTATAAAACATAAAAAAAATTTGTCGCTATCATAAACATGTGTTTGTGTCGAGTTTTTTGTTTTTTGTTCTAAATGTCACTTTACAAAAAAAAAAAATAACGTTTTGTTCTAATTTTTAATGCTGCATTTGTTTTATTAACAAAAAAAAATGGTTTTTTGTTGTAATAATTTATTGTCTTTGGTTGTTTTTAAATAAATTTCTCTCTCCTTTGATGCTGCTCTACATTTATTTGGCTGCTTTTTCGCTGTGTTAATTTTAATGAAAAAAAAGAAACAAAAAACCCCAGAAGCAATGATCTAATTTTATGTGGTAATTGTGTGGAGAGTTGTTGTCATTCCCTGTATTAGTATTTGTTGTATTACTATTGATTGATATTTATAAAAAATAATAAACTCTTCATTTTACAAAGAGATAATTAATTAAAAAATTTATTGTTTTAATTGGTTTAATTAATTTTCTTTTATATATATATTATTGTTATGTTGTCATCGCGAAGCATATGGATGATTTTTGTTTCTTTTATTAATTCACTTTCAATGTATGCGTTGGTATTAATAAATAAAGCTCAGGGCACAATGATTTGTTTTTTTTTTTTTTGTACACGTGAATAATCGACACGTAATTATGTAATTTGATTTTTTTTTAGCATTATTAGATGGATTATGCCACGTTAAAATAAATACATATAATGATGAAAAATAAAATAAATAAAATTTTATATTAACGGAACGTATGCATTGTGCCAGTACCTTTAATTTTTATATTTTGTTTATGTGTTTTCATGTTTTTTTTTTTATTTTCTTTAATAATATGCTAATATGGCTTTATTATTATTATTATTTAATGCGAGTGGGCAGTTTTTCTATTCATTTTTTTTTAAGTTCAATTTTAATGACTCTTAATTTATATATTTTTTTTTATGTATTGATTTTCAATGTTATTTATTTATCTAGGATATTAGTGTCATTGGTACGGATTATTTTTATTATTGGATTATTGTAAACTACCCTTTAGTTTTCTTTTTTTTATTATTATTATTGCTTTGTTATTGACGTCATAATTCAATGGCCAAAGCAAAGAAACGAAAAGAAAAGAAGAAAATCAATAAAAATGACAAATGTGGAGCACACGAGTTACCGCAAAAAAAAATTAAAAAATTAAAAAAAGTCAGTTGGGGAATCTTGGGAGGATTATTTTATTTTTTTTTTTTATAGTTTTTTAATGCGCAATATCTAGTAACGGCCGCCCTTTTTTGTTTTTTTCTTTCTATTGCGGTTGTCAAATAATCGAAGATTTGTTTTGTTTTGTTTTCATAATTTTAACACGCAATATATTTCTAGGTTTAATTTTTACAACCAATTTCTCTTCTCATTATAGAATGTGGTGGACAATTACCGGTAATTTTGGTAATATTTTACCTATAGATTGGTCAAAATCATATGCAAGACAAATGCATATGCCAACATTAAATTTAGGTGATAAACCAGCTGAAACACCAGATGATGAATTAAATGATTTAAGTTCAGAGGATGAGGCTGTCGCTAATGATTTGGATTTACATGCCTTGATTTTAGGTGGAATGCATACGGTAAGTTAAAATGAATTTTCTTTTCTGTTCTGTTGTATATTTTTTTAGTTAAAAAAAATTCTGGTTTTTGTAGGAACATGATCCAATAAAAACTGCCGAAGAAGTTATTAAAGAAATTGATGATATTATGGATGAGTGTTCACCGTCAGAGAGTGATGTTCTTGAATCAGAAGCAATGGAAAAGGCAAAAGAAGTTTTACGTTCACCACTCTATGAAGAAAGTTAGTTTTTGATTTGCTAGAGTATCCCCTGTTTCCTGTTTTCTAATTTTTTTTTTGTGTTTTATTTAACAGAATTACGTTCAATGTCAATTTCCCAATTAAATGAACTTTATATGGAATTAGAAATTTTAATACGTGAATTTTCGGAAACATTAATCTCTGAATTAGCATTACGTGATGAATTAGAATATGAGAAGGAGTTGAAAAATACATTTATATCACTATTGTTGGCGGTACAGAATAAACGAAGACAGTATCATGTTGAGAAGAAACGTGGAAAGACACAAGGAAAACAACCAAGTGGTTTGTGATTTTTTTAAAATGTTTTTTTTTTTATGTTTTGTTCTATAACTGAGGTTTCTTGTCTAGGTCTTGCTGATCCAAAATACTTGACAACAGTTATACCATATCATATGGATGGTGGCCCACCAGATAATCAAGCATTACAAGTTTTAATTAAAAGTTTGTGTTAATTAAAATTTAAATTTTAAATTAAAAATGAAATTAATAAAATTTTTCGTTGTTTTTCTAGTTTTAAAAGCCATAAATGAGGATAGTCCAACCGTTCCGACACTATTAACCGATTACATTTTGAAGGTTTTATGTCCAACATAGAGTAATTGTCCAAAGATAATTTAATTTAATATTAATTAAATTAAAGAAGGAGAAATTTTGATGGAATGGTTAAATGGTGCGTAGCCAATAAAATAGTTGGGTAGTCGTCGTCATCTTCGTTATCGTCGTCATTGTTGTTTGTTTGTTTAATTATTTGTGATTTTTTTTTAATTATTGTTTTCTTTATTAATTTATTTATTTAATAGAAATGTTTTCTCTATTTTATAATTTATTTATTTATTATTTAAAGTTTTTTTTTTTTTGTATATATTTTGATGGATTTGTTGTAGCGTTTACGTTGCTGCTGTTGGTGAGTGTACTGTGTGACGTACTGTTGAACCTTGACATGGTGATGCATTGCGTAATTCACAAAATTTATGTTTATAACGTGCAATATCCATTTATTATGATTTTTCATTAATTTTCCTTTAATTATTGAGATTTTTATGCTTTGGAGAAGTGATGAATTTTCGTTATTTTAAACAGCAAAAATTTATTGATATTTATTTAACTGATTAAGTTCTATTAATTTTAATTAAAAACTCAGATTTTTTTTTGTTCGCGCTTCTAATTAATAATTAAATTTAAATTAAAAAGAAAAGAGAAGTAAAAAAAGTAAAAAAAATTCTTTGTATATTTGTAATTTTGTAAATATTTTTATATTCTTTTCTTTTTATAAATGTGTGATATTTGTTTATTATTATTATTATTATTTAAAACAAAAATTATCTATTAAGAAGTTTAATTAATTAATTAAATGATATATGATTCTTGCCCTAATAATATTAAAAAATAAAGAAAAAAAAAAAAATTTTAAGCGAAGAATGTAATGCCATCTATTAGAAAAAAGAAAAATAAATAAATATTATTTTGCTTTATTACTTTCATTTCTAATATGAATTATTTATATAAGAAAATAATAAAAAAAAAGAAAACTCTTTAAATGCTAATTAATTAATAATTAAAACAAATAAAAAAAAAACGAAGAAATTAAACGGAATTGTATTCAGTATTTTTTTTTCTTTTTATTTATTTTTAATTACATTACTGAATTAATTAATATTTAATTATTGATTAAAATAAAAAGAAAGAAACATGAATTAGTTTAACTCTTATATCACGCACAAAATTTATATTTATATTTAAAATTTTTATTATTATTATTTATTAATAATAATAATAAAAAAAGGCACCATTTTTCACCAACATTTAATTCAATAATAATTAATTAGTTAATTAATTAATTAAAACATTTGACAGAAGAAGAATTTTATGTTTTTTTTTTAAAAGCTATAATATGCTAGCAGCGACATTATTTGTAAAAATTTTTTAACTACTCAAATTACAAACAAGGAGAAAAAAAAATCTCAACAAAACTAAATTAAATTAAAATTAATTATTAAGTCTTATTAATAACTGTCGCATTTAATTAATTAACTAAGTAATTAATTAATAATAAAATGAAAGAAAGAAATTTTTTTTCTTGTATAATTTTGTTTGTTGCTACCTAAAACTTTGTACGTTTATTACCCCTAATTGTAATAATTAATTAATTGATTAATTAATAATAAAGTAAATAATTTACTGGCTTAAAAATATAAATTATGTTTATTTAATAATTAAATAAATAAATAAACAAATGTAATTAATTAGAAATTGTTAAAGTAAAATAAGAAAAAAAATGTCATTGTGGAGAGAAGCAAAAAATTAGTAAAGACACTGAACTAATTTTTATGCTTTAAACACCACACTGCACATTACATTACTGCAGGTGTGGTGAATTATAATAACGTGTAACGTCTCGGTAAAACATTTTTCGTTTTCGTTACTTTAATTATTTTTTTTAAGGAAGTAAAAGTATTAAAAAACTAGCAAAATGTGTATAAAAAAAGAAAAATAATTAGAAAAAAAAAAAACATTTTTAAATGCAAAAGTGAATTAAATACAAAAAATATGTTCTTACGGCTTCGATTTTTTATTTTATTATTTGTATCGCACGTTAAGTCTGTGCTATGTAATTTAAACGCTACACTAGGTGAGTGTTAAAAACAGTAAGAAGAATTCTTTTTGTTTTTTAATATAAGAAACACGTGAGTTATATGAATTTTCTCACATTAATTGGCATAAAACAGAAAAGAATTTTTTTTAATTAAAGAATTTCTAAGATAAAATTATATTTTTTATTAATTAATTAATTGTAAAAGAATAAACAAAGCAAAAAAAAAATTTTAATTTAACGTCTGTTTAGTGAATACTTAAACCCCAGAAATACAGAAAGTTTTATGCAACCAACAAACAGGGTGACATATTGTTTAGCTCAGCAGCGTCCCAATATATGAATAAAAAAAATAATAAAATTATCACAGCTAAAACCTATGTAAAATTTTAATGGAAAAAAAAAATAAAAAACAATTTGCTTCTGATAAAAATTTTAATTCTTCTTCTTTTATTTATTTGGCAAGATAATCAATTTTTTTGTTTAGTTAAAAGTCATGGGGATTTTCACGTAAGGTGTTACCACCGTAGGCACGATTGTGTTCCCGTAAGCGCAGTGCATTAATTTCGATAAAACCTGATGCTGCCGATGGTGTTAATTTTCCATGGACGTCCATTGAAACGAGTTCCTGGTTGTAAAGACTCTTGTTGCTGGCTGTACGAGATATAGCCAAAACGCTACCTTTGAAGAGCTGAACGATTACCGATCCGTTGACGTTTTCCTGTGAGTTTGTCAAACATTTACGAACGTAACTGGCTTCCGGCGAGAACCACATTCCATTGTAAACGTAATCAGCCATTTTGTCCCTGAGGTATGATTTGACGCGATAGACTTCTCTGTCTAAGCAGAAAATCTCCAAATCCCGATGCGCACAGTAGAGAATTGTGCCGCCTGGTGTTTCGTAAACTCCACGAGATTTAAGCCCGATGAAACGGTTTTCAACTATGTCAATGCGGCCCACGCCATACTCGCCGCCAATTTTATTCAAATAAGTCAGAATATCGAGTGGACGCTCGTAGGTTATCCCGCTTTTCAGAATGGTCACTCGTTTGGGGATTCCATGTTGGAAATCAATTGACAGACGTATAGGTGTGCTCGGTGATTTTTGCGGATCCTGCGTCATTTGATACAATGCTTCAGGCGCAATCATTGACGGATCCTCTAAGATTCCAGACTCGAAACTTATGTGCATGATGTTGGCGTCCATTGACCATGGACTCGACGGTGTCGCACTCACGGGAATATTATTAACTTTCGCGTATTCCAGCAAGTCAACACGTCCCTGGAATCGCTCATAAAACTCAGGAAGGCGCCACGGTGCGATAACTTTAATGCTGGGATGCAGCGCGTACGCACTCAGCTCAAATCGAACTTGATCGTTGCCTTTACCGGTAGCACCATGAGAGATGTACGTAGCACCGAATTCACGTGCCGCTTCAATAAGGCCAACAGCTATGCACGGACGAGCAACAGATGTACCCATCAGATACCGCTCCTCATAGATCAAACCCATTTGAATTGCTGGCCAAATGTAATTCTTGACGAAAACTTCTTTCATGTCCTTGATAATGACCTTACTGGCGCCAATGCTTAACGCCTTTTCACGGGCAGCACCAAAGTCTTCCTCCTGCCCAATATCAGCCATAAAACAAATCACCTCATAGCCTTTCTCGAGCAACCACTTTAGTATACAACTGGTATCCAAACCGCCTGAATATGCTAACAGAACTTTTGTACCTTTTTCCATCTTTTATTTTTTCTATGTAATTTTCGCAACGAACTTCTTCACCGACTCCAAGCAAACAAATAACTAAACGCAGTGATTAGAGTAATCCCAATTTTTTTGTTTGTTTTTATTTTTATTATTTTATTTTAAAAAATAGCAAACTCAGAACCCTGTCAAGAGGTTATCATTATCAAATAGAATAAAAACAATTTTTAATCGTAAATTTCTTCTTTTTTTCCAATCTTCTTATTTTTAATTAAATTATTGTGGGATCTTTAAGCACTTACCAGGTATTTAAAAAAAAAAAAATTGTTGCACATTTGACGAAATTTATTTATAAAGGAAAAAAGTCTCCAAATGTGCTATAGAAAAATCCGAGTCTTATCCAATCTTACAACCAGCAGCGAAAAGAAAGAAAAGCAATAAGAAGCAACAAACAAACCTGTGTAGAAATAATTAACAAAATAAAACAATTTTTTTTTAAATTTCTTTACTAATTTAAATAATTTTTTTTTTTTTATTAATTAATTAATTTTATTTGCTTAGGTTACAAATACAAATCGAGAAGATTTTTATTTTATTCTATGAATTAGTAATTTTGCATACATATATTTGCATGCATATATTTTATAATAATATATAATAATAATAATAAATAATTAATTTTAAAGAATTTTCTATTATTTAATTATGAATTTTTGATTAAATATTTGCATTAAAACACATTTTTCTCTAAATTTTATTAAATATTTATGGAAATTTTTTAATTAATTGAAACAAAGTATTCTCTCTCTTATCTATCTCCCATCTATATCACATAATAAGCGCCAAATTAATTATAAAACGATGATCACTCTCTCTCTCTTTTCTTGCTTTGGATTATTTAATTATGTGTCCCGTGTATCGGCCCCATTAATAAGGGCGATAAAATTAATTAATTTTGTTTTAATCACAAATTTTTAGTTTCATCTTTTCTTTTAATTATTCAATAAATATTCAGAGAGGGGTAGTAATAGTAGTAGTAATTTCGTACAGCAGAAATAAATAAAATAAATAATCTGGTTTAAAGCAATAAATACATACAACTGGTATAACAAGAGAAACTGATATAACATTATAGTAGTTTTCATATTGAAAAGATTTTTTCTTTGCTTTTTCGCTTACAAATACAAATTACAAGGACAAGAATTACACTTAGAATCTTTTTGTCTTAATATAAATTAAAAATAAAATAACGCGAGAATTAATTTCAATTCAAAAATTTAAAACAACTATTTTTCTTTTTTTTTTTTGGTTTCACCATTCAATTCATCCACCCTAAACACGTCAGCAGCTTAAAGTGCGTCACAAAATTCATTATTCGTCGTCTCTTATAGCAACCACAAATGGGCAAGAAAATTTTCTTTTCTTTTTCACTTCTCTTTTTTTTATAAATATTTTTCATTTAATATATAACAATAACAGTAATTAGAATAAAAGCAATTTTGAATGTACAAATAATTATTAAATAATAATAATTAAAAAAAAAAAAACGAAAAATAAAGGAAAATACTGAGAATTTTTCACACGTCAATAAACAAACAAAAATGGAGAAAAAAAAAATTTAATCATCCTTTGATAAGGGACCCAAATCATTAAGGAAACCCTCTGGTGTTAGAATGTGTGATGAGCCAACAATAACTTCCCAATTTTTAGCATTTGATGTCACCTCATATGCACAACGCATCTCTGAATAACTTAAACCGCCAACAACAAAGACAATTAACCGTGGTACATTTTTAACCGCTGTCTGTGTCTTATCCTTATGCCAGTGTCCATAACGGGCACTACTTGTTGGCGCATGATATGTGGCGTTCTGGGAACGTCCACCAAGGAATGGAAAATGACGTATATCTAATTTATCCTCAATACTATCCTCCATTATATCTTTAATAACAGGAGTCCAACGTGACATTTGATACGTGTGCTCGGTAATACGTTCCTTACGTGGAACTGTATACGTCTTCTTACGATTACTCTACACAAACAAAACAAAAAATTCATTTTAATCACATTAAGAATAAGAATGAAAAAAATAAAAAATACAAACTCACATCTGAAATCACATTAACACCCAAGAAACTTAAATTACGAATCATATCCTGTTCCTTAGGGCCAATTTGTGCATGCGTAAATAATTTCGTTAGATTCTCCTCGGAAATACCATTTTTAATCATCACATACAATGAGATGATGCGAACTTTATCATAATTTGTAACAGCCTGATCCAATAATATTGGCACAATATTACGCATATGATCTTTTATTTTTTCACCTTCTGCATCTGTGCCCATTGCCAAGTCTTGTTCAACACGACATAATTTATCAATTGTTCCCTGGTAAAAACACACAAACAGTGAGTCAATTAATCTGAATAAATAATCCAAGGAAATAAAAACACAGAAATCTACTAACTTGATAAGCCTTCATGCAATCCTCAGCCAAATGCAAATGTGTGCCGTACTTTGATAATTCCTTTTGGTATTGCGGCATCTTTTTAATCATTTGTGATAAATCACGCATTGATTGTTTATCACCTAAAAATTTAAATTCAATTAATAAACAAAAATAAATAAATAAAAAATATCAATCAAATTACTTTGACTCATCCGTTTCGATTCAGTAAATTCTTTTAATTTTTTTGTTACTTGTTGCGATACAACAGCAATATGTTGATGCCGTAAATCAACCCATAATTCATCATTTTCATCCAATAAAACCTCTTTGAATGGCCCATTTGGTGATGGTAAATATTTATAAACATCATTAACGATCGGTAACAAGTCATAAGCCATCGCTTGTAATGTTAACTCGTGTAATAATGGAGAAACACAATCAAAACCACGATCCAAGATTAATAATTGTGAACGGGCTTTTTCAGGACCTTCACCCATTGTCGGTTCATCAGCTTTATAAGCGTCCAATTTCTGTTGTATTAATTGTGCCAACTCAACATTACGATCCCAATCGCTACGATAACGTACCGATGGATATTCACCAAGTGTTGCACATAATGTTGCCACCTGTTCAGCAATACGTTCCATATGTGCTAAACGAACAGAGGCAAAACTTGGCGAATATAAACATTGGAATGTATCTGGTGAATCAAGTGAAAATACCTACAAATAGAGACGAGAAAATAAAATTTATTAATCCTCGAATCAAAACAATTTATAAAACAAGCAAAAGCATAACGAAAAAAATAAAAATTAAATAAAAAAAAAACACAAAATTAGTAATAAATTAGTAAAACAGAAAAGAAACAATTAAATTAAAATTTTTTGGTTAGTTTTAGAAAGATCATCACACCTGACACTCATATGGTAGAAAGGCAATGTTGATCTCCTTTAAAGTTTTTATTTTTCTTGCCGTATATGATTTGCATATATCATTAAATAATTCCTCTGGGCAGACTGTAAATAAAAAGATTAGCAAAGGAAAGAAAATTAAATTATTTTGTTATTTCGCTAAAATCAGCAACGTTCGTTCCTATCTAAAGATTGAAATTACAAAAAAAAAAAAACCCAACACCGCAACAACACACTTGTTAGTAAAACAAAATACAAATTAATGAACACAGGACAGACACAAATAATTTATTTTAATTTTTGTTTAGTTAATTAGTAATAGAAGAAGCAAAAAAAAAAAAAATAATAATAATTTATCATCACCTGTTCTTCGTATGGTACAAATGCAATATTTATTTCTTTGCAAGCTTTCATGTATTTAACAATATTCGCTTTCTTAAACATCTGAAATATTTCATTTGGAATAGCTGTGTTGCGATAGTTTTTTTTGTGTGTGTGTGTGTTGTGTATATTTTCGCGTTTACAACAAAAAATAAATAAAAAAAATAATTATAAAAGAAAAGAAATAAAATGAATTAAACAAAAGGAAAATTACCTTCCGTAAAGAATACATGAGCTGCACGATACATTGGACGATTTGGATGTTCAAAATCAACCATCAAAGCTTTTACAGATACTTCTGATGGTGTTATTAGATAAACAGCATCCATTGTTGGTAATGGTTCACGTTTTTTATGAATATCTTCAACCACTAAAAGTTAAATAAATAAATAATTTAATTAATTGAATAATAGAAAAACAAAACAAAATTATTTTACTGATACTAACATGTTATCCCTTCAGCACTGATATCATGCATTTTAACACATGCGGATACCATACGCATTGCAAGTTTATCAACAACAAGAACACGCCATTCAACATTTTGCTTACCGGTTGCACCTTTTTTTGTTGTTGGTGCACCTTTATAACGAATTACTTCGTTTGTTATCTCTGGAAAAATAAAAAGAATTAATTAATTGATGAATCACAATTAACCGGATTACATCAAGCATAAACAAAAACAACTAAAAAATGTTTCTTGAGATAAACGTCAAAAAAAAAATGAATGACGTCATAAGATATTGTTTGCGCAAGTGTCAAAAATTTTTTTTTTTTTTATTGATGATGAAAAATCAATAAATATTTTTTTTTCTTTTGATTCATTGATTCGAGAATAAAATAGATTTTTTTTAACTAAAAGAAAAGAATTTTTCCTTTAAATTAATCTAGTAGATAATAATAAAACACAGAATATTAATTAATATGTAGGGGCGTTCCCATACCATATTAATTAATAAAAAAAAAATCAATTTTTATTGTATTGTGAAATGACAAATTTTTTTCATTCTTTTATAAACAGCTTGTTTGTTTATTTATTTATTTTAAGAAGAAAACGAAAAACATTAACAAACATTATAATTTTAACTAATTACTCGGTTTATTTACTTTCAAAAAATTTATTGTTTTTATTTATTTAAAATACTCACTTTGACCAACTTGTACTTTTAACGCCATGATTTTCTCGACTAGTATTTGTAGTATGTCTTGTATGGTGATATTAAAAATTAAAATCTAACATTCAACGTACGTTTTTATGCTGCTTCAACAACTGCGCAATTTATGATTGAACGAGAATCGTACCATTTAGTAGCCATTTTATACCATTTAAAACTTTTAATTAAATTTTTTTTATTTAATTTAAATTTCCTTCAATTTTTTTACTTACGAAATATTAATTAGAAATTTATTAATTATGCTTTTAAAAGCAAACGAAAAAAATATGCAAACTGTTTAAAACATAAAAATGCATTAATGCCGGTTAAAAAAAAAATACAGTATCTAAGACATAAACCATCAAAATAAACATCGTGAATAGAATTTAATCACCCAAGAAAACCCAAGGAAAAAGATTAAAAATAAATAAATTAAAAAAAAAAAAAAACAAAATTCCTCAACAGTTTTTTAATTAATTAATTTTTTTTTAGTCAATTATTTTATTTATCTCTCTTTAATAATTGGTTTTCATTCTTTCTATATTAAATTAATATTATTGGAATATTTGATTGAACTCTCTTTCTCTCTCTTTGCAATTAATTAATAAAATAAATCTCAACAAAAATTATTTACAAAAAAAAAAAAAAAAAATGATTATTATTATTATTTATACATAAAAAAAAATTTATATAATAATTAAAATTAATTAATTAATTTAAATAATAATTATTAATTTCTCCTGATTTTTGCACACATGCAACAAGCAGCAGCATTTGTTGCTCTTTTCTATATATAAATTCTACGTAATTTTCTTAATTAATTATTTTAATATAATTAAACTTTACACATTTAATTATTTATTTAGCTAAGCTTTGGGAGGCTTTAATTTCTTTTAATTAATACAAAACAAAGAAAAAAAAATTAAAAAAAAAATCTCATCTCGTTGTTTGTCGTTTTTTTTTTTTTTTTTATTCACAATAATCCTTCAAATACAGTAGGGAAAAAAAAAATAAAGGCACGTCTTTTTACTCGCCGCCGCCGCCCACATTATTTTTTTTCCTCCTGTAAAACTATTGTATGTACCAGCAAAAACCTGTATATATATATATATATTATAACAGTATAAAATACTGTAATCCTTAATTAATTAATTAAATAATAATTAGTATAAAACAAATAATTAATTAATGTTTTTTTTTTTTTTTTTTGTGTTTTTTCTTTTTGTCATTTAAAATCTACATCAAAATACTTTCTTTTTTCTTTCCCATTTTTCATCTCTTGTGGTTTTCTTATGTTTAATTTCCCTTTTCACATTCATAAAGTAATTAATTAATTAATTAATTAATTAAAGAAAAGAGAAAAGAACAAAGAGAATTAGCTTTTGCTTTAGTATTGTCGATTTATGTTTCCATTGTTGTTGCCATAATAAGGCCGATCAGGTAACTTTGGTGGAGGATTTGGTACGGGCCGACTATAATAAACAAACAAAAAATAATAATAATAATAAAATAAAAATAATAATAAATAAAAACAAATAAAATGAATTAAAATAAAAAAAATAAACTTTCAACCATCACCAAACAAACAAACACAGTTTTTTCCCAAGCTTTTTAAAAAGCATTCAAATTGCGAACAACAAACAATAACCGCGTATAATATAGAAAAATCGCACACGCATTGTAAAAAAATAAAATCATTTAAATTTTATTATAAAAACTAATTAAAAAAAAGAAAAAATTCCACACGCAAATACACAAAGTGCATCATCCATTCATCACGCCATTTTATAAATTTCAAACTTAAAACAGAAAAAAAAAAAAAACAAAATCAAATCTTAAAATGTGCGTAGTACACACGAGGTGTAAACCTAAATCCATGCAATAAAATAATTTAAAAAAAAAACCCAAACCAAACCACTATTTAATTAATTAATTATAAAAAAAATAAAATTAGAAATTTTAATTAATTTTTTACCAGAAGTTCCACAAAAGGTTTAACGGAAACGTAAATTTATTTAACTGTGCGTGCTAGATATATGTATAACAAGAATGTTGTTAATAAACGAATAAAACGTGATAGAATAATAAAAATAAAAATTAATTAACATAAAAGTAGCAGCAGCAGCAGCAGATGCGGCTTGCACACACCGAACAATTAATTAATCAAGATAAATAAAACAAACACCTGCACCAAAAACAATTAATTTAGCTTAATTAGTATCAATCATCATAAAGAAAAAAATTAAAAAAATCATAAATTAACGAAATAATTTCACCAATTAATTAATCTCGGTTCTCTCTACTGAAGGGACATAAATAAATTAAATTAATCGAAAAGAAAAACATTTTTTTTTTTTTTTTATTAACATTTTTCCTCATTATTTAATTATTATTTATTTATTATTTATTATTATTTTATTTTTTTGTATTTTATTTTTCTTTATTATTTATTTATTTAATTAATTAATAAATTACAACAATAGCATGGTAATATATTTTTATTTAATTATTTAATTATGTTTTTTTCATTTTTTTTATTAATTTTTTTTTTTCAGGTATGCTTGTGTGTTTTTTTTTTTTTTTTTTAATTAATTTTTTAATGTGTGATAAATATATTTTTAATTTTTATAATTAATTAATTAAATATTCTTTTTGTTTCGTTAATTTTTTTTTTAATACATTCAAGTCTTATTAAATATTATAAATATTATTTTTTTATTAATTTTCTTTTTGTTAATTTGTTTAATTAAATTAATTAATTTGAATAACATTTAGGTATGTGTAAGGGGTTAAGGTGGGTGAGTGATGGTAAGATGGTTTATATATAATTTCTATATTCGTTTTAAATTAATTTTTTATTAAACAATGAACCTTAAAGTGTGCACACACACACACAAATTTATTTCTATTAATTAATTATTAAAAAAAAAAATTATTATTATGTAAAAGCAGGAATTAAAAAAAAAAATTAGCAACAAAAACCAGACTTTTTAAATATTAAAACCCAATTTTGGTATAATTTTTGATTTTTTAATTATCGTTAATTATGAATCAACAGAGTTTTTGGACAATTATTTTATCCATGATTGAAGTGAATTGATTGACGTTTTATTTTACTTTAGAAATACAAAATTTATTTGCTCAATACACCGGAATAAACAGTTGAGCTCTACCAGTACGGTGATCAAATAATTTTACTCAACTCTGATTGGTTATTAAAACTCATTTGCTCAATTAATTAAGGTCGTGCAATAACCGGAGCACAATGGACTACTCTTAAGTAATCAATCAAAACTCACATCAGTATTGATGAGATTTTTTTTTTTTAAACAAGGGATGTTACCTAACCTTTAACCAGTCACTTAAATTAATTCACCAGGCTTTTTACAACTTTTACGTTGTTAATTAACAAAAAATATCTTTTCATGCTTTGTTAGTTAAAAAAAAAAAAGTCTCCACCGTGTTAATTCAATAATTAATTAATCAAAAAATACCACCAATGAGGGGATTAATTAAAAACGATAAAAAATGGAAAACACAAAAAAAAAAATACTTGGTGGGTTTGTTTGAAATCTTTTTTTTCTTTTAACGATTAAAAGGTAAAAAAAAATGTATGCAAAACACAACAGGGCTTAACATTCAGCTTAATTAAATTAATAAAATTTAATTTAATTTCTTTCTATTATTTGGAATAATTGTGAATGATTATAGTAGTAATAAATACGACGAGAGAGTTATAAGCATTTCTGTTTTTTTTTTTTTATTAATTGATTAACTAATTAATTAATTAATTTTTTTTTTTTTTAATATCTCACTAAATTTACAAATTTTCTCTTCTACTAATTTTTATTTTTTTTTTATTTTCATTGTATTAATAATTAATTAATTACATTCTATGCAAAAATCTTAGACACAACAATTAATTAATAAATTATTTTCTTTAATAATAATTGAATTGATGATTCTTCTAAGAGAATATAAACACACGAATAGTTCATTAATTAATTAATTAAATAATTAAAAAGCTTGAATAAATCCCTCTACAAATATTTATTTATTTTTATATATCATCAACTAGAGTTATTAATTAATTAAATAATTATCATTTCATTTAGTTTTTTTTTTATTATTATTTTATTAACCACTAAGGCCTAATTAGTTAAATTTTATTTAACAAAAAATTAAATAAAAATGAAATAAAAATAAAAAAAGAAAATAATTAAAAAATTTCTACACTTCGTTTTTTTGTCACACATTTTTCTATTAATTAATATTTTTTATTTTTTTTAACTTTAAACGATGTCATGGTTAATTGTGACTTAAATAACCCACATTAACCGTTTAAGTGTTAAAATAAATTATTTTTTAATATTGATTAGTTTATTTCAAGCATTCAATAGGGTCAATAATAAAAACGCAAGAGTTATGTTTCATGGTTTATTAATTAATTAATATAATCATGGTTAATTATAGAACCAAAGTATTGCTTTCGTTAGGTGATTAAAATATCTCTTTAATTCTTTTAAAAAAATTACAAAACCATTTAACAAAAAACTCTACGTTAGAATTATTATCAGAATTTAATTACTAAAAAAAAAAACGAAACAACGACACCGAAATAGAATAGAATTTCCTTCGCTTCAATTTTTCTTTACTTAATTAATTAATTCAAATAAAAAAAAAATTGATTATCTCACAAAACCAAGGTTAATTAAATTAAAATTTTATTTGCAAAATAAATAAATAAAACAACAAAATGCAATGAAAATAAAAACAGAAGCAGCAGCAACAGCAAAATTACACTTTCAAAACTGTGCCAAGGATCAAACTTATAATTATTTCAAGAACATTTTTAAAAGCACTTTTAAGAGTAAATCTTATATAAAACAAAAAAAAAAAAACGTTGAATAGTGGGTGGTGGTGAACAACAAAAGTCTTTTGTTTTCCTTTTTTATTAAATTAAATGCTGTAAACGGAATGTTTTATTTTGCTTTTTAACAACTCCTGATTAAGTAAAGAAATTTATGGAATTTTCTACAATTTTACAATTGAGTAGCAGCAAGGAGCAGCAGATTTTTTATTTTTTTTTTATTATTATTATTTTTAAAGCAGGGTGCTGCTCTCAAAAATCTCACCTATCAACTAGAGCAAATATTAAAAATCAACAAAACACAACACAACAATCGTGCTATTGTTAGTAGTTAATTAAATTTACTTATTATGATACCCCGTCCAATACGGGGCTTTATTAATTTATGTTTATTAGTTAATTAATAATTAGTAAAGTAAAGATTTGTTATTTTATTATTTTTGGTTAGATAGTTGTTAAGAGGATTAAATATATAAAGTAAAGTAACGGATATGAATTCTTTACTTGAATTTACTGGAGAAGACACTCGATAATTCATTTATAGCTGCATTTGTGACAGCCTGTCCAACCGCTTGATTAACTTGTTGTCGCATTTGTCCACTCATCATCATACCACCTTGTTGCTGTTGCTGTTGTTGTGGTCCTCCAACACGACTATAAAATAATTTTTTGTTGGTTTTTTTTTTTTGCTCTCATTTAATTTTTTTTTTTTTTTATTACATTTTATATTTCGCGATTTTTTTTTTTTTAATTTATTCATAAACAAATAATAATAATAATAATAATAATAAATAAAGAAAGATCACATAAAGAACATAAAAAAAAGCGAAAAATAAATAAATATATACAGAGGAAGTAATGTGGGATGGATATGTAATGGAATGTTCAACATTAATCAGGAAGCAGACAAAAAAGAAAAAAAGAACAATTCGTTAAAGAAAAATCATCGCTAATTAATGAATAATCCGTGTTGGTTGATAGAGTTATAAATGTTTTGACACGTAACTGATAAATAATAAATCGCGTTGAAATAATCAAACAAAACGTATGGAAAAAACGTAAGAAAAGAGTGAAAAAAAAAAAAACATAGAAGAAAAAAATTAAATAAAACCAGGAAATGGGAACATTAAAAAAAAAATAATAATTAAGAAAAATCTAAATAATAATTAAAGAAATAAAAAAAATAGTTTTTTATTCTTGTTCTGAAAGATTAATTCAAGTTTTAATTAAGTTTTTTTGCTAACGTTTTTTTTTTTTTTAAATAATTATTAATTTCTCTTGTTAATTTTTAATTGATTTCATTAGTTAATTAATTAATTGATTAACTAACAATATTATTATTATTATTAATTTTACTTTTATTTATTTTTTTTTTATTATTATTTATTTATTTAACAACAAGATATTGATGTGAACAAGAACAATTAAAATTACGTTAAATATACAACATCAAACACACAGATAATTATGTTAATTTAATTATATTTAAAAAGCACATTATTTTGTTTTATTTAAATTAATATTTTTCTTCATCATAATCTTCGTCTTTTTTAATTTAATTTAATTAATTAAACACACATTAATTCAATGTTTTATTGGCTTTTCGTTGTTTAATTATTTATTGGTATCATCGCCACCACAAGAACCATCATTCCATTTCACCACACAATAAAAATCCAAATCAAAATCAAAATCAAAATAAAAAAAAAAAAACAAAGCCAACAAAACATGAATAATCGTAATTAAATTAGTTAATTGATTTTTTTAATTTAATTATATTATTGTATTGAATGAATAATTTAATATAAGTATGTTGTGGTGTGAGAAAAGGAGAATTATTATTATATTTTCTTTTCCTTTAATTAATTCATTTATTTTTATTACTAATTTTATTTAATTATTTATCTAATATTATTTTATTTATTTATTTAATATTTTTTTTCCCTACAATTAATGGAAGTGCGTTTTTATATTTAATTTTTTTTTTTTTTTTGCTTTTTTAATATTAATTTTTTTATGTGTGAAGATTATTTATATATATATATATATTTGATTAATTAATTAATTTATTTATTTATATAACAATATATGAGCCTGCTAAACATTTAATTATTTATTTATTTATTTATATTGGAAATGTTTTCTGTATTAAAGTATGGAGTAAATTTAGAACAGTAAAACTATGATTAGAAATATTATGGATAAAACGTCCCTCTCTGTTGTTATTTATTAATTTATTTAATGAACTAATTAATTACTTAAGCGTCTGTTGTAATAAAACAAACAAAAAGAATTTAAACTCTCTAAATAAGGTAACAGACACTTAAGGTAACAAAAATTAACCGGAAGACGACGTTTTAGTTGTAATGCTTCCAAAACAAATATTTAAATCCATAGTTTTAGTTTTACTGTTTAATTACTAATAATTTGCATAATTAAATACATAAAATTAAATTAATAATAACAGAGAATAACGTAACGTAACGTAAAATATCCTTTAAACACAAATAAAAAGGTTAGAAAACACTTTCTAATTTTTACTCAAACACAATTAACGTAAGGATTAACATAAGAAATGTCATTTAAAAATTTGTTTACATACCGATACAGATACACAATTTTCTGCGCTTATTTATTTATAAATTGAATAAACAAATTTTTAAATGACATTTCTTACGTTAACGTAACGTCAATTGTACTCAGGATATTAACACCAATTTTATTGTTTTTGCAAAATTAATCTCTCTTTATTTATCTGTGTTTTGTTAGTTTATCTCTCTGTTTTGTTTTTTTTTATTATAAATTAAATTAAATTAAATCAAATTAAATTCATTAAACATTTCCCTCTTCTTTCTATATATATATATATTTTTTTTTTATTATTATTATTTATTAACTCTAAACATATTTTTTTCTTTATTTTATTTATTTTAATCATTTATTTCCTATTTATAATGTTTTTTGTTTTTATTTTTTATTAAATTTCTTAAAATTATTATTTAAATAATATATATTTTATTTATTTTATTATTTTTGCATATTTTATTTTTCTCCTCTTTATATATTTATATATATATAATAAAAATAATAATTTTAAGTAGAAATGAAAAATAAAAAAATTAATTTAGCGCCGCCTGTAAATATAATTAATTTTTTTTTTTTGGATTTTGATTTTTTCAATTTAAAACGTTTTAAAGAAAATAAGAAGACAAAAAAAAATTCTAAGCGTAAATAACGAAAATTAAATTAAATAAAATAAAATAAATAAAATTATTCTAAAAAGGATCAGGATTTAGTAAGACAGGCACGATAGGCGAATAACGCGATACCATCAATATCGGATTTACAAGAGAGATGAAATTTACGTAAATGGGTTAAAAAGCATTAAATAATTTTTATCACAATCAAAATTTACCAGATATTTCTATAGAAATTACCTGGTATTTACTTTTAAAAAAATATTTACAAAATAAATTTTCTTAGAAATGGTTACGATGTTTTTTTTTTTTTACAAAGAAATCAACATGGGAACAAAAATTATCTCATTGACTGTGACGCGACTATGACACTAAATTTCGTATTTTATCATAACAAGGTAAATAGGGTTTGTGGGGATAATAAGAAGAAAGTAAGAATAGAAAAAAAAAATAAAACAGAAAAAGCTAAAAAAAAGAAAAGAAGAAAAAATATTTTTTTTATTACTTACGATGGTACTAATGGAGCTGGAAGAGCTTGTCCCTGTGGACGCCCTTGTGGTACTGGTGGTGCACCACCAGGACGATTTGGAATAGCTGGTGCTGGTCTACCAGTAGCTGGTGGTGGTGGTGGTCCACGTCCACCAGCACCCTGAGGAGGTCCCTATACATTTACCACAAAATTATAATAAATAAAAAAGATTGAAACAAATATTATCAGTAAAAATTACCTGCTGTTGAATGGGGGTTGCTTTTCTTGGACCACCAGGACTAGGTGGTGATAATCTTGGATTATCCAAACCACTTGATAACCAATCATTTTTAACTGGTGGTGGTACTGGTGTTGAAACTGTTGCCATTGATACATCACCTAAGCAATAAAACAAATTCAATTAGGATTTAAAAGGACTTTTAAAAAAAATGTGATTTTACCAATAATATGTAAAGCTTCCTTGCATGCATGATACATGCGTAACATTTCTTCTCTTTTAAGTGCCTCCTCTGGACTTTCTTCCATCATTTGATTCTGTTATTACAAAAATTATTATTATTATAAAAAAATAAACCGAAATAGAAATTAATAAAAATTTACCTGATCTGTTGATGCATACAAATGTGCCAATAATTCACCATTTATAAAATCTTTTGCATTATTTATAATTAACATCATTATTGATTTTGGTACCATATCACGTGTTGTTTTTGTTACAATTTTCATATAAGAATCCACCAAATTACGTATTGTCTCAACTTGACGTTCAAGTTGTGGATCTAATGAACTTTGTTCAGCTTCACTTTGTGACTAAATGAAATAATTAATTTTTTATTTTATTAATAAAACAAAATAGAAAATATTTTAATAACAAAACTGAAAAACATAAATATGTACACAGAAGAGAGAAAAAAATAAATTGTTAATTAGTAAATTGGTGTGTTGTGTTAGAGGAGAAATTTTGTATCTTTTTTCATTTCCTTAATCCTTAAAATAGGTTCCAAGAACAAAAAAAAAATAAAAATAAAAAAGCTTTTAATCCCTAATAAATTCTATAAACTAATTTGGAATTTTATTTGCTTTTATTATAAAAAACAAAGCAAAATTTTAAAAATAAAATAAATGGAAAGCAAAGTAAACATGCAGTAAAATAATGTTTCTTGGAATATCTTTTCTCTTTTTTATAGTAAAACCAATAAGGATATTTTAATTAATTAATTTAAAAAATTAAAAAAAAAAAACAGAAAACAAAAGACCAATAAAAAATAAAAATGGAAAAAAAAAATACAACGAAATTATAGACAAACCTCAGTCCCTTCCGCCTGTTTATTGTTTTTTGCATTAAAGAAAACAGAATCAATATTATTTTTCCACTGTTTATGAGTAAAATTTTTAATTATAAATTCAAGAATAAATCATAAGAGTACGTGACAGAATAAATATTAACAAGAAGAAATGATAAAAAGAAAAAGAAAAAAAAATTAGATAAACTAGAGAATTTGTCAATAGAAAATTACCTCATCACCGCTAGCGTCTGCATTATCTTTTTCTGGATAAACACCAGCACGTAAAAATGATGCCTTCCATGAATCAACCTCATCAACACTTTCACATGATAATTCCAATTGTTTGTAATCCTTTAAAAAGAGAGAATTTTTTTTTTATCATAAAAATAGAAAAAAGAAATTGTCTGAAATGCAAACAACAAACTTTGTAAACATTACGTCCATCTGGACTAAATAACGCAAATGTATGACGTCTAGACATAAATCCTTGTTCAATATCACGTAATTTAAGACCATCTAAAGGTAACATAAATTTCTTTTCTTTTTCATCTTCATCCTTGTACCATGAAATACTTTCAGATGTCAATGAAAACCAATAAGGACGAGAACCACCTTTCATTATTCCCAAATTTTGTATACACATATGACCTTTTCTTATAACCTGAACACCAATATTTCTTGTACCAGTTTTATTTGCATTTTCTGATTTACTTTGAGCACTAGAAATAAATAAATAAATGACAAAAAAAAATGTAATTAAATATTAAATTAGATGGGGAAAATAAATCTTTTTTTTTTTACTTTGCAAAACCAATAAAATCCTCATGATTTGTATTCATATAAGCCAATTCAAAATCAATCAATAATAATATTTGCTCTTTGCAATGCTGTTCACGTTGGCGTATATGTGTTGTTATAATACGTTCAGTTTCCTCACGAAGTCTTGGATATCTTGCCATCTAAAGGAACAAAGAAAAAAATTTCTTTTTTTAGTTTCTGCCTTATTTTTTTTTTGTGGAATTAATATTTGAACAATAATTTTACCTTATCTGTGCAAATACGGACAACATTTGATAATTCTTGTACGACTAGATCAACACATTTTAATACTGGTTCCTTTAATTGTGTTATTTGCCTTTTGACAATTGCTTCAAATGCCATGTCAGGTGTAAAAAGACCAACACGAATACCATGAATATTTCTTATAGCAAATGATATTTCACGACGTAATTCTTTTTCATCACATGACATTTTAACAATTTCAAAACGTAATCTAGAAATTAAAATAATTTTTTTTTTTTTGTTTTCGTATAATAATTTTTAGATTATGTTAGAATAGAAATAGAAAATTAAAGAATTAATCTCTCACAAGGAAAAATAAAATTAAATCAAGAAAATAGAACTTTTTTTTTGTTTATTTATTTACCGTTCATGAAAGATACGATTTATTTTTGCACCTCCAGATAATTCATTGGTGCTTACCAATGCTGAACCAGAACCTTCAATTGTACGTTCAAAATCAGATTGTAACTGTTGTATCATTCTAAAAAATAATTTAATGAATTAATCATTTAGGTTCAATAAAATAAAAATTTAGTTTTTTGTTAAATCATACTGTAACATTGCTTTGGTTTTAATACTTGGATCATCGGGACGAAAATGTTTATATTGTTCAACATCTTTTTCCAACGTTAACATTTGCTTTTGTAATTTATCTCTTAAACTAGGTAATGTATCACGAATATGATTTGTTAACTGTTGATTAAGGACACGCTGTAAATATGGTGTACCCAAACGATCAGCTAAATGACGATAAGACGGATGACTTAAAAAGAATTTACGTTCAGCAGCTAATGCTGCATGAATATCTTTACGTCCTTCAATATCTTTTTGGGAACGATTAACAACACCAATATAACCACGTCGTAATGGTAATAATTTATTTTCCAATATATCACGTGCATCTGTACCATCGTCCATTAAATCCAATTTGGTTATAACACCAATTGTTCTTATACCTTGTGGATCAACTTCTTTAGATAATTTTAATGCATCAGAATTTGCCAAATCTGTATTAGCTGGTGTTACAGCTAATATAAGACATGTTTCCTTCTTAATAAATTGAAATATCATTCCCTTTATTTGATTCTCAATATCAACTGGCTGATCACCAATTGGTACTTTTGTTAAACCGGGCAAATCAATTAATGTCAAATTAAGCACTGTAAACATTTTTATTTTTATTATTAATAATTTCAATTAAATAAGAAATAAAAAAAAAACTACCATTTGGGGAGTAAACCCGTAAATTAATAGGAATATTTGAGATCCCTTTATTACTTCCTGTAATACGATCAGTTTCTGACTCAATTTCACGTCGTATTTCATCAAAATCAACAAATTTTTTCCCTTTACAATGTAAGAATTCACCAAATTCTAGAAATGAAAATTATTTTATAAAGATTTTGTAGAGGAAAAGAAATTTTAAAGAATATTCACTTACCGGCTGTATTGTGTATTAATTGTAAAATCAGTGGCCGTCGTGTAACAATACCGGAACCACGAGGAAGAAAATCTCTGTAAAAAAAAAATAATTCGCAAAACACAATTTTAATTTTTGTTTTTTTACTTTTTTTTTATCAAAACATAAACAACATTTTTGTATTATATGGTGGTTGGCCAGTAAAATAAATCAATTTTTTGTTTATTTTAATTTTATTTAATCAAAAGTAATCAAGAAAAAAAAATTCATTTTTATTAAAAATAATTAAACGATGATTAATGGTATAAAAAAATAACAAAAAACAAACGTTTCAAAAATGGTATCAAACTGTCATCCTAATGTGACGTTTTAATTTTAATCGAAATCGTATAAAGCGAAAAAATTTTTTTTTTTTATCATTTAAATAATTAAATTTTATTGATTTTCGTTGATAAAAAAACGTGAAAATAAATATTAAAATAAATGAAGAAAAAACAAAAAATTGTAATTTTAAAATACAATTAGAGATGAATCATATTTTTAAAGTTTTATTCATAGAAAAATGAAAAGAAGAAGCTTTTTGCATATAAAAAAACGTAAATGTCTGATGCGAACCTGATGACCTCAATCTTAGTCATAAAAAGATTTTTTTTTTCTTCTTCTTCTTCTTCTTTTATTAGCTATAACAATAGATTAGAATAGATTCCTAAAAACTTAATAAAAATTTCTTATCATTTTTTTGATTAATCAATAATTGAAATAAATTGATTAAAAAAAAATAATTAAGAAGCAGAAGAAAAAGGTCTTGGACATACATACGCAGTAATAATTAATAATTTTCCATGTCAAAGGGTTCAGTTAAATCAACAACAAATTACGTTATGTAAAATAGGGAAAAAGTGCAGTAAGAAAATACCTTCAATGAATCAAAGGAAAAGCAAAAGCTTTTTACGCTTTATTTTTATGTTCAAAACAACCTTTTTCCATTTTATTTGACTTTTAGGGTGGTTGGTTGTGTGTTTTTGGAAGTAGTAATAATCAGAAGAAAAAGTAAAAAAAAAAGAGACAACCAAAAATGAAGGCGAGAAATGTGAATGGACAAAACAAACAAAATGGGAAAAGAAAAGAAAAAAAAAATGTAATAAGAAACATTCAATGCGCGGGTACCCCGAATTATTGATTACATGCCCAAACCAACATACTGCGATTGCTTAAAACAGGAAAAGCAGAAAAAAAAACACAGTCTGTCCCAAAAGTCACATACAATAATTTTTGTATCTGCGATGTACAAGAGGAAAAAGTTTTTTTTTTCTCTTATCCGTTTTTTTTTTTTATTGTGATAAAAATGACATTTTATCTGTCAGTTTATTAAAAAAAATTTAGATTTTTTTTATTCGCTCGGCTTTTCTTCTTTATTTAATTTTCATGCGATTTTTGTAATTAAAAAAAAAAAAAAAAATATGAAAATTGTAATTAAAAAAAAAATTAAAATAATTTTTTTTGTCTGATATCGTTTTTTTCCCCCAATGTGTATATGTGTACTGTGTTCTATGTGTTATCAAATCTCTTTTATATATATGTATTTCGAATATGTCGTTTGTTGCTTATGTGTTGGTGAAATTTAATTTTTTTTTTTTTCTCTACTTACTTCCCAACGAAATTTTCTAATACAGAACTTTTGCCCGCTGACTGTCCGCCCACAACAGCAATTTGTGGTAAATCTAATTGCATATGAACACCCAATTGGGTGAATGCATCTTGTAATTTATTTACAATAGGTATAAGCTGTTCCATACCCAAATTTCCCGACATTTTGGTCGAGAAATAATATTTTTCTTATTATTTTACCACTTTGCACAAAACGAAAACGAAAATAAAAAAAATAAACAAAACAAAAAAATAAATAAATAAAACACTAGAAATATACGTGTATTTCTTGCTTTATTTATTTATTTTCCAAAAAAAAATGTATTCAATGTTTTTCGCTTAGATTTTAATTACTGGATAAAACTTTTTTTTTTGCACCAACTTGTTCAAGGAAAAGAAAAAAAAAAATTTTTTTTCTTTATTTTTTTATTCTCTTTCGATTTCAAATTACACGACGATGACGAACCAAACCAACTAAATTTTATTTTAGACGGAAAAATACTTTACTGATTTGAGACTTTCAATATGGTGGAAATTTAATTTTTTTTTTCTTTAATGATTTTGACGCATGCGAAATGACATAAACATTAATCAACGACAAAGATAGCTAAATATGATTTATTATTTGTGTGTAGGAAACAAAAGTTAGATTTTTATTTTATGAAGTTTTTGTGGAGATTTATAATATTAGTACCTAAAAACCATTATTTTATTGATTTTTTCTCTAGATTACAATTATATTATTAATAAATCACAGTTATATGTAGATTAATATGCACAGAAGAATAATTTTAATATAACTCATTATTAATTATTATTATATAAAAATAAAAAAAAAAAAATATTATTTATGCCCATTTTTATTTAAAATTTATCAACTGAAAAATCGAAAAAAAATTTCGCTTGTGTCGATAAGGTAGTTTTAATGTCTTATGTTTTTTTTTTGGAAAATTTCTGTCAAAATATAAACAGCTGATCCGAATTATTTCGGAGTTTGTTTATAGTTCAGGGGTTATATGTCATTAATTTAACAAATATTGGCGTTTATTTTCGTGTTTAATGGATTTTTGTGTGCTTGTGTTAATTAAATAATTAAAATAATTAATATAAATAAATAAATGATGGATGTAGATGAGGATATATCAACAATATGTGAATCCACAGTATGTTTTGTGAATTTAAAATAAATTATTTTATTGAAATTACAGCATAATATTGAATTGTAAATAATGTTTGTTACCTAACCACACTTTAGGCTTCTTTGACAGAAGGATGTCGACTTCCAGTGCGAATGACAGGAACCGAAGATTGGCCGTTAGCTGAAATTGTTAGTGTTAAGGATGCGGGAACTTCAAAATATTTTTATGTACATTATGTAGATTGTGAGTTTGACAATAAGATCTTATCACTTAATTCAAACTAAAACAAAACAAATATTTCAGTTAATAAACGTTTAGACGAATGGGTCGAAGAGGAATTTTTGGACACACGAAAAGTGCAATTTCCTAGACGTGACGGTACGACAACAGGACAAAACACAGGTGTTACAACTCCAAAAAAAATGACTCTACCCAATACAAATCCTATATCGCGTCCCACAAGTCCGGTTTCTGGCAATGAATTAGTCAATGGAAGTGCCGTATTAGCAGCCGCATTGCAAAAGAAAATGAGTCGAAAAAGAAAAGTGGTAAAACTTAAAAACCGTTTTAATCATTTTCTATTTGAAATTTTAATAAAAAAAAACTCTTTTAGCCAACAACTCCCATTCAAGCGTCAATTCCTCCACCAATTATACAAACAACGCCGCAACCTGAACCAGAAGAAATTTCTCAAGATGGTGTAACGACGACACCACGACAATCGGGAAGTATGGTTACACATCATGACGATGTTGTGACGAGAATGAAAAATGTCGAAATGATAGAATTAGGAAAACACAGAATTAAACCGTGGTACTTCGCGCCATATCCTCAGGAACTTTGTCAAATGTCTTGCATTTATATATGTGAATTTTGTCTGAAATACCGAAAAAGTAGAAAATGCCTGGAGAGACATATAGCCAAGTGTAATTTAAGACATCCACCCGGCAATGAGATCTATCGAAAAGCGACGATATCATTCTTTGAAATAGATGGAAGGAAAAACAAAGTTTACGCACAGAATTTATGCCTATTGGCGAAATTATTCCTAGATCACAAAACGCTATACTACGATACGGATCCTTTTTTATTTTATGTGATGGCCGAGTACGATTCTAGGGGATTTCACATAGTTGGTTATTTCTCAAAGGAAAAGGAAAGTACTGAAGACTATAACGTTGCCTGCATTTTAACATTACCACCGTATCAGCGAAAGGGTTACGGCAAATTATTAATTGAGTTCAGTTACGAGTTGTCAAAATTTGAGGGTAAAACCGGTTCACCGGAAAAACCATTATCTGATCTTGGACTGTTGTCGTACCGTAGCTACTGGGCGCAAACAATTTTGGAAATTTTAATCTCACAAAAACCAATAGGCGAAAATGAAAAACCACAAATTACAATAAAGTAAGAATTGCTTTTTATTTAAATTTATTCGTTTCATTAATTTTCTTCTCTTTTTTTTTAATTTGAATAGTGAAATTTGCGAAATGACTAGCATAAAGAAGGAAGACGTTATCTCGACATTACAGAATTTAAATTTAATTAATTATTATAAGGGACAATATATTGTTTGTATAAATCATGAAACAATAGATCAGCATAGAAAAGCAATGGAAAAACGTAAAATACGAATAGATCCGAAAAGTTTACATTGGACACCAAAAGATTGGTCAAAACGTTCAAAATGGTGAAAAAGATTATCGTTAGTTTAAACAAATAATAATATTAATATTAATAAAACAAAATGCCTAGTTATTAAGTTAATTAAATATGTAATAATAAATTTCCGGAATTATATATTTATACATATATGCGTATTTTTATCGTTTGTTAATGTGTTTCCGTGACTATTATTTATGTAACGTAATTTTAATATTATTTGTATAGTATTATAAACTGTATCTTGTATATAAATTGTAAATTAATTAAATAATTTTCTTTTTTTTATTGTTCGTTTATTAATGAAGAAAATAAAAAGAAAAATAATTAAAAGTAATTATTAGTTTATAGGTTAAAATAAACATTTGACAAAAAAAAAATTAAAAGCGAAAAAACAGAATTTGTATTTATAGGTTATGGTTGTCAGCCGGTGTATATTTTTGTGTTGTAACATTTTCCTCTATTCTGACATTCAGTTAAAGCGCGAACGTTAATTACACGATGAAAAGTAAAGGCGGATCAAAAAAAGTGTAAAAATAATGCACAATAGATGTGAAAAATTGTTTCCACCAATTTCATTTGATTTTCCATTTACACCATACAATATTCAGCATGAGTTTATGACTGCCTTGTACAATGTTATTGAGAATAAAGAGATTGGTATCTTTGAGAGTCCAACCGGTACCGGAAAGTCATTGAGTTTAATGTGTGGTTCCTTAAAATGGTTAACTGATCAGGATAGCCTATACAAAACAGAACTAAATAATAAAATAATTGAATTTGATAAAGAGATAAAGTTACTGGAAATTGAAAATACAAAAATAAATGACTGGATAACTGGACAGTATGATACTATTGAGAAGAAAAATGTTTTAATCCAAATGAAAACGAGATTAGATTTAGTTTTATCGTATGAAAAAAGTTTAAATGAAATCCGAAATAAATGTGTTGAGAATAAGAAAAGAAAAAAAATGTTTTTTAATAAGAAAAGTGAAACCGAAGTATCTAGTAATTTAGATCCTGAAAATGAAGTTTCAGAAGATAATAATTTTCTCATTGAAGACATTGAGAATAGTGATAATGAGGATACAGAACTAGATGAGGATGAAAAGGAAAATACATATTCCAATTTGAAAGTAATAATAAAAAGAGAAATTTCCATATGAACTGGTACTAATGAAAAATTATTTTTATCTTTTTCTAGATATTTTTTGCTAGTCGTACACATTCTCAACTAGCGCAAGTTGTAAATGAAATAAAAAATACAAATTATGGAAAATTGATCCGTGTTGTTTCTTTAGCGTCCCGTCAAAATTATTGCATTAATCCTAATGTAAAAAAGTTAAATTCCAATGCTTTAATTAACGAAGCATGTTTAGACTTGCAAAAGAATCGAGGTCGTCCGACTTCTGCTGGAGCAGATGGAAAGTTGAAGAAAAAATCTAAATCTTCAGCAGGTTGCCCATTTTATTCTCAATCGAATATAACCAATGTAAAAGAATCTGCTTTAAGTGAAATTTTGGATATAGAAGACTTGGTAAGTACTGGAGAAACATTAAAAGCGTGTCCGTATTACGCTGCTCGGTTAGCTGCTAAAAATGCTCAGGTAGTCCTAATGCCATATCAAATGCTGTTCCATCAGCAGACAAGAGTACAAACTGGCATCGATATAAAGGAAAATATTGTTATTGTGGACGAGGCTCACAACTTACTCGATACAATATCATCCATTTACAGTTCAGAAATAAATTTCCAACAATTACAAGATGCTTACAAACAGCTAAATGCATACAAAACGAAATACCTGAATCGCTTCAGTACAAAAAATCTTTTAAAACTAAATCAATTAATATTTATTACAAAACGTTTGATCTCCTTTCTGGATAATAAAGATAATAAAAAAAAATCCCGAATGTATTCTACACAGGAACTTATTTCCGATGGAGAGTTTTCAAATTTAAATCTTTTTGTGATTTTATCATTTTGTGATGCAACACGATTAGCACAGAAGATTCATGGATTTTCACAGTATAATGATTGGGAAACAACTGATAATGTTCCCAAGGAAAGTGCGAAAGAAACTTCTACAAAATCTTTTTTAAAAAAATTATCTCTCAAGCAACAAGTGGATAATAAAAAGGTTAAAAAAGTTAATAAAACTGAGTTGACAGTTAGATGTGAGGAGAATTTAGTAAATGTTCCGGAAGTAAAGAATCGGTCATCCACAATTCGTCCGTTATTAGCATTTCTTCAGAGTTTAACTGAAAAATCTGCTGATGGACGAGTTCTCATTACTTACAACAATGATTTAATTAATTCTATGTCTAAAACTTCGATGAAATATTTATTGTTGAATCCAGCGTCACATTTTCAGGAATTTTTGACAGATTGTCGTTCGGTGAGAATTTGATTTGCTTCATTTATAACTAATGGGAAGAATAATTGTTTTTTATATTAGTTAATAGTTGCTGGAGGTACTATGCAACCTACTTCTGAGTTAACTGAACAATTATTCAAGGAAGAACGTCACAGAGTTCGTGAATTTTTTTATAGTCACGTGGTTGACGTTAATGCTGTTTTACCATTAGCTGTGGGTAAAGGTCCCCGAGGCAAAAGCCTTTTATTTAATTTTATTAATCGAAATAATGAAGAATTGGTAAGAGAATCCTAAAAGCAAATATTGTAAATACTAAAAAAAAAATTTTTTTATCTGTTTACAGTTATTGGAATTATCAATGACCTTACAAAATGTCTGTCAAGTAGTTCCAGCTGGTGTTGTCTGCTTTTTTTGTTCCTATGATTATTTGGAAATTTTTTATAATTTTCTAATGAAATCCAAGGATATTCTAAATAAAATAGAAAATAAAAAAAATATTTATAAAGAGCCACGCGGATGTGGTGGTCATGTTTTGGATAAATTATTATTAGAATATAATGCTATGATAAAAACGAATAAAGGTGCTCTGTTGTTAAGTGTTATCGGTGGTAAATTAAGTGAGGGAATAAATTTCAGTGATGATCTAGGGCGTTGTGTTATTGTTGTTGGGCTACCATATCCAAATAAAAATAATCCTGAATTAATTGAGAAGATGGCTTACTTAAATACAAATGTGGGAAAACAGGAGAATTTTGGGCAGGAGTATTATGAGAATTTGTGCATGAAAGCGGTTAATCAATGCATTGGTTTGTGTATACACTGAAATTTCCCTCTTTTTTATTTTGTAATAAAATGTATTTCCCTTTTGTTTATCAAGGACGTGCAGTACGACACATAAACGATTACGCAAGTGTCCTATTGCTGGACGAACGTTACAGTCAAAGCAAGAAAATTCAACAGAAACTACCTACCTGGATAGCACGCGGATTAAAACTTCCAATAAACTTTGGTCAAGCACAATCAGCGTTAGGTAAATATTTTCGTGATAAAAAAAAATAAAGAAAAAAAAGTTTTTTTTTTTTTAAATAATTTATTTTTCGTTTTTCGATATTTTGTTTTTTTTTTTTCTTAATTAATTTTTCTCTCTTTTTCTTTCTCTATTTTTCTTATTGCAATTATGAGGTGTTTTTAGTTTTTTTTTTTTTAATTTTTAATTATTATTCTTATTATACAATTAATTAATTAATTTTTTTTTTAAATAAGGCGAGATTTTTTTATTAACAACATTTATTAAAGTTTTTTTTTTGTTTGTTTTTGTTTGTATTTACCTAAAAACTGGAATTTTGATATTTTAATTAATAAAAAGAATTTTTTTTCTTATTTTTTGATATAAATATATTTTTCTTTTTAATTATGTTAAATATATATATAAAATATGTTTTTTTATTTTAATTAATTTTATTAAGGAAACCAAAGATATTAAAACAAAACAAAACCTGATGACATTTTCATTGAAAAATTCAAATAAATAAATAAAAATATGAAAAAACACACGAAAAAATTAGGCGGCAGGTACGTAAGTAGAAATATTATTTGATTTTTATTTTATTAATTTAATTAATTTATTGAAATTGTCATAAAATTTTGTTTATTAATAAACTGGGTGAAATACACTGGTGAATGTTTTATATGAGAAAAAACATTTCTAAGGCCTGACATATCTTACGTAATCCTTTACGTTCATTGTGCTTAGATTACTTTGCTAAAACCGTTTTTAATGGTTTCGTTACCGGTATTCACGTGTTTTTTTTTTCTTTCTCTTTTTCTTCATTTAATTATTTATTTTAATTATAAATAATAAATAAAACTTGTTAAAATTTGCATCAAAAGTCAAATAATAACAAATTTTCTGTTTAAACGGTTTTTCCTTTATGTTTTATGCGTGGTTTGTGATTTTCTGTTTCTTTTTTTTTATATATAATTCAACAACAAATAGAACAATTATAATTTTTTTTTGTACAATAGATGTAACATTTTACTTAATTAATTAATAACATTAATTGTTGAGGTAACAAATGTGTGATTTATATATATAAAGGTAAGGAAAATATAATAAAAAAAAAAAAATTATAATAAACTTAAAACATGCAAGCTTTAACCTTATTAATGAAAATAGGGAAGGCATTATTTCGTATTTATTTTATATTTCATTTTTTATATATATATTATTATAAGCGCAGTTTTGTTTTAATTAAAGAAATATATTTTAATTAATTAATTAATTCACGGATTAAATGAATTAAAAAAAAAAACAGAAATTAACGGAAGAAACAAAAAACTTAATCGTTAACAGTGCCATCTATTAAAAAAAGTAATGCATTAACAATAGCTGTTTTTTTTTTTTTCATCTTTCATAAATAAATAAATAATAAAAAAAAATATTTTTTTAAATTATTTTCTTCTCTCGTTTTTATATAAATAAATGGCTTATTTATAAATGTAAAACAAACAAGTTGATTATTATTCTTTAAAATAATAATAAAAAAAAATTAATTAATTGTGGCGTTTTCTCGCTGTTTACAAAAATTGACATAAAAAAAAAAAAACGAAGAAAACTAAATGGCGGCTGGAAGATTTTTTTTCTTTTCTCTCCTCTTTTTCTTTTTTAAAATTTGTAACATATTGGAAGTGTGTCTGTATGTTTTGTCTTTTTAATTATATTAATTTTAATTAAATTATTTAAGAAAAATAATAAAAAAATTATTTAATCCAATATTTGTTAGTATTTAAATAAAAAAAAAAATAATAATTTTCAATAGCACATGTGTTGTGTGCGTTATACGACGTTAAATAAAAATTTTGATAGCGAATAATAACTTTTATTACCTTTGTAACAAAACAAAAAATTAAGAAAATTAATTAATTAATTAATTGATAAGGAATGCTTAAATTACACACATTACACATTTCTTTTACGTTTTTTTTTTTACTTTTACTTTTTAAATCATTAGCGTGATAAATAGTTTTTTTTTTTTTTTAATATTTTTTTCTCCAGTAATAACAATAATAATAATAATAATAATAATTAAATAAAAAAAATTAAATAATTAAATAACAATTAACGATTATTATTATTATTTTAATATTTCGAGTTTATAACAAAACAATAATAAAAAGAATAAAGAAAAAAATCTTTTTGTTTATACAAGACACCCACCATTTGTTATGCTTGTGTACGTTGTTATACCACTGTCCATATCAGTGAATTGTGTTTCGGTATCATCATCTAATGACAAGAAATCTGCACTAAAATCAGTTTTAATTAATGTACTGGCATCGAATGTTTGGCAATTGGCATTAAATTCAATGTTTGGCGTTTGTATTGTACTGTTTGGAAGATTTGAATGGATTTCGGTTAGATTTAGGTCAATA
Source organism: Ptychoptera albimana (assembly GCA_961205885.1). Classification (NCBI taxonomy): domain Eukaryota; kingdom Metazoa; phylum Arthropoda; class Insecta; order Diptera; family Ptychopteridae; genus Ptychoptera; species Ptychoptera albimana. The sequence goes on from OY540803.1 coordinate 1,625,809, forward strand.
CTATTATTAATGCCGGATGCAGATGTTGGTTGTGTTGGTAAACCATCTGCAATTGAACCTTTTAATGATGTACCAGCCGTTGTATCACCAAATGCATCTGTTGTACCTTCGAATAGAAATCTATCAGCACTTTGGACCGTCGTATACGGACTTATAACATCACACATTTCTGTTTTTAATAAAAAATCGGAATTACTGATACTTGCGCCGCTACCATTCGATGATGAAGATGAAATTGTGGAGGTTGATGTTGCGATACTGGTCGCACCATTACTGTTCTCACAATTTGGAATGTAGTCTTGTAGTAATTGTTGTGCGTCCGGTTTGCCAAGAGAAAAATTTTGTTCAGCGAATGATATACCGATTCCAAGACTGTCCGGTGATGACTTTATGAAACCACTGTCTGGACTCAGTGGTGCAAATACAAAATCATTTGGAGATGCCTTCATATAGCCCGGCGGTAAAATCGTTGCTGCATTTGATGTATTTTTCGATGTTGCGTTTTTCGATGCGGCAGTTTGTCCCTGATTGTTGTTGTTGTTGTTATTTTTTCGTTGATGACTTCCTCGATTACCAGCTCGTTGTCCATTGTGCGATTGTTGCAATTGTTGTCCCTGATGCTGTTCACAATATGTCGTTATCTCGGCTAGATATTTACACGCAGGTATATTCGTTGGTGGTGGCTTATAGCCACCTTTTTGTACACACGAAGGACCATGATCCTGAAGAACATCCATTAAACGTCGCCTTTGTATTTCCAAATCATGTACCTGACGTTTTAAGTCGTTATTTTGATTTTCCAATACCTCTGATTCGCTAACAAGATTTATTGTCCGTTCACGTTTCTTCATGCGACACTTTGTTGCTGCAATTTTATTCCTTTCACGTCGTCTTCTTCGTCGATCCTCATCTTCCGGCGTCAGCTGTTTAGATCAATAAAAAAAAAAAAAATAATAAATAAATTTAGACGAATAAAATTTGAATGAAAAATCCTACTGAACGTACCCCAGTTTTTGGTGAGGTCATATCACCATCATCATCACTTGTATCATCCCCATTGATACTTGATTCCGGTTTTGCTATTTTACTGCTATTACTATTACTTCGTCTGCCACCATTTCCGCCACTACAATAACTAGAATATTGTTCACTGCCACTCGAGTCGCCACCACTTAATTTCCGTTTACTTTGTATTGATAATTTAAGGCCGGCTTTGATTAGTTGCGAGCACGTCTGTAATTTTTAATTAATTTATTAATTTAATTCATTTAGGTTAACGTGTGGTTAAAATGTGGTGATTTTTGGTTGAAGAAAAAAACCAAAAATTTCAGTGAGTTCAAGAGACAAAACAATTGCAAAAAAAAAAAATCAGAAAAATATGAGGAGGAGAAGGCATGACAAACGTGACAAATGAATACAAATTATGACCTCTTGCTTGGTTGTTGTATTCAATAAGCCGCCATAATGGTTCGCTATTTATTTTTTTTTTCTGTTGTTTTTTAATTTAATTTAAATTTCTTGTAAATTTCGCATTAAATATTCAATATGCGATGCGTATTATTCACGTTTTATGTTAAAAAAAAAAAAAAAAAATAAATTTTGTTTATTCAAGAAAATTATATTTATGGGAATTTACCTGTTGTACGCTCGGTGGTGCTGTATTACCGGTAGGTGAGTCGAGCGGAGAGCCTGAACAACTGGAATGACTATCTGGTTGATTGCTGCTGGTAACCTGAAAATGTAAAAAAAATAATTTTTTTTTTCTTGTCTTTATTCAGAATTTTGTTTTTTACCTGTGAATTTGGTTGTAACGGATAAGAATATTCAAGTGGACTTGTCATGGCAATTAATGAATTTAATATTTCTGGTGTTCTGGGTGTTGTACAAACACCACTACCGTCTACACTAAGTAGGGATGGTGATGTTAGGCTTACGTTTAAATTATACATATCAGCGGTTCGGCTTAAACCCCTTCGTAATGTACCACGTCTGGGCGCCAGGTTAGTAAAATTATTTTGTTGTTGCTGCTGCTGCTGTTGTTGTGTTTGTGGGATTTGTGTTTGCTGTTGCTGCTGATGATAATAATTATTATCAGTAATAATCTGTTGATATTGTTGTTCGTTTTGTTGATGTTGCTGTTGATGAAGATGTGGATGATGATGATTCTGTTGTTGTTGTTGCTGTTGTTGTTGTTGTTGTTGCTGCTGTTCGTTTTGAGACGTTGCACTCGTCGTTTGTGTTGTTAAGCGATTCATAAACATTTAAAAGCTTTTTATTTATTTTTTTTTCTTTCTTTAAACTCCTACACACCGTTCCTTTGTTTTTTTGTTTTTTAAATCACAGATGATGCTTTTTTCTTGTACGTTACACAAGCTTTTCGTTCTACTTTTTTCTTTAATTTTTTCTCTCCACTTTCTATAAGTTTATGTTTTTGTAGAGTTTTTTCGTGGAGTTTTTATTTTTATTCCCTCTTTGTATGAGTTTCAATTTAAATTATTAACAATAAATCACAATAAAAAAAAAAAAGAAAACATTATTTGAGGTCAAAAGAGTAGTCAAAGACGACCTGGTTGGTGGACATAAAACGTGTGCGATAATAATTCTGTTGTTAAATTTATGATATAAATTATTTTTTCTTTTTTCTTCTACTATTATTAATTAATATAAAAATTTATTACAATAAAATAAAATAAAAATTATTAACTGACTTTTGTTTCACTGGTTATATAAAATAAAAAAAATATTTCTTTATTGTTTGTAATTTAATTACGAACAAGGGCACACTTTTATTATCACTTGGTATGAAAATCTTCTTAAATTATTAAATAATTTTATTTTTTTTTGTTTTTTTTTTTTTTTTTTTTTAATATATATATATTTGTAAGCTTTTAAAGCTTTTTATAATTTTTTACTTCACTTGGGGAATATTTATTTTTATTTTAAGAATAAAAAATTTCTATATTAATTATAATCACAATAATTGTTTTAAATAAAAAAAAAAAAATGTTTTTGAGGAATAATTAATTTAATTAATTATCGCGTTTTTTAAGTTTTTTTTTTTTTTTTCTTCTTTAGTTGCTCTATGTGTGTGTTTTGTTCATTTGTTTATTAAATTCTTTTGTTTTATTATTATTTTTTGGTTGGTTAATGAAGAGTATTCTGTAATAAAAAAAAAAAATGAAAAAATTAATTAATTAATAAATTAATTTGGTTTTTTTGTTAATTAAATGTTTTATGTGATTTATGGGATGTTTGATGAGTGTTTTGTTGTGGTTAGATGGTTAGGAATGGTTTTTGGATAGTTTTTGGATATCTTTTAGATAATCTTCGGCTAGCTAAACGTAGCTAGTCTTATGCTAGCTAAACGTAGATAGTCTTAAGACTAACTTATTGCTTATTTTAGTGTAGCTTTTAGCTAGATATAACCCATCTTATTCTTGCTAAAAGAAAACGTTGGGTATTTCTATGGTTTATTGACTTTTTTAATTTTATTTTACTAAGGACAGAGTCCTTAAACTCCTGTAGTATCACAGTCTGTTGTTATTTTCTTTTTAATTCAAGGTAAAAAGGATTTTTTTTTTCATTTTTAATTTTTTTTTTCACTATTCCACGTTGCTTTAATTATAAAGTAAATCAAATAAGGGGGAATCACCTAATTAGATAACATTTCCACATACGGTACAATTACCATTAGAAAACATAAAACAAAAACAATTTCTATACCCAATACAAATGCATTTATCACATATTAATAAAATGTATTAATTAAAAATAATAATAATTTAACTATACAAGCGATATATGTAGATTTAAATTATTTTCATTCAAAAGTTTGTTCGACACAGAAAACGCAAAATAAACTAAATAAAAAAAAAAACCATAGCGGCGCAAGCTGCTGTTGTTGCTTCTACTGTTGCTGTTCCGAAATAAATTTTTTAATTTTTTTATTTTTATTTATCATGTCCTTGAAAGAAAGAAAGAAATAATTTTTTTGTTTTTCGTAAATTTATTTCTTTTTTTAATGCATGGAGCACATTTAATTATTTTTTTTTTTTTTTTGCTTTATTTATTTTCTCCATGTTGGAGTTTTTTTTTTTTTTTTTTTTTTTTACATACAGTTGTTGTTGATGGATTTTTCGCTTTTTTTTATTTTAATTTTTTTTTTATTACCATAGCTATATGTATTTCGTTGTTATTTATGCCTCAAAATTAAGTTTTTTTTTTTGTTGTGGTGGTTTTGTTGTTGCTGTTGCTGTTGTTGTTGGTATTGTGAATTAATAATATTAAAAAAAAAAAAAATAAATAAATAAAATAACCGAAAATGAGTAATAAAATTTATTAAAAAAATAAAAATTGTAATGAAAAGCTATAGGCACGGCTGGATAGATTAAAGAAAAACATTTTTTTTTTTTTTTGCTTGCTTGCTTTAGTGAACTCCGACAGTTGTTTATGGGTTAAGAAATCCGGTGTAGAATTTATTGTGTTTTTTTTTTTACAAAACGTTAATATAATTACCATGTGCACAATCGACGTAAGGATTACATAAGAAATGTCACAATGATGGTAGTACAAGGACATTGTCGTTATAATTCGGTTAATCTTGGGTAACAACGAGCTTTAAATTGACGCTTCTGAACCCTTTTGGTTTGAATGGAACAGAAATACTTCGTACGACATTTAGTGGCAAAATAAAATTTAAAAATGAATGAAAAAAGCTTTGATTGTGTTAAGAATAAATAAAAAATAAAAAAAAAAATTAAAAACAGGTCGCGTATACAGAAAATTTCAACAGAATGCCCAAATTGTCTTAAATTAACGTAAAAATTTCATTCAGAAATTAATTTTTTTTTTCTCTCGTTTATTTCATTTATTCTAACAGAAATATCATTTATTTATTTATTTATTAAATTAAAAAAAAAAAAAAACACACAGCTAGCCAACACCCACATCATGTTTTTTTTTTTTTATAAAAATTTTTGTTATTCATAAAATAAATAAACAATTGCAAAAAAAAAAAAAAAAAAAACGATAGAAGCTTTAATCCATCCTCTGCCTTTTCTTGACTTATCTTGATGCTTATTTGGGGGAATTTACTTAACTTAAAGTTTATATGGTGCATAAACTTCTGATTTTTATATTATTGGAAATGTTTTAATCGACATTTAATTTGTTTAGATTGGACAATTTCTCCATTTTTTTTTATTCATAATAATATAGCCGACGCCGCCACCATTTTAAGTTAATTAAAACAAAAAACAATTTGTTTTTATGTTTTAAAGCGCAGAAAAATAAAAAAACACAATTTTTCTCTCTTTTTTTTTATAATTTAATTGGCCAAAAGTTTTATTGACCAAAAAAAAAAAAATACATTTAACGAGCTTATTTTTCTTTTTTTAATTTTAATGCACAATTATAATTGTAGATACACAGAGCACAGTACATGGATTATTTGAAACCAGAAATTTTATTATTTATTTGGAAAAAAGAAAAAGCAACGGAAACGGACAGTTAAAAATAATCTTTTGTTTTTTATTTTAATTATTTTTTACAAGGAACATGTGTTCGTATCCTTTGGCAGCCATTTTAATTTTCTTTTATATTTACGCTATAAAATTTTTGTTTTTTTTTTTTTTTTTATGGTTCACGTAAAATTTGAATGTTTATTGGAACTTTCTACACGTTTTAAAGTCCTTATCTGGTTTATTAATGTTTTTAAACGATAATTAAATATTTAATTAATATAACCGGACGTTAGGATATACACAGGCGTTTATAATAATAAATAAATAAATAAATGCAGAGTAGTTTTAGACATCAACGCAGTTTTTTGAATTAAATTCGCTTAAACAACACACCACACATCAATTAATTAATTTATAATCAAATATTTACGTTAACATTTCAATTATTAATTAATTTTACCATTGTACCGTGTTTATAACTGAATAAATTAATTTAAAATAGCAAAAAAAAAAATGCGTTGAAAGTACAATTAGGCTATAATTATAAGGCGATTTAGTATAAACTGGAATTTTTTTTCTTTCTTTCTTTCATTCTTTCCTTTTTTTATTTATTTATTTATTTTTTTTTTTTAATCTTAGATAAATTAATTATTTAATTTGTTTTAATATTATTTAAGTAGTTTAACTGCATTTCATATATAAAAAGATAAAAATTAATAAAAATTAATAAAAATGAAATAAAAAAAAAAAAAATATATAATAAAAATAAAAATGAATAAAATTGTAAAAAAGTTGTAGGTGGTTGTTGTGTTGGTCAGCCTACAATAATCGTATTTTTTCTTATAGAATTTATTACTTTCAGTTAATTTTTCTAAATGCTAAAAAAAACAATCAAAATTGAGCAGAATTATTAAATAAATTAAAAAGCAGAAAAAAAGAATTAAAAGACCTAATACAGTGTGTAGTGCAGGCGTTGTTTGCTTATATAAAACGCTTCGATATCATGCTTAAAATAAATAATTAAATTGATGGTTATAGAGTTTGTAATTACTGTTATAAATAAATAAATAATTATTATTATTTGCCTACATAATCATAATACATAAATTTTAAATTATTTCATAATTAAAAAGCAAAGCTAAAGGTACAAACAGAATGGTTTTGTTACAAACTTCAAAACGTAACCGTTGCGTTAAATATTATGTAAATTCCAAAAGGTTTTTTTTAATTTTTTTTTGTTGTCGTGATAATAAATTATCGTGTTATTGCCACACAGTTGTCAAGTTTTTTTTTTCTTCTTTTTTTTTTTCGATTTTATGGATAAATATCTAACCAGTTTTAAATGTGTATAATCAGTGTTTTCCCTTATCAGTGGATTTGTTATTTTTATTTTGACTTTTTCTTTTTTTTTTTTTTATTCAAAATGATTATAGATTCGATTAAGATTAGTTTTTGGTGAGATATATTTTTTAAATGTTGAATTGAATCAGGTAATGAGTTAATTATTGTTTGAGATAATTTTTTTTTCCACTTTAAAAATTAGGGATTACCGTGATTTTATTTGAGAAACGTTATTAGTCTAAAGGTTCAAACACAATTAACGTAAGAAATGTCATTCTAAAACTATACATTATTATCAAAATTTTATTGTGTGGAAAATGTAAAGAAAATTGGAAAATTTTTAATCACAATTTATTAATTATGCTATCCTTTATCTAATTAATTTTTTTTTTTTTGCACATTTTAAACTTAATTATTATTTTAATATGGATTATTCTAAAGGCTTTCGAAAAAAAATTGTTTTTCCGATTTCTGGAAAAGTAATGGAAATTTTTTTTCAAGGCATACAGATTTTCATAACAGTTTTTTAATATCTTTCAATTGATACGAAATTCCATCCTCTACTTCGTCTAGATTCTTGAGATACTTGAGAGTCTAGTACCTAATTTGTTTAAATGTAAAAATCGGTGACCCAGGATGTATTAAATAATTCTAACCACGCACATAATTGAAAACCCATTCAATTTTAAGGAACTACAGTAGATTTTTACTTAAATATCCCAAAAAAACAATAAACAAATTAATTTTCTTTACTCTCTCTGTACAAGTCAACGAATTCAACGTACCTTTCCGCTTAAATTTCATAAAAAAAAAAAAAAAAAACTGCAAAAACTACTTGAGATAAATTTTGACAATAAAAATAAATTAAAAAAATTCAGCAAATTCAGCCAAGTAATAAAGAAAAAAAAAAACGCAAAATTTATTTAAATTTACATAGCAGCAGCAGCAGCAACAGCAACAGCAGCACACACATCTCTCTTTCAATAATAAACGCCAACACCCACACATTGTGTGTGTTTTTTATTTTTTATTTATATTTTTTTTTTGGTTCAACTAATTCAACAATTTTAATTTTTTATTTTTTTTTTGTGTATTGTGTATTTCTCCATTGCGTGATTAAACTGAATTAATTTTTTTTTTTCGGTATAGAAATGTAGCAAAAAATTAATTTTCAAATATAATAAAAATGTGAAACAAACAAAACAATTTAAAGTCAGTCCCATAATGCAATATTGTTTTGTTTTCTTCTACTTCTTCTTTATCGTGTTATTGTTTTGTTTTTATTTTATTTTCTTATTTAAATAATATAAATTGATCAGCTTAAGTCAACTCTATTACTAAATGACTATGTTAAATCAATTAATTTCGTTTTTTTTTTGTCTTTCTTTCTTTTACTGCTGCTGCTGCTGCTGTTGCTGTTGTTGCTTGGTATTTAAGGTCAACAGTGACCCACCTTTTTTTATTTATTCTCTTTTTTTTTTATATATATATTATTTAAGCTTTTTTTTACGTTTTTTTTTTTTATATAAATATTGGAATTCCTTTTGGTTAACCTTTAACTAATTGATTTATTTATTTACAACAATTTTTGTTTTTTTTTTTTTTTCTGATAAAAACATGGATTTAATTGTAGAATTTTTTTATTATTATATTCGTTGCCATTTTGACTGCTTAATTTTTTGTTTTTTTTTTTTTAATTATTTAAAAAAAAAAAAAAATTTCTGTTAATTTAGCTTAATTTCCTTTTAATGCTCGTTAAATTAATAAACATAAAACGCAATAAAAAATAATAAAATAGAATAGAAACAGCAACAAATAAAACTAATTAAAAATAAAATATATATATATATTTTGGTTGAAAACATTAATTGTAGAGCAATGTTAAAAAAAAAAAATTATTAGCTTAATTTCTATCAAGCTTAATGGCTGGTGAATAACGTGAGAATGGCTTTAAAAAAATTATTATCTATGCGTTGATAAAAATAACTTTGAATTATATTCAACGATCTAACGATTCAACGAATTATTGGTGATATAAAAATAAAAAAAAAAAAAAAAAAAAAAAACGTTTAAAACTGACGTTTCTTATGTAAATCGTTACGTCCATTGTGTTTGAACTGTGCTTAAACGCACTGCATTTAAAATTCATTTAAATGAGTTAAACGACTTTAAATTTTCTGGATATTTTTTCACTTAAAAACAAAATTAATTATTCATTAAAATTTCATCAATAAAAAACCGAAAACAAAATCATGCTTCTCACGAAAAACAATTAAAGTTCTTCCAAAAAAATTATGTTTCTGTACCGTTTGATTCGAGTCTTTGCTATTAAAATTTAATTTAACAGAAAATTCTATTTATTTAATTAATTAATATATTATATACATAAAAAAAAAAACAAACAAACAAACAAATAACCACATTATTGTTGCTTTTATTCATGTATTTTTAAACACGACTTTTTAAACACAAAAAAAAAAAAAAAAATTAATCATTTTTCATTTTAGCAACCTTGAATATTAAATTTTTTTTACATTTTCAACTCAAAAACTCAAAATAACAAAAAAAAAAAAAAAATTTACAATAAAAGATCTATTTTGTTGTTTTTATTTTTATTTATTTTTTTTATTATTATAATGTTACTTAAAATGACATAAAACATTATAAAATGCTATAAAAACTAACAAAAAAAAAATTAAAAAAAAAAAAAAAAAAAAAAAAAAAAAAAAAAAACTAACAGCGAGCAATGAAAAATTCTTCTTATAGAAAATTTTAATTTTTTTTTTTTTTTTTTTCGGTTGCTTTTGTTTTGTTCAGTTGTTTATTGTTATTCCGGTAATTGTTACTTTTAATTGTTTTAAATAATTAATTAAATTTAGATAAATTGAAAATTAATGTGGCAGGGACAATAATTAAGCGGGCATATTTATTGTGTTGGTGTGAATAAAGGGAAATTAAAACACCGTGAAACTATTGCTATTCGGTTGTTGGATTAGTTTATTCTGAAAGTAGCTTGCAGAAAATATCAGGAAACTCAGTTACATTCATGAACAGTTGGGCAAAGAAGAATCGTCAGTATCCACCGCATCTACCGTCATAATATTCAATCAAATTCTCCACAAACACCTAATATCAAATTAATTTAATTGGAATCATAGCTTTAAATCCTAAACAAGACAATCCAAACATTAAAAAAAAAAAAACTAAAAACTCTACACAGTTATTAACATTTCTCCGTTTTAAACTCTACAAAGCAGTTAAAAACTTTTTAAATATTTCTCTAATCAACGTTTTTTCTTCACACCACCTTAGATTACAAACAGAAATTTTGTTTAAACATCGAACAGTTTCCTATCCCATGTATCTTTGGCATAAATTCTTATTTCTTTCTCTCCAAAACAAAAAAAAAAACATTTAAAAATACTAAATTAAGCTCCACTACACGATTTAACACTAATATTACTTAGCAAAATTATAATTTATGTCAAATAACAAAAAAAAAAAAATTTCTTTTTTTTTATTTTTCTTATTTTTTCGCGTTAAGAATAACGAAATGAAGCCACCAAAAAAAAAAAACAGAAAAAACGAGCAAACAAGTACGCGCTTTTATAAGCCAATGCTATATAACATAATACAACATATGTTTCTATTAATAATAATAATAATAATTATTATTATTAATTTTTAAAATTCTCTCTCTATTTCTTTTTTTTTACTTAAATTATTTTATTAATTTATTTATCTTTGTTAAAAAAAAAAAAAAAAAATTTTTTTTTGTTTTGTTTATGGATACTACATACACAAAGTAATGGAATGAAAAGATGTGACTTTTCTATATCGCTTCTTACATAGTTTCACTGTTGTTTGTTTTAAAATAAATTTATTATTATTTTTTTTTTAATTTTATGAATAAATCATAATTATTTGTTATTGCTTAATATTTAATATTTAATGTTTTTTTTTTTTTTGGTTAGATGAAAATATTAAGTAAACGTTTGCTTGATGAATTATTAATTAAAGTGTTTATGAAGTGGTGACAATAATGATAACTATTTTGTTCACAGTCAGTAAATTACATAGTTTTGCATTTTTGTTAATTAATTGAAAAAAGGTTCAGTGCAGTTCAGTTTAAGGAGCGTAAGCTTACAAAATTTATACTAGAGCCGGCAATGTTATATTTTATTTCTTTTAGAGAATTCATTCCTGAGTTCCGAAACGTAAAAATATTGAATCTAGCACAGAATTTGACAGAGTTACAGCCAATTTGCAAGTTACAACCAATTTTCAGTTCTGTGGTGGCCAAAAAACATATTTTTTCAAGTTTAGGACCACTGCGTTTACAAAATTTGTATCAGAGCCTACAATTATATATTTTATTTCCATAGAGAATTTATTCCTGAGTTCAGAAACGTAAAAATATTGAATCTAGCATAATTTTTGGCCGAGTTACAGCCAATTTACTACGACTAGATCTTATTTCGCTAGTTACAACCAATTTCAGTTCTGTGGTGGCGAAAAAACGCATTTTTTTAAATTTAGGACCACTGCGTTTACAAAATTTGTACCATAGCCTATAATTTTATATTTTATTTCCATAGAGAATTTATTCCTGAGTTCAGAAACGTACAAATATTGAACCTAGCACAGGTTTTGGTCGTGTTACAGTCAATCAACCTCAGAACTGAAATTTTTTGTAACATGCGAAATAAATTTTTTTTTCCAAGTTTTCTCAAAGTTTTCTTATAATCATTGACAGGTTGGTGTTAGTTTTTGAATTCAATAAAAGCTTTATTAGATTAAAAAAAAATATATAATTCGCCTGCGTAAAGTATAAAGGGTTTCTAGACAACATTTCAAGGTATCTGTGACAAATGTTCTATGTTTACTTACTGGTGAATAATACAAATTTTCAGTTTTAATTTTTCCACATATTCTCATGTCGTTTTTTTTTTTTAAGCAATTTCTTAACACAATTGCCTGTTTGTTTAACACAACAAAAATGATTTTTTTTTTTCATAAATAAATTAACAAAATAAACAAACAAACAAACACAAAATTTTTTCTTTTTCTTTTTCTTTGGTTATGTTTATTTTAGTTTTTTTTTAATTTTTTTAATTTATAACAACACATAGTCAAAACAACAGAGTAATATATATATATAAATTATAAATATTAAGTAATTATGTTTTATAATGAAGGAAAATAAAATAAAATAAATAAGCGAGAAGAAGAAGACATAAAAAGAAATAAAATAAATCTACCGCGATATTATATACATAAATTTTTATCTTTTTTTTTTTTTTTTCAGTTTTTTTTTTTATCTGATAATTTTTAGATTTTCTGTTTGTATGGAGAGAAAAAAAAATTAAATTTTTTTCTTTTCATGGCAATTTTACATATTTTTTTAATTTTTGTTTTTTATTTTTGTTTGTAGAAAAAATATTTCATCAATGATTAGGTTAAAGCTTAGAGTTGGTCTTTTTGAATGTGCTTTTTGTGCTAATGATTTCCTGTGTACAAATTAATTCAACAGTATGGTAGGGTTTTAACGTGATAAATAATTAAAGAAAGCTGTCTTATCCCCCATTCAAACTGTTGCAAATTGTTTTGTCACTACTGAGTAACGGAAAAACATTAATTAAACATTTTTGATAAAGGGATAATCAATTTTAAAGCTTTTAACAAGCCAATACGAACTTTAACATTGATTAAATAATTTAAATTAACGGAAATAATGCGTAAAAATTCTTAAAATGACATTTCTTAACTCATCCCTACGTTAATTGTGGTCACATAACACCGTAACGTAAACACATCAATTTCCACTTAATGTAATTTAAGATGCGGATACAAATTTTTTATTTTATTTTTTCCTAAAACAAAGTGAAAGTCACAATATAATCACTTCTAAGGTTAGATTCGTTTATTATTCTTCTTCTAAATAAATGTTTAGATTAAATGTAAAGAAAAAAAAATTAAGTTTTTATTTTATTTAAAAAAAAAAAAAACCGTACAAGGTGTGTGTGTTTGTGTTTAAACAAAAATCATTGATTTAACCAGAGATGAATCAAAAATAATAAAAACGTAAAACGTATGTAAAATCGATTAATTCTGTATGTTTCTGTGTGTTTTATTAGACACAGAAAAAATGTTTTTATTTTTTTTTATGATTATAAAACGAAAGGAAAAAAAAAATAAAAGCTACTAAAAGTAATATAATGGCGACAATTTGGCGTCCTCAATATATTTATATAAACACACAAGGATCGTTGCGTTGTTTTTTTTTTTTTTTCGTTTTTTGTGTTTTTTATTGCCTTTTATATACCACCACCCTGCTATAATTTTTTTTGTTTTAAGAAATAACATTAAAAATGCTTCTTTTTTTTCCTTTTTTTTTTTAAATATCCTATCATAGAAAAAACTTCTTTTTTTTTAATACCTTTTGGGTAATAAAAATCAACTGAGTAGAAACTGAGTACATTGAGACTGAGTGCATTGAATGGGGGTCTTACTTCGCGTTGCTTGTTAGAAATGCGTTTAACCTTATTAATTCTAATAATTAATAATAAATAATTAATTAAAAGTACAAAGAAAGAGATAGATAAACGTGATTGATAATTACAAAGGTTAGAAGTTCAAGAATAACCTAAGAAACTATTTTTTTTTTCAAAGTAGCTTTTCAGTTAAACAATTCTTTTTTTTTATAACACAACAACCTTGTCAGTAATGTTTTTTTTTTTTTTAAACAAATTTATTTATGCAATTAATATCAAAGCTTTCAAAGCTATTAATCAATTTTTTTTTTTTTTATTTTATTAGGATTAGGTGTAAAATCCGCAACTTTGTTTGGTGGAACATCACCTTTCTGTAGTTAACTTATCTATTTATCATGATTATTATTTTATTTGTTTTGACCTAGTAACTAATTTCCTTCAAGGAATCACAGCTTAACAGCTAGCTAAAATAGAAAAATCATTTGATTCTAGTGTAGGTTCTATGGTAAATTTTATATAAACTTAGCCAAATTTTGCTGTATGCTTATTATGTCTACTCTAAAATGCTTAATAATAAATAAAAAATATTTTTCGAACAGGGATTTTAAAGGATAAATCCTAAAATAAAGACTACTACCCTTAAAACGGTGTATTTTGGCCACCTTAGAACTAAAATTTTTTGTATTTTGCGAAATAAATTTTTTCCGGTCAAGCCCGTAGTGCATTTACAAAATTTATACTAGAACCGGCAATATTATATTTTATTTCTGTAGAGAATTTATTCCTGAATTCAAAAAAGTAAAAATATTGAACCTAGCGCAAGATTTGGACGAGTTACAGCCAATTTTCTGCGACTACTATACTTAAAACGGCGATTCTGACCACCAAAAAATTTTTTTTCAGCTAAACTCGTAAAATTAGCCGATTAAGAACTGCATAAAGAACATTCCTACGAAATTTCAGGTCATTCTGATTTTTTTTGCTTATAGAAATATTCATTGAATACCCGAATCGATTTGTTCAAAGAAGTGTTGTAATAAAAAATTTATTTTTAAGGATTAGTCGTGGATTTACGGGGTTTTTTATTATTAACAAATTAATTATCCTATAAAGTGTTTTATTGAGTTATTACCGCTGTATAAATGGGATAAAATTTTAGGACATCGTTAAGGTAGAGGAAATAATTAAAAAAAAAAATAAATAAGGGTAGAAAAACAAATCTACTTACATCTTTATTATAATAATAATAATAATTTTTATTTTATATTTAATTAATTAATCCAATCCAATTCTCCCATCACATTTGGAGACAAAAAAAAACTTTTTTTTTTTTATTATTTATCTCTTCACACACACAATTATTAACAATAAACTACCACAGAAAAAAAAAAAAAAAACACTCCTAGGCACTAAGTTAAAAGTGGTTTGTGTCTTTGAACAATTAATTAAACAACAAAAAAAAAGTTTATTTTTTTGCTTAAAAAAAAAAAAATTGTTTCTCCTCTTTCAAAATAAATTAATTAATTAAATAAATCACTAGTAGAAAATATAATTTTATTTTTTTTTGTTTATTTATTTATTTAAAAAGCAAATAACACATAGAAAATATTTATTTATATATAAATATGCACACACACACACACACACCTGTTTGCTTATTTATTTTATTAATTAGTTTTAAGCTGCAATAGAAAAAAAAATTCCTTTTGATTTTTGTCGCTTTAATGTGATTGGTCGGTTATTGTTTTTAATTATTTAATTAATTAATTAATTCAATTGAATTTTGTAAAAAAAAAAAAAAAATAAAAAAAAGTTTTGTTTTTTTTTTTTTATTTTAATCACATAAATAGATTACACTTTTTTTTTTCTTTTTTTTTGGTGTATGTTAAAAGCTCTCACAAAACAACGATTATCACTCGTTAATGGTTTTTTTTTTTTTTTTTTTTCGAAAATTTTTATTGTGAATAATTTATGGAAAATTAATTATATTTTTCATTTTCGATAATGAATTTTGTAATTTATAATATTGTATATCACGTTTATACTTATTTATTATTAATTTATTATTATTTAATCCGATTAGCACGTTTCGCATGAATTTATGTAAATAAATTTGATTAACAGCTTTCTTCATAATGTGTGGTCACAAACAATTCTTTTTCTTTTCCTTCCCAGTATTTAAGTAATATTAATTACTTTTTATTTTATTTTATTATATATATACATATATCCTTTAATAACTTAATATAAAAACTTAAAGCTTTAAACTTAACACTTTTGCTATAAAATATAATAAAAATAAAAAAAAAAACAAACAGAAAATTTTTTCTTTATATTTTCTCTGTTTTCTTTCTTGCGACCACAACGCTTTGTATGCGATACTACACTAAAACTGAATACAAAAATGTTTTTTAATTAGGCGGGCAGTCAGCTTAGTTGGCATTTTCGGTTTTCCTTCTTCTTCTTCGTCTTCTTCTTTCGTTTATTATTTGTATTAAAAGCACACATGGATACAGTTTTATTATTATTATTATTATTATTAAAAATTATTTCTTTTTGGATTAGACAAAATAGCAAAGAATATATTTTTTTTTATTATGATTTTTGTTCGTGAGGGGAATTATGGGGGGACGACAATAAAATAATAAAAAAAAAAATTCTTTTTTTTTTTTATTTGAAAGTACGCGCGCGCAGAATAGCTTAGCAAAACAAAAAAAAAATATTTTTTTTATTTAGAAAGAGATAGAGAAAAATTCATTCATTTTTTTTTTGTGTGTGTTTAAAAAAAAAAATTTCCCTCGCCTGCTTACTCTATCAAAGCTTTTTATAGTGTTTATACCCAATTACAACAACAATTATGTTTGTTAACCATACTCTAGCTAACTCTTTCAAACTTTCTTTATAATTGTGCGAAAAATGCAAAAAAAAAATTTTTTTTAATCAAAAACTCTACACAAAAAGGACGGCTATTGGTTTTTGTTTTGTTTATTAAAAAACTCACAAATGTGTTTTATAAAAAAAAAAAAAAAAAAAAAAAAACAAAACAGTCTAAAAATAGAAATGCGCTCATCAAAATACAAAATCCTATTGGTTAAAAATAACGTCATATAAAAAATGATTGGCTGAAAAAAAAGCAAAGCGAATAAACATTGTATGCTGTGTGTAGCGAGATATATTTCAATATATGATTTTACTAACATGTTTCAGTTGACTTGGCGACTTGAATTGACGCGTCTATATCACATTTGTGCTCGCTAAACACTTTTGCA
Organism: Ptychoptera albimana; assembly: GCA_961205885.1. NCBI lineage: Eukaryota > Metazoa > Arthropoda > Insecta > Diptera > Ptychopteridae > Ptychoptera > Ptychoptera albimana. The sequence goes on from OY540803.1 coordinate 1,642,375, forward strand.
TTTTCGCATATATATGAAAGAAGAAAACACACAAAAAATTAAAATTAAAATTAATTTACAAATAAATTTTTTTTATTTTTTAATTTACAAAAACAGCCAAAGGAAATAAAAAAAAAAATTATTAATCAGCGAAGAAAATCACTATCGCGAAAAGGCAAAGCGGTAACAGCAGTAGCAGCAGCAGCAAGCACCACAACCAATAGTTGTATAGTTGTGACTGGTGTGCGCATGTTAAGTACAAAGATTTTATATAGATTAAACGGTTTTTAATTACCTTTTGGTTTTTTTTTTTTTTTTTTAAAGCAATAAAATTAGGTGATTGCACTGTACTTAAAAATAAAAAACGATTAAAGCTCTTTTTTTCTGTTATGCATAAGCTTTGGCTATAGATGATCCGATAATAACTTCATTGCGATAATCTTTACGGTGAATGTCTGTTAGTAATAAAAGGGTTAACGAAAGAGCGAGATAACAGTAAAACAGCTGGAGCTTTTATTGTTATCGGTAAAAATTTTTTGTATTCAATGTTTCCTATATTGGGCTGTAAATCACCACCCTTTAAAGCTTTACGAAAAAAAAAAAAAACAATAATTTGTAGAGTGGAGACTTGACTGTTTTTGAAATTATTATTTTTTTTTTTTTTGTATATAACTGGGGAAAATACCAGCAAACAAGTAAAATTCACTTCAAAATTTTTTGTATATCAAGATTTTTACTAAATAAATATTTTATTACCGCGTTTTTATGTATTTTTTAAAAAAAAAAATTTATATATACATATATTTTATATTTATTATAGGGTGGTTATAAAGTAATTTTTTTTTTGTATTATTATTATTTTACTACCTGTTGCAAGGTTGTTGATTTTATTTAAATTTTCTGTTGTTTTATTTTTTATTTTTTTTTGATGTTTTTAGTAAGATAACAACATAGTTTATTTATGGTTAGCCCTGTATTAGTGTATTTAACGATTATACATTTTATTTTTTTTTTTAAATTAATTATTTAATGAATAAAGAGAAGAAAACTTTAATTTTTGTTAATTTGTTTAAAGATGATGAAGAAAACGTAGAAACGCTTTTTTATTGCGGTGTGTGCTTTTAATTGTAAAAACCCTAACAAAATAAATATATTTGGAAAGAATGTTTAACCAGTTTTTATGTTGGTTTTAAGGTTAAGGTTGCCACATAGCATTAAGGTTTTCTCAGTTTTTTTTTCTTTCGTTTTTCTTGTTTCGTGTTTTGTGTTGGAACAAACATTGCTTAGCCCACGAATTGTTTATTGTGCGGTATGCTGTGATTATTATGTAATAACGATAAACATATGCTGGGTTATGCTGCTTAACAGATGATAGCATAACGCATAAATTGAATTATTGACAGAATAAGGTCATTCTGCTAGAAATGGATTATTTTATTATTTTATTTTATTTTTTTTTTCACTTAATCAAAATGCAGTAACATTACGAAAAAATCATGTAGAAATTTATTTATTATTCATTAATTATTAATTAATAAAATTTCATATAAATTCTTATCAAAGTGTGTACGTTTTTTTATGTTTATATTAATTAATTAATTATTTGTCTGTGGTAATGGTTTTTCTCGTGATATTGGTGTCGGTTGCTTTTTTCTACTATCTTGTTCATAATTTAAGCTTTTTTTTTTTTTATATATATATTAACGATGTATGTATGCATGAGCTTTAGCTGTATATAATTTATTTATCATGTTATTTGTTTTGTTTGTTGTTTATTTGAAAATTTAAACCGGAGCCGGCGAAACATCGACTAATAATAATAATAATAATAATATTTAAACCAATAACAACGAATTAACATTAATTTATTTACAAAATAGCGAGAAATGAAAACGAAGAATAAAATAAAATTTATTTATTTTTATTTTTATTTTTTTAATTAAATAGTTAGATGGATTAGTAGCTGATAATAATTTATCACATTTTTTTTAGCCATGAGTAAAGCTGTTGCTGCTGCTGCTGCTGCTGTTGTTGCTGTTGCCTTTTTATTTATAAAGTTAATTAATTAATTATTTACTAATTTATCAAACTGATGCAAAGCAGTGTTGTAAGTGAAGAAGATTTTTTTTTTTTTTTCATTTTTATTTCGGTAATAAAATAAAAATTAAACTAAAAACAACAAGAAAAAATTTATTCAGGGATTTGCAAATAATTTTTAATTTAATTTAATTAAAAACAATAAAAAATATCAGGCGCCTCCATTGTAAAAGAGTAGAATTGAATAAACAGTGTGTCCTTGCTATAATAGAAAAATCTTTTATTAATTGTGTCATAGATAAAGGTAATAATCTTAGCTTATTACAAACCAGGCGTCTCCATTACATTAAATTACATGAGTACAGAATAATCAAAGGTTAACAACATCTGATAAAAATTAATTAATTATTTAATAGCCTAAAAGCCCAAAACAATAAATTTTATTATAATTTTCAAAAAATAAAATTAAATTAACTTTCAGCGAGCACATTGGCAAGAGAAAAACAGTTAAATAAAAAATCAATAAAAAAAATTATTTTTTTTTTAAATGACATGAGTTGAATAAATTAAAAAAATAATAATTTTTTTTTTCTGTTGCCCTCTATTCGAAAATAACACCCACAGCATATTTAATTTTTTTTTTTTTGTTTTTTTTTCTTTATTTTATTAATTTTTTTATTATTTAATAATTTTATTTATTTTATTATTTACAAGCAGAATTTTTTTTTTAAATTTTTTTGTTAAACTCTTTGCTGCTTGCTGCATACAATCGTTTAGTGTGTTGTTTTTCTTTTCTTTTTTAATTTTTATTGTTAGATCGTGCCACTGTGTCTGTGCTGACAACAAAATACAAAAAAAAAAAAAAAATAAATAAAGCTCAACCAAAAAACGCTTATTTACTATAGTTGAACAGAGATAGTTTCTATAACGTTTATTAATTATTAATTCCATCTCATTTTTACACTTTTAATACCAACGTTCATCGTGTTTTTATGCTTTGCGAGTGTGTTGTTAAACTTTAAATATTTTTGTATTGGTTATACAAACTTTAGACCAGAATACACACGAATGATATTATTTTTAGATTAATTTTTTTTTTTTAAACGATATTTACTTTACGTTTTCTTTGGTTTTTGTCGTTTTTGAATTTTTTTTATTGTGTTATCATAAAGTAATGCAATTAAAACAGTCTTAGACAATTTATTTGTTTGATTAAAAAGTCACATCGTTAACGTTCATACGTACGTGAAATATGTAAATCATAGATAGAAACGATTGAATAAAATAATCATGAAGCTTTACTGTAGATTTTGTAATGCAATTAGCTGCACCTTCTTAATTTTTCACAAGGTGTTTTGTTGTTTTTTTTTTTTTTTTTTTTTTTTTTTGCTATCACCAGTCCATATATTTAATAAATAAATTGCATTGAGTATCACCAATTAAATTGTTTCGTTATTGTCATGACTTGAGTCATTAAAGCAAAATTTTTTATAGCGGTTATAATTTTTGTTATTACTGCATATTACCATAAATATCTATCCACTAATATTTTTCTTTTGTTTATTGTCTTCTTTTGCATCAAAAACTGTTGCAAAAAAAAAAAAAAAAAAAAAAATATTCCCTAAAATTTACTAATCAATGAAATATTTAATTTAAACAAACATTTTACAATTAACGATTATTATCTCTTATTATTATTATTTAATTTATTTTATATAAAGAATAAAAAAGTAATTTATTTCCCCTTCTTACATTGCAATGTCGTACGTTATGTCGTTTAATCAAATCATAAATTTTTATCATTTATTTTGTTTGATTTTTGACGAAATACATTGATTGACTTTTGAACACCTTTTATGTATTTTTTTTTATTGTTGTTTACGATTGTGATAAGACAATTTTATAAGCAGAAATTAATTTTGATTTAATTTTTCGGTTTTTTTTTTTTTTTTGCTTGTTATTTTCGATTGCTATACGAATGACTATTTTGTTACTAGTACTGCGCATAACGTCATAACGATTTTATTTTCATTTGAATTTCTGTTACAACTTTTATTAGGTGATAAAAAAAAAGAGATAATTTATTTAAGTCATACATTATTAATCTATGTACATACATCAAGGGCTTTTATTTATAATAATTAAAAACACTTTTCTATACATTGTAAATGGTTGTCAAAGTACAGTGAAAAATCATTAAATAAAAAATATATATTTTTTTTTTTTTTATTGTTAATTACAGAACCGTGGCAAATGTTTATTGTTTGATGTTATTTTGCATATTTATTATGACGGAATATTTTACTTTGATTACATTGTTGGCAATTTTGATGTTTCAAAGTGGTTGTTTGCTTGGGTGTTCTGCTTATGTTATGTAATTTGTTTAGTTGTAATTAGTTTAGAAGTCTACATTGTACTACTTTGGTTTTTGTTACTAGAAGCATTTGTAAGAAATTCACTAAAAAAATATAAAAACTTACTGCACTCCAAAACCACTTTGTTTCGTGATTGAAATTTTAACGTTGATTTTAGTACTATTTCCCTGCTATTATTTACTGATTCCAGTTGTTTAATTCCTTTTGAATAATTATTTCTCGTTAGATTATTGTGAAAACAGAATCTGGAGACAATATTTGACTAGCTGATGGCACCAGCTAATCATTTAAAAATCCTTGACAAATGTTGATTTTCTTTTATGAATATTTCTAACAAGAAAATTTATTATTTTTTTTGTTTTTGGCAATTTTTATTTCAATAATTTATTGCTCTACAGTGTAGATTTTTTTTATTTTTTTTTAACTTTTCTCCCCATTTATTATCAAATTTTCTTTTTATTTATTTTTCCTATATTTAATAATAATTTTGTGTGTGTTTTGCTTCTTATTCTTTCTTCTTTCTTCTACATCAACAAAAAACTTCTCTCGTTTTTTTTTTTTTTTGTTGGAGATTTGGATTGATGCCAAAATAAAGATTTTCATCGAGATTTTTAATATTTATGAAATTTTTTTTTTTTTTACGTTTTTATGAAAGTTTTGTGTTTATAGAAAAACGAAAAAAAAATTAAAAAATTTCTTGAAGGAAATGTATTAAACAGATGAAAGATTTTTCTGTTTATTTAATTTAATTTATTTTCAGACAGAAGTTATGCAATTTTATAGCAACAAAATCGATTAAAACGTAATAAATAATTTTTTCTTTATGTTTTTGCTATCTGCTTTTCTGTTTTTCTATTTCCTCACTGTGGTTTTGAGGAGTTTTTCTGTTTGTTGTATTAAAGGAAATGAATTACAAAGTACTGAACTGTTGAATGATTCTTGGGGAGTACACTGTGTCGATGTGATGTCTGATTGTTTTGTAGACTTTTCTTAGGTGAAGTCTACACAAACGTTTATAGTTTGTAAATGTTTGTAAAGTTTTCTACACCTACACAGTGTTTATTTGCCTAATAAGTTTCTTCCTTGATCTTTCCAAGTCTTTTTGTAATTAAACGAATTAAACTCTACACAACACTGACACTGTTTAGTACAAACAAATTTATTCTGTTGTTGCCGCAGGTTTAAGGCGTTTGATTGTTAATTAAAAAAAAAAAAAATTTATTATTTATTAAAATTACATAAAAGCATCAAAATGTATAATTAATTATCTTTGACATTATTTAATTTATGTATAAGCTATTAAAAAAACATTTTACTTCACAAAAAAAAAAAAAAAAAAATACTCACTTTAGCTGCAAGTAGAGAATTTTTCATTCTATTATTCCTACTTACCTTGTTAAAAATTATTATTATTTTTATTATTTATTATTAACTTGGTATTGACATCAGAATAATAAGACAGCTAAATGGATTTTTCTTTTCAATTCAATTCAATTTAATAATAAATATAAATATTCTTCTAGTTTTATTATGTGTTGTTAATTTGCAATTCTTATTGTTTTTTTTTTTTTTTTTTTATTCTGTCGGAATTACCTTTGATCATCCGTTTATTATGTTGTCATTGTGTATTATGTGTTACGATTTCCAGGTGTACAGGCATAAAACAATTAAAGGGTTTTATACTTGACTATAGGATAAACAAGTACCAAGTAGTAATCAGTTGTACAGTTGGAAATTCTTAATTCTTTTTTAATTTACATTTCTCTCTACATTTTATCCATAAATTATTTTTTATTATCATTCTAATTATAAATGTTTTGAATATTTTAACAATTTTTACAATTAATCCCCTTATTTAATAAATTACAAAATGCCTTAGAAAACAACAAACAAATTATAACAATGTGGCATTCATTACTCTTCTTCACGTTAGAATAAAAAAAAAAAATTAAATAAAAATGTTTTTGTCATTTTAGTAAACTATATTAGCCCACGTTTCCCCTTTTATCTTAAAAATATAATAATAATAATTATTATTTTTTGTTTTCTTTTCATTTCACTTTGTTTGTTTAATTATTTAATTATTTATTTATAGATATATAAATATATATTAAATTGTAATAAATAATTTTCTTATTTATTATATTTTTAATTTTATTCTATTTGTATAAAAGTGTTTCTCACAAATATATTAAAAATAAATTTCGGCTAAAAATATAAAAATTAAGTTTTTTAATTATTTAAGCAACGTGTTTGGTTTGGCTTTTTTTTTAGTTTACGTTATGTATTTTTAATTTGATTGCAGGTTGTTTTTTGCTTCTTTTTATCATACATCTCCACTGTTTTTATTAAAAATTATCCATTTAGCGTTTAAGTGGTATAATTTACATAAGAAATGCCACTTAAGCGTTGGTGAAAGAACGTTCAAGTCAATTAACTTGTCATAATGCCTTTAAAACTTATTAATACACAACGAAATCTTTATTTGTTGATAGTTCTATATAGAAAAAAAACTTTTAATTGACATTTCTTAAGTCATCCTTACGGCCATTGTTAAAAACGTTAGAAATGTCAGTTAAAAGTTTATAAACCAATCCAAATCCATTTAAAAATGACATTTCTTACGTTATCCTTACGTAAAACGCTGTTTAAACTATTACCCCAACGATTATTGCAATTTTTTTCAATGAAAATTAAGCAGAAACCTATAATAATGCATTAAAAAAAAGCTTTTTATATTTTTGAAAAACTTTATTCATTTAATCAAGGAATGATTATTGTGTTGCGTTGCATTGCATTTAAAGTGCCAAAACAAATAATTTATTTCTTAGTAAATTACAACGTTTATTTCCTCGCACTGTATCATGAATTCTATTTAGTAAAATAAGAGAAACATTTGCAATTATTAAAGCACTAAAAAAAGTCTGTGGTTACAACAAATATAATCATTTTTGATGACACACTTGTTATTACTTGTTTGGTTGCTTGTTATATGTTTATTCATTTTCGTTTCTTTTAATTCCTTTTTTTTTCTTTTTTATAAATTAAGTAAATGATTATTATAATTCTGATAAATAATGAATTAATTATATGTTTAGGTAAGGGGGTAACATAATAAAAATTGTGTAAATTCTTGCCTAATATGTCATGTAGATAATGAAATTGAATTGAAAATTTATTTATTATTTATTTTCGACAAGTATTAAAAAATTAATTAATAACGATTTGTTGTAGATAAGATTTTTTATTTGTTTATTTTTATAATTGGGAAAATACTTATATCGATTATATCAATGTAATGTTTTGATTAAAATATTAATACGTATTTACTTGGTTTATCAATAAAGAATTTGTAAATTTGTTAATTAAATATAAGCATCTGCGAAATATAACACCATTTAAATATTGATTTACTTGGGACAACATTTAGGCAAAAACCCACTTCCGTAAAGGTAAGATAAAATTATATTTAAAAAACGATTAAACTGTTATGAGATGGAAACTAAATAAGAAATACAAACAGCAAAAAAAAAACAAAAATGCCAATCATCTCATAAACATTTAAAAACAAGAAATTTGTGAATGTTTTGCAAAATGAAATCATCAACAACATCAGCAGCAAATACTCACTGGATCTATGACATCATATTCTATAATGTTATGAGGTGATCAATTTGTTTTTAAGAATATTAATCGTGGTGTAGTTTCGTAAGAAACAAGTAACTTCTATTCTATTAGAGACAAGATAGACAATCAAAATAAAGGAAAATTTCGTACATACAAATGTGGAACTGTTGATATAAACAGCAGTAAAACAAAAGCACATTGATCATCCAACCACTTGTTATGTTAAGTCAAGTAATGTTCTATAAGCGAAAAAAAAAATAAATTAATATAATTACCATAACGTATAACGTTGATCAACAGAGAACAATCATTGCTATACTTACGCCCATGTCATGACGTTTTTTATTCTTTTTTTTTTACTCAAGTTACAAATTTCTGATTAATTTTTTTTATTTTTCTTCCTTGCCTCTTCTCTCATTCAATTTTTTTTTTGTTTTTTTTTTATTTGTATATTATGACTTTGAAAATAAAATAAATTAATTATCATAAATATGTTGTCATCAATTGTTTATATTTATTTTTTTTTTATTATTATTAAAAATGTTGTTAGAAAGCTTATTTTTCCTCACTTTACTTTGTTTTTAATAATAATTTTTGTTTTTTTTTATTGATGACTTTTTGTAAATTAATTAATTTTTCTTTTTCTTAACCACATTTTATTACTTCATAAAGTTAATTATGCATAATTTTATTTTTTTTTATATATAATATGATAAGCATATGTGTTATGCCGTCATCAATTGTAATATGTAATGAGTAAACTGAATTTTTTTTTTTCTTCATCTATGCATATAACGCGTTATATTCTCCATTTTTTATTTTTTAAATTTTCTATGGAATACTGGATTACGATTTATCATAGATCAGAATCAAAATTAAAATTATTTGTGTGACTCAACTAATGAATTTATAACAATAAAATTGATTTACCTGTGTATTTATTATAAATTCTAATTATTTAATGGCATTGAGTTAAATTAATTTAATAAATTATTTATTCCAATATTAGGATATTCTAATTTGAATAAAAAAAAAATATTGGAATGATTATTTTACAAGATTGTCAGGTAAAACCTTTTAAAAGGGTGTGTCTTTCGTTTTATTGTTATACATTTTTTTTTGTACAAATTTTCATGCACATTCAACTGCAATTACAATATATAAAATAATTAATTTATTTAAATGAAAAAAATAATAATAAATATTTATTATTAAAAATGCAAGAACCTTGATATTTTTTTAATAAACACAACAAACTGTCATTTTTCTTTCTTTTTTTGGATATTTGCTGTTTTTTTTTTTTTATTTCTTTGATTAATTCATTTTATGTTTAAATTCCATAGCGAAATAATTTATTATATAAATGCATTTTCATCTCTTTTTTTTTCTTTTCTAATTAATTAATTAATTAATATTAATATGGCCTAATTACAAAGTTAAATGCATTTATGGTAATAAAAAAGAAAATAAAAATGATTTTTTTTTTTCAAAAAAATGTATTAACTTAATTTTTTAATAGATGTCGTTATTAATTTTATTAACAAGTTCAATGTTTTTATTATATTCATATAAGTTGATATACTTAACACAAATGACGCTGCGGTAACATAATTATTATTGTTTTCTGTGATTATAACAACGCGTTTGTTTTCTTTATTTTTTCTTTTTCGTAAAATTTACTTTTTTTTTTTGTTGCGTTTATTGTTTGATTAGATTAAATAATAATTCAATTAAAAAAAAAATTAAAATAAATAAAAAAAAAACAGTAATTTATACATAATTAATTAAAACGTAATTATTATATAAATATAAATGATAGATTGTGTGAATTTTATACAGGAGTTAAATGTTTTTTTATTTGTGATACACTCCTGATCAGATAAATAGTATTTTATCCTTTAATTAATTAAAGTAATTAAAGAAATATTATTTATTTGTTTTATGACAGCATCATAACCTTTTCTTTTTTTTTTTTTGTTTTTGTTTTTGTATTGTTTTCATTTGTATTTATGTTTTTATAAATAAATAAAAAAAAAATCAATAGATATTTGTGTGAAAAAGGTTGCGTGCGCCATAAAATTTATAAATGGACGAATCGGTTGCCGATGACATGCAGACGAAAGAAAATGATTTAAAGGAAAGTGTAGCAACTGAATTGGAAACAGATATAAAGGATGCACCATGTGAGGAAAATAAATCTTTAAAATCAGAAATAAAAACACCGGAAAAACAAACAACAATCACAGCAACAGATCCGGATAAAAGTAGCGTCAGTGTCAACGAAAACAAAAAAAAAGAAGAAGAAGAAGAAAAAACAGTTCTTGGAGATGACAAAGTATTAGAAGAATCAGAAAGTATGGTAAAACCGGACGAGCCACATGTTGTTAAAGAAAAAGACAAAGATGAAGATTCTAAAGTTGTGACTGAAATTAAACAAAGTGACACAAATAAAACCGATGATGAAAGTGATAAAATATTAGTTAAATCCCCAGTTACTGTATTAGAAAAATTTGATAATTATTTAGAGGAAAAATTAGAAATGGAAAATGATTCAGACACAGAAGAAAAAGGTGATGATGTTGGTTTAGAGGAAGAAATGAAGCAACAGGATATTAGTAAAGAAACAGAAACTTCACCAATAGAAATTGTACAAATTAAAGAGGAGGAAGAGGACGATGATGATGATGAAGAAGAAGATGAAGCAATGGATGATGAAGAAGAGAATAATGTTGAGATTAAAGTAGAAAATACTTCGATAGCTGAAACAATTCAAAGTGGAAAAAGAAAAGCAAACGATATAGATTGGTCATCTGATGAAGAAGGATTTGCTGGATTTGAAGAAATAAATGGAACATTTAAAGGTATCCATCCTATCTGTCAGTCTATGTACAAGGAGATTTTTAAAATTTTTTTTTTTTTTTTTAGATTTTCCTGCATTTGGTAAACACAAAAAGATTAAAGAGGAAATTGAGTCCGATAGTGAAAGCAATACAATGAAAAGTTATTTAATTGATGAGCAGGATAATCTAGATAATCAACAGCAACAACAATCCCTATTGGATAATGAAAATAAAAATGATTCTTCAATGACAGACTTGGATCAATCAGCATCATCATCGAATAAAAAAAATTTAAATCGTGGTGTACCGCTTACGGATCCAATTTATCAAAAACCATTTGAATATGGTTGGAAACGTGAACTTGTCTATCGTGCAATACCTGATATAAGTAAAGAGAAAGGTGAAGTTTATTATATAACACCGCAGGGTAAAAAGTTACGTACACGTGCTGAAATACAAGCGAATTTACATGAAGGTCTTACGATGCTTAATTTTACATTGTCGAAGGATTCCGTTGGTGCACCACCAGAATGTGAAATAATCCGTAGTGCAAAATGGTGTCGTCGTTCAACCGTTGATATTCAACAAAAAACTCCACCATTATGTGTTGTCGAACCACTCAATATTGTATTAGGTAAAAGAATACCTAAACCAAAGGCACCAAAGGGTGCAAGTCCACCACCACCAAGCAGAGTAATCTCTAAGGTTTGTTTTCTCTTTTTTTTTTTTTTTTTTGCAAATTATTTAAGATATTTTTTTCTTTTGTAATTTACAGAGTAAACCGAGTAGACATAGTTTACCAACAGCGTTAAAAAAACCAGATGAAAAGTTATTACCATCAACGCCAATAAATAATAAAACGGGTACAAAACAAGGACAGAAATTGGTTGGAACAAAAAAGTATGTATTGAAAATCTGCTTCTTCTTTAACTATTTTTTTTTGTCGTCTTATTTGTTTAATTAATTAATTAATAAAATAATTAGAATAAATAAATAAACGTAAACAGAAAAAAATTTTTAGCCAATAGAAAATTATTTTTCATCTTTCTTGTACGATGAGTAATTAGAATTTTGAGTAGAAAAAATAAAAAAAATCCAATTGTCCTGAAAATCACATTATCCTCCTACTTTTTCCTCTTTTTTTTTTTTTATTTATTATTATTATTTTTTTTAAATTATTGCTCCCATAAATTATTTTAAAACATTTAAAAAAAAAAAAAAAAAATACATAAATCGAGACACACTTTATGGATTGTTGTTGTTGGGCTTCGTTGTGGTTTTTCTAGAGGTGGAATCGAACCATGTACAATACAATGTATGCTTGCAATGGGAACAATTCCTCAGCTAAAATGCAAAAAATGTCTTTGCCTATATCATCATGAATGTATAATTGCTGTGGCAACAACTAGAACAACAGATGGTACATCGGCGAGTCCTAGTGAAAGAATTAATTCAGGAATTGGAATAATTAAAGGACTAACAGCTAGTGGTTATATTTGTGAAGTAAATGTTTTGATTTATTTTGGTTTTATCCAATTTTGATTTTGTTTGTCTGTTGTAGAATTGTTTTGATGAGAAGCCAATAACTGAGACAACAAATGGAAAGGCACAACAGAATTCTGGTCGTAATCCACCAACAACAGCAGTTGGTTTAAGTAATAAAACACCACCAATGTCACCAAATGCTGTACAAGTAACAAAACGTAATCAAGATTCGCTTGTTGGTTCAATGACAACATGGTTGCCACCAAATTCAAGTTTAACAAATCGTGATAAAACTGGTGTCTTGGCTACCTCAATAACATCACCACAATCAATTGCTGTTATTGGTGGTCGTAAATATATTGTTGTGCCAAAGACAAATGAATTAAGTGTATCACCAAGTGCCGGTGATACCCGTCTAATATCATCGATGGTTGGTAATAAAAAAGATAAGAATCGTTATGTAACATCATCGTCCGGAAATGATAATAATGTGACTAATACGAATAATAATAATAATCTAGATAATGGTGGAAATGAGTGAGTTTAATTACAAAAAAAATAAAAAATCATCAAAATACAAAACACAAAAAATTCTTTGATAAATAAATACCAAAAAAAAAAAAAATTAATTTTTTTTTTCTATTCTTTTTGGCATATCTCTCTGTTTGTTGGACGGATGAGGCAATATACAAAACAGAAATTTTCTTTTTTTTCTTTTTATTATTTTATTTATTATTTTCTTGGTATTCTTGGTTCAATTTTAATACTTAATTTCAGGTATAACTTGAACAACGCCACCACCAAAAAGCCTACCCCACTTTTGTTTGTTTTGTAAATTCATTTTTATTTATTAAAGATATTTTCCTATATGTTCCCCATGTTGTTCCTTGGAAATAATTATTCCCTTTTGAAATATATTTATATATAATACACGCGGGGTTTATTTTTTTTTTTTTGTTTTATTATATATATTTATTTAAGAAATTAAATTTATTTTTTAATTAAAAAAAAAAAAAAAACTAATTGATTAAGGAAATTTTTTTTGTTTTCTTTTTTATTTTTATTTTAATTTAAATAGAATTAACTCGTCATCATCATCAGCAGCAGCAGCAACAGCAGCTGGAGGAACACCAGTAAGTGATGGTTCAGTGTTGGCAACAGCAAACAATAGCTCACCGGTTAGTAGTAAAAGACGTCCTGGTTCATCTAGTGTGACACCGATTGGATCACGTTTAAATTCACCACAATTAAGCAATAATGAAAATGGAAGCACTACCGACGTATCGTCGTTATCTAGTAAAGTTGTAGCAATAAATAAAAATAATAAATTGAATACAGACAATAATAGTGCAAATAGTAAATCATCATCATCCGCAACAATAACGTTTAATAAGGGAACCCAAACAATACTATCGTATCCGGCGTTAAACTTTTTCAGTAATGTTTCGATTGGTTATGACGTTTTATTGCACATTTTCCAATATTTAAAAGTTCAGGTAAGATGATTTTTGGTTATCCCGGTGGTAACGATGTCATTTGAAAATATTTTTTTTTTTATTAAAGGAATTATTACGTGCTGGTTGTGTCTGTCGATTATGGAATCAAGGTGCAAATCATACAAGTCTATGGAAAACGGTACGAATGAAAAATTCCCAAGTGAATGATTGGACAGGCTTTGTGAACACACTAAAATTGAATGGGACGAGACATTTGGATTTAAGGAAAATGCTTATCCCATCAAATTCAGATAAAATATGGAAAAGTTTCTCAGAAAATATTGGCCATTTAGACAATTTACAATGCATTGATTTGTGTCGTTGTTCGGCACAAGTTGTGGAGAATCTTTTCCTGACAAACAGCAAGCTGAAGATATTGAATGCGGTCACAATAAATAATGAGGTGATCGATATACAGAATTTATCGAAAATGGAAAAATTGAATGAGTTACGTTTGAAGACCACGTATACGTATTGTACATTAAAAGGGGACTTGGAGCCGTTAAAGAATTTAACAGAATTACGTCACTTGTCGCTGACAAGTGTACGGAATTTGTGTGAGAAAAAAATCGAGATTATCGGTAATCTAGTTAATTTAGAATCATTAGAATTAGGTGAATGTTCTGAATTGACGGAGGTGTTCGCCAAGACGGTGTTGCCTCGGCTAAAAAAGTTGGAGCGCCTACGTCTGGAGAAGGGTCAAGATTGTTGCACATTTGAGATGCTAGACCAAATATCAGAAATGGACAATTTAATACAATTAGAATTAGTGAACTTTGATATAAAGACTGGCTTTGATGATCAACTGGCCAAATGTACAAATATTAAAAAATTATTAATAATCCCAACGTACGTATCACAATCGGCGACCACAAATCGTTTAGTCCTGTCCGGTTTGTTGAAGTTAACCGATTCACTGACGATATTAACGTGGGCAATAACCGTTGAGTTAATCCGTGTCACAGAATTGTACGTGGATCAGTGTGCCAGCCGGAAAAAGGATAAAAAACAATCGGTGAACGTGGAGAGTATACCAGTGTTAACACCGGTACCGGGCACCACATCGGCTGCATGTGACGATGAGAAAATTGTACAAAACGACACGCTACCAAGCGCAATACCTAAAGTTGAAATATTACCACTGACTAAAGTTGAGAAGATATTAAATTCCTCAATGCCAAATTCAAAGATTCGCATTATCAAGATACCGATGCACGCGACTTGGCGCCAAAATTTAGGTGAACAACAGTGAAAATTTATTTATATAGAAAAATGAAAAGGAAAATTAAAGTTATGAATCTTTGTGGTTGGTGTCTTTACTGTTGTTAATAAAATCTGCTGTCATCCTTGTCGCGCGTCGTGTTTTTTTTAACAAAAAAAAATAATTTTTTTTTTTTAATAACCAATTCAATCATCTTCTTTATTTTTAATTTTAATTGATTATATGATTATTATGGAAAAAAAATTAATAATAATAATAAGAAATAAATAAAATAAAAGAGAAAAATAATTAAAATAGATAAAAAAAAAAAAAAACAGAAATCTTTATTGTAATACAATGCGCCATCTGTTGTTTAGTAGTGTTTATTGTTTTTGCTAAAGGATATTATTGTCTAGAGTTGAGATCGTTCTGGAATCACCTTTTTAGTGTCAAGCGTAGATTAAAGATTAGTCTGATACTGTAATACTGAATTGAGATTGTTCTAGGAGAAAAAAAAATTCTCTTGTGCCATCGATGGTTGATGGTGATCTTTATAATCGCTTTAAACAAATCCAAAGTCCCCATGTACTGTAATCGTCGGTTTATTTTTATTTATAATTTTTTTTTCTCAAGAAAATACTTTTTACCCAAATCAAATAATTCAATCAATTAACCAAAATTAATTCGCACGAATATTAACGTAACAAATCAATTAAAATGATAAAAATCAAAAATAAAAAATAATAATTCTAGTGAAAAAATAATAAAAACAAATAAAATTTTATTTTTAATCACAATAACTGTTTTGTCATTTATTTTCTCTGATAATTTATTGGATTTTCAATTGAATTTCTGATAAAAAACGAAAATGCTTATAAAAGGTTAAAGCAAATTTACATTTTCGATTAAAAGTATTTGAAACGGTGAAACGAATTAATAAAAAAGTAGCAGCAAAACAGTAAAATGTTGAGAAAACTAATTTTAATTACCCTGCTCTGTGTAATTGGGGCTCAGGTGAGTTTTTTTTTTTTTTTTTCGCAAGTACTTTAATTGTGATTTTGAGATTTTCCTGGTTGTTGTTAAAAGTCATCAACGCTAGAAACAAATGATTTTTGGGAGGAGAATGGAGGTATGGACATTTTTTCAATGGATAGCCGTGTTGCAAATGGTTATTTAGCTGCCGATGCACAATTTCCGTGGTATGCATTAGTTACCTCGTATCAAGGTGCGATTACAACACAATTTGGTGGCTCCCTGTTATCTACGGAATTTGTTCTTACCTCAGGGACAGCGGTTGTACCAACATTCGACCGTTTTGTTGTACATTTGGGTTCAGTTAACCGAACTACACCCACACTTAATGTTAGTACAGTGACAAGATTTCTTCATCCATTCTACAATCTAGATCCCAGAGGTTACAATATCGGCTTAATACGTTTTGTACCTGCAATTGCATTAAGCGGTAATTTTCACCAAAATCTTTTTAGATTAAAAAAAAAAAATAAAAAAAATTTGAATTACTTTCAGCGCGCGTCCAACCGATTAGATTAGCAGCATTTTCACAGAGAACAAACAGATTCCCTAATGATATAGCTGTTGTTGCCGGTTTTGGAGCAACAGAATTAACCAGTCAGTTACTTTGTTTCTTCATTATTCCTTTAAAATAAATAAAAAAAAATTTCTTCTGTATTAGCTGCTGTTTCAAACTTTTTGAGATGGACCACAGTTCGCTTGTTGAACAACACAGAATGTGCTAGATTTTTACCAGGAGCACCAAATCCAGTTACATTACCAGCTTCAGCTCTTTGTTCACATGGATTTATGGCTCCACAGGGACCATGTGCCGGAGAAGTAGGCTCCGGTATATTTATTTACGAAAATCAAATACCGACACTCATCGGTGCTACATCTGAAGCCAACTGTCACACATCCGCTTCGATTTATTCATTTGCCAGTGAACAATTAGCATGGATTGCTGGTGTCACAGGAATTGCAATTAGGACCTAAAAACCACAACCAATATGTACATTAAAAAAGAAAAAAATAAATATTGAATTTTAATTTGAATAAAGAAACGAAAGAAAATTGCATTCGAATTGTTTTTTGGGTGTTTTTAGAGTAGGCTGTGCCTAGAAACGACGCCATTTATCTTTTAAATTTTTATTTGACATGCTGTCATAGTTTTCAGTTGTTTTTCCGTTTGCAAAAAACACAAAATAAAAATTCAGAACACTAATCTCTTCATTTTTCCTCTTTTTGGCCTCTTTTTTTTTACTACCTTAAGCTGTGCTACATAAAACGCAACAATGGTTTAAACTATCATCTGTATCGGAAGTCTGTATGTCTTTAAAGGAATTTATTTTGGGATTAAATGCGTAATACTGTACACAATCTGATCTTGATATTTCAGATACAAAAATGCCCTTTGGCACAAGTGTCCGTCACTTGATAAGTTTTTCTTACTTTTTTATTTAATGAAAAGCTTTCCTCGTATTTCCGTTTGATAAAAAATAATTACATTTGCCGTCAATTTGCAATATTAAACCCAATATATATATATATATTAATAAAGGCGCACAAATATAATGAAATAAATCAATTTTAATGATTAAATCATTGTTTTGTCATTTATATTTCTGATTAATTATTGGATTTCAAGTGAATTTAAAGATAATGGAAAAAAATTTATAATTTGTTTTTTTTTGTATAAAAACTTAACGTAAATTAACATTTTTGATTAAAAGTGTTTGAAACGTTGAAACGACAAAGTAAATAAATTGCGAAAAATGTTTAAAATAATTTTAATTTCCTTGTTCCTTGTAATTGGTGCTCAGGTTAGTTAATTTGTGAGTTTTTTTTTTTTTTTGTTATCCTTGATTTAAAAAACAATTTTTTTTTGTTGTTTAAAGTCCGCCACATTAGAGACAAAAGGTTTTTGGGAGGAAGATGTAGAAGCAGAGTTATTTTCAATTGATAGCCGTGTTTCAAACGGTCATTTAGCGGTTGATACACAGTTTCCGTGGTATGCATTAATTACCTCATTCCAAGGTACCATTCAAACACAATTTGGTGGCTCTTTATTGTCAGCGGAATGGGTTCTTACCTCAGGAAATGCTGTTTTAGCGACATTCGATAGATTTGTTATACTTTTGGGATCAGTTAACCGAGCCTCACCATTAATCACAGCAAATACAGTGACAAGATCCCTTCATCCATTCTATAATCTAGATCCCAGAGGCCACAATATCGGTTTAATACGTTTAATACCTGCAATTGCATTAAGCCGTAATTTACCCAAAAAATGCATTTTTTTTTGTTTTGATTTTTATTAATAAATTTCTGAATTACCTATAGCACGTGTCCAACCAATTAGACTAGCATCATTATCACAAAGAACAAACCGATTTCCAAATGAAGTAGCTGTTGTTGCTGGATTCGGTGGAACAGAATTAACAAGTCAGTTACTTTGCTCCTTCACTTTTTTCCTTTAAAATAATTAAAAAATTAAAATTTCTTCTTTAGCTGCCGTATCAAATGTTCTCAGATGGACCACAGTTCGCTTGTTGAATAACACAGAATGTGCTAGATTTTTACCAGGACCACCAAATCCAGTTACATTACCAGCAACAGCACTCTGCACACATGGATTTATGGCTGCACAGGGACCATGCACCGGTGAAATCGGTTCAGGATTATTTATCTATGAGAACCAAATACCGACACTCATCGGTATTACATCAGAAGCCAACTGTCACACATCCGCTTCGATTTATTCATTTGCCAGTGAACAACTAGCATGGATTGCTGGTATGACAGGAATTGCAGTTAGAGCTTAATTATAAAAACGTTTATATTTTGTTTTCTTCTTATTATTATTTAAATCATTAAAAGTATAAAAAAAAAAGAAAAGATTATTTTTCTTCTTTTCTTTTTTCATGAAATGCTTACATCACTTAATTCCTATTCATAATAAATAAAAAAAAAAAAAATTAAAAACCAACAAAATTGATTGAGTTTAATCTTATCAAGCCGGCTTCAGCCACTTAACATTGTCAGAGTGTAATTATTCAAATGGATTATTATGTCTTCCTTGTTTTAAAGATTGAATAATATTGATAAGGCTACCAATTGTTTATGTATGCAATGTCAAGTGGTTTTTTTTTGGTGATTTATTCCCCGGCAAAATACAGACGAGATTATTACATAATAATGTCGCGCTTGTTTACACCACGTTTTTTTTTCGCTATTTTCGCGTTTCTTCTATTTTTTTTTTTAAGTAATAATGAAATCAATCAAAACAAGTGATTCATAACAATCAAATTCAATTCATAATTAAATGATTTCTATCTGTAAATAAAAACAAATAAATTTTTTTTTGTAATCTAATCTAAACAGAAGACACCAAAAACAAAAATAACCGGACATCTTATCATTTGCTTTTACCGATAATATGTCAAATAAAATTTTTGTTCATATAAAGGTTGAAATTTTTGTTAATTAAGTTTATTAATTAAAGAGATTGTGCCGAAAGAAAAATGAAGAATTTATTACGTCCAGCCGTTGTTCCTGCTACATTTATTGCTTTTATATTATTTATCAGTACAATAAATGTGAGTTGTTTTTTTTTTCTTTTTTTTTAATTAACAAAACATTTTAATTCATAATTTAACGTTGAATTTCTTTACAGGGATATACATTATCCAATGGATTAACCGATGGTGATAGAAATTTATTTATTAATGATGAGAGAATTGTAAATGGTTATAATGCGACCGAGGGACAATTTGCTTGGCAAGTAATTATCATACAAACAGTACCGAATACATTACAATCGTATGGTGGTTCATTAATATCACCAGACTGGGTACTAACAGCCGCTTCAGTTGTATTTGGGTAATTATACCCCAGAGAATAATTATTTAAATAAAAAATAAAATAATTTTTTTTCTATAACAGAATAACGACTTTTAACGTACAAATGGGATCGGTTGTTCGTAATCAACAAACTGTTTCGTTAACAACAAGCGTACGCCACATCCATCCGTATTATGGTTTTGAACCGTCTATACATTCTAGTAATATTGCGCTGTTACGTTTACCGGTCAGCGTTGCATTAACAGGTAACCAAAAAAAAAGTTTTTTTTTATTCCATTTCTTTATTAACGAAAATCCATGAACAGCCAGAATACAACCAATACGTCTTGTATCGTTTTCCCAAAGGAATTATAACTTTGCTAATGAAGTTGTTGTTACAACTGGATTTGGACAAACCACCGCTACTGGAGGTAACTTTTTTTATTCTTTTCTCTTTTTGGTTTATTTTAGATTTATTTATTCCATAGCAACAAACTCGAACTACCTCCAATGGACAAATGTTCGTGTGATCGCAAATACAAATTGCACAAGTTATTTACCGGGCGGTATGACATCACCACCAGGTACTGTTTGTACAATGGGTGTTATGAATAATGCTGGCGCCTGTAATGGTGATCAAGGTTCCAGTTTAGTATTTTATGAGAATACAAATGCAACCCTTATCGGACTGGTTGTATCACCGAATTGTAATAATTTCGCCTCAATATATACATTAACTGGTGAACATTTAGCATGGATAACTGGTATGACCGGTATCGCTGCACGTCCTTAAAATATATTTTATTATTATTTTACGTAATAAAGAAGCTAATCAAGTCATAAACATAAGAATGAATAAAAAAAAATCTTTTCACTGTATAAAGAAAAAAAAAACAAAAACCGACGACCTACGACATTAACAGACTTTAAGTGTAAATGGCTTGGCTACTAGAGAACTCTTTTCGCTTTTTTTTTACTTCTCTGCACTGTGTATGGATCTGAAATTAAAGGGGAGAGAAATTAGAAAAAAAAAAAATTGTTTTTACTTTTTGGAGAAATTAATAACGAATACAGACGAAGCGATTTTTTTTATTTATTTTCTATTTTCTGTGTGTAGAAACGACGCAGAATCCGTATATCTGTTTTGTGTTTTATTTGGCTTTGTTGGTTTGGCTCGGTTCTTGGCATCCGTAACATAACAAATCAGTCGATTTTTCCACGTCTTCGTTGGTAAATCTCGTATTAATAATTATTCTATTAAAACGAATTACATCACATTATATTATAATCAAAGCGTAAAATAGTGTGTGAAAGTGTAAAGTGCGAAGTGTTTTTTTTTTTTTTTTTATCTTTTGTATAAATGGATAATTATTGTGGTTTTGTTTTTATTTTCTTTAATTTTTTTTTTATTGTAATTTAATGCGTTAAATAGTTTATTACAATGAAAAATTGTTTTTTTTTTTTGGTTGTTAATGTAAAAAATGCGTGAGTAGTAATGGTTACTGAATACTAATTTAGTTTTATTTCTGCTCTAGATAACTTTTTTTTTTTCCTTTTCCTTTCTTTCTTTCTTCCTTCTTCTTTATCATCATCATCATCATCATCATCATCATCATCATCATCATATTTCGTATTACTATTTTGTTACAAAATTTCGAGACAGACAAACATATTTATTGATTTCTATAATTATTATCAACAGAATGACTACAATTCAGCAATCGTATAGTTATAGAAAAACTTAATAAAACTTAATAAAACCAAGCGATAATAAGATTTTTCTTATACTTTCATAACTTATAATTTCTTTTTTCTATCTTTAATTAACCATAAAACACTTGTTTCAAAAGATCAGATCTTTTTACTCCACAAAGAAAAAAAAAAAACAAAAACTAAATTAAAAAAAAGAATTAATCTCGTCTCTAATCTTTTTTCGTAAGCCGTAAGAATTTTTTTTTCCATTTTTTTTTATTATTATTTAGAAAAGTTAATGCAGTGAAAAAAGAAGAGAAAAGTTTTGTTGCGACATAAATCTGGGTGTTTTACTACATCATCCTCGTTCTTCTTATTCTTCTTCTGGTAACAAAACAGTTGGATTTATTATTTGTTTTCACCACATTTCCATTCAATGACACACAATTAAATAATATCACCTGTGCTGTTTGTGCTGTGTTTATCTACATTTTATTGCCAACAATTGTTGATGAGTTTTTCAACTCACTTACTCACTCATTTCTGGTTATTTCCACCTTCACAGAGGAAGAGGATTTTTTTTTCCATTTAAAATTTTTCTTCTTTATTATTTAGATTCTTTATTGACTGGTTTTTTTTTTTCTTCTCATTTTGCGCTTCAGAATGTTTTTAAAACTGTATGCATGATCAGTTTAATGAAAGTAATCGTCGTCACCATAAATAAAATCAGAAAAATAGAAGGAAAATAAAAAAAAGAAATGCTGGAAAGAGAGTGAATAATAAATAATACAAAAAAATTTAATTAAATAATAGCGAAAAGCAAAAAAAAAAAAAAAATGCCAAATATTCTGTTAACAACAGGAGTTAATTTAACAACAGATCGTGTGCTACAGCCAATTATTGAAGTGACCACAACAAAGTCAGCGATTTTACATGTTACAAAATATACGGAAACGGCAACCATTATAACCGGCTTAATCACTGTTAATGCTGCGATTGCAGCAGCTGAGTCACAAACTGACAGTGATAAACGACCGGCAATTATAATTTATCCCACAGGTAAAAATAAAACGAAAGCACAAAAAACTCGGTAAACAAAAAGATTTCTAATAATTAATTGTTTTCTATTCGATTTTAGTATCACCAGAATCAATTGTGATTCCAATAATCTCATGCATTTTAGGTTTTCCATTACTCGCCTTGTTAATCATCTGTTGTCTTCGGCGTCGTGCGAAATTAGCACGTGAACGTGATAGACGTCGTAATTATGATCTACAGGACCATGCCGTTAGTCTGGTCAGATTTAGTCCTATACATAGGCTCAGTGAGTCCTTTTAAATAACAACAACAACAAAAAAATTCTCCATTTTTTCATCCCATTTCCATTAAAAATTTAATTTTAAACAAAATAAAATTTGTTTGTATTTTAATTTTAGCTGGGCGGACAACACGAGCTATCAGTTTACGGACAGAGCGAAGCCTGAGCCGTGGTTTTCCTTCATTAGAACTGGATACTGTTATTGAAGAGCGTAGCGATGCTGAACAAACACAAACTGATCTAATGACTCCTGATTCTCCATCTGATGTTCTTAAGCCAAGGGATTTTATTACAGCCAGCTAACATATCGCCACAACAGAAGCACCTACAAGTAATATAATGTTAATGCTTCAAAAGACTAAAAATAAACTAAATCCTCCGAGAAATGTGACATCCATAGAAAATACTTTATCAGAAACAGGAACAAAACAAAAAGAACGTCGTGCGTACGGATTAGTTGGTAATCGTTCACCTTTATGGGAAACATTAACACGTGCACAAACAATTGACGAACTAGAAAGTTGACCAGAAATTAATTCTAATCGTAGTGGCATAAGACGATGTGACTCATTAGGAACAAAACCAACACAGGAATGGGTTTAAATTTATTTTAAAACCACTAAACATGGACCAAAGGTTTCATGAAATTTTTTTATTAACGTCGTCTTTATATGACGGGATTTGAGCCTATAATTCCTAGTAACAATAATCCATTATGACTATCAAAATTATGTAGAAGCAACAATTAATGTGGAAAACATTTTATTTCTATACACATTAAGACCCCACTTATTTAATTGAATAAAATAAAAAATAAATTTATCTATACTTTACTTATATAAAATTGTTTTTTCATTTTTTTCTTTTGGGTAAATAATCTTCTAAAATACTTTTATGCAAATAATAAAAACACCATAAATCCCATTTAAATTAGAAAACGAAAAGAATTTTTTTTTTACATTCTCCATATGAAAATCGTTTGCTATAAAAAACAAAAATAATAAAACCGACTGCCATAAAAATATGTACAGTCAGGTGAAAAGAAAATGTATTCACATGCGCAACACAACATCGTTATCCCACACACAAGTAAAATTACATATTTTTTGACATTTCTATCAACAAAGATTAACTTTGCTAAAGAGAGTTTTACCCAAAGAAAAAGTTTATTTTGATAAACAAAATTCATAAGAAATAGTTTTGCTATAGTTATTTTCATTGTGCAATAATAATGATTTGAGAAAAATGAATGAAAATAAATATTATTGAATATCAGTAGTGAATATCGATAAAGTTTATTTGGGGAAACGAAAAATTACAAGGAGTGGAAAAAAACAAAGTAGAAGAAAACAAATAAAAAGTTCAAAAGAAATAAAAATAAGTTTCAAAGATGTCGCACAGTAGTTCCAGTTCATTAAAAAGTCATAAAAGTTTTAATAATTATTCAGCTATTGTTGATAATAATACATTATCATTGGATTTTACACCAATTGAGACGGTTCATCTATGGAAACGTATGTTAGAATGTGATGAATTTGTTGGCGCAAGGTATGTTGTTCCCCTCTGTTGTTTTGTTTGTTTTTTTTTTTTTTTACGATTTATTGATTTTTATATTAAAGGAGAAGCAAACATACAACTGTTGCATTAAAAGAGGCTATTTATGTATTTGGTGGTGATAATGGGAAAACGATGTTAAATGATCTGATTCGTTTTGATATAAAAGAAAAATCTTGGGGACGTTCATTTGCAACTGGTACACCACCAGCACCACGTTATCATCATTCAGCTGTTGTACATGATGGATCAATGTTTATTTTTGGTGGATACACCGGTGACATTCATTCCAATTCAAATTTAAGAAATAAAAATGATTTATTTGAATACAAATTCCAAAATGGACAATGGCTGGAGTGGAAGTTTAATACAAGGTAAAGAAATAAACTTTTTTTTTTGTTTAATTTTTATGTTTAATTGGGAAATAATTAGATTACCAGCACCTGCACCACGTTCAGCACATGGTGCCACTGTTTTTGATAATAAATTATGGATTTTTGCTGGTTATGATGGAAATGTTCGTCTTAACGATATGTGGACGATTCCGTTATCTGTAATTAATTTCCAAATAAATTCATTTCACTTCTGCTGAACTAGAATAATTTTTTTTTTTTAATTTTCCTCTAAGGGTGAATCAAGACAATGGGAAGAAATCGAACAAAAAGGTGATCGTCCACCAACATGCTGTAATTTTCCAGTTGCTGTTGCACGTGATTGCATGTATGTATTCTCTGGGCAGAGTGGTCTTCTAATCACAAACACTTTGTTCGAGTTTAATTTTAAAGAAAAAACATGGCGTCGTATTTCTAATGAGCATATTTTACGAGATGCTCCACCGCCACCAGCACGACGTTACGGTCATACAATGGTACATCATGATCGTTTCTTGTATGTTTTTGGGGGTGCAGCAGACACCACAATGCCAAATGACTTGCATTACTATGATTTGGATTCTCAAATTTGGTAAAAAAAAATTTATTTATTTTATTCGTAATTTATTTCGAAATTGAATATTTTTCAGGTCGGTTATTTTACCAGCATCAGAATCCCAAGTACCGTCAGGAAGAGTATTTCATGCATCCGCTGTAATTGGTGATGCAATGTATATATTTGGTGGTACAGTTGATAATAATGTCAGAAGTGGTGACATGTACCGTTTTCAGGTAAGAATATTCACCAGATTGAATGAATTTGTATTAAAAACAAAAAAAAAATCAATTTTTAGTTCTCCAGTTATCCCCGTTGTACATTACATGATGATTTTGGTAAATTTTTATCAGAACGTCAATTTTGTGATGTACAATTCATTGTTGGGCCGGAAGAGGTTAAAATATCTGCTCACATTGCATTAATAGCGGCCCGTTCGAAATTTTTAAAGACAAAAATTTTGTAGGAATTTTTATTAAATTTTCCTTTTCTTTTAATTAATTAAATTTTGTATTTGTAGGGCTGCACAAGATGCACGTAATCAACATTTTGAGAAGTTATTTGGTACGTCTGAGGTACCATTTGCTGAACGTCCAATGCTGGAGGTTAAACTACCAAATGCAGTACCAGAAGCATTTGAAATGGTTTTGAATTACATTTATATGGATCGGGTTCATTGTTAGTCCTAAATTTCATTAATTCACAAATTTATTACTTTATTCTGTTTATTATAATTTCAGTTAAAGACCCATTTAGTAATAAAATTGTATTACTCGTCATGGATATTTATCAGTTATCTGTACAATTTTTTATTCCACGTTTGGAACAATTGTGTGTCCAATATTTAGAATTTAAAATATCTAAATCAAATGTATTGGATGCATTACATAATTCTGATATAATGAAGTTTGTTGATTAAAAATTTTAATTTTCAATATCCTGAATTCACTGATCTTATGTTTGTTTGTTTGTTTCTTCCTATTTTCTCAGTTTAACATTGATCAAAGAATATTGTCTTGGTTTTATTGTTAAAGATGATCACATCAATGACATTGTTATGTCAAATGATTTTGATGCCCTCAATAAACCATTAATTGTTGAGGTTATACGAAAACGTTTAAATCCTGGTAAATTGGTAAAATATGATAAAACAGTTGGTAAGTTAATTGAAGAATTAAAAGTTTAAAATTAAATCTAATTAAAATAAAAAAAATTATTTAATTTTAGGTACAACATTAGAAAGTGATTTAGCTTTCTTTTTGAAAACTGGTGGTAAGGATTTTTGTGATATAAATTTAGTATTAGATGACACAATCATTCCAGCACATAAATCAATATTAGCAGCTCGTTGTACATATTTTCAGGCAATGTTTCGTTCATTTATGCCTGCTGATAATACAGTAAATGTATGAATGGAGAAATTTTTCTTTTTATGTAATTAATTAATTAAATTTTCTGGGTTTTTTATTTGTAGATACAAATCGGTGATATATCACCGTCTAAAGAAGCTTTTTATTCGTTATTACGTTATATTTATTATGGTGATACAAAAATGCCACCAGAAGATTCTTTGTATTTATTCCAAGCTCCATGCTTTTATGGTTTGATCCATTCTTATATTTAATCGAAATTTAATCCTATTTTTATTTTCTTTTAAGGTTTTACAAATATTCGTTTACAAGCATTTTGTAAACATAATCTCGAGCACAATATAACATATGATAATGTATTGCAAATACTTGAGGCATCTGATAAAATGAATGTACCTGATATAAAAGAGTATGCTCTACGTTTAATTGTACATGATTTAACGCAGGTGGCAAAATTTTCAAAAATAAATAGCCTCAGTCATGGTTTGTTGGTCGGCATTATAATGGCGATGGCGGAAAAACGTTCCGAAATGAAGATGTGCAATGATTTGACATCGATTAGTATACATAGTGATATGTGAAAATACGCATTTTTAAAGCCAGGTCTTAGTATTTTATTATTATGGATGCGAGACAATGATTTGGAATGAAAGTGATTAATGCAGCTTTAATTAAGAAAAAGAAAAGTTTTTTTTCCCCTTCTATAAATGTTATTTATTTTTTTATATTTAATTTATACTCAATTAAGTTAATTTAGTGTCTAGTTAAGATATTCAATATATTTATAATATATTAAATTATTTATTATTATTATTATTATTATTATTAGTTAATTTAAATGTTTCTTTAATTAATTAATTTTTTTTTCTCTTTATTGTGTTCACACAATAATTTAATTACAGTAGCTTATAGTTCAAGTATTTATGTAATAACATAATAAACATTCTATATTAACACAGTTATTATTCTGTGTTAAATAAATAATCAAAGTATTATTAATTTAATTAATTAAATAATAATGATAATAAAAAATTTATTTATTTATGTATTGATATATGTATGTGTTTAATTAAAAAAATAAATCAAAAATGCAGAAAAATTCAAAAAAAAAATTGTTTATTTCGAAATAGAAAAACTATTTTTTTTTGTAACGGTTAAAAGTGTATTTAAAGTACGTAACCGAATAATTTCCCTTTTGACAGTTGTATATGTATTTTCGAAAAATATATATAATTAAAGTTAAATGGTTGGTGTTAGTGGTGTATAAAAATGTTTATTTTTTTTGTTTTTGTGTTTTATTAAATAAATTTAATTAAATAAGGATTTAATTATTAATTTTAATTTAATTAAAAATATAAATGTTAAGAAAATGAGTTCAATTGATTTGGAAAATCTTGAGAAATCGGTAAAAATGTTCTTAAAACAAAAATCTTTTTTTTTATTTTTTACTCCTTTTTATTTACCTGAAATTTAAAATTGAATTAAATTTTTTTTTATTAATGATATGCCTTTTCTTTTTTAAATAAATGATTTAATTAATTAATAATATTAAATAAAATAAAAATATAATATTTTAAGGTGACGAGAACTGGTACCCAGTTAGAATTTTTTGCATCAAAATTAGTTGAGGTGGAAAAAAATTTGGAGAAAGGTGATCAGGATGTTGATAATTTATCAATAACAGCAATACTTGATTCAGTAACTGAAGTGAAAAATGAATATAAAAATTTACAAAAGGATATACGTGAGGTACAACAATTACAAAAAGAAATGACAAAATCAATGCGTATGCAAATTAAAGTAATGACACAAACTTGTAATTTATTAAAAAAACGTATTGAATCAACATCACCACCACCACCCCATTGAATCAAAATATTAATTAAATAAACGGCAAAAAAAAAAACGCTAATTACTACTTCTGCTTTATTTAGTGTGTCAAATACATAAAAAAAAAATTTTTTTTTTTCTTGTTAAAATTTATTTACTTATAAATGTTTTAGCTTTTAGAGCTTTGTTGTTATGAAATTATGTTTTAACTGTTTTAAATATTTAATTAATTGATTAAGTTTTACCTGTAATTTGAATTTAATTTTTTTTAATTTTATTTTATTTTAATTAAAAAAAAAAATGTGTGATAAACATAGAAAAAAAAAACATGTATAAAAAATTAATATACAAAAATCATCAACAAATAATGTTAATTAATTTTTTGTCAAACATATAAAAAGCCGAGAATATCCGGTGATGTTTTTTTTTTTTTTTTTTATTATATTTTTTGTTAACAAAAAAAAAAGAAAAGAAATTTGTTTTTTATTTTTTTTTTTGCATGTACAATTATCAATTATTGCTTATGTTTTTTTAATTAATTAATTAATTAATGAGAGAATATTAAACACTTAATAAAAAAGATATATTTTTAAAGAAACAAAAAATGACTAATTAAAAATACTGTCATTCCGCATATACGCCCTTAGTTTTTATATATATTTTTTTTTTTTTTGTTTCCTTAGTACATAATAATGCTACGTCTTAATTAATTAAATAATTTGTTTATTTTTATTATAGGATTTTTTATAAGAGAGAGAAAGAGAGAAAATATATATTTTTATTAATTAAATTTTTATTTTTATATGTTAATTTTTTTTTTATTACACATTAAGGTGAGTTTTTAATTTTTTTTTTTTTTTTTGTTCATCACAATGTTATTGTTTTATTATTCCACCCTCTTCCCACTCATAAACATTATTTAAATCATTTTTTAAATTAATTAAGAATTATTAATAAATAATAATACATGTCTGATACTATGTAAATGTAATTTATAACTCCTTAATTACATTAACTTAATTAAAAAGGAGTTTTTTCTTGTTTCATTTTTTCGTCATTTTAATTACATAAATACGCCTTATTTTTGTTTGCAGTAGTTGATTTTATTATTTATACATAAAAAATTAATTAATTAATCTTTACAGTAAAGATTTATCTACGTGAATTTAAACTAATTAAAGGAATTTTTTTAATTTATTTTAGGAATAATTTTAAATAAAGGAAAAATACAAATTCCGTAATTTTTATTTATTTATTAAACTGTATTTTGAAAAAGAATAATTAATAATAATAAAAAAAAACCAGAAAACATTTCTAGTGAATCATAAAAAAAAAAAATAGAAATTAACCAAATTTTTTAACATATGATAGAAAATAATTAATTTTCCGTAGAGACATTGTGATTTGTTTTTTTTTTAATTGTTTTAAATTAATAATTTGATCATTGTATTTCTTTGAGAATACTCCAATGTTATTATCATCTGTTGTTACAATTTTATCTGTTTTTGTTTGTGAAAAGAGATTATAAATATCGGATAATGCTGACAATATATAGGTTTTACGTTCCTTATCATCACCGGGTCCAGAAAATATATTTTCTATGTCTGTAGTCATTAATTGATTATTATTATCCTCGGTTATCATACCCTCGGTACGACATTCATTTATAACTGATTCTATTGCTAATGGTTCAGTATCGAAATTTGTATTTGATTTTAAATTGGCACATACTGTGTATAAATAATTTGATGCTTCTTGTGGATAACATAGATGATCACCGTTGTAGTAACGTACAGTAAAACAATACGCAGCTAAAATATTTGTTAAATTATGTCGAACACACGGTGCTGGTGTTTTTGTTGATATTTTATCAAACGATTGTATTGTGTCCAATATTTTTGGTATTTTCTCTTCTGATTTATCAGCTTCATTGTCATCTGTATCTAAATCAACAATTAGCTTCTTTTCGTTTTTAATTTCCCACCAAGGTTGATACTCTGGAATAATTGATGTAATATCTCCGTTTGCAATCATATTTTCAAATCCACGTTTCTCATCGTCTGTTAATTGGTCCCACACAGCATTCGCATTATTCAAATCTATATTTTCTAATCTTTGTGCAATGTCAGTGTTTACTGTTTCTTCATCATCAGAATCAATATCTTCCGATGACACATTATCATCATCGTAATCTGTTGCAGAATCATCTTGATCCAAATAATCATTTGCATCAGTACTTTGTATCCTTTTTAATATGTCATACATTTTTTTCTCTGCTTCAGATGTTCCAACTGTAAGATTTTGTGCAACCTCATCAATGATACATTCTTTGTAAAAATCTTCAGAGCATTTTACATGGGATGGAGATTGATAACATGGTACGGAGCAGTAACGTATATTACAACGAGGACAAGAATATTTTGACGGTATCGTTGTACATCTTAAATAATTTTTTTAATCATTATTAATTTTATTAAATATTTTATTTCTTAACTTACAATTCACAATTTATATCAGAAATCATTTTTATTTAATTTATTATTCAAAATAATTTTTTAAAAAAAAAATATTTTTAAGGTTAGAATCTGTGTCAATTGAAATTAATAACAAACCGTGAAATAAGGAAAATTAAAGTACGCAGTCTTTTCTGTACTAAAAACATAAAGAAAACTAAAAAAAAAACAAAATGTCTCTATGACTGCATGTAAAATTCACAATTTTGTTATAATCAAAAAAAAAATATTAAAAAAAATTGTCGCGTTTTATTATAATTAATTAAATTAACATTATTAATTAATAAAATATATTTTCTTGTGCTTTAGTGGCAATTTTCTGTTTTTTTTTTATAGAAAAATTTTGTTTTTGTGTATATAAAAATTTGATTAAAAATAATTTCTTTAACATAACCATAGTTTTTAGTTTTTTTTTATCTAAAAATCCTTGAAATAAATTCGTTTTATTGTTTTAAAAATAAAAACAATTAAAAAAGCTATTTAATTATCATAGATAAATTCAGTGTAATTATGTGATTGGTTTCGTATTGTTTATAGTAAAAGATAAACAAACAAAAAATAAAAAAATGTCAGATAAATGGACAACAAACACTAATGGTGAATCTGGAATATTACGTAAAAATCCCCAATATCAATATAATGTGAATACAGAAAATCGTGATGAATTACTTGTATTTGGTTATGCCTGTAAAATATTTCGTGATGATGAAAAAGCATTATATATAGACCAAGGAAAACAACTGATACCATGGATGGGAGATAATTCATTAAAAATTGACAGGTTAATAAAGCCTTAATAATTTAACTAATTAATAAATATATAATTATTTTTTTTATTATTATTATAATGACAAAAAAAAAAAAAAAAAAAAAACATTAAAAGAAAGAAAGAAAGAAAGGAAATTTATTTTATGAAAAACATTTTCTTCTCTTTTATGTTTATGTTTTGTTTTTAAATTAATATTAAATAACACTGATTTACTACTTAAAAGCAGTTAAGATTTTCACAGCTTTATCTAAAATAAGAACAAATAAATTTTTGTAAAATGTTTATATATATATATAAAAAAAAAAACTGAAAAAGAAAATTTTCGTATAAATATATCGGATATGTGTATTTTGTATATCCCTGTATTTATATTAAAAATAAAAAAAAAAAAAAAAAAAAAAATATATTTATGTGGACGAGATTTTTTTAGAACTTCTTTATAACTCACACACACGACACTGGCTATATTAGTGTTGAATCAATTGTATGATCCCAACGGTTTTGGTATGTATAAAGCATTTAAAAAAAATAAAATAAAAACTCATCTTAATATTTTAATTAATAAATAATTAAATAAAATTAAATTGAATAAAAAAAAAAAATTAATTAATTAATTAAAAGCATTAAAAAAAAAAGGTAATTTTGTGATTTTATATTATTTTTTTTTATAAATTAAATTAAATTAAATTAAATTAAATGAGAAAAGGACTACAAAGAGACTTGTTTTGTTTTATTAATTAATTAAATTACTTTAATTTTTCTTCTCTAGATATTTTTGTATATTTTCTTGTTTTTAATTTAATAAATTATTTTCAATTATCCAATGTGATTTTATTTAATTTAATTTTATAAAACAACATTCAATCCCCAAAAAAAAAAAAAAAGAAAACTAATTAATTAATTTTTTTTTTCTTTATTTCTTTTACCGCTACATGAAATTAATATTTTTTTTTCTTTTTATAATGGGTACAAACAAAAAAAAAATACAAAAAACCAAATCAAAAACTAATCAGGTATGATGTACGGGCAACGCTTAATGATTTATCAAAATATGAGCCACCGCCAGGAGGTTATACAAATCGTTTAGATTTTTTATCACCATCCGAATTAAGGGCAGAACAATTATGTGAAGAGGAACGTTATCATAGTTTGCTTAATAATGAAGTTGATGAGGAGATGTATCAAGGTTTGTTGTTTGTTTTATAGAAAGATTCTGTGTTTTTATTTAATTAAAATATTTATTGTTTGTAGAAGAGGAATTGAAACGATTACACAAGATGAGATCATTAGCATATGGTCAGGTTGGTTTTAATTATGATAATGAAAATACAACAAATACAAATAAACAAGAGAAATCAGAAGTAAATGATGAAAGTGATGAACCAGATGAACCATTTGTTAGTCCACCAAATTTAGATATTCCCAGTGATGTTAAATTGGTTTGTTGTTAAAATTAAATTAAATGAAATCAATCTTTTACCAAAATACCTAGATAAATAAAAATATTTTTTTATCTATTTTTACAGCCGGAAACAATGAAGCAACATACAATTATTGAAAAAACAGCAAAATTTATATCAACACAAGGTGCCCAAATGGAAATTCTTATAAAAACAAAACAATCAAAAAATCCACAATTTGAATTTTTAAATTATGATTGTTATCTATTTGGTTATTATAAATTTATATTAAATACAATAAAAAGTGGTAAATATACATTTATCGATGATAATAATGAACATGATGATGATTTTAATAATGATAATACAAATCTAAAACAAAATCAAAATGATTGTAATAAAAATTCATATGGTTTAATGAATTCTTTATTATATTCATCAACGTATCAATCTGAGAATAAAATTATACCACAAATAAAATATAAACCATCTGTTGATTGTGCATATACACAATTGGTTAGTAAAATAACTGGTAATCCAATACCAAAGGATGAACCAAATGTAATAACAACTGTTGATACAAGTACTACTACTACGGCTACTACCGCTACTGCAACTACTACTACATCTACCGAATCAAATTTAGCTAATTTATATAGGTAAATAAATAAAAAATTAGATTTTTCTAATCATTTAATTAATTCTTTGGGTTTTTTATTTTTTCCAGTTCATATTATACAAAAAATAATCAAACAAATAGTTTACCGTTGATTGTAAAACAAGAAGCAACACAATCTGATCAACAGAAAATTAATTTAATTAAATCAATAACAGATAATGAGGTAAAAATAATTGAAAATTTTATAACAAATGCAGATGGTGTTGAGATTAAACAAATATCATCTGGTTTAATGTTGGCACAATATTATAATTCTGATTCTGAGACTGATTATGATAATGATGATGATAATGTTAATGTTAATGGTGGTGGTGTTAGTACAACAAATAATATTAATAAAACAATAAATATTGTTAAGGAAGAGAAAATATGTAAATATCTGAGATAATCCTCTGGAATTACCTCTTTATCCTTCTATTAATCTTTTTTTTTAAATTTTAGCTGATTATCCACAACCACCGGAAAGCTTAAAACATATTATTGATAAAACGGCTGCATATGTTATTAAGAATGGTGATGATTTTGAGAATATTTTACGTACAAAAAAGGATCCACGTTTTCTATTTCTTGATGCAACAAATGAATTTTATACTTACTATAAATATCAAGTAACTGGGAAAATAATAAAGAATTCAAATACGAAAATAAGTAGTACGAGTGATTGTAAAACTGTGGAAGAGAAGAAAAAAAATGAGGAAATTATTGAGAAGGTTGTTGAAGTAGAAGAAGGAACTGTTGATCCATTAGAATCTGTAAATAAAACAGCAAAAATATTGGGTAAGGCATTTTTTGTGGCATTTTTTAGGTTATTCAACATACATTTTTTATTTTGATTTTTAGCTCCTGTATCGTTTTCAATAAAATCAAAAGATGAGCCGTCAATTCCAATGAAACCTGTCTTGCCACAAGAAGGTAGTAGTGATGAGGATGAAATTGTAAATGGGCAACAAGCTACAAATTTACCTGCAGTTACAAATACTGATGTCAGTTTAACGGTTGAAGAGAATGAAGTTACGAAAAATGTACAAAAGGAACAAGAAACTAATGATAAGATAGACGGAGTAATATCAACAAATAATTTAAATGTGGATAAAGTAGCAGAAATAGTTATAGAACATCAAGAGGAAGATCGTAAAGAAGCAAAACGTGCCGAAGAGAAATTAAAAGACAAATTAGTGATAGCAGCACGTGAAAAATTGGGTCTTGTATCGAAATTACAATTGGAGAGAAAAAAGAAGGCGATGGCATTCTTAAGCCAGATTAAAGGTTTTATTGATTTTTTTTATTGTAAGGGTTTTAAGGATCTTCTAATTTAAATTATTATTTTAGATTCTGGTGTTACGATACCGATGGTTAATGAGGTTGTGAAAGATGACAAAATCACGATAATTGATGATAATGATAGTGACACATCGGTACAATCGATTCCGTTTACAATGAATGAGAAGGAAAAATATCTAAATGAGTATGTGACACTAGGGAGAAATGTTGCAGCACAAATTGGTAATGATTATGTAAATAACAATAATAATCATGCTGAGAGAAAACGATCGCGTTCCCGTTCACGTTCTAAAACACGATCAAGATCAAGGTTGGTGTTTTTTTCTCCTAATTTTTATTTATTTATTTAAGTTTTTTTTTCTTAATTATTCTTATCGTTATAGATCAAGATCAACATCACATCATAAACGTAAAAAGTCAAAGCATCATCATAGTAAAAAAAAGTCAAAAAAAAAATCACGTAGCCGCTCAAAATCACATTCTAGGGATAATATAAGTAAACATTCTGGTAAATCATCATCTTATGCAACAATTGGTAACAACAGTAGTAGTAACAATAATAATAATAATAATAGTAGGCATAGTAATAATAATAATAATAATAATTCATCAAAGTAACATTTAATTCATTAATTAATTAATTAGTAAAGAAAAAAAAATTGTAAAAAATATTTTGTATACAAAAAAAAAGGAAGAAAAGAAAAATTTAAATAAATTAGTTAAAAGAAGAAAAGTTTTTCTGAGTCTTTTTTGCTGTTGTTTTACTGGTGGAGAGAGTCTGCAAATGGTTTTTGGTTTGTTCTGTTTTTAATTCTATGATCCTATTCTTTGCTCTTAAAGAAAACTTCTAGTTGCTAATAGAAGCGGAATTAACATCGTTTTCCCTTGCTAAAGTTTTAAGGAAATTTTTTAATTACAAAAAAGAGAATTTCTTATGTCTGCCAACCCGGATTAACGACAGTTCGCTGTTAATCAAATCGCTGTAGCAAATAATAATAAGAAGATAGATTTAATAACAAGAAAAATTTCTTTTTTATCAGTAAAAACATTTAAAAAAAATTCTTTAATTGAGATTAATCTTTATTTGTAACAAGAAATTTAAAGTCACATTAAAAAATACGAGAGGAAAAAAAATCTTCTTCGTTATTTATTTATTTATTCACGATGCTATAAACGTGTCGGAGATCACTGATAATAATTTTATTTTTCTTCTTTATTTTTTTTTTTTTTATAAACAAATTGATTAATTATTTTTAAGTCACATTAAAACGCGTTAAAAAATGATTTAAAATTTTTTTAGTTAATACCTAACAACTGAGTAAATAGGTTGGATTTTAGTTAATTAATTTAATAGTGAATCAGTAACAAGTAACCGGATTAAAATGCGTTTATTAAACGAGGTGAGAAATGGATAAAAAAAAAAAAAAATTGTTTCTTTGGTTAATTAATTAATTAAAATAATAAAATAGATAAAACCAACGAATATAATTGATCCATCTGAGTTATTACGGCCAGAAGCAGATTTTGCTGATAAAACATTATCAAAATTTCGTGATTACTCGATTGATCCAAATGATCCACTTAAGGAACGTGTACGTGAAACATATCGTCAGATGCATCTTAATCAAACTGTTGATTTTGTACGCAGTAAGATAATTATTTAATTTAAATTAAATTAATTAATTTATATTTACTACGTTTTAAAAAATAATTAATCGTAAAATTTTTTGATTTATCACATTGGCTATTTACGATTAAATATTTATTTATTTATTACTTGTTGTACTTAGTTTTTATTATTAAAAAAAAATATATATATTCTGAAACTACGTGCCTACTATGTGCCGACAAAACAAAATTAAAAAGGATAAACTTTCAGGTAAACATGACAAGTGGCTTAAGTTTTCCCATTGTAAAGCAACAATCCGTGTTGCATTAGAGAAATTAAATGATTTAATTGATGAATCAGATCCGGATATAAATCTACCAAATATTGTTCATGCATTCCAGACGGCTGAACGTGCTAGAGAAGAACACCCAGAACTTGAATGGTTACACTTAACAGCGTTAATACATGATTTAGGAAAAGTGGGTCGATTTAATAATCTTGAAATGTTGACAATAATTTTTTTTTCTTTTGTTTTGGGATAGATAATGGCATTTTATGATGAACCACAATGGGCTTGTGTTGGTGACACATTTCCAGTTGGTTGTAATTGGTCAGATAATATTGTCTATCGAAAAGACAGTTTTATCGGTAATCCAGACGGTGATAATCCAAGATACAAGTAAATACACTAATCTGAGTTTTATGAATTAATTAAAACAAAAACAAAAAAAAAATAAAAAAATTATCATTTAAGCACAAAATATGGAATGTATACACCGAATTGCGGTATTGAGAATCTTACAATGTCCTGGGGCCACGATGAATATTTGTATCGCGTATTAAAACATAATAAAACCACTTTGCCAGACATTGCCTTGAATATAATTCGTTTTCATTCATTTTATCCATGGCATTCCAGTGGTGATTATAAATATTTATCAGCACCAACCGATAATGAAATTATGAAATGGGTTCTTACATTTAAGTAAATTAATAAAATTGAACAACATTCCCATTTAAAGGTTTAATCAATTTTTTTTTTTTTTTTTTTTTTTATTTTTTCTTTTAGTCGTTACGATTTGTATACAAAATGTGAAAAAATATTCGACACTGATAAGCTGTGGCCTTACTATGAGTCATTAATCGATAAATATTGTCCAGGTGAGCTTGAATGGTGAAACATGATCGAATGACTTAAATTAATGATGAAAACAAATGAGCAAATAGCACAAAAAAAAAAATTAAGGAAAAACAACAATTTTTATGATTTTTAATTTAATTTAATTAATTAATTTAAAAAAAACAAAAAGAGCAGAAAAAAATTAATTTAAGAAGCAAAATGATTATTATTTTTTGTTAATTAATTAAAAGTTCAATGTAGTGATAAACTTTTTTTATTTTTTGTGTTTTTAAAATAAAACTTTTGTTAAAAATAAACTTTTTTTTTCTTTTCGTTTGTCTTCCTGATTGTTGTTGGTTTTTATTATGCACCGGATGTGTAATTCGTGTGTTTTTCCGCATACTGAATGTAAGTGGAACTGAAATACTTTTTATAAACAGAAGTAGCTTAATGTTTTTTATCCGAATTAATACTTAAAATAAATGTAAAATGCGGTCTCATCTCTTGAAATGTTTTTGTCCGTTATAATACATAAAAAATGGCCGTATAAAATTAAAAACACAAAAGTTTTTGCTATGTGGTGCGTCAGACTCTCCAAAAATTTTATTTAATTCAAAAAAATAAAAGCAAAAACAATGCGAAACAGTGTTGAGGAGAAATTTGTTTTTATATTTACCCCACGATAGAAATAATAATAATAATGCAGTAAGAAGCTTAATAACAAGTTAAGTCAGCTTAACATATAATAATCATTACGATTACAGGCGAAATGAATGTAATTCCCAATTTGATTGATAAAAAAAAAAAAAACACAACACAATACCTATCTGTGTAAAGGTAAATTTACGTGGTGTGGCGTCTCTCCACTAAAATAAATACAAAGCACACTAAGCACACCATTCCACCATTCCAATATTTATTTAAAAAAAAAAAAATTTTGTTTTATCAGAACGCATGTATTGTGTTTATTCCGTTGATATAAATTATTGCATTAGTGTTGATGCCGTTAGATGTAAATTATTTTTGCACCTGTTGTGCGCTTATACACACATATTTACAGTTTTATACATTCACATTTTATACATAAAAAGTCTAATTAAAACTTTACCTTTACCTTACCACCAAACCCGTACATATTTTGTGTTTAGTTTAGCGTAAAGTTTTGTGAGCGTTGTGTGGTGTTTTTTTTTTTTTGCGTATTTTCGGTTGTTTTTTTTTTTTTTTTTTTAGTTTTTTTTATTCAAGGCTCTTCAAAGTTTATTAAAAAAAAAAAAAATTATTTTTACTTCTCGACTAGTCATAATAAATGAATAAAAACGTTGCGTAGTGATTGGGAATATTATAAATAAAATAATAATAAAGGTGTGTTTACTGTATTAATTAATTAATTAACCAAAATATAAATAAATAAAAATAATTATTATTAATTATAATATTTAAATAAATTATTACCTAATGCATTTTTAATGTGTGCTGTTTTGTTTGTTTGATTGTTTTTGGTTGTGGTTTGTTTGTTTGTTTAATGGTTAACCAAAAAAAAAAAAGTGTTTTTAGTGCAGAAAAAAAAAAACGAAGTAATTTTTGTTAATTAAGTGAATTTTTTTGTTTTTGTTTTCGTTTTTTTTTTGTTTGTTAAACCAAAAGTGTTTTTTTTTTTTTTTTTAATTATTAATTAAATAATAATTATTTATTATTTCGTAATTATATTTAAAAAAAAATTAATTTTTGTTTAACGTAAAATTAACGCCATAGTTTTACAGTCAAGTCTCAATTTTGTTATACTGTCGTTACAGTTGTAAAGCGAAATTTTCTATGCTTATATTAATATACGTGTAAAGTGACTTTGTATTTTGATAAAAAATAATAATAATAATTATCATGTGAGTTAATTAATTTCGTTTATCCTTGAATTTAATTTAAAAAAATTATTATAAAACACACAGAAAAAAAAGAAAAAAAAAACGTTTCTTTACACAATTGGCTACCCCCGTTTTGTAATTAGAATTTCCAATAAATTCCATTAAATTAGAGAAAAAAGAAAAAAATAAAAAATAACTAGGAAAAAGGTAGTTAAATTCGATTTAATTAAACTTTCTTTTTCCATTGAATTATTTATTTAAAAAAAATAATTTTCTTGCGAAATAACTACAAAAAAAAAAAAAAATTACTTTTCGATGGTAGAGGTGGTGTGTAGCCAATATTATTACCCTCAGCGATAAATAGTTTAACTTTTTTTTTAATGGATTTATTCAGTAAATACAACTTAATGTACGGTGATTTATTTTCTGTTTTATTTATTTATTTATTTATTAACAACAGCAACAACCAGAAGAAGAAGAAGAATAATTATTTATATATAAAAACACAATAAAAAAAAAAAAAAAAACAAAAGAATACATGGTTAGCTGTCATTATTAATAATTGAAGAGAAATGGAAAAGAAAAAGAAAAATAATAATTTTTAATCACAATGAAATGGATGAGTTTTAATAAAGCAGAACAATCAACTTAATAATTATGGAATTTTGTATTTATTTATTTTTTTTTTTTTTTTTGCTGTACGAATATTAATCATGATTATTATTATCAGTGGTTTAGATTAGATTATTTTGTTACTACTGTATGGTTTGTGAATGTAGTTTTAGCATCCGTTGGTGCTACTATATCTAATGCGTTCAACATTCCTTTAAATTTTTTTATTTTATTCACTTCTGTTTGTGTTTCTATTACGTTATGAATCGAATAAACAATCAGGAAAAATTATTTATCCGCTTTGGTTCGTTTAACAAAAATCCTAAACACTGTCAGTGATTGTGGACTACAGAAAAAAACAATCAGGATTAACCATTTATCCGCTTAGGCTCTTTTAAAAAAAACCTGAAAGCATGTTGTCTGTTTTATTGGATAAACAATCAGGAAAAACCATTTATTACTTAGGTTCGTTTAATAAAAAACCTGAATGCAGGTTGTCAGTATTCTGATTTCCTAATCAACCGAATAAACAATCAGGAAAACCCATTTATCCCCATAGGCTCCTTTAAATAAAAACTTGAAAGCAATTTGTCCGTTTCATGATCACCTCACCAACCGCAAACGGTTTGTATCCTTACTTAAACCGCTAACAAATTTTTTTTTTATTTTTTTCACAATAACAACAGCCACAACACGCTAACGAAAATTCTTCTTAATTACAATTACTAATCATCTTTAAATATCTCTATTAAACAATAAAAATAAATCAGAGAGAAAGAAAAAAACTGATTACTTATTGTGACCTCTAAAAAAAAAAAAAGTAACGAATTGTTTTCGCTTAACGAATATTCATTATTTCACCTGTAAGGTAGTAACAGAAACACCAGCCATAAACACACACACACAAAAGTAATTAATAAAAAGAAAAAAAAAAAACAATTTTCTTTATCAAATGTTTGTGGGGCTTATCATGTATATAAGATCACGCGAAATTTGTGTTTTTTTTTTTAAATTAATTTATTTATTTATTATAGAAAAATATTTTTTTTTTTTTTTTGTAATTTTGCATAATATTTTTTTTTTTTAGAGCTTTAGATAACACAGAAAAATTATTTATTTTTCTACTAGATGTAATAAAGGTTTTGTTGTTTGTTGGAATTCTTATGTCTTGTTCTTATTTTGTTATTAGAGATTTTATACTTGG
Organism: Ptychoptera albimana; assembly: GCA_961205885.1. Classification (NCBI taxonomy): domain Eukaryota; kingdom Metazoa; phylum Arthropoda; class Insecta; order Diptera; family Ptychopteridae; genus Ptychoptera; species Ptychoptera albimana. The sequence goes on from OY540803.1 coordinate 1,684,006, forward strand.
TACGTCAATAACCCAGTGTAAAAGTTGAATCTGCACGTCAAAATCAACAAAATAAAATTAAAAAGAAAAAAAAAAAAAAAAAAAACGTCATAACCGGTTGTAACTCGTAATAATCATAAAAAAAAAAAAAACAATTTTTTTCTCTTCTAATAAATAATTACATAAAAGCGAAGGTAATTATTCTGTTTTAAATTAAAAACAGAAAAACAGAAAAAAAAAAGTCTTATCACACTGTATAAATAAAAAATTTTTTATTTTTTACTGCTACACAATAACAAAACAGAATAAAAAAAAATAAATGTTTTATCTTATCATTGAAAACAATTAATAAATTCCTTTTGAAATAAATTTATTTTATTGTTTTCGCGTTTTTCTTGCTTTTTGCTTTTTTTGCTTTTTTTTCTTTTTGTTTTTCTTTTTTATTTTATCTTTACTTTACGTTACTTTAGTTTATTTTAGTTTGTTTTACTTTACTTTAGTTCATTCTACCTTACTTTACTTTAATTTACTGTAGCTCACTTTACATTGCCTTACTTTAGCTTAGTTTACTTTACGTTGCTTTAGCTATCTTTACCATACTTTACTTTGTTTTACCATACTTTATGCTACTTTAGTCTACCTTATATTACCTTACTTTAGCTTACTCTACCTTATCTTGCATAACCTTACTTCACTTTAGTTTAAATTAACTCAGTTTACTTACTTTACCTATCTTTACATTACTCAACCCTACATAGTTTACTTTAATTCAAGTCTTTAGCTTATTTTTCCTTACTCTACCTTACTTTAGCTTATTTTACCTAACTTTACCTATCTTTACCCAAACTTTACTTCATAAAGTAACGAACGAAAGACTCATGGAATTTTTTTTTTTTTATTATTATTTACACGGACATACATATAATCTAATTTTATATTATTTTTATTAATCACGTCTACACACTTTATATTTATTATTATTATTATTGATAATTAATTAATTACTTTGGGAATTTATTTCATTTATTATTATTATTATTATTATTAAAAAAAAAACTCTGACATCATCCTGAAAAAAAAAATTTGTGTGTTGTTCGTTTCACTTTTTCTATCTATCATTAAAAAAAAAAAACAATTTTTTTTTATTTTCTGTTTAAATAAATATTACTAATCAGGTGATTAATAATAATAATAAAGAAAAAAAAAATCCTTAATTATTTTTTGTTCAACTAATTTAAATAAAAAAAAAAAAAAAAAAAAAAAAAACACCAAAAAACCTGCTTTTAAAAATAAAAAAAATCTTGTTGCTAAAAAGCCAAGAGAGAAAAAAAAAATTAAATAAAATCTTACTAATTATATTACCCTTCCCGTCTTCTTCCCTCCAGTGTTGTTATTTATTTGCATTTTAATTAAAAAATTAAAAATTTATAAATAAACAGAAGATTATTTATTTATTTATTTACCAAAATGTTATATTCAAAAAGCACCAATATAGGAAAAATAAAAAAAATAAATAAAAACGCGAAATCAGCAAACAAATTGCGATAAGAGAAGAACAAAAAATAAAGAAAAAACTGGTTGTTAGCCTGCCTGTATATACATATGTTGTTGGTTTAATAAATACCGGAGTAGTCTTTCTGTTGGTTTTGTGTTTTTTATTTTTTCTACTTTATACTTGAGTAACACCCTGTGTGGTTATTTCTTGTCTATTATTACCGTTTTATTACTGTCACTTGTTTATTATTAAACCATTTTAATATTGCTGCTGCTGCTCATTCGTGTTAATAATATTATTAAACAAAAAAAAAAAAAAAAGTTCAAAAATTTAATTCAAATTTCCAATTTGCCTTTCATTAATTTATTTCCGATCAGCGTGACCGAGCAGAGCAATTGGTTTCTTCTTTTCTTCTTTTAAAACTTTGATTTACAATTTTTTTTTTTTTTTGAGGATTATTACTTCAAAAAAAAAAAATAAAATTATTCGCTTTGCAAAAATTTAAAAGTTATAAATTCAGTTCATTCCGCATATAAGAAATCATTAAAGCGTAAGATTTAATTAAGGCTTTTTTTTTTGTTGGTTGTGCAAATGCTCTCAAAATCAAAATGATCGATTTAGTGTGTTTCGGTTGGTGGCAATTAGAAAAAGAAATTTTTTTTTTGGTTCCCCCTTAATTTTTGTAACAGTTTTAAACAGTACACTCTGGAAAACCGTAAACTTTTAAGAGTTTAACGTAAAATTGTACCTAAAACGTAAATCTTCTTAAAAACAATTATTTCAAAATAAATGTCTACTTCCCAAAACAGTTTAATCTTCCTACTTGATTTGTAACATGTTTAGATATCAGAACACTTCTCACAGCAACGTATGATAAATCAGCTTTTAATAATGAATTTTCATCTAGATTTCCCAGAATTATAATTAGTCGCTAGAGAAAGCAAAATATCTTTTTAGCATGGAAACGATGGCCTTGATAGTAAATTTCTTTCAAATAAAAAAAAATTTTCACATCTAAATTTCCTAGAATTCCAATTTTCATTTCACTGTAATGATTACGTTTTTTTTTTAACTTCGTTAATAAATTGCCCCAAATTTCCTACAAACAAAATTAAAAAAAAAATAGTAAAAGTAAAACTTTGATAAGCATAACACACGAATTGTTTTGTTTTTAAATAAAAAATAAAAAATTCGTATGCGAATGTTAATTAAATTGTATAAAAAAAAAAAAAATTAATCACTGATTAACACATTCACTATTAACTAATTAATATAACAATTCATTACATAAATTACATAAACTAGTGTGGTTATATTATGATTATGAAATTTCTCTGTTTTTGTGTCTTGTGTTTTATTAAACATAAGCAAAGCAAGCAAGCAAGGTAGGTAGATAGGTTGGTTGGTTATCTCTCTCGGAATTTTACAGAATTTTTTTTTTTTTTATATCTGGTTTTTCATTATTATTTCATTGAAGTGTATTACACACATTTTTTTTTTAAATTTAATTTAATTCTTCTTGAAAAGAAACTGTTATTAATATAAGAAAAGCAAAGTTACGCTTAAAAACATTATTATTTTTATTTTTTTTTTTTTTTATGAAAGTGCAACCTATTTTAAGTTAAGCAGATATTCAAGTTATTCGATTCGTGTGTTACAAAAACATTGAATATAGGAAGAGATTATTACTTATATATATATATATGGACATCTATGTTACAACAACATTATTTTTGTACATTACATACATAATGTGTACTTAATTTTATTGACGATTTTTTTAATGGTTGAACTGGCTTAACAACAAAACCAACCAAATAGCAGTATTATGCCAGCTACTTTTCCTACAGTTTTTCTTTTTGCTTTTGCTTTTTTTTTTTTTTTTAATTTTTATTCCATTTATTCTATTATATACACTAGAATGAAGAAATAATAATTAGTTATTGTGAAAGCTAATGATACAAACATTTTTTTTTTTTTTATGTTATGCTATGTTATGAAAGCAAAATACCTTAATGCTGTAACACCGTAATCGTTTGGTTATGTTTTTGTGACAGTTTTGAATTATATTACGCTCCTTTTTACTAGAATTCGCACCGTTTTTTATTACCTTTTATTGCACCTTTAATTAAGCAACCATATTGGTAAGGGTTTTTTTTTTTCATCAAAATTATACTCTGTGACAGTTTATTGCATTAAAAACATCCAATTACTACAAAAAAAAAAAAAGCAAGAAGAAAATTTTCTTTTAATTACACAAAGTGATTAGAAGATTAATTTTATTTAGAAAAGTATTTATTTTACTACTCACCTTGAAAGGTATTTTTTATTTAATTTTTTTTTAATTGTGAAAATTATTGTGCAAAAGAATTTTATCAATGAAACAACATTTTCTGACGTTTTCTAAAATTATTTCTTTTGTTTTTTTTTTCTTATTTCTTTTCGCTTGTTAATTTTTCTTTTGTTTCTTCATAGAGATTTCTTTCGTTTCTTCTTGTTCTTTCTTATTTTTCACGTGTTTTTTTTTCTGTTATTCGTTATTAAATTATTGAATTTTTTTTTTTTTTCGCGTCTTTTCTTATTTTCTTAAAATTAAAAATTTTTAATTTACTTTACATTACTATAATAATAATAATCAATGTAATTATAATTATTTTTAATTATTATTACCTAGATTTATTATTTTTTTACATTTAATTTAATTAGTACAAACAAGGTTAAAAAAAAAAAAAATGTTTTATTTTTTTATTTAATTAATTAATTAAAGATTTTTTTTTTGTGTTTGTATTAATATTTCTCTCATCACAATGTTACAACTAAGAAAAAAAATACGAATTAATTAATGAAGACAATAACAACAACAACAACAACAACAACAAGAACTCACCTGTATTTAATCCATAATTAATTGATAGAAAATTTTTTGTTTTTGTTTTTTTATTTAAGTGATAATTTTTATTACCCTGCGGTACATGCTCTATCCTATCTATCTCTGGTTTGTCCATGAAATTTATAATCAGATGTGATATAAGAATTTTTGCGTAGCCTTCTAAAGTTCAGCCTGTTTGGAATTATTAATGTGTCACGTGTATAATCATATAGTGAGATTAATACTGCGCATTTGACTTAAAGTCTTGAAATTCTTTGCTATTTACCTATACACATTCCGTTTTATTTTTTTTTATCTTTCATTCGTTTATATCGTATTCGTAATATTATTACGCTTTTTTTTTTAAATAATTTAATCAATAATTTTAATTTATTTATGTCTTATCAGGTATTGAAAGAGGAATTTTTTTGTATTTTATATTTTTATTTGTGCAAAGACGCCATTTTATTTAGATAATATTTGAAAAAACGAAATAAATTTTTTTTTTTTTCGTTTTGTTTTTTATTATTGTTTCCCAGGGTTATTATTGTTGTGTTTGAAATTCATCCGGTGTTTTTTTAGTTTATTTTTTGTTTAGCTTTCTTAAGTTAAGCTAAGTTACGCTAACGTCTTTACAAAACATTTAATTTTATTTAAATTTATATTTTATCGATTTAATCGGTTTTTTAATATAATTATTAAATTCTTATTGACATTTTTTTTTTCTTTTCTATAACGTTTGGTTTGGTTTGTTTATAAAAAAAAATCGTTTTTAGTATTCAAATCACAGAAATGTGATTTCAATGTTGAAAATAAAAATAAAATAATTTTTCTTTTCGTTATAATAGGAAATAAGGTGAGTAGTTATTGTTGCTGTTACTTAGTATAATTAAATGCATTCATTATTATTATTATTATTATTATTTTATTTAATTGAAATATGTATCTATTATCTTTAACAAATAAATTAAATTAAATTAAATATACATATTTTCAAGACTACTTCAGTATATATATATAAAGCCACTTTATAAAATTTTTGTTTAGTAATAATTAGAAAAACGTTTGCAAAGTGTATGGATATTTTGAAAAAAAAAGAAAAAAGTTTTTAATTAAAAAAATAATTTTTTATTATTATTATTATTTACATGACTTAAATGCTTTTTCGTTACTTAAATAATTAATAGCTAAATAACTGTGTATCAGTCAAATAGAATTTTTTTATTTTTTTAATGCTTTTTTATTTTGTAGAAATAATAAACAAACTCAGTGCTGTAAACCCGACAACTTAAAATGTATTTGTTTTATTAAATTTTTTTTTAGTGATTTAATAATATTAATAATAATATTAATAATAATTACACATACACACACACACACACATAGAGATTAATATTCGCTTTAATTAATTAAAAAATGCGGTTCGTCGTCTTGTATTGTTGAGTTCACCTGTATTAAAAAATGGTGAACACAGTGAAACAACCAAAATAAATAGAAAAAAATCACAGTTAATGTTTTAACATTTCTTTTCTTTTTTTATTATTAAATAAACATAATTTAATAATAATAATAATAATAATTCTCTAAGCAAATATTTTCCATCTAAAATACATCAGAAATTCACATCTACAGGTGGTGGTATTGACGTTTCTTTTTTTTTTTTTTTTTTTGCATATAATTAAACTGTTATGCTTTATTATTATTATTAATATAATTAATTTTAAGTATAATTACCTTTTATTTTTTCTATATTATTATTATATAATAAATAAATAAATAAATAAACATCGTATGCTTGTTAGTTTTCTGTTTAATTAAACCCGTTGATACACAAAACACTAAACAAATAATTTTTTTTTTACAGATTAAAACTCACAATTATGAAAATATTTAAATAAATTAAATGCCCGTAGGATTATAAAAAAAATTTTACATCATGAATGGTTCATTTGCAACATTAAATCGTTTATTAGGGAAGAAGAATAAAGATCGTAAGTTAATAATTAATTTAGAAATATTGTTTGAATTAAATAAAATATAATTTATTTTAAGCTTCCCTATCAAAATCAACATCCAATATACATGATGTTGTACCAACATTGGATACATCTAGTCAATATAATAAAATTGTACCATTAGCTGGTATGTCGGAGGCACCATTTGAACAAACATTTCGTATAACAATACAATTACCACGTGAACAATTATATGTTGCACGTTTAGGTGCTAAAATGAAATTAAATGATTTATTAAAAAAAATATGTGATGATAAACAATTAGATAGAGATAAATTTGTATTTAGACATCCAGGTATAATTTATTTATAAACACGAAAAAAAAAAAAAAAACATTTAATTATTTTTCTTTATATTAATTTAGCTGATAAAACACAAATATTTAATAATAATTTAACAATTGGTGAGGTTGGCTTAAATGAATATTGTTTAGTATTGAAAAAGGATAAATATTATATAAATAATAATAATAATTATACGAATAATAATAATGAGAATTTAAATCGTATAAATACTGATGATAAATATAAATTACGTGATTCAATATCATCAACGGAAATGAATCGTAATTCGAAAATATTTCGTAAAATATCGCCATATAGTTCGACAAATTCATTAAATTCAATTGATTCGTCTGGTGTTAGTTCTGTGTCACAGCCCCCCATTGCACCAAAACGTAAAAAACGTGCAGCACCACGGCCACCAAGTTCTAATTCAACAAATGATGTGACCAATGAAAATATTAATGAAAAACCGTCATCACAATTGGTAATGCCTAGGAAAAATTTTCACCTGTCAACACCAAATTTATCAAATGGTTTTACCGGCAATGAGAAAAAGGAAATACGTAAATTATCGATAAATAATGAGGAAGTAGAAACGGAATATTATAGTTCGGTGACAGAATTAAATAAAATTGAACGGGAAAGTTCATTACCAATACGTATTACATCGGAACATAATGAGACAAACATCACGAATTCATCTTTACCTGATTTTCATACTTCTGGTCATGATCCCGTTCCAAAGCAACGCATCTACTTAGCAGGTGATTTTTTTTTCTCTTCCCTTAAATTATCATGAATAATCTTAGAATTTTTTTTTTTTTTCTATTAAAGCTAAAAAGAAAAAAGCGGCACCTTGCCCGCCTCCACGGGTAGTTCCGCCAGTACCAACGCCTCGTAGTACAACCCCAAAAATGTTGCACGTTGATGATGATTTAGTTGAAAGTACGTAAAATTTTATTTATTCCTTTCAATTACAGATTTTTTCTAATTTTTCTTTCTTCCCAGAACCAGCTGTGATTACTGGAAATGTTTCTAAAATAATGCTGAATGTGGACACTGCTTCATATTCTTCAACTGAGATACCACAGGTATCGAATGGCCAAACAAAAGAATGTGAAGAGCAAACACTGAATGTAAATAAAAATTTGAGTGAAGATACGAAATCGAAAATTAGTCAATCCGATTCCGTGTCGATTCATGTAAAATCACCAATAATTGAGAGAGCGAACGAGGCTAATTTTTCTCAGGATAATTGTGATAAAATATCATTAAGCAGCACTAAGACGTATAGTTCAGATGAGGATGATTCGAAAGTCAATGTTTATTATTTAAAATCACCGAGTACTGTCACCACAAATGCGGTTCGTGTGCCTAGTATCAAAAAAGCGGAATTAGGACATTTAACCAATGGAAATGTTAGAAATGAGAAAGTGCAACCAGTAATCGTTGTTATTCCTAAAGTTATTGAGGAAGAACAATCACCGATTGGGGAAAAGGATATATATGAAACGGCTGACGTAAAATTAAATAAAAACGAAATCATCGACCAAAAAGTCAGTAAAATTCAGGAAATTACAACGCGCGCAGAGTCACCATTGTGGACATATACACTCCCTGCTCCGCCAAAGTTTGCTGATGAAAATAATGCAATAATTCAAGATTCGATGACTATCACAACAGAGTATTACAACGATTACGAATCATCCGCTGATAATATGACGACCCTATCTGAATCCAATACAACTTGCGTGTCCGACTTAGATATTAAGCCGATAATTAAGGAGAGACATTCAATTGAGAATCATTTGTATGGAACCGATTTAATTCCGAACATTCATGATTTAGAAAACAGTGGAGATGTCATCACATCTGATATTGAAGATGGTTATAAAGGGGATCTCATTAATCGGGATGTTTTAATTGAGACATTAAAGCGACGTCGGGAAAATCTAGTGGAAAATGAATTTGCATTCTTGTCAAAATTCGACGATGACATTTCATCTGGTGAAGAGAATATAGAAGAAGACAAAGATATTGTCGAGGATTTTAAGTCACATCATAGTAATGAAATTGTTTCTGTTCCTGCTTCTACTCCTAAAACCGAATTACCCCAAATCAATACGAATATTGTTAAAAAAGATCCAGTTCGCGAGGAGTTCAAGGAAATCATTAATCAAAATCAAATAACAGAGGAAATCGTTAAAAATCATATGAATTCAGTTATTTCGAGGAACGAAGTGAGTCAGGATTATTTAGATAATAGACGAAGTTCATTAAGTAATTTCAAAATAGAGTCATATACAGCAACACCAACTCACACAGAATTAAAAACCGTGGAACGTGTAGAAGTTAATAATCATATTGTGGACGATAATAAAGCTAGTATTGTGGAAGAGCATCATAGTGAGGCAGTTGTCTTTAGACGTCCTCGTGATTATGTTTCAGTAAAACGACGTAGTTTAACAAATAGTTTTATTATGCCTCCGTCAAGTGGTCCGCAAATTAATCGTTCTGATTCATTTCATTCTACACGACAAGCGACTGAATCTAGCTACGTTCAGGCTCCAGAACATAAATTACCGCTACGTAGTTCTTCATATATTTCTTTGATTGGAGCTCAAAAATTTGAAAATAAAATTTCGACCTATCATGTGACAAGGCAACAATCTTTTGCGCAGTCAAAACGCAAATCTTCTAGCGAATTAAGTATAACAGATTCACCATCGTTACAAAGCGTGGAAGTTATGAAATCAATAATGAGATCATCAAATGGTTATCTTAATGGCGAAAAGGAAAAGTCAACAAAGGAACCAGAGGAACCGAAAAAAGAAGATCCACCAACAACAGAAAAAAAACCAATTTTAAATGGAAATCAACCTGTAGCTGCTCAGATTGACTCTAAAGAAGTGGAAATTGTTGAAGTAAGAGAGGAGAAAGAGAATAATAAATCTAAAATCACTGAAAAGGAGGTTGTAAAACGTTGGACCTACCAAGGTCCACCCACAATAAGTCTTTCTTCTTGGAATGAACGGCCCAAAGCTCAAGTCTCTATTAAAAACGATAGGGATTATAAATTCGGTGCGAATACAAAGTTCGAAAAGCAGGGTAATAAACAGAGTTCAAGTGAATTACTTTCGATTCTGAATAAGCGGAAAACCATTTCTGATTTTCCTAATATTCCACCAGAGAAAGAAGATCGATTACCTGCTATTCGCAGTGTCGAGTATAAAAGTAACGTAAATATTGTAGCGGAAGGAAGTGATACGTTGAATAATGGGTTCCAACTGCCAAAACCAAAAATAGCACAGAATTCTGGAAACGTTGATTATTTAGCGTCAAGTAAATTAATATCACACCCTCAAATGAACAGTAATGTGAAAAGTACTCCACAAGTAAACTCTTCGGAAATAGTCGATAAGGATTATAAATCGTTACCAGCATTCTTACATAAGCCACTTCCAACACCCGTAAAACCAATAACGCCCGTAAATAATTTTATAAACCACAATGTAGTACCAAAACCAATAGTTAGAAGTACTTCGGAGCAGCCACGTTCAATGTTTAAAATTTCTGCGTATGATTCGGATAGTAAAAAAGACGACCCGCCATCATTCTACAAAGTAACACTAAGACAAACTGGATTAAAAGATAAAATTCTCTCACCTGAACCGGTAAATGAAAATGCTATTAACGTGAAAGATTTCCCAATGCTTGCGGCTTCATTAAAAAAGACCGCAGAACCAGTAAAGCGGGAACAAACACTAAAATCACCAGTCGTTGTAATGCCACCAGCACCGCCACCAGCTTTACCAAAATTAGCACCTGTTGTTCGAGCGGTTGTCAAGAAACCATTACCAACACAAGTTGATCCACGGGATCAGCTATTGGATGCTATAAGGAATTTTAATAAACATAAATTAAATAAGTCATAATGAAAAAATAATTTAAAAAAAATGGCGAAACGTAAAGTTGAAACTTTTCTTACTTGTATTTACTGTAAATACTTATCAATTATACATTGTTAATTAATTATTTAATTTATTAATATTGTTTTTTTTTTTTTTTTAATAAAATGAGATTATTTCATAATTTAAATATAATTTTTCGTTGTTTGTTGAAGAAGTTTTTGAAGAGAAAACACAAAAAAAAATTAAATTGGAAGTCATTGTTGATTGTAAATAATCTTTGTTTTTAGTATTTTAAGATTTTATTTCCTTTCTTTTAATTGTTGTTAAAACTATATAATATTATTGTTTTTTTATTTTAAATTAATCTAATATAATTTTTAATTATTTATTAATATATAATATTCCAAAAAAATGTAAAAGAAAAAATGATAAAAAAAAAATATTTATTACAAAAAAAATTATAACAATGGGACCAAAGGTAGAAGGTATTTTCTAATATTACGTGATTAAATCTTTTTATTATTTTTTATTATAAATAAATATATTTTTTAATTAAAAATAAAAAAACAACACAAACACAATATTTAATTGTACATTATTTAATAAAATTAATTAATTTTAAATGTTTTTTAAAACGGTCAGTCATTTTTCTTTCATTTTTTAAATATATTTTTTTAAACGTTATTTGTTGATTTTATTATTATTATTTTGTAATTTATATATAAATAATAAATATATTACATAAAATATTTATTTGTTTGAATTATTATTTAATTAAACTAATTAGTTTAATTAAATTGAAAGAAAAAGTTTCTTTTTATAAAATGAGTTAAAAGCGCTCATTAATTTTCCTACAAAACTGTTGCTAACTTCAATGTAAAGAATTATTTGTGTTTTACGTAAGAGTCGCAAGTGTCACATATTTTTTTTACTTGTCAAAGGTAATAAGAAAAATATTTTATATAAAATTCTTATTTTACTTGTTAATTAATTTAATTAAGAATTTACTTAAAGTGTTTTACTCTTAATTACTGTGTATTTTTATTAATAAAATAGTTTTTTCATCTTTATTTGAGGTTATCTGATATAATCAAATTTTTTTTCTTTTCTTCTTTAAGCGAAAAGATTTTATTGCTGGGAGGATGTTACGGTTTGGTATTTTACGTGTCGCTGGCTTAAATACCAAAGCAATTTTAAATGTAGAAAATAATTTACCTTGTTTAATGCAATCATGTAATATTTCTGGTAAATCATTACGTGGAAGTAGTAAGTTGAATAAACCAAAAGCGTATCCGTATGAAACCCAAGGATATGGATATTTTCGTGCACTTCTTGATAAAACAACACACCGTATGGATGAGAATTCAAAATTAATAGTCGTTGATGGTTCGATAGCTTCTGGTAAATCTGAGTTTGCTAAAAAATTAGCAGAAGAATTGGAAATGAAATTTGTACCAGAGGTAAGCTGGTGTTTTGTATTCTTATTGGAAAAGAAATGTATTTACTTATTTTTTAGGCAACCATGGATATGATTTATATAAATTCTTATGGTTATGATTTGCGACAATTGGACAGTAAACTGCCAGAAAGTTGTCGCAGCTTTGACATTAAAAATTTCCATAAAGATCCAACCAATCGTTTAGCTGGAAATTATCAAATTCAGATGTACATGCTGAGATATTCTCAATACGTCGATGCTTTGGCACACATTCTATCTACCGGTCAAGGTGTAGTTATGGAACGTAGTTGTTTCTCTGACTTTGTTTTCTTAGAAGCAATGTATCGCCAAAATTATATATCCAAAGGAGGTCAGATTAGATAATTTTTTGTTGAATCATATAGAAAATTAATTTATTTCGATTGTAGTTCGTTCTGTTTATTATGACATAAAGCAGACCACTTTGCCGGAACTTTTGAAACCACATTTGGTTGTTTATTTAGATGTTCCACCAAAAATAATTATGGTAATTTTCCCGTTGTTTTATTAATTGGTTTCGCTTAGGTACTGTAATCTAATCGTTATTGCAGGATCGCATTAAGAAGCGTAATATCGACTACGAAGTTAATTCCAAAGTACTAACAGAACAGTATTTAACTGATGTGGAAAACGTCTATAAGCAGCAATATTTAAAAGATATCAGCACGCATGCTGAGCTATTAGTTTACGATTGGTCAAATGGAGGTGAAACTGAAATTGTTGTCGAGGATATTGAAAGGATTGATTTTGATAAATTTGAAGTAGATCGTCATAATCCTAAAATGAAGGACTGGCGTTTCCCCAAAGAATGGGATTGGTGTGAAATTAGAATGAGGTTAGTTTCTCAAATTAAATCTAATTCAAGTTCGCTACAATAATTATTCCTTGACAGATTTGCTAATGAAAAACCAGATTTAATGAATGCATTCAATATACCAAGATACGACGTCCCAGAATTACTTAGAGGTGCTGAGGATATGAAAGCTTATCACGATATTTGGTTTAATGTAATTGAATTTAACAAATGTCGCTACAATAATTACGTTTAATTAAAAATTTATATTTTAGGCACCCGGTCAAAAGTATCGTCTTGGTTATAACGCAGATATGGGTGATACTGGAATTTTAACAAAAAATAAATTAGAGGAACGTAACAACTTGTAAAGAAATAAATAAATTTACAAAAAAAAGAAGAAGAAATTAAAGTTTATTCTGTTAATTAAATAATTAATAAAATTTTAATATATGTAAAAAGTGAAGAGAAAAAATAAATTATAAAAATTAATATTTGGGAAATTTTATTTAATCAAAAAACGAAAAGAATTCCATTTTCCTCAAAAATTGAAAGTTTTCATATTCAGGATCAGTGCGTTTCAAAAATGTGTTCCAGACCTTACAGTTTTATTTACTAGTTCTTTAAAGAATTTATTCCTGAGTTTAAAAACATAAAACTATTGAATCTAGTGCAAGATTTGGTTGAGTTACATCCAATTTAGTGCAATGACTACATTAACCAGGCGTCTCCACTTTATAATATCCAGGTAAATAAATAACAAAGGTTTCTTTTAAAAATATCATCATAATTTATTATTATTTTAATTATTACATATATTCTTTATATTTATTATAAAGGTATACAATAATTTTTGTGCAATGTACTTAAAACAATAAAAACGAAAACAAAAAAAAAAAAAAATTCCCATATTTCATTACATAATAAAACAAAATAAAATATTCTTTAGCAAAAAAAAAAAAATTAAATAAAATTTTGTATTTTCATTCACAGCCGAAAAATAATTAATTTCCTTTCAAATAAATTTTTTTTTTCTTTATTTCTCTTTTATAATTAATTAATTAGGTAAAAAAAAATGAAGAAATTAAACAACACATTGCACATCACATTAATTTCAAAAATAATGGCACAACATTTATAATAATAATAATTAAAAAAAAAAAAAAATTCTTTTATCGTGTCTTGTTAATAAAAAAAAAAAAAAACGAATTAAAACCGCGATTAATTAAAAAGAATTAAAAAAAACCAACAACTAAAAACGTCACACGTATTAAGGGTTATAAAAATAAAATGGAGATCATTTCCAACTCATTAGACTTGGTGTATGTAAAACAGGAAACCTGATTTAATGATTTTTTTTATTTTAATAATTAAAATTAATTAATAAAAGAAGCAAATTGAAAATGAAATTAAATGACTTAGGAATAAATCAGTGATATATCCACCGTTTTTTTTTTCAATATTCAATATTTCATATCATTTGTCATTCTCTTGTATTCATTAATCCTTCAAGCTTAAAAATTGATTTTTTTTTTCTTTTTTATCTTCAAATATGAGTTAGATAATCGATATTAAAATGCAATAAAAATTAATTAAATTTTTTTTGTTTTTTTATACCTTTTTATACTTTTAATAAATATTTTTCTTTTTCTATTCAAAAGAAAAATTCAAGTGCGTGTTTAATGAGAGTGAATATTTAAAACAAAGCAAACAAAAAAAAAAATATTAAAAGAAAGAAATGTAGAAAGAATGTACACAAAATTGAACTCAATAACAAAAAAAAAAGAAACATCTTTTCTACGGGTTTTTTTTTCTCTTCATTTTCTCATTATATAATAGCAACGTTGTTTGCTTTATTTTTTTTTCTTTCATAAATATATTTATTTAGGTAAATATACAATAGAATCTGTTTCTGTTTTATTATTATTTTTTTTTTATCATTATTATTCATTACTCTCTTTTATATATTTATATAAAATATAATTATTTATTTCTATTATAAAAAAACAATCTTTTCAATATTCTTTTTCTTTCATTTAAATTACATTTAAATAGTATGTGTTGTTTGTATCAACTTTTAGTTATATATATATAATATAATATAATATAGCAAAAATATTATTTGCTTTTGCTTATTCATGTATTATGTATTTCTTCTTCTTCTTCTTTAAAAACATTTATATCAAAAAACTCTTACAAAATAAAATTACAAAACAAAAAAAAAAAAGTTTTTATTTCTTTTCTTTTCTTTTAATTATTCAATGGCACGAGGACCATCGATAGGCATTGTATGTAATACTTCGTCTAACAATTGAAGTGCACGGTGTAAATGTACTTCTACCCAACATGGAGTATCTTTAATTGACTGACGTGGGTAATCAGGACCCCAACCTTTAACAAAACTTAAACGAAGTATGCATAAACGTCTTAAATCGTCAACACCAATACCAGCAGCGGCACTCAAATCTAATCAAAGAAAATAAAGAATTAATTTCAATAAACATTTAATGAAATTTATTTAGAAAATTCATACTTCTTGAGGGAGCACCAATTTGTGAATTTGGTAAGCCAGCTACAGCAGCAGCTTGAGCAGCGGCGGCGGCCTGAGCGTTTGCAGCTAGCGACTGCATTTGTCTATGGCATTGCCTTAAATCAAAAACCTTAATGCATGCAGCTGGATATATTTTATGAACTGCATCGCCTGGTGTCCGTCCAGCTTCTCTATCTAAGTAATAACTTTGTACAAACACTGAATGATCACTGAGACACCTAAGCCATACATCTCCTTCACCACGTAAATCCAACTGTACACCTTTTCCAATATGTAATCTGTGGATTCGAAACAGTTAAAAAACTTCACTTTTCGCTGCAATGAAAATAGTTACCTTGCCCTTTCGCTTTGCTCAGTTCTATGAACGTTACTTAGTGCACCCAAACAAAATCTATTTCCTCCAGACGGATCTACATATCCGTCAATTATAACATTTGGCTTACTTGATGGTACCTTAAACGTCTCTCCAACTTGTGTATCCAATTCGAAATAAGCTACAGAGCACCAATATTCAGGTGCTGGCTGTCTCGACAATAGTCTGGGCAACATACCAACATCTCCTTGTAACTGAGTGTTTCCGTGTGACCCTATAAACCAAAAGAAAACAAAAATTCAAAACAATTTTAATTTGAATTCATTTTTTTTTTTTTTTTTTTGAGTTAAATTACAGTATCCAGCGTGATGTGCTCTAGGATCAGGTGGCTGCATTGATTGTGTATAGGTTAATGTGTTGGAACCTGTCCATGTACCTTGTGCAGCACCACTAGGCTGAGTATATGTTTGTGGTGGAGGTACTTGTGCGGTTTGATTATTTGTGACTGCTGTTACATAACCATTTTGCTGCTGTTGTAAATGTGGTGAAACTGGTGAAGCTGCACCTAAAGATCATACAAAATTAGCCACAAAAAAAATAAGCAAAATATTTTTCCAATTTTTTTACCATGTGATGTTGTGGCAAGTTGTGTGTCAGTAGTCAACTGAGGTTCTGATGGATTATAGTATGCTTGTGATGCAGATGATGACTGAGGTAAAGGATCGATTGCAACATTTCCACCAGTTCCTCCGGAACTACTTCCACTACCTGCATTATTACCGGCACCTACAACCCCTGTATTACTATTAACACCACCGGGATTTAATATTGTTGAACTTGATGAAGATCCAGTTGGTGTCAAGTTAGTTGGTTGCGGTGGTAAACAGACATTATTCTGTATCGGCCCTTGGCTGCTCATTGGCGGCATAACATGAGGTATAGTCGCTAAAAATAGATTATTCCAACATGACATTAGGGTGGTAAAAAAAACATTTTAAAAAATAACTGGGGCGGGATGATTTAACAAACAAAATTTAATTAAAAAAAATCTTCAATAATAAAACGAAAATAATAAAATCAAAATAAATCTTACGATGAGGATGTGCTGGAATTCGTGAAGGTGGAGGTGGCATCCAAGTTCGTTGATTCTCAGTAGGTTCTAATTTTGGTACAGCACGATTTGGATACATAACACCAATTTGTGTTGGATCCACTTTATTTCCCAATAACAAAATAATTTTAATTTGATAAAAGTAAATAAAATAAACGAAAATAAATAATAAATTAATTAAAAATGAAAAAAAATTTAAATAATAAAACCAAAGAAACAAAATAAAATTGAAAAAAGAGGAGCAAAAGTTGAAAATGAAAAAATAAAAATTTACCTGGTGGGCCTGGTTGATAGTTATATCCTTGCCCCGGTATTGGTGATGGATGATGCTGTATAGTACCCAAGTCAGTACCATCAATGTCCATTCCACCAGCAACTACAGCACCGGCGGTATACTCATCTTTTACAATACGACTAGGTCCGGATTGTAAAGTTAAACCAGAAAGATCAATTCCTGGTGAAACTACTCTTTCATAATGGTACGGATTTACACAAACTGAATCACATTTTAGATCAAATGCGAATTGACAGTATTTTACATGTTTTAATTCGTTCTTGTGTAAATCGGGCCAACGCCAAATTCTAGCGTAAATGACATGGGGAAAACCTTTACGACCGGCAACCTATACTCATAAATGGAATTTTTTATTATAATTTTTTTTTTTAACTTTTATAGAAAAAGAATTTTCACTTGCCTGTAATCGACCATCTAATGTCCTTTGGATTGTTACACATTTACTAGGATGTGCACCATTCGTTGTTATTGCAGTAATCAATGAGTCTAATTCATCGCGTTTTTCTTTTAGTTTCTTTACTAAGGATTCAATAGCCCTTTTTGCAAAACCTTCACTTTCGCCACCCTGACGATGACACATCAGTGAATGGACAATACTGAGGCAAGCATCAGCGGATGTTGGTGCAGCGGTCGGTAATGTGTTCATATCACGTACTTAAATAAACAAAAAAGAAAAGAAAATGAATCCATCAATCAAAAAAGATTTGACATTTGGTAGAAGAAAAGGTAAAAAAAAAAAATATATAATAATAATAAGAAGAAAAAACAATTTACTTTCAGGTTGAGGAACATTTGAGGTATATATATGCCCACCAGTAGATAACCCAACCATTCCAACAAATTCCTGGGGAACACCCAGGTTACCTCTTGTATCCACTTTGAAAAACTTTTTTTTAAAACAAACACTAAAATTGAAATATATTCACAAAACTTTATTTTAATTAATTATCACTATGGAAACCAGGTATTGTTGCCAATATTATAAATAATTTTTATACAATAATAATAATAATAATAATAAATAACGCGGTTATGATTGATTATTATTAATTAATTTTAATTATTTATTTCGGTGTTGTATTCGGTGTTGTATGTTCGCTTGCTCTTGATTGACAGACAAATTTTTAATGAATGCGCAGGACCTACTGACTAATTTATTTTCCTATCCTTTTGATCCTTTATATTTCTTAGGAAACGTTCCTTAATCTTTAGAAGTATATTAATTAATTTATTTGTAAGAAACGTTTCTTATCTTTCGATGTTCTTTTCTTTAACTAAATTTAATATGGCGATGATAGCAAAATATGATTTTGGAGTTTATGTGTTTGTGAACATTTTCTGTTATTAAAAAATCTATGATAATCTAGAACTATTTTTTATCGATAATTAATTTTTTATTTATTAATTAATAAAGTATTTAATCAAGAAAAACGCTTTTCAATTTTCAATTGAATTAATTTATAAAAATAATAATTTAAAATAATTATTCTAAATAATTTAATTTTGTTGTATTACAAATGCACCCTTATGCCAACCAGAAATTATGATAATACATAACCTATGAATTTGTTTGTCATTGATACGGATGACAGCTGTCAAAAATTTTGTTTAAAAAGAAATTCCCAAAAAAAATTTTTTTTTTTTATTAATTAATTTGTTATTTAAAATATTTAATCTTTAAAATGAAATATTCAACGTCACCGACACCATCCCAAAGTTCTTATATTGATTATGCTTCACGTAGTACATCACCATTACCACCACCGGTTAATTATCGTACAGATTGTATGTCTGCAACAACAAAAAGTTACAAATATCTCCGGAGATTATTAAAATTTAATCAAATGGATTTTGAATTTGCACTATGGCAAATGTTATATTTATTTATTGCACCACAAAAAGTTTATAGAAATGTTAGTTATAGAAAACGTATGTATAAAAAAAAAGTCTGATTATCTAATTAAAAAAAAATGTTTTAATGTAACAAATGTATTTCCAGAGACTAAAGCACAGTTTGCAAGAGATGATCCAGCATTTGTGTTGCTTTTAATTATCTGTCTATGTGGTAATCAAGTAAAAAATTATTTAAAACTTAAAATTCGCTTAAACTCTGTTTTTAATTTCAGTTTCATCAATTGGTTTTGCTTGGGTTTTGAGTTTAGGATTTGCTCAAAGTATTTTTTTTATCCTGTATGTAGTGTTTGTTGATTTTTTGATTGCTGGAATAGTTGTGGCAACAATTTTCTGGGTTGTCACAAATAAATACTTACGAAGCAGCATCGATGCTGATATTGAATGGGGTTATGCTTTTGATGTACATTTAAATGCATTCTTTCCACCGTTGATATTATTACATTTCCTTCAATTATTCTTCTATCATGGTAAAATGGTTTATTAATCTTTGTTTAAATCTTTTTTAATTTTTTTTTTTTCATTTTAGGTGTTATCAAACATGATAGTTTCTTTTCAAGATTTTTTGGTAATACATTTTGGATGTTAGCGATTGGTTATTACCTTTATATTACATTTTTAGGATATAATTGTATTTCATATTTAAAGAATACCCGAATTATATTAGCACCACTTCCAATATTATTTCTTTTCTATATTATGACATTAATTATCAGTTGGAATCTAAGTGTGACATTAATGAATTTTTATCACTATAGAGTTTTATATATTTATACATATTTATTTGTTTAATTAATACATAAATACATTATCTTTAATTTAATTTAATAAAATAAATATTAAAAATGCAATAATTTGGATAACATATTACGTATTATAAAAATAACGATGAATAAAAATAGAAAAAAATTATGTTCTTTATGTTTAATCTTTGTAAATAAAAGAAAGTTTTATATCATTTAAAATTATTTAATTTCTTTTTTTTATTGAATATTGTTTTTTTAAATTTTTATTTAATTAATTTTGATTAATTAAAAAGAATTTATTTTATTGTTGTTGCCTGTTGAATGATTGACAAAAATTCCATTACATTCGTATAGAAAGTATTAGAATCTTATTACCGGAATTTTAATTACATAAATTAACAGTGTACGTAGCACAACATGTTAAACGTCAAATGTTAATTTTTTTTTTTT
This sequence comes from Ptychoptera albimana, assembly GCA_961205885.1. Taxonomy (NCBI): domain Eukaryota; kingdom Metazoa; phylum Arthropoda; class Insecta; order Diptera; family Ptychopteridae; genus Ptychoptera; species Ptychoptera albimana. The sequence goes on from OY540803.1 coordinate 1,704,206, forward strand.
TATTATTGTAACTGCATAAATGTAAAATAATTATGTTTTAGTTAATTAATAATTAAAATAAGAACAATTAGATAATAATAAATAACGATAACGTGCCCTTATAAATGATAAAATAAAATAAAAACATTAAAATTAGTTAATAATAAAACAAAACAAAAAAAAAAAAGGAAAGAAAGAAAGACAAGAGGATAGAAAATATTTTTGTTTTTCACCTGGTTTTTAATTTATAAAAATTAATAATAAAAAAAAAATGGTTCAACCAAAAGAATTGTATAAAGGTAAATGTTTAAATGATTTATCAAAGCATTATGTACTTCCGGATGTTAGAAATCATAAAATACAAAAGTAAGTTATAATTAGATTAAATACAAAAAGTGAGAATAATTATTTTCTAATTACTTTAATTAAGCTTATGCAAAACAGCACAACGTTTATATGATGAAGGGGAGAAAGCTTTTATTGATGCCGATGAAGAGTTAAGCTACATATATTTTATGAAATATTTTAATTTAGTTGATACCATACATAAATTACCGGATTATAAAAAGGAAAAGAAATTTGTGTCAGAGATATTAGGTACGAATGATAAGCAAACTCGTGCATTTGATAAAGTTGAGAATTTGTCAAAAAGTTTAAAGCGAAGATATGAACTGTTGGCCAGCCAGGAAAAGGCGTTAAAAGATTTAGATGAATTAGATCAACATCATAAATATCGTGAAAAATTAAATGCAGATATTGAACGGGAAAAAGCAAATAAACATGATAAAGATGAGACGACAATATGTACGGAAAATAATAAATTATTTTTTTTCTTCTATTTTTTTTAATACTTTAATTGGTTTTATTATTGTTTTAGCGAAAATGGGTGAGGTGGTTACAAGTCATGAGTTATATTCTGTAATGAAGGATACTCAGTATAGTGTCTTAATAATGGATTGCAGGTCATTAAATGATTACGCTGCATCGCATATAGTTTATCCTTATGTAATCAATGTTCCTGAGGAGATTTTATTAGCAGGAATGTCAGCTGGTAAAATCCAACAGGAATTATTGAATGAATATAAAGCTTTATGGGCTTCTCGAGGTATTAGAGATTATGTTGTGCTTGTCGATTGGAGTTCGACAGGACCGGAACCTATCCAAAATACACCTATTTGGCGTTTGAAGGATATTTTACAAAATGTAAATTTTTAATCAAAACTCTTGATTTGTGTTGAAAAATAAATTTATTTTTTTTTAGTGGGATCCAGATGTTACTTATAATTCACCAATATTTATTCTTGATGGTGGATACGAAAATTTCTTATTAATTTACCCAACACAGACAACAAATGCTAGCGTTAAACCACCGAATAACACTCAATCGGAGTATGAAATTTTAAGTAAATATTTTACAGAATTTACTTTTTGCGGATAATTCTTTAATTAAATTTTTGTGTCATTTATAGATGATATAGAATATCCTTCAATAAACGATATTGTTATGAAGGATGTTTCCTTATCACAAACATATTTTAATAATGATTCGGAAATGAATGAATTAGGTGTTCCGGGTGTTGATAGAAATAGTAAAGCTGCTGCATTAAAAACGTATGAGGAACGTAATAAAAAATTATCAGATATATTAGATGAGCAAGAACGTTTAGCTGGCAAATCATTAGATAATGAAAAGGAATTATTAATGGCAGAATCTGATTGGGAACATGTTAGATTACAACGTGAAAAAGAAGCGGTCGAAGAACAAAAAACTAAATTATATGCAAGGGAACAGGAATTAATTTATAATTTATTACAATTGGAGAATAAACATTTGGATTATGTAAATTTTAATTCATTACTTAATTATTATAAAAAAAAAAAATTTAATTTCTGTTTAAAGAAACTAGAAAATGATCGTTTACGAGAAGAGTTGGAAGCGTATAAAAATCGTGAAAAAGAAATGCAAGCAAGAGGTGATGAAATAAGTGAACAGGAAGCAGCAGTATTAGAAGAAGAAGCTGCTAAAAGGTGATTTTTTTGTGATTATATATTTCTAAGGAGAAATAATAAAAATTTTATTTTGACAATAAAAGGATAAAAAAAAAGGAAGAGGAACGTCGTCAAATTGATGAACAAAGAGAAGTAATGGCACAGGAACGTGAGAAAAAATTAGCATTTGCCAGGGAGCAGAAAAGACATTTAAATGAAGGCGATGTAATTATTGTGGCTTTTATATGATTTATTAGTGATGACGAAAAATTTATTTGTTTTATTTAAGGTGAATGAGGATGAAGGAATTTCAAAGGCAAAAATACCACAATTTGATCGATCTATTAAACCTGCTGTTGTAGCGTTGAATGAACAGAATATTCAAAGAGATTTCTCACCAATACCTGGTTGTCCGGTAATTTATTTATTTTTTAAAGAATTTTAAATTTAATAAAAATATCGATCTTAAACACATGTAAGTGTGCATTAGTTAATGTAGAAAAAACGTGATTTAACACAGAATTTGTGTTTTGTATGGTGAAACACCACATGCCATTAGTTACCAGTTACATGCGTTTTCATTTACAAATCCAATTAGGCTAAATTTTCTATTTTTTGTAAATACCTTTAAAATTTTTAGTTTATTTTATAATAATTATTTTTTGGGTTTGATTTTTTCGTGGTTTATTATTATTTTTTGATTAATTAATTAATTAATTAATGAATCAAATGAACGCACAAAAATTAAAATAATTTTTTTAAGAATAAAAATGGTAATTTTAGCTGGTATTAAAATTAAATTACCTTATTATTATTTAATTAGTCCGTATAAAAAGGTATTTTTGTGTTTGTGTGTGGAAGGTTAAATTGTGGTTTTTTTTTATTAATTATTATTTTTATCTGTTTTTGGTGTTAATAAAAGGGACGAGGTTTAACTGGATTAAAAAATCTTGGTAATACATGCTATATGAATAGTATAATGCAGTGTATTAGTAATACAACATGTTTAGCAGAAATATTTATTGTTGGATCATATAGAAAACATATTAATAGGTAGTCATCAATCACTGTTAATTAATTATTTAATTTTCATTTAATTTAATTAAATAAAAAATTTAAAGATCAAATAAAACACAAGGACATATCGCTGAAGAAGTGGCTGCTGTTGTTAGAGCATTATGGAGTGGACAGTATAAATATATAGCGAGCAAAGATTTAAGAGTAAATTTTACAAATTAAATAATTAAAATAATTGAGTTAATAAAATTTATTTTTTAGTATTTTGTTGGACAATACCAGCAAACGTTTCGTGGTTTTGAACAACAGGATTCCCATGAATTTTTAACAATATTAATGGATTGGTTACACTCTGATTTACAAACGATTATAACAAGTGGAAAAGTAAGAAAAAATTATTTGTTTTCTTTATTAATTAATTATTTTATTTGTTTATTAATATAGGAATCATTAAAGAATACATTACCAGCATCTGAACGTTCATGGTTAGATTTTACAAAATCAAAAGAAAGTTTTATGTTGCGATTATTTTATGGACAAATTAAAAGTACAGTGAAATGTGTTGAATGTGGTAAAGAAAGTGCAACATATGAATCATTTTCAACATTAAGTTTGGAATTACCACCATCGACAAATCGTTGTCAAATACAAGTAAAATGATATTTATTTTATTTTTAACAAAATCAGTGTTTTAATGACAGGAGTTTTTTTTTTTTTTTTCATTTCGGTTTTAAGAATTGTCTGGATATGTATTTTAATGGGGAGAGTATACGTGGTTGGAATTGTCCACGATGTAAACAAAAACGTGATGCTGTTAAAAAATTAGATATTTCAAAATTACCACCAATTTTAGTTATACATTTTAAAAGGTAAAATGAAGAAATTAAATTAAATGTTATTACGTAAATTAATTTTATTTTTGAATTTTAGATTTTATGCAGATGTTGATTCATTAACGAATACATATAGGAAAAAACAGAATTATGTTAATTTTCCATTAGTTGACTTAGATATGGCACCGTATGTTGCTAGATCTGAGATACGGAATAAAGCGCGTACAAATCGTCTATATAGTTTGTACGGTGTTTCAAATCATTATGGATCAATGGAGAGTGGACATTACACAGCGTTTTGTAAAAGTAGTACATACGGAAAGTAAGTCTTACTCCTAATCACATTAATAAAGTTTATTTTAATTAATTAATTAATTTTTTTTTGTTTAACAACTAGATGGTATAAATTCGATGATCATGTTGTGTCACAATTGGATTCATCCGATGTAAGATCAAGTGCTGCTTATATATTATTTTACACAGCATTATCAGAAGCACCGCCACCAGAAATTAGATAAAATTTTATAAAAATGAATGTGATATGTTGGTTTAAAATCTTCATTTGCATTTGCTAGATTTATATTCGCTTCACAAAGAACACATTCAATTGTAAACCATAAATCAATGTTAACGGACGTCATTGTCAGTGCCCTAATTATCCGTTTTTTTTTTGTTTTGTTGACATTTAAAATTAATATTTTTCTTTATACTATATTATAGATATTTATAAACTTGTTATCTTTGTAAATAAAAAATAAAATAAAAGGATAGCTTTTAGTAATTATATATGAAAAAAAAAAATGTTTATTCAATCACTGTTATCATCATTTTCTTCCTCCTCCACCTCATCGTTTGTGTTAATATTTTTCATTAAATTCAAATCAATTCTTTGGTTATTTATATGTTCTATTGTAAAATCTGTTTCCTGTGTATTTTCTGGATTATTTGTTGATTCTACATTATGACTATTCGATACTTGGAGTTCAGCTGATTTTAATTGAAGTTGATCAACCTAAAGGGAAAATTGTAAACAAACTTTGTATGAACAAGAAACAGAATAATTTTTTTTTTTTAACTTACTAATAACTGATTTAAATGTGTTTTTATTTTATCAATCATTCTTTTTAATTCATCTGTTGAACTTGTTAAATCTATTTGTTCTTCTAATAATAATTTCTTTCCAATATCACCCATTATTATTAATCCTCTTCTGACAAACAATTTTTTTTTTGGTTATGTTACTTAAAGTTTTTATTTACATTTTTCCTTAAAGCAAAGTGCATTTCAGAATTTCTGTTTTTTTCTCTACACCGACTACAGTACTCCTAGTGTTAAATAATTAAAATAAAAAATAAACTTTTTGTTTTATTATTTAAAAAAAAAAAATAAGAATTTATTTTTTAGTTTTCTTTATTAATTATTTCTTTAGTTAATTAAATTTGTGCAATGGATTAAAAATAAAGGATTTTATATATTTTTTTAGTTAACAAAATAAAAATAAACCCGGCTGTCAATAAAATGCATAAAAAAAGGATTAAGTAAAAAAGAAAAACAAACAAAAAAAGGGATATCGCGGTGCAGTTGTTAAAAACAAAAAAATCAATAAAATAGTTTTTTGTGTGTGTGCAAATTAAAAGCCACAAAGTATTCTTCTATTTAGTTCAACAAGTAAAAAGTTTTTTATTTTACTGTATGCAAATAGTTAATTAAGGAAAAATAAGTGAAATATGGTCGGAAAACAGGATGTCGTTGAAGAACGTCCTGTATTTATTCCACCAAGAAAACGTCAAACATCGAAGAAAGCCAATGGTTCATATAATTACGTTGATCACATTGTGGTTCAGGTAGTTCAAACAAATTTCCTCAAAAACAACCAAATTTAATTGTAATTTTTTTTAAATAAAATATTAGGGCCAATTACCAACAATTAAAGATGATATTGGGTTAAGAAGTTCTAAAGGATGTAAAACACCGGATCACAACGAATTATTATCAATAAATATAAAAAAGAAAAATCTAACCAAAAGTGCTGAGATAATAAATAATTTAAAAGAATTAAACGATGAAAAGGATAAAGAGTTATCGGTTCATCCAGGTAATAATAAATTCTTATTCAATCAAAAGATAAATAAAAAAAATGTCTTTTGTTGGTATAGAAAATGAAATGCAAAGTTTTGATAATGTGTCACATCCGTTACGTGATTGTCGTGGTAGTTCAACAGTAACACCGAGTAGTTGTTATTCAGAAAGTAGTTTTGATCGTAAATCAAGTAAATCCAGTGACTTTTTAACACATTCCCATTCGTATAAGAAACGGGTTAATATCAAGACCGAAACCGATGGATCTTCAATTGTAAATTATGAGGATTTAGAGTCAGGTGAGACAAGTGTTTTCAATGCGGAAATTGAAGAATACGATCCTGATAATTATAATACAAGACGGTCCAGGGATAGTTATTTAACAATGCAAGGTTTGTTTGTTTGGTTTTTTTTCTATATTCAAGATTTTACTTGGCTATTTAATTTACAGGAACAATAAAACGTGGTAAGAAAAAGGGACAATTCGTTGATGTGCATTTAAATATTTCACGTGAGGAACTGGAGAAAATAAATGCCGCTGCCTTGGCCGCTGATAATATAAAGCAAGGGAAAATTTGTTGTGTTTGTGCACCAACTGTTGGTATTCATATACTAATATTATCCCTGTTATGTCTTCCATTTGTCACAATAATAACCAGTTGCTACTCATTTTATATTGGCACATTGACGTGGTACAATATGTTCACTTACATAAACGAGGAGAAAACATATTTTCATAAAATATGCTTGTCACCATTCCTAATCGTTTTATATCCAATTATTATTTTATTTTGTACAATCGGTTTAGGTATTTATGCTGGTTTTGTACAATTAAGTGTACGTTTGACGAGCTGGTTAAACGAAATCGGTGATATTGAGAAAGGTTTCTATGGATGGTTGTGCAGTTTTTTACATTTATCTGACTGTAGTCCATATGAAGTTGTGATTTTAACAGATATACGTCCGCCAGAAATTGGTAATGTTCATTCATCCACAGAGGAACTATCTTTGTAGGTTTTTTTTTTTTTTTTTTGTACTTCTCTTTTCTCTAAATACTTCTTAGATATTAAATAATACTCATTATAAAAATGTTTCATATCGGATAAAAGAAATCATTAAAGCGTTCGTTTTGTGTTCGACCAATTTTTTTAGCTTTTTTATAATAAATTTTACAATTTTGACGACGCATTTATACAAAAAAAAAAAATTAATGTTATTATGCCATACATATTTATAAATAATTAATTAATTAAATAATCAAAATAAAAAGAAGAAATCTTTATACATAAAGGAATTTTTCGTTTTTTTTTTAATTTTATTTCCAACTAAGCACTGACAACGTTTTTTTTATTTATTAATTAACTAAATTTGTTTCTTCAACTAGTATCGCCATCCGGATTTTTATTTTTATTCGGTGGTTGATTTGTTAATTCTTGATCTAAACGTTCTTTTGCCCGGAATACTTTTGATTGTAAATAAAATGAACCACCTTTAGCCTTTTCATTTACTGTAAATAAATGTTCGTATTGTCGTTTTATTTCCTCTGGTTCTAATTTATTTATATTTAAAATTTGTTGTGCTTCCTCCAGTGTAATGCCTATGTAAAATATAATTAATTATTATTTGTCTTTGGTTATTAATAAAACGAAAGTTTTATTTACCAGAAATTGCATTAGCTGCGGCTCTATTTTGTCCTTGTTGTCCACCGCCACCACGTTTGGCAGCTTCCTGAGATGCAGCAATTTCTTGTTTTAAAGCACGAGCAAATGCACGACCAACCACTTGTCCACCTAATATTATTATTTGTGCTAGGTATTTAGCCATTTTAATTAGTTTTATTTACTTTTTTTCTAATTTTATTACAACATTTACAAGAAAATTACTGCATTTGACAAGAAACAAATTTGAAAAAAAAAGTTTTTGTTACACAACTTCAACGTAACCTTAAATTTGTTTTGATAGATTAATTAGTAACTGAGGTTCGAATACTCTAGGTGGCAGTATGGTAGGAAGGAAGAGACAGCTGATTCATAATTAAGAAAACACAAAAATATAATTTTTTTCTATTCCGCCCAGTTGAGTGAAATTTTTTCGATTTTTATTCTTCACAAAATCTAAGACAGTTTTTTGGAATTCAAAATTTTGACGGGATATCTCAATTTGTTGTTCGTTGCACTGTTGTATTTTCCCTAGTAGAACTGTTTGCTTTTTTAATTCGTCTAAAAATGATTTGCTCGTTTCATTCGCATTTTTTATTTCATCAAGTAAATCGCCTTGTATTTCACATAATTTTCGACTTTTCCTTGGACTTGGTGCGTTTATATCGATTCTTTGTTCTGATGGACATGATGTTGATGGTACCTAAAAACGAATATTTATTATTAAAACACACGGACAATGAATTAAATTGATAATTACTTCAGTTTTCTGTAGATAACATTCCACTTGTGCTAGAAAAGAAACAAACAGATTTTTAAGTGATTTCTAAACGAATAAAGAAAATTTCCTTGTTTACCAATTAAATCTAATTCATCATCTGCTTGATGTAGAACAGTATCTTCGGTATATTTTTCTAAAATATCATTAACCGCGTTAAACCACTTCCATCCTGACGGTACATCTTCAAAAGAATTTAATTTTATTTTCTCCGCTCTATAACCAAAAAAAAAATTAAAATCGTTTACTGGTGAAATAGTAAAAAAAACAAAAATCTCACGCATGTTGGCTTGTTAAATTCTCAATTTTTGTGTGCACTTCAGCTGGCGACATCTCAATATTATACAATTTTAAACAGTCAACCATATCACGAAAGATGTGCAGATGACGTTTTGCTTCTCTAATCTCATTATTTTTATTTTTCCAACAGTCAATAAATACAGAAATCATATTATCCGACCAAATAATTGGTTCCTTCATACTCTAGCGGTAAAGAATTTAATAATTTTATTCAGAAAAAATAGAAAAATAAATTTTGTTTTCTTTTGTTTTACCTTTTTCATTCTCATTTAATTAATTAATTAAAAAAATAAATTATTATTTTTACTTAAAATAATGACAGCGTTTTGTTGCTGTTGCTGCTGTTGTTGTCGTCCTATTTCTGACAGTTCCGTATGCCTTTTTGTATACATTAAATTACCGTAATTTGACCGTAAGCATCAACAAATTTTTTTTTTAATGTATAAAACATTTGTAAGGTTTTTGCTGGTATCATTTAAAAGTAAAGTAAAGTAAATAAAATAAAGTATACTTTTCAGGCGTTTTATTACTAATTAATTTAATTTAATTAAAAAACTTAATTAAGTCTAATGAATAATTAAACGAAAACAACAATAAAATAAAAACAAACATTTTTGACTATAAAATTTGTTTTAATAAATAATAATTATATATAAAATGTTTTTTTTTAATTAATTAATTAATTAATTAATTTATAATTAACAATAAACAAAAATAAAATTAAAAAAAAAATTTAATTAATTAATTAATAAGAAAGAAAGATTTTTTTTTTTTTTTTGATATACAAAATGTACAAAAAGAAAAAATGAAAAAATAAGAAAGAAAACAAAAATTAGTTTAATTAATTTTATCCATGGGAGAGTGGGTTTTTGTTTTTTAACAGAAGCCAGGATTTGTATGTTCGATGACACAACGTTTGCAGTATTTTTTCACAGCACGATACCCCTCTAATGATATTTGACAGTCTTGTATATTTAATTGTTGGAGGCCACGACAATAGTATGCAATACATTGGACACCACGATCGGTTATCATATCACAATTGCGTAGGCTGAGCTTCTTTAAATTTGGACAACTTTCTGCTAATGCTCTTAGGCCGGCATCACTTACATCACATTTACCAATGTCTAGGGCACGTAATCGTGGACACGATCTGGCCAACATTGTTATTGAGTCATCACTAACAGCCTCACAGCCTCGTGCATTCAAGTAACGCAATTTGTAGCAACGACGTGCGATCACTTTTAATCCGGCATCGGATACACGATCACATTTCGCTACAGACAAGTAACGTAATGTTGCGCCTAATTTTGCCAGCTCATATAAACCAAAATCGGTTATATTTGAACAATCCGAAACGCTTAGTTCCCGCAATGCTATGCAAAAGCTGGGCACAAACTTTAAACCAGCGTCTAAAAAACAAAGAAAACCAAATTATTCAGGAATCTGATTAGAATTAAAATTCAAAAAAGAAAAAAAAAAGCAAATTTCAGTCCTTACCTGTTAATTGAATACATCGCCTTAGATAAAGGTAAACTAGTTGGGGACAATTCCGTACAATAATCTTTAAGCCCGCATCGGTTATTGCCGCACAATCGGTTAAATCTAAATATTGCAGTAAAAGTCTACGCGGTGGTTCAATTCCTGCACTCACATTTATACAAGTTATTTGTGAACAACCTGAGAATTTTCAAAAAAAAAAAGAAAATGAGTCATCGATATTCTGTTGTATTGGAATTTTAAGTGAGCACCAGAGCACCGAACCGATAACCACAAAAATTTTATCAATTAAACACATCCGGTTAGTGAATAGAAAACTATTGGGGTCGGTACGCGGCGCTACTCACAAACTAATCGACAATCGTTTAAGTAATTAAACAAAAAAAAAAAAAAAAAAAAAAAGATTCTTTAAGCAATTACCATAGACACACTAATTAACGTTTCTTTAAAGGCTTTTCCGCTTGCCTCTTTTTACTTAATTATTTAATTACCTGTTATATCTAAATGCTGTAAGTTTGTGCATTTCGTCACCACATCGTATAGCACCAGGTTGGAGACATTTGTACTCGATTGTATTTGCAGGTGCGTTAATTCGGGGCATCGACGCGCCAGTAATTGTAAACCTTTGTCACTTAATTTACATCCGTCACTTAGTAAAACCCGTTCAACACCCGGACATGCACCGTTTCTACTTTGGCCACATAATCGACGAAAAATTGTTTTCAGTGCTTTATCCCCGCTAATTATTTCACCTGAAAATTTTATTCACAGTTATTCAGCCGGACTTTAATTAAAAAATATTTTTTTTTTTCACCTTTTATCGTGATCGATTTCCATAGAACTGGATTCCATGCGATCGTCTCGAAACGCCTACACACTCTCGTTATATTACAAAGTTCACAGCTGTCAAGCCAATTAAAAATTCTAACAATGATATCGTCGGAGAGACGATCAAAACCCGGCCCAGATCGACAGGGGCCTTTTTTACTCCATGGTGCAGGCACTGGCTGGCCGCACGGTGATGGCGATACTAATGTGTGATATCCTTGATCAAGACTCGGTGAGAATCTGCCTAATCTTGAAAAACCTTCTATGAAATGCTGTGATTGGGTTTGCCCAAATCTACAAAAGAACCAAAAATTATTATTCTGTATCTGGATTAAGGATTTTTGAATTTTATTACCTTTGGTCGTTAACACCGCTGTGCTGCAGGAAGCGGTTATCATGGATTTGTATTTGTGTTCGTCTGCCTTTTGCCATGATTGCGGGTGAGGATCGCATACCATCGATTAGATATCGATCAGAGCCACTCGTTTCACTAGGACTTGATGGTCGTCGCAATAAGTTCGGTGATTCATCGTCCATCCTATTCGAGGATGGATAATGGCAAATATTATCCATGTCCTCCTTCTCCAAGTAATACCGTTCGGTATTCATATGACTATTTTTCTGTTGTCGCATCGTTGGCAAATTCCTAATGGCACCTTGGTAATACAACGAATCCATCTTCTCCTCTAAATAGTAACGATCATTGTGATTCACAACGACAACACTGGACGTTTCCGTTGTATTATCCTTGATATCGTCTAATAAATAATTATTTGGATTATTCCTATCGACGCTCACCGGTGACAATCTTTCGTGGTAGGATAACAATGATTCGATATGCATTGCCGGTGTATATTCACGTGGTGGCGGTGGCCGATAAACGCGTGGCTCTAAATCACGTCGCATCGCATACGACGGTGATTGATCCATTGAACTAGATGAACTACGTGACAAATGATAAATCTGTGAATCCGAAACAGATGATATCGTTGTCTTCTGATCACGATCACTATTACTACTGCTGTTCACTTGATTATTATTCTGATTCTGATTATTCTGATTCTGATTTTGATTATTATTTCCCTGATTATTATTCGGATTATTACGGGAATAAATAATAACATCTGTGTTTAATATTGGTGAATTTCTAGACATTTGATACACTTGCGGATCTAATGGGCTAGAACTAAGCGGATGATGATATGCTTGTGTATCTAATGTTGGTGTATTCCTACCTAATGATGCTAATGGGCACTCAACCGGTGGCCCACGACGTGATGTGTGCGACATGATATTGATTTTTTTTGTTTTTTTTTTTTTTTATTGCTACAATGGAAAAAACAAAAAAAAAAGTTTTTCTTATCATTAAATTACTATCAAAAATCCACCCTAAAAAACTTGACTGACATTTATTTCTTTGCAAAAAAAAAAAAGTTTGTTTCTTTGTTGATAGAAATCTATGATTGGCAGATTCTACGTTGACGTCCCGGGGTTTTTTTTTTTTTTTTTTGGCTTTGTATTAATAAAAAAGTGGAAAAATAAATTCATAAACATTTTGCCTGGGTTTTATGATATTTCCATCATTATAATCGGTGTTTTTTTTTTTTTTTCGTTTTCTTTTCTGTGCTTTTTCTGTGCTTTTTTATTAATCAGAAAATGTGTATCGGTTAAACCGTCATATATTATTATTATTAAGTAAATCGTGTTGTTAGTAAAAAAAAAAACCAGCAAAAATTCAACAGTAGATAACACAAAACACAGAACTTGTAAGAAAATCATTCACTCATGATGCTATCTGATTATTATTATTATTATTATTATTATTATTATTATTCCTCAGAGTTATATTATGTGATTTTATTTTGCCTATGTGTGTGTGTGTGTGTGTGTAGTATGAAAATAATTTGCCGGAAGGTAGTTGTTTATGTTGCATTCCCTCTATTTAAATATGCATAAAATAAATGCGGCATACAGAACAGTCAGAACGCAAACCACAAACAATATTTTTTTTTTTTTTAATTCAATTTAAAATGCATAAAGCCACTGCAAAAGCTTTACGTAACTTAACTTAACATAACTTTACTTACGTTATTTACTTTTAAACACGGAATTTGCATTTTTTTTCATTTTTTTTTTGTATGTAATAAAACGGAGAGAAACAAACAAAACAAATAAAAAAAAAAGAAAAAATATATCAGAAATTCGTGCTTTTGATTATTTATGTAATCGTCATGAATATTTTATGGTGATTTTGCATTAATCAGAATAAAAATTTTAAGTAAACGAGAAATAAAAATTTTGATTGATTTTTGGTAAGATTTGGTGTTTTATAGGGGGTGGCGGTAGTGGTGGTGAAAAGCTTTTAAATAATATTTTAGGGTGAAACAATTTTTTGTTTAATCATTGAATTAAATTTTTGTATTTAAAGTTTATCGTTAGACGGTTAAACTAATTCGTTTTTCAAGACATTTGTGTTCTGAAAGACATTCGTACTCTAGACGGTAATGAAGAAACTTTGAAATTATTTCAATGGAAAATAGCAGATAATTGTTGTAAGTTTAGATGTTCTGTGTAGTTTTTATTGTTTTCAATGATTACCCACTGATTGTCCAATGCATTTTAAGCACTCCAATGGACTTTAACTCTTTAACAACACTTTCGAATGAGTTTTACCGAATAAAACCTCTCAAAACCCCTCTAAAAATAAGCGAAAATCAAAGAAACAACAATGTTTGTACCTTCAAAAGCGTTATCAGAGTTTCACCTGAATTAATTAGGTGAATTTTTTTATCCAAAATCCACATTGCAAATTCCACACAATCCACATTACAATTTTTCTTCACGAAAAAACACTTTGCCCCCCAGTGCAATTGCTTTGATAAAACAAAATCAAGGCAAATAAACGTCGACGTAATTTTCTTCAAATGAAAGGAACTAAATTGACTTGAAAGTAAATTAAATAAAAAAAAACAAAAACAAAAACATAACCGAAACGATGATTAATTAATTAATTAATTAATGGAATTTTTTTTTTTTTATAAAAAAGTAAATCAATAATTTAACTCAACCACTCTAAATTGTCCCAAAATAACTAACCGAATTTAATCATCAGGCAGAGTAAAGAAAAAAAAAAAAATTAAAATTAAAATAAAAACAGACGGTAAAAGAATTGATTTGATTAATTATTGAATTTTCCATTTGTATGCCGTTGATTAAGTAAATGCACTTTAAGTAAATGCCGCAAATAATAATTCCATTAAGCAACAATTAAGTCACAATTGACGGTGGAAATTAATCCAAAAATGCATAAAATTGAATTATTTTATTTATTTTTTTATTCTTCCCGAAATAATTAACGGAATATAAAATTCCAGGTTTGTTTTTTCTCTTTAAAAACCTCTCGCTTCTCCTACTTTGACTTTTGGTGTGGTACAAGCTGATTTCCCTGATTATTGCGGTTATTTTCCTCATTATTTTGTGTTTATTACTGTTCTCAGCATTAGCCGTAACACAGTGATATAGAAAAATTAATATAACCGATTCTGTTGGTCAATTATGGACGGATTTACGGTAATAAAACACAGAAAAATGGTTCGAACTTTAATTGGAGAATTTACAACAAAAAAAAAAAAAAATAAATAAATTATATCTAGCCCCAAAGTAGAACATTAAAGAACCGGGGTATTTACCATAAATAAAAACGAGAAATTCTTTCAATACACTTAAAATAATTAAAAAAAAAAAAAGGTGACTTACTTAAGTACGTTTATAAATATCCATAGTTTCGATTGTTTTTATCCACTAGGTTTTTTTTTTTTTTTCTTTTATTATTCTGCTTTATTTAAATGTAATTTCTAACCACAAACTAGGCTTAAGCCACTCTATATCACAATTATGACACTTTATACGTTTTTATAAAACTTTAATTAAACACTGTTTATCCAACATAAACTTTAACTTAAACTTAAACATTTATTGCACATTTAACTAAAGAAAACTTTTTAATCCAATTAAGCTTTGTGTTTTGTTTTGTTTCTGCTGTTTTCTATCTAAGTCAAATCAAATCTAAAAAGGGGAAAATGGATAGAAAAAATTATTAATAAAAGCACAACAAGAAAAGCTTTTTTTTTTTTTTTTGTTAAATAAAAAATAACAAAACCCGTACAGAGCAAAAATAATAAAACAAAAACAAAAGAGTTAAACGTGAGTAAGAGCAAGAAAACTGAAAATTAATTCAAAATGGAGAATTTTTCTTGTTTTTTTTTTTTTTTTTTGTATTCGTTCGTTACATGCAATAAAACTTTTGTGACGTGTTGTGCGCAAAACGAAAGGAATTTAAGCTCTAGCTCTATTAACAAAAAAAAAAAAATAATAAAAAATATGCCAAGCTTTTGCTTTTGCTCATTTTGCAACAGACTTAAAATTAAAAATAAAAAAAAAAAAAAATGTTTCCTTCTCTAGCTGCAACTTTTTAGCCTTTTAATCTAGAAAACAAGATTTTTCCAAATGTTAGCCCAAAACACACGATTAAAGTGTACTTAAGTTTAGGTTTTTTTTTTTCGTTTTTGACAGGAGAAATTTCGCCAACAAAGCTTAAGTTTGTTTTTTTTTTTGGTTTTTTATTATTTTTCAAACAGTATAACAACCGATTTTAACACTAATAACGATAATAAATCAAATTAAATTTCTTTTTAAACAGGTAAAAAACGAGAAAGAGATGAAAACAAATAATAAAAAAAAACAAAAGAAATTTAATTGTCACCATTGTTTTGCTTGAATTAAGTCGAATTAATTAATATTTGACGCGTGTTAATGCATTTTTAACAATTAAACCTGTAGCAATTTTATGGTAAAATTATTCTTTTTTATTTATTTATTTATTTATTAATAAATAATTAAGCTGCGCGAGTCTGGTTTTAGGTTTCTATGAATAAGTCACATTACATCTACACAAGATTAAAAAAAAAAAAAAAAATATATTTATTATTATTCACACACAACACACCTATTTTACCTATATGGAATTTTTAAGGTGAGGAATGTAATGTACTTCATTCGTTTACGTTTCTTCTGTGTTATTTTTATTCTCCGTTTTATGTGGCTTAATGTGACAGAAAAAAAATTAAAAAAATTAAAAAACAAAAAAAAAATTCTCTCTCTTTCTCTGCTTTTTGTTTAATTAAGAAAAATAAAAAAAAAATTTTGTATTCACCTTTTTTCTTTTTTTTTTGTTAATTAACTAATTCACGTTATCCAATTAATTAAATAAAAACACTCGCGATATTTATAATTAAAAACAAAACAAAAAACGTAACATAACTTAACTTAAGCTGAAGCTTTTTTAATTCAAATAAACTTTAGCTTAGCTTTTTACTTTAGAGAATTTTTTTTTCAAACACCTTGATTCACACTAAAAATTATTCTTTTGACTTAGCTTAACATAATTAATAATATTTGTTTTTTCGTTAATTATTTTTTGTTAAGCCAGAACCACCAGTATTATAACCGTTAACACCGTTTTAATACCACACCACACACCACACAACACAGTTAATAATTTTTTTTTCTTAATTTTTTCATTATTTACGCTTAATTAATTAATTAATTAATTAAAAATATGAAAAATTAAGCCACAAAAATTTCAATGAATTTCACTGTGATGATTTTAAACAGAGAAGTACAATGGCCTATGAAAATTTTTGTCCTCTTCGTCGGTTTTTAATTTTTTTTCTTTTCTTTTCTTTTCTTGTACTCTGTGTGTTTCTACTTTGCTATTAAATTTAAACTGAGATGTTGACTCAAGAATTGAAACGAAAGCTGAAATGGCTCACATAACTTAACTATACTACGGTTATTATTGAGAACGAATTGTTGCAACGAGAAGAAGTAAATAAAAAAAAAAAACAATTTTTTTTTTCAACATTTCAACGCAAATTAATTAAGAAAATTCAGAAAAAAATAAAAAAAAATTTTTTTTTTGTTTTACTTTAAATTCCATTTGCAATGAATTTTACTATAGTGAAAAAAATTGTTTTTTTTTTTTTTTTTTCTTATTTAAATGTGTTTGTTACCTTCTTCTGTGTTAAACGCAGGTAAATAAAATTCTCTTCTTAGTTATATTTCACCAGCAATTGTGACTACTGAACGGCCTGAACGTTTTACTCTATCCCGTTTGGTTATTACTGCGGTTTACTACACGTAAGAACGGATCAGCTTTACTTCTCTGTTCATACAAAACAATTTTTTTTTTTTAATGTAAAAAGCAGAAAAGAAAGAAAGAAAAAACAATATTTTTTTTTTTTAATAAAAGTGGTTTAAGTCAGGTTGTGTTGGTAAAACAAAGAAGAAGAAAAGGCAAAATCTTGAAAGTCAGAGATGAATTAAATTAAATTTTTATTTTCTGTTTTTACTCCACGGAATCGTGTCGCTTTAATTGTAACACAGGTGATACAAACATACGTGGTACTGTATTGGTTATTCGTTACGTTTAACGTAAACCAAAATACATTTCTGCATTGAAATTTTTTAATTCAATTTTATCTTTTAACCACAAATATAGAAAAAAAAAAAAAACAATTTTATTTTTCAACACACCTATAAAAGTCGCCAACATTAATTTTATTATATAAAATCTGCTGTTTTTTAAGCTCTTAACACTCTCCATTCCAATTGCAAACATTACATTCAATGTTTTCTCTTAAATTTCACAATAAAAAAATGAAAAAAAAATCTTTGCAGCTTAAAACAAAGCACAAATACAGAGAGAAATAGTTTTTTTTTTTTTTTACCTTTTTTTGATTCATTTACCAATAAAACATTTGAACGATCAACGTCGGTTTGGGCATAACAAGAAATTTGATTTGATGTAAAATCCGACATACAATCAAACAAACGATCATCTAAGTGGTAAGCAATGTATGTTAAGCACGCACATGTTATCTGTTGTGTCGCCATTTAGCCATTAGTGTATTTCATCAATTGTTTATACGCATAAAATACAATAATAACGATCATTATTGTGTTTGTTTCTTCTATCCATAATTCTTGTTTAGTTATTTATAACCAAAGTAAAAGCTCCGTAATTTTAGAAAAAAAAAAATTGTTTTCAGCACAATCACCTTGCTTTTAGCTATTTAATGCAAAATAAAAAAAAAATAAAATAAATTGTCCTTAATAAAAACCCACTACAAAGTGAAAAAAAAAATATAATTATTGCCCAAGATCATGTTGTGATCGTAAACAGCTTCCTTGTTTACTGTAGCTTTTAACACAGTTTTATGTGATCGTCAACCTAAATTGAATATTATTTTTCCCTTTTTTTTTTGCAACACATAACACATGATCGTTATTATTAATTAATAAACAGAATGATCGTACAGTGTGATCATTAAAAACAAAAATTTTCATCATGGTAAAACAGCTAAATGATCTTTCTTTACAAAAACAAAAAAAAAAAAAAAAAACTACGAGGATCACCTGGATCAACCACCCAAAATGTAACAATTTCTTAAGAAAAAAACATAAAATAAAATTTAAATTCCGTTTTGTTTTATCATTTAATCCGAATTGGACCACCATAGCGGATCACTTAAATACAAAAAATCATAAAAAATGACAAAACGGAATTTTTTCTAATAATTTTTCAACGAAAAAGAATTTTTTTTTTGTGTTCGCCCTTTAAATAATTAAATTTTTTTCCGTTGTTAAATTTTCTGTTTGATGTGAGAATAACAGAAGAAGAATATAAAAAAAATTGATGATTTTGGTTTGTATCCCTCGTTTTACACGATTTGTCGTAGATGTGTGCAGTGGTTGGTAAGTGTTTTCGCTGGTAAATATTAATCAGTGTTTAGGGTATGCAAAACTTACCGGTAAAAGGACTGATCGTATGGATTCATAATAGTTTTCCTACCATAATAAAGATTAGATAATAAAACCGAATACAAACGAGGATCAGCTGAAGATCACTAGAAAAACAAACAAAAAAATCGCGTAAATCGAGCATAATTTATCATTGAATACCAAAACAATTTCCAGTCATCATAATCATTCAAAAATATTTTGACATTCATCATACATTTTATTTGTTAAGAATTTTTTAATTTTGTGTCTTGTGTCTTGTTTTGGTTTTCGCCAGTTCTTAATAAATAAGTTTTAGTGTAAAAATGTAATCAAGAAAATGCGAAAAGATAAGTTTGGCGGTGTATACAGAGTAATGTGGGGACTGTTTTTGTCAAAGTTATGATAACTATTACGTCGTGTCGGTATTTTATATATATATATATATTTTTCATTTCTTCAAAACGATTGTTTTTTGCAAAAGCAAATAATAATTAAACTAAAAACACAAATGGCACTCATACAGCATAGGCAGCAGTTGGAAGCATTTTTTATTTATTTATCTTTTAAAGTAACTAAAACACTTTACTGTGACTAAAACTGACAACAACAACAAACAAATTTCATATTAATTGTCGCTGGTTTTAAAATTAGCTTCGAGGAAACTGAAACATTTTTTTTTTAATGCTTTTATCCAAAATTTCAAAAGCAGAACAACTGATTTCAAAGAATTATTTCAAGACGTACTACAAGCTGATTTTTTTTCAAGTCACTTAAACTAATGAAAAATAAGAAAAATCATTTAATTAATTAAAAATATTATTACATTTTTTTACATCGAAAATTATGCTTTTTTAAAGCCTGCTTAAAACGATGATTCAGCAAACATAAATTCATAGCGAAAAAAAAAAATTTCTTTTACTACTTCTGTTACAAAAAACGTTGTTAAACTATGAAAATAACTCTTAAAAAAAAATGAATAAAACCAAAGTAATCACATAGAAATATAAATAAATTACATTTAATTAATTATTTAATTAATAAAAGCTTAATTAAGCAAGAAATAGCAGAAAACATAAAAAAAAACCATTTAAATGTATTTTTAACTTAAGAAAACATTTATAAGGTTTTTCTTGATTCACCTAAACGAATTATGCTTCAAAAGTGCAGGAAATAGAAATTAATTAATTTATTAAATAATAAGCCGATGACACTGATGGAAAAACCATATATATATATAGACATACATAACACACACACACACACACACACACGTACATAATTAATAACGATTTACGTGTCTGCCAACCAACAAAACAAAACAAAAATAAAATAAATCAACTGATAAAAATTAATCAGATAGCAGCAGCATTTTGTTATTTTATTTTATTATAGAATTTAAGTACATTTTACCTAGTGTCTTGTACATACATTTTTACCTATCGCTAAATAATGAACAAACAATAAAAAAAAAAATTATTTAATCATAAAATAAATTCGTCTATAAATAGAAATTATTTTTTGTTCTTTTTTTTTTATTTTAATCAATTTGTTATATTTTTATAACTAATGGCGAATAAGTAAAGAAAGGTAAATCATTGAATTAATTGATAAATTTATTGTACATGGTAAAAAAAAAACTAAAAGGTGATAAGGAGTTTTTATTTTTAGGTGTAGCGGTTATGATGAAATTTTCGGTAAAATAATTATTTTTCCCATTAAATCTACATTTATCTTAATATTTAGATAGTGCTGCAGGCTACAGTGAATTTTAGTGTACAGAAAATTAATTAATTAAAATTCTATTAACCCGATTAACCACCTAATTATGCAAAAAAAAAAAAAAACGAC
Source organism: Ptychoptera albimana (assembly GCA_961205885.1). NCBI lineage: Eukaryota > Metazoa > Arthropoda > Insecta > Diptera > Ptychopteridae > Ptychoptera > Ptychoptera albimana. The sequence continues at coordinate 1,724,857 of OY540803.1, forward strand.
TAAAGAAATGATTAACTGATTAAAAACATCCATTCTAGCTACCCACCACCTTGATTCATTTTTTTTTTTTTGTATTTATTTTCACTGCCTAAAAAAAAACCCCCTCGTTTTGTTCAATTAATTAAAGTCGAAAAGGGTGTACACATCTTGGAATTTTAATTAACTAAACAACACGTTTCGTGGTTTATTTTTATTTGTACTTTAGCTGTAAAGCTGAATTTCGGTGATTAAGTAGAGACCAATTAATAATACAGAATCCCTAGATGATTGAATGTAATTCTTAAACAAAAAAGAAAAAAAAACATTGTCAATATGGGTGTTATCACATAATAATAATAATAATAATAATAATAATAATAATAATAATAATAATAATAATAATAATAAAAACAGCAGTGAAATCTAAAAACTTCTTTTTTTATCGTGTAACGTCTAATAAATTATTGATTGATTGATTAATATGACGTGACGACCTTTATTTATTTATTTATTTATTAGAAATACTTTTCATGTTTCTTTAAAACATAGCACAATGTGTTTTACATTTACTGTTTTTCCTGTTCCTTTATCCTTTATAATAAATTTGAATTAGGAATGTAATTTTACTCCTTGTAAATCAATAGAAAATGGTTTACGGTGTGTAGTATCGTGATAGGCGAAAGTTTTTTAAATTCTTTAAACAGATTTACGTTTTTTTTCTCTATGCTACTTGCTTGTGTGTTGAAATTAATGCTAAGGAAAGGCAACGAAAATGCCTTTTTTTAATTTTTTTTTTTTTTTTGTAATCAAACAAATCAATGTTTATCAGATACACATACTCACAAATAAAAAAACTTATCAAACTGTTACTTATAAAATGTGTATTACAATTTATAATAAATAAATAAAACATTGATAAATATTATAGAATTAACATTGAACTAAATTACTAATTGATATAAAAAAAAGAAAAAAAAAAATTTTAATTTTCTATTTGTTGTTTCTTTAAAAGTGTATTTGTATAGAAATAAATAATTTTAATAAAATACTTTAAAAGCATTAAATGTAAATAACAAATCAATGTTATTTAACAGGCATAGGTTTATTTTGTGAAATAATAATAAGGATAACAGGAAGCTGGTATTAGCTACATTTTTGATTACAAGCTTTAAACCCTTAAGCAAAAATAACAACAAAAAAAGTTTCTACACACATTGTAATGAAAATAATTAAATTAAATTAAAATTAGAGAAAACTAGATGGGCCAAAAAGCCATATCATTTATTTTGTTATGTAAATATACCTGAATAAGATATCTTAAAACCAATTTATCAATTGAATATTTATTAAGACAACGAAATAAAAATTAATAAAAGAAACTAAATACACAGGTGGGTGGGTGCTATACAAATAAATATCAAATTTCCATGTAGTTAATTATCTCCTGTAAATAAATAAAAAAAAAAAACACTAATACGGTATGAGGTTAAATAATTTACTCCTTAACTAACTGTGCGTTAGTTTTGTTCGAAATTCAGAATTCGTTTTTGGTTAGAATATGGCCAATCAACCACTTTAATCAATTAAAATTAAACAAATAGAACCCAATAAATCTTCAGAATAATCTATATATAGGCTGTAGATATATTTAAAAGAGCAATAAAATAAATAAAAATTTTATTAAAAAAATAATAAAAACTAATCGAAAACACCACCACCACCTCCTAACCTCCCCTGTTTATTATTATTATTATTATTTTAATTAATTTACCTTTAAGTATCAATAATAATAATAATAATCACTTATATGTGACGTAGAATAAATAATATAATATAATTAATTAATTAATTAATTAAATTCTCTTCTACTTTTTAAAAATTATAATTGGAATATTATTTTTTATTATTATTTTCTATTTACAAATGATTAATATTAATTGAAGTTTTTTTTTTTTTCGTTTTATCAGAATTTGTTATTCAATATGCGTTTTTCCTATTTATTTATTTAATTAATTAATTATTATACATGATGTATGCAGTGTTTTTGATGACACATTTGTGTGTTTTTTTTTTTTTTTTTTTGTTTAATCCTAATCCTATTTTAACTCGTAACGCGTAACTAACTTCACTGTAGTTTTAATAGACTAAACCTTTAAAATACCTTTGGAAAAGTCCCTTTTGGAAGTAGTAATATCGATTATCTGAGTATTTACAGTCAGAATAAAGAGTCACCTAGCTTTGATTAAAAATTACAGGACGAGTAAAACCGAGTGAATTTAGGCGAATACAATAGAAAAAATTAATTTGAATGCGGTCCCGTATCACCTGAGAACAGAATCAACGGGATAAGTGGAATTGGGAAATTTTTTTTTCTAAATGCTGGGATGAGTGCGAAGTCTAAGTAAATGATTGTTATCAGTGTAAGACTTATTCAGATTAAACGGTTGGTTTGTATACTGGGAATTTATTCTGGTTATTTTATGTGGGTGGTTTTCACTGGTCAGACAGTTTTTACAGGATGTTTTCATAGGTTTTACAGGCAATTCATTTTTAGAAATCGTTTAAACAATCCGTTTTTACAGGCAGCTTTTCCATGCAGTTCAATTTTTAAAAACCATTTTTACAATCCGTTTTTTTTATTCTGTTTTTTTTTTTCCAAAACGTTTTAGTATTCCGTTTTAACAAATCATGTTTACAACCAGTTTTTACAAAAACGTTTTACAAGTGATGCAATCTGAATCTATTTTAACAAACATTCTTTTTAAATCGCCTTTTCAATCGGTTTTAACAATCGGTTTTTACCAATCGTTTTTCCATACCGTTTTCACAAGCCGTATTTTAAATTTATTTATGTTAATAGATCTGGTTACTAGCATCACACCACCTACCAACAGTTACGAACAATTAAATCCAAAAAAAAAAAACTGACCAAAACTTACCACAAAAAAGCATAAACATTTTTCTTTAGCATAAATCCTCTTTAGCTATACATAAAAATTTATCAAAGGCAGGCAGGCAGGCATCTGTTCTGTTTAATTAGAAACAATAATGTTTTTTTTTTTTTTTTAATTAATTTAAAAATTAAAAAAAAAAAAAACCATTCCACACACACGCACACGTATCCAAATCAAATCAAAATACACGGCTGTGTGTTTGTGTCGGAGAGAGACTGAATTATAGATAGATGAAAACAGACATGCGTCTAATGTCTAAAAATGAAATTTTTTTTTAATTTTTATTCCACAATACCAACATTCACAAACCACATACTCTGTTCTGTCCTGTGTGTACGGTTTCGCCACTCCAATGCCACAATATATAAATAAATAAAAAAAGAAAAAAATTATTATTAATAAATAAAATTATTTTTTTTTTACTACACAAACACCTTTTTAGTAACACTTAACTAACTAAGTAGATAAAAAATAAAAAATAAAAAAAATAAAATTTTTTTTTTTCTTTCTTTCTTTCTACCTTTATTAACTGATAAACTAAACTAAACGGTTTAAAAAAAAATTATTTTTATTTTAATTTAATTTCAGTTTAACAAAAGTGTTTGTTGTGATCAGTTTAAATAATTAATTAATTAATTAATACCAGCTACGTAACTGCAAAAAAAAAAAAAAAATTAATTCGCTGTAAGGACTTCGATTACCTGTGCTCAGTGCTGTTTTGTGTTTATTCGGAAAACATTTTTATCCCGGTTATTATTCACGTTAAAATAAATAACCTTAGAGTTTAGACTTTTACAGTGATTAGTGATTACATGAATTAAGTAAATATATTTATTTTTTTTTTCCTCTTATTTTAATAACCCGTGTTGTTGTTCTGTGAATTAAAAAAAAAAAAAAAAAAATTTTATTAACGCCAATAATAATCAGTAAAGGCTATCTTGTGATTAAGTTATAAAAAAAAAAAAAAAAAAATTCAATTTTGTGATTAATCAAGCAAAAAAAAAAAAAAAAATAACGTAAAGTGCGAAGTAAAATTACAACAGGTAGATGCTGGAAAGCTCTGTTTTCTTTTTCTTTTATTATTATTCTAATGATTAATAAAGCACGATATTTATACCGATGTTTATTATAAAAATTAATACATTTTCAATAATTCGATTATGAATTATGTTTTCAATCGAATTATTATTTAATTTGTTGGTCAAACCATTTTTTTTTTTTTTTTTTTTTTTTTTTAATTCAAAGTTTTCAGTTCATAAATAAAATCGGTTAAATTATGATAAGGAATAAAAATTCCGAAAATAACCGATTGGAAATTATCTATTAAACAAAAAAAAATTATTATTTGTTTGTTTATTAAATAAATAATTGCGATTAATGTTGGTGGTAAAAATTAATAAGAAAAAACATTTTTACGTTTTCATTTTCTTATCACAAATTATTGTTTTTTTTTTTTCTTACTTCTACCTGTCATTTCACTGTGTAATAAAAAGTTTTTTTTTTTTTTTTTTCCTATTTTAACGTAAATTTCTTTTCTTTTTCTTTATTTTATTCTTTTTTTTTTTTTTTTTTTTTTTGTTGATTTGTTTGTGTTAAGACCTAGGTTCAGACAGGGGGTTTTATTGTAAAGCTTAATTATATTTTAAGCTTAAATGGTTTTTGTGTTTTTTCTTTTACATGCTTAGAGTGATTTTGAATAATTTTTTGATTTTTTTTTTTCGATCGGGTTAATTTATTTTAAGTGGGGTTTTTGTTTTACGGTTGATTTACGGTGGGGTTTCTTTTTGATGAGACTTATAAAGGAGAATCTAGAGATTATTTGTTGTGCGATTACAAGTAAAAGATCTGCTCGTGTGTGGTGATGTTTTTACAGGATAAGGAGTGAGAATTATGAACGTTTTTTGCTGTAAGTAGCAAGAAAAACTTCAAACTGCAAGTGCCTAGGATATGTGAATAGAATCAAGTCTAGAATTAAGTATAGAATCGGTTTTAACATCAGTTGTTTTCCGCATAAATACTGAGAATTACAAAAGTACCTCAAAAACTATCTAGAAAGGAATGAAATCAAGTCTCAAATCTGTTTTAACATTGGTTTGTTGCTAGTAAACAAACTCTTACTGAAAGTAGCAAGAAAAACCTCAAAACCGCGAATAGAATCAAGCCTAGACTTTGGTTTTAACATCTGTTGTTCCCAGACCGTTGTGAGTAACCAAAAAATAAAAGCTTCCAACTGTGAAAAATAATAAAAACGTGAATAAAATTTATTTTAGAATAAAAGAAAAAATCCCAAATTACTATAAAAACTCCACTCAACAAAAAACAAAAAAAAAAAAAAAAAACTCCTCATAATCCCGAAAATTACGTTAAAAAAAAAAACACCAAAACAATGGCATAACCAGTGATTTTTTTTAGTAAATTAAACAAACGAACAAACAAAAATTAAATTTGCGCTAATTTTTAAATTTTTTTATTTTGTTTAATCAAAAACAAAAGCAAAACACAAATTAGGTGTGAATTAAGTCAATTAAAGAATTTACTATTTTTTTTGTATTCCTAGCTATAGGATTAATTTCCGTTGCAAACTTGCTGAAAAAATTTTTACACCGGTTATAAACCCTGAATAAACAACACACTCAGCAACATCGTAGAATAAAAAACAAAAACCAATTAAATAAGTCAAATACTAACGTAGAAATTAGCCATAAAGTAATTAAATTAAATTTTTTTTATTCTATTCGGTTCTCTGTTGCTTAATTTTTTAGTTTTTTTTTTTTTTTTGCTTTTAAAGTAAATAAAAATCGCACAAAATAATAATAACGAATAATTTTAATAACATTACGCATTGTCTTCTATATTTAAATAATTAAATATTTAAATAAACATTGGGCTGGCTGGTTGGCGATATTTTCATAGATAAAAATTGAAGAAATTTGTGTTTTGCTTTGTTTTTCGGTAATAAAAGAGGAAGAGAAAAAAGTTTGTTGTGTTTTTTTTTGTTGTTGTTGTTGCGATTATTCACAAAACGTGGTAAAAGGTGTTAAAACTTCTTAATAACACTATAGCGTTAAATAATTAAATAAATAAAATTTGTAAATAAAGCGAAAATATTTTTTTGTGTTTTTACGTACTGTCGTGTTGTAAGCAGCTATGAATCGGTTAATGCGCTTACATCGTCATACCTTCCTTCCTGATTTAACAACACAATCAGTATCACAATCCTTACATAACACCTGTACACATTTAAAATGAATAAACAATGTCAAATAATTTTTAATTTTTGTTACAACAGCAAAAAAGCGTCAATCACAGAAGTTTTATTCTTAGCAACGATATACACCCACGCAATCTGTTTATTAACTTACAGAAAGAAAACTATTTATTACGAATAATTTTTAACAGAATTAGTAATTAAAATTAATCACAACTGTGATGTGTTATGTAAATGAATAAACAAAATCAAAATCAAAGTTTCAAAACATAAAACGGTGCCGACAAGAAAATTAATTTAATTTAATTTAGTTTTTTTTGTTGTTTTTTATTGATTATTCATAAAGTATTAACTCAATTTTATTTTTATTTTATTTATTTATATCACTGTCAATTATGCCATATTAAATATAAATCATTTTTCTATAATAAAAACGTATTATTGACTTAAGCGAAATTTTTTTTAATTAAAACATTAAGCGCGTATTTAATAATAATTATTTAACCATGTTAAGTAGTAAGCATAAAAAATAAATAAATTAATTAATTCATTATATTTTAATTAAATAATAAAACCGGATATTTGTAATAATGGAAAAAAAAATAAATATATATTCGGCATACATTCTTCAGTGATCCCACCTTGTGTTAAATCAATCAAAGAATAAAAGAAAGAAAGAAAGAAAGAACTTTCCATCTGCTTTATCCATAATGAAGCGATAAAATTTTATGTAATAAAAATTCACAAAATATATTTACGGAAAAAGTTTTCATAACAATAACAACAATAAAAAGAAATTTTTTCTCAGATGATTTCAATTGGGGATGAGAATGATTTTTCTTTTTTTTTTTAATTTTCCGTCTCTTCCTTGACATGTTTTCACTTTGATGTAACTTTTTTCTAATAAATATATAATTTTCATTAAAAATTATTTTTTATCATTATCATTATTACGATTTATGTAATGTTTTGTCATCCCCATTCGATGCCATTCTACGCTACACCACGCCATTTCACGACACACCACCACCATCATTTTTTTTTTTTTTATAATCAAATAACTTTATATCTGGTTGATTGTTAATAATGTTTCTTGGTGTAAATAAAGAGAAAAGTAACAGAAAAATTCAGCTGGTGTGTAGAAAAAAAAAAAGATGTAAAGTTTCTTTTCATAAATTTATTTATCTTTTTTTTTTTTTTTTTATTTAATAAACTGAGCTTTTCACTTAAGTTTTATTACCGTACGCCAGTAGCAAAATATTTCTTTTTTTTTGTTCTGATTTATTCTTTATTGATTTCCATTCGTTTATTCAGTTTTATTTCATTGAACACGATCATTAAGGAAATAATTTATGATTTTGTATATAGTAAAATGCGTAGAATTATTGCATTCAACTGATAAAGACACTAGCATGTCTCTTTAAAAAAAAATAATAATAACAAAGTAGAGCAACAGTGAAACCGCAGAGCAGCAGCAGCAAAAAAAAAAAAACACATCTCAACACCCACAACAAATAATCATAAATTTTTGTATCAAAAACCGTAATGCCATCATGTGGCGTTAATATTATTTAACAAACAGCAGAACTACCTTGTTATAAACACGGTATTTTGCCACTTAGAACAGTACGGTCCAGTGTTTTTTTGTTGTTTAAAAAACTCAAATACCTAAGGTAATTTTTAATTCACAAAAGGTTTTCTGATCTCTACTCCTCCTTACATTTCCTCCTCTCGTTTTTCACATTTTTTCCTTCCTTCTACAAAAAAAAAAAAAGAAACTTTCATTCAACGTTGGACACTCAAGCACACAACACGAATATTAATTAAAAAAAATTCTATTCGCTTGGCGAAATATTTTACATTTTTATGAGAAATTCCCGCAAGTGGGAAAAAAAATTATTAGGCATAATTTGTGTACCCGTAATATACGGGCTAGAAAATTCTCTTTTTCTTTTTTTTTTTTGCTTTCGTTAATATAAACAAAGACCGAAAAAAAATAAACCGCTGGTCATAAATTATTTGAATTTAATTAATTAATAAAAATTATCTTTAAATAAACATAAAAGATTTAATATTTTTTTTTTAGTTTAATTGAGAGAAAACGCTACAGCAACAAAAGCAGAAAATTATAAATTTAATCACAAAATCAAAAACAATGTAGATAGTGATGAAAAGTGATAATAAAATAAATAAGTTTTTATGTAAATTAATGGTGAAAAATTTCGGTGTACATAATTTACCAATAAACCTAAATAAATTATGTGTTAAAAGAATATTTTTATTAAAACAATTAAATAATAATAATAATAATAAAAAACATAATACGTTTATGTGTTATATTAATTTTGTGATAATATTTTATTTATTATTATTTACGGATGTGATTAGTGCTGGTTGTCGTGAACAAAAAAGTGATGCATGCGAAGCGATTTGTATTAAAAATGAAACAGATGGTGAGATTACGTGTACATTACGGGCAATTGTTATTTTACCAAATAATACAAATCTAGAAGCATCATTACCAAGGGTATAATAAAGAAATTTTTTTAAAATTTATTTTAATTAATATTCAAATAAATTGTTTAATAGGTATTACCTGTGCTCGATTTAGTTGAAAAACGTATTTACGATGATGAAATTATACCAAATAATATAACAATCAAATGGATACCATATGATGATCGTTGTGATGCCTCCTATGCAACAATTAGTGCTATGGACGGTTATGGTAAAGACTGTGGTCACGTTTTATTTGGACCATCCTGTGACTATGCATTAGGTAATTCAGAACAAACAATTTTTTATTCAACGTGTTAATAAACTTTTATTATTAATATCATTGTTTTAATAAAAATAATGATCACGTACGTAAAATATGATAGAATTTTTATTTTAATTAAATTAAATGAAAATCTTATATATTTAAAAAACAAAGAAATTATATCCTAATTTGATTAAATAATATAAAATTATTATTATTATTATTATTCACGATAATATTATTGGTAATAAAAAATGTTTTTTTGTATTGTTTTTATTAACACAAGAAAACAGTATTTATGGCTTTTCTTTATTTATTTATTTTTTTTTTTTTTTAATAAAATAAAATTTAGATTTATCTTTAAGCAGGAATTATATAATCAGAATTTTTCATATGATATTACGTTAAATTTAATTATTTTTGATTACTTTTAGTATTAAATAACTAAGATTTTTTTTTTTGAATAATTAAATAAATTAGAGAGAAGAACACCATTTTGTTGTTTTTAAATTAACGATTCGAACGCCTTCTATTTTTTTGTTTTTGTTTTAAAGTAAAGCAACAAATTTTTTTTTTTTTTTTATTCTTAAGAACATTTCATCGAAATTATTTATTTAATTAAATAAATACATCAGTGATATGTTTGATAAAATTTATTTCTGGCTTTCATCAAACGTACACACATCCACACACACATACAAACAAGTCAATAAATGAAATTTATTTTATCTATTTGCTTTCCGTTCTAATATCTTTCTAATATCCGTTTTTATTAATAGATTTTTTACTTTGTTTTTACAAAAATAATAAAGGATAAATAAATTATTTTTATTAAATATTAATGTAAATAGAATTGTTTGTAACATAAAAATTAATAAATGATTGTTTAACATTTTAGCATCAGTTAGCCGTATTGCAAAGTATTTACATTCAGATGGTACACCATTAATAACAGTTGGTGGTTACACATATGATTTTGTTAGTCCGAAAACAACATGTAACGATGAATACCATATGTTAATTAGAGCTGGTTTATTAAGCTACAAATCGCTTACATTATTTATGATTGAATTGATGAAACAGTGAGTAATTAATTTATTTACATAAACAATGAGCCACCAGTTTTATGTTTTTGATAAACAATAAGTAATTAAAAATATTTCTTTTAAGGTATAATTGGTCGCGTGTTGTTTACTTTTATGAACGTAATGGACATTATAATGTTGGCGGATTACATAGTTGTCACCTATTAATGAATACAATGGCGAATTTTTATCGTGAATCAAATATTACATATTCATCATTTGTAACCGATGCTGCATCATTTACAAATATGACGGAAAATCTAAAACGAGAAGTTGGATTAGATCATTCAAGTAAGTAAAGTTTTCTGTTTCTGTTTTGTGTTTTGTGTTTTTTATTTAATTAACAATTAATTAAGAAGGCGTTAAAGTCAAACGATTTATATATTACATGACAGGTAATACCTTCTGTGTCATATAATAAACACATAAGCTTAGTTAATTCAATTCCACAAACAACAACATAACATAAAATATATGTTATTTAATTAAATAAAAGTTATCTTAAAATAGTATACAAAGTATACACTAGAAATAATAACAATTTTTTTTTTTTGTATTTGTTTAACAACAAAACAAAACAATTATAATCAGTGCGTAACATATTTATTAATATATATATAAAAAAAAAAAAAGCAGAATGAAAAAGAAAAACATTTACTCTGTTTACTAAAGAATTAATTATAATAATTATGTAAACATAAATGTAAACAACAACAAACAGTAATAATAATAATAATAATAGCAACAAAATTATTAAAGTAACATTTTTTTAGTTAGACTAGAACAAGTGGAGGCAAGTGGAGGCGCCTGGCATTTTATTTATTTTTTTTTTATTTTTATTTCTGCAAAAAGAAAAATAAAAAACAAAAAATCGGCACCCATGCTGTAGAGTTTTTTTTTTTTTTTGTTTATTGTTTTTTGTTAAATAATTAATTAATCAAATTTATGATAAATAAAAATCAATCAAAACAACTCTCACGATCACATTAAATATTTAATAATTTCCCATCGCCTAATATTATGCAATAAAATAAAATAACATTTCGCCTAAATTTATATTACAAACAATTTTATTTTATTTTTTTTTTTAATTTATGTTTTTAAATAACATAGTCGTGCTTTAACACCTAATTAATTAACTATGTTAGTTAAATAATAGGAAGTTTTATCATAAGAAGTTCAAGTTTATTAGTTTTCTGTGTTTTTTTTTATTTTTAATTAGTTTGTGTAGAAGAAAATAAACGAAAACAAAACCGTGGAAAATGAAACATGAAAAGTAAAAAAAAAACACTTTCGATGGCATTGAAATATGTTTTTTTTTTGTGTGTTTAATTAACAAACATTTCTAACGCTTAAGTAACATAAGTAAGCAAAGTATTTGTAATTTGTTTGTTTATTTTTCTTTCTGTAATCGTTGATAAGTATAGGTGTGAATGTAGAATGTAGAAGTGAATTTGTCTATTGATAAAATGTTGTAAGACGACAATTAAGTGGGAAAAAAAAAAACAACGCTGTAAACCCAGGTTTTTCATTATCAGCGAAAATATTTTTTCATTTCGCTATCTATCTCGCAAAAATATTTTTTAACCGCATTATTAATACACGTGGTAATTACAGATGAATTTACACTGAAGACAAACACAGAACACATTTACGTTTTGCATCTTTTGTAGCCACATACAAATCAATTTCTCTCATTCGTTGTGTTTCTCACATTTTCATACAAGATTACGTCGATTTCTAAAAATAAATAATAATTTTTTTTCGTTTGCATTTGAATAATTTTTAATAAAAAAATTAAAAAAACACACACACACACCGAAATCAGTAATCGGTTATTTTGTATCGAAATTTATTTCATGAAATTTTATTGCTTTGAGATTAAAAAAAAAAGTTTTTTTTTCGCTTGTTTACTTCATTGATGAATTTTTGTGGCGTTTTTTTTTTATTGTAACAAACAGTAGTGAGACATTTCAACCGGTTTTTAGTAATTAAAAGGTTTTTCCCCCGGCCCCAATTAAACATTAATCACTGATCTTAAGTTAATAAAAAATTTAATCAAATTAGATGGAACAACTAATTAACATCGAAAGTTTTTTGTTGTTTTTTTTTTTTTTTATGATCATGATTAAAAGCGTAATTAATCGTTAAAGAATACGATTCGGTGTTACTGGTGATTTAAGTACAATCTAGAGACAATCTTAAGGCCACACCAAAAAAAAAAAAAAAACTGTATTCAACAGCTGATATCCGTATTTGTAACAGCAAAAAAATTCTGTACAACGAAAATATTTATGGAATTTTCTTTACATTTCAAACCGCACAAACACAAAAGTCTGCTCAATAAATAAATAAATAAATAAATAAATAAATAAATAAATAAATAAATAAATAATTAAATATTTTTTTTTTTTACATATATTATAAACAATTTTGAGACAATATTTGTGTGTTTCCCCTACCCCCATGCAATGTTTTTTTTTTCTTTCTTTCTTTATTTCTTCTTCCAACGTTTATGTAATTTAAATATTTTTTATTTTTTAATAAATTATTTATTTAATTCGCACCTTTATAGAAAATTTTGTATTTATGTGTGTTAACTGTTAACCTTTCCGTGTTATTAGCGATTTAAAAATGTGAATATTAATAAAGCAGCAGCAACAGCAATAACAACAGAGTTTAAGTAAAGTAAAGTCAAGTAAAGTAAAGTAAAATACAACAAAAAAAAAAAAAAACAAACAAACTGCCTATGGTCAAAAGTGGTTTAATTAATTAATACTTAAACCAAAAATAAAAAACCGCGTAAACCAAAAAACAAACAAAGCGCCAGTTAACATTTGATCAGCATACAGCAAAGATGCTGCATTAATAAATCAACAAAAAAAAAACTAAAAATAAATAAACGCGATATGTGAAAAAAATATTTGTTAATTAAAATACAAAAATTAACAAATTATCGATTTTTAATTATAATTAAAAGTGAATTTTTGTTTGTTTATTTTATAAATTAATTACCAAAAAAGAATTTTTATTACACAAACAACGGTTTTTGTAATTAATTTCGTTTTGTCGCAGTTTATTCTTCTGTATTTTCCACATCCATACATCACACATCCTCATTTATTTTCCTAATCTATTATCAATTTTGATTCATTTTTAGTTTACACAAAAACACAACCGAAAATAAAAAAAAATAAAAAATTAAACTCTCATCTCTGTATAATTGTGGTTTGAAAATTCGCTAGAGAAATTCATGTATCGCGGGTAATGTGTCTTGAATATGCGGTGATTTAATTTTTCAATTTTTTTTTTTTTTTTAAACGCGATACATACCGATCGCGGAAAGCGTAGTTGTTTTATTTTTTTTTTATTATTATTATTTTTGAAAAATGAATTTAATAATAATAATAATAATTTTTATTTATATATATATATTTTTTTTAATAGGTTTTACATTTATTTTTAGTTTTGTTTTAGTTTTTTATAGATAGTCGATCTGGTTGGTTCATTTAATAAATTTTCGTTTTATTTCTCCCTACTTCTGTTACCATTATCTGGTTCTCCTATCTTCTTCGTTGTTATTTATTTTTGAATATTATTTTATTATAAATATTTTCATCATGATTTTTAAAATAATTTTTGTAATTTTTCTCTAGTGTGGTTCATTGTGTAAAAGTGAATTTTTCAAAGTGAAAAGTAATTAACCAAAATAATAATAATAATAATAATAATAATACAGAAAAGAAGAATTCAAATAATTTCCTTGTTGATTAATCTAATTTCGTATCGTTTTAATGCAATCGGAAAAATATCAAGAAAGCAAAAAAACAAACAGCCAGCACTTTAAACGATACAAAAACCGAATTTCCTAAACGCGTTTTAGAGGTTAAACTCGGTGTGTGCCTAATAAACAAATTTTATTCTCTCCTTTTCATTATTATTATTATTATTAAATTATTCAAATAAAAATAAGAAAAAATAAATAAATTAATTAATAAACAACTTAAAAGTCGAATCATATAAAAAATGTGATTTTGTTGAAGGAAAAAACAGAAAAACAGAAAAATTAAACCGACGAAAAAATGGTTTGTGTTTGTGTTATTAATATTTAATGAAATAAAAAAGAAAAAAAAAAGTGTTTACCATATAAAAATGTTTATTAGCAAGTACAGAAAAAAAAAATATATATTATTACCTGTCTTCATAGCAAAACTAACGTTTAAATACTGACAAATCGCGTCATTATGTTTGTTTGCAATTTTTATTATTATTATTTTTTTTTTCTTTTCATTCTGTTTGGCCAGGCTAACTAAATAATTAAACAAATAATAAAACAGAAAAAAAAAAGAAAAAAAACATGCCAAATCCAACAGAAAAAAAACACAAAAATATTTAACTTTTTTTTACTACATAATAACCGACTTAAGTAATAAACAAAACAAATATAAAAAAAAAAAAAAAAATATAATTATAAAAAGCGACAGTTCAAAGGTCTCACACATTTTATATCAAAATTTTTTTATTATTAAAAGAAGAAAAAAAAAAAAACCTAAATTGCACTACTGTACTAGTATTAAACATAAACATTAACATAACGTGACTTAACTTAACTTAACAAGACTTTGTTTACATTATTTAATTAATAAAAAAAAAAAAAAGTGTAAATAATAGGATTACGAAATTCTAATCAAAGTAAATAAATGAATGAACAAAGCAACCTATAAAGTGAAAAACAAAATTCATCCATTTTCGAATGTTTTTTATTTTTATTTTTTAAATTTAAAAACAACAAAATGGATGACAGTTAATATGTCTTTCGATCAATTTGTTTGAATTGAATTTAATTTTATTTTATTATTATTATTATTAATTCACGTGCAGCAGGTGTTTATTATATTTAAAAAATATATATATAATTAATTGAAAACACATTTTACACATATTTAATTACCTGCCATATACATAATTTAATAATTTTTATTTAAAAATAATAATTTAATTAATTAATAAACAATAATAACAACACAAATATTTTAAATAAAAACTTTAAAATATCGCTGTTTATTTATTAATAGAAAAGTGAAGAGAAACATTTTTTTTTTTATCAATACTGATGACGTTTTTTTTTAATCATTTTAATTAATTAATTAATTATTTCATTAACAATTCAATGAAATATATAATAAGAAATAATAATTTTTGTGGAAATTACCTAACAAAACTCCGTTTTACCTTTTTATTTATAGAATAGAAAAAAACCACAGCAAAAAAAAAAAAAAAAAAAAAGAAAAAACCACGAGTGTATAAACCGACACAAAAAGTGTCTTTGTATTAATAAAAAAAAAAAAAATAATTTTTTTGTTTGTTCAATTTAATGACCAAGAAAAAACTGAATATTTTATTTTTTGTAACAAGTTTTTAAGATTAGTTTAAATAAATTGAAATTCGCATTTCAATGATTGTTTGTCCCCTGGACGTTAAATAAATAAATCGTCATGACAAAGGAATAGAAATGTGTGACTTGTGACGTTGTTAAATAAATTTATATCAATCGGAAAGCCGTTGATTATATGTGATAATTCTTTCAATATAATTAAGTCATTTAATAATCAGATTAAAAAAAAGCAAAAATAACCCAAACTAAGCGATAATGATTAAGAAATAAAAAGGTGACAAATGTAATGAAATCAAAATGACTTAAACCAACCAATTTATTTACATCAGATAAATCATATATATAGCATAGATAATAAATATAATTAAAAACGCGCAAAAAAAAAATTGAAATAAATAATAAAATTGACACTGTCTAGATAACTAAATGTTTGAAGTAAAAAAGAAGCAAAAAAACCTACACACAACAAACTACATTAGTGAAATATAATTATAATTATTATATTAAATTGTCATAAAAAATAAAAAAAAAAAAAAAATATTAAATTACGATAAGAAACAACAAAAAATATTGTCGCTGTGCTCGCTGTTTTTTTTTTTTTTTTCATTTTTTGTTATTTTTAAATCGAGCAAATAGCGTATAATATAAAAATAAAAAATAATAATGATAAAGGAAAAACTCTTTCTTAATTAACGTAATTTTTTTTTTCTACATTATTTTGCCGCACAGTTATTTTGCTGTTTCTATTCTAAAAAAAAAAAAAAAAAAAAATATATATATTGCCGGTTGATTTGTGTTTTTGTTTTGAACAATTTAATCATTAAACGCATGCGTACACGATAATTATAAAAATAAATTTTTCTTTAACGAAAGCAACAAGTAAGAAAAAAAAAAAAAAAAACACAAAACACAAAAACCGCGATTGAAATAAAAAATTCAACCAATTCGTGTTTTTGTATAGAAAAATCAAAAAAAAAAAAAACAAATAATAATTAACATAAGCCGCTAAACATAAACGTAGCACTAATATTGCTATAGAAACCTTTTCTTTTTTTATTTCTTTTCTTGTTATTTCCAAAAAAAAAATTGATTTACTTAAAATATTACAAAAAAAAAAAAAACAATTTTAATCTTGCCAGTAGTCTAGAAAATAAAAATATAACAAACTTTTGTGGTTTTTTCCTTAATCAATAATAATTAAAAACTAACTAAAAAACTAAATTTACAAAATGCAATAAAATCACAAACACACAATAATTAAAAAAAAAAAACAAAAATAGTTTGTAAAGTACTAAAACAAAACTCTATCTGAAAACGATTTAAATAATTTAATCCATGTATGGTGGGTGGTACGATACATAGAATGTCACGTATTAATTAATTAATTTGTTAAACATAGTTTATTGTTTATTTATTTTAATTTATTTCTATATTGATTTTAATTAGATTTTAGCAATAATAAAACAAAATAAAAAAAAATAATAATTTCTTTAACATAAGTTTATAGCGAAAGACAATATTCTTCCGAATTTTTCACACAACCAAATTCACATTAAATTTAAAAGAGTTTTTTAAATCAAAAAATATCATCATGACCTAAATTTTATTTATTAATGTAAACAATAAAATGTGTAAACAAGTAATTAATTTTCATTATGATAAATTAATGTTGGAAATATAACACTTCGATTACCCTTAAAAATAAAAATATATTTTTTTTAAATTAATTAATTAATTAATTAATATCTCTTTCTTTCTAATTAATATTAATTAAAGTTTAATGACATGCATTTTATAATTTTTTTTTTTTTAACAATAAAACAAAGACATTTTGTATGTTGCTTTTGATTTACAACAATTTCTAGTAATTAAATATGCTCAAAAATCGATATCAACAACAAACAAGATACAACCAGAATTTAAAATAAAAAAAAAAATAATAATAATTTTCTATTCATATATGCAATGAATCATTTAACATATAAATAATAATAATAATAATAATAATAATAATAATAATAATAATAATAATAATTAAAATAATACAAAAATTGATTTAATTAAATTTATTTTATAACTTATGTGTTTCGCAAATAAAGTAATTAATTATGACTGAAAACAGACAAATAGACAAATATTATTTTATTTTTTTTTTTTATATAAATTAAGATAAATTTATTTGGTTATTTTTTTTTTTTTTTTAAATAAACATCAATAATGGTCGTGTTATATTAATGAAAAAAAAAAACAATTTTTATTAGTTAAAAGCAATACACAGTGTATTAAATAAGAAAATACTTAAATATGTGTCATCATCAATGAATAATTAATCACAGGGTGGTTTTGTGTTATGGCGACAGACGACAACAAGTAATTTAAACATTTTTCTTCTATTTTTTTTTTTTTTTTTTTATTTTTATTATATCAATTTATTTATTGATATTAATCTAAGGTTAGAAAAAAGGTTGACAGTGTTTATTACTTTAATTGATTAAATTAAATTTGTTGTTGCTGTTGTTGGCTGATATTTATAGAACAAAATTCATCGTAAATTTAAATTGATAGAGATTTTATTTTTTATGGGCGATTTAACGTTGAAAAGTGTTCTTCTGAGTGATATTAACAAAAAAAAAAATTTTTAATCTAACTTAAAACTTGGATGAAATGTTCGTTAAAAACTCCTGAAACCACTTTCTGACTGACGGAACTGAGTTAAAAATTTATTGACCAAAATACACCATTTTGAGGGTAGTAGTCTAAGGACATTTAATTTAACTCAACAAAATCTTGGGCTACATTCAATATTTTTACATTTTTGAATTCAGGAATAAATTCTCTAAAAGAATAAAATATAATATAATAGGCTCTGGTACAAATTTTGTAAATCCATTGGCCTTGAACATGAAATTTTTTTTAAAAAATCACCGAAAATCTTAACGAATATAACGAAAAAAGCAAAAAAAAAGCAAAAAAAAATCACAAAGCGGCTTTGTTAATATTCTTTTATTTACATAATTCCTCATTGCACTTTACTTATTATTTAGCAAGTAGAACAAAAAAAAAAGAATGAAAGAAAATTATAAATAAAAAAATGTAAATATTTGTTTTTAAATAAAGCAACAAGCATTATGGGATGTAATCACATCAATATCAAGATCTTTTTGATCTTTTCAGAAACTTTTTTTCTATTAATTTTATAAAAAAAAAAACAATTTAGTTAGAAACAAGAAACAATATTTTTTTTTATTTTTTTGTATTTATTAATAATACAAAAAGTTATTTAGCCTTCAAACAGATACTACACCCACGTTTATGATTGACAGAATTGTAATAAGCAATTAAAAATAAAAAAAAAATAAATTGTTTCTCTCTTTATCTGCTATTCTGTTGTTTCTGTTGTTGTTTTGCTGTAGATGAATAAAAAAAAAAAATATTTTTAGTTAGTTTAATTTAATTTAATTAAAAAAAAAAAAAACGCAATTAAGCATATAATATTGTGTACTTAGATTTTGCTAGTGCATAAATCTGTTAATTATTTAATCAACAATTTTAAGTACTCAGTTACACACGTTACAAAAAACAAAACAAAAACAAAACAAAACAACGAAGAAGAATTTCCTTTGTTATTCAATTATAAAGTTTATGCAAAATTATAATTAATTCACTTTGTAGTAATATAAAGAAATAATTAGTAATGAAATAATGTGTGGATTTTTTTTTGTAATCAAATAAATTAAAATGTGAATTAAAAAAAAAAAAAAACAACGAATTAAATAAATAAACCAAGCGATAAGTGGTGTGGTGTCAACGGTCCACTAATTTAACACGGAAATTTCGAATTTTTTTTCTTTTTTTTTTTTTTGTGACATAGTAAGAGTTTTTATCTCCCTGGATTTTTATACCCAGATAGAACATAACCTCTAAGGACATTAAGTAATTTTATTTTAATATTTTTTTCACCCTATTTACTTGTTTACACACGTCTGCGAATTGTACAAAAGCAAAGCAAAAGAAAAAGAAAAGTTTAATAACTTATAAAACTGTCTAAATGTACACACAAATAAAAAAAAAAAAAATAGGAAAAATCTCTTAATGTGACTGTTAAATGACATCGAAAAACATGTTTTTATATTTACCTTACTATCACTACTACAGACTATCACTGAAGCAAATCATCATGCAGACATTACCTGTTTTTAAGTTTTTTTTTTTTTACTATAATTTATTTTTTCTTTTTTATAATTTGCATAGAAATGTTTTTGCCTTAACATTTTAAAACTTTTTTTTTTTTTTTCCGCTAAATTGACATTTTAATAAAGAATTTTTTTTTTTCTATTTCTTTTTATTTCTTTTAATGTTATTTTGAATACTTCCGGACCAAACAGTGTCTTATGTCTTATGACGTATTTATTTTTTAAATTATTTAATTGAATTTTCTATTAATAGATTTTTAATTATTATTTAATTATTATTATTAGTTAAAAAACCTATAAAAAAATGTGAACCCATAATCGTGAATTTGTTTGTGTTTTTGTTTTTTTAATTGTCTTTTGAATTAAATCGTTAATTAAACTATGGCCACGATAAGACGTAAGATGACCAATTAAAGTTTTTTTTTTTTTTTTTTTTTCGGTTGTTTAAAATACTTATTACATCAGAATAATTAATTTTATTTATTACTTACTGGTTTTTTTTTTTGTTTTTTTTTTGTTATTTATGACCTTTTTTTTTATATTATTTCGTTAATTTGTCTCTAGATTAATTTAATAAAAAAAAAAAAAAGTGAAAATAAATCGCGATTACTATGGTAACTGCATTTGGTTGCTTTGATTTTATACCAGTATCTTTTTTTGTTTTGTTTTTTTTTTCTTTTTTATTATTATTAAATTACTGGTATAACCGCGTGTTTTATTATTGATTTTTTTTATTTGCTTCTAATACCAGGTTCAGATAAAAAAAAATTTGATTAAAAATAAATAAAAAAATCGCGGTAAAACAATAAAAAAAAAAAAAAACTGATAAATAAATCTATAAATCGATTTGTTTAATTAATACAAAAAAAAAAAAAACCGAGAAAAAAATAAATCAACAAAAATAATAATAAAAACAAATGAATATTCTTCAAGCAGACATATGTCAAACAAATTAAAACTAAAAAATAAAAAGTTAATTAACCATCAAAAACAATTAAAAATAAAAATTATGAAACACGCACGAAAATTAATTAATTAATAATTTAAGGCGTTCTGTCGTAGTTTTTTTTGTTTTTTTTTTTGTTTTTTTTTAACGATTTGTTTGTTTAAAAAAAAAAAAAATTTTTTGAATTTTTATTTCGTTAAAATTAATAAAAACAATTAAATTATATTTATGCAAAATAAGTATGTGGGGTAATTTAAAATTAAATTAAAATAATAATAATAATTTTTATTGATTATCTCTTTTGATTTTGAATTTATTTATTTTTTTTTTTTCCAATCAATTAATTTAATAAAATAAATACGAAAAATATATAAAAAATGTTTTGCATTACCTGTGACAGTGTTTAACCAGTGGCTTATTGATAAAGTTCGAAAATAATGTGATGAGGTGACTTGAAATTAGAAATATTTAATTATTTGTGCTTTTTATAAGATTTATAAAAAAAGTTTTTAATTAATTAATTAATTAACGAAAAGAAAAATAATTATTGAACAGAAAAATATGAAGAAAATAATTTTAAAAATTTTTCTTGTGTTTGTGGAGTTTTTCTGGTTAATTAATTGTTTAGAGGTGAATAATAATAATAATAATAATACGGTTGGTGATACAATAAAAAAAGAATTAAATTTTGCTGTATTATTACCATTAAAATCAACATCACGATCGAGTACACCGTCATTACATGAAGTATTACCAGCTATAGAGTTGGCAGTACGTAAAATACAGGAACCAGAATTTGGATTATTACAGGAATTCCGTATTAATGTTATGTACAATGATACAAGATGTTCCTCAACGTATGGACCATTGGCAGCATTTGAAATGTATACAAATTTTAAGCCAGACGCATTTTTTGGACCGGTTTGTGATTATGTATTAGCACCAGTTGCTAGATATACGGGTATCTGGCAAATACCGATATTAACAGCCGGTGGACTAGCTGAAGCATTTAGCTTTAAGGTTTATAGAAAAATTAAAAAAAAAAAAAAAAAAAAACACACACACACAAAATAAATACTTAATTAAAAAAAAAAAAACAAAAACATTTTTGTCACCACTGTCTATTGTCTTACACCAAAAAAAAAATTACAAAATTAGATTTCTCATTTGTTTTTATTATGTAATATGTTTGTGCGTGCTACGTTTTTTTATGTTTTTAAAACAGTTAAAGGTTATTCAAAAAAAAAAAAAAAAACAAATAACTGAAGTAATAACAATGAACGCATTTAAGTGACTTAAAAATATTTTTATAAGGTAGCTTAAAAGGTTTGTTTTTTTTTTTTTTAATGCTTTGTCGTTATTCAAAATTTCTTTATCCGTTATCGAATTGAAAAGGGAATCCATTTTGTTTGCTTTTAAATTTTAAACAACGCAGTTCTGTTTCTTTCTATATATAAACGCATCCAACTACAAATATTTATTTCATTTATTATTTTTTGCCTTAAAAACATTGAATAAACATTATTGAATAAATAATGCAAAATTAATTTTTTTTTTTTTTTATCGAATTAAATCAATAAAATTTATTATCGTTAAAAATCCTTTTTTTTTTTTCTTTTTTTTTTTTGCGATTCGTTTTGTGTTGTTTGTTTGTTTGTTTGTTGATTGAATCAACCAGCACAATGTTACGTTTATTATTTATTTTATAATAATATTATAATAATATTAAACGAAGAATTAATTTTTTTTTGTTATTTTATTTAAATTAAGTCATAGGAATGATTTTGTTCAACATGAATTAAGATTTGAATTTGTTTATTTTCCGTGTTTTTAGATTTATTTATTTATTGCTTTAATAATATTTCGATTTGTTTTTGTTTATTATACACAAAAAAAAAAAAAACAAAAAAAAATTATGTTTTTTGATTAATTTATTATTCCGATGGAGATTAATTTTTTTTTTTCGTTAAATATTTACTTGGTGTAAATTTAATTATTATTAAACGGATGTTAATAGACAGTGGTGGTTATAATTGTTTTTGACTTATTTTTTTTTTTTTTTTAATTATTAATTATTTATTTTTTAATGAATTCAAATAATAATAAAAAAATATAAAATTCTATACAGAATTTACAATATCCAACATTAACAAGAATAATGGGAAATTATGGTTACCTTGGTATTGCGATGCAAGGTATAATCGAACAATTTAATTGGAGTGTTGTTGGTATTTTATTTCATAATTATGGTGTATCAAGGGGTAAAGGACATTCTGATTGTTCATTAACGGTTGCCGCTATATTTCGTGCAATTAATCAAACAACATATACAAATAGTTTTGATGAAGATGAGATTGAACCCCGTGCACTGCACGAGATGTTAGAATTAACTATGAAAAAAGCTAGAAGTGAGTTAATGATTGATTAAAAAAAAAAAAACAAAAAAAAAACTCTACTAACCAAAAAAATTACTAAAAAAAAAAAAAAAAACCTGCGCAAATCGACATTTTTTATATGCGTAAACAGCTTAAAACAAACTTTTTTTTTTATATTTTCTTTTTGTTTATAAAACTTTTTTATTTCTTTTTTTCAACTTTTTTTTTTTTAATATTTATTTTCAGTTATTATTATGTGCGGAAATCCAAATGTAATTCGTGAAATAATGTTGGCAGCTGATGAATTAAATATGGTTGGCAGTGGTGAATATGTTTTCTTTAATATCGAACTATTTGCAAGGTAATTAAAAAAAAAAAAACAAAAAATTCAAATCAAATCAAATAAAATTATAAATGAATTAAAGAAAAAATTAAAAAAAATTTATTTTTAGTATGTCACCAACATCAATGAGACCATGGCATAATAAAAATGATACTGATGAACGTAATTTAAGGGCAAAACATGCATATACAGCATTATTAACTGTAACAGCAAAACAACCAGATGACGATGCATATAAGATATTCTCTGATGAAGTTAAAGCGATTGCAAAATTAAAATATAATTACACATTTAATGCGGATGAACCAGTATCAACATTTGTCACAGCATTTTATGATGCGGTTTTATTATATGCATATGCACTTAATGCTACCCTTAAAACCGGTAAAGATATATTAATGAAACCATTAAATGGTACTAAAATGGCACATTTGATGTGGGGTAGAAATTTTACAGGTTAAACCACTGATTTAAATTCCATTTTGTTAACAGAAATATAAAAAAAAATTTATTTGATTTACAGGAATAACCGGTGATGTAGAAATTGATTCAAATGGTGATAGAATATCAGATTATTCCCTATTAGATATGGATCCAGAGACAGGAAATTTCGAAGTAAATTTATTAGAAAATAAATTTCTGTTTTATTTCACTAATTAATTTAAAAAATTTTCTTAATTAGATTGTGGCTAATTACTATCATAAGACCGGCCTTCAATATGTTGAAGGGAAAAAAATCCATTGGTCTGGTGGACGTCTTGAGCCACCAGCAGATAGACCAGTTTGTGGTTTTGATAATTCTTTATGTCCTGACTCATGTGAGTTTTTTTTTTTAAATTAAATTTCGTTTAGACTTTTATTTTTTTGTTATAATTTTGTTATCAGTTCCGGGCTATGCAATTTTATCACTAGTCTTGGGTTTTGCTTTTATATTAATGGCAATAATCTCATTACTAGGTTATAGGTAATTAAAAAAAAAATAATTTTTGATGTTTTTTTCGATGATTTAATTAAATGTTTTTATTTGTTTGTTGTAGGCATTATAAATTAGAAGCGGAAATAAATTCAATGTCATGGAAAATAAATTGGAATGATGTATTACCCTGTAATCCGACAAGTAAACATCGTGGCAGTATTTATTCTTTAGGGAAACGTGGAAGTCAAATTGTAAATAAAATAAAAATAAAATTCTATTTTAATGAACGTTTTTAGTAATTAAAATTACACAAAATGCACTTAAAGAACAAACAAAACGTATTTTTTCCTTCCTTCAGCTGTTAAATTCTATTTTTTGTTTTTTATCTTCTTATTTAATAGACGGTTTATTCAGAAGACATGGGAACATTGGATGGTGATCGTCAATTATTTATACCAATTGGATTTTATAAAGGATGTAAAATTGCAATAAAAAAAATAAACACAACGAACATCAGCTTAAATCGTGCATTGATGCTTGAACTGAAAAAAGTAATTCTGTGTGGGGCGGGGAAAAAAAAGATTTCTTTCAAGAGTTTTTGAGATTAATGAAAAAATTTTTTTTATTTGTTTCTAGATGAAAGATTTACAGCATGATCATTTGGTTAGATTTTGTGGTGCCTGTGTTGATCCACCAAATAGTTGTATTTTAACAGAATATTGTCCTAAAGGATCGCTACAGGATATACTAGAGAATGAACAAATAAAACTTGACTGGATGTTTAAATTGTCATTAATGCATGATATTGTTCGTGTAAGTTGGTAAACGGGGGGTTATTTTTGGTATAAAATAAAAAGAAAAATTTTAAATACTATTTTTTTTTTTTTTTTGTATATATTTACAGGGTATGCAGTTTCTTCATTCAACTGATATACATTCACATGGTGCATTAAAGTCATCAAATTGTGTTGTTGATTCACGTTTTGTATTAAAAATCACTGACTTTGGTTTACATGAGTTACGACGTTTAACTGATGAGGAGGAGAATTGTGATAGTTTTGCATATTGGAAAAGTAATTAAAGAAGAAAAATAAAAATTATAAAAAAAAAAAATGTCTGTTTTCTATATAATTTTATTAATATTAATTTAAGGACTTTTATGGACCGCACCAGAATTATTAAGAATGTCAAATCCACCACCGAATGGCACACAAAAGGGTGACGTTTATTCATTTGCAATAATTGTACATGAAATAATAACAAGACAGGGTCCATTCTATTTGGGCCATGAAGACAGATCACCACGAGGTGAATTTTAATTTTATTTATTATTTATTAATTTTTATTTTTTTTATTTTTTATTCAGTTTTACGCCTTGCCTTTTTTATACTTGATTTAAATAAAACATATGTTGTCCGAAATGGAAAACAACATACATCCGTTTCCGATGTATCACTTAAACAACAATACAAATCACTATTATATTCTAAATTATTAAGCCAACATAGTCTAGGTGTTGTCCACGTTAAATCCTTTCTGTCTCCATCATTTGCAAATATAATCTCTTGATCATTTGGTTTTTTATCCAATAATACATTTTTTAATTCCGCATTATATACGTGACAATTATTCACTGTTGTTATAACCGTATTTTGATAACTAACTGATATCGGTGAGTCTGGTACTAATGTTTCTACCGATGATGATGTACTATCACTATTCTTATCAGTTACAGAAACAATACCCATTTGATAACATGGAATTTTATTGAAATACTCTACGGTTCTATCACCAAAGAACGATTTACGTTTTTTATTCTCGTTTTTTTTCCTTCTTAATACCAAAATATCCTTTTCTTTTGCTCTTAAAAATGTATTAGTCTTCCATAACTCATACTTATCGAATTTTCGTTTATTCACTGATTTCCATTCATTCTTTTTACTTTCATTCACATTATTCTGTTGTCTTATTAATCCATTCACATAATTTGCTAAAAATTTATTATAAATATTCTGTTTAATTATCTCCTCATTCAATTTATTTATTTTTTCTTTATTTAATAAAAAATTTTCGATTTTGATTAATTTTCTACAATTCCACTGTGATGATGATGATGATGGTGGTGGTTCGATTGATAAAAAATTATCTCGCTTATATCTAGACGCTTTTATACTAAATTCAGTTATTAAATTTAATTTATTCTCACGAGTATTAACACTTAACGACATTATTTTTTGTTTTGTTTATTTTAATTGATTATTGTTGATTAGATACACACACACACACATCCACTGCACATTTTTTCTTATTTATTATCACTTGTCTTGTTCTTCTTGTTCCTGTTATTCCTATTGTTATTACTTCTCCTTGATTAATGTTTTCCTTTTCCTTTTTTTTTTGTTTCTTGTTTTAAATATTTTTTATTTTCGTTTATTTATTAATTAATTAAATTATTTAACCCATAAAAATGCCATAAAATAAAATTAAAAAACAAGGAATTAATTAATGAAAAATGTAAAATCATCATCATCATCCATTAATATCCACCAATAAAATAACTTAAAAAATAAATAAAAAAAAAAAAAAAATTCTCCTCTTTAAACACAGGGCTACATGAGAAATTTATTAAAATTGACTGAAAATTTTTTTATTCATAGAAAAATTCCAAAGAAATGTCAATGTAAAAAAAAATAAAAATATTATTAAAAAATTTCTTCGTTTTATATTTTATTACACAAAAATTTATTTATTTTTATTTAATTAATCAAAACTACTTTGATTAATTGATTTTTAATAAAAATTAATTAATTGGTTGTTGTTGTTGTAATTTCCGTAGATATAATTGAGATTGTGAAAAATGGTCCAAAATTATTATTAGGACCGTTTCGTCCAAAAATCGATGATAATATATATGAGGAGGTGACAAATATTATGAGTAAATGCTGGAGTGAGGATCCAACAGATAGACCAGATTTTGGATTTTTAAAATCAACAATAAGAAAAATAAATAAGTATAAATTTCTATTCAAATTCTTACATAGGACTGACTGTCTGACCTGAGCTAATTAATAAAATTTCTTTATTTGTTTCTAGGGAAAATGAATCTGGTAATATTTTAGATAATTTATTACAACGTATGGAACAGTATGCAAATAATTTAGAATCATTAGTACAGGAGCGTACACAAGATTATTTAGAGGAAAAGAAAAAATGTGAAGAATTATTATATCAATTATTACCAAAGTCTGTAGCTGCTCAATTAATATTGGGTAAACCTGTGATAGCTGAAACCTATGATCAAGTAACGATATATTTTAGTGATATTGTTGGTTTTACAGCAATATCTGCACAAAGTACACCAATGCAGGTCGTCAATTTATTAAATGATCTTTATACATGTTTTGATTCGATTGTTGTTAATTATGATGTGTATAAGGTGGAAACAATAGGTGATGCATATATGGTTGTATCCGGTTTACCAGGTAGAAATGGTGATAAACATGCTAGAGAAATAGCTAGACTAGCATTAGCACTATTGGCTGCGGTATTTAAATTTACAATTAAACATCGTCCGAATGAACAATTAAGATTACGGATTGGTTTACATTCTGGGCCCTGTGTGGCTGGTGTTGTTGGTTTAAAAATGCCACGTTACTGTTTATTCGGTGACACCGTGAATACAGCATCACGTATGGAATCCAATGGTGAAGCATTAAAAATTCATGTTAGTAATACAACGAAAGAGATTTTAGATAAATTTGGTTCGTTTGATCTCACAAAACGTGGTTTGGTTGAAATGAAAGGTAAAGGTGCGATGTTAACATATTGGCTAAACGGTGAGACACCATTAAATAATGTGACCACTTCACCAACATCATGTTTAGCTAATAAAAATCAAGACACAACGATTGCGGCTACAATTGAAGATTTAACAAAATCAGGTGGAATCCAATCGCAACCACAATCACAAACACAATCACCTTCATCAGTACCACCACCACCACCGCCACAACAACCATCACCACAGTCCACAGTTACAATACAAGCGGGTAACGGTAATCTACATACAAATCCAGATAAAAAATTAAATAATTTAACATATAATAATTTTACCAAATCAAATAATATAATTAATCAATATACAAAAAAGAAATTTAGTATAGGCGATGATAATATTAAAAGTGTCACACAACCATTATTAGCTAGAAATTAAACATTTTTATTCTATTTAATTTTCTTTTATTTCCTTTATTATTATTTTATTATTTTATCTTTTTTTTTTATTTACATTAAAAAATTAATCAATTAATTAATGACAAAGAGATTTTATATAGATGTGTATATAAGTTTATTTATTTCAATTATAGTCGTATTTATATAATAAAATGAAAGAAAAAAAAAAAAAAAGTACTTATTTTACATAAATTATTCGATAAGTTCTAAAGTATACCAGACAAAAATAAAAAATAATAATTAATTATATTAAAAAAAAAAGAAGAAATTTATAAAATAAAATAATTTAATTAAAAATAAAATTCTCTATTGTTTTAATTAGCTATAATTACTTTTTAAAAAATATTTTTCTTTTTTGTTATCTATTCAACCAAAATAGTAAACGACAGGTACGACAGCAGTTAAGACGCATTATTCAAAATCACGCCATCTATGATATTTATTTTGCGTTTTTATTTTCTTTTAAAGCGAATTTATTAATATTTTTCCATCAATTAATTAATCAGTGGAATTAATTAATTTATTAATACGTAATTAAAGAGTAAAGGATAAAGATAAAAACTGGATAAATAAAATTAATAAATAAAAAAACATTTTGACTACGTCTATTAATTGTTTTATTTTAAATTTAAATAAATTTTCTGTTAAAAATGGGTTTTAAAAAAAAGTTTTTTTTTTTTTTTTGTTTTTTGGGAATAAAATTTGTTATTTCATCATTTTTTATCTTTTAATTAAAAAAGGAAAAACGAAAAAAAAAAGAAATTAATTTAATGCCAACCACCGTAGCTGTAACCACCAGTTGCACTGTAGGGATATGTTGTGCTGATTGGTGCAACGGCAAATTTATTATTAACATAAGACGAGGGATAACCGAATTTGTTGTAACCGTATCCTGATGGGTAGCCACCGAGAGTACTTGATACATAACTGGTTGCTGGATAACCACCTGTACTGTAATGTGGTTGATAACCTACATTCTCATAACCATTGCTATAACCGGTGTATCCTAAAGATAAAAAGAAAGAAAAACATTTTTTTTTTTTTGGATTTGTATTTCTGTATTACATGGTTGGGGAAAATTTACCTAAATTAGCTCCAACTAAAGGACTTGCATAATCATATCCACGTGAATAACCACCAAGTCCACTGTATCCATTGTAACCACCGAGACCACTGTATGCACCACCATATCCATAACCAGCACCTATTCCACTACCATAACCAAGTCCATTACCATATCCACCACCATAACCGAATCCTGTAATACCACGTTTTTCTGGTTTTTTCTCCTCTTTAACATCCTCTTCACACACAACTAATGCGATCACCGAGAACAATACAAAAGCCTACAAAAAAAAAAACTAATTAATTAACGAAATTTAATGTAAAAAGAAGAAAAACACAAACTGACCAACACTTTCATTTTGATATTAATTAATTTAATTAAAAGCACAAAATTTATATAGAAATTTAAGTTAAGTTAAGTTAAGATAACTTGATAAAAGCTCCAAAAAGTTTATACTGAATTATTATTATCCATGATTTGCTATTTATATAGAAAAATTGTGGTGGAAATATAATTATGCAAGTTACAAATAAAACACAAACAAACAAACAAACATAATACAGAAATATGATTGTTTAAAATAAAACAAAAAACAAAAAAAAATAAAAAATTTAAATCTCATAAAGTTTGTTAAGAAAAAAAAAAAAAATAATTAATTTTTTACCTCACCCCCGCCCGCACACGTATACGTTGTTATTAATTTTTTTGCTAATTAAATCCTAAAGACAAAGAATTTAATTTTTTTTTGTTTTTCTTTTTCTTTTTCTCTACCATACATCTCGACTACAAACAATTGTTTGTGTTTTCTAAGACTTATTGAAATTTTTTAATTTATTAATTTTTTGAATTGAATGAATTTACATATTACACGGCTTAATAATGAATAACTATTTGTTTGAAAAATATTGAAAATTGTGTGTTAAACTTTGTTTGAAATAACGCGGTTGTTAAAATAATTGTTGTTTGAAAGCAGGTGGAAGCTTTTCTTTTGAACTTTTTTTTTTTTCGATTAGTAGTTGAAATGGTGATTTTTGATTCTTTTAGTTATAAAGCTGGAAGCTTACTTAAAATGATCTAAAGAATGGTTCTGGTATAAATCTTACAACAGCTTAAAAAAAACATAAGAAATCCACCTGCTTACTGTTTTACCTTAAAATCCTGTAAAGAAAAACAAATCTGTCAACTAAACCGGTAAAAAGATTCCAGAAATTTCCTTTTAATTAAATAAAAAATATACAAAACAATAATCAATGACCGTAACCGTGGTAAAATGTGGTTGGTTGGTTGGTTTACTTCTTGATTTATCTATTCCCATGGATCGTGGTTTTTTTTTTCTCTTTATTATCGCTAAGCGGCAAAAAAATAAAAAAAACCTTCATTACTTTATTAATAATTATAGAAGGAAATTGTTGTAAAAAAAAATGTTTTTTTATTTAATTATTTAATTAATTTTTTTTTTATTTATAATAATAAAGCCAAAAACCAAACGTTTGTTGATGACAATTTGCGTTTACTTAATTCACATTATTTCACCATAATGATCCATACATATATGGATTAAGTAATCACATTTAAAATGCATTTAAGTCAGTAGAGTGATCATAAAATTAACCTTCTAAAAAAAAAAAAAATCAAATCGAGAATTATTTAATCCAATCATAAATAACCTTCTACGCTTCATTGATTTATTAATCTGTTATCACTGAACAAAAAATAAATATTCCAATTGTTATGCTTATTAGCCTGACATTTAATATCAACAAAAGACTTTATTAAATTAATTCTTTTTTTTTTTTAAATATTTTATCTGTTTCATTCTCTTCCTGAAATCAATTAAAAACTAAAACAAAAGAAGCCAAAAAAAAAAAAAAAGAAAAAATCATGGCCACCCTGTTTCTGCTTGCTAATTATTTAACCAAATTTCCATTATGGATCAAATATTAAAATTAAATCTTTTAACTTATCGCATCGTTTTAAACTTTTAAATAACGAAAGTTATTCTTTGTATTTAATAATTATTTAATTAAATAAAATTTATTACAGCTGGTGTGTTGCTGTTGTTGATGTTGCTTGGTGGTTTTATTGATAAGATAAATTTTTTTTTATTGAATTACGTCTATTTTGTAATCAATGGTGAGAATTTTTTTATATATATTTATATTTTTTTTTTCTTTTATTATTATATAAAAATATTAATTAAATAATTAATAAATTACTGGGGCGTAATTAGGTTATTTGTTTTGTTTGATTATCTACATGCCAGAGAAGTTTATAGACAAGTCCATTACTGATTTGGGATGCTGGCAATGCAAACAAATTTTTTCATTTCATTAATAACTAAATATTGAATGATAAAAGCGGTCAATACCGTATGAATATTAATTTTTTTAATTAGTTTTTTAGCAAAAAAAAAAAAAAAAAAAATTAATTTAAATAGAGGGAAATTTTTTAGTTGAAAATTCAACGACAACAATTTCCTCATTGTTTATTTTTTTTACCTTTAATTTTGTGTGACCTTCAACTCAATATTAGGTAAAACACGTTGAAAATATTAATTTTAATATTTAATTAAATGCTTTATTTGATGAATGACCATATAATTCCTATTATAAATAAAAGAAAATTATGTAAAAAAACGTTTTTTTTTTCTATGTTTATGTTTTGAGATTATTTAACCAAAGTTTAAACTTGGTTAAGATTAAATAAATAAGAAACGGCATTGATTACCTTAATAATAAAAAAATACTATTGTATTAGGTCAATGTGTTAATTAATTGCTACGAATTAATTAATTAAATAAACGACCGTTTGTATCGTATAATTTTTATTTTATTAAATATATTTAAAAAAAAAAACCTATATACCAGTTTTAAATATTGTATTACCAAACGCACTTGGATTAAAATTATACTGGTATACAAAAAATTAATATCTACATAGCAGTTATTATTAACTAGAAATTCGCCAAAGAAAAGTATTTAAATTAAAAGAAAAGTTTTATTTTGTTTACGACATTTATTTCTAAAAATAATTTATATTTATTACAAAAACAAAAAAAAAATGTTTTAAAAATAATATTTAGCTAAGGAAATCCAGTAAAAGTGAAAGTTTTTTTTTTTTTTATATATATAAAGAAATGAAAGCTAGAAATAGATTTGTGGAATATATTTCAATCTGGTAATACTCGTCAACAAACGTCAGTCAAACATTCAATTAATTTCATTTCACATTCAATTAATGGTTAATTAAGAAATATATATATAAAAAAAAGAGGAAAATTAAATTAAAATAGAAAAAATGGATAACGATAGCAATGATTTATGTGAGAAAATTGTCACTGAAATCTATGCTGTATTTCATAAGGATCCAGATTTGTAAGTTAATCGAAAACAAAAATAAATTTTCTGTTTATTGATATTAATTTTTTCTTTTTTTTTTTTAGGATCAGCTTTGAAGTTATCCCGATGTCATCAAATCAAAATAAATCTCCAGTTGTTCATATTGAACATAATCTCGGTTTAGAGTCATGGTGCATTAAACATGTTTATGAATATGTACATAATATTGTTATAACAAATAAATTAATCCATTCAAAACATTTTGATAATAATAATTTAGTGAAATACATAAATTGTGCTATATTATTAAATCCGGATGTGTCAACATATTGGAATATACGTCGACAATTATTTATCCATAATAAACTTGATGTTACAAAAGAATTTCAATTTTCATCAGTTGTTTTAAGTAAAAAACCAAAATCATGCGAAACATTTTATTATAGGCGATGGCTGTACTCGTTTAGAAGTAAAATAAATAAATTTTATAAAAAATTCCCTTTTTGATGCTTTAAATTATTAAAATACTTTCTTTTAAGGTTCCGAATCAATAGACTGGATGTTTGAGTTAAGTTTATGTGAGAAATGTGCTGATAAAAATTTAAGTAATTATCATGCGTGGTGTCATCGACAGTGGGTACTACAAAAGGCACCAAATCTCCTCCTGTTTGAACTAAATAAAACGGAAAAATTTATACGAAAACATGTTACAGATTATAGTTGTTATCACCATCGATATCATGTACTAACGAAAATCCGTGAATTAAATTTATACGATGAGGATGAATGCGAGTATAAAGAGATTAAAAATTTTATCCATGAAACTCTGACATTGCGTACAAAAACAAATAATGATATTCTAACAATATTAATGCCCGATACCGATTTAACACATTTATCTGTTGATGAACTTAAATCATATTTATTTTGTATTAATATCGCATTATATGATCTTAAATTTTGTAAAGATTTAAAACAAATGTATGGTGATCGGGAAGCATTTGAGAATTATCACCGTTCATTATTACAATTTATAATAAGTGATTATAAAACAATGAATAATAATATAAATATAATAAAAACAAGACAATTAACAAATAATATCTATCCGACAACAAATACAACATCAACAAATAATTATAATTTTCTAGAAATATTTAAAATGACTGAAGGTAAACGTAGTGAGAAACATCGTAAATGGTGTCAACTATTTTTAGATTTTTCTTACGATTGATTGAAGAGAGAGATGAAGAAGAAAACAAACAATTTTTTTTTTATTTTATTTTAATTATTTATTAATTGTTATTAATATTATTTTTGTATATTTAAAGTAGTCAAAAAAAAAAAAAATAATAAAAAGGGAAGAGAAAAGTGTTTTATCAATTGTTATGCAAATAAAATGTATTTATTATTTAATTAATTAATTAAAAAAAAAAAAAGAAAATCAAAAGTAAAAGCAAAAACAAAACCGAAATTTTGTATACAAAAAAAAAATTATTTTTTTTTTGTTTCTAATCTAACCGCAATCGAAATTTTATTTTTATTATTTATTATTTTCTTTTGACCTATTGCCAAAATATTTTCTATGTTTTTGTGTTATAATTTCAGATTCATTAACAAAATGAAACGAAAATTAATTTAATTAATTAATTAGTAAAACCATAACGACGACGATAAGTGGTTTAATGTTTGTAAAACAAACGTTTTATCCAATTTTTTTATTTATTATTAATTAATTAATTATGAATCGTTCAAGATCTGATGAGTTTTTATTAAAAATTAATTCCATAAGTAAGTTCGTTTAATTTAATTAAAAAACATTTTTTGTTTGAATTTTAAATTTCTTCTTTTTTTTTTTTTGTTATAGGTGAAAATTATCGACCTAGATCAAATACCGATGTTTTATCGAAACGGAATAAGAAATTTCATTATTTCTATAAAAGTGCAACAGAGGAATTAATTCAACAATCATTACTTCCAGCTATATTAATTGCCCTAAGGTATGTTCTGTGATAATTTGTATCTGTAATGAATTTAATGGAGAAAAACAATGAATTTCTATGAAATAAAGAAGGAAAACTTTTAATCTGCTGTTTTATTAAAGTTCCTTAAAATAATCTGAAAAAAAAAATTAATAAAATTCCACAAGACCCTTGGTCTTCCTTTGATTTTTTTTTATTTAACCTAAAAATCCTGGTTCCGTGATGATATTTGTTTGAATTACATTGGATTAATAGTCTTAGGTTAGAAATGCCTGAAAACTCTGAAGTTTTGCTCCAGGCTGTCCTTAAACAAAGTTTTTAATGAAATCCCTACTAAATTAAAACTAAGCAACTTACCACCCTTAGCAACTCATTTAAGTGTTAGCTTGACGTTTTATTTGTTAGTAAATTTGTTACAAAAACATTAGAAATTTTCGTTGCGTTTTTTTTTATTTGGTAAAGCAATTTACCTTACCCTTAACATTCTGATTTAAATAAAATAAAAAAAAAAGCTACCCTAGAAAAATTCCAAATTTTATTTTTCGGTTTTTTTGCTTCTCTTTTCTGTAATTTATGCTGCGACACGACACCGATTGTTTGTGCGCAGTTTTACCAAAAAAAAAAAAAAAAAACCATTGAGAATTCACTATAAGCTAGTGGTGTACGCTCTTGTTGTTGAATTCACCATAAACAGTTTGCAAGGAACAGCCCTTATTCACTATACAAAGTGTGTACAAAGTCTTATTCCTCGAGT
Organism: Ptychoptera albimana; assembly: GCA_961205885.1. Lineage (NCBI taxonomy): Eukaryota > Metazoa > Arthropoda > Insecta > Diptera > Ptychopteridae > Ptychoptera > Ptychoptera albimana. The sequence goes on from OY540803.1 coordinate 1,760,385, forward strand.
TGGTTTTGTTTTATTTGTTTTCTTCTTCTCTGTTTTTTATTTTTTTGTTATTGTTTTGAAATTGATTCTTGGTGGGTTTATTACCGAAAAATTAACTAGAATTATTTTTTTTTTTTATATAATTTGCATAAGAATTTAAGGCACCGGTAGTTGAAGCTTTAAAAATTAATTAATTAAGTTTTTATTTTGTTATAATTTTCACTGTGCTATTTTTTTAATACAATATGTGAGTTTTTATGTGATTTTTTTTTTTTTTTTTTTTACATCATTTGATTACATAAATTATTTATTAAAAACAAATTAAATCATAAGTGTTGGTAATTTTTTTTTATATTACCGTAATTACACATTATTTGCTAATAAATAATAAGAATAATTATAATAATAATAATCAAGTGGATTATGATTTAAATTATATAAAACAAATGAGAAATGTAATGTAAAAATATTTTTGCAATTGTTGCTATGATTAATTAATTAATAATTAATTAAATGATTTTTTTTTTTTGTATTAAATCTCTATTAATTAGATAATAATTAAAAAAAAAAAGAAGAAATTTTCAATTCATCTGTCATAAATGGGTGTTTTTTAATTCAACATTTTGCACGATCGATAAACCAAAAAAGAAAACATTCAGAGAGAGAGTTTTTCTAAGCGGCGCATCCACCCTTTGCGGTATTTTTTTTTTTTTTTTTTTTTAATTTCAAACAACAAATTTCTTTCCAAAAAAAATTAAAAATAAATTTTCTTAATAAAACCAACGAAAATAAGAAATTAATTAATTATTTAATCAATAAAGAATTCGCTAAAGTAAAATAGAGAAAAGAAAAGAAAAAATCAGTGTGTCACTTGTATGAAACATTAAAATGTGAAACATAAATGAAACATGTTTTTTTATTTGTCTATTTTAATGTTTTCTCTTCTGCAATTAAGTCAATAGAAATAATAATTAAAAAGTAAATAAATAATTAAAAAAAAAAACAAGAAAGAAGAAGAATTTATCTCTCATCTAACATTGAAAGACCTTGGGATAAAAAAAATCATTTTAACGAAAAAAAATCTCTTCTGAAAAATATTTTTCTATTTTGTCAAACATAAATATTTAATCTTTTTTTTTTTTAGCTTAAGTATACAATTATTATTTTTTTTGTTTTTGTTTTGTTTAAATTAGATAATGACTTAATTAAATAAAAAAAAAAATAATTAAATTCATTTTATTTTGTCTTTTTATTTCGCTTTAAATCATTACCAAAAACATTTTTTTTTTCCATTTCTTTTCTTTATTGGAATGCTAAGAATGATTTTAATCAATTAAAAATTAAAAATAAACTGCAAAAAGTAAAAAAAAAAAAAAAAAAAATTAATTTAATAATAGAAACGTTGCATTATGCCACGGTAAGTACATTATACACATTGATTAAAAGTTTTTATTTATTTGCTTCCTGTGTGTTTAATTAACAAATTATTTGTTTTATCGATTTTGTTACTAAGTTCTGGTTATTTATTTTTTTTTTTGTTTTGTTTTGTTTTCTAGAGCTCCGCCACATTTAACGCCTGTTGAGGCTCCGCACACTGATACCGAAGACACAACACTTGATTATATTGGGTGAGCTTTATTTATTTATTTTTTTCAATAATTTTTATCTTAAAACTTTTTCTCATTTAATTCATTAAAGTGAAGCAAAAGCTTTTTGAAATAACAAAACAAAAACGAGAGAGCGACAGAATGAGAGTGAGAAATTATTACGTAAAAACAAAAAAAGTTTTGAGTGGATGGTGGATTTGTAATCGGTTTAAAATAGAAAAAAAAAAAAAAAAACGAAGCTTTAATAAACAAAAATATTTTTTTTTTTTTGATAAAGTTACATCACTAGGGATTTTAGCAGCCCAGAATGAAAGAAAAAAAGAAATTTTAAACGAATTACGTCTTTGGTTACAACTGAAGGTCGTGTGGGTGTTTTGCAGACTTTTATTGGGAACATTAAACGCGGATATAATACGCTTATCATAGTAAAAATTACATAATTTTTTTTTTTAGCGTTCCACCCACACAAAAGAAGAGATAAAAAGAAAAAAAAAAAAAACATGGAAAAAACCAAGAATCAATAACGTGCAGACGGATTTTACTGCGGAAATTTTCTTTTCTTTTTATTTTCTTTTCTGACCAACAGAATGTTGTGTTGCGTTAAACATTTTTTTGAATATTTTCTTGCTCCTCTTTCTGCCCTTTTTCTATATTAATGGGGGACGAAGTGTTTTTTCATTATCATAGTTTATGCGATTTAATATTTTGCTTCAACATTATTTGCTGTATCGAAATGACCGAACATCTGGTTGTTATCTGATTATTCTAATTTAAATGAAATTTTATTTTACTCTTTTATCAAAATCCACCCACTAAATTAATTCACAACAAATTCAAGACAAGCATAAATATGCTGGGTTTTGTTCTGTGATGTCATTCAAACTATGCGTCTTTTAACGCAAACTAAGTCACAGCTCAGCTAAGCGTTGAAGTATTTTTTTTTTTTTTTTATGTATTATTGATTCGATTTTATTACTTGGATTAATTAATCCAAAGTTTTGTTTATTCATTTTTTCTATTTCTTTTTATTAATTGTAATAAAAAAAAAAAATAAATAAAAATACTTCAAGTCATTATAAATATGAATTTTATGCAAAGTAGTTAAATTATAAATGTAAATAAAATTAATAATTTAAATAATAATAAATTATTTGTTGTATGTTAAACCGTTTTGTTTGTGAAAAAAAAAAAACTTTAATCGTAATCAATCAAAAAATAGAAAATTTTCGTGGTTTTAGCGTTTTTTTTTTTTTTTTTTAAATACGTTGGCTTGTTATTAGTTTGTCGTGTAGACCAGCTTATACCATGCTATTTCTTATATTTCCTTGCTTATAATTTTTGTTATGCTATTTCCTGTTATAGAAACACCTCATTGGCTAATGTATAAACGTGTGCTGCTTCTTTATAATTACCTGAAGACAAGAAAAAGATCAAAAACTTTCTTACTACAAGAAACAAAGCAAAATATAAAATTCACATACAACCCATCTTGTCTCACAATATGTTTTCTATCTAAACCAAAAGCCTAGACCTTGTAATCTAAATTATAAAAAAAAAAAAAAAAACAAAACAAAACAAAGCATCAGCTAATTACCTACGTACGTCAAAAAAAAAAATTAAAGGCTAATACGAATAAAAACAATAAAGAAGATTTTTTTTTTAACCTGTACGTTTTGTTTTGTTTATTAAATAAAGAACAGAAAATTCTCTGAAACCACAAGAGTAAAAAACCGTAAACTGCATTAAAAACATGCAAAAAAAAAAAAAAATTGACAAAAAAACATTTTATTTGCGAGCAAATTTAATTTAAAAACGAGTAAAAATTTTAATTCTTGGCTCTAAAACTACAAAATAGACAAAAAACCAAAAAACTATTCGGATGGGCATCGCTGACGTAAATTACAAAAAAAAAAAAAAAATATTCTTAAGCTTTATGTTTATGTACACAGGGTGGTTGATAATAATTTAAATTTTTTATTTTTTTTGTAGACTTAGTAGGTGTAAATCCTGAAGTTTTCTTTTCATTGGTGTTGGCTTAACTATTTAATGGTTTTTGTTTGAATTGGAGATAGTTACTAGCGAAATAAGAATTTAAGCTTGTTTAAAAGCGTTTTATCGTGTAATCAAAATACATTTTTGGTTGTTTGTAATGTTTAAAAATGTATTTTCTTGTTTTTTCGTAAGTCTTAAAGGAAAACACCTTAGAAAAGCAGTAATAATACTGCAGATAATTTACACGCACGAAACTAAGTAAAAAACCTTCAGAAACACTCTGTAATAATTTTTTTTATGTGCTAAACAAGCTTTAAGGCTTAAATTTCTAGTATTTTTTTTTTTCGGTTTTATTTTTGCTATTAATTAATTAATTAATTAATTATTTTGAATTGGAGATGATGTTGTGTCATTATTGCTCTTTATTTCTTTAATTAAAAGTCATTAAAAAAAAATTTTTTTTTTTAACTGAAACACACAGCAAATATCGCGAATAATGTGCTAAATTTAAGTTTTTTGTTTTTTTTTTTTCTGTTGTTTTCTTTTCCGCTAACAATGTCATGTGTTTTCTTTATATTTTTATTTTTATTATTTTTTTTTTTTTTTTTTTTTTGTTACTCATGCCTCAAAACACAAGACGACACATTCAGCATGGTTATTTTAGTTAAAACCGTTATACAAGAGAAAAAGTTTATTTATTTATTTATTTTTCTTCCCAATTAAAACCATAAAAATGTGAAAGAACGCGAAAAAAACCGCTGTTTTGTCATATTTTTCTGTAGTAAAAGCAAAGAAATTTTAAAAATAAAAAACAGCGAATAACAAATAAATAAATAAATGTATGACTTAAGTATGATTGTGTGTGACTTAAGGCATATTATTACTTTGCCAAATACAAAAATAATATTTATTTTTTTCTATAAGTTGTATGGATTGTTGTACAGAATTCAGTGGTTCCACATTGTGTTTCTTTTAAGTGTTTGTGCTTTCATAAGATATTTTGCTTATTTTTTTTTTTTTAAAGCAAATAACATTGTAAAGCTTATTTATATTGAATAATTGCTTTTTAGAATTTATATTACGTATTTTTTTTTAAAAAAGGTTTTCTGTGGTAAAATACACTTTATTGTAGTTTGTTACCGTGATAGAAGCCATATACTGATTTTTCTTTATTCAAAGTATTTTTCTTCCACAATACATAAATAATTTAATTATTTTTAATATTACAGTACACGTTAGCATTTTTTAATAAACATTTTAAAATATATATTTTCAACACCTTTAAACACCATTAAATTGTTGATTTTGAAAATCTTTAAAAATCTTCTCCACTTCATTTGAATTTCTGTTTTTTTTTTTTTATTTCTTTTATTTTTATTACATAACAAACAGAAAAATTAAACAAAAATTATAAAAAAAAAAATATTTAGGGCATCAACATATAAACAATTATTTATTATTTTTTTATTTGGTAGAAAAAAAAAAAAAACAAATTATAAACAAGCATTTATTAGTTAGTTAGAATGAATAAAGAAAGAAAGAAAGAATGATGGAAAAATTAAATAAAATTTTTGTATTTATATACATATGTGTGTAAAGTTAATAAAAATGTTAAACGTTAAACGTTTTTAATGTTGTATTAAATACTTATTATCAACATATTTTATGTAATATTTTTTTTCTATTCTAAAGATGAGAATTAAATAAGAATCCAGAACACAAAACCTGAACCTCTATTCCGATTTAAACAGATACATGTTTATTAGTGATGTGCGTTTTGTTTTACAATACAATTGGTTTTATTATTCACTTGTTATGTAATCAGATATTAGTAGTTAATAAAATTGTTTATTTATTTATTTATTTATTAGGTAATATTATTGTTTTATTTATTTTATTAATTTTAATTAAGCTACTGGTACAGAGTACTTGTGTTCAATAGTTAATCAAAGTTTTTATTGATTTTTAATCAGTACAGCCTAAAAAGCTTAATTACCAAATAATTCTGCTTGGTTAAAGTAGTTTTTTAAGCTTATTAAAGAAATTTAGTTATCTGAAAACACAGTTTGCTTTAAAACACCAGTAAACAAAAAAAAGAAAAAAAAAAACGATTTACTTATCCAGTTAGTTACAGGCCATACAAACAGATAAACATAAAATAAATTTAATTAAAAAAGAATAAAATAGAAATACAAACAAAAAAAAAAAAAACGTACAAAAGCCATAAAAATTATTCAATAACATCCGGTAAAATAACTACAAAAAAAAAAAAAAAAAAAACTTTTTTTTTGTTTCCATTCCACAAACGAGTAAATTTAAATGTAGAAAAAAAAAAATCTTTTTTTTTTTTTTCGCTTAACCGTGAACAGCACAGAAAACTTACAGACATAAAATAAAAAAAAATTAAATAAAAAAAAACTCACACAAGATAGAGTCGTGTGTGAAATAAAACAACACGAAACAAAATTATTAAAACAATTTGTGAAAGCAAAAAAAAACTTAAAAAAAATTAATAAAAAAACACGCGTTCGCAGTGTTGTCGCGCTTGTTGCTTCGTTCACTTTGTGCCTTGTCGTTTTAAAGAATTTTTTTCTTTTTTTTTTAATTTGTTAACTTAAGTTCCGTTTAGTTTAACTTAAAAATCAGAGAAATATTTGTGGATTAAACAACCAAAAAAGAAAGAACTTAAGTGATGTGAGTGAAGAGCTTAATGCCAACTATACGTTTTGTTGTTTCGAAGTTGTTTACACGTCGGAAAAGTGATCAAAACAATAATTATCCACGGTGATTATTATGATAAAATACTAACGTCGTTACTTGCATTTCTTCTATTTATAATAAGCAAGAAGTTTTTCTTCTTTAACAAAATTTTTCATTCACCTTGATTCCAGTGATTAGATAACCAAAACATATGATTTTGATTTTGTTTAATAAAAAAAAATAATTTTTTTTATTTTATTGTTCGATAAGAAACAATTTTTTTTTTTTTTTCAATTAATTAACAAACATTTGGATGTGGAGAGTTGTATCTCCACGCTCATTACGTTAATAAAATTAATTAATTTGTTACTAGAAACGTGTGTAGTTGTTGCATCATTTGCGTACAGTTCGCGTCCGGCCCTGAAACCGTATAACATGTAAAAAAAAAAAAATAATAAAAAAAGAAAAGAAAAAAAGTTTAATAACAGCAAACACACAAGTGATAATAATAATAAATAATATTTTGTAAGATCAGTTGTATGCTGATTTTAAAATACACAGAAAATTATTTTTTATTAAATTATTGAGTTATTTCTGTGGAGATTTTTTTTTTTTTTTTTGTAGTTTCATCGTTTTGTGCGTTATAAAGTTCGGAATAAAAATCTACGAAAAGAAAATTCGGATATCTAGTTATCTAGATTCTTGTAATATCTGCGCGTCACATATGAACGGTTTTTTATTTTATATTTCACTAGTTTAAAAAACTTGATGAAATTTAATGAAATTAACAAAAAAATAAAAAATAAAACAATACAGTTTGGGATTAAAGGTATTTAATACAAAAAAAATACAAAACACCTGGAAAAAAGCTTAAAAGTAACAAAAGTACTTAAATCGTGTGCGCATTTATATCAAATAATATAATTAGCTGAAGGCTTAAATATGATTTATAAAAAAAAAAAAATCAATAAATCAGTAGCAAACAGTGGTGAATTAGGTAGAAACTATTTTAGTGGGCTAATCACCTAGGAAATGTAATCTAGGGCAGTTTCAGGTGTTTTAACTTCATTTTTTTTCTTACTACAACTGTGGTGGAAAGTTTATTACATTTAAATTAAATAATGAACCACGGTTATTACGGTCGTACTACAGTCAAGTCTTCAGGGCCTTTTCGGAACACTTCGCTTAAGAAAACGTAATCTAATTTCAGGTGTTTTAACTTCACTTTTTTATTGTTTCTATAACTCAAACGTGGTGCAAAATGCAACCTTTAAACTCCTAGGGGAGTAGCAAATGAAATAATGAACCAAAACTACTGTAGTGTCCTTTTCGTAAAATTCCACTTCGCTTAACACTCCGTAAAACCAACATAAAAACCAATTTTTCAAACATAAAATTTAATTATTTATTACAAATTGTGCTAATTTCTATGAATAATATTTCTTTTTTTTTTTTTTTTTAATAACGTGATTAATGATTATAATTAAGCTAATTAAAAAAAAAAAATTTAATTTTTAATTTAATTACGTTTCTATCAAGGATTTTTTTTAAATTATTTTTTATCTCTAATCAAGCATCCTTGACATTAAATTAATTAACAAAAATTTTCTAATTAAATGTGAAGAAAAAAAATCTTTTTTTTTTTTTAATTTTATTTAAGGTTATGCTGATAAGCTAGCGTTTTATCGTTTAAAAACAATAGAAAGAAAAAAAAATGGCTAAGTTGTTAAAAAATTTAAATCCGCGACTGCTTTGTTTTATTTATTATTTATTTATTTTCTAATTAAACGTATTTACAAACTTTAATTCAGAACAGGTGTAAAAACAAAAAAATTTTTTTTTACAGTTTAAATTGTGGTTATGCATAAAAAAAATTAAGCAAAAATTAATTAGTAATAATAAAAAGTTATATAAAAGTGGAAACAGAAAAAATGTTAAAATTTCTGTTAAAACCGTAGAATAATGCGTAAGCATAGTACTATTAACGGCGTAAAAGCCCGCATTAAAAAGTGAACAAAAAAAAAAAGAAAAAAAAAAGAAAAGAAAACCATTCAATTAATTAATTAATTAATTAATTAATTAGTGTATTAACGTGCCAAAATATATATTATAATAATAAATGTGATTTTAGTTTTTTTTTTTTTTTTTTTAATTAAATTAAATTAATTAATTAAGACGGAATAAAATGTCGCAAACTTGTGTTGTACAAACAAAAACAAAAAATTATCAGATGCCCGATACAAGGCATTTTAAAAAAATAAAAAATAATTTAATTATAATGGAAACAAGTAATAATAATAATAATAATAATAATGATGAGGATCAGGATCCGGAACCGAATGATGATGATGATGATTATAATGATATTGTGTTACGTAATAAAAATACAACAGGAATTAATACCACCTTATTACCACCGAAATCCAGCGTAAACAATTATAAAAATAATCATTTATGTACAGCAGGTGATAATCACGTACAATCATCAGAATTAAATCAATCACCAAATATAATTAAAGATTTACATTTAGAACGTACCGATTCATTTATATTTCGTAATTATAATCAAACATTATCGATCACACATAACAATAATAATAATAACAGCAGTAGTAATGGGGATGGGGATGATGATATTGAAAAAATAGAAATAAATCGTCCATCATCAATGCCACCGCCTGTTTCATCATCATTTAAACGGGAATCATCGTTCCGTCAAAGTTGGAATAATATGTGGAAACGGAATAAAGATAAAAAGGAAAAACTACGATCAGCATCGATAACAAATATTGTTGAACGTGATACAAATAATAATAATAATGATGATGATGATGAGAATCATTTGAATAATGATGAGGAGTTTATTAGAGGGAATTCAACGCGTGGTAGTAAGGGACACGCAAGAAATAGTTCATGGTCTAGTTCCTTCAGTGCTGGGTAAGGATCTAACTAATATTTTCTAACTTCTAAAACGTCTGTTTGTTGCTTATTACATAAATATCGCTAGAGAAATTCGATTACTTTGCATTCGGTTAGGTCCGAATAAATCAATTTTCACGTATAAATAATAAATTAAGTGTTAATTTCAGGTGTTAAATTTTGATGTATTCGATAGTTTTCCCCAATCATTAGTTTATCAGATTGTTACAATTCGATATCAGCTGTGTGTTTACTTAAGAAAATTACGTTACGTTTAATTTTTTTGAATTATGAATGAGTGTGTACAGCGTATTTAGTAAGTCAAATATAAACAATTTTTTAAATGTAAACGAAAAGCATATGCTAGATTAATTGATTAATTAATTAATTAATTATTTATTTTAATTAACGATTTATACAAAAAAAAAAAAGAGAAAAATACCGAAAAAATTTACATGTGCATATAGGATAAAAACTAATTTTAATGTCGCTCTGTTTATTCTCTTTTATCGTTAATAAATCATTTATGATGGACAAATGACTGAATATAAATAAACATAGAAAATTATGTCTGTTTTTTTTTTTAAATTAATTATTAATCAAATATATTTCGGGTAGCAATTGGAATTTTTTAAGGGCAACAAAATAACAAACAACAATAATCATAAAAATTAATCGTTTGATGTTTGTTCGTTTGTTCGTTTAAAGGAAAGTACAGTGGTGGTTTTAGTACTGAGCTCCTTTTTATTTTTGTTTTTTAATTATGGTTACTCCATAGCGTAGTGTTTATTTGAAAAAGTTTTCCAGAATACCGGAAATAGTTTAGTTTTACAAGAAAAAGCTACTTTACTGTAAAGGTAAACGAATCAACTAAGATACTGAGCAGTTTATGGTGCTCTTGCTCCGGATATTAGTTAATTTTGGGGCACCATACAATACTCTATCTAAGGGATTACTAAATTTTTTTTTTTTTTTTATTAAATCCACCCCTGTAAAAACAATAATTTTCTCGTTAATTTTTATTAAAATATTCGACTAGCTAATAAGGTTTTACTTAATTACTTATTGTTACAGAATAAAAAAATTAAATATTGTCACGCAAAGTGGTTTTATTTTTGTAAAACAAAATTTTTTATTTCTATTTTTGCTATAAAAAAAAACTGCTTAACTTTGCTATAAACAGAACAAAAATAAAGAAACATAAATCTATGAATTAATTATCGAAGCTTTTTTTTCTTTCTCTAAAAATAAAAACTTTTCTTCTATTTTTGTTGTAGAAGAAAAATTGTTTTATAATTCGACGTTTACGTATTGTTTCTGTTGTTAAGGTTAAAAATGATTTAATTAATTTATTTCTACACGGTTTAAAACTAAAAAAAATCACAGGTTAAACTTGTTAATTCTTGTTAATTAAGCGAAATATTTTATTTAATCATTTTCTAATCATAATTATGTTATAAACTCATTGCTTCTTGTTTGTTTTGTGTTTTTGTTCTTGTTTATTTTTTATTACTTTAATAATTTGTTTAATATGTTGACAGACAGACAGTACGTTATTAAATATTAAATATATTTAACGGTTGGTACCTCAACTCGATTGATTTTTCATGTAAATATGTTACCCAGTTAGCTGTTGTAATTCTTCTGTTAGTTAAACCAATAAATCAATTTGTTAATATAATCACAAGGTTAGTAATAAAAACCAAAAATTCTTGAGAAAAAAATAAAAAAGAAAAGAAAAAAAAAACCAGAGAAAAGGAAACAAGTGGAGACGCCTTATGTCTATAGTTAAATTTATTACAATTGACCTGGCGTCTCCACTCGACAACCAAATGGAAATTTTTTATTTTTCATTACATTTACTCTTAGTTTTAACAGCACAATGTTTCTACTTTTATTATTAATTATGTGCTTATAGAACTTTGAAAAAAAATTTAATTTAATTTTTTTTGTTTATAAACATCTTGTGTCTTGTTGTTTCTTGTTGGAAATGTGCTTAAAATATTTGTTAAAATATTGTTTCGTTGTTATTTTCTTTTACTTTTCTGTGAATTCTGTTTTAAACCCATCATTAATCATATTTAACGAAAGAATAAATTAAGTAAATGCCATTGCTTTCAATATGGTTTAATTTAATTTAATTTTTTTTTTCTTTTCGTTGAACTAAAATACATCAATGACCTAATTTGAATGTTTCAAAAATCAGCATAAAAAAATAAAGATGACTTAGAAAAAATGATAGAAACCTCACATTGTTTTAGAGAGAAATTTTTATTTTTCATTTTTGCATAATACATAGAAATGTTGAAATGTTTGTGGTAGAGTCAACTAGTTAGTTGTTTGCATGTTAAGCAGCTTTTCTTCTACTTTGTTATTTTTTGCTTAAAGCAGACCAGTTTTTATAGCTCTTTATTTTTACCTCTATAACTATTTTTATATTATTTTACTGTTTCGTTATTAATTCGCTTATAGATTATTAACAAAAAGAAAGAAAGAAAAGATCAATAAACTAGCTAAAAATATACTTTATGTATCGTTTACGTACCTCAACCATAACTCTACGATAAAAGTCAAACAATAATTTCCTGTAAATACAACAAACTACATAAACCATAAGCATATGGCTGATACGTATAGTAATAATATTTACCGAAAAACAATTTATATCGCTACTGGAATTAGTTAAGTAAACGAATTTAGACACAACATTTGTTTAACTTTTTTTCTTTTTTTTTTTTTTGTTGTTGTTGATTTTTATTCTAGTTCTTGCTAGAATTAATTAAAAATTTAAAATGCGAATTAAATTCTCCTCTTTTTTTTTTTTTTTTTTTAATTAATTATTAATGTGGGAATTTAGAAGTAGAAACAATTTTTGTTTTTTTTTTTTTAGGTTTAAAGCGGAATATCAATGTTAATGTCAGGGTTATTATGGTGTTTTGTTGTGGCGCCTTTAATTTATTTAATTAGGTTTAGTATGAGACAGATAAGCATTTTTTTTATTACGCTTTTTTACATGGATAAAAGCTTTTTTGTAAATTATTTTGAAACGATTTTACTTAATATAATGTCCTCGCGTAATTACCGCAATTAATTTTTTTGTAATAAAATAAAATAATTCTTTGTAACAAATTGTGTATCAACCATAGAACCGAAGATTTTGTTATAAATACAGGAGTGGAGCAGGCGATATATGTATGTGCACTGTAAATCCTTTGAATTAATGCGACAAATTTCTTGGGGCATTACTGCGGAATAGTTTTGGTGATAAAAAACCGTTCAAATACCCATTTAAAGGCAGAAATTTCTGTTTTCCTGCAAACAAATGTCTGTTGAAATTAATTATTATTATTATTATTGTTGGGGGAGTTTAAACGTATTATAAATTCATAACTAACTGCTGCGTGTTTCTATTATATTTATAAAATAAAATAAAACAGACCGGGACTGTCCCCCCAATAGTAAAATCCACGATGATTTTAAAACAAATTATTTCATTTTCACCACTCCACCTTAAACTCAATAAATTATCAAGTGAGGTTGGATTTAGAATAAAAATAAATTTTATTTAGTATCGTCTTAATCGTAGTGCTTTGTGGATTAAATTTAATAATTTTTCTTTTAATTAATTAAAAACGTCGCTACCTTAACGAGTAAAGTGTATTGAAAAAAAAAACAAAAAATTAAAAAAATCTGTGCGATCTACCTATTATAAAGCTCCGTCAAAAGTGTTATTACAATACAATTTGAATAATTAATTAAATTATTATGTAAATGAGCTTCCGTTTAGCTTAATAAAAATTATTTCTCTAACTTTACCAAAACTTAATTAAAAATTAAGCGAAAAAACAAAAATAATACAAAAATTTTCAAAAGCAGGATATTCCCCCCCAGTTTAATTAATTTTATTTGTGCTTTTTAAAGCTTTTTATTGACTCTATCACTATTTATTGTGTGCACAATATCAAAAAAGAGATGATACAAAAAAAAATTTCTTGATTATTTGTTTAATTAATTAGTGAAAAATTAAAAATTGTTCAATGATGCTTTGTCGTTTTTATCTCGTTTTTGATGTTGTTGTTTCCTTGGATTTTTTAATTAATTTTATATAGAATTTATTTACTTTAATTGGTTATTCAGGAATTGAATTTATTTACTTATTTACTTAGATAATTAAAGAATTTTATTTCTCAATGTTTTATTTATTTATTTATGTGTTTAATCTGTGCGTTTTTTTTTTTTTTTAATTAAAATCATAATCTACTGGCATTGTGTAGTCGGTTAAAATAGCGCCTTTACAGTGGTTTTATTTTTTTGTTTACCTGTATTAATCCGTTTAGTAATGTAATGTAAGAAACTTAAACGGATGTTTATAATCGGTGTTATACATAAGTAATTAACTTCCTTTAACACTTTATAATCCGGTAAATATTTCAATTGTTCTATCAACGCTTAAGGCACGAAAATGTTTTTTTAATAACGACAAAAAAGCAAACGAATTTACAAACATAACCACCCTGTTTCTAACAATTAAATATTTTTTTTTTTTTTTTTTTTAATTTTATTAATTTATATTCAAAGCACATAATTTAGAAAAAAAAAAGAAAAACAAAATTTGTTATTTTATCATACAAAACGTTTTATTATTATATTTTTTTTACCTGTGTACCTGTGTTTTGTTGTGGTTAATGTTCTTGTTTAATCATTTTTAACAGAACTAAAAGTGTTTAGCCATAGCCACAGAAAGGTCATTACCAAAAGTTGAAGGATTTTTAATTTAGATAAACAAGAAATTTGTGTGTGTGTGCTGTTTTTTTCGTCTTGCAAATGAGATTACAGCCAACAAACAGCAGTAGATAATAATTTTTTTTTTTCGTTTTTTAATGAAATGAAATAACCGTGTCAGGTGTAATGTAAATAAGAAATTTTTTTTTACATAACTTTGTCTGCTTTGTTTTTGTTATCTTTTGTGTTAACGTTCCATCATCAAGGCTGTTTTGTTAACTAGAAAAATGCGTTCAGGTACCGTTCGTGTTATACACATTATAGACGCCCTAGTAACAATTATTTTTATAATTATTTTTTACTCTACTTTGGCACAGAATAATTTCTGAATACAGAAAACAGAAAAAAAAAAGTTGATTGTAATGAAGGAAGGTCAAAATACAGATTTTTCTCTCATTTTCTCTACATAAAATAGGTCAACAACGTAATACATAAACAAATAATTAAACATTTTTTTCTGTCATGCAAATTGACTTTCGTTTTAATTATTTTTATTCATTATATGTGTATGGGAGTGTGTGTAGTGTTTAGGTGGGTGGGTTCGTTGAATTAGCTTCTTTTTTTTTTTTTTTGTTGTTCAATTTTCATTATGAATTGAGAAGCGAAAATAAATGTTACAACAAGAACTATAACCGGAAAATAATTATGTTGTCACAAATAGAATTAAATTTTTTTATTTTGTTATTTATTTAAACTCATCTGTTGTGATTTGTTTTTATAGAAAAAAATTTAATTTTATTAATAGAATATTCTATCATAAATAATTACAAGGAATAAAGACAATGGAAAATACTACAAAGTCGCGTTTTTTTTTTTTTAATAAAAACACTCGCATTACAAGCGGTTTTTCACAGGAAAATGTCACGAGAAAAATCTTTTTCTTTTCTTTCTTTCACTAGAAAAATTATGTAGATGTGACTTAAAACGAGTCAAGTTTAATTGACAACGCATAGTAATGATTTTATTTATATTTCATCTTGAATATAAATTGATTTGTTTTTGTTATTTATTATTTTAATTATATTTGTGAACTGTGTACCCTATATTTGAACTTTGAATTCTAATTTAATAAAGATTTCTCTTCTGGTTTTGATTAAAACAATTTTTTTTTTATTTCTGTTATTATTTAATTTAAAAAAAAAAGAAGGCATAAAAACACTTTGTTGTGACACAACGTACAGTGTTTTTTTTTTATAATTTAAATTTAATTATCTATGTGTGGCTGTGACATTGAAATATTAATTAAAATAATTAACTGATTATCATAGGTCATAATCTAACGTTTTAAAATAAAAAAATAATAATTAAAATTAAAATTACCTTATGGGTAACCATTTTGTTTGTTTTAAACCTAACTACCTATCATTACTTTATTTACGCCATCTTTTGAGTGTACTATTTAATCATGATTTTTTTTTACCATTTAAAGCAAACACACACACACACATTTTTTAATAACCTTAGCATTGACTATGCTGTTTAACATATAAATAAAATTTAATAGAAAACTAAATTATTCAAAAAATACAAAATAAACAATAAAATGTAAATAAAATTCGTTTTTTTTTTTTGGTTGTCATACTGAAATTTAACACTTAATAAGAATAATATTCAAATTGTCGTTTATAATCGTTATATACAGCAAAAAAAAAGACAAAATTTAAGCGACTAAGCGAAATTAGCATATAAACCGACAACAGCTGAGTTGAAGGTTTTTGCTGTGTCGTTTAAACAAAAAAATTCAAAGTTTTTTTATTCTCCCTGTTTTCATCGTTTTTTTTTTTTTTTTTTCTTTCATTAAAATTATTTTTAAACAATATTCAACTGTGTTTGTGTATGTATGTAAAAAAAAAAAACAATTAAACTGGCTTAAGTCGCTGTTTTTTTTTTCAAACTATTCCATTTGGTTTTTTTTTATTAATTTTTTGATTGAAATTTTTTTTTAACGTTTCTTGTTTTGTGCAAATTTAATTAACAACTTTAATGATAATTTATTGATTTTATAAATCTGTTGGATGTTGTTGCATTATGTTTTTTTTTTTTTTTTTTTTTTCCGGTGACATGTAGTCGTTATGTAGTAACTAGAAGGTAAATAATTTTTTTTCTGTCGTCGTTTACCTGTGTACAATTAAACGTAATGGTTTTACCTTTAACGTGACGTTTACCTGCTATATTTCGTACTTAATTAGTGTTTAGATAGAGGGTATGTGTAATACTGTTTTCAGGTAGTAACACCTAAAAGAAAATTTAAATGGAAATGATGACATAAATTTGGCTTCATCGTTTTTTTTTTTTTTTTTGATGTCACATTTACGAATAAAACTGTTCTTGTGAACCACAGTGAAGACGATCACTGTCTATTATGATGACTTAACAGTAACTTTATACCATAAAAAGTGTAGTAAAAAAAACTGAAGAATTATCTTACATTTGCCTCATCAAATAAAGAAATAACAAAAATCGCTTCGTTGGCAGATGTCTTATAAATTTCTCAATGTATTTGTATGCATTTCTGGTTGTACTCTCATTATTATTACTGTTCTCACAATTCTCTATAATGGCTTAAGCTACAATTACGTTAAATTAAAGTAAAGTAAAATAAAATAAAGTAATGTCTGTAATGAGATAGAAGAAGAAGAACGAACAAACGAATCGTCGTTGTAGTTGGAGATTAGAAGAAACGATTGTTGCTCGTAAATGAATAAAATGGTTTTTAGGTATACCCGCGTACAACGGGGTTACTGCCTGTTTCTTTTTCTTTTTTATTATTAAATATTCTTAAAACCAAATCCACTACATGCTCATATGTTTTCTGTTTTTGTTGTTTTATTATTTTTTTTTTTTTATTCATTTATATGTAGTCAGTAGTCAAGTCGTATTTTCATTTTTTAACATTTTTATGTTCTATCAAAACCATTGCCGTGGTTGGTGCTGTGTTGGCTGCTCTACTATTTTTCGCAGATGGTAGAACGCTGTTTTTAGTTAGTTATTAGTTAGTTTAATTTATTCGTTTCTATTATAAAAAAAAAGTTTAATTTTTTTTTTTTTTTATTTATTAGTTTTTAAATAAAATTGTGAGACAAATACAAAAAAAAAAAAGAAAAAATTGTTTATTTGCTTAAAACGCGTTTTCATCGTTTTTATTTTGTATTAATTAAAGTTTTGAAACAAAGCAATGACCGTAGACGGTTCATTAATTTTTTTTTTTTTTTTTTAATAATAACACTTTATGGTAGATTTAATTATTAAAAAAAAATACAAAGTGTTTTTTCTCTATATAATTATAATGGAAAATGCATTTTAATTTATAATTGACAATGTTGATAGTGTGGTGTTTTGTGTGTTATTAAATAAAATTATGTGAATTTAGTAATTAACACATTCAGTAATTACTTTTAAATGTGATTTTGTGCTTTTTTTTATTATTATTATTATTATTGGATAAACATAGAAAAATTTACAATCAATCCGGCTGCTTTTGATTAATTTTACTTTTAATTATTTTTTTTTTCTGTAATTTTGTATGACACGAAAAATATCAGCGATGCTTTGCTTTGTACAAGGTATAACCGGTTCAAATACAACAGAAAAAACAAATAAAAACATAACTGATGGGAACAACAACCAGAACAACAATAATAATAATAATAATAATAATAAGGAAAAGATAACAAATAAAGTAAAATTATTAAAGAAATCTAGGTAAAATAATTTATATTTCTCTTTGTTTCTTTTTTTTTTTTTTGACGTTTAAAAGTTTGAGTCTTAGATGTGTGATAAGAAGAATTTTTTCTTGTGGTTGTTTTCTTTATCGCAAATTTCTTTTATTTATTACACAAAACAACGACACACGTATAGGGAAATTTAAATAAAATTAGGAAGTTTGCCTTGTCCACACAAATAAATATGAAAGTAATTATTTATTACATAAAAAAAAAGTTAAGTGAAATGATTATTAAAACAGCAGCAGCAGCATAAATCGAAAAATATAAAACGTAACGAAAAAAACCAATTCTACGTTTGCGGTGTACACAATTGTACACGTGTCGTTTGGTTATTTAATACATTAAAAAAAATATAAATAATCAATACAGAAATATATATAAGAAAGAAGTAATACTTTGACCGTATTACACAATTTAATTTAATTGATTTTAAATTATAATAATAATTATAATGAAGTAAAAAAAAAAAAAAAAAAAAGTTTGTTTCATTACAAGAAACTCACGTGTTTTGTTTTATATAAAAATTTGTGTTTCGTTAAGCTTTTAACGGTTGCCTAGCTGTTATAATTATTGTTTTGTCTAATTTGTTGACGTGAAACAATAATTTACTGTTTCTTCTACCATGGTCATATTCTTTATTGTGCTGTTTATAACGTGGAGCATTAATATTAATTTTCATTTCGTAATTCTATCCAACATAAGAAAATATTACAAAATTTTATTACCTAGTAGTAAATGTACGTCGGTTGTATTACTTAATTAATAAATTAAAAAAAAAAAAAAATGGAGTTTCGCGTTCTTTTTTTTTTTGAATATTTTAATTTTTTGCATAGCAGGCTAATTCTTCATTATTTTATACAAGTAGGTGCATGTCTTAGCTTATGCATTACGTTTTTACATTTTTATTTAGAAAAAACTCTGATTAATTCTGCTTAATTAATTACAGCGTTTTTTTTTTTTTTTCAATCTTCAATTAATGTTAACAGTTCTTGGAATTATTGTTTTGTTCTGTTTTTTGTTTTCTATTAATACTTTGACATTCATTTGTATACGTATAATGTATTTTAAGCGAGCGAAAACAAAGCTTAAACTTCTGACGTCAAAATCTAATAAAATATAGAAAAATAAAATTTATTTACCTTAAATTCTAATGCACACCTGTAATGATGATTATCAAAAAAAAAAAATATATATAAAATTTTATATAAAAATAAACAGACACGGAAAAAAACAGTGCAGGTGTTTTATTATTATTGCTTCTTATCATTAAATTATTGACAATTAAATAAAAAAAAAAATTAATTTTTCATTACTGATAAGATTTTTGGCGAAATTTATTGAGTTTATAATGCGTTGCTTTAAAGAAATAAAAAAATATATATATTTCGGGTGTTTTACAAGTGTTTTATTTATTTATTTATTATTTATAATGAGAGAAACCTGTTTATATTTTTGGGTGTACAAACATCGTTTAAAGGTCATTCTGATGGCGTCAGACTGTTACATTTCTTACATTAACGCCTTTTTATTACACTTGATTGATTTTACAGCGATCTATGCTTCTGGTAAAATAATCCTTTATCTGCCTTAAAGCGATTTACACAACAAAAATGTTTTCAACGTATTTCCAAGCTAATTAACAGAGAAAACTACAAAGAAACATAATTTCCTTATTAAACATTCCGGTAGTCATAATACATTCGATATTCGGAATAATTATTTATTTATTGCATAATAATTTTAATTGTATAACCGAGAAGCCTCTCTAACTTTTAATTTATTTGTTATAAACAAATAAACAGTTTTGCAAACAGTTTTTAATTGGTTATTATCTGCGCATTACTTAATTAATAAAATTTTATTTATAAACTAATAAAAAAATAGAAAAAATTTTTTTATTAATTTAATTTTTTTTTGTTAGTTTAAAAATGAAGTGACCCTGTCCTAATTTTTATTAAACAAGGAAAAATATTTATTTTTTGATGTCATTCAACTAATTATTATCAGTTTTTTTCTTTTTTCTTTTTTGGATTCAGAGCTTGTTCCACTTGACTAGCTATTATTATAGTTTTATTTTTATTATTTAATCTTTAACACTAACTGATAATTATTAATCTATAATTGAATAACAGAAAAAAAAAATTGAATTAATTTTTGTTTTAATCTTTGATTATTTAAGACAAAAATTTATACCATCGCATATTATTTTATATTTTTTCTTATTAGCTAATTTATTCATGAGTTCAAAAATGTAAAAATATTGAATCTAGCATAAGATTTGGCTGAGTTACAGCCAATTTACTTCGACTACTACCCTCAAAACAGTGTTTATGACCGGTTTTTTTTTTTTGGTGGCCAAAATACACAATTTTTCCATGTTCCAGACCACTACGTTTCTAAAATTTGTACCAGTGCCTATAATATTATATTTTATTCTTTTAGAGTATTTATTCCTGAATTCAAAAACATAAAAATATTGACTCTAGCATTAGATTTGGCAGAAAAAAAAAATTATTTCTCAAGTTATAACAAAAAAAAAAAAACAGAAAAAAACCATTTCTGCGCCTAAACATTTCTTCAATTCTCATCCACTTTGGCTTAATATTTTATTTTAATTAATTAATTTTTTAATGCAAACATAAACATTTTATTATAAACAATTATAAATTTTATTATTATAATTATTAATAATAATATTATAATAAACAAACAAACACACAGAATATGGTAAACAAATGTTTATAAACATTAAACAAAAAATTTACAAATTTTTGTAATAATTTTTTTTCAACATTAAAGTCATGGTCAACAAATTCTAAATAAATTAATTAATAAATTAAAACAACAAAAAAAAAATTGTTTCTTAAATAATTTTTATTAGACAAAATTAAAAATACGCAGCAGCAGCAGCAAGAACAAGAGCAGCCACAGATAGTTATGCTGTGTAATTTGTTGTTAAATTTCATAATTTCATAGTTGTTGTGCGTTTTAAATAGAAATTTAGAATTATTTTTAAATCATAATAATAATTATAATCATCTGGATTAAGTAAAGACGTGACTTAAATATAAATGACTTTAACGCACAATATTCTTCGTCTACATGTTTTTGTCGTCGTCGCACTGTTACAAACAATTATTATGCGAACACACCGGACTGGTATTATTCCTAGTTTATAAATAAATCTGATCGGATCATACAACACTAAATATTTCGTTTATTTATAGGAATTAATCAACAACAAGCTTTTTTTTTTTTTTAATACATAATTAACTCTTGAAATTTTAAAGATTTTTTTTTCTTTTTATCTAATGTAAAGAGAAGCGCTGTGAGCTACCTTAAATGATTAATTTGTTTTGCGTATTTTATAAACATTAACAAGTAATTAAAAATGAAAAAAAAAAATTATTTTTCTTTTAATGCTTTTTCAGGAATTTACTGTTTGCTACTTTTACGTCATTCAGGATTTTATTAATTTCCATTTCTTGTCGTTTTTTATTTTTTACCTATTTTACTTGTGGTTTTCTAATAATAAATAATTTTTGTTTTTTGATCTAATTTTGTTGCTTGATCTTTTCGTTATGAAAAATATTAAAGATTGTCATCGTGTGGGTGTGGGCTAAATTATTAAAGACATTACTGACGTAATCAACAAAATAAATAAATGCGTGGTCAATACAGATCGTTTATTATGTCTTCCAGATTCCTTATAATTATCCTACAGTAAACTCACAATTTATGTAAAAACTTTGCCGCTGCCATAAAGTCTGTTGGTCACCAAAAATAATCAAAATAAAATGGCGATGAAAAGTGGAGTTTCTTTTTCTAATTAAAATACAGGAATTACGTTTAATTAAATATTTATTTACAATTTTTCTTATATTCTTTGTTTATTTATTTAAAATTTTCAATTAAAATGCTTTTCTCCTACACAATTTAATTAAATAACGGAAAATTTCACCAACACGTGCTTTGAGTGTCATTTGTTATTTTCCTTTAATTTTTTATTTTGTTTATAGATGGCTTTTAATAAAACGCAATTATCTGGTTCTTACGTTACTAGGAAAAATTTTTAATAGAACTTTTAATTAAGTTAATACAAAAAAAAAAAAGAAAATTTTTTTGATAGAGCTTTCAACCGGGCGTAATTTTGCTTTAATCCTGAATTATTTATTTATTTAAATCAATTTTTTATTGATTTTATTTTTATTTATTCTTTTTAAAATTTCACCTAAACTCTAACTGATCATGCAATGACTTTAAGTAGTGGGAAATTAAGCTGATGTACAGTTTTTATACTATAAACAATTAAATATTGAACTTGAATAATTAATTTTGTTGTTTTTTTTTTAATTTAATTTTTCTATTGATTTAATAAATGTTTTTAAATTAGGTCATCGATTATTGTAATTATTTATTAAGAGTTAATCATTGGTTTGTATCATTTTATAGCTTTAGCTACGTTGTAATTAAAAATGTTAAAACGGAAGTTTTATGCTTTTAGCCAATTCTATTCTGTTATTTTTTTTAATTAATTAATTAAAAAAATTGATTTAAATCTACAGTACTAATTCTAATTCAGCTAACGGTAACCGGATAATTAACATAAAAATTAAAAAAAAAAATCTTTTGTCGTGCTTTACCGACATTTCTATTTTTGCAGCGTTTTTAAAAGCTCTCATTTAATTAAAAAAAAAAGGTAAAATTAACAGAAAAGGATGTTGATTACCTAAAATTATATTTTTTTAAATATAAATTAAGTAATTTTTGGTTTGTGGCCAACCGAAACATACAAATTTTCGCAAAGGTAACAAAAAAAAAAATTACCGTGCAACAGACCATTGCTAATGTTTTTTTTAATTAATTAATTTTTTTTTTATTTGTTGTAATAATATCGATGCAAAATGTAACATAGGTTGCCTGTAAAAGCACGACGATTTATTTAATTTCTTTTTCTTTTTTTTTTATTAATATTATACGTAAGCCGCATGTATCGTGTTAAATAAGCGTCGTGTAAAAAAGAATTTATTTATTTATAAATAAAAAGAAATAACAGAAAACGATTCATAAATTGAACATTTTTTTATTTTATTTGTTATTAATTTTATCGTTTCGTTTAATGTTTAAAAAAAAAAAAAAAAAAAACGAAAAAATAATCGTAGGTTCACTAAACTCTTATGCAAATTTGTTGCTTTTTTTTTTTCTTTTCTTTTTATTTCTTTAAGCAACGTATTATCATAATAAAGCGAAAATTCTTTAATGTTTTTATTAGCGTTGAGTATTTTATATACAAAAAAATATTTATATTAATTAAGAAATAAACTTAAGCTGTGTTATGTCACTGAGTTTATTTTATATAACTAAACTATTGACTGGATAAATAATTATTTAAATCATAAAACTAGTTTATGCTTAGCTGTACTTGGTTCTTATAAAGTAAAAGTTTTCAGTTGATCAGTAAACTTCTGAATTAATTCTTTGTTTAATATATAATAAAATAAAAATTATTTTGCCTTGCGTTAAACGTAATAGCGACATTCTTGTTGTTTTATGATTTGAAAAAAAAAATATATATAATAATCTTGGCAATAATAAACACATTGTAAAAGAAAGAAAATAATAAAACAATGCGCATGCGTTGATTACTTAAATATTTCAAAAAAAAAAAAACAAAATTCGGTTGTTTTTTACTATATAAATGACGAAAGACACAAGTGTTGTTTGTTTCAAGTGGTGAAATTTGACGTAAATTATCTAATCTCAGGGGGTGTTTTTGAAATAAAAAAAAAAAATATTTAACACCGTGAATTATTTCAGGATTTCCGGATAATTACATTGTAGTGTCAATAAAAGAAAACTTTAGAAAAATGTACTTCTAGTTAGTTCAAAGTTTTTTATTTAAATTGAAAAGATTAGATTAAGGTTAGATTTCAGGAATTTATGGATGTTGGTTTAAGAAGTTTTAAGGTACTGTACGAATAAAGAAAATATATTTCGTTGCTAGTAATCTAATACTCTTGACTGATTGGCTGTTAGTGAATATTTCAGGACTTCTAGTATTTAGTCCCGATACCTTAAAACAAATAATTTTCGCGAAATCATTTCCACACTGTCCATTAACCATAAACAAAGGCCACACAAAACATGAATTTTTTTGTTTAATTATTTATCGATTTGCTTATACAACATTAATTTCATTTAAAACAATTTCATTTTGTTATTTAATAATAGTTTTGGTGTGAAACGTTTAATTTTTTATTCCTTTCTTTTATTATTATTGTTATTGTTATTTAATAAAATTATATAATAATAATAATAATAATAACGAATCAATTACATTAATATTTTGTGTTATTAAATAAAACTTTCCAAAAAAAAAAAATAATAAATAAAACAAAGTTACTTAGCACACGCATTTTAATTTATTTTGATTAAAGTTAATTGATTTTGATTTTTTTTTTTTGGTGTACATTCAATGATTGTTATTTAATTTTTATTGTAATTAAATTTAATTAATTTTTTTTGTTTATAAAAGCCCTTTTAAAAGCCTTTTTAAGACCCCTCTGTCGTATGACAAAAACTAAGAAATATTTTTCATCAGTAAATGACCTTTAAACACCAAACAAATTGACACCAAAAAGTAAATTTGTCTGGCTGATTATATTTAATTTTATAAATTTTTTAGCATATATAAACCAAGGTTATATAATTTGAAATTAATGTTAAAACTGTAATCTGATTACGTTCTGTACGTTTTGTGTACTTAAATAAACTTTGTTATGGCTTTTAAAAAAAGAGAGAAAAATGGTTAACAAAAAAAAAATGTTTAAATGCGAATTAAGGACTTTTACCACTTAAATTGTAGGGTTTCAAATTAATTTAACCCTTTTTTGTACATTAAAAACTCTTTAGACTTATTTATTAACAATATTTCATAATTAATTTCGATAATTAATGAAGTTTTTTAACCTTTTTTAATGCGTTTCAAATTAATTATTAAAAAAAAAAAATGTATCAAAACGTTTTTATCTATGTGTGCGTTCGCTAATAACAAAAAAAAAATTAAATTAAATAAATTCGATAAATAAACAATAAAACAAAAACACAATACATATAATAATACTATCAAAATGATAATTAATTAATTAATAAATAAATTGAGACAATAAAAGAAAAGAAAAAAGTAAAAAAAATCAGCGAAAAATTGATTAACGTTGTCTGTGAAAGGAAAGTGATAAGTGTTTTGGTTTTTTTAATCTGCGTGGCAATTTTTTTTTTTTTTTCGGTACTTTTACTATTGTTTTGTTTTATTCTATTGTTCGGTTATTATAAATTAACACCGTAAATCTGAGGTGAATTTTTTTGTATGGCTACCAGTGGTAACGATTTTTAAAGTTTTCCATTTCCCCGTTTATTAACCAGCAAATGTGATAAAAGAAAAATTTTATTAATGAACACAATAAACATAATAATTCAGGTATTACGTTTATGCATTTCTATTGCTTTATTATTTACCAGAAACATCACGAGATTCTATTAAAAAAAAACAAAAAAAAATTTATCTTATCTGTCGACATTTCTTTTCACAAATAAATTTTCCCAACCTTTTTTTTTTGAAAATTGTGATTACACCTTGTTATCGGTTGGGCTTTAATTGCACAGGTGTTTTATGATGGTTTTTTGTTTGTTTGCCAAAAAATAATAATTTTCTTAATCAAAGTAATAAGCGATAAGAAAAAAAAATAAAAATAACTAACAAGACAGGTGTACACGATTAATTAATAATTTTTAATCAGTTTTTTTTACCTGTCTACAGTTTTGTTTTTTTAAATTTATATATTAATTAATTAATATTTTTTTTTTTTAGATCAACAAATAGCGTTGGTTTAGGAATACGTTCAGCACCATCCACCCCAATGTCACCATTACAAGGTCATATTGATTCACACCATGGACAGAGCACCGTCTACTTAAATTCACCAATTACAAAAAGTCCTAGTCATGCATCATCAAAGAATGATATCAAGTAAGTTAAAAAGACACAAAAAAAAGCAAAAGAATTTAACGAAAAATGACTCACAGAAATTTCAATAATTATTCATCAGCAATACAGTGGTGGTACAAAGGTTAATAAAAATCCTAATTACTTTTATCTTTAATAATAAAAAATAATAATAAAGAATTAAAAAATTACATAATCATTGAAATAGTGTCACCCATGTGACGATTTTACCTTTTTTTAGCACGTCAAACACCACTTATTACGTCCAAACAAAAAAAAAAAAAAGATAAAAACAAATTATTTTGTTGCTACTTCACGCATATATTGTGGGAGGGAAAAAATATATTTTTTTGACTCATTATGGAATAATATTAGGAAATCAGGTTTTATTTTTAGATAAATTTATTAGACCAATTATTATTTTTAATAACGAATATTTCGATTAATTATAGAACGATGATTTATTTGCTATAGTAGCGAAAAAAAACAAAAATGGCGTTTGTAAAAACCGTTAAATTTTTTTCAAATAAAATCATTACCAACATAAATATTGTTGATAATCTAAAATGTCTACACATTTAACAGACTGATTATTATTTTATTTCATTGATTGATTATTAACCATAATAATCCTATTAATAATTTTTATAATAACAATTAATTAAATATTTTTCGTAAAATATTAAACAAAAAACCAAAAAAAAAAATATTGTAGAAATAAATATTAATTTTTTTCGATTAAATTTCCTTCATTAAGTAATTACAAAAAATTTATTTTCTTGTTATCATAATAATAATAATAATATTTTTGAATGTTTATAAAATAAAATCATCAACAAGCTCATTCCAATGGTTGTGTACGGGTTCAACCATAGCTGAGTTAGATGAGCAGCACCAATTTATAATCAGGGAAAAATATAAAAACGTTATCAACGAAATTTTTTTTTATCTATCACACATACCAGTAATGGATTTTACATTAAAAATAAATAAAAAAAAAAAAAAAAAGGCAACAGCTAAATACTGAGTAAAAAGCGATGAAAAATTACCTCACAAACTCCTTGTGTTAATAAAACGAAAATAGCAGCGAAAAATCAAAAAAAAAATCACAATCTCTGTATCCACTCTAATAATAATAATTATTATTTTTTTTACTTACATTATTTATGCCTGTGTCCCATCTGTATTGGTTTTATTTATTTTTTCCTAGAAATATAAATTTTTTAATTATGCCTAAGATAACAAAAAATAAATTTACTTATAAAACTTTTTTTACAACCATTACGTATTAACACACGTTTAAAGTCATCGGGTTTTAGTGTTAATACAAAAATTTGTATTTATTCATTAAAGAACATTTGAACAAGCAACACACAATTGTTAATTAATTATTTAATTAATTAGTGTTTCTATGTGTTGTTTTGTTTACCATTTTTTTTTTTTTTATTTTTTGTTAACCAAAACGTGTTAATTATTATTTAATTGGAGAGAGAGAAAGAACAAAAAAAAAAATGTGATTTTCCAATGGTACAATTGGATTACAAAAAAAAAACGAAATAATTTAATTAAAGTGTGCGGTGTTCGGTGTTCACACGTTATTTTCTTGTTTAAATTAATTAATCAATTAGAAATGTCAAATTATTATTATTTAATTAATTAAATTACTTTGTTTTGTGTGGGTGTGTGTGTGTTTGCGCGTATTTTTATTTATGAATGAAATAGAAAATGAATATTCAGTGTGTTCTTTCTGTTTTTTATTCAGTTTTTTTTTTTTTTAATTAATTGTGCCTAATACACATTTGTCGTTGGATTAATTATTACTGATAAATTATTAATTAAATTCTCTATTATCGGATTTTTTTTTTATTAATTAATTAATTAATTAATTAATAAAAATTACGGGAATATAGAAAATTATTCATAAAAACTGAGTGATTTTTCATGTAAAAAAAAGAAAAGAAAAAAAGATTTTTAATCCTAATGTAATTATGTTTATTAATTAATTAATTAATTAAATCAAGAAAAAGGCATATTTTGTGTATTATTTAAAAATTAAAAAAACGTAAAAGAAAAAGTTTCAATTAAAACAATAAAATAGGTAAACAAGAATGAATAGATCACCAACGTTTTTGTGTAATGATGATGATTTATCAAGCGTTTCAAGTAACTCAATTGAACATGATAATGTGTAAGTTTTTTTTTTAAATTTATTATTAGATAATTATTATGTGTATTATGCGTCATAGAAATTTATTATTAAAAAAGTCTGCATTTCTATGTATTTTTTTTTATATATAACTCAATCAAACAACCCCAGATATTTTAAGTAAGGCTTAGGAAAAATTACTCATTAGCCTAATCAGTGTTTAGTTATCTATCTACAGTTTCAAGATAGTAAATACATAAATCTTATCACATTAATATCTTAAAGTTTAAATTAATTTATAAAAACTATTTTAACACGTAAAGTGAAAAAACTCCTAATCACTCTCTGGTTTATTTTTATTTTTCTTTTTCTCGCTATGTTTATTTACATTAAATGCTGGCAAAATACGTTGAAAAAAAAATTCATTAAAACAACGTAAATAGAATAAATAATATAACTGACTGAGATACATCAATAATTATGGTTGAAATTATACAAAAAAAAAAAAACAATTATTTTTAGATCCTAGAAAAATAGTAAAAAAAAAAATTTCTTGTGTATCCAATCAAGATGTTTGTTTATTTTAATTATAATTAACGCAAGTAGAAAATAAAAAAAAAACATTGACGTAGGTATAACGGAGTAAATGTGAAATAGATTTTTTTTGTGATTTGACCGATGTGCTTCCGTTTTTTTTTTAAAGCTTTTAATTATCAAGTAAAAAGTTTTGATTCTCTCGTTAATACCGAAATTAAACGACAGGGATTTGAGAGAGAATACAAATTTATTAATAAAAAATTCATTGAGACAAACACAGAAGCTGTATTTAGGTCAATTCATTTATTTATTACACCACAAACGTACATAATGTGTTGTCCTAAATAACAGACAAATGCCTGATGGGCATTTATTATCCATAAATAACAACCGCCGAAAAAAAACCTAATTTAATTACTTTAGTTTTGTTTCTGTGTCATTTTTTGTTTTTTGTATTAAAGGTGTGGCCACAAAAAGCAACTTATTGTACTTAAATTTTCCCTATTAATCAAGGATAAATATTTCTATAGTAAATATGTGCACACCTTGTTTCTAGTTATTTAAGACAAACTAAACGAATTGTAAATTAATTTAAAGTAACCAGAAATCTTATTTATTCACTATTTAAATTTTTTTATTATTATTTTACGATAAATCGATAAATTTATATTTTAATTGAAAAAAAATTTCAATCAAAATAAACAGAAGAAAGAGAAAATTATGCAAAAAAAAAATTATAAATTATATGAATAAAAATCCAATAAAAAACCAATAAATAATAATTTAAAAGAGCATTAAATTGTCTATGGTCAAGGATAATTAATTAATTAATTAAATTTTTATTTTAATTTATTTACAGATCAATAAGATCAACATCAGCACCATTATCAGCTGGTTCAACAGTATCATCAGCTGGTGTAACAATTGTTAATAATCGTAGTACTAGTCCACATCCAATAAAATCATCAAAAATTGATTCAAGTGATAAGGAAAAGGATAATAATAATAGTAAAGATAGTAAGGATAGTAAGGATAAGGATCGTAAAGAGAAAAAACGTAAAGAATTAAGTAGTTCAAGGCAGAAAAAATTTCATCGTCATTTCCAACAAGTTTCCAATGATGAACGCGTTATTAATTGTTTGTTTGATTCTTATTTTCAATTAATTATCACGGTATCACCATTATTAATCCTTTGTTTTTCTTATTAGATTTCTCTTGCGCACTGGTTAGTGATATTTTATTACAAGGACACTTATATATAACAGATAATTACTTTGCATTTTATTCAAATGTATTTGGTTTTGTTACCAAGGTACGTAGTACACACTAATAACGATAAAATAATTTAAAATTTTTCTATTTTACTTTAGTTATTAATACCAACGGTTAGTGTTGTTAAAATATCAAAAGAGAAAACAGCGAAAATAATACCAAATGCTGTTGGTGTTGCAACAATTGATGAACGTCATGTGTTTGGTAGTTTTATGTCACGTGAGGCAGCATTCCGATTAATGTTAAGTGTATGGCGTCCCGTTGCACCGGTTGAACCAGAAATTGAAATACCACCAAAAGTTCCTGATGTTGAAATATCAGAATGTTCTATTGAAGATGATAGTAGTTGTTCAGTTAGTGGTAATGAGAGTCCATCACAAATTCAAATGTCACTAGTGCCACCAGATGTTACACAAACGGTTATAAGACATCGTGCCATTGTACCAACAGCTGTTGATGGATTACAATCATCTGCTGAAGGTAAAGGAGTTTTTTTTTTATTATTATTGTTTTACTGTTTTCCCTTTTTTATTCATTAATGTTTTATGCTATCGATTTTTTTTAGATGTTTCCATAATTGAAAGAAAAGAATTAATTAATTCAACACCGATAAAAATACAATTAAATCCACCGATTATATCAACAACAACAACAACAACAATAGCACATAATTTAAATAATAATCTAACTACAATTAATAATAATAATAATAATAAACATATAAAATTCCACATAAAATTTCCAACAAATTTCCATATAGTTTATTTAGGTGTAATTTTATCAATAATCTTATCATTATTATCAGCATTCTTATTTTTACGTATACAAGATATTCAAGCAAAAACAAATTCCTATTCACCACTTGATTTTAAATGGGTACGTTTATTTATTTACTTATTTATTTTTTTTTTTTGTTTCTTATTTATTTAAATTTTTAATTAAATTTTTAATAAACAGAGTGGTGGCATCGGACAAAATCTCGATGTTTATAATGAGGTTGTTAAATGGCAAAAGGAAATGCAAACAAAAAGTGTTGAAGAAGCACAAATAATATTAAATTCAAATTTGGAACAGATAGCTAAGGTAAATTTAATTTAATTTAACATGTTTATTGTGGTTAATGATATAATTAAATTTTTTTAATTATTTTATAGGTACGACAAAGTCTTGAAACTCTTTCGGTGTTAATACATGATAAAAATTCACCATACTTTTCACAAACAATTAATAATAATAATAATAATGAAGGAAGCATTGGTGATGACTATCAAACATCTCAAAGTGATAGTGATATAAATAGTAATAATAATATTAATAATAATAATAATAATAATGATAATAGTGGACTACAAACAGATAATATAAACTTGGATAAAGGTGCAACGTGACTATATTTTCTTGGTGATTAGAGATAAAAAATAATTTTTGTTTTAATTTAAGAAAAAAAAAAAAACAATGGGAAAACATTGAAAAGAAATTATTAAGTTTAATTAATTTATAATTATTATATAAAATATTATTATTATTATTATTATTATAAACACCCTAACCAACCCCTACCACCTACTCCCCCACACACACATTCAAATTAAATTTGAACGTACAGCAGAAAGTAATTAAAAAAAAGTTAGAAAAGAAAACGAAAAAAATTTGTTATAAAAAGTTATTTAAAAATAAATAAAAATCCTAGTCAAAAAACATAAATATTTTATGTTTTATAAAAAAAAAAAAATAAAAATTTAATTAAATAAATAATTAATAAAATTAAAAATCAAAAAAAAAAAAATCATTTCTTTGCTCAATTCGTTAATTAATTTGCAAATCTTAGTCTTGTTTTGTTGAGTTTTTTTTTTTTACCATATTGTGAATGAAAGTTATTAATTAATTATATTAATTAAAATTACTGTTAAAAGCAGGAGTTTTTTTATTAAAAAAAAAAATAGTTTTTAAATTCTCCTGTGATTAATTAATTCAATTCAATTCAATTCTGATTAATGAATTTTCTGCACATTTAAAATGCTTTGAAAAATGACGTTTTTCAGTGATTTTAATTATTTTTTTAAAATTAAATTAAATAATTAAAATAAAAAGAAATTTTTTTTTAATCATATTTCAGCAGACAATATAATGTGTAGCCCTCGATATAACACTGTATTCGGTTTTAATCATAACGTTTGAACAACATTTAAACAACCCACTTAACGTTTTTATTGTTGTTTGTTTTTTTGTTGTTTAATTAAATATTCTTGAATCTTATCAAGTTAACAGAAACGTAATTACAAAAAAAAAAATTATTTTAATAAATAAATAGATAAATAGATAAAAAAAAAAAAATTAAAAATAATTCTCAATATTTGTGCTTTAGTAGGAAGAAATAAGCAAAAAAAAAAAAAATTAAAATCAGCCAAAGAGGAGAACATAATTGCCAAATATTTGTTATTTGTGTTTCTTAATTAATCTTAACAAAACAAGAAAAGAAAGATAGTAAAGAAAAGAAAGGAAAGGAAAGGAAATACAGTAAAAATGATTACGTAAAATTAAAAATTAATTAAAACCAATGTGATAGCGCGATAAAAAAAGAAATAGGAAAAAACGGATTAAAGAAGAAAAACTTAGTTGAAAAGCCTTAGAATAAATTTCTTTGTTTGTTTTGTTTTGTTCTTTTTATTTTAATTAATTAAAAAATTATGAATTTAGTACAGGGTTTAACAAAAAAAAAAAAAATAAATAAAGAAGAAGAAAAATAAAAATGAGCAAATTATGTTGGAAAATTTAATGAGAAAAATCGTTTAATTACCACACCGCACCTGTGATAAATATTTTAAAAAAATATAAAAAGAGCGGAAAATGTTTTATTAATTAACAAAAAATAATAAAAAAAATTTATGTGCAATCATTTCTTATTAATTAATTAATTTATTTATTTATTATTTCCTATTCATTAATTAATTTTAGAGCAAGAGAGATTAAAAAAATATAAATGCGCCGAAAATTATGCAAAAATGTATAAACATTTTTTTTTTTGGTTTTTTATTCAAAAATTGTCAATTTTTTTGCTAATTAATTAATCAATTAAATGTCAATTGTTAATTATTTATTCGGATTTTTTTGTTTTATTATTTTCGCTAAACGATCTTTGCTTTTATTTAATTAAATTTAAACAGCAAGCTGTATTCAAACGCTTTTTAATTAATAATTCAGATAATAAAGTAGAATTCACTAATAACATCAACATAAATAGTTTTATTTAATAAAACTCAGAATTCGTCGTTTTAATTAATACAAAAAAAAAAAAAAAAAAAAAACTCAACGTGAAAAGCAATTATTATTTATTATTATTTTTCATGCAAATTATTTTTTTTTTGTATATAGAAAGTTAATTAATTAATAAATTATGTAAGCAGATAAAATAAATAAAGAAGAAAATGAAAAATTGTTTGATTGATTCAAAGATTAAATAAAATTAAAAAAAAAAATAAAAATTAAAAATTGTGTTATGTATTATGGAAGTAAAAAAAAATTATTAATAAAAAAAAAAACCCATTTTTAGACATTTAAAACAATTAAAGTTAATAAATTAATTAATCAGAATTAAGAAAGAAAAAAACCTTTAATCTGAGTCCACACCTGAATCCTTTGAAGTTTTAATTAAAAGAAAACAAAACAAAAAACGATACCAAACAAAATGGATGTCTTTTGTCACATCGTAGTGGCAAAACCTCGTGCATTTTCCACCTTAGTCAGCCGTGTTTACCAATTAATTGTTCATTAATTATCTATCTGATTAATAATTTTTTTTTTTTACGTAATAATATAAAATGAAATAAAATTCAGGTAGGTCAATGTAACAAATAAATGTGCAATAACCATGTGATTATGATTTGTGTTTGATACACACATACAAGATGTTTTTTGTTTTGTTTTATAGATAAACTAATTAATTAAAAAACCACGTTTATTTACATAATAAATTACCAAGTTTTAAGCATCGTTTTGTGTATTTATTTGTCGTCTCTATTTGTCAGCAGAAAAGTATTCACAAATAAAACATTTTATTCTAATTTAACCAATTTCTGTCTTAATTAAAAACTGAAAACTGCAACAACAACCAAAACAATGAAAACACAGAAAAAAAACTTCTTTTATTTATTTAATTAATTTTTGGTATTTTTATTATTCACTTGTCTTGAATTTTTCAATAAATAATTTAATTTTTTTTTTTTGTTTTTAATCTTTTCATTCATTAAATAATTTCTACTTATTGTCTAATAAAAATTAAAAATTAAAAAAAAAGAAAACAGAAAAATTAAGGGAAAGAAATATTAATTTTTTCTCTATTTAATTTGATTACATAATTGTTTGGGTTTAGTTTGGTTTTACTGTGGGTGAGTTTGGGTTACGCATTTTAGTGGTTATTGCATTTGTGGTGTGGGTGGGTTGGATGTTTTATATAATAAATATACAAATGAGATTACAATATTTATATGTATGTATATATATATAAATAAATTAATTAATTAACAATTTTAGTTACTAATTTTTCTTCAATAAATAACAACAAAAATTTAAACATTATTTGAGATAAATTCTTTGCGTCTATAAATAAGCTTTGGTTGAATTTGATTCGATTGGTTATTGCATTACCCAATATCTTGGGTACGGTATATAAATTAATGGTGGTTTGTAGTTGCCTCTGAATGCTCCTTACATAATCTCGATTAAAAATCTAGTCATCTATCTTTAACAATAATTTTAAAAAATCGTTTTCCTTTCAATTCTTCCATACAATAAATATCTCAACATAATATATGAATAAAAAAAAATAATAAAAGTTGTTAAGCGTCTTTTCGGGGGGGTTTACCTTTATAGGCATAATTGTTAAAATGTTAAAATGGGGGGAGTAATAGATTGGTTATTAATTAAATAATTAAAATGTGTTTAAAAAAAAAAAAAAAAACTTTTTTTTCTTTTCCTGAACACACATGGGACCGCCAAAATGTTTTAAAAATACTGGTGTTGCTTTTGCTTGCTGTTTTTGTCTTGTGTTTAATTGTGGGGAAAAACTACTTTAGTTTGCCACATATTTCATTGGTGTATTCAGAGCATTTTGCTTTACCACCAAGATCACCAGTTAAGTATTTAGCCTCTTTAATTACTTCAAAACAGGCCTTTTCAATTTTATCACCTTGTTCAGTGAGACCCATGTGTTTCAACATCATAACACTAGATAATAATAATGCGGTTGGATTTGCTAAATCTTTACCAGCAATATCGGGTGCTGTACCATGAACCTAATTAATTAAATAAAATAATTAGTGAACACAAGTGTATACAAAGAAAAACAAAAATAAACATACAGATTCAAAGAGAGCACCATTTAATCCCATATTACCGGATGGAGTCAAACCAAGACCACCGACTAGACCAGCACACATATCAGATAAAATATCACCATACAAATTTGGCATAACCTAGAAAAAAAAAACGAAAAAAATTTAAATCTCTCAAAAAAGATGACAAGATGAAGATGAAATTGTAAAACACAAACCAAAACATCAAACAATCTTGGATCCTGAACCATATTCAAACAGACAGTATCCAAATATCTTTCCTCGAATTTAACTTCTGGATGTTTTTCTGCAGTCTCGCGACAACACCTCAAAAACAAACCATCTGACATACGCCTATTAGAGAAGGATGCACAAACAAATTTTTTAATAACATTTTACGATTTTATGTTAATTAATAATAAATAAAACGCACATGATGTTGGCCTTGTGGACGACAGTCACCTTACAACGATTATTATCTTTAGCATATTTAAAAGCGTATTCAGCGACACGTCTTGATGCGTCCTCGGTGATCAATTTAATACTTTGGACAACACCATCGACAATTTCATGTTCGATACCAGAATATTCACCTTCAGTATTCTCACGAATTGTTACAACATCGACATCATCGTAAAGTGTTTTGTAACTGAATAAACGAAGATGATTAATTGCGTTAATTGTAGTTAGTGGAACAGGGAAGATATTTACCCATCCAAACTGCGACAGGGTCTTACGTTAGCATAGAGATTAAACTCTTTTCTTAAAGCTAAATTAAGGGAACGATGCCCTTTACCGACTGGTGTCATAAGTGGCCCTTTAAGACCGACTTTATTCTTATTGATCGAATCAATGGCAGCTTGAGGGATACCAAATTTACCATCGGAATTCTAAAAACCATGGAAATAAAATTAGCAATCTGTATAAAAGTATTTTAATTTAAAAATGCCTACTCTGACTGGTGTTACATCAACAGTTTCCCATTCAATGGGTACATTAGCTACTTCAAAGATTTTTTGTACGGCAGCTGAGATCTCTGGTCCAATTCCATCACCAGGTATTAGTGTGACTTTTTGTACTCCAGATGCAAAGGAGCGTGCATTGCTTGGTGTAACCTAAATACACAACAGAACAATAAAAAATCAATTAAATCATTTTTCATATTTAAATAAAATACATTATTTTTATTTAGCGGTGTCGTAAGAGCGCTAATTTTATCTGTTGTAATGAGGTTAGGTTTATTATGACCTGTTTGTCCTCTAGAAAATTTTGATATAAACTCAAAAAACTTTTTCATTATTGATATAAATTTTTAATCTTTCCACAAATAATTTCAAAAAAAAATCACAAATAATTTAATTAATTAATAAAATAAAAAAATAATAATTAAATATTGCGAGAGAGAAAAAATAAAATTCTATTGTTACGTAAAAACTTGCGCAACTAAGAAATTTTTTTTTTTTTTTAAATTAGGAAAATTAATTTAAACACAATCGATTTAAATAAAACTAAAATATGACAATTAAAAATATTAAATTAAATTAATTTAGAAACAGAACTATTTTAACTCTTATCACACCTACTTTGTCACATTTTATTAATTTATTTAATAAATGTAAAAATAATTCAATGAAAATTTTCTTACAATTTTACGTATGAATCGGGCTGCCATGGTGTTTCTAGTCAGTGTTGTAAGAAGTAATATTATTTTTATATTTATTTTATGAAACAACAAGAGCAAAACATATTTGTATGAAAAGGATGAATAAATAATTAAACTAGTACAATTTTGTTTTTTTTTTGTATATCAAAAATTATCTTTCTAGCATGAAGTAGCATAAGATGTATTAAAGACACTTACCTTACAAAAAATATACCAGTTTGGTTTAATTAATTAAAAAAATGCTTTTATTTGTTTAATTAAATTGATTTTAATTACCTTTATATTAGTATTATATTTAATAATTATATTTAATTAAAAACTTTATTTAAAAACGTTTAATCTCTGTAATAACACATAAACCAAATATTATACCAGTTTCTTAGTAAAGATTCTTTGACAGAAAACCGTTAAAATTGAATCTTTTTAATTTTTATTAATTTATTTATTTATTGTTAATAAAAAATTATAAAACAATAACTATGTGAATGACTTTATTATTAATTCATTTATAAACAAGTAATTAAATAACTATAACATATTGATTTAATGAATATTTAGAAAGTAAGCAAAAATTGTTTGAAGTGCAGGAAATTCATTGATAACAAAATAATATTTATTTAATGAATTCGATTAAATAATAAATGAAATAGAAATCCAAAAAAAAAAAAAAAATGTAGAATAATGAAACAACAGAGATTAATTGTTTATTTAATTTAATTTAATTTCCTACCTGCCTAGTGCATAGGTATAAAAGGGAATTTTAATTAATCATTTTTATCAGTAATAAGTTTTTGATTAAATCATGAAGCTAATTATCGCG
The DNA here is from genome assembly GCA_961205885.1 of Ptychoptera albimana. Lineage (NCBI taxonomy): Eukaryota > Metazoa > Arthropoda > Insecta > Diptera > Ptychopteridae > Ptychoptera > Ptychoptera albimana. The sequence continues at coordinate 1,797,859 of OY540803.1, forward strand.
ATTTTATTGTTTATTGCGCAACACGCATTATCCAAACCAAGTAAAGTTTCAAAATTTAATTAAAATTCATTAACTAATAAAGCAAATTCATTTCTAGACATTGATCCAAGGGTTGTTGGTGGGGAAGCAGCAATACCAAAGGAATTTCCACATCAAGTAAAACTTTCACTTTGAACTCTTTGTTCTCTAGTAAAATTTGATTATTTCTTAAAGATTTCGTTACAATGGAATTACAATACCACAAATAGGGCGAATCAACATTTTTGCGGTGGCTCCATATTGAATGAACGATGGGTAATTTCTGCTGGGCATTGCAACATTAAATATTCCGTAACTGGTTTTGTTGAGGTTGTTGCCGGTGAATATAATTTGGCTTTGAGTGACCCAACCCGACAGAAGCGACGTGTTGTAAATTATTTCGTTCATGAAAAATATCCCGGCGGTGGTGTTGTCTCTCCAAATGATCTTGGATTGGTAATTTAATTCACTAATATCGCATAATTTTGATTCTTTTTTAAGTTTTTGTTTGTAGATTTTAATCGACAGTCCATTTACCTTTAATGATGCTGTGCAACCGGTTACTTTGCCGTTACAAGGTGCAATTCCAAGTGGACAGAGTATTATTAGTGGATGGGGATCAACCTCTAATAGTATTTTCCCGAGTTATCCCTCAATTTTACAGGTTTAGTGTTTTATTTAATTTTTATCCTAGTTAAAATTTAATTTAAAAATTCCAGAAAGCAATTTTACCGATTATCGAGTATTCAGCATGTGAAAAATTATGGCCCGGTTCCCCACTAGCACCAAGTAATGTTTGTGCTGGTCCATTAAGTGGTGCACAGTCTGTGTGCTCAGGAGACTCGGGTGGCCCATTAATACAAAAAGATAACAATGGAAAAGTAACACAGATCGGAATTGTGTCATGGGGTACAATACCATGCGGAACACCTAAACGTCCTGGTGTCTTTGTCCGTGTTTCCTTTTACATCGATTGGATAAATAAAACTTTAGCTGGAAATTCATAAAAGCATGACCCATGTAAAGGAATTTGATGAAAATAAAACGAAAACAAATTTCAATTCAAATCAGAATCATTAATAATAAATTTTTATTTTAAACAACAAGATTGCGAACTAATTTAGTGAAGCTCAGATTGGCTTCGATTACAATTTTAGAATAGATACAGAAATTAACATTTAGGCAAAAAATAAATTTAATTGGATTTAGTCGAGTTCGTCGACGGCAATCGGTTCATCATCATTTTCGGATTTAAAATTATTGTCCTTGTGCCGAATGCAATCGTTAATCGATGAATCTACATTGCCCAAACCGGATAAGTTTATGCTGTGACAGCTTTTATCCTCGATTATTTCATAATCACGATCCTCATTCTGATGCTTAACGTCTACCGACAGTGTTTGGTTCTCTTTGAGATTTGTGTAGATCTTTGGCAAATTCTGCATTACGTAGTTTGTATTTTTTGAATAACTTTCACTGATATTCATTGTTGTGCTGTCCAAATGCATTGGGTTTTTATTTTCCCTTGGTGCTGGTACAGTAAATGCGGATCCTTGTCGTTCCTTCCCCAATGTATCTGGACAAATCGGTAATGCGATGTCATTCTTGAACGATGGCGATGCGTTGTCCTTCTTACGATCATAAATGTGGCCAGAGACTCTCAAGTCAATAAAAAAATGCAAAGGATCAATGCCATATGGTGGATATAACGGTGGATACCACATGGGCGGAGGTGGTGGAAGTATTAAATCCGACGGTGGAATAGTCGTTGTTGGCGGCTCCGTCAATATCTGTGGCGGCGTTTGACGATGTGCTGACTCCATTTCACACAATTTATTGGAAACATCTGCTTCAGTTCTTAGAATTTTATTAGAATTCTCCTTCTCCTCGGCTCTAGCCTTAGATGTAAGAGTAAATGCCGACGGTTTATTTGTTAACTCTAATGGTTTATCAGAAATTTTTTCTTCAATATCCTTTGGTAAATTCTCATACGTTGACGGTCGATGTTGACTCCAAGAACGTTTTCGTGGGCGTCTTCCTACTTGCGGTTGTTGCTGTGGTGGCTGCTGTTGATTAATTCGTGTCGCTGTCGCCTCGTTTGTTTTTGATTGTACCAACGAACGAAGCATTTCACTAAAAAAGAAATTATGTGGTGCCATCGGTGCTGAATAGAAGTAGGGTGGTGTAGCCGCTAATAAACGGCTTACTAAATCCTGATTACGGCACTCATGCGGATTTGTTCGTTGCTGTTTTGACGTTGATGATGAATTTTGTTGCCCACTAGAATGCGTTGACGTTTGTGCCAACTCCTCAGACATTCTGAAAATACAAAATTTGCATTTTTATTATTGTTTATAATAATTAGAAAAGTTTTTCCAAAAAAAATTCTTTTTAATTATTTATGGTTTTGGGAACAATAAAAGATAACACAAAAATACAATTAGTTCTGTTCGTTTTTGCATTTTTTTTTTCCTTTAACATTTATTTACTAGACAAAAGTTTTTCTCTACTTCTGTCCTAGTTGGTGCTTTTCTCATCGTTTGGCGTCAAATTGAATTAACAGTTGGAAAAAAAATGCAAAAAAAAAAAAAAAATGGAAACAGTCGGAGACAGTCTTTTGTTTAATAAATTTCAATATTTCAACGAAACTTTATTACATAAATCTGTGGGCTGTGGGTGGCTTATTTTTTTTTTTTTACTAATGTTGGTTACAAATTTTATGATTAACAAAAATAGAAATTTAGTTTAGACAATTGTTTTTTTGGAATGAAATCAGTGATAATCATGCGTTGAAATTATAGAAAAAAAATTTTATTAATAAAATAATTCAGGGCTGTACAACAATTTTAATTTTTTGTAAAAAAAAAAAAAAAAACGATTTTTGATTAAGGGAATAAATACTGAAAACAAAAATGTTTAATAACCGTTTGTATAGAATTAGTATAAAATTCCCTTAATGCATTATGGTTTCGCTCAATAAAATTACAAAACATTACACATACTGTCGTGTGTGAGTTTGTGTGTCTATTAAACATTGAAAAACATATTGAAAAGATTTTAAAGAATTAATCTAGTAAAATAGCAAACATAGATATTTATAATCGGCTTAAGCTTAAGTAGGATACTTTCTATTGTTGATAAATTTCAATAAAATTTTCTTTTTATTATTATTGTGAATTTTCTTGTTGAAAGGATTGGAAAAAAAAAATTCCCTGAGCTTTAATTAAAGAATTTTTAAAAACTTAAAGCATAATTATGGTTTCAGAAGCTTTTTAACACACTTACAAAAATCAAAAGAAATTGAAATTCATTCCTCAATTGAATCTTTACCCGTCTTCAAAATTGTTAATAATGTTCATAAGCAATGTGTACCGGATTTTATTGTATTTTTATGCGATATACTGTTCAGGAATAATAAAGTTTTTACCATAATGCCCCACCGTTGTATTCTATAACCCACCTTATCATAATCAAATAACAACACGTACAACATCGTTACAAGGATTTTTATTTGCACGAGAATACAAAAAATTGAAACTTCTTGGTATGGTGGTGGCGGTGGGTGGGTGTTTAGATTTTTTATTTTTCTCTCTTCAAAAGAGATGATAAACAACAATGGAAAATATCTACAGAAAAATATAAAGAATAAACAAAACGCAAATAGCTGTATCTAGAGATGTAAGCAATAGACAAAGTGATGATTGTGATCACACACATCATTACTACTATGAGTATTCTGAAGTTTTACCGGGTGTATTACACCCATACTATATAAATAAGGGGGGTTTTTTTCCGTTATTTTGTTACATATATGGAAGATAATTCCTTTTTATGCATATAACAACAAAAAATTATGTTTTTTTTTTGTACAATTCCGAAGCAGCAACAAAAAGTTTTTTTTTATTTTGTACTCTACCCACCCACAATAACTACCCTCATTTCTTTATGTGGTGGATGCTTTTTCTGGTGTTAATATTTATTTTTTTATATCATTTATTTATTTTTGTCGTGTTTTGTTTGTTTATTTGCTACAAATAGACAAGTGTGACGTGTCGAGAGAGAACAAGGATATCAACATAACAGAAAAATGTATTTTTTTTTCTCTGGTCCTGTTGATGCTGCTAAAAGTTTTTTTGTTTTGTTTTAATGAAAATTTCTGTTTTTTGTTTGCTGTTGTTAATTTATTATGCAAGAAATATATTGTTTTGTGATTTGTCTTGTTGTTATTTAAGGGGTTTTTTTTTTTATGTAGGAAATAAAATCAAAAAATTGTTTTCGATAGCAGCAGCTTTCTGTTAATTTTTTTTTTCTTAATAGATAAACGTGCATCCTAATATATAGTTTTTCCATTATTATTAAAAAAAAATAATTGAAATAAAATCCTCATTACACAATTATGAGAAATCTCTTTACAAAGTAATAATCGTTATGTGATGTAGAAAGGGAACAAAAAAACGTAAAAAAAAAAAAATTCTAACTAAAGTGGTGTAAGCGTAACATTGTAAAGTGGAGCAAAGTAGTTTTGTTGAGTAAATAAATCTTTTATCTGCATATAGAAAACCTAACAAACAAATAGACAATTTTTATTATTATTATTATTATCACAGATTTGTTGAATTTTATTCTTTTTCTGTTTTCTGTTTTTTATATGCCATTATGCATGTCATTCAAACAATTTTTATTTTTGTTATGCAGCAAAATTATGTAGAAAAAAAAAAAAAACTTTATCGTAAAATAGTAAATGATAAAAATTATTCTAATGTATATTAAACGTGAGATGTATGAATATTAAATAATTTTGTTATTTTTCCAGAGGTGTATCAAATAATCTAGGAACTACTCTGGAAATAATCAAACGAAGAGCTGTGTTACTAACAAGCGACGTAAAATTTTTATAATGAAAAAATGCTGAAATAAGACTTTAATCGGCAAGAAATGAGAACCCCTGCTGTTCCTCAAACGTAAAAATTAAAGATGTTTCAGATTTACTTGATGTGTTGATTTACTTGAAAAGTAAAATGAAAATACCTTTTAGAAACCCTACAAAATTCACAGTAATAACAATTTCAGAAGATTTTCAGACAGTTCCTACAGAAAATCTTCTATAACCAAAAATGTATGAACAAAAGACTTTAGAAGAGTACACAATTCACGTATTGTATTAATAAAATCTGTTTAACGTACTATACCGAGTATAATATTTTTGGTTGTAATAACCGAACCCCATCACCAAACCAAACCAATCCAACTTATCATTAAATGACAAGTGCTTAAATTACATTGATAAAGAAAAATCTTGAACATAATTAACGTGGATAATGTCGATTCTGTGCATAAATTAATTATTAAAGAAAAAATCCTCCTTAAAACATCGTACAACAAATGATTTACATTTAACAAACTATAATTATGATAAAAGAAAAAAATGTTTATATTTCTGTGGAATAAGAAGACGGAATATCAACAAAACTACAATAAAAGTAAAAACGGGGAAAAAAAAAAATTCTTCGTTGTCATCGTTGGTACATTTATTACTTTACTCTACGCTGCATTTAATAACAGAAGATTTATTAAAAGTTCTATAATAAAAAGCTCTTTTGCAGACAAATATTTGATGCTTTTTACAGTAAAAAATATTTTTTTTTTTTTTTGAAGAGAGACGGAAAACGCAGAAAAAAGTTTTTTTTATTTTTTTCATTTCATTTCTCGTATGTAACAGAAACAATACGTTGGGAGAACTTTTACCCCACATTTAATGGATAGAAAATAATAAAAAAAAATTTTTTTTTTTCTGTATGCAGATTTTCGTTATTGTTTTTTAAATACAAAAATTCCGTATTTTTTTTTTTATTATTATTCCGTTCAGAATTTAGCGTATGTTATAGGAGGTGAAAAATAACTCGAAAAAAAAAAATATATATTAAAAAATAAAAATCCTGAAAGCATCCATAGACAGTGGATTAATTCCTACTTTTTTCTTTTTCTATTGATAAAAAAATTTTTTATGATTATGAATCGAATTGTATGAAATATTTTAATCCGTTGAATATTTTTTAATATTTTATTGTTTTTATTCGTTATTTTATGATTATAAAATCGGTTGAAAATAATAGCCAATTTTTTTTTACTGAGAAACGTCTGTGGGAAAACTTTCAGACAAAATTCCACAGATTAATTAATTGTGAATTAGGGGAAAATAATAAAATAAATTTTCTACCTCATTCACAGCAATGGAAAATTATTAAATTACATTCGAAAATCAAATTAATTCATTAGAAAATTTCAAACAAATCAAACATCAATCAATTCGTATTGTTATTACAAAATTATAGAAAGTTAAAAAACAATAATAATAAAAAAAAATTAATTATATTAATAGGAATAGAATAGAAAATTTATAGAAAATATAATTCAATTGACATAGACATGAGAATATTTTGGTTAGAAAAAAAAAGAAAAAAAGGAAACAGAACCGGGTTGTTCTGTATATATGTGTATGCATCCGTTTTATTTATTTTGCATTTTTTTTTTATTCTTTCCTTCTTTCTGCCATCAATTTTCATTCTTATTCATATTCTACTTCTATATATAGAATACTGAAGACGTAACGTAACTTAACTTCACATAACATAAACATTAACATTGGTGGAATATAATTTCTTATTGTCTAAAAGCAAATCTTTGTTTTATATTAAACATATATGTATAAGAAACAGACAAATCTAATTCTATATTATTTATATGAATATTATAGTTGGTGTTTTATTATTATTATTATTATTAAAAAAAAAGTAAACTAAAAAGGATGTCCTTAGAGACATCCTGTAGAGTCTTTACTTGTTAAATTTAGAAAGCAAAAAAAAAAAAAAAAAAATGATTGTATAGAAGAATCTCCTCTATTTTAAACAATAGTTCTGTAATAATAATATCTATTATCTGTTAAATGTGAGTGCAGTCAGTTTATTTGTTATTTAAAATGAGAAATAATCAAGGTAAATTGTTGGTAAATTATTGATATTATTTATTAAACTGTGTAAATTAATATTAAAGTAGGATTTAAACGTTATTTAAGTGAGAAGATCGTGTAAAAAAGGTAAGAATAAAACATTAATCAAGGTAAATGACATTTCTTATGTAAATCCTTACGTCAATTGTGGCCAGGCAATTGTAAAACAATTAAAATTCTTCAATTTTAATTAACAAACAAATAAAATTTTAATTAAATTATACCTTCTGATACTAATTTGTTTATTAAATTTTCATTTTATATTAATTAATTTATAATTTCCCCTTTATTAATTAATAAATATATTTCTAAGGATTTATTTTTGTTATAATAATAAAATATTAAATTGCAATGAAATGTTTAGACTTACAGTACTCGCTTAATAATATAACACACAGATAAACATAATTACAAAAAAAAAAAAAAAACTGAACAGGAAATTGTAGAAAATTTTTGAAATAAGAATAAATTTTCCCGTCCAGTAAAAGACAAACAAACAAACAAAACAAATAACGTTGAAAAACCAACTAAACCAATATAAATTAAAGGAAAGAAAAGAAAAAACAAAAAAAAAAAAAACGGATAAGGGTGGTTATAAAAAAGTTTTCTGTAAAACAAAAAAAAAAAAGAAGAAAAGTAACAAGTGCGAGTGGTAAAATGTTGACTGGGTTTTTTGAATTTTGTTTGTTGATGGTAAAAAATGTTTGCAAATTTGATGGTGGTAGTAATGGGGTAGGTGTGTTCAGATTTTCTATTTAAAAAAAAAGAAAAATATACAAGAAAAGACGTTAATAATTAGCAATGAGACTAATTGTTTATCTCTTACCATTCTACCAATTTATAATCAGAGATAAAAAGTTTTCTTTTTTTCTTAAAGCCAACTTATTCCTCTACACCAATATTTACAATTCTCTTATATCGTTGAAAATCTTTGAGCATCATTCCAGTATTGGTCGCACACTGTTTACGTTGCCTTGTTCCCCGACAATTATTATTACTTAAGAATGAAGATTTATTATAACCAAAAAAACAAAAAAAAAAGGAAATAAAGGATGAACAAAGTCTAGGAAGCGCTTTTGTTTTTTATGTTATTACAAGATGCTTTAATTAATCTATAAAATATTTATTTATATAATTAAATGATTGTCGGTTGTTCGTTTGTTTTAATTGAGAATTATGAGAGTAAATCATAGCCAACCAATTATCGTGTTTTGTTATAATAAACGTAGCTCTGATTGGTTTACATTTATTAAGCGTTTCTCCTATAACAGTGACACCTTTTATGCAAGAAAAAAAAAAAAAAACGTTCAAAAAACTCAAAGTATTTATTATAAAACGAACAGATTGTGTCAAGTGGTTTTATTTTATTTATTTAATAACAACACAGATGCGTTTTATTAAAGAAAAAATTTATTTTCATTTTAAAAAAAAAAAGTTTTATTAACTGAAATAAAATGTTTACTCTGTAGAACTTTAATGATGAGCGTTTGGTGGGTGGCTGGTATACGGTGTGTGGGGGTTTAGAATGTGATAAGAAACTTAAAATAAAATTTAATTTTTTTGTTCATAAAATATGCATTAAATAAAAACAAAATAAAAAGTTTTTTGATGAGTTTTCTCTACTTGAATTAATTAAAGAAAATTGTTTTTTTTTTCTCATCTAACTTAGATTTTACTTAGTTAAAACTGACGCCAATATAAATATTTATTTTCTACATTAATTGTGCTTTTCTGATTATTTCTTAAGCTTTTTTTTCTTCTATTTACTACACAAAAGACTTGATTCTACTGAATTGACTTATTTTATGATTGAGACTTGATCTGAACATTTTTTTTTTTAACTAGAAAAACTCAATAAAACGAATTTAATACAAAAAGAAAAAAAAAAGTTTATAAAAGTTCACTGAAAATTCACTGAAAATAAATCGTTGGTTATTAACAAGAAAACTTTAAACGAAAAAGAAAAAGCACAAAATACGCTCAATTAATTTTTACCGGCGGAGTGTTTATTACACAAAATTAAGCAAATTACATAAAAGTTTAAAAGTCAGTGTGTGTTTTCAGCTTAATAACACGTAAAACAAAAAAAAAAAAAACTGTTACCTGTCGCGTTTGTAGCTTGGATTTTATATTTTAACACCGTTTTAATTTTCTTTCCCTTCTGTAGTTTTAATAAAATTTACACTTGGAAAAAAAAAATTATTTTATTAAACTGACACAATCATGTGTTACACTTAACACAAAAAAAAAAAAAAATTTATCACGATTACTGGATAAAAACAACCCTTAATGTTTCAGATGGTAATAATAATCCTACAACAAACCACTCAGTTTATTTTTTTATTTAAATTTATTAACCACTTGTTTCCTTGTCGGTGCTCAGTGACAGTTGGAAATCAAATGAATCTGCTTTAAACTATAGAAAAACGTTTGGCGAGTGATTTTACATTTTTTTATTTTTATTTTGCTGCTGCTGTTTTTTTTTTTTTTCATTTTTTCGGGGGGGTTGTTGGTTGAGAATTTAAAAATTATCTACATCTATATATAGTAGACAGTATTAACATATATATATATATATAGTCGACGATTCAATTCAATATGCATAAATAGCGTGATGCGAAATATCATCCCCAGTTGGTAGTCTGAGTACATCATCATCAACATCACCATTATCATTGTCGTAGTAGTTGTCGTCGGTTACAGTATCGAGCAACAGATTTGTTGAATCACATCGTATTGCATTTAAATGTAATTTTTTTTTTTTATACATTTGTTACACCAACTATTATAGGGGGTGTTTTTTACACAATTTAAATGCAGGAAAATAAAAAAAAAACAAAAATTAACGTATGCGTCGCCGTCGTCGTTGTGACTGCGTTATTTTAACCAACCGTTAAGTAACAAAAAAATCCTAATAAATAATTAATTAATTAATTTTTTTCTTTTTACTTTATAATCACTGCGTTACTAACGCGTTTCTTCTCTTATCCGTTTTTTTCTTCTTTTCTTAATAATTTGTTATGCGAAAGAGACGTCACTTTTGTAATAATTTTTGCTGCTTTTTAATTTTCTTTTTTTCCTACAAAAAAAAAAGAAAAAAAGAATCTTTATCTATATTTGGTTATAAGGGTGGTTATAATGGTTTTGTGGTTTGGTGTATTCTGTACAAATGTAGTCATTCAATGCGCAAACAAAAACCATCAACGTTCCTTCGAAAATACTCAAATTATTCCAGCTGCTTGAAGACAACAATACGAATTATCTAGATACGGTATTTGATATACCACACTGATTGTTCCTATTATTATCAGTTTGGTTGAAACACCTTACCCATTAACAAGTTTTACCTTTTACAATAATCTTCAACATCGTAATGTACACCCCAATGATTTTTTTACTACGCTACTTTTATCACCCATTTTTAATAATCCTTTTTTCTTTCCCTTATTTCGGTAATATTTTTTTTTTTTTTTTTCAGAAGGCATCCCGAACATTAATAAAAAAAAACTGATTTAATTAATTTAAGTGAAGTGAATAATAAAACTTCGTTGAAATGCTAAAGAAATTAAAAAAAAAAAAAGAGAGAAATAAAAATTTGCATACAAGAGATTATTTAATTTGGTAACGAATAATAAATGTGATTAGAACGGAAGACAGGAGACAACCAAAATAATTATTCTTCTCTCTAGAGATAAATTTTTTTTTTTTTTCTAATTTAATTTAATTTTAATTGAATTAAAAATGTAATCAAAAAAAAAAATCATTTTTTATTTGTTGTTCAGTAAGAAAAATCAATTTGTGAATTGAGGAGTTGAGGTGAGTTTAATCCTAGCTACTTGTTTTGTATTTTAAACCCTTAAATCAAACCGCATACAGTCATCGTATTAACAAACAACAGCAGCAGCAGCAATCGCAGTTAAGTAGCTCATCTGAGTAAGTAGGGTGGCAAAGTAGAATGGGCGAGGCAATTTGATGTGATATCATAACCGTCGTGGTATGCCGATTGATAACAATAAAAAAAAAAAATAAAACAATTTTTTAATAAATAAAAAAAAAAACTGAAGCAATTTTATTGAAGGGTGGATTTTTGATTTCGTTGATGGGAAATTCCTGCCGTTGATTTTTCAATTTTTTTTTTTGACTGTTCTAAAGTTTTTTTTTTTTATGATTTTGTTTGCAACGAACTCAAATGATTGAAAATTGTTTGCAAAAAATTAAAATAAAAAAAGGATGTAATGGGTGAATTGATGGGAAAAATATAGTTGAGTGGTTTGTGTTTTTGTGTAAATGTGTGCTTTCTAATCCCTATAACAAAAAACAAAAAAAATAAATAAATAAATAAAAATTAAAATCCTGATTGCGATTCTCAAACAAGCAGAAAAAACGCGCAAATGATTTTTGTAAAGCGGTTTTTAGTCTTTATTGAATTTTAATTAAATTTCCTGGATGATTTTTTTTTTTATATAAAATTTTATGATATATGACTAACGACAACATTGTGTGCTGTTGTTGGTGGTGGGCGGAAATCGGTTTTACAAAAAAAAAAAAATTCTTTTTTCTTTTAAATGATGACAAAATGTCACTTTTTAATCGGATGGTGGATTTTTACCTAAAACAAGGACAAAAAATTTCCCTTTTAAATTTAATTATTAAAAAACGAAAAATATAAAAAAAATCTTTTTATCACCTAATTCCGTGTATTATGTTGATTCATTCACTTCCTTACAGTAACGAAAAAGTTTCTTAAACAAAGAATGAATCGTCACACCCGACCACCCCATTCTCTATTAAAACTGTTATTGAAAAATTTAAATATATTCCAATTATTCTTTAATATTAAGATAGAAAAAAAAATTCTTTTATCGTTGGATTGAAGACACAACACGGCACGTCATCATCATCCTGATGATTGTAGCAACAGCAACAATACGATGCCACAGCCTTACTTTGCTGATTGAGTTTGAGTAATTTTGTGGATTTTTTATTTATTTTTTTTTAAATTGTCGTGGATTGAAACTTAAGGGGTGTAAATAATATGATGGAAATTCTAGGGGATGGAGTATTTAAATATAATTTTTTTTTTAAATTATCCCGTAGAAAATAATGATGATGTTTGAGTTGTGTTTGAGATTGAGTGGATTTTTATTAATGCAATGGAAAGGGGTGCAATGGGCTGTAGGCGTTGGTTTTATGATTTTTCTACTTTTTTTTTACCCATTTAAGTGACAATAAGAAACAATTTTTCGCTTAGTGTGGCAAAGGAAATTAAGCGGTTATAGGCAAATGATTATTATATTGTTTTAAAAGTTTTTTTTTTAGGGGTGGTATTCATTGGTGACATTATATGTATGTCAAATTATGATTTTTGTGTTATAACGACCGGTTGTTACGCGTCGTTGATTTACATTTTTTTTTTTTATAACGAATTAAAAAGCAATTTTGTGAGCTTTTTGGGTGGACGAGTTGTTTTCGAGAGGTTTTACTGTAGGATTTACAAAGAATTTTTTTTTTTTGAAATGTCAACAAATTCACTTGCTTTTTTACTAGTTTAATAGTTTTTGCGAATTTTATTTGATATATGGACTGGGTGGGCTTTTGAATTTTACTCTTTTTATTTTTATTAATAATACGCTAGACTCAGCAATAAAATTAAATAAATTATTAACTGCAGATGATTTTTTGTGTTTTTATCTTTTCATTTCATTACAATTGAATGGAAATAGTTATTTAATAATATATTTATGTGATTTTCATTTAGGGGTTGTGCTTTTTTATTTATTTTCAGCTTTACAGTGACCACAGGAATTTATTTTTAAAGCAACGCATCTGCCTTCAAATGTTTGACGATTTTATCTCCTAAAAGTATTTAAAATTATAAAAAAAAAAAAAAAATTCTTTACAGCAAGAAAACTAATAAATTAAAACGAAATTCCTTAAAAAAATTTTTTTTCTGTCCTCCTTTTCGCTGATGTCCCTCAAGAGTAATAAATCTTCGAAACGATAATATTTCATTCAGTCACATCTTATTACATCGCGTTTTCTTTAAGCAAAAAACTGTTTTTTTTTACATTTATTTATTCACAGATCATATTTTAATATTATAAAATATTTTTTGCTATGCAAAACAGCAGAAATTAATCATTTTTAATATTTAATTAATAAAAAACAGAGGAGAAAATTCAGAAAATTTATCAAACTGGACATGGTGTAATATAACCAAACTGGTATATTCGTTTTTCTTAATGATTTTATCCCTGTTTTTATTTATTTAATTTACCTTTTTTAATCACTTTAAAAATTTTAAATTTAAATAATGTATTTTATTTATGATTAAATTATAAATAAATAAGTCATTAATTAATAATAATAAAAAAAATATTTAACGTTTCTGTGGAAAGTGGTATACTTTTTTAAAAGCATTTTCTTTTATTAATTTTCGAATGAAAATAGAGGTGGCAGCATAAAAATTAATATCACTAAAAAAAAAAACATTTAATTCAGCATTTTGATTGTCAATTGGTTGTTCTTGCTGAGTTTAGATATTTTGATTAGCGGCATTGGTTTTATGATTTGTGTAAACTTGAATCTAATTGCTAAATAAATAATTAATTTTTTTTTTTATATATTGTTAAATAATTTATTAAAATAATAATAAATAATTATTGAAATAAGTGAAAAGTTTAATTAAAAAGGCTTCAAAATTAAAATGAATAGACGAAGACCTCATGACGATGACGATAATTTTGGTTTGCACAATTATAACCTAAAAAAAAATATTTATATTAAAATGGCGAATAGAAAATTAATTAGAAATTTATTAAATATTCTTCAGATCGACATAATAGGAAGCGGCGTAGAGTTTCAGAAAATCAAGAAATAGAGGATCGTTTAGAATCTTTAATTCTTCGTGTTGGTGAAAAGAGTACGTCATCATTGGAATCTAATTTGGAAGGATTAGTGTCTGTGTTAGAAGCTGATTTGGGAACTTTTCGTTTAAAGATCTTACGAATTCTCTCAGAATGTGCAATCAAAATGCCAGAAAAGTGTACAATTTACACGACATTAGTTGGCCTTTTAAATGCAAAAAATTATAATTTTGGTGGTGAATTTGTGGATCATATGGTGAAAACTTTCAAGGATAGTTTAAAATCATGCAGATGGGATTCTGCTAGATACTCACTACGTTTCTTGGCTGATCTTGTTAACTGTCATGTAATTTCTGCTTCGTCACTATTGTTATTACTAGATAACTTAATCGATGTGTCAAATGAAGATACTGTGCCTCAGGTGCGTCGTGATTGGTATGTGTTTGCCGTTTTGTCTACTCTTCCATGGGTCGGACGTGATTTATACGAGAAAAAAGAATCGGCTTTAGAGAATTTACTGGTTCGCATTGAAGTGTTTTTAAATAAAAGAACTAAGAAACATCATAATTCGTTGAGAGTTTGGTCTGTCGATGTTCCACATCCACAAGAAGAATATCTTGATTGTCTCTGGGCACAAATACGTAAATTAAGACAAGATAATTGGGCAGAAAAACATATTCCACGACCATATTTGGCATTTGATTCAGTACTGTGTGAAGCTTTGCAACATAATTTGCCTGTAATCCATCCACCACCGCATCATGATACTTATCTATATCCGATGCCATGGGTTGTTTATAGAATGTTTGATTACACAGATTGTCCAGATGGACCATTGTTGCCAGGAGCGCATTCTATCGAAAGATTTTTGATTGAAGAGCATTTACATCATATTATTGAGACTAACCATATGGAGAGAAAGGATTGTGCTGCGTATTTACTGAATTTTCCATACAAGAATAAAATTCCATTGGAATATTGTATAGTTGAGGTTATATTTGCTGAATTATTTCATATGCCGGTGCCACGTTATTTAGATGTTTGCTACGGTTCGATATTAATTGAATTATGCAAATTGCAACCAGCAACAATGCCACAAGTATTGGCACAAGCGACTGAAATTTTATTCATGCGAATCGATTCCATGAATACATCGTGCTTTGACCGATTTGTCAATTGGTTTTCATACCATTTAAGTAACTTTCAATTTAGATGGTCCTGGGACGATTGGGATAGCTGTTTATTATTAGAACCGGAACATCCACGTCCTAAATTTATCCAAGAAGTTTTGCTTAAAGCATTAAGGTAAATTTTCTTATTGGATTTTGTCTTAATTAAACTAATGAAAACAATTTCTTGTAGATTGTCGTACCATCAACGTGTTAAGGAGATGATGCCGGAAACATATTCCAAGTTAATTCCAGTTCCACCAGCTCCTACATATAAATATTCAAGTGAAGGCGCAGGTAAAATATACAAGAAAAACAAATTTTTTTTCTCTTTATATTTTCAGATTATTTATTTTTATTACGCAAATTTTCACCAAAGGAAAAACAAATAAAATTACAAGAAAACAAGCATTTATTGATAAAATATTAATTAATCACTATAATGATACGGCTTTGGCATGATTCAATATTGATTCCGTCAATTGATCATCATTCTTTGATGTATTTTCTTTTTCTTTGGTTTCATCAGTCGTTGCTCTGTATGCCTCAATGTTTGTCGTATTCGTTTGTATTGCCTCGATATTGGCTTTAACCATTTCTAGATTCTCAATTGATTTTAATGTTGGAAATGAATTATCAATTATTTGTGCATCTCCGATTTCATACGTAATTGATGTACTAACACTTTGCTGAGTAATTGGTGTTTGATTGATTTTAATTGTTGTGGTTGGTGTCACAGTTATGTAGTTTTCTGTAAATCTTGTTCCTTTGCTATTATCAACTTTTTGATAAGTTGATATAGATGATTCTGCTTCAATTTCGAAATCGTAGGTAGGCGTTGTTGGTGTTGTCGTTGTAGAGGTAGTCGTAGATCTGTAACTTTTTTTTGGCATCCATTTGATTACAGGCTTTTCAGCAATTCTTCTGCTGTACGGTCGTTTTTGAAATGTTGTGTTTCGCTTTGAAGTGTTTGTATTTGTAGTTGGTGTTGTTGTTGAGGTTATGTCAGCAGTAATGCTTGTTATTTCAGAAGTTTCTGTGTGAGGTGTGGAAATGGATTTTTTATTTGATGTCGCAACGTAAGGAATAGCCAAGTCTTGGTCTTTTTCTGGCTGTGGTAATTGGGCATTAATTGAGTCTGGATATTCTTGGTCTTGTTCACCGGGGTAAATGTATTTTTCTGTTTCAGTGTTTTGTTGGTATTGTGTGCTTGTCGTTTCAATTTCAGGATATCTGTTAAAAGTACGAACTTCCTGTTCTTCGCCATTGTGATGGGCATAATTATCGGGGGTTTCGATTTGTGAAACGGCATTTGGTTTTGGGGAATGCTCCTCATAACTGCCATCGACATTTATAAGAAAACTCTGTTGGGGCTGGTCAGTTTCTGATTGCATAACGGGGTTATGATACAATGGGTCTGGTTCGGAAAAATGATAGTTTTCTAACTGTGGACTATGATTAGTCAACGGTTGGTGCTGGTTCTGTATTTCTGGATAACTACTTGATGTTTGATGATGTTGATGGAGATGATAACCTTGTTGATTATGCTCTTGATAGTCTTGTTCAGTGTTTAATTGCTGTTGCTGATAATTTTCCGTATTTTCGAAATTATATTTTTGTGTTGTTTGCGGTACCTGTTTGTAGAGTGTTGATGATATGAAGGGTGGAGATTGTAATTGCTGTGTATATTGAATTGTTGTTACAGGAATGTCACGTGTATCCTGTAAATATTCTTGTTGAGGTTGGTGCTGTTGGTGATGTTGCGGAGGAATTTGCAAAGGAGACGCTACAGGTGTTTCGTCTAATTGATGTAAATGTTGGATTGGTGATGGAATTTTACTGGGCAATATTGTCTGATGGGACTGTGGATGATTTTCGTAAATAAAGTGATGTTGTTGCTGTTGTAGTTTATGATGATGTGGAGATTGTTCGACGAATGTAAGCCTTGGTTCATGCTCAATAGGGTAAGGACTTGTTACCGCAAATGCTGGATGTTGTAAATTCTCTGTAATTGGACCACTCCTTAAGTCACCAAAATATTTTAAACCTTCATTCGTGTGCTGATTGTATTTGCTTCCCGTTGGCTTAATTACTTGTAATTTATTTGGTGGATTCAGTATGAGATGTCGATGAAAATGTGTCACCACATTTGGCTGTTTTGGCGTTTCAATTTGGTCAAAATGTTGCTTAAAATTAAAATGATCGTGAGGTTCAGGAAATTTTATTTGACTATTGAGAAACTGGGGAAAATGTTGTTTAATTGCTGTTGTGGTTTGTGGTTGTGGAAGATGTAAGAAATGCGGTTGATGATTCGGCTGATGATGATTGAAAAAGTTTTCCGTTGTCGTTGTGTCAAGTAAATGATGTTGTTGTTGTTGTTGTTGTAGTTGATGTTGTTGGTGGTGCAATAAATGTGGTTGGAATTGTGCCTGATGTAATAATTCATGTTCCGGATGTAAATTTGTAAAATATTCACCAACATTTAAATCAGGTTTCTGTTGAAAAATATGTCGATACGGTTTTTGTGTATGGAAGGCATTCAATTGAAACGGAACTTCATTGAGCATGTAAGGTCGTTTATAAAAATCAAATAAACCACCGAATATTGTACGATCTATAGAGCTTTTATCGTATTTTAATTGTTCCTTACTGTTAAACAGTTGTTTCTTCTCCCCCATGTCGTCTTCTGCATTCACTTCCTTATCACTTTTATTATCAATTGTAAATTTTGATGACTTGTTGTGCGCTGTCGTTCTTGCCGTTGTTAAAATTTTATTATGATTTGCTTTCTTTGTTAAATTCTCATTAAAATATTGCGGATAATCATCTTGTTTCAACAGAAAACTGTATCGTTTCGATGTGTGATTATCGTGATTATTATTATTATTATTATTTTTATTATTATTTTTATTATTATTGTTGTTGCCTAATGGATAAATTGTTATTTTTAACTCATAATTATAATTATTTTGTTGTTTATGTCGTAATTTTTCAACCGTCCATATAGCTTTTATATTTTTATTCTTTATCAGTGCGGGATCATCACCATCATCATTATCATCACAAATATTATTCCGTTGACAATTGATATTAATTTTTTGTTTAAATATAAAATTCTTTTTATTATTGTCTTTCGTCTCTAAAATACCTTTACCCAACATTATAATATCACCGAAATTTGTATAATTATAATTATTAATTGGTATATAAATGGAATTTAATAGATTATCCATTAGGTATAATTCTTGTGGATTATTATTTCCTTGGTTACTGTAAAGAAACGTTACGGTTAATGTGCTGGTTAAAGTTAAAGTTTTTAACTAAGAAGTTAAACAAGTGAAAGTAAGAATCAATTGATCCATAACATTTAATTAATTATTATTAATTTACCTCTCATGTTTTATATTTATATTTATATTTTCATTTTCATTCTCTAATGCTAATAACATTGTATGTTTTAATGGTTCTAACCACAATGGTTCGTGTAATTCTTTACTTTTATTTTCATTATCATGTTTATGAATAAATTTTATATTATTCGGTTGATATAATATAATTTTATTACGATTTAAATGTGTACGATTTGGTGTTAATAAAATATCTTGATCATGTTGAAAACAATTTATATTTATTAGAAATTGTTGATGTAATTGCTGTTGTTGATCCGATTATCACGATGATGAGATGTTTAAATATGAAAAGAGAAAAAAAAAATTAAATTTTAATGATTGTTAACGCTGTCAACGTTAATTTTACTGTCCGTCTGTCTGTTTTACAGTCCCAAGAGTCTTGTTAAAATTGTGGGAAAAAGTTTCTAATTTCTTTGTTGGTTTTTGTATAGCCCGCAAGTGTTTTTAACAAAATTTCTTCTAATCTTCTACGGTAGAAGTTTGGTTATCTTTTCAATAATGTTTTTGTGGTAAGATTTGAAGAAGAGAAGAAAATTTGTAATAAAAAAAAGCGATCGTCGTAAGTGTTGTACAGTTTGGTTGCTGCTGGTTCCTATTTATTTTCCTTTTTTATTTTTATTGGAATATAAAAAAGGTAAAAATGAGATTTTACCCAAGTGTATCCTTGTTCTGAATTTATATTAAATTTTTTTTTTTGTTTAAGGTTCGATACGTTCATACCTTGGTTGGGGTTTTTCGTTGACCTTTTTCTTTACTGTGTGGAATAATAAATAGAAGTTGGGTGGATTCTTATATTGATTGGAAATAAATAAATTTTTAAAGGGAATATTATTGGTAGAAGTTTTGGGAAAGTACTTTGCGGGGTGGATTGGTTTACTTTGGGTAGGGATTACCTGTAGTCTTTATACGTAAAAGGGTAGCTTTATCCCTTGGTTATTTATCTTACCAATAAAAATAATATTTTTATTACAACGTTATCCATTTTTTTTATGTTTTGCTGTTTCTTCTCCTTTTCAGGATTATTTTTAATTAAATAAAAAATTTCTTTGTGTAGTAACACCTTTTTCACTTTAATTAATTGTTACAAACACAAAACACGGTTTAAAACATTTTTTCTTTATTTATTATTATTATTATTATTATTAATAAATAACAAAACACTGAATTTTGATGATGTCTGTCTGGTTGGTTGGTTAGATGTCTGGAAAACTAACTGATGCTACTCCTGACTACTGTTGTTGCTGTTGCTGCTGCTGCTACTACTTTGGTTGTTAAACAAAAACTGTTTTCGCTGTTTAAAGTTTTTATTTTTTGTTTAATTACGAATAAAGTTTCTATTTTTTTTTTTTTTGCTTTAGTTGGGTAAATTTAATTAATTTTCCTCCTACTCTACTTTTCTAGATAAAACAAACAGAAACATTTTCTTTTCTTTTTATTTTTGCTCTGGTTTTGCTTTGTTTTGTTTTATGAATGAAATTTTTTTTCAATTTTGATTGGTTTGTGTTGAATTTTTTTTTTTAGGAATAATTTTAAGCGGAGTCCTGAAATGATTTATCGTTTGATTACTTGAAGTATTGATGTTTAATGGCGGGAGAATTTTATTTGTTTATTAATTAATTAAAACGAGTAAATTGTGTATGTTTGAAGGATGATTCTTATCGGTAATGCCTTTGGTATTTATCTATGATGTAATTTGCTGGAAAACTTTCCAAAATTACCTTACCTTTGTGCGTTACAATTGTCTGCATTTCATGTCTTTTTAAACAAATTAATTAATTAATTAAAAATAATGACAATTCGGTTTTACATAAATTTATGTAAATAACACAAAGCATAAACAGATGTATGTAATACGAGTTGGTTGTGTTGTTGAAGCAAAATTCATTCTTTGATTTCTTTGTGTATTGGATTAGGTAGCATTAGGGGCATCCAACCAAAAAACAAACAAATCTAACAACATCTAGCGTTTTGTTGATTATGCTTCAGTAATTCTGTTTCTTGCATTAGATTTAATTGAAGATGTACGTTGACAATGCTGTGGTTTTTATTGTGTTTTTATTGGTGAAATTTTTCTGACGGTTGTTTGCTGATTTTTGACTAGAAAAGCACTTGATGTGATTTTTGGTGGATTTATGTTAAAAGTCAGGGTGTTTTGTGGGCGTTAAGTCGTTTTTTTTTTTTAAATTTATTTATTAGACAAAATATTTCTTGGTTATTTCAGTTGGGAAAATTAATTGAAAAATAATTGGAGATGCAGCAACAGTAGCAGCACTCTGTGGAAAGTTTATTGATGGAATTTTTTCTGATGTAATCACATTAAATAATTATTTTATTGACAGCAATGTTGCTGCATTTTTGTTTGTTCATTCGATGGATGGATTATGTAAGAAATTTCATACGTAATGAGTAATTAAATTGAAGACGGGAAATTTGGAGACATTAACGATAAATGACATCGACATTTATGAAATTTTATTTGTTGTTGCGGGATTATTCGCTGTTTTGTAATAAAAAATTTCAGGATTTTTTGTGGTTATTTATTGAGGCATTTTTTTGCAAGGGAAATTATCGGTGAAAGATCAAGTTTTAAGGAGATTTGAGGTGTGCAGAGTATTGTAATGGAATTTGGGTGTTTTTAATTTGTTCGCTGTGCATGTTTCTATTGCAAGATTTATTGATGTGTGGTAAACAAGAAAATAGAAGAAAAAAATAAAAAAGCGAAAATATTTTTTTTGTCATTAAGTCAGTTAATGTTGCTGTGACAATAATTAAGAAATTATTATTTATGAAAGTCATTTAATAATCTTGTTTATTAAATTAAATAATGTATAATAAAAAAATGAAACCATCATCATCATCCATCCATCCACCAACAGCAACAACATCAACAACATCAAAATAAAGAAATATCTTGTGCCTAGAAATGCGTAAATAAATTACTTGTGTGGTTGTCGTTTTTTATTATTTTTATTTTATTACGTTGATGGTAAAACAAAGAGATTTATTTAAAAAAAATAAAAAGAAAAAGCTCCAAGTAAAAGCTGTAAAAGTTTTTTTTTTTTTTTTTTTTTTAAACAAAGTATTTGCTCTGGTTGTGTTTTGCAAGCAACATCGTAATTCGTAATAATTTTGTTGTCATCGTGTTTTGCTGAGTGTTTATCGATGCGTTAAAATAAAAAATTTTCTTTTATTTTTTCTTGTATAGCATCACTGCCTGGAACATCAACTGCACATCAGTTGGTTGTATCGATACGTCAAAAATGTACAACCGAGGAGGTATTAAATGTTTTAAAAGATTTACCGAATCCCCGTGATATAGCTGATGGTGATGGAAGTAGTGCCGAATCCACATATAATCCATTAAAAATTGATGTTTTTGTACAAACATTATTGAATTTAGGTTCAAAAAGTTTTTCACATAGTTTTGCGGCAATCTCGAAGTTTCATTATGTTTTTAAGGTAATGTGTGGAACACCCACCACCACCCCCAGTCGCCATTAATTAATTTGTTTATTGTAGACATTGGCAGAAGGTGAAGAGGGACAAATTTATATATTACACAATGTATTTGAATTGTGGCGTTATCATCAGCAGATGATGTGCGTTTTAATTGATAAATTATTAAAAACACAGGTCGTTGATTGTTCAGCGGTTGCCACATGGATATTCTCAAAGGAGATGACTGGTGAATTTACAAAAATGTATTTATGGGAGATTTTACATTTAACAATAAAAAAGATGAATAAACATGTTATTAAATTGGGTACGTTACCATCCGTTTACTTCCCTTCCATATTAATTTGTGAAAAAAAAATTATTTTTTCCTTTTTTGTTAATTTTTTAGGTGGTGAATTAGGTGAGGCAAAGGAAAAATTGGCCAGAGTTGATTCATCATCGAGTGATTCAGAGGAGGAGAATAATGCTGTGGCAAAAAAGAAGAAGCCAGTAACAGCGGATAAACCATCTGAAGAGGTTTGATTGCTTGTCGCATATTGGTCGCGTTTTTTGTATTAAAAATATTTTTTTTTTTTTTGCTAGATGGTTGAACGAATGGAAGAGAAATTGGAGGCGGCTAATGTTGACCAAAAACGTTTATTTTTAATTATATTTCAACGATTTATAATGATTTTGTCAGAGCATTTGGTTAGATGTGACACGGATAACAAGGATTATGATACAGATTGGTATCGTTGGACAATTGGAAGATTACAGCAAGTTTTTATGATGGTTGGTGACTGGGGAATTTTAATCTTTTTTTTCGCCTGAGATTAAATTTTTTCTTTTTCTCTCTTTGTTTGTCTTTCAGCATCATGAGCAAGTGCAGAAATATAGTAGCACCCTGGAAACATTATTGTTTACATCGGATCTGGATTCGCATATATTGGATGTATTCCATCAGTTTGTTGCGTTAAGGTCTTAGGAATTATTGTGGCTCCAAGACGCAGTTTTTTTTTTTTTTTTCTTTTTCGTTTTGTTTAATAATCCAACAGTCAGATTAGTTAATTATGTTGAAAAATATTGAGGGGAAAAATTGTAATGAAATTGTAATGGAGAAATCCGTGTATCTTTGTGGACTTTTTCTTTCTGTGTCCACTTTTAATTATTTAATTATAATACAAATAAATGATGCTGATTGTAATGTAATTTGTTTTTTTTGTTTATTTAATTTTTGCTTGTATTCGATTCTGTGCTGATTCCAGGTCTGTCTTGTGCTTTTGTGGGTTTTTACTCTGTAATTACCTTTCGGATTTATTGTTTTCTGTCACCACATTTTTTCTTAAAAAAAAAATGTGTCGAAATAACAAATTAACTTCCGATATAAATATTTTTCGATCAAACTCGTGGAACTGAATTCATCGATTCAGAACGATTCACAAAGAATATTCCTGTGGAATTAATGGAATTTTTCTCGGTTTCTTGGTTAATATGGTGATTTCTAAATTAATGTGGGTGAATAGGACATTAGCAAGGAATAAGTCATGGAAAGTACAGTACCCAGGTATTAATCAATTGGAAATTACACACTCAATAAGCAACAACGAAAATAAATGCAGGCTAAGAAACGCTAAAGTAAAAATGCCATCGATTTTACATTTTTAAAATTTTTTTTTTTATAATTTTCTCATTTTATTTAATATTTATTTATAATAATTTATAATTTATAATAATTAATAATCATTTAGTTAATTAATTAATTAATTTTATTTTTATGCATTTTAATAGGATGACCATTTATTTATTCTTACATACAATAGCTGATTACAGGATTACATGGTTTAAAAAAAAAAAAAAATTATTTTCTCTATTATTAAATGGGTAAAAAGGGGGGATTTTTTGTATTTGCTATTCATTAATTAATTAATTTACTTTTTAGTTAATTTTTCTTTTTATACGAAGCGTTTACCACAAGGGGAGGACCAGATTATTCCAACCACATTTAAATGAACTAGAGAAGCAAAAAATTTTTTTTTTTTTTCATTTTTTTTTTTTATTAGCTTAAATGTTTAATTTTTAATTTAATTTTAATTTAATTTAATTAGGAAAATGAGAGAAATAGAAGTAAAGGAGAGATAAAGAGAGTGAGAGTAAATTTTTTTTTTCATAACGTTTATTATTTAGGTGGTAAAAAGCATAGAATTTTTTTTTTTGTCTTAATTATTTAATTATTGGCTTTCGGTAATTTCAAAAGCTTAAAAAAAAAAAAAACAAAACAAAAAATTAAAAGCAAAAGTTTTTGGCTAAAAATCAAGAGAAATAATAAGAAAAATAAATTTTTTTTGACCTAACACCACCATCACCACCCATATACACCATTCTGCCTGCATTATAAATTCCATTTCAAAGGCATTTCTTGAATTAGCACCAATCTTTTTTTTTTTTTTTTTTTTATTATTTAACACATTACATACCCTATTTTGCTTTGTTAAATTAATTAAAAATAAAAACAAAACAAAAAAAAATGTATTTCTCTTCTAAGCAGCGAATTAAATTACTTTTTAAAGGGTTTTAATTATAGGTAATTATGAATAACAATAATAAAATATTAAAATAATAATCTAATACCATTACACCATAAACAAAGAAAATAAAGAATTAAGTCATTTGCGCATTGTTTTATTACTGCGCAGTTGTACATTTTTAAGAAAAATACTTTTTTTATTCAAAAAGTCATTTCTAGCAGCACCAGCAACAGCTTATAATGCGTAATAAATAATTAAAAAAAATTAAATAAATAAAAATAAAAGCGAAAACCAAAATGTTTACATTTCTTTGGAAAGCACACGTAATGTGTTCACGGCTTAATGATTTTCGTTTATTTAATTTATTTATTTTTTTTGTTTGAATAATACAAATAAAGAATTTTTTTTTTTTTTTCATGTTTTTAATAAGAAACAATTGAACAATTGACTTGGTAATAAAAGAAAAGTGTTATTGGCATTTAAATACAACAAAATTCTTGTCACAGATTTACTGATAATTCATATTTATCGCATCGGTTATTTTTTGATTTTCTAATTTGATTAAATTAAACAAAATAAATGTGATCTAAAGTCAGATTAATTTAAAAACAAAAATAAAAAAACCGTAGAGTAAATTCAACAACTGAATCATCAACAACATCATCATCATCATCAGCAGATTGTGCGCCTTTTTTTATTGTGCGTGATTAAACTAATTAATTTTACTAATTAATAAATTTTTTTTAAATTAATTCAGTTTTATTAATTAGTAAATTTAATTAAAAAAAATAAAAATAATTTTTCATTCTTTCTTTCATTCGTTCTTTTGACATAAAGACAAAAACCAACATAAAAGATAAAAACAAAACAAAAAAACATGAATGGAAATCAAAGGAAATGTTAATCAGGATGTTTTCAGGGTTTAATCTGGTTGTAGCTAGTGTAATGTAGCTGAAACTGGGTATAACCACAGGCATTTAACAGGATTATAACTAGGGTATATTCATGGTGTAATTAGAGTATAACTAGGATATAATCAGGATTATAACTAGGAATATAACCAGTGCATAACCAGAATTACAATCAGGATTATAAGCAGGATTACAATACGGATTATAACAAGGATAACAAACAGAATTACAATCAGTATTACACACAGAATTATAAAGAAATTATAACCAGAATGTTTACCCACTTGAATCTTACTGTATCTAACTCTGCCTAGAAGAGAACTCAAAAAATTTATTTAAATTAATTAAAAACAATAAACATAAAATTCGGTTAATTTTTCTTCTTAATTATTTTTTCTCTTAGTATTTTTTTTCTTTTTTTGTTAATAATTTATTTAATAAAGTTTTTTCTTTTATTTTTATTTATTTTATTAATAATAATAATAATAATAATAATTATAAAGCTTTGAGCTTTTTTCTAAATAATTTCTTTTCTTTTTTTATATATTTTTTTTTTTTTTTTTTTTGGTTTAAATATTTTATTTAATTTTTATTTAAATTAAGCTCAATTAGATTTTTTTTTTTTTAACTTTTCTTTTCTTCTTCTTTGATAAATATTTAATTTAAGTTATTTTTTTTTTTGTAAGTTAATTTAAGCAAACATAAGTTTAACATTAGTTTTTTTTTTTTTTTTTCGTTTAAATAATTTAATTAAATTTTATTTAAATTACTTTTAATAAGAAAAAAAAGATAAAAAACGAACTTTCACAGTACATAGTATAAACTTTCAACATTAACCCATCCCGTAATCCCATCACTTTGTTTTCTTTTTCAAATGATCAAATAACAAAATTTAATCAAAAAAAAAAATAAAAAATTATTATTATATGCAAAAGCTAATAACAAAAGAAAATACTTTAATTGCGCTTAAGTTAAAACACTTTAAAGGTGGTTAAAAATGAATTGATCAATAAATTGATGAGAAAAATCCATTTCCTTAACCCTACACATGATAAAATCATTCAAAAACACATTTTAGTACATTGCGCTGAATCTACAACTGCGCAAACATACAAAAAAATTATTTATAAAAGAAAATGGACTTTTAAAGCTTTTAAGCTTATTAACTATAAAAAAAAACGCAATTATTGTTTCTTTTCTATCATAAAATTTAAATTTAAGGAAAACAATTAAAAAAAAAAAAAAAAACACAAAATGACTTAAAACTTAAAAAATTCGTCATTTTTTTTTATTCTTTCATCACATTCTTCTTAATCTTATTAAACCATAAGTGCGCTATAATAATAAAAGGTTACTTTGGGTAACCAAAACAGAAAATTAAATTAATTAAAATACGCAAGCGCGCACTGCTTATATTATTATTATTTTTTTTTTTATCACAATTTATGATTTAATTTCTTCTGGTTTTTATTTTTTCTTTTTTTATAACAATTAATTCCTTGTCTCAAATTGTAAATTAGGTCTGTTCTCAAAAAAAAAAAAAAAAACAAAAAACGTTTACTCATTAATTAGCTCATTAAACTTAATTAATTAAGATAAGCTGGATTAATCACTGTAGATTAAACATATTTACCCAATCTCTACACGAACCTTAATTATATTTTTAAAACCAGGAACAAAACAATAACAGTAATAAAATGGTTTTAATTAATTTAATAATTAACAAAACAAAAAAAAAAATATGAATTTTAATTCATTAGTTAATTAAAAAAATAATTGTTTCATCTTTAATTAACTTTTCTCATAATTTGCTTCTATTAAATAAAATTTTTATTTCCATTAAATCTTTTAATTTTTAATTAGGTAAATAAATTTCCAATTTTTTTTTTTAAATTCTTTTGCCATTATTTAATTAGGATTATTTTCCCTTTACTTTATTTATTTGGCTTTAGGTACATTTCTATCTATAATCACTTTGTTCAAATAAAAAAGAGTTTTTTTTTTGTTTTGAAAAATTGAATAAGAAAAAAACATCAGCTATCTACGTTGGCTTGTCAATTGCTATTAATTTTTTTTTTTTTTTTGGTTTTCTTTATACCAATTTGTTTGCTTAATTAACAAAAAAAAAAAATTGCGTTGTTTGTGTAGAGAAAGATACAGAGATAGAAAGAATTTAATTAACGAAAAATAGTCGTGGGAATAATAAATGCTTTTAGCTATTAAAAATGTTTTTCTTTTTGGTTACTTTCTTTCATTAATACTTTGGAAGTTATTGGGAAATCTTATCAAATATATATAAATATATATATATATATATTATATGTGTTTAATAAATTTTTTTAATTTTACTTTTAGATAAAGATTATATAATTTTTAATTTAATTAAATTAAATTAATTAATTAAATTTCTACTGCTAAAGTTTAATTTAATTTAATTTTTTTTTTTGTTATTAAAGGGAATTTTTTAATTTTTTTTTTTTTTTTGTTGGTTGGATTAAACCACATTTTTAATTAATTTTTTTTAATTTTAAATTAAAGGATAATTAGTTGGACATTTTAATTAATTAATTTTTTATTTTTGGTTAAATGTTTTTTTTTTTAAATTAATTAATTATCATAATTAACATAAAGTTTATTTATTATTAATTTGATTTGTTAAGTCAGGTTTGTTTAAAACTGTTGTAAAGCTGCTCTGTTCTTTCTATTTAATACCGAGATTATACCAGTTTAAAACTGCTGTAAAATGTAACAAACTTATACACTGGCTAAATTAATTAATTATCAGATTTGTTAAGTCAGGTTGTTTAAGTATTTTATTCTCTAATTTAACAGAGAGTTAAAACTGGTGTCAGTTCGCTGTTTTTTTTTTAATTATACCAGTTTAAAACTACTGTAAATATTAAACATAAACACTGACTTAATTAATCAACCGATTTGTTAAGCCAGGCTGTTTTATTTAAGTACTTTACTCTTTAATTCAATACAGAATCAAAACTGGTGTAAGTGCCTTGCTCATTAATTTACCACAGAGTTGATAACAGTTCACAATCAGTTTAAAACTGCTGTAAAATGTATTAAACACATACACTGACTTAATTAATTAATTAATTTTTTTTTTATATATCTTCTAATGTGATTTTACACAACGACAAGTATTTTATTGGATTATTTCTCCATTTTTTTAATTAAATATATATTTTTCTTAATTTTTTTTTTCTTTTAAACATTTAAAACAATAATTAATCAATTAATTAATTAATTAATTTTTTTTTTTCATTTTTTTGATTAATTAATTAATTAATTTAAAAAACATTTATTATTTTTTTATTTATTTTTATTTTCTTCATTTAACATTTATTATTTTAATTAGTTTAATTAATTAATTAATTAATTAAGGAATTGTTTTGGTTTGGTTTTTTGTTTATTTTTATAAATAAAACATCCTTGTGTGCTGTTAATTATTTTTGAGTGTGTATTCTTCTATTATTTCCAGGAACGGATCAGTTAATGTTATTCCTTTTAAATAAAACATAGGATAAATAAACAAACTAATTCCTGATTAGGAGGAGTTTACTTTAATTAATTAATTAATTAAATCATTTATTATGTTCTTCCTAAAAACTAACATCAATTTGATAAATAATTTTTTTTTTCTTTTACTTTAATTTAATTTTTATAATTTAATTTTTTATTTTCCATCATTAATCTTCTTCTAATCAATTAATTAATTAATTAAATCTTCATGTAGCGTTAATTTTTTTTTTTTTTTTTAATCACTTAAAGTTGGCTTTTTTTATTTCCTGTTTTTCTTTTATTTTTCTCTACAATTCTAAAAGTCAGTCAAGTGATTTTCCTTCCATTTTTTTAGCTACTTTGATGTTTCTGTTATTTTACTCAGGTTTTTTTTGTGTGTTTTTATACCCATATTGGCCGTTGTACACTCAGCATAAGACTTGTTAGGGTTTCTTTTTTTTTTTAGTTACTTTATTTATTTAAGTCAGTTTTTACTTTATCTGATTTTACTTTAAATAATTATTCTTGGATATGTTTATAATAATTTTCCCATTTAATTGTTTTTTATTTTTATTTTGTGTTGTGTTTTAAGCTAAGCTCGTTTTATTATTTAATTTAACTTTTTTCTTTTTTTTTTTTATTGATTTAATTAAATTAAATTAAAATTACTGTACTATGTACTATGAGGAGTTTATGATACTACACGGAGTTTTTTTTATTTATCATTTTTTTCAATTTCTACTTTTATTTATGTTCTTGGCTTGATTAATTTATTTATTTTTTTCTTTTAGTTTAATTTATTCTCTCTAATTAAATTAAATTTAATTAATACAAAAAAATTAAATTAATTAATTAAAATTATAAAGGAACTTTTCTTTGAAAAAAAAAAATTAAAAAAAGAAATAATTAAATTTGTGTGCCTAAGGAGATTTAATTAATTTTCTTTGCTAATAATTCTTTAATTATTTTAAAAAAAAAACAAAAAAAAATTAAGAAAAATTAATTACTTTGTTTGGCACAAAATTATTTAATTAATTTTTGGTATTTTTTTTTTAAAGCAACATAAAACTGAAGTTGCCTTCATTCTTTTTTAATTTTATTTTTTTACTTTTGTGTTTTAAGCTCTAATTAATTAATTAATTAATTAATAAATTTGTTTTCAACAGATAGGCACACTATGAAAAATATACAACAATTTCTATATAATCTTTATTAAATTTCATTTTCTGTTTTTTTTTTTTATTTCTATGAATCAAAGCGGCAAAGTTACATGTTGATGGCGGATTTTATTCCATTTATCATTGAATTTCGTAAAAAAAAACTAAAAATTAATTAATTGGTGGAAATGCTTAAAACATTCCGGTTACCTAAAATTCAAGACGATACGCTGAGCATGATGTTTCATGATCTTGTAAATTGATTGTACAACGGGATGCCGATGGTGATAAATCAATGTGATATTTTGCCAAGAGATCTTCATTCTCTGATACCCAGTAGCCGAGTACATCTGTATCGTATGTGGGAATTATTGTTACTTCTGAAATGGTTAAATGAAATGAATGATTAGCTTATGCAATTCGGTGATTGTGGATTATTTATTTGCTCACCTAAATCTTTATCCTCCCATGTTTGTTTGGCTTCTAACAGGGCATTGTAGACTTCTCTGCTGGGCTCGGTGCCAGAGAATACATAATATCGGGCACGAACTCGTTTAAAGAATTCAACATGTGAGTAATATGAGTTTCCATGGTGTGGAACATATGTTAAATCTATGTAGATTGGGGCAGGTTTCTTTCCTTTGGCCGGCGACTCAGAACGCTTTCGGAGATTCTTCTCGTTGTTCATTTTTGTTTTGCTAATTATTAATTTGCGTTCCCTCTTCGGTGTTGTTTTCATTTCATTTTCAACGGGTGCAGGTGCTGGAGAGGGTAGGCCTAATGGCTTACCCCATGATGAGATTGGATCTTTTGTTGTGTCCGTTGCAGTTGCTGTGGTAGTACTACTGCTCTGCGATGTCGATGTTGCTGTTGATGTTGATGGTGGAAATGAATCGGCTTTCTCTTCTAATGCAGCTGCTTTCGCCTTATTTATTTCATCTAATGGGAATGATTGGTTTACATCTGGCTTTGATTTTGGTGGATATTCATATTTGGACTGGATTGATGTCATCACTTCAGTGCCACGAACTTGTATGTGCTCTTCTAAGGCCTTCTCAAAATCTAAATCTGCTTCATCTAAGAACTTATGACTAGTTGATTTCATGTACGAGGTCTGGAAATGATCTGATCCAGGAACTGTAACATCTGCTAATTTTGTGGAGGCAATAGGAATTGGTACCGATTTGCCTGACATTTCTGGCAGGGCACCATAGAATGATGTACTCATTGGATCAGGTTTATATGTAGACGAAATTGGTCTAGCTGATTGAATTTCCTCACTGTCATATTGTGGTGGAATATCATCCTGGCTATCGTCTATTTCGTAATCTGATTTTTTGCTTACTCCTGAACCGGACCTTTTCAAGTCAAAATCAGCTTCGTATACAAATTTCGATGTAGGGGAATGTGCGGCCTGTGACGTTGTACTGAGTGGGGATTCTGGCATTTCGTCATCACTGTAATGTCTCTCTTCGCTACTGCCTGCTGTCCATCCTGTAACGACTCGTGATTGCTGGCCTGAACTTATATCTGACCTGGGTGAGGAAATCTCGTGAATTTCATAGTCATCGCTGATTGGTGTATAGCTTCGTAGCTCCGAAGCCTTTAGATTAATTATGTCTTTGGACATCAAGGGATGGCTAGACATTGGCAATGTCTCTTTGATTGTTTGTTGTGATTGAGATTCACTTGAACTTACTTCGGATTTACTTGTTGGCCGATCCTCAGTAGTCGATGTCAGATTTTCTGATTTAACTGTTTTTGTTTCGGTAACAGTTTTTGTGCTACTTTCGCCATCACCGGTTGTTTTAGTTGTAGTAGTTGTTGTGGTTGTAATGAGACCTAAATCAGAATCCTTTGATGTTTCAGTTGTTTTTGTTTCCATTATGTCTGGGGTAGACATTCGTGTCATATCTGGTGTGCTCATACCTGATGAGGTTTTCATTTCTTCTGATTTTACTGCTCCCAAACCCTTAGGGAATGGCGAAGTTGGTTTTGGCGATGAATCTGATGTCTCGAGACCAGAATGATGTTCAAATGAGGTTGTTACTGATTTGGAAGCACTATCACTGTTGGTTTGTACAGATGCTAAGCCTGGGCTGGACATACCTGAAAGATCCTTTGGCGTTGAGATTCCTGAGAAACCGGGTCCTTCTTGTATATAAATTGGAAATTCTGATTTCATTATTGGTTCTTGTGTGACGGGAAAGTCGGATTTGATACTTGGACTAACTGGCATCGTAGGTGGTGTAATTTTTCCACTTAAATCACCCTTTGATTTAGTCATTATTTTAGTCTCTACTTCCGCAATGTCAGGAGTACTTTTGCCCGATAAATTAAGATCCTCTGTTGATGTTTTTATTTGCTCTTTTGTGGTCAGCGATAATAATTTTGATGATGATGATGCATCTGATAATATTTCCTTCACCTCTGTTTTAGTTGAGTCCTTCTTCTCGATGGCTACTTGACTAGTAAGAGATTCTTTTTTAAAATCAGACACAATTTCATCTTTAATCACTGATTTGTCTAACGAGGATGTAGATGATCGTTTGCTGCCACTTAATTCTGGCGAAATGAGTCCACAAACTTCATTTTCTGGCGATATGGAAATTCGATCAGTCTCAATCCATTCCTCTTTCTTATGCATTTTTGTTTCGCTGGTTTCATTTTTCTCAGATATTTTACTTGACTTAGATGATGTGCTCGTTTCCGAGACTTGGCGTGTAAACAACTCAGAATCATCTTTAGAATAATCAGTGTTTTCATCTAATGCCGAGAGTTTATTAAACGGCCCATGATCAGCGTAAATGCTGCCTACCATTATTGCGGAAACAGATTTTGATCTGGTTTCTTTGGACACAATTTTTTCCTCGAAGTCTTCATCTTTATCAACTGACATCGAAGATTTCTCAATTAAAGTTTTCTTTTTTAATATCGGTTCTCCATGCAATATGGAACTCTTGAATGACTCAAACTCATTTTGTGTTGAAGTGATTTTCGTTTCTGTCTTACTTTGTTCCTCATCATGGGTTGACTGCTCTACTGACTCTTCAACGTGGGATTCATAAAATGATTGAATTCCATTTTTCTTCTCATCACTCTTGTCGAAACCTGATTGATCTTCGTCTGGATTATCCCATATTTGTTCCATTACAGATTTTACTTCTTCTTTTACTTGAATAATTTCCTCTACGTGCTGGTCTGTTGTTGTTGTTTCAGTGATCTTTGAATGATCCCAAATAGAATCAAGAACTGACACTACTTCTTCTGATGTGGCAGATACTGATGGAGGAGATTTGCTTGCATCACCTTGAGCGAAATCAAAAGTGCATTTTATAGCAACAGGCTTTTCAGTAGGAGTTATTTGACCTGAAACATTTTGTTCTGGTGATGGGGTTTTGTCTTTCTCAGATGTTTCTGGTTTCATTGCCAAACTAACCTCATCTGATTTTTGTTCAGGCGTTATTTTACCAGATATTATTGGTTCTGGTGATGCTATTTTACTCGTTGGCTCTGCGGATAATGGTTTTGATAATTCAAACTTATTATCAGGTGATGCCTTGCCAGATATTGTTGGTTCCGGAGTCGTTGATTGCGATAAATTTGATTTCTCGGAAGTCAGAGACAATTTTGGGTCATCTTTCTTTACATCACTTGAAGCAATATCACCAATGATAGGTTCTGATGCTAGTGATTTTTCAATCTTAAATATTTCAGGTTCCACAGCTGGTTTGACATCCTCTATCTTTTGTTCAAATGGCTTTTTGTCAAAAGTTGTTTCTACCGGTGATAATATTTTGCCTGTAATCGTTGGTTCTGGTGATGGAGATTTGAACAATTGTGAATCAGTTACTGTTGTTGATTTTATGTCAGCAACTATCTTTTCTGTAATTGATTTATCACAAATAGTTGTCTCTGGAGATGGCGACTTCGATAATTCCGCTTTTTCTGGTTGTTGAGTTGATTTTATGTCATCCAATTTTTGATCAGATGACTTTTTGTCAGTAAACTCTGGTTCCAAAGGTTTGTCTTCTGGTTTTTTAATTAATGTTATTTCTTCGGCTTTCTTAGCAGGTGATGTTTGGTCACTCAAAATTTGTTCTGGTGTTGATGGTTTTTCTTTTTCAATTTCTGGTGATAATAATTTGTCTGTTTCAACGATTTCTTGTGTTTTGATGTCATCTAATTTTTTGTCAGGCGATTGTTTATCAGGAACTGTTGGTTCTGGGGTTGCTACTTGGCTAGCGATCATTGACTCAGGTGTTGGCGTTTTAGATAATTCAGATTTTTCTGATGCTGCAGCTAATGTAACTTCATCTAACTTTTGTACTGGGGATGGAGATTTTGAGATTTCTGATATTTCATTTAAATTATCTACCGATGCTGCTTTATCTGTAATCGGTGGTTCTGGAGATAATGATTTTGATAGATCAGATTTTTCTTGACCCAACGATGTTTTAATGTCATCTAACTTTTGTGCCGGTGATGTTTTACCAGAGATTGTCTGTTCCGGTGTTGATGCTTTATCAGATATAATTGATTCAAGAGACTGCGTTTTTGAAGGTTCTGATTTTTCTGACTCTCCTGTAGATTTCACATCTTCTACTTTCTTTACAGGTGATGTTTTGTCAGTGATATATGGTTCGGGAGATGGCGATTTTGATATATCAGATTTTACTTGTTCGAAAGAAGTTTTGATGTCATCTAACTTTTGTTCAGTGATTTTAGGTTCCGGTGTTGATACCTTGCTGGTTAATGGCTCAGGAGTCGGAGTTTTGAATAGTTCTGATTTTCCCGATTCCATAATCGGTTTGATTTCATCTATCTGCTGAGTTGGTGCTATTTTGTCAATTATCGTTATGTCAGACAATGGAGATTTCGATAATATTGGTATTTCATGTTCTACAGTGGATTTAATTTCTTCTAACTTCTGTTCGGGGAATGTTTTGTCTGTAATCGATGGTTCAGGAGATGATGATTTGGATGTATCAGGTTTTTCTTTTTCAATAGATGGTTTGATTTCATCTAACTTTTGTTCAGGTGACAATGTAACTGTTGGTTCTGGTGTTTGCATTTGACTGGCAATCATTGGCTCGGGCGTTGGTGTTTTTGATAATTCTGGTTTACCTGATTCTACACCAGATTTGTTTTCTTCTATCTTTTCTACAGGTGATGCTTTGTCAGCTATTGATGTTGATAATATCGATTTATGTAATTCTTCAATTGCTGGCTCTACAACAGCTTTGAGTTCTTCTACCTTTTGTACTGGTAAAGCTTTGTCACCAATTGATGGTTCTGGAGATGGTGATTTTGATATTCCAGATTTTTCTTGCTCAAGAACGGTTTTAATGCCATCCAATTTCTGGTCAGGAACTGTTGGCTCTACTGTTTGTTTTTTATCTTGAATCATTGGCTCAGGAGTTGGAGTTTTGGATAATTCTGGAATTTCTGACTTTTCGGTAGATTTTATTTCTTCTATCTTTTGTATTGGTGATGCTTTGTCATCAGTTGATGGTTCAGGAGATGAAGTCTTTGATAACAAAGGTTTTTCTTCATCATGAGAGGTTTTAATTTCATCCATCTTTTGAGAAGGAATTGTAGGTTCAGATTTTTCTAATTTTACTAATTCTTCTGGCTCTACAGGTTTGACGTCATCTAACTTTTGTGTAGGCGAAACTTTGTCTGTGGTTGATGGTTCAGGAGATGGCGATTTTGATATATCTGATTTTTCTAAATCAAGAGATTCTTTAACGTCGTCTAAGTTTTGTTCAGACAATGTTTTATCAAAGATTGATGATTCTGGCATTGGTATTTTGGTGGTTATCATTGGTTCAGGAGTTGGTGTTTTTGATAATACAGATTTTTCTAATTCAACTGATTTGATTTCTTCTAAATCTTGTGATGGTGATGTTTTGTCGGTTATTATTGATTCCGGCAATTGATGTTTAGATTGTTCCGATATTGCTGTCTCTTTAGTAGATTTCAGTTCTTCCAAGCCAATTGATGGTTCAGGAGATGCGGATTTTGATTTATCTGATTTTTCTGAATCATGTGTTGGTTTGTTGTCATCGACCTTTTGTTCAGATGATATTTTTTCAAGAATTGTTGGTTCTGGAGTGGATATTTTGCTAGTTATCATTGGTTCAGGTGTTGGAGTTTTCGATAATTCGGCTTTTCCTGATTCTACAAGAGATTCGATTTCTTCTGCTTTTTGTATTGCTAATGTCTTGCAATCTATCGACTCTGATAATGCAGATTTAGGTAATTCTGCTACTGGTGGCTCTGCAACTGGCTTGATTTCGTCTTTAATTGGAGCAGGTGTAATTTTACCTCCAACTGATGGTTCCGGTGATGGTGATTTTGAAATTTCAGATTTTTCTTGTTCAAGGGATGTTTTAATGTCACCTAATTTTTGGTCAGGAGATATTTTACCAGTGATTGTTGAGTCTGCTAATTCTTTTTTATCATGAATAATTGGTTCAGGAGTTGGTGTTTTAGAAAGTTGTGTTTCTACAGCAGAAAAACCGTCTTCTATTTTTTCAGTTATCTTTGATTCCGGCAACGGAGATTTTGATAACTCTGATTTTTCTGGTTCTGTAACTGATTTGACTTCCTCTGATTTCTGAACTGGTGAAATTTTATCAGTTGGTTCTGGAGAAGAAGATTTAGTTATCAAAGATTTCTCTGATTCAAGAGATTCTTTGTTGTCATCCAACTTTTGTTCAGGTGATGGTGATTTGTCTTTCTCAGATTGTTTAACCTCTATTGCTGATTTAATTTCTGACTGCTGAGAAGGTAATTGTTTGGCAGTAATGATTGGTTCCGGAAGTATTGGTTTATCAGTCTCTTCTTTTTCAATTTTCAACGGTGCTTTGCCATCATCTAATTTAATCTCTTGAACTCCAGCTACGATCATACTCTCCAGTTCAACGAGTTTCTTCTTCTCACAGGCTTCTATGTCATACTGAATATCTTCTATCGATTTTTCACTTGCATGACTTACAATTGAATGCGATCGCGAATGATCTTTATCATCGATTCCAAGTGAACTTTCATCTTTTGTATAATCTTTTTCGCTATAAGCACTGTATGCTGATTCGCGTCGTGAATCAACTTCATCATGCTTGTCTGCTATTGCTGATTCTTTTCCATGAATACCATCGTGCTTAAAATCTCCTTTTTCAGTTGAAGTTTTCGTGGAATCTTCATGAGTCTCTTTGGAGTGTAATTTTTCTGGAAGTTCATGAACTTCTTTTTCTTCAATTGAAACGGGAGAAGATTCCTTTTCAGTATACGATTTGTCGATAGATGATTGTGCAGATTTTTCTAAATCATGCTTGGGAACATCAGAATCAACTTCGTTATCATCTTGTGCTTGGTCTTGTCTAGATTCATCTCTGCTTTGTTCATTGTCGTAGTCATCCATGTCCTGCAATGATTTTTCTGCCATTTCTATAGCATTCGGTGAGGGGCTGCATGTGAATTTAATAGTGCCTTCAGGACATATTTCAGTTTCTTCTCCACCATCTTCACTGCTAGCGGTTACGAGCATCCGTTGTACAGTTGATCCATCTTGACCATCTATATCAATATCGTCTGTCAATGAATCAAGTCTCAGTTTTTTGTCAAGTTCTTCTTCATCAAAATCAGGAATTATTTCCTGTATATCTTTATCTGACTTCAATACCTCAGCGACAGTTGCTACTATTTTTATAACCTCATCAGGTGTTCTTTCTCTGGGCGACACAGATCTGGATGGCTCCAGCTTTTCGTTTATGATACTTGCATCTTTTGGTTCTTTACGGGTTGGTGAATATCGTTCATCTTCCTCGTCTTCTTCCTTTATATCATTCAAATTTGTTTCTTCACGGTCAAATGATGACAGCTTGTCGTCTGCCACAACTATTATTGGGCTTTTCGAAGTTGACTCAAGTAATTCTTCAGCTACTTCTGGAAGTTTCTCTAGTGTTTTAATTTCTTCTACTCTACAAACCTCGTTTACTGGAGAATCCAATGTAGTAATATGAGTTTCGCGTAGTTCAGATGTAAACATTGGTGGCACCTTAGCACCAAATGTGGGCTTTTTTAAATCACTATCTTTAGCGCCATCTTTACATATTCTATCCAGATAATTTGAAATATCATCAAGGGTCTGCTTTTCTTTGTCATCATCAGTCTTTTCATCTACATCCTTCTCGGTCTCGGTTAAAATTTCATCTTCTAACTTATCAACGGGTTTTTTCAAATCTTTGTTAACATCATCGAGTATTTTTCCTGTTTTTTCAGATAGACCCTGAATAGCCGAATCTACTGTAGCCGTTCCTTGTTTAATTTTTTTATCAACATCTTGTAATGCGGATTCTACTGTTTCTGTTCCCACCTTTATCTTCTCATCCAACTTGTTGGCGTATTTATCAATGCCACTCATAATACCCTGACTTAAACCACCAAAGAATGAACTGATTCCAGATTTTGTTTTCTCTTGTATTTCCTCTGCTTGTTTCTCAACTTTATCCTTAACATCGTGAACTTTATCATCTAGCTTCGTCATTAGTTTATCACCAGCATCTGTTAATTCAGATGCTTTGGACTCTACAGTTCCTAAAATATCAGTAACAATAGTATCAGCTCCTGCTTTAATATCATCTTTTGTTTTTTCAATTTTATGCTCTACGTCAGATTTAACTTTATCCGCGGTTTTTCCAACTTCGTCTATACCTGCCGCAATTTCAGATTTTACGTGCTGCAAAGAATCGTCAATACCAGCAGATATTTTATTTTTTTCTGTCTCCAGGTGCTCAACCGTTTTGTCTATTCCATCCTTAAGTTGAGATATTTTCTCATCAATTTTCTTAGTTTCATCGACTATTGTCGCTGTTATTTTCTTATCAGTTTCCTCCGCTTTTTTGATTAAATTGTCGGTTGTCTCTCCAAGTTTAGCCTTAACATCTGTGATTTTATCATCCACCTTTCCTGAAGCACTTTTTATTGTTGTATCAATTTTTCCCAATATGTCGGACGCGATTCCATCGTCTTTGGGAGTGTCATCAATTGGTTCTGCTTTATCATCTAAAGTTTCTTTATTATCATCCACTTCGGTGGTTGTATCTTTTGGCTCTGGTTCATCCGTAGGTGTTTTCTCAATAATTTTGACAACAGCCTTGTCTGCTTCCTCGACCTTTGCAGCTAACTCTTCCATGGACAACGAAGGCTTTTCATCTTTTGGGGTTTCCATTTTTGCAATCTTCTTAGATTTATCTGGTGTAAATAACATATCACTTATTAATTGCGATTCAATATCTTTTATGATGTCATCATCGGTCTTTTTCGGTACGACAATATCTTTATTCTTGGCGGTATATTGCCTGTCAACAGTTTTCATTTGCATCGGTTCAATAATTTCTTCCACAGCCTGAGCACTGTCTTCCTTCATTTTATCTAGATCTACGTCAATCTTTTTAATTTCAGTTTTTATGTCGGCATTTTTTAACAATGCCTCAGTCTTTTTAATGTCTTTTATCACTATATCACTCTCAATTACAGGCGTCTGAATAATAGAATCAGGCGCTTTAATATCTTCTTCCTTAATTACTGGCTTTATCTTATCATCAATAACTTCTTCCAATTGTGTATCACTAATCACAGTCTTTGGTTTAGTTTCATAATCATCATCAATTTTTTGTGTAGGAATTTGTTCAGAAGGCAAATCCTTCATTTTCTCATCAGTAGCTTCCTCTTCTTTTACAGGCTTATCGACTTTCTCATCCGA
Source organism: Ptychoptera albimana (assembly GCA_961205885.1). Lineage (NCBI taxonomy): Eukaryota > Metazoa > Arthropoda > Insecta > Diptera > Ptychopteridae > Ptychoptera > Ptychoptera albimana. The sequence continues at coordinate 1,837,638 of OY540803.1, forward strand.
AGCTAAGGCTGGAACGGGTTCTGGACTAGCTTTCAATTCTTTTGGTAGTGGTTCTTTGGCAAATATTTTTTTGGAATCTGGTTTTTTGGATTCTTGATATTCATCATATGCGCCAAAATCGGCTTCCTCATGTACGGGAAGATCAGCAACTTCATCTGGAGTTTTGACAATATCACGTAAATGGCTTTGCTGAACATCGAAATGCATTTTTGCTGGAATAATTCTTTCAACAGGTGGCTGCATTATAACAGTTTTTGTTGGAATATCAGATTCTTTGGTATCTTCCTTGACATATTTCTCCTCAATTACTAAATCTTCTTTTATTTCGTCTAATGGAATTCTTTCATCTTCTGGTAAGGTTGGAGCCGTGGTGGCTCCTGATTCTATTGTGGCTGAAAACTTCTCATCAGGTTGACTTTCCTGCATAATTCCATCTAGAGGCTCGCGTGCGTCTTGCCCAGGAGCAGCATCATTTACGTCATCTTTTGTATCGGTGGTTTTCTTAGCACTACTGATTTTATCTTCAGGACTAGGAGTTGACATATCTTCTGTTTTTAAATTGGAATCATCCCGTGACTCAGTTTTTGCCTTGGCAATTTCTTTTGCAGAAGTAATAATATCTTGCACTTCATTTTCCAAATCTTCTTTGTCATCAGCAGACATTTTAATTCCCTTCTCTTCAATTGAATCTGGCTGCATATCTTCTTGTTCATCTTCATCTTTTGTTTCTTTATCTTTGGTTTCGCCTTCAATTATTTCAAGAACTCTGGGCTCATCTTGTATTGTGGTCTGCTTTTTAACAACAATTTCTTCAATCGGTTTTTCGACAACTTCCTCCTCTTCCTCAGTTACTTGGAGACTACCTTTTCTCTTTTTCTCTGACTCTTCAGAATCACGTTGATGCTTCTGAATTTCCTCTTCTTTGGTAACGCTGCTCTCTTGCTCATTTATTGAATCCTCTGTATATTGTTCTTCTTTTTCAATAATCAAATACTCCTCCTCTTCCTCTGCTTCTGTTGTGCTCTCTTGTTTGACAACCTCGGTAACTTTTCGATGTTCAGTTATTGCAGTCTTGGTGATTGCCTTCTCCTGGTCTCGAATGAAAACTGCTTCGATTTCACGTACTGCTTCTTGTTCTTCTTTTAACTCATCTAACTCCCTTTGTTTAACGACATCAACGTCTTGCGATGAATCAAATTCCACTATTTTCTTTATTGCAGAGTCTTCAACACTCGGTGTTGATACTAAACTGGAGTCGGTAGTTCCACCTTTCTCTAATTTTGCTTTACGAATTATGTAATCCTTTTCAGTTTTGAGTGGAGCAATTTTTTTGGATTTCAGTGGACTTCCCGGGGCTTTTGAAGACACAGCAGCAGTCTTTGGGCGTCGTGTAATTGGTTTTTTCTCCGTTTTGACTTCTTTGACCTCTTTCTTTTCTATTGTCTTAGTCACTTCTCGTTTGGTGGCTAGAATATTTTTTTGCTTGGATTCAACTACTTTACGGTTGTTTGCCTCTTTTGCACTTTTAGCCGGTGTACCACTTGGACTAGAAATAGTTGTCCGTGTTGACATTTTTGGTTTCACTTCTTTGTCTTTGGCAATGCCATTGGTAATTTTCTCAGTGGTGCGCTTAGGAGTTCCGCTTGGCGATGACTTGGTTGCATCTTTTTTCTCAGAAATATCTTTTTTAATTTGTTTGCGCTCAATAGAACGTGGTGGCTTCGAATCTATTCTTGATTTAACTGTACTCTTTGTTTCGACCTTGGATTTCACTTCAACTTTAGTCTTGGTCTCCATTTTTGATTTGGCCTTTATTTCAGCCTCTTCCTTCTTGGTTGTCTTTTCAATTTCATTTTCTATTTTCTCTCCATTCAAGGTTTCTTGTTCAATTTTATTATCAAAACTAGCGGCATTATCTAGTTCAGCCTTTTTGTCACCGTTGAATTCATCGGACGAGGATTTCTTTTCTGCATCTAATATACGATTATCAGTCTTTTTCGATTCAATTTTTTGCTTATCTTTAACAATCCTGGATTTAATATCGCCACGACTGGCTGCAATCGATTTGATTGCTTGCTTCTCGATTTTCATTTCTTCAATGACGCTTTGCTCATTCTCTTCGGTCTTGCCTTTGTTATCAATCTGGGCATTCTTCATTTTGTTATCCGCGATCTTATTATCTTTCTCTGGTAGTATAGATTTGGTCACCTTGGACGGAAGGATTGGCTCGGGAGTTATTTTATCTGACGTGGCTGATTTAATTGTCTTTTTAGTTATAGATGACACAGAGATACTTGGCGCAATCGACTTAGCACTACATACTGGATACTTCATAAAATCTAAACGCTTTATCTTTTCCAATCCTTCGATTATTTTATAATCTGGTGTGCTGCCGGGGAACAGGATTCTTGTAATTGAATCCTCTGGATTGGCTGGCTGCCATACCAATAGCGCACAAACCGATACCATATTTTGAATTGGAAATGCAAAATCCTTTCCATCCTTTGGTGCAAATAATTTCTGATCGCCGGCATTCCATTTGGCTAGAAAATCTTTAACCTCTTTAGAATCTTTGGCTGGACTCAACACATACATATCGAGTGTACCATGTCCCACTTTATGATACAAATTTATTGGTTCTGTGTCTCTGTAGCATATTTGCGGTTTTAAATTCAATGATTTCAGATTGTTCACCAGATGGTGACCCTTTTCAATTAAATCTATGATTAATGGATCACGATCCTTGTCACCATCGGGACTTAAAAGATTTTTTCTATCTGGTATATTACAAAAGAAGTGACCGATTTGTGGATAAACATTTGAATTTTGTTTCCGTTCGACCACTGAACTCAACCCACTCAAATTACTATTATTTACGCGTGTCATTAAAACGGCATCCAATCGATCCAAATGACGTGCAAAGTCCCAAAAGCATGCCTTACGGCTAAAACCACCATCAACTATAAAAATAGAAATGAATAAAAAGTTTTATAGTTGAAACATGAAAGGAATTCTTGGCATTGTGATTGGTTCAATTAAAAAGCAACAAAACTCACCCAACATATTAAAACCATTGATACCAAATAGTGCTGCATCGCCTTGTCCCCCCGGAAAAACATACAACGTTGGATGACTAAAACGTATGTTACCGACAACATCAGAACTTTCTAATAAATCTGTTAGACTGGCTGGTACTAGCATTGGCGTCAAATAGTCTGCTTGGAAAAATGCCAAAATTAATATTTTTATTATGGTTTCATGTCGTTCATATTTATTTCCACGACACAATTTTTTATATATTTTATTTAGTTATTTATTAAGAAAAAGATTAGATAGATAAAGCCATCACGAACCAATAAATGTGTTAATTTTCTCACTGCCCGAATTCAATACATCATTTGGATTGATACGAATTTTGCAACTTTTAGCAAAATTTTTATCATCCAATGATGTCCATAAGCCAGCTGATGCACAATGTATATCCATTGTTATCGTATCAGGATATGCACGTAAAACTCGTTGGACTTCATGCTCTTGAAATGCTTCAGCAAAATCAGCAACAGAAAATGTTCCGTCCTAAAATATGAAATTTAATTAAAATTTTTTTCATTATTTATATAAAAATCAATAATCTCACCTGTAGGATCCATGATCCGTTACCAGCAAATGTATAACCAACATGAATAATATGTCTATGCCGGGTAAAGCTGCTTAACAAATTTCTCATACATTGTATCAATGTATTAAATTGTGGATGAATCAATATCTCCGTTACTAAATTCTCACTTGCATACTGTATTAAGCGTTCACCTGAAAATATATTCATAAAATAAATGCCAAATGCAATGATGTTGCTTCCAGTTACAACCTGTGCAACCTTCATTTTTAATTAGATTTATTTAAATTTAAGACGTTTCATATGCAAACAACAGACTACGTGCTTGACGCACACCAGACTATCTAATAATATATTTCTCTTATATTTTCACTATGACACAATATGCAAATTTTATGGTGTCACGTTAACGTGAACGTTATACAAAAAATCAAGCAATTAGAATCCAACAGAAAAGTATAAAAACATCTTGTTTCTGTTTAATTAATAAATTTATTAAATCAAAGTTGTTGAGCAAAATTAATGTGGTGTAGTGTGTTGATAACAAAACCAACACAAATACCCTAAGCACCCTTATAATAAGGAAATTAAAATAGATAATCATAGTTCTTGTTGAAAAATACAAAAAAAAAAAAAAAAAAACTAAAAACAGTTTGCTGATGGATTAAATTTTAATCAAAACAAAACAAAACATTGGATCACAGTTAAGGTGAGGGTGGTTTAGTGGTTTTAAAAACTTTTATTTATATTTTTTTTATTATTATTATGGAATTCCTGTATGGTTTGTTTAGCTTCCGTTTTGTTTAATAGTTTTTTGTACGAATAGCAAACCATTGAAACACGCAATGGTTTTTTTTATTTTTTTTTATTCTTGTCCCCAAAGTGATTATTTAACCAAACCAGTTCCGATTTGACCGCACCCATAAAACTATTATCCATTTGCTTTAATTCTTTGTTGAAAAATTCAACGAAATACAGAAAAAATTCAATTTTTAGCACACTCTTAAAATATAAAATTCAGCCCTTAAAAGATTCAAATTCATCATAAAAATTTTAAAATTTAATTAATAAAAATGAAATTTCAATTAAATTTTTTTTTTTTCTTTTTTTAATCCTTTTAAGGCTTGGTAATTATATTTAATCATTATCTGGTTGACGTTTATCATGAAAAACGAATCTTTATCATAAATTTACTGTTTATGGGCAAAAAAAAAAAAAAAATTGAACCAACAAAATTTTTCAGCAAACGTCAACGAACAAAAAAGGACTTGAAAAAATAAACGAAAGACAAAAACACAAATAAGAGCTTTAAATAAAAAGCTTACAGACAAAAATATTATTATCAAAATGCCAACAACGACATATTTTTCATTGATTTTTTTCTACAATTTTTTCTTGTTGATGTTGATGAAGCTTAAAAATAATTTCAACCACAATGTTTGTGCTTTTTTGTAGTCGTAATAGTATAATAAAATCTTGACATTGCGTAAATAAATAACAACAAAAATAACGGAAAAACTGGTGACACAACGAAAAGCCACAAAAATTAATGAATATTCAGTTTTGTTAATAAAAAAAAAAAATAATCATAAACCGACTTAACTAAACAAAAACACCATATGATGTGTAAGGTAATAAAATAAAATTTTAAAAGCATAAATAAACTGTTAAAAGTTTGTTTGTTTGTTTGTTGTTTTAATTAAGCTTATTCGTGTATTTTCTCTCATTTAAAAACGTAAAATTATTATTGACTGAATAAAAAAGCATAAATTCTTTGTCACAATGTAATAAAGCTTAATGATGACAATCTGATTGGTTTCAGGTAAAACAAAAAAAAAACAAGCAAAGCTTTTTGTTTTTCAAAATACCACGTTACAGGGAAAAAATCAGTTTTACGATCAAACCAAATGAATTTAAGAAGAAAAAATAATAATAATAATAAAAAAAAGAGCTTAAGAGTGGCTTAAAGAGTGGTTTTTTTTATAGTATGTGCTTTGTGTACTGTTATTTTTGCTGCTGCAAATAATACCGCATTATTCAAAGTACCTTGTACACATGATAACACCATGCAAATGCGACTTTATTGATTTCAATGCAGAATAATAATGTTTGTGTAAGAAAAATATATTTAAAAAAAAGCACCACAAACACAGAGACAACGACAGAAATGTTATCAAAAAAAAAAAAAAAAAACTGTGGGTGGTGTTAATGCAATATTTTCTGGTTTACATAATTCCCAACCTCTATTGTCATGTTTAGATAAAAATAAAAATAAAAAATTAAATTATTATTCGATTGCATTGTAAATTGATCGATCAATCATAATTATATAACAAATTTATTAACAAAACAGATTCTAGCAAAGTACCACAGATGCTTTAAATAATCGTTGTAATAATAAAAAGCTTTTCAGTTGCGATAAATAAAGAATTTTTTCTTATAGATTAATATTGATTGTTTTTTTTTTTTTCTATTTTTCTCTATACCTCTCTTAGCTACACAATAATTATTTATTCATAATTTTATTATTATTCTACTATTCATGTGTAATAAATTTTTTTTTTATAAGCCACACCAAAGATATAATAAAATTTATTATTATTATGCTATCGTTCTCTACTGTTCTCTACTATTCTCTACTTGTTTGTCTAATATTATTATTTTATTCTCAATTTTTTATTTAGAAAAAAGGAAAAACTGCACCCATCCATAAAAAAAGCTCATTAATTATAATACAAACAAAAAAAAATTATTAATATTATGACACAGGTTAATGAACTAGAAAAAAAAAACAATTTTTTCATAAATAAGCTTAAAAATCAAACAAATAATTATCATGAAAAAAAAAGCAGAGAAATTAGTTTAATTTTCTATTCTATTTCTTCTGCGTAAATAATGATGAATAAAAATTATTCTAATGTAGTTAACAACCCCTAATTTACTTGTTATTACTGAGAAAATTATATAAATTTGTTAGAAATATTAAATCAGCTTAAAATATGGCAAAAAAAAAAAAAAGACGCGTAAATCACTCAACAACCATTAAGCCACTTTAATAATTTTTTTTATTTATTTTTATTTAAATAAAATAATACCCAATAAGTATTCAAAAGTTTTCTTTAATTATATTTCTTGTGTCGTTATTTAACAAAAATATAAAATAAAAATAACAAAAGCACAAGTAAAGTAACTTAATAACTTTTTAATACTTTGCTAAGTAACAACAGCATGTAAAATAATAATAATAATAATAATTCGACATTCATTAAGTGTCACTGGGTGTTTTTTGTACGCATTGTACGCTGTTCACTGTTATTATTATTATTATTATTATTAGTTTCTCTTTTAAGTATTAAAATTATCATAATAACAATTTATGATGTGTCAGGAAAATGCTTAATTTTTTTTCTCTTACATAACAACAATAATAATTAAAATTTAAATACCCCGATATAAACACATCAATTTAACTTTTCACTGAATTAAAACCAAATAAAAAAAAAAAAGAAACTTTTCTCCACCATTTTATTTATTCAAAATTAAGCTTGTCTTAGTCAATAATATTAAAGTGAAAAAAAACTTTTTCTATGTTAAAAAGTTTAACTTTTGTTAGCTTTTCTTCGTAAGTGTTTTTTCTTTTTATTTTCTTTTCTGTACGTAAGAGAATAGTTTTCCATAACGTAAATTCAAAAGTTAAATGAAGTAAAGAAAATAATTTATATAAAACCTAGAATGAGCTTTTTTTTTAAACGTAATAATAATCATTATCGTTATGATCATTTACCTGCTTAGTTCTTTTAAAAACTTTTGTACAGAACTAGTGAAATCAGAATTTCTGCTGAATTTATTTCACAGACAATAGATTATTAACAAAGCTTTTTTTATTTCGTTATACCAAGTGAAGATTTATCGTTCAATAATCAAAAAAAAAAAATTCTCTCTGTAATATTTCGTATAATCTTCCAAAGGGAACACACAAAGCTACCAAAAAAAAAAAAAAAAATACACAAAACTTATTTCTTAAAGCTTTCACAGCGTCAGTCAAAAGAATGTTTAAATGAATAATTTTGCAATAAAATGACTGCTGAATGGGTGAGAAATTTCCATTTTGTATAAATTTTATTTACTTATTGTGCTTTATGTGCTACTAAATTGTAAATTTACAAAAAAAAAAAACTTATTCAGTTATCTGATCCCGCTGTAGGTGATCACAATTTCTAGTCATAGAAAAACTATGTAACATAATTAATACAAATTAAGCATAGTTTATCATTGTGGCTTGACGATTGAATGCTTTCTGAACATTATTAATGATGAAACAACACAAGATTCGTCTTTTAATATTTATTACGGCATCAAATTTTCTGTGTCGTTTCATACAATTTTATTTATAATTCAATCAAATAATTAATTCAGAAAGTTTTTGATGCTCTCACAAAGTTTTCTGAGATGATTTAAAGAAATTAAGAAATTTTTGTTACTTAATTTTGGTTTTTGTAAAATGAATCAAAACTTTATTTAAATTTATGCAAAGTCGAAGAGAATTTTTAATATTAAAAATTATTTCTCATGTTTGTAGGCATTATGGGTTTTCAGAGGTCAGAAATAATCGTGTTCAAGGTAGTTATCTCGATTTATTGGCTGTAATTTATTCAATTCTTATCAAATATTCGATATTTTTCAGTTTCTGAGCTTGGCAATAAATTATCTATCAAGATAGTGAACAAGTGATTATATTTGAGAAGATGCTATGATATTATAATACAGATAAATTGAATTTCCAATAGTTCAAGAGGCCATAATTCGAGAAATAATTTTTTTTTCTGTCAAACACGTAAAACAAACATGTCGGAATATTCTATATAAAGTTCTGAATCAATTTTGTTCTACGAGTTTGGTCGAAAAAAAAATTATTTCGCGATTTAAAATTTTGTTTAGATTTTTGGTGCCCAAAATACACCGTTTTCTGTGTAGTCTTGCACTGAATTGGCTATAACTCGACCAAATCTTGCGCTAGATTCAATATTTATACGTTTTTGAACTCAAGAATAAATTCTCTAAAGAAATAGTAAATAATATTGTAAGGTCTGGAACACATTTTTTAAATGCGCTGGTCCTGAATATGGAAAAATGTCAATTTTTAAGAATTTTCATTAGTTCAAGAGGTTATAACTCTAGAAAAAAAATATTTTCCTACTTATTCTAATTTTATTAATATTTCAAATTAATTAATTAATTAAACTAATGAAAATTACTTTTGTAAAAAAAATGTTTACTTCAATTATTCGATTCAGCATAATCATGCTAAACGATTATTAGAAATAGATAATAAAAAAAAAAAAAGAAAAAAAATGAAAACTTAATTACTTAAAATTTTTTCGTAATAACAATAAAAACCAAAAAAAAAAAAAATTAGTACAAAGTTCGATGATCATAAAATAAAAAAAAAACGAATCAATAAAAGCACAGAAAATATATTTTTTTACTTTTCTTATTATTAAATAAAAATCGAAAGAGAATAAAAAACAAATGTGCCTACCGCAAACAAGAAAAGAAAAAGAAAAGCGGAAAATCAATTTAAAAAAATATTATTATTATTTTTGTGTTAAGAAAGATGGAAAAATATTATTTATTGCTTGTTGTTTTGCCCTTTTTTCCTTTTTCTATTCAACGAAAAAACACCAAGCATACCTACTCATGTTATAATCAAATTATACAGACAAAAAAAAGTATCTTTATAAGCAGAACATATAATTATATATCGAAAAGCAATAAACAAGGGAAAAGATGTAAAAAAAACAAACAAAAAAAGCTTAATGTTTACAAAACACCAGGCGCCTCCATACATCGATTTGATATAAAATAAACGAACAAGCACAAAAAAAAACACAAGCTTTCCTGTTCCTTTCTTTAAATTTTTTGCAATTGCTTTGTGTCATTTCTATGCCACGGCTACAACAGAACACAGAATTTCACCGGTTTTTATTGAATACAATTTTCATTTTCAAAAAAGCACATAAATGTTTTAATTTTAATTACGTTTTTGTATTTTGTATTCAAACAAAATAAATAAAGCTCAGCATTTCGTTATTATTATTATGATTTATGGAATCAAAGACTTGTGTCTTGTGTAAAGAAAATGGAAAACCGAAAAACATATACACAAAGGATACACAAAAGGTTAACGGAATTGAATATTCAGCCGGTGCCTGTCTTGTTTGTGTGTGCCTTGTTTTATTTTATTAAATCATTGCCAAAAATTGAATATTTATACAAAGTTGTAAACATAACAATGACGCAAAAGAAACCTTTTGCGATATTAAAAATTAATTTTTGAAAAAAAAATTATAGAAATTTCTACCATCAAGTACTAGACAATGCCAGGACTAGAAAAGCTTTATTTTTAATAATTTTTAAATGTTTTGTTTGGCTGTCGCGTATTTTTATTATTCTTTCGTTTATCCTTTGAAGCAACAAAATCATCCTTTTATTTCCAGTTTAACTTTAGGTTAGATAGGCTCTCTACCAACATCGACTGATTTATCTTTTTCGGTGATTGATGCGGAACGTTGATTTATTCAATTTACTAAAGTCTATTGATTTTTGTTTGCGGCTTTATTTCTTATTTTTTATTTTTGCAAATTTTATTATCATTAAATCGATTTGGTTTGTGGTTGTTCTTAGTATTTTGCTATCATATATAGCAAAGAAAAGTTAGATAAAAATAAAAAGATTTTTGATTGATTCAACGTTTTGATTTTTAAATTTTTTTTCGATTTTCATTTTTTCACTTGACTGCATCCTTATTAAAAACATTTTTTTTTTCATCCACTTTTAATGTCAACCAGGGATATACACGTTGGATTTGCGAAATTTATATTTCGGTTTAATCAAGATTAATCAAAAATGTTTCAATATCGTTCGTCTCTAAACTTTATTTATTAATTTATTTTCTATTAAAGATTCTGTCACGTCATGTTTGTGATTAGAATTTCGTTCACACCGATAATAATCTGATCATAGATATATTTAACCAAGAAAACATTCCATTCAAGAAACTTATTTCTCTCTTATGTTTAAACCGCAAAACAAATTCAACCAACAAATTCATTTCTATTTACAAATTGTGTTTAACCTTTTTTAAATAATTTTTACTTTCTCGCATGTAATAATAATTAAAGACGGTGTTTTTTTTATTTTTCTTTTTGGGTTTTGTAGGAAGATTTTGTTCCGTATTGCGAAATTAAGGATCATCAATCATTTTGTTTGTTTCTTTATTTAGCTTTTGCTTGAATTATAATAATAAAATTTCCTTCCGAATGTTTCATTTTCGTTTCTGTTTTTTGCGGTTTCTTTACTTCATTTAACTTTGAACTTCAATTTCAGCCAAGTCAAGGCGATAAAAATGTTTTTTTTTTCTTTTTTGTTTAAACACGAACGAAAGTTTTTTTTTTTTTAGTTTTATAATCCTTTAATCCATCCGCATTTCCTGCTTGTTTCTTTTTTTTTTTTTTTTTATTTATCGTTTCTTATTATTAAATAATTATTTTTTGGCAAGAAAAGAATAGTTATGTGGAGCTTTGTAATGAGTTTGTTGCTGTCTAATTTAGAAGCTTTCTTTTTTTATTTTTCTTTATTATTAATTAATAATATTTTTTCGCAAAGTTTCTTGTTGTTATGCAATGATAAAAATCTGCAGCACAAGTAAAGTTTTAAAAAAATAAATTATTTGCCAAGATTAGAATTAAGATAAGAGAAAAGCAAAAGAAAAAAAAATCTTTTGGTTTCGTTGATTTATTATCAGGAAAATTAATTTTCTTGTTTTCTTTATTCTAAAAGTTCCTGAAAACTGCGGAAAGAAAGTCACCGAGAAACGTTTTTACGTTTTGTTGTGACTTTTCGCATAAATCATTAATGTTTTTTATTTTTCTCTCCATAATTTACTTAAAGTAAAAAGTCATGCAGCCAACCAACATTATTATAAATAGAATAAAAAAAGGAAAAAAAGTCATTAGACACAGAAATAAAAGAAGGAAAAAAAAAGCTTAACATTGGAATTTTATTTATTATTTCTAACAGCAGTAAATGGTCGTTAATGATGATGAAAAAAAATAAATAAAACATTGATTAAAGGCGTGTTAAAGGAATTATTTTTCAAAAAAAAAAAAAAAAAAACATCTCAATAACTATTAAGCGTGGAATTAAAAAAAGAAAAAAACTCTAAGCTTTGAAAAGCTTTTTATAAATTATTATTTATACATCATGCCGCAAAAAAGAAAAATATGAAAAACGATTTGTTGTTATTTATATTCCCTATAAATACCGACAGAATAAATTTCGTTTTTTTTTCTCCTTTCTTTAATATTTCGATGGAAAACTTTTTTTTTATCATCTTTTCCGCTTCAAGACATTTTTCCCTTATTTTTTTCGATAATAATAATAATAATAAATAATAAAAAAAAACCCAGCATAATACAATGTAAAATGTAAATCGATTGACAATATTCCTGTTTTATAGCAATGAAATTTTTTTTGTGAAAAAATCACCAAGCTTTTATTGAATAGAAAAATTCCAATAACTCTCACTTACGATTTTTTTTTTTTACTGTAATTTCCTAATCAACAAATCATGTTAAGTAAAAAAAAATGATTTTAATTATAATTAATGGATACGAAAAAGAGGTGAAAGAAAAAAAAGCTTTAATGAATATTTCTATTCACAATATGTGACGACACATGACACATGTTAAACATATTTATGATAACGCATAAAACCCATAGTAAATCATTTAGCATAAAGAAGAGAATATCGGATATGAAAAAAATATGTATAAAAAATAAAGACATAAACGTAAAGCACAACAATGTCAGCAACGCTGTGCTGACATAAAAGGTGAAAAATCATTGTTATCATAAAATAGATAACACACAGACATGAAAAGTTTATATTATTTTTTTTTTTGTTGCCTTCTTATTTTTAAACTGCATTTAAAACAAACAGAGTTTAATCAGAAAAACATACGATACAAGCTTTAAGCTTTATCTTGTAATACCACCGAGATTAGAGTTTTATTTTTTTATTTTAATAAGCTTCTCTGTTTAATTGTGATTTTAATTAAAGACAATTAGATATAATAAAATAGAAAAATTCTTTCATCTACTGTACGTACGTTCGTCCAACCCCACACTGTCAGTATTATTAATTAAATTCAACAAAAAAACAAACGAAAAAAATTATTTAATTAACCATCTGATGTCATTCTGATGTCTTGATGATCGAAAATGTGTTTTATAGCAGCTTTTATGTTAACAAAAATAAAAATAAAAAAAAAACTTAATCATCGTTGTAAATACATCAATTAAAATCATGTTCATGTAAAATGTTTAAAATAGAAATTTTTGAAGAAAGTTCAATGATAATTTTCATAGTAATTAGTAACTATAATTCACTACAAAATAAAGCTCTGATATTTTATTAACCAAATAATTAAACGACAAACGAATACAAGAAATTCCACCGCAAACACATCAACCCATTTAATTTATAATCGTGATACATATTGCAGAGAATTTTAGTTATTATTTTTAATAATTAAAATGTCACAAACAGTATCCGGTTTTAACATTTTTATTTTTTTTTATCATCATCATCAGTAGAATAAAGCTAAAATATTAATGGTTTTAATACAGTAAATTCATTAAATATAAATTCTGTGATTTTGTTGATTATTTAAATAAACAATCATTTGTTCAGCCGAAACTTTTGTTATTTATTTTTGTTAATAAAAGCTTTTGCATGTAAACGGAAGACACATTCTGATTTATTTATTTATTTAGTTAGTTAAGGGAAAGAAATAGTTTTTTCTGCTATTTCTTTTCATCTGTCATTACATAACATTACGTAACATTCCGATTTACGAATTTTTGTTATTATGATTGCTGATGCTTTGGTTGGTTTTTTTCATTTTATTACCCACAGTTTCCTTCAACACTCTGAATGGATTTTCAATAATTTCTTATACAAAATGTTTTATTTTTATTACTTTGTCGTTACGAAATTTAAACATCTGCTAACATTGTTTAAGTTTATGCTGGTTGTGCTTTTATTTTTAATTATTTTGTGACCCGACAACAAAAGTAACATTACAAAGAAAGCGGAAGAAGAAGAAAACAGAAAAAAAGCTGTTTTTTGAGACATAAAATCAATTCTTGTGCTTTTTATAAACTTTATTTCTTTAAAGGACATGCACGGGGAGGTTTTCGTTTTTTAATTTTCTTTACATTTCATTTCACTTTGTAGCCAATTTTTTTTTTCTTTTTCACCTTTGTTTTCAGCTTTGACATGGGTCAAAATTTTGATTCAGAAAAATTAAAAACAATAAAGCAGACAAGGTTCTTCAGGCTTTTTTTTCTTCTTTTTTCGATAATTTGTTTTTCTTTTTTCACCTGGGAAAGTGTCCTTTTCTATATACAAGAAAAAAAATTGTTTTTTCCCCCCATATCAGCTATTGTTTCTAGTTACCTTGTTTGAATTTTCTTGTCTGTTTTTGCTTTAATGTAAAAAGTTTTTTTCTGTTTTTCCTTTTAAGGACTTTTTTCTCATGTCTTTATCATTTAAAAAAAGCAAAAAAAAATTTTTATCTTGGTAAATTTTCCATTTATTTTGATTTTGTATTTTTTTTATATATTCTTCTTTTTTATCAGTATAAATGCGTTATTATTACTTAACAAAGTGAAAAGTTTTATTTTTAATTTAAAAGCTTTCCATGAGAAATCTACTTGTTAAATAAATTTACAAAAAAAAAAATCCAACACATTGTAAAGCGATGAAAATAGAAACCGAATACAAGAGAATTTATCAAATAAAAAATATGACGATGTTATTCCTCGGCTGAGATTTTTATCACAAAATATAGATAAAAGATTTTTATTCCTGTTATTATTAAGCTTTAATCATTGAGTTTTTTTTTTTATAACTTTATGCGAAGGCTTTTTACCAAAGGTAATAAACGGGGTAGAAATATCCACCAAGGTTTACTGTTTTTAAACAACAACAAAAAAAAAATGCTTCACTCATCAAATGCCTCAATCTAAACAGATTACAGATAACTGAATACCGTATACGCTTCTAACTAAACCACAATTTTTACATAAATTACCATTTCTTAAAAATTAACATAAATTCTACACGAAAAAAAAAGAAAAACTCCTTCGAAAACAATTTCCTTCAATTAAATCTTAATTAACAAAAAAAAAAAAAAAAAATTAATCAAAAAACAGCGAACAGTAAAATAGGCGAATAAATCAAATCGCTTCATTATATAAATTTTGTAAAATTATTATAATTAAAAAACAATTGAGCTTTTTTTGTATTTATGTAAAAAAAAAGAAGCTTATGCTGGAATCCGAAATTAAAACAAAAAAATAAAAATAAATCAACGTGATTATACACAAAATCCATTACGGATTTATAAATTCTGCTACTGCTGTTGTTGCTATGCGCTCAGTGAATAAATAAATTTACCACAATTGAAGGTTCGATTATTTTATTTCCCTTAATCCTTTAAAAAAAAAAATATTACTTTTGTAGGTGTTTTTGGTGGGTGATCAATAAGCTCCCCATTGATATGCTACTGTGCGCTTTATGGTATTATTAATAATATTTTTTCATTTTTACACATTTTATTTGTTTATTAAAATATCTCAGCTCAGCTTGTATTTAAGCTTTAAGCACACGATGTGACAAGTAATGCCTGTGCAAAATTTTTTACATATTTTTTTTTTGTATTATAATTTCGGTTTATTTTTGTTGGATGAAAAAAAAAAAAAAATGCCTAAAGTGATTGATTGATGATTTTATTTTTGTTGTTGATTAAGGACATTTTTATTATTTTTTTTTTTGGTGCCCCTAACGATATATGTGGTTATTGAGCACCTGGATAAATTATTTCGTTTTCGTTTTTTTGTTTCTATTTCACACTTAAACTTGTCACCAATCTGCTACAATTTTTTTTCCTCTGGTTTTTATTTGTTATTATTAGTGATTGGCGCTCATTTGTCATTTGGGTGGCATTTTTTTTTTTTTTAGTGTATATTACGCATAAAAATCTATCAATTAAAGCTCGGTAATTTATTCGCTTTTAAAAGAAAAGCCAAGGTTTTTCATCATAATTGTATCTTTTTAATACAGAACATTTATTATACATTTTCGGTGGAATTTTCCATAGAAAAACAACATCGATGTGGGAATTTTTATTATAAATTCAAAATACAATTAGAATAAAATTTTTTTTTCTCTCTACTATCATTATGAATGTAGCTTTTGCTAAGTGAAAAAGCTTCCCTTTAAAATAATAATAATTCTTAATAGGCGTTTCTTTAATTGAATATTATCGCTCTAGGACTATTTTAAAAGAAATAAAAACAGAAAATCAATAATTCATAAAAAAAAATAATAACAAAATTACAACGAAATGCAAATAAAACTTTTTCTTGAGGGCGTTTTATTGTTTGCAGTCGGGGTTCCAAGTAATTTAATTCATGAAAATTTCTTTTATTTAATTTTCCTTTCAATTAATTAATAATTTAATAAGAATTAAGTTAGTACGGATTCCTGTTAATAAAAAGAACTTTTTTCTACTTTAAGTAATTACTCTGTGTTTGTTCGTTTTAACACCTGTTTTTACCACGCACAGTGGAGTTTTATTTACAACAGGAAAATAAAATGAAATAAAAAAAGCTCGTTTTGTATTATTATAATGAATAAACTTTGTATATTTTTCATTAAAAGCTATGCGAAAAAAATAAAACACCATTCATATGATTAAAATTACTGTCAACATAGTTGACACAAATTTTTTCTTACAACACGAATATGCGAACAAACAAAAATAATTTTTTTTCTTCTTTTATTATTTAGATTTTTATGATTTTATTTTTTTTTTGCACAAAAAAATAAAAAACTTTCCTTCACTTTTAATGGTAACAAAACTATGATTTTTCTTTCTTTTATTTTTATTTTTTTTTTTATTATTTTTAATTACACGCAAATAATGATAAAAGTGATGAAAGGACTGCGCCACTACTTAAATAAATGGCGTAAAATTATTATCTAGAATAAGGTGTGTCTTCAGCTTTATTTTCTTTTCTTTTTCATAATAATAGGAAATGTTTTCGCTATTTTTTTTGTATCCCCATTTATTATTTAATTATTATTACAATAAGGAATAATTTAATTTTTTTTTTTTTATTAAGAAAAGAATAAAAGAATGCCAATGGCAAAAAAAAAATTACTTTTCTCGTTGGGTTAAGTATGAAAGGATTAAAATGTTGTTGGCAACACACACAATCCCATCAATGAATTTATAATTTCATTGTAGTTATCATGAAGTTTAAAAACAAATTCCGGGTTAACCAGCCGGTAAAGGTGTAAATTTTTTTTTTAATTTTTTTCTTTTTAAGATCTTCTACAGATAATGGGTGTGGCTTGCCAATAAAATATCCTTTATCAAACAAAGTATTCCCCAGAGACCAATATAATTATTTTTTTTTTTCTTACAATTATTCTGCAAACTTTTCATTAAACATTTTTTAGGCTTTTTAAAGTGTTTTCGCTATTTTTAATAAATAATAATTCAACAGCGTTATCATAATATAAATACGACTAATGACCATTTGTGTTTGTTATCATTTCCTTAACGTGGAAAATAAAGGAGCTTTTACAGAGAATTTCTATTTGACAAAGCAAAAGATGGTTGCTATAGCAAAAAAAAAAAAAAGATTTTTTTTCAGTAAAAATGTATTTAAAAAAATGTTTTATTTCAATGTAAACACATAAAGCAATATCTAGAGCTTTTATTGCGTCGTCTTTTTTTTACAGTTTTAATTTTATTATTTATTATATAAAAGAGAGTAAACATTTCATCATAAAATATGCAGATGATTCAATTCATTTAGTTTAGGATTTTTATTTCTCTGAATATAAATTAAAAGCTTCGCTACATTCTATAAGTTGAAAAACGACGGAAAAACTTTTTCTTTTCATAAACCAAAATTATTTGCTGTTTACTTAATAAAAGTTATATCAAAACTTTTTGTTATTAGTTTTCTAATAAAATATGAGAATAAAATTGATTTTTTTTTGTTGCTTCAAAGAAAATGCATCACATTTTGAGAAATAATCTCTACAAAAAAAAAAAAAGAAAGAGATCGCATGACATTACCTAGTTCATCTTATGACTTTAAATAACGTATAACGTGTATAGTGTTCGGTGAAAATCATAAATTTATTACCTTTTATAATACATTAGAGACGTTTCTTTTTTTTTTGTTCACGATAATTTTCCAAAGCTACACATGCACAGTGGCTGCTTTAATATAAAATAGATATAAGGAAAAATTATTGCAAAACATAAATAAACTATATTTTATGCGCAATTTATATTAATATTATCGGATATGTTGAGTAAGTTAAACTGGGTAGAAAAAAAAATAAATTTATTATTTATTGTGTGGGCGTAAGAGGCGTAACCCAAGATATATTAATTGTTCTTTTCTATTTAAGAAAATTAAATGTTTCCATGTTATGAACACACAAAGATTAGAAAAAAAAAAAATTTTTTTTTGGCCATAAACTTTAAACAATCAAAAAAATAGGAAAAAATTATTTTTTAAATTGCGATAGAGTAGAAAAGTTGTGCTTTTAGCAAAATTACATTTATTATTATTTATTTATTTAGTTTTTTTTTTTACAAAGAATTTTTACCTAAAGTTCAAGTACGTTGTGCTTAAATTTTACGTGACGCAAGTCAATTTCTATTTTCTCTACAATTCAACTGTGAATTTAAGTTAAAATGCTTTTTTTATTTAATTTAATTTAAATTCAATATCAATCAGTATGTGAAATGTTTCCTCTGTTATATATTTCTTTTTTGTTAGTATGTACGCTTTTTAGCATACTCCCACATTATTATATGAAATATGATGCAGAGAATGCAATATACTTCAATTATTATACAAAATACAATTAATCTATGTTCTTACTTGGGTAATAAGTAGACTAAAAGCTACTATAATTATTACTGCAAACCAAAATCTAACCAATAACCATTGTTTCTATAAAATAATATTAAGCTTTTTCAAAAGCACGTACATTTCTTACGTTTTGCATTTGAAAAATTAATTTCTGTACACAGAAAATAATTAAATCGATGCTTTAGGTACGAATAATTCGGTTTTAGCTTGTTGTTTATAGCAAAAGCACAAGAAAGAAAAAAAATAAAACTAAAAATGTTCTTGTACTAATTAGCTTTAATGGTATTACGTGACTTAAATTTTATTGTTTGCTATTTGTAAGTAATTCTTTTATTCTACAATACGTAGTTCGATTAAAGTATTTAATCGATGGTTTAATCATTTAAATGAGGAAGGAATTTTTGTCTATTTTTATCTATTTTTGGGTGAATGAAAATTAATTGTTATTTGAGTGGTTTTAAAATGTTTACCGTGGTTTTCCAACGTACATATTGTATTCACCCCTTTAACTCTTATTTAGTTATGAATTAATTTAAATATTTACAATAGAAATACAGATATTACATGTGTAATGCTTTTTTTTTTTTTTTAGTTCTTCTGTCATTTAAATTAATCAATATAGGCACGTGTGACCTTCTTCAGTCACACAACACACAACAAAGTAGAATAACTACATCCAATGTATAACAAAAATAAATAACATTGAAATGACATCTTTATTAGATAAAGATTATAAAAAAAAAAAAAAAATTTAGTACAACATAAGTACGTATATGGTGACGGAAATAAAAATGCAAAAAATTCTTGAAAATTGCTGTGTAAACATTTCTTAACTGGCTTAACAAGCAGCTGAAACAAAGAAAATAATTTTTTCTCCATTTTATAATCAAATTATGTCACTTTGAAAAAGAAAAAAGCTTATCTAAAGTCGTTAAGTATACACCAAATCCCTTGATTAACACTTTATAAAATCTTCTATAACCCGGTGAATTATTTTTAATACAATCCGAATCGTACTTAATTTAAATGCACTTTAAACAACCAAAAACAAAAAGCCAAATGTACTTAATCCCTTTTAAGTATACATAAAAGGAAATTTACATAATTTTACATAGAAAGCACACAATTAAAAAGTCATAAACGGATAAAATAATTAAATTTTTTCTTTTTCTTATTCTAATAAATTAAGCATGATTGATGGATGAATTAAATAAATCAATAGAAATTAATTCATTTAATTATAAATACAACAGACACCATCTTGTTTATAACAGTATTGAGCTTTTAACTTAATTTAAAAATAAAAACAAAAACGAAAAAATAAAAATAAGTGAACAAAAAAAAACCCTTGCTGGCCTTAATTAATTAATTAATTAATTTATATAAAACAAAAGCAAAGAAAGGAATCTAAATTAATTTTTTTTCCACATTTTTACTTCTGTTGTGCTTTCGTTGGTTATTTATTTATTTTTTTTTTTTTTTGCAAACTTTAAGGAATCTTCACTTAATCTAATTTACATTTTACATTACCATCAACATCACGCACAGTTTTTATTATACCTTTCTTGCTCGTTTTACTTAATATTTTTTCATTGTTTTAATTGTTTTTAATGAAACAGAAAACAAAAAAACTTTTACTTTATTTTGTCACACGATTTTCTGCTAGGGGTTGTTTTTCTTCGTTTTTTTTTTTTATTTTATTCCTTTACACAATTCAGCGTAGTTTTAGTGAATTTTTATAAAGGAAAACACAAAACTCCTTAACATAATAATTTTATTTAATCAATGTCGTCGTCGCTATTTTAAATGGTTCTTTTTTTTTTCCTCCAAGCATAAGCATATCAAATTCGTTAGCTCATCAACTGTCTTATCTTAAAAGCTTTGAGGAGTTTTTCTTTTCATTTTCTTTTTATTTTTCACTCTTAGTTTTACCTCATTATTATTAATATTATTTAGTTATCTATATGACAATGACATGATAATGCTGTCAATAATTTATTAAAAGAAATGAGGTCATATGGAGAAAACTTTTTTTTGTTCTAATTTTGGTTGTAAAGAGAACACAAAAACAAAAACCAAAAAAATAAAAGCTAAGTGATGGCTTTTGTAATAATTTTATTTATATAAAAGAGTTTTTTTTTTTTTTTTCAAACTAAAATTTTTAACTCGCCTTCTTGTCATGTTTTTTTTTTTTCGTTTCTTTTATTATTTGTCATGGTTGAGGGAGGATTTGTTACGTTTTGTTATATACAAAAAAATAAATAAAATAAATATATATTTCAAGCTCTGTGTAATTCGATATAATTTTAATAAAAATAAAAATCATTTGTAGCTGTCCTACTGTCATTTATCATGAGCTTTTTTCTTTTTTTTCTTTATGTATTCCAAACACTACAAAACAAAACGATGGAAATTTTTTTTCTCCGATTTTTTCCTTCGCTAAGGACAAAACATTTTTCGTTTACTTTTCTCTCTTAATTTAATTTAATATTTTTTTTTTAATTATAACCGAATTATATCATATTGTTCTTTAGGTTAGTTTAGGATGATGACATAACAATAATTTGTTTTTTTTTTTTAAATTTATTTTTAAACAAAATAAAACTGAGAAAAGTGTGGAATTTTGTGCTTTGGTTTTTTTTTTTTTTTTTTTTTGTAGATAAAAAGAAAAATCAATAAACTGGTTGGTTGGTTGGTTGGCTGTATATAAACCGAAAGTAGATAAAAATTTATACAACTGCGACTGCTTGCAAAAGTAAAAGCATTTCTACCCTATATACGATTTTGGTGTTGTTGTTGTATAATCGATGTAGTCCAGACATATATAACGACCGTCCTCACTATATAAACTAAAGAAAATCAGGTGTTGTCACAAAGCAAATGTAAAGCAGTCTAACAAGTATAAACAGTTTTTTTTTTTAAAACCACCCCATAAATTACTGTAAAATTTCAATCATTATTCCATCTATAAAAGTATTTCCTAGTATCTAGGTTTTATGCTTTTATGTTTTTGCCAACGTATTTTCTCAACAATTCCCTTTGATACATATGATTATAATACGAATGTAATGACATTTTCTGCATCATAAAATAAAATCTGTTTAAGCAGCAGCAAGTAGAATACTCGAGTAATAAAAAATAATTTTTTATTATTTCTTTTTTCTTATATAAAACAATTTAAATTAATTTAATAATAAAAGTGAAGCATTTCGTTAATGGATTACATAATTTTTCGTCTTTTATGCCTTTCCTGGTTCAGTATATAAATCAAATTAAATCAAAAAGTATGAAAAATTCATAACGTTAAGGAATTTTAATTTATTATTATCATAAAAAAATATATTTTTCGTTTGTTTGCTTTCTTTGCGCGTTTATTTGTTCCGGAGTAAAGTTTAAAAACAAATTTTTTAATTATTTCTACTTACCATGTCTAGCTTCTTCACCTTCTGGTGCATGCAATGTTATTGTATTTAATTCCTCCTCTAAATCAACATGACAGTTTGACATATCCCAGGATAGAAAACCTTTAAAATAGAAAAAAAAAGAAAGAAAGAAAAAGATTAAAAATTAAATAAACAGAAAAAATTATTTTACTGCAGTGTACAGAAAAAAATGAATTTATTTTTTTTAATTATTCCTCTGACGCAAATAAATGTAAAAACGATAATTATTGGGTCATAAATAATTATTTTCATTTTAAGTAACATTTACAGAGGTTGTTTGTAATAAGGGAAAATTTTCTAAACGCTATTTTGTCGCATGTTGGTTATACGCTAACAGAAAAAAAAAATCATTATTCATGTCCGCTGTAAACTGTGCTTTCGCTATATAATTCTGTTAACAAGTAACTAAAATTCTTTCCTTCTTTTAAATATAAAATAACCAATAAAGGAATTATACTTTCATTTTCCATTTATGGTTAGGGGTTGTGGTGAATTTTACTAGTTTTTTTTTCTTTTTTTTTGTGCTACAACACGCAAAGTAAATAAATTCTTCTCTACTATAAATAATAAAACCGAAAAAAAAAATAGAAAAAAAACTAAACGAAAATACATTTTATCACCCAGAAAAAAAAAAAATGTATTAAAGACTAAAACAACCATCAACCACCTTCCATCGAAATTTTCCTTTTCTGTCGATTACGACAATATTTTGTTTGATCAAAAAAAAACGAAAAAACATTGAAAAGTTTTTCAAGAAAAAAAAAAAAAAAAACAATTCTGTCAGAAAATTAAAAGCTTCGACTGTGCAAGAGTAAATAATTGCTTATTTAAAACAACAAAAATTATTTTCTTTTTAAGGCGATAAACATTTTTTTTCTTTTAATTAAAAACCAAGAGAGAAACTTTAAACAAAATTATTTGTTTGCTAATAATTATAATTCAAAAAACGTTTTTTTAATTTTTTTTTTTTGCAATGGGAAAACTTTTTATTCTTTATAAATCAGCAGAATAAAAGATTTTTTTTTTCTTCTCAATATTTAAGGTTTTTATGCTTTTTTATCAACAAATAATTGGTTAAATAAAGTGGTTTTGGATGTAAACATAACAATGTAGACATTAAAACACTTAAAAAAAAAATATTTTAACATAAAACGTGAGTTTTGAAAAGGATTTTAATATAAAATAATAAAAATAATAATAAATAATAATAAAAAAATCAACTGCATCGGGAAAATGTAAAAAAAAAACTCAACTAAATTGTGTCTTTGCTATCAAAGTTTAAAACCATACAGAAATTCCCACAATGAAAATAATTTTTAATCAACCCACCACCATCCATCACAGTTTTGTTTAATTAACTTAAAATCAATTATAATCACAATGAATTTATACATTTAAAAAATATATTTATTACCATTATGATCTTTATGATGTAATCAATATTTTATTGTTTCATAAAAACTTTTAATTAATAAACAAAAAAATTCTTTCACAAGATAAATCTATACTCCTTGGAATACAAATAAACCATAAGGAAAAACAAGAAGAATTATTTAGGAAAACACAATATCATCAAGCATACATAATATTGACAATCTTTTGAATTTATTTTATTTTTTTTTCTTCTGTTAATAATCTTTTAGATCAACTTTTTTTTTTTGCTGTTTGGGTTGTGTCGTTGTCGTTGTCATTGTCGTCGTCTGCTGCTTTTATTATTTTATCTTTTCCTATAAATGGAATAATCTTTATTATTGGCAGAGAAATGAATTTTGTGTTTTATAAAAATATATAATAAGCGATGAGTTGGCATTAAGTTCTTTAAGAGGCTTCATGACACTATTGCTTACAAAAACGCAATTTTCATTGTAATTCGTTCGTTCGTTTCGTTTATTCTTTAACGCAAATGGGTGTTTATATGTTTATTACTGTATTTGATCCCAGCGGGACGTTATAAGTGAACTGAAAATAGTTTTATTTGCTTAAACTTAATTCCATATGGTTTAAAAAAAAAAAAAAAAAAATTATCGTTTGCCTTCTTCTCGTCGTAACAATAAAAAAATAAAAAAAATTCCTTAAGCCGCATTAATGCCTGCTCTACATGTGCAAGTTAATTTCTATTGAAAATAAATAATTAATTTATTATTTTATTGCATTAACACATAATGACATATGTTTATAATAAATTAACTTAGGTCAGCTAACATTAATTAAACAAAATAATCATTAACACCGGCATCAAATGTGTGTACGTTTTGTGACCGAATTACTGCTATTGAAATTTACGCACAAACCATCATGGTTAATGTTATCATCTTGGGTTTGTCGGGGTTTACTTTATTACCGACTTTATACAGTAAAAAAAAAAAAAAAATGTTATAAAAACCAGCGAACCCACCCACACCCACATAATAACAACAGCAACATAAATTCCATAACTTAATTAAGATGGAAAATAAATTAAATTAAAATTATTGATTAAAGAATTTTCTCATTCTACACACATTCGAGCTTTTTCGATTTTTATTTATTTTTCCTTATATTGGATTTCGGATATTGACATTTCGTGACAATCCTTGTCCGTTTTTATTAATTATTTATTTATTTATTCCGACATCGAGAGTAAGAGAAAAATATTTATTTTTTTTATTAATTTCATATCGATATTAATAAAAATAGAAAAAAAATATTTCTGTTAATCAAATTAAATAATTAATTAAATTAAATAAAAAAAAAAAAAAAAAACTAAATAAAACGAGAAAAGATTTTTATGCTTTTTAAGCATAGACTAAGGCGATTTTTATTGTTTTTTATTGTTATAACATTTGAATGACGTTTGAGATCAATTTTATTAGCTTTTATAATTAAATCAGTTATGTAAAGAGCTTTTTAGCAAACTTTTTATTTGTGCTCAAAAGGCAAAATCAGCCCCAATGCAGCATTTGTATTTTAATTAAACTAAAAACGCTTCTAAACAGTTTATAAAAACCTAAATAAAAAAAGGGAAAATAAAATAATAAAATTAAAACAGGTACAAATGAGCTTATAAAAGCTTCGTTAAACACAATAACAAAACAAACCCAAAAGAAAATTGAATTGCATTAGTAAAAAAAAAAAAATTTTTTTATTATTATTACAAATCGATCGAAATAATATCAATGGTTTTTGGGGTTAGAAGAAATTATTTATTTAAGTTTTCTTAAGCTCTGCAGCTGGGTTCTATTTGTTTTTTATCGATTTTTCTCTTTTACTTTTCCCGTTTTTTTTCTTATTAAAAAAAAAGAAGAAGAATAATCACCAAGGGAATAGCAAAAACTCCACTCAAGAGCAAATACACCGAGTAAAGTTTTACCAAACAAGAAGCTTTAATTTCGCTAAACTTTTCTTCACATTATTTTATTTAAGATTTATTATTTAATTTATTATTATCTGATAAAAATGAAAAACAAATTAGTTAGGTGATAATAATAATTATTATTCAAACACCCACCTCTCCGTAAATTACAAAAGATTTTATTGGGTTTCAACTATTATCAAGTCACAAAAGTCTTTTCAAATATCGGTTGGAAGGATCTACTACGACTGTCGAAAATTATCCAAAACCTCAAAACTTTGTGTCTCTAACTTTGAAAAGTTTTTTTTTTTGTGGTTTTTTGTGCTTATCAATTTAATCAGGGTGAGAGACGACATTTAATGTGACATTCACAATTGATCACCTTTTAATCACCTTATTCGTATTGATTTCCCATAAATTTATTTTCATTGGAGAGAAATCTACCTGTGCGTGTTTTTCACCACAAAAAATCTAATAAATAATACGAGAAAAATTTAATAACTTTAGTAACAACATGTGGTAGTGTGTGTAGCCTTTTTTTGTGTAGGAAAAAACAATGAATCACTGTTTGCATTTTATTGTACTCAGCACAAGCATCAACTATGCAATTCATAAGATGATCATGATCTAGAAAATGTTTTTTTCATTTACATCTCCAAAAATAAACTTCAAGACATCACAAAACTCAGTTTTTAGCAACATTTACACTTCACATTGGTCTAAAGTAATAATTTCTGTTCGTACCATCATCTATTAATAATCAGTACATGTGTTTAAAGTACTTAAAGGAACAAAAGTGACTTAAAATATTTATTTTCCCTATAAATAGATTGATTGTCGTCTACTTAATAGGCTAAGGAACGATTACAGATGCAGTTTTCAAATAAAATCATTTTAATGATGCTATTAATAATGGCATAAAAAATTATTAAAAACAAAGAGAGAGAGGAGAGACCTCAGGAAGCATTTTCAAACTGGATAATTACCATTTTAATCAGTTTTTATTTAAAGATTTAACGCGATAAAACTATTAAACGTATATCACAGAGTGAAACCCATTTAAAACGACACAAAAACCAAAAAAAAAAATAAAGCCTCGCGATATTAATTATAAAACAAATAAAAAGAATAATTTGATAAACTTTAAACAGCTGGTAAAGGGTATGGTAAAGTAATTTCCCTATAACATGCAATTTTGTATTTATTAACTCTTTTCTCACTAAAACTTTAGCTGTGTTAATCATAAAAAATTGCATGTTTTATGTTTCTGTGTTATTTTTTTTATTTTTTACCATATTTTTCATACTTCACATGTGGAGAATAAATTTTTTTTTTTTTATTTATTTACAATTTATGCTAATTTTGCTGTGCTGTTAGTTATTTTGTTATACGAATTCGTTGCTCTTTAAAAAAGAGAAATTAAATAAAAAAAAAAAACACGCAAATGGGATGTGAGTGTTGGGTGTTATTGCTGCTGCTGCTACAACTACTCCTGCTATTGAATTTGTTGTTTCTGTTTGCTTTGGCTATTTTATGCAACAACAAAAACTCTTTATGTTGAATTTAATTTAATTACATACAATGAGCTCGTTATTGCGACTTGCGAAAAAAAATTCTTTATTATTTATTTGGCGCATGACGAAATTTATTACTGCAAAAAAAAAAAAAAAATGTTTTTTCCAGATTTTTTTTACCCTGAATTTTCTAGCGAAATTTTTTGTTGATTTAAATTTTTTTTTCCTCCTCCTCCTAATTCTTTTTCGACTTGTAACAACATTCACATAAAAAAATGAATTGAATTGATGATTTTATTATGAAATAATTTTTATTACACGGTTTTTTTTTTCGGTTGATCGTTATAAATGAAAAATAAATAAATAATTAAATAAACAAAGAATTCTATAAATAAATTTTCATTTTAATTCAACTGTGACCTCTAGCTATCTCTAGCTTTTTAATTTTCCATATAAACCGGCGGTAGTGGTGGTGATGGTTGTGTGTTATGACTTTTATTTTTCTATAAAAGAATTAAATAATAATAACTGGGTGGCACACACATCAACCTCTTAAGCTATTTATATTCTGTTTTTTTTTTATACACAATAAAAATTAATTTTAATTATTTAATAGTTGGAACAGAAAAAAAAGGAACAAATTCCGAAAGCTTTTTAAAATAGAAAATCCAATATTGATTTATCCTGCAGCTATTTGCTTCACGTCTTAAAAATGAAAACACCTTTAATCGGTAAACAGCCTTTAAATACCCCTGTTAAAGCTCAGCTTAGATTACGCAAAGGTTACCATAATTACAATAACCCAAAAAGCCATGAAAAACCGAAATTATTAAATAAATTATTCAATACGAATATGGGAAACTCCAACAAAAAAAAAAAAAAAAAAACGATGACGAGGATGACTAATTAATTAAAAAATAATAAAGAAAAAAGTTTTTTTCATTTTTATTTATATTCACCACCAACCAAACAACCCACTCACCCACACCCACACCGAATATACTTCGAAATGATTTTTATATATGAAATCGATAATTCATAATACATTTATTCGTATTATCTAATATTAAATTGATGTAGCAGAAATGATATTATAAGATAAAAAAAAACAAAAATTAATTCAAGAAAATTCATACGAATATGGATGGAATTTATTTACTGCAATAAGAGAGAATTCAGAAAATTCAGAAACAAAAAAAATTCAATATTAATTCTGGAATGAAATGAACTAAACAAAAAGAAATAATTAATGATTAGATAGCAGATTATTGATTGATTAATAATCAAGTAATTGAATTATTAGTATTTAATTGGAGAAATAATATTGATAAGCGTATAACAAGACCGCTCATAACTCGCAAAATAAGTTTTTTTTCATTTTTGAGTGGCCAAAATACACATTTATCATACTCAGTACGACTACGTTTCCAAAATTAGTACCAAAGCCTACAATATTATATTTTATTTCTTAAGAAAATTTATGCCTGGATTCAAAAACATAAAAATATTGGATCTAGCGTAAGATTTGGCCGTGTTATAACCAATTTAGTGCAATGACTACACTCAGAACTGCGTTTTTTGGCCACCAAAAATCTAAAACAAATATAAACTCGCGAAATAAATTTTTTTCGACCAAACTCTTAGAACAAAATCGATTCAGAATTTTTTAAAGAGTATTCCAACAAAATTTCAGATCGATTCGATTTATTTCATTTTTCGCCAAAAATTGAAAAAATTTCAAAAACATCTGAAAGTTTCGTAGAAATATTCTGTGGAGGGTACTGAATCGATTTATTGATCTTCTGAGGTAGAAATAAAGTAAAACACAAAACAAAAAGAAAAAGAAAAACAAAAACTTTTCATAAAAAAACCGTCTGAGTCAAGATTAATGTTTTCCAATGGCATCACAAATATAAATAAACGGAGGAAAACTTTTCCATAAGTTAATATCAGTCGTTCTGAATACAAACAAATGGAGTAAATATTGATTATTGAAGTAACAAGGAACCAAATTTTACTGGACGTTTAGTTAAAGTTTCCAGTTCTCTAGTCATACAACATTTGCTAATATTTATGATGAAAATGATAGAAAAAAACTTTTCCAATAATAATTTATTCGGTTATTTTCGCGTTTTTTTTTTTTTTTTATTTCAAATCGTAAAAGTTTATGCCGTTTTTTTGTTTTTAGATATATTAATGCCGATGGGAATCAATTCATATTTTATTTCTTTATTTATTTATTTGCGACTTTATTATATAATAATACATAAGATGTGGAATAAAACATAAAATGTTATAAAATCCACTTTAAATCGGCAAAAACATCATCGTCGTCATCGTCATACAACAAACAAATAATAAAATTAGAGAAAGCAGAAAAAGCTTTGTATGCTTAATACTTAAAGCTTTTATATTTGATAAAAAGGGTAAATATACCACCAGTTATGCAAGTTAAGAATACACTTGATACACAAAATTACTAAGTAAATATAACCAGAAAAAGTGGAAAATTCTGTTTGCCTTTTTCATTTTAAAATAATTTTTTCTAAAGAAAATCCGTTGATAAGAAGATTTTTATTTACATTTATCAAGCATCAAATCAAAAGTGTGTGTGTGTGCTTTCATCGGTAAAGTGTTATTAATTAACTAATTAGGTACAGTATCAGCAAATTTTTAAAGAAGATTTTTATCGTTTGAAGCAGTCAACCAATTTTTAAATTAAAAAAAAAGAAAAGAAAAGAAAAATTGGTTTCAATCTAATAAAGATTTGTATGCAATTAAACTATCGTTAAATAAAGTTTTTAAAAATTAATTAATTTATTATTCACTCACTCACTCATTTATGCATTTATTAATCGCAAATTTTATATATTACACGAATATTTATTTGCTAGAATGAATTAATCAATAAACTGGTGCAAATGGAATAAAAAATAAATTTAATAAATTTATTAACTGCCACATGTAACACAAACTAATGGTAAAAGTTCATTGATTTACAATGTAATCACTTCGTTTCGCTTTGTACCTCTCCACAGAGCTAGGTAAATTCATCACAAATTACCTTATATAAATTTTTTTATTTTTTTTTTAATCTAGGTTACTCTGATAAGAAAATACTTTTTTTCCTACACTATTAAAGTCATGGCTGAGTACCACGCAAATAATAATAAAATAAAAAATTTTAATTCCGGACATTGTAGACATGCAATTTAACCATTACAACCAATAACCATTAAAAGACTTTACTACAAAACTGCTGATTAAAAGAAACAAGAAAAAAAAATAATTGCACTCAAGTGAAGAGAAACAAAAATCGTTGTTTATCGATTAATTAGTTTAATTAATTAATTAATAATTCAAAAAATATAATTAGAACAGTATTTTGGTGAAAATAATCAAAAAAAAAACCAATGTTATGCGGTTAAAACTTGCTGTTACTCCATCGGATGTAAATTAAATCAATTTTTTTTTTACACTCCTTCCACCCACATAAGCAAATTTAATTAAATTAATTTTTATAATTATATAACACACAGCCATACACCTGAATTATAATATTTAATTAAATTAAATAAATATCTATTTTTTTTTTATGTACATAAATAAACAATTATACTGTCCTGAATGCATACAGAAAAATATTTTTTTTTTTTATTGATTTACTGCTGCACACACCAAATTAGATATTAAAACGAGGTGGTGAAATTTTATAGATAAACAAATTATTTTTTATTTTTTTTTTATCAATTTGGCATAATAATAATAATAATAATATTCCAAAAAATTTAATATAAATAAAACAATATTATTTGTAAACAAGAGATAATGAACTCTATTCAACTGAATTTAATTTATATAAACGAAATTTATGCACACACAGAAAAAAATAAATTAAAACACTCAGTTCGCCATTTGATAAACTTTTTTGTTTTTCGTTTAAAAAAAGCTGTAAGCTCTCTCTCACAGCAAGCTAATAATTTCATTAATTTTCTAAAGCAGATCAAAAAAAATTTTTTTTTTTTTTGCTAGTCATTGACATCTTGTTACCGGGCATCATAATTAATTATTTCCAGTGCAGTTACAAAGATAATACGGTAACAATTCGCCACACTACTGTTCTTAACAAGAAAAAAAAAATTAATAATTTTTCGCTTATTTTTAGATTAATTATGCAAATATCTAGAAGTAAAAAAAAAAAAAAAAAACCACCGATTATAAACAAATTAATTAACGTCTCTCGCTCTCTCCCTATTTATCTATCTATCTGTTATTAGTCGGACGTTTTTTTTTTTGCTTTTTATTTTATGTTTTTATATCTGCTTATTAGATTAAAAAAAAAATATTTTCGACAATGTTTACTCGATAATAAGCAAACAAACAAATAAAAAATATTTTAATTTCATATTTTTCTCATCCATTTATTCCCTCTTCAACACACAAAAAACAAACAAATTCTGTCGTTGCTATGCTCTTAATTCTTCTGAATAGAAAATATAATTTATTTTCCTTCAAATTACTTTTCTTTTATCAATTTCCTTTAGTAAAATAATTTTTTTTTCTGTGTTTGATATATCAAGAAATTTGATCTTAATCTTCTGAGTTTTTTTTTAATAAGAAATATTTTTCTAATAACTGGAAACATTGATTTTAAAAATTTGTCGATGAAACAACTTCTAGCTATAATGTCTCTAGCTATTTTTGTTCTGTAAAATATTAGCTCCATGGATTAATTCTTCAAATTTCAATTGAAGCAAAAATGCGAAAAAAAAAAAACAATTTCCAGGACCATCAGCGTAATACCAAACGATTCACAAGAGAAACCAGTCATACTCAGAAATTCATTTCAATCAAAAAAATTTTCTTATTTTCATTTCTACAGTCATGTATGCTGAAGCTTTTATTAACTTCTATTCACCATCCCAAAACCACCAACTCCTTCATTATTTGTTTGTTCATTTTGTTTGCTTAGACAGAACCAAATAAAGAAAAAGAAAATCACCCAAATTCAATTGATGGAAAACACAGTTTTAAGGCGGAAAACATAAACTAAACAAATAATTGATTAAGTTATTATTAATTCCCTAAAGCATAACGCTTTTATTTACTTAAATAATTATACTGTTCATTTATGGAATTTCTGAAATTGAATTTTTAGTTTAGTTTCCTGAAATCCTTAGTTTTTTTTTTTTAATTAAATAAATAAACAAATTTTACGTTCACCCTTTTATCGAATTATTTGATTCACCGGAAAGAAACCCATCAAAATCGCATAGAGTGCAGCAAATAAAATCTAATTAAAAAAAAAAAAATCTATCGATACGTCGACGACGATTACAACAACAACGACAACGACATTCAATATGCAAATTTATTTTTAATTTACAAAAAGAAAAAGAAGGAAAGAAACCTTTGTTAAAAGATGTGTGAGTGTGTGTCAGTCTTATTGACTTTACCAACAATTATCGATTATTATTTGGTTAGATATCGGCGTTTTTTGTGTGTTCTGGTGTGTTACCTGCTTCGCTGCTGTTTAATCACTCATTCGGAATTAAAGAAAAAAAATTTGTTTATTAGTTACAAGCAGAAAACAAATACCTATTTTCCGGTTCTTCTTTAAAGTTCCGGTTATTATTATTTAAATTTATATTAAAAAAAAAAAAAAAATATTATTAAACCGCAAATTTCTTATTTCACGACAAACATTTTAATTATTTTTTTATTATTTTTTTTTATAGAAAATTAATTAATTTATCAACACACCGGCTGGCTAGAAAGCTTTTTAATGCGCATCAGTGCTAATTTAACAGCTAAACCGCGAACAAAAAAAAATTATTTTCTCATTCATAACGATTAAAAAATTGACAAAATAATAATAAAAATTTGTTTTTTTTTTTTTAAATCCAAATTACATCATTGATTACCAAAAATGACTAAATACCAGAAGCAAAGAATTTCTAATTATAATTAATTTTTTTTTTTTTTTCATTTCTTTAATTATTTAATTATTCTATACGCAGTGATGACATCATAATTTTTTATTAAATTTATATATATTTTTTTTATTCACAAAATTAATTTCTTCGTTCATGTTTGATTGCAATTTATGCTTCCATTACTCTATTCTAACCACACACTCACACACCTTCTAGTGACTACTTTACTTCTGCTTCGTTGCTCATTCTGATTGATTATTAATTAATTAACCGGTAAATGTGTAATTAGCACGTTTTTTTTCCGTCTTCTTCGTCATGTCTTCGTTCAACAATTAATATTCTTCAATTGTTTTTTATATTTAAAAAATTTCGTTTGTTATGGGTATTTGCCCCGTTGGTTACGTTTAAAACCAACAATATGGTCTAGTCGCGTTATTGATTTTTTTTTCTATTGTTTTAGTTAATAAGAAAATTTCTACTAACCTTTAACCAAACGTTGCAATATGATATCCTTATGCTCTGAGGAGTGTGGTTCCCCAATAACAATTAATAAATAACAGCCAGTTAATGGACTTGGTGGCCCAACACCAACAATACTCGATTGTCCATTGTCGGAACATCCTGCATCACCATTTTGGCCACCATTCTCAATAATAGGACCACTTTGATCCCCCATTATCATTCAGTTGGAACAACAGCAAATTAACACAAAACCGACCAAAAAAAAAAAATTCACTTATTTAGAAAAAATTAAAAAAAAAAACCAAACCAAATAAACTTTCAAGAATTACTCTTCAAAAAAAAATAATTAAAAAAAAAAAAACTTTTTATCAAAATGAATCAGAGAGGAATAATAATAAAAAAAAGGAAAGAAAAAAAACACAAAATTAATTAATTAATAAATGGGAGCAAAAATAAAGTTTTTTTTTTTTTATATATCTTCTGAGTTCTTTTAGGATTTTTAAGGAGTTTTTCTTAATTTTTTTTCTTTTTTTTTTTTTGTATTTTAGTAATGGCCGCACCCGTAGATTTTTGCTTTAGCTATGACGGAGGCCGAATATTGAATGTATTTAACTGTATCCCGTTTATTACTGCGCACACACGAAATTAAAGTTTCTATGCTTTCTTTTGGAATTTAATGTAACACTGGAGAGCTTTTTGTTTTTTATGTTTTTTCAGAAAAAAAAATTTATTTTATTCTTTTACCCCCGCATGGTAACATGAAAAAAGGGTTTTTTTTTTATTATTTAAATAAATTTTATTTCTTTGCGTGTGTGTCGATGGTTGGTTGGTTTACTTTTCACTGTGAATTTTCCAGACGAAACTTTTTTTATTTTTTGGTTTAGTTCGCCTTTAAATTTCTTTTCTTTTCTTTTCTGTCCTGGATGATTTTTCCTTTTTCTTTTACACGATTTTCGTTTTTTTCTTATTTTTTTGTTTATTTGTTTTACACTTTGTTTTTCACTTTGCAAAATAATTTTTCTTTAATTTTTAATTTTCTTTTTAAGACGGAGATATTATTGAAGATGCGACCGGCATTCACGGAGTCCAAGAGCCAAGTCACCGACACCGACCCAATTCGTTGTTCGTTATTCTTGCAAAGTTTTTGCGCATGTGTTTTAAGAAATAATAATATTTTTGGAGCTCATTTACCAATATAATTTCTCCATTAAATTCTCCTCAATTAAAAAAAAAAAACGCAATTAAAATTTCTCCATGTGTATATAGCAAGCAGCAAATGAGCAAACAACAAAAAATAAACGCCGGTAACCCCACTTTATAACGATTAATAAACAGCTGGAGGTTTTAGTTTCTGTCTACTCTGCATATTATGCTCCGTTGTATATATTTGTATTACCGGTTCGAGTTTATTTATTTCTTGCGTCTTGTCTTACTAAAAAAGAATAGAAAAGAAAAAAAAACTGAGAATGAACTTGCTCTAGAGAATGAAATAAAAAAGAAATAATTTTTTTTTTCTTTGAAAATTTTTCTTATTGGTTAGTAGATTGGGGCACTAGAATTAGGTATTTAGTGTTGGAAAGTTTAATAAAGAAAAAGAAAAGAAAATAATTCTCCTCGTGTCATTAGCCATTTTTATTCAATTTTTTTCTCATTATTTTTCCAACTGTCATAATTTTGGTTTAAATGTCAAATTATACCAGTAACATATTTTTGATAAGCGAAAATTAATTAAATGAAAATCAATGAATTTACCTTAATTTCCCTAATCAATGTCGCATTATAATCAATTTTTATTATTATTATTATTATTGATAATAGTGATTATATAACCTTTTATTACATGCCAGAACATTATTACTTGTTATTAATTATTATTTTCTTATGTCTGGGCATGTTGTCTCCTTCAAAAAAAAATTTTATTTTTTTTATTATAACCTCATGTCGCCACTCTGTATTGTGTCGCATTGACGGTTTTTCTTCTTTATTTTTTTTTTCAGTGATTTTTTATTTATTTTGGATACTCATGGCAGGTTATGCAATTTTTTTTTTCTAGACAGTTTTCCTGCTTTTATAATATTTCTGTTTATTACTTTTGTATAAATTACGTTTTTTAATGTACATTTTGATTAAGGGTTTTCTGCTGTATATATTTTTTTTATTACGGAATCAATAAATTACAGCTGGTAAAGCTCCGGTTATGTCAGTTTTTCATATAAATAGAAGAGAAAACATTTTTTTTATTTTTCGTTTTAATACCAAATGGTCATGGCCATATTTTTGTTCTTAACTAAAAATAAATATATTTTTTTAATAAAAACATTAATTAATAACAAATTTTACCTATTTTTAACATAAATTAATTAATTAATTTTATTTTAGAAATGAGGAGAATTTTCTACACACGAAAAAAAAATGTTTTTCTTTGATCCACGCAGGCGTTTATTATATGCAGAATATTTATCGACATCTATTGGTAAATTGTGTAACTTTTTTATTCATTCTTCTTTTTTTTTTTGTTTTCCTTTACTTTACTGCATGCTAAAAATGAATGAAAATTGTGGTAGGAATTTACCTTTTCGTTATAAGAAAAAAAAAAGGAAAAGAAAAAATCCTCAGGTAATGTCTGTTACAATTTATTTTACCTTAGCTAATAATCATGTTAAATCTTATAATTTTTTTTATGTTCATTAGAATTCTATGCCGTATCGTGATGACACACAGAACCAACATAATTGAATTTATTATCTAAAAATGGGCAGCATTACCTGTTCCAAAAATTTACCACCTTAACAGCGGGTAAATATAGTAGGTTTTCTTGTCTTTTTTTTAATTTTATTGACCTAATTAGTTGTTTTTTTCTATTTTTTCCTTCACTCTTCCACATAATTGAATTTAATTGCTTTTTAAGTAGAATTACGAAATAGTTAGTTCTCTGTTATCTTCAACTTTTTAATGCATTTAGAGGAAACTTTTGACGGAAACAATGAAGAGAAAGAATAAAAAAAAAAAACACATTAAAATTCACTTGTTACAATGAAAAAAAATAAACATCGATTAATTTTTTAGTTAGTTTTTAGTTAGTAAAGTAGAAGAAAAAAACTTCTTAATTCGATTTTGTATTTACTTTCGGTGAATGGAAATCAATAGGGCATTGTTTCTAAACCTTTATTTGATTCAATTATGAATTAGTCCATAAAGAACTTTAACTTTGGTACCAACTTCTTGTTTTCAAATAAGAATTAATTTAATTACATTTTCTAGAGAAGAAAAACCCAAACGATTCTGTGGTTATTTGCTCTGTTCTGTTTTGTTTAGGTTAATTTTATGTACTATCGTAGCCGGAGCTTTTTTTTTGTGTGTTTTGTATTAAAATAATTTTATTATCATTGTACCAGGATTTCACTGTATTTTACCAGACAGAATCTCTGTTATCAGGGGTTTTGTACTGAATACTTAATGCGCTTAAAGCTTTATTTCTTTATTGATAAAAACAGAAAAATCTTTTTATAAATCGTTAGATTTATTGCTGATTTCGCTGTTATTGTCTTTCCATTAAATCCTTTTCTCTATTATCACCATCCATCAATAAAAAAAGATTTTTTCTTCTTTCCTCTACACACTCTTCAGTCAGCGCTGCTGTAATTGTTGTGCCTTTTGGGAATGATTTTTTCGAAACGAAAACCATGCACTTTGATAGACTTGTTTTGTATCATCCAAAAGCTTTATTATTTTGATTTTTTTTATTTTATTAAAAGTCCCAGCGGCCTACAAATAAACAAACAGAAAAAAAAAATTCATTTTGAATGTGAAAAAACGTTTTTCACTGCACTAAACAAACACAAATTGTGAATAGCAGCCAAAAGTAAAAAATTTCCAATGAAAAATACACGAAATGATTTTGATTTTTTTACAATTCAAAATTCATAATGCAAATGGGTTGAATGAACAAAAATCATTAAAATGTCATGGCAAACAAAACTCCAAACAGCAACATCGTTATCGAGAGGAGGTGTTTTTGGGTGGATGGTATAGGAATAGGGTTAGGTGTTTTTTTTTTTTTATTTAATATATTCAACAGTTACAGTGTCAGGCATAAGTCTTTATCCCAGTCTACTATAAATTTGTTTAATTTTCACCTGTCAACTGCAGTTACTTGAATAAAAATATTCGCGTTATAAAAATGTCGCTAAAAATTAATTTTTTGACGGAATTCTTTTGGATTCCTGGACGGAGAAGTGGGTAGGAAAATGTACATTTAATTTAAATTGGGAAAACCGACTAGAAACTTCTGGTTATTTTTCTATAATTTGATGGATAGAAAAGCTTTAAACAACTAGGTGAACAGGAAAAACAAAAACTAAAACCGATGAAAACTATTAAAAATCGATAAACAAAACTATCGTAATTGTTTTTGTAATTTAAATTTTATTATTTATTATTATTTATTTATTAATAATAATAAAACAGGAACGAAACGATAAAAGATTGATTGATGCTGCCTTACGCGTACCGTTTTTATCCATCTGTTTGGTTTATTAATTAATTTTCCACTGTGCAAAAGCACAAATGATGCAGACACTGAGTAAATTTATTTATTTATTTTTTTTTTTTTGTTGTCAACAAATAATCTAGCATACGTGCTTTGAAAGCAGCTTTAAAACAAAAAATGCTAGCACATAATGAAGGTGCTTTAAAGTGGAAATGAATACACGAGTGAAAACAAGAGAGAAACAAAGTGGAAAAGCTTGGCTAAATTCGACCGGTAAATGTGAAGAAAAATAGTTTTGCTTCCTTTTGATCCGCAATCAAGTTTAAGTTTTTGATGCAGTTTTTTTTATACTGTATATAGCCAGCCACCCGCGATACGCTTCACAATTGCAAATCTCCTCTATTTCCAACTAGGCGTACAGAATATAAACAAACAAACAAACAGCGTCTCGCTGTAGATGGTTTTGTCGGTCGCATATCACCAACACGAAATAAAATTTATTTTAGTCACATTTTGTGGGCGGTGGTGGATGAAGTGCTTTATTTATCCCACATCTACTAGAACACGTGTCTAGTGCACAAGAAAAAAAAATTTTTTTTTCGTCTTCTGGTACTCAGTTGACACAAATCGATAAATAACAACATTGTGACACGTTTTTTGCTTCTTCTCTTTCTAGAGCTTTTCCACCACCATTCGTGTCTTTTTCTAGCTAAAACCTGAAACAAAGTTTTTAATTTATTTTTATTTTTTGTTTTCAAAAACACTTATCGAAGCTTAATTAATATTTTTTCAAGGAAGCTTTTTAATTGCTAACACGGATTTTAATTTTTTTTTTTTTTTGTTTCCACAGAGTAGTTTGTTCGATTTAATTAAGTTTTTAATAGAGAAATAAATTAATCAGCAAGAAGAAAAAACAATTTATTCGCGCTTTAAGGTTTTGCATTTGATTAATTATTTTCGGTTGCCTTTAAAGCTTTTATTTATCTGACTGTGCTTTTGAATGAAATGTCGCTGGGTTTTTTTGCAAACAAAAATTTCATTTCATTTAAAGTTTCCATAAAAATTTGCTGTAAAATTACCTTTAAAAAAAGAGGGGAACGGCAACGGCGTGTTAAAAAAGCACAAAACAGTTGCGAATGGATGGTGAATTGAGAAACTGCTGGTGTCATCGTTTTTCATTGAAATATTTATAACACAGCATAGATTCTGTTTCGATGGTTACAACGATGGTTCATATATGTTTTTGCAAATACATCGAGACTTTCTAGTTATTTTCGCTTTTTATTTAATATGAAAAGAAAAATTTCCGATTTTCCTGTCGTCCTGTTGTTTTAAATGAGACGACTTTAGCTAAAAAATTATACGACTGATATCGCTTTTAGTAAAGATTAAAACCTTTGGTATTTCTCTAATTTACAAAAAATAAATCGCTTGTGATTTTAGTGACATCTATTAACAAACAATAAAAATGTACGAAGGAAATAAAAATTTTTTTTTTTTTTTTTTGCTTTTTAAAGGCACTTTTATCAGATAATAAATTTACAAAATTCGCTTAAAGCTAATGTTTTTTCAGGTGTTGCATTAAACCACCGGATTGTGTAAAGTTTTTACCACAAACAGTACATTTGTACGGTTTTTCACCGGTGTGAACCCGCATATGTTCAACAAGTGAACCGGATTGTGTAAAGGATTTCTCGCATATATCGCATTTGAATGGTCGTTCACCAGTATGAATACGTGTGTGTCGTATTAAGTGGGTTTTATATGAGAAACACTTACCACAAAGACGGCACGAATGAATTTTCACCGAATCGATGGTGCCCAACTCGGTGGCATGACTTTTCATGTGCGTGATCAGGTTAGAGCTTTGCGGAAAACTTTTACTGCACACGGTACAGGTGAATGGACGTTCTCCGGTGTGCGTTCGCTTATGAATCGTATAGACACTGCGATGTGAGAAATGTTTATCGCATATTTGACAGTGGAACGGTTTGTAACCAGTGTGCACTCTCATATGCAGCGACAGGTTTCTTGCTTTGCGAAAAACTTTTCCGCAAGCATCACAGGTGAACACCTCAGTCGCACTCTTTTCATGAATTTCAAGATGCTTTTCCAATTTAGCTGCGGTACTCAGCACAGCTTTACACTGCCGACACTGTAAACGTGTGTCACCCGTATGAAAGATTTCATGCTTCAACAGATTCGATGACTTCCTAAAAGTCAGCAAACAGAATTTACACTTAAACGGACGTTCGTCGTTGTGCACCTTGGTGTGCGCTATTAAACTTGATTTTCGATTAAATATTTTACCACATAAATCACATTTAAATATTTTTTTACGTAAATGTTGTTTTCTGTGTATTGCTAATGACGAACCACGACTAAACACTTTGTCACATTCCAAGCATTTGTAAATATTTCTCCGTTCCTTCACCGTCACCGATAACTCAGTTTTAACCTTAATTCGGTTACGTTTAACACACTTGGTATCAGCATTAACACTTGTTACTAAATTGCTTTCTAAGTTATCTAAAAAACATTCATTCAAAGGATCATCCGGAATAACTAATTGCACCTCATCATCATCGTCAACTGATTTTGTTTCATCTTTTTCCATGTTACAATCTAAAATGATTCGATTTTTTTTTTTATATAAAATGGAACATTTCTCTACACCAAACTAACCATATTATACAAAAGGAATTTCGTTAATTTAATTTAAGTTAATTAATTGTTTTGTTAGATTAAAATAAAAAACGAAATTTCTAGTGGGAAACGTCATTAAAATTACAAAAGAGAAATTTACTTCAAAAATAGTCTGACAGTGGATGACACTTGTTCTCAGTGTTTATAGAATGCTATTGCTATTAATAATGCTTACAAATAGATGGCAGATTAAAAAAGAAAGAAAACTTTTCCTTTTGAGTAGCTGATAATTTTTAATAAAAAATTATTTTTTTATCTATTTTATCAAAACATTTAAATTTTTTGTTCTATAATTATTGATTTTATTATATATATATATATATTTTTTTTATCAATTATCTTATCAATTATGCTTTAGTTAATTTATGTTTTCTGTAATTACATGCAGACAGTTATAAATCATTAAAACATTTGTAATTAGTTGGTTCCTTTTGATGTTTTCTGTTCGCTGTTTGCTGTTTTTGTGTTTTTTTTTTGTTTTTATTTTTCGCTTTGCGAATAAATTTCTAATTTATCGTTAACGTTACCTGTGCCAATTAATTAGCGGAAATGATTTAATAGAAATAAAAAAATTTATAATTGAAAATCAACAGGCGATTTTATTTTATTGTTTTTCAATGTCATAACCCCGCTACTTGTTGATTAAAAAGGAGCGACGAGTAGTGATGTTAAAAAAGCAAAAAAAAAAACAGAAAAAACCAAACAACCGGAAACTTAAAACTATTTTCAAATAAATAATAATCGTCGGTTATAGTTTCCGTGTTACTAACTTGTAACCAGCGAAGAGGATATAAAAACTAAAATAAAAAAAAAAATCAATGCTTGGTGGGAAGTGGAAAAACAACTTGTTGTAATCTAGCTTGTTGCCTATATACAAGCGAAAAGTGTATAACGTTCAACAATAATCACTGACAATAAAGCTTAACGACTTAATTTGATTAATCTACTTAACTAACAAATAAAACTTTGACTTTGATTAACATTTAACATGACTTAATATCCATTTAACATGCAACGTTGATTTTTTTTATTACGAAAAACTTTGATTCATCGGAACCGTGCAAACGTTTTTATTATTTTTTTTTTTTTTTGTTTAACATTCCGTTACCTGTTTACCATTCCACTATTTTGCTTACCTGTTGTTTCTAAAAATGCTAGCAAACTAATCAATGATAAGCAACGATTTATTTATTTTTGTACATAAAACAGACAAAACCCCATTCGTATAAAACGTTAAAACTCCGGGTAAAAATAGTTTTTTTTTTTTCTGTAACTTTTATTGTTTCGCCCACCCCCAATCGATTTATTATTTTTTATGATCAAAAGGAAATTTTTTATTTATTTATTGGAACAAAATTAATCAATTTCTAAGTCGTGTTGAACCGGGTAAACAGTAGTTAAGTACTTTTTAAGTATAATTACCACTTGACACGTGTTATGATTATTATTAACAGTGAGTGGTGATTAATATTTCGATTTATTGTTATTATCGAGGTAATTACATGGATTTTATTTATTTTTTGGTTTTATTATTAACCGGTGAAATCGAGATAAAGTTTTTTTTTTTTAATACACAATTTTTCATGTTCAGAACCATTACGTTTACAAAATTTGTACCAGAGCCTACAATATTATATTTTATTTCTTTAGAGAATTTATTCCTGAGTTTAAAAATCTAAAAATATTTGATCTAGCGCAAGATTTGGCCGAGCTACAGCCAATTTACTACGTCAACTACCCCTCAGATGTTATAAAAATGTCTGAAAACTCACGAAAAAAAAAAAAAATTAATCTGTCCATCATAATGGATCCTGTGGATCCTACAGACACGAGACATATCTATTTTGGTAAAAAAAAAAAAAACAATTTTTTTTATATTCGTTTGTTAATTATATATTCCTGAAAGTGATGAGCTGGATAAAAACAGCAAACAGTAAAAGGAAAAACAGAATTTATCAAAGGATCACGATTT
Source organism: Ptychoptera albimana (assembly GCA_961205885.1). NCBI lineage: Eukaryota > Metazoa > Arthropoda > Insecta > Diptera > Ptychopteridae > Ptychoptera > Ptychoptera albimana. The sequence goes on from OY540803.1 coordinate 1,880,140, forward strand.
CTTTAATTTTATTTGATTTTTATGTAATTAATGGACCCTTTTTTGATTTATTTATTTTTTTATCCATGATATAGTGGATTTTGCACAGTGCAAAAAGTTACAACACGCGAATTTTGTTGTTGTTGTCTTTTAACTGACTGCCGTTTGCTCCTGACACATCCTTTACGGCTCAAACGGCTAATCAATCATGAAAATCTTTTTTATCATTTAATTTTTTTTTTGTCTTGACCTTTTTTACTTGTGAATAAAATGGGCAAAAAAAACAATTTTATCTCGCAGGATATTACGCTGATTTTATTTTTTTTAATACTTTTATGACGTTATTTGATGTTGTTGCTCCTGCTGCTGCTGTTGTTGGACTTTTTTTTATTCATTGTAATATGTTTAAAAGGATTATCACTGTTTGTTACAAATTTTATGTTAATTATGGTTTTAATAGGTTTTGTTGATTGTTATGGGCGGTCAGACTTATGATTTTAAACCAAAAAATCTAATCAATATAAAAGCAGGTAGCATCATACCATTTCGCCGAAATGCAGACAGCACTTTTTACATCAAATCATTCTTACCGCAATTAACAGATTTTATAGCTTTTTAAACTTTTTTCTTTAAAAAAATATGCTTAAAAATAACCATCCGGTATATAAACGAATAAAATTATTTAAACGAATAAATAAAGAGGAAAAATACCTTGTTACCAAGAAACGTTACTTGTTTAAACGCAATAAACAAACTTTTTATTGATTTTTCAAATTTTTCATTTGTGATTCGATCAGTTTTTGATTCTTTTAAAAGGATTCACATAAATAAGGAAAAATAATTTTTCTGTTTTAAAATTGTTGTTAAATTAGTAAATTAGTAAATTAATAAAAAATCATAGCTTTAAGTGTAATAAATAAATAAATAAAATAAAATAGAAAAATGTTTGTTCTAAATGTGCACGGATATGATACCAGCTCTGATTCAGAAGAGGATATTACCGAAGGAGATATGATTCAGGTAAATTCTATGCATTACATAATTGCTCATAATAAATGACCAAAATTTAATCGAAATGTTTTAATAATAACTTTTATATAAATTAATAAAGAATCAAACAAAGTGCGTTGAAAATAAAAAAAAAAAAAATTTCCTTCTGTGACTAAATCCAACGAAACAATAATTAATTTTCCTTTATTTTCAGGTGATAAGAAATAGAATTTTTTTTTGTATTTATTGATTTATTAATTGTAAATATTGCTTTAGATTTTTTTTTGAAAGCCACATCAATTTCTGTTTTTGATTAACGAATAAAAAAAAAATTCTTTTTTTTTCTTTCTGCAACTTTTTATCAACCACTGAAACGTGAGATTTTTTTTTTATTGTTTTCGGTATTTCAATTGAAAATTTCTTATTTTTTTTATATAAATTATTATTCAGAGAATTTACTTTAAGTGATTGTGGTGTTATTTGATTATTTATTAACTGCGTTATAAGTATTTATGCTTTAAAGAAGTGACTTCTACCTGTAAAATGCTATAGTTGTAAAATACCAACTAGGCCAAGTTTCTTCTGCAAATAATCAGCAAAAATGTCGTTTATTTTATAAAAAAAAAATTAATTAATTAATCAACAAATCATAAATGAATTTTTTCTTATTAAATCAATCCCTGCTTTAATGGCTATGCTAATATTTAAATAAAAAAAATTCTTTTTCTAACGTAATTTATTGTTACTTTGGACAGTTAAATCGAATCGCATTGACGTACAAAGTAAATCCATGTTATTAAATCAATAAAAAAAAAAAAAATTAAATTCAATATTTACAGCAAAATTACCACAATAACCTTCAGCTTTCGATAGAAAATTAAAGCAAAATAAAAGCTTCACAGGTTTAGTTCACTTAATAACCGAAAGCATTCACATTTCCTGTGTTCATCCTGCCTATCGTTTCTCTTCATTATTAAATGTTTTTCGCATTTTAACATTTGATAATAATGACGTTTTATTTACATAATTTATTATTTATTTTTTTATATTAATTTATTAAAAATTAATAAAATTTTGGTGAAATATCGAAAATAGACAGAAAAGAAAAAATGTTTTTCCTTTTTTTAATACCACTGATGATAAGTGAAAAAAATATTAATTTTCATTAGTTTTTATGTAAATATTATGTTTGTTTTTTTTTTTTAAATATAGAAATAGTACAGTAGAGCTACAATTTTATGATCATTGCATTAGACATTTATTTTTTGTTGCTTTTTTTTTAGCGTTGTGAATACAGTGAATACATTTGTGAAAACTTTAGCAGAAGAATCTAAAGGACTAATACACAAACAAAGCACTGTTTAGGCATTTATTTTGTGTTCTTTTGGCTTTTAAATTATAGAAAAAACATCCTTTTAAATTAGTTTGTTATGACGATCGTGTTAATGTAAACAAAATTTTTGTTTTATCCTAGAAAAGGCAAAACAAAGCGATAACCAAAAATGTTCCTCAATAATTTTTCTATTGATAAAATAAAATGTTTTCTTTTACTCAATTTAAGAGGGTGTGGGTTATTTTTTAAAGAGTGATAATACTGGATACAAGTTAAAATATCCTTATTGCAGTAAAACGGATATTAATTACATAACAAAACACATTTCTTCTAGAAAGTAACCGCAATAAAGATCCCATGATATGTTGATTTAAAAAAAAAAAATTTTTTACTGACAAAACAATTTTCTTTTTTTTTTCTTTAAATATTTATTAAATTAAATTTTAATCCTTTATTTTTGTTATCCTTTAAGCAAGAATTTTCTATTATCTTTCATTTTTTTTTTTTTTTTTTTTAAGAATTTTAATCCCAAAAATGGGTTTATTTTTGGTCACACAAAAATAAAAATTACGAAAAACTCTGTAATCAAGGTCCTTATGGATTAAATATTAAATTCGAAAACTTAATAATAACTTGTTTTATTTTTTTAGTAATAAGACAAAAGGATAAAGAAAAATCAATCACTTGGATTATCTATAAAAAAAAAAAAAAGCTTAATTTACCTGTTTCGAATTAGTAAGTAGGTGATTGATAAGAAAAGGAAATTTCAGGTCAAATCAAATTAAAATCAGAAGTTTATCGTATTTATCATTTAGTAAATAAAGATACAAAGCAATTTATCTAATAAAACAATAATAAAGAATCTTAAATTCGGTTATTTATTGCAAGATAAGCAGTATTTTAGTTTACAAAAAAAAAAATTTAATTTAATTTCTTCGCCTAACGTTAGTCTATCGTCATTCAGTTACAATTCGAGTTAAAAAAAAACCGGAGAAAGTTTAAAATGATTTTACCTCAGCTAAGGGTAAATAAACAAACAAACAAACAAAAGAGCACAAAATATTAAAGAATATATTATGAATTTACAATAAATAATTAAAAATTATAAAAAATAATAACAAATATGAGAATTAAAATTCATTTTAAAAAAGCAAAAAAATAATTTTTTTTTTATTTCATCTTTTTGTTTTCCTCTTTTTTATTTTATTGCAGATTTATTTTTATTAATTAAACAAATACAAATTTAAGTAAATAAATTGATGATTGTTTTAAAGAATAAATTAAATTTTTGAATGTAAATAAAATTCACAATAAAACCCCAACAACAATAATCGCATCAAAACAGCAGCAAATTAAATAAAAAAAAACACACACAAACAGCAAAATCAAAAAAAAAAATTAAATAAATTAATCAGTAAACTCAATTAAAAATGCACTGAATGTACCATACAGTAACCAAAGAATAAATTTTATTTAAAAAAAAAAATTGTTTTTGATTTTTTTACATTGATTTTAGCGTAAATAAACGCGGCTGAAATGCTGTGCCGCTGAATTTTTTTTTTTAGTTTTTTTTCTTCTTATTTTTATTTTGTAAATAAGTTTTTTCTGCAGTTTTTTTTTATTTTTAATTTTATTTTTGTATGTTTTTGAGAGTACAAAGTTAATAGAAATTAATATAAAAAAAAGAAAATTACCAAGCCCCAGGTAATCCAGGTGTTACAGTCTCACCTGAAGACGTGAAGCAACTGAACAGCAAAGACTTTTTCTTTTCTTTTTTTATTGTCATTGCAATTAAAAAAAAAAAATACTTTTTTTGTTAAAAGCGCCTTTAGAATATGCAAATAAGCAGAAAATAATTTTTTTAATTATTGATTTTTGTAAATAACAAGCAGATAAAGCTTAATTAAGAAATTTTTTGTTTTCTTTGATTTTTGTGTCTTGACTAATTTTTATCTCTTTTCTCCAATTCTTTTTTTTTTTTAACGTTTTAATTAATTAAACAAAATAAAATTAAATTAAATAAAATTAAATAATAAAACACACAAAAAACAAATAAAAAAAAAAAAAATCAAACACCATGGACACACAGAGGCGACGTGAAGAATGTGAACGTAAGGCTAGACGGGGTGAAATGGACCCCAGATTAGAGTTTACATTTCAATTATTAATGGATGGTACCGGTTTACCGAGACATCAGATAATGGATCATATTTTTGAGGGGAATATGGTAATTATAAAAATAAAATTTTCCTTTAATAGCAAAGCTTTTCCGTAGTTTTTTTTACTTTTACTTTTTTTTTATATGAAATTAAAATTCAATAAAAGCTTTGAATAATTAATTTTTATTGTTGTTGTAATTAATTAAAATTTTAAAAGACTGTAGGGATTAAAAAAAAAAATTAAAAGCTCTTATAATAACAGTTATATGTTTATACCAGGCACCTCCACCGCATAAGAATACTTTTACAGCTTTACAGCGTTACGTTACCGAAATATTAATTAATTAATTTTTGTGTAATTAAAATTAAAATTCATCTGAGCTTATTAAAATGAAAGTTTTGGTAAGAGATTAGCTTTTTTATGAATAACTGAAATGTTTGTGGTGTTGAAGCAATAGGGGCACGACTTTTGAAATGACAAACACATGTGATTTGCTGATTTAAATATAAATAATAAAAACAGTAAAAGCACACAAGAAAGCATCACTTTTTTAATTTAAAAAAAAAAAAAAACAAAAAAAGAAAAGAAAAACCTTTAAAAGTTTGATTAATTTATAATGAGTGAACAGGTGCCAAAGATTCAGCTAAGGTAGAATCAGAAAACTTTTTATTTTTTATTAATAAAACTTTTTTTTTTTTTGTTACTATGCTAATAGCAGGACACTTTTTGCGTTTTATTTATTTATTTTGGTGGTCTAGCTGTGCTTTTATAAAGTTTCTTTTGTGTGCATTTTTCTTGTTTTTTTCCCCCCATTTTTTAATGAAGCTTGATGAGATCAATCAGCTGTTTCTACCAAATATGCATAATAAGCTCTTGTGGTTTTATCAAGAAGTTGATGAACCAGAACAACCGACGGTACAAGACACAACAAAACCGGGACCATCAAGGGCTGCCGTTTCTAATGCATCGAAAACACCACAAGGTTGTGACGGAAGTTTTAATCTTTCTTCGTTACAATTTAATGAATTTTCCATTGTAGGCACCTCATCAACAGGCGCTGGTTCAACCACAAAACATAAATTATTTTTAACCGATGGCTGGAGTTGTGCATTTACCGGTGTTTGTATTTATATGTTTCGCATTAATAACTCAAAACAATTACCGGAAGAGGGTTTTCAAAAGGATTTGTAAGTTTAATGTTTGCTTCTAAACGAATTACGCACTGTGCGAACGCGTAGAACGATGGTTTTTGTCTGGGCGGGTGGTGAATCTTTTTTTAATTTTTTTTACATTTTTAATCGAATCGTTTCGCATCAATCCATTAAAATTATTATTAATAATCGAATTAAAAAAAAAAAAAAAGTAATTAAAAACATTTTTTTTTTTGTTGTCATTTAATTTTTTATACATCGCCAAGCATATGTGTCAGTTCGGATCAAATAATTTGCCATCGCCGCCACCAGCACCATCACCACCATCATCACCTTCTCTGCCTCCCACTCACATATAAAAACGATAAAACATTTTTAATCAATAAATAAAACTAATTCACGTTGACAACAATTCATTAAAAACAAATTTTATCAACGAATAATCGGCTGAATGAGCAGATAAAAAAATTCTGCGGACACGTGAAAAATTATTATTATTTTATTTTTTTTTTTTGTTATTTTCGTTGTTGTTAGATACTGTGGGGTTATTGACGCACGTCGTATTGGTTTAGTAACATCAATCGAACGTATTGTTGAGTTCGTATTTATGCAGGCACTCGCCTATCCAAATGTTGAGAATGATGATGAGGAGTTAAGCTGCTCATTAATTAAAGGACAATTGTTGCCGGGCTTACGTTCGTTTTGTAGCGCGCTAAGGGTGTGCGAACAAGTTTGTAGCCATTTCAATGTGTTCAACGATGGTAAAAATGTTTTTGCAAAAATCGATAATCTAATCGAAGTTAAGGAGTTATCACAGAATCAGGAATTTTGTACGGAACTAGAGGAACGTGTCACTAACTGGATTAAGGGGATTGTTAAGGTACGCATTGGATATGGTAAAAAAAAAAAACGGGAATTAATTCATATTGAAATTGATTTGAATGCAGATTTTAATGGAAAGCGAACAATTGCGTCGTGAGAATGATTCAAGTGGACCTCAGGATGAGCTAGAGTATTGGAAGCGACGTGGTGCACAATTTTCACAGCTTTTATCGCATCTACAGGAGAAGGATGTGCAATTCACATTAACTTGTTTATCCTTATCCGGGTCGAAGATTATTAAACAGTGGAAGGAAACTGATAGAAAAATCACATTTTGCTATAACGAGGCCAGGGACAATTCAAAGTTTATTCAAGCTATGGAGCAATGTTGTCACGCACTTTATTTAGACGATCCGGTTAGTACCCATGGGTTTACTACTTATTTTCCTCACCTTTTGTTCCCATTATCTAATTACTTGTGCCAGGTTAATATGAAGGAATCGATTTTAAGCTTATTACAAACAGTTAGACTAATTTATAGTGTCTCACAATTTTATAACACGTCCGAAAGGACATCAACCCTTATGGTTAAGGTGGGTCAATCACTCTTTTTTTTTCCAAGATAAACCAACTAAAAATAATTTCATCCACTTTTACCTTTAGATAACAAATCAAATGATTGAAACATGCAAATCGTATATAACGTGTCGCAGTAAGGAGACAATATGGTCACAGGATCGTAACTTAGTTCGTACAAAACTAACGAATTGTATTAAATTAAATCATATTTACCGGGAGACGTACTATGTGGTGCGTGCCCAACCATTTCTACCGAATCAGACACCGTTTGGGTTTTCTGAAAATTTTGTTTTCGGTAAATTTGATACATTCTGTGACCGTTTATCAAAAATAATATCGATGTTCAACCTAATTGATGACTATAATCATTTATTTGAGAGGCGTCTGGAGGGCTTGCTGTTGGGCGAGGCGCTCGAGGACGCAATGGCCACTTTTGAAGAGGCGAAAAAAGATGTTTTATCCAAGAAATACGACTACTTGGATCATCGTAATGCAGAGTACAACGTTGATTACACAAATTTCATGTCGAAGATAAGCACACTCAAGGAATCGATGGCCTCAATGATTGAATATAATTTTGATACGGTGTGGGAGACACCGCAGGGGATACGCTTCTTAATACGCTTCGAAAAGGTAAATAAACATTGAGGTGTCCGTGCAGACAATAAAAGTTTTTTAATTGATTTGTTAACTAAAATTAATAGTCGAGATGAAAATTTATTTACTTCACATAAACTGTAAGCTTTAAAGCTCGTTTCGTTATTTATTTTAATTGTCTAGGTGAGCGAGAAAATACCTCTAAGCATGATGGATGAGAAATATCAACGGATTTTAAAATATTGCGATAAAGAAGTGGAGAGAACATTAAAGTTATTCCGTAAACAACGTGATGATCCACAATTACCAAGAAACTTTCCACCTATTGCTGGTATTTTTTGCACCCATATTTATTTTTGCTTATTTTCACCTGGTTATAAATTTTGTAGGACGTATTAAATGGTGCCGATCATTAGAATGTCATTTAGCTGAGTTGGTAACAAATGTTTCAACGCATCAAGTGCTACAAACACTACAAGCAACGAAAGATCTAGAAAATCGTTATAATTCTGTGAAGATTATTCTACAAGAGTACGAACAAGACATGATTAATGTTTGGCTTAGTCAAGATGTTTGTTTGTTTTCTTTTTTCATCGTTTTCTGTTAATTAAATTAATTAATTGATTTCTCTCTGTTTCGGGTGTTACAGGTGGCTGTGGCCGACGCTTGTTTAATACAACCGATATTAGCACTGCAAAATGATCGATTATTTGTTAATTTACATTCAACAATCCCATTATTAATTAGAGAGGCAAAATGTTTAGCAAAAATGAATATACAATTACCGATTGTCGCTGCAACATTACTAAGCAAACAAAATTATTTTAATATCATTTTAGATTCGTTAAATGTTTGTTTGATTTATTTATTACCCTTGATAGCTTTTTCCCTTATTTCTACTTTGTTTTTTTTTATTTACAGAGTCTCATAATAATGTTTCTTAGTGCTGTTAAGAAAGTAAAACTTGAAGTACGACCACTTTTCTTACCACAACTTGTTAGATTGACGGCAATGCTACGACCTGGACTACGCTCGATAAATGTAAATTTTTGTTTTTTCGCTTTCGTTATTTTTTTTTTTTTACTGAACCCCTGTTTTGCTGTTTTGCATTTAAATTTTAAAATTATTTTTTCATTCATTCATTTGTTTATTTATTTACATTTTTTTTTTTTCGTTTGTTTGTTTCTATGTTTAACTGGGTGGTGGAAACAGTGGACAGATCCAAAGTGGTGTGAATTTTATGAGAAATGTAAAGAAGCGATTACGACATTTGATGTTTTGGTAGCGCGTGTTCATGATATATACACAAATCGTATCCTCCAAGTATTAACATCAATGCAAGACGTCACACTACAGACATTACCAACAGGTAAACAAGGAGAGAATTTTTTTCTTTCATAATTTCATCGTTTTATATGCAAAATAAATTGTGTTTTTTCTTTTACTGGTAAAGATGATGATATGTGGACGGTGGAAGAGTTTCTAGAGAAAAATGAGGAGGCTTGTCGGTGAGTTTATCTATTTCTACCCTTATTAATATTAATTTTAATTTTTTTTTTTCGCTCATCTTCTTCTTCTATTTATATATTTATAGTCAAGCAGCAATTGAATTGAATCGTAAAAGTCAAATGGTGGCCGAAGCGGTTGAGGAAGTCCTCGAGTTGGTGCACAAAGCAACGCAAATATTTAAAAAGATGATGGGTGATGATGCTGATTTAATTATGGATGGTAAATACCCTAACTACCCCTCCACTCTATCCATTTCACAATAAATAAATTAGCAAAATTAGGGTAATATGGATGTAAGAAAAAAAATAAAATTAATTTTTTAAGATGATACAAAAACACCAAAAATGGAAGAAAGAGCAACCGAGTCGGCTGGTGAACAAGCGTCACCCACTCAACAACAACAGGATTGGGGTGTCCTGTGGTCTTGCTTTGAAAATCCTCTGTCATTGTTATCTTCATCAAGCGGTGGATTATCTAAAGGGATGCAAGTCAGTCTCTATTTTTATTTAATTTTTTTTCTTTATCTGGTTAAAATGTAAAATGAAAAATTTAACAAAAGGATATGGTCTGTAATGCTGTGGCTGAAATGCGACGTTATTACAGCCGAAAAGTGATTGATGTCCTTATTAAAGTGACAAGAGCTTCTTTAGACATGCTTCGACGAAGATTCTCACCGGATATTGGTCTGATTATTAAAATTTTCTGTTTTTCTGTCTTTTTATTAGTGAACAAAAGAATTTACCTGTTAATTACCGGTTTATTAATTGTTTTATTTAGTAGAAGGAGAAACATCACCATGTAAACCGATATTCTTGTTGCACGCGACCCTGATGATACCGAACGTATCGATTCGCCCGTGCTTAGATGATTTACAAGACATTTTAATATTGGCTGGTAAAAATATAACCGGGGTAGCTAAGGGTGTAGCACAATGGAACAGCTCTAGTGTCAACTCAAATGTGGCTACCGTATCGAATCCGAGAGTAACGAGAAAGGATCGGGAAGACAGCAAAGCGAAACGTCGTAAAATTTATCGCATTATCTCTGAGGAACGTCCACAAATGCCGCATATGACAAAGAGTTTTTACAGCTACGTCATGGATAACAAAGAAGTCGTGAAAACCTTATCGTTGCTATCCACATGCACCAGAAACATCAAAACTGAGCTGAATGTTTTCATTAAGCGTTGGAAGCCGTATAATTTTCTATGGAAGAATGATCGGACCACACGCCAGTTAATGGAATACGGATTACATGAATTCGAGACTTCACTACGTTGCCTAGCGGAACTAGATGCAAATCTGATTATTGAACCGGACATGGAACATTTTGGACAAAGCATTGCTGTCTCCACCGATAAACTTAAATTCGGCTTAGCAATTGAAATCAAATGTAATGTAATTCGTTTTTCCCTGGCGTTCTGTGTTAAAATTTTTTTAATTTATTTTCAGCTTGCACCCATAAAATTGGTCAGGCGATGAAAAAGAAATATAAACGGGAAATGGATTACGTGTACGCGGTGATCAATGAAATGGAGAGAAAATTAGATCGTCCGATACGCGATTTAGATGATGTACGGATGATTATGGAAACATTGAGTAAAATACGTGAGCAGGAAGTTGACATGGAGATGAAAATTGATCCGATTGAGGAAGCATTTAATGTGCTGACTAGATACGAGGTGCCCGTTGATCGGGAACACTTTGATCAGGTAGATAATTTACGGTACACCTGGCAACAACTTCAGGCTCGCGCTTTACAAGCTCAAGTTAAATTGCTGGATATGCAGCCCACATTCGAAACCGAGTTGTTTTCAAATCTGGAGAAATTCAAGCAGGATAAACTTGATTACGTTCACGAATACCGTAATGCCGGGCCAATGCAGCCTGGCCTAACACCTCGAGAAGCATCTGATAAATTAATTCTGTTCCAGGTAAAAAATCTCTAAAGTGAATAAACCAAAAATTTGGAAAATTAATGTTTCTGAATTTTATTAAAGAATCGATTTGACGGGATGTGGCGCCGCTTACAAACTTACCAAAGTGGCGAGGAATTATTTGGACTTCCAACAACTGATTATCCTGAATTGGGTCAAATACGAAAAGAATTAAATTTATTGCAGAAGTTGTATAAACTGTACAACGATGTTATTGATCGTGTCAGCAGCTACTATGACATTCCTTGGGGCGAAGTAGATATTGAGGAAATTAATAATGAACTAATGGAGTTCCAGAATCGTTGCAGAAAGCTGCCCAAGGGGTAAACTAACTTATCTCGTGGACTTCAATAACATTTAATAATTTTTAATCTTAGTTTAAAGGAGTGGCCTGCATTTTTCGCACTCAAGCGGACAATTGATGATTTTAACGATATGTGTCCGCTATTAGAATTGATGGCAAATCGGGCAATGAAACCTCGCCATTGGCAACGAATCATGGAAGTCACAAAATACACATTTGAGTTTGATAGTGAAGGTTTTTCATTAAAAAATATTCTGGAAGCGCCACTCTTGAAACACAAGGAGGATATCGAAGATATTTGTATATCAGCCATGAAAGAGAAGGACATTGAAGCGAAGCTGAAGCAAGTGACCAATGAATGGTCGGTGCATGAACTGCAGTTCGCTACGTTTAATAATCGTGGTGAGCTTTTGTTACGGGGTGACACCACAGCAGAAACTATTAGTCAGCTTGAGGATAGTTTAATGGTGCTTGGATCGTTGCTCTCTAATCGTTACAATGCTCCATTCCGTAAACAAATCCAGCAATGGGTATTCGATTTATCAAACTCAAATGATATTCTAGAGAGGTGGCTTTTGGTACAAAATATGTGGGTGTACCTGGAAGCTGTCTTTGTCGGCGGTGATATTGCTAAGCAGTTGCCCAAGGAAGCTAAACGGTAACTTAATCATTATTATTGCAGAAAATTCCAATAAATCTTTTTTTTCAGATTTTCCAAGATTGACAAATCTTGGCAAAAGATTATGCAGCGAGCTCACGAAACACCAGGCGTTGTCGCATGCTGTGTTGGCGATGACTTACTTAAGCAACTATTACCTCATTTACAAGAACAACTGGAATTATGTCAAAAATCATTGAGTGGCTACTTGGAACGGAAACGTATGATGTTCCCTAGATTTTTCTTTGTTTCAGATCCAGCTTTATTGGAGATTTTGGGTCAAGCATCTGACTCACACACAATCCAAAATCATCTTTTGTCAATCTTTGACAACACGCGATCTGTGAAGTTTCACGACGTCGAGTACAATAAAATGGTGGCCATAGTGTCAACGGAAGGTGAAATGATTCAATTGGATCGCGCCATTCGGGCAGAAGGATCTGTAGAAACGTGGTTGACACAACTACTTGTCTCCTCGCAGCAATCTCTGCACTCGATCATTAGACAAGCTCAGTTCTCAATAAATGATCCCAATTTCAACTTTTTACCATTCTTAGAAAAGATGCCGGCTCAGGTAAATTTGTTTTCCGTTTATGGCTCATAAAAAACTATTAACTAAAATCAAAAATAAAAATGCTTATAGATTGGGATTTTGGGAATTCAGATGGTTTGGACACGAGATGCTGAGCTCGCATTGATGCAGGCCAGGCAAGAGAAAAAGGTTATGAGCGAAACGAATAATAAATTTCTGGAACTTTTGAACACGTTAATCGATCAGACTACGCGTGAATTAACAAAAATCGAGCGAATCAAGTTCGAAACGTTAATCACCATCCATGTGCATCAGCGGGATATTTTTGATTTGCTGGTCGGTTTAACACTGGCTTAGCCTTTTATTCCTTTTTTTTTTTTTTAATTAAAAAATTTATTTCAGTGTCGAATGAACATTAGATCAGCAAATGATTTTGAATGGCTAAAGCAATGTCGCTTTTATTTTAAAGAAGATCTGGACAAGATGTGGATTTCAATAACCGATGTTACTTTTACCTATCAAAATGAGTATCTGGGATGCACAGAACGTTTGGTGATAACACCGTTAACGGATCGGTAAGACTTGTCTTACTCCAACCATTCCCTCTAATCTAAAAAAAAATTCTTTTGCTACCGAAGATGCTACATAACTCTTGCCCAAGCATTGGCGCTTAGTATGGGTGGAAGTCCGTGTGGACCTGCAGGAACTGGCAAAACAGAAACGGTGAAAGACATGGGAAAAACATTAGGGAAATACGTCGTGGTTTTTAATTGTTCTGATCAAATGGATTATCGGTAAAGAGAAAAAAAAAATTATCATAAAAAAAATTCTTGAGAATGATAAAGAATTTACTTTACAGTGGCTTAGGAAGAATTTATAAAGGATTAGCACAATCAGGATCCTGGGGTTGTTTTGATGAATTCAATCGTATTGAGTTGCCTGTCCTGTCTGTCGCTGCACAGCAAGTTGCCGTTGTTCTCACAGCACGAAAAGAGAAGAAAAAAAATTTCCTATTCACGGATGGAGATGCTATCGATCTTAATCCAGAATTTGGAATTTTTATAACCATGGTAAGAAATTTTTTTCTTTTTTAATTCAATTTTTCAAAATTTTTTGTTTTAAAGAATCCTGGATATGCTGGTCGTAAAGAGTTGCCGGAAAATTTAAAAATTCAATTTCGTACCGTTGCCATGATGGTTCCGGATCGTCAAATAATTATTCGTGTTAAATTGGCATCGTGTGGCTTCCTTGAGAATATAACACTTGCGCGTAAATTCTACACGCTTTATAAATTATGTGAGGAACAATTAACGAAGCAAGTCCATTATGATTTTGGATTGCGTAATATTTTATCCGTGCTGCGTACGTTGGGTGCATCTAAGCGTCAAAATTGTAAAGACAGCGAGAGCACAATTGTTATGCGTGTTCTGCGTGACATGAATTTGTCAAAACTAATTGATGAAGATGAGCCGCTCTTTATCTCTTTGATTGCTGATTTGTTTCCTAATCAAATGCTGGAGAAAACTGTGTATCCAGAGTTGGAAGGGGCTATCGCTGAACAGGTAGAGGATTTTGATTTGATCTACCATCCGCCTTGGGTTTTAAAGCTTATCCAACTCTTTGAAACACAAAAAGTGCGACATGGCATAATGACGCTTGGTCCACCAGGCGCTGGCAAAACAACATGTATTCAAGTCTTAATGAAATCGTTGACACATTTGGGAGAACCGCATCGTGAAATGCGAATGAATCCCAAATCAATTACAGCGGCCCAAATGTTTGGAAGATTAGACGTGGCTACAAACGATTGGACTGACGGAATATTTTCTGCTCTTTGGCGAAAAACTTTAAAAATGAAAAAATCCGATCATGTCTGGCTTGTCCTGGATGGCCCTGTAGACAGTATTTGGATAGAAAATTTAAATTCTGTTCTCGATGACAACAAGTCACTGACTTTAGCGAATGGTGATCGCTTAGCAATGTCCTCGACATGTAAAATAATTTTTGAGCCACATAACATAGATAATGCATCACCAGCGACTGTCTCCCGCAACGGAATGGTCTACATGAGTTCATCTGGGTTAGATTGGAAACCAATTTGTAATGCGTGGCTGAAGACAAGATCTCCGCGTGAGAAAACTGTCTTCACCGATCTTTTTGAATCATCATTTGGAGCATTATTTGGGTGGAGCACACAGAATCTCGCTCTGAAAATGATCGTTCTCCAATGCAACATAATTAAGCAAATGCTGAATATTTTGGAAGGTTTAGTGCCTGTGGCCGAACAACAAGAAGATAATATTGCTGCCTCGACGGCAGATAGTATTGAAGGTGAGAATTTTTTATCCCTAACAGATAAAAATTATTAAAAAAAAAAACATTTTCCACAGAGGGACAAGAGGAGGAAAAAGAAGAAGAAAAAGATGAAGTCTGCTCCCCAGAACACCTATCTCGTTTATATGTTTTTGCATTGGCATGGGGTATCGGTGCATTTTGTGATTCTGCGGACAGACTTAAAATGGATGAGTTTGTTCGCAGTAATTTGTCCAATTTGGATTTACCCTCTGACCGTCGATTGCCATCAGCAACAATCTTCGACTTTTTTGTATCAGCAACTGGAGTGTGGCAGCACTGGAAAACCTTGGTCACCACATATGTCTATCCTGATTACTCCACACCAGATTATTTAAGTATTTTGATTCCTATCGTTGATAATGTGAGGATTGACTATCTGATTAGTACAATCGCAAATCAGGAGCGAGCCGTCTTGTTGATCGGCGAACAAGGAACAGCGAAAACGGTTATGATGAAAAACTTCATGAAGAAAACAAATCCAGAATCGTACATGGGTAGGTCATTTAATTTTTCCTCCGCCACTAGCCCATACCAATTTCAAAAAACGATAGAAAGTTATGTGGAGAAGAGATTGGGTAACACCTTTGGTCCACCTGGTGGCCGCAAGTTAATCGTTTTCATTGATGACATCAATATGCCGCAGATAAATGAGTGGAACGATCAAATCACAAATGAAATTGTCCGACAGACGATGGACATGAAGGGTTTCTACAGTTTGGAGAAGCCTGGTGATTTTACGACAATAGTCGATGTACAGTTTGTGGCTGCCATGGGGTTACCTGGTGGAGGCCGCAATGATATCCCCTCACGATTAAAGCGACAGTTTTGCGTTTTCAATTGTAACATCCCCGACAATACATCAATTGACACAATATTTCGGGTGGTCGGAGAAGGACATTACAATGCAAAGCGCGGCTTCACGATTGAAGTGAGAAATTGTGTTAAGCGACTCATCCCTCTGACGCGTATTTTATGGCAACGTACAAGAAATAAGTTGCTACCAACCCCAGCCAAATTTCATTATGTATTCAGTTTGAGAGATTTGTCTCGTATTTGGCAGGGCATGATCGGAACATTATCAACAGTGATTGTTGCCGACAGCGTATTGATTTCACTGTGGAAGCATGAGTGCACCAGAGTTTTTTCAGACAGATTCACCATCGCGGCGGATAAGGAATGGTTTAACACCGAACTGCTAGCTATAGTGTCTGAAGTATTAGGCGAGAACTACGTGGATATGGCGAAACCAAATCCAGTGTTTGTCGATTTTATGCGGGATGCACCAGAGCCAACTGGTGAAGAGGGTGAAGACGCCGATATGGAACTACCGAAAGTGTACGAACCAGTTTTAAACTATGAAATATTACGCGAACGCCTAATTATGTTTTTGTCGCAATTCAATGAAATGGTACGTGGTGTAGGCATGGATTTGGTATTCTTTCCGGATGCAATGCTACATTTGGTAAAGATATCACGTATAATCCGTCACCCACGCGGCAATGTAATGCTCATCGGGGTGGGCGGCTCTGGCAAACAATCTCTAACAAAACTAGCATCGTTTATAGCCGGTTATAAAACGTTTCAAATCAGTTTAACAAGGTCATATAATGTGGCAAACTTTTTGGAGGATCTCAAACTGCTGTACAGGACGTGCGGCGTACAAGGCAAGGGCACGACATTCCTCTTCACTGATTTAGATATCAAAGAGGAAGGCTTCCTTGAATATTTAAATAACATTTTATCGTCCGGCGTCATTTCAAATTTATTTAATCGCGACGAACAATCAGAAATCGTCTCTGAACTAACACCGATAATGAAGCGTGAGAATCATAGAAAAACCGCCACCGCCGAAAGTGTTATGGAATATTTTCTGCAGCGTACATGTCACAACTTACACGTGGTGTTTTGTTTTTCACCGGTCGGTGAAACATTTCGTCGTCGTGTACTTCGATTCCCAGCGTTGGTCTCCGGTTGCACAATTGACTGGTTCCAGCCATGGCCTCGTGACGCACTTGTGTCTGTCGCCAAACATTTTCTCACCGAATTCCAAATCGAGTGTACGGAAAATGTTAAGGACGAACTCGTTAATGCATTAGGCTCAATACAAGATGTAGTCGCTGAAACATCTTTGGATTACTTTCAAAGGTAACAACAATCCCGTGAATAACAAAACAAAAAAAATTTGTGAATTTTTCCTTCCAGATTTCGTCGTGCATCACATGTCACGCCAAAGTCTTATTTAAATTTTATAGCCGGTTATAAAAATATTTATCAACAGAAACAGCGTGAGTTGGGCGATGGCGTTGAAAAAATGGATACGGGATTAGAAAAGCTTGCGGAGGCATCAGCATCGGTGGAAATCCTTAAAAAGGAGCTCGCACTAATGGAAAAGGATTTAGCTGAGGCATCGCACAAGGTAATAGCAAAAAAAAACAAAAATACAAATGTATTCGGGTGAAGTACACGGAATTATGATTTGTTTTCACCTCAAGCGTTGATTTTTCTTCACTTTCGTCGGTTTTTTTTTTTTTTTTTTCTACTTAAATCGTTTTTCGTTCTGTTCACATGAATTTTGTTTGTGTTATTTATTCAAATCTCTACCAAATTATCAACGACATCAGTAACACTAACGATATGCTGAACTGAAAAATTTAAATTGGATTAAAAAAAAGAGAGAAAAAGCGAGTAAAAGTTTTTATAAACCCACTTTACACCCACAGTTTCGATTATTATGGTAAATTTAGTATCGAACGTACGAATGTAAAGAAACGAAAAGATTTTTTTTTTTTTTTATTCGATTAGAAAACTTTTTGCACCAAGTTCACGAAGTCTAATGAAACGGTTAAAGAAGTATCTCGATTCAGTAATTTGGTTAAAAAATTAACGAGAGAAAAATGAAAAAATTGTTTCGGAATCCCCTAGTACCAGTTCTTTGTCTTCTAAATTTTTTAACAGGCAGAACGGGTGCTACTTGAAGTAACCGAACGAGCAATGCAAGCTGAAATAGTAAAAAATCAAGTTCAGGTGGTTAAAGAAAAGGCAGAAGCACTGGTTGCAAATATTGCTGATGAGAAAGCATTGGCAGAGGAGAAACTGGAGGCAGCCAAACCAGCATTAGAAGAAGCTGAAAATGCATTAAATACAATTAAACCAGCGCATATAGCGACCGTCCGTAAACTGGGACGCCCACCACATTTAATTATGCGAATTATGGACTGTGTGTTAATTTTATTTCAACGTAAAGTGCATCCAATTATCGCCGATACAACAGCACCATGTCCCAAACCATCATGGCAGGAATCACTTAAGGTCAGTCAAGGTTTTTCTTAGTTTGCAAAAAAAAAATAAAAAATTGTTTATCCAAGTTTATTGGTTTTTCTGCAAAAGAAAACGAAACTAATTCCATAAAAGTTCAAAGGACGAACAAATAGATTTTTTTTTTTTTTTTCTTTTAAATAAATATTTTTCTTAATGAGAATTAATTTAAAAAAAAATCAGATGATGGCAAGCACAACGTTTTTACTGCAATTACAAAATTATCCAAAAGATTCAATAAACGATGAGATGATTGACTTTTTACAACCGTATTTTCGTATGGAGGATTACAATATGGATATGGCACGTCGTGTTTGCGGTGATGTTGCCGGTTTATTATCCTGGACAAAAGCGATGGGGTTCTTTCATGAAGTCAACAAAGAGGTGCTGCCACTTAAATCGAATCTAACATTACAAGAAGCACGGCTTAAGGTAAGACTGCTTTCCTACAAAAACCATCTGTTGAATTTAATCACCACACTTTTCCCAAGCCAAACCACATTTATTTGTTTATTAAAATAAAAAAAAATTTTTTTTTTCTTTCAACATAAAATTGATTTGTTTGCTCGAGGATCTTACATCCCATCCAAGATAAATAAATAAACAAGAAATTGATAACCAAGGATAAGGAAAAAATAATTATTATTTTTATTTATTTATGATTATTACATTTTTGCGGATAAATTTGTTTTATTTTACGAATGGAAATTTCACAGAAAATCAATTCAATCCTTTGGTTTTTTTTTTTTTTTTGTATGTTTGTTGTTTGCACCCCTAACGCAGTTACAATTGGTTTCGTATTATTTATTTAATTCGTTTCCAATTAAATGGTTTTCGCAGTCGTTTTAATACCAAAGTGTCACAAGTTAAAAGGATGCAAAATGGATAATAAACTGTGAGTAAAATCATCCAATCTTATGCATAATGCGAATCACATGTGAATTCTTGATTCAGTTTTTTTTATTACCGGATAATAAATTTCTTTTGTTCATTGTCTTGTTAACGATTGGCAATTGTTGATTTCACTTTAATAATTTATTTATGCAAACAGATAAAAAGGAGATTTTCGCTCTGCAGAAGCTTTGCGTTATCTTTTTATTACAATAAATCGTGATTAAAGAAAAAATTTTAAATAGAAGACCTTTCTGTTCCTGTCACATCCTCATCCTTTCCTTCACAATCAAAACACAAAGATTTTTTTTTTTATTTAATTAATTAAAATGTTATTAAAGCTTAAATATTATTATTTAGGTTGCAATGGAAGATTTAGATGGGGCCGAAGGACAATTACGTGAACGTGAATCGGCTTTGCAGGAAGTGAAAGAACAGTACGATGCAGCCGTGTCAGAGAAGCAACGGCTAACAGATGCCGCAAATGTTTGCTTAAGAAAAATGACAGCAGCGACCGCACTGATAAATGGGCTGGGTGGTGAAAAACACCGATGGACCCAACAGAGTAAAGAATTTAAAATACAATTGGGAAAACTGGTCGGTGATGTTTTATTAGCGACGGGATTTTTATCGTATTGTGGTCCGTACAATCAAGAGTTTCGTGCTAATCTGCTGAAGGTGTGGATGGGCATTTTAAAATCAAAGGATATTCCTTATACAAAAAATTTAAATATTATCAACATGCTGGTTGAGTCGTCTACTGTGTCCGAATGGACTCTGCAAGGGTTGCCGAACGATGAGTTGTCGGTTCAAAATGCTCTAATTGTAACGAAGTCAAGTAGTTATCCGCTTCTGATAGATCCGCAAAGTCAGGGAAAACTCTGGATAAAGTCTAAAGAGGATTGCAATGAGCTGCAAATTACATCTTTAAACCACAAATATTTCCGCACCCATCTGGAAGATAGTTTATCACTTGGTCGCCCCTTATTAATTGAAGACGTTGGTGTTGAACTAGATCCAGTAATCGACAATGTTTTAGAGAAGAATTTTATTAAATCTGGATCCATTGAGAAGGTGCTAGTGGGAGATAAGGAATGCGACGTGATGCCTGGCTTTATGCTGTATGTAACAACGAAGCTACCAAATCCGGCGTTTAGTCCAGAAGTGAGTGCAAAAACATCAATAATTGACTTCACTGTAACAATGCGGGGTTTAGAAGACCAGCTTCTTGGCAGAGTTATATTAATGGAGAAATCCGATTTGGAAGCAGAGCGAGTTGCCCTATTCGAAAGTGTAATGAAAAATCAGCGAAGCATGAAGGAACTAGAGGCAAATTTACTGTCGCGTCTCACATCGTCAGAAGGTTCTTTAGTGGACGATGAAGCATTGATTGAGGTTTTGCAGGAAACAAAAACAACAGCTGAGGAGGTAAATCAAAAATTAAAAATCTCGGAAGTAACCGAAAAGAAAATTATGATTGCGAGAGAGGAGTTCCGTGCTGTCGCCGCACGCGGATCGATATTATATTTTCTAATCGTTGAATTAAGCAACGTGAACTTTATGTATCAGAACTCATTGAAGCAGTTCCTTGTTATTTTCGACAATTCAATAACCAAGTCAACAAAAAGCAACATCACAGAGGAACGCATCATTATAATTTTACGGTACTTGACGTACGAGGTGTGGACCTTTACCAGCCGTAGCTTATACGAGCGCCACAAACAATTATTCACATTAATGCTGGCTATTAAAATCGATTACACCAAGGGGATCATAACGCATGACGAATTTATGGCATTTGTTAAGGGTGGCGCTTCGTTAGATCTAAATGCCGTTCAACCGAAACCATTCCGCTGGATTCTCGATATCACCTGGTTAAATCTTGTCGAGATAAGCAAATTGAAAACATTTAACGAGATTTTAAAAAAAATTGAACAAAACGAAAAGGAGTGGCGCGGATGGTACGAAGCAGAAAAACCAGAAAATGAGGATATACCGTGCGGTTACCATGTGAATTTGGATGTTTTTCGAAAATTATTATTAGTCAGATCATGGAGTCCTGACCGAACTATATCACAAGCAAAAAAATACATCGAGGGTAATTTTAATTAAATCTCCGCTGAATTTATGGGGAAAATTAATTATTTTAATCGTTGAACAGAATCTCTGGGTCCTGAATACGGTGAAATGCAAATTCTAGATTTGGAAATAACTTGGGAAGAGTCTGAGCCACGGACACCATTAGTTTGCATCCTATCAATTGGCTCTGATCCATCTTCACAAATATCCAGTCTTGCTAAATTGAAAAATATTCGTTAGTTTCAGGAATCTCTCAAATCTTTTTTTAAAAACTGATTTAAAATTTTTTTCCAGCACTTAAATCTGTATCAATGGGTCAAGGACAAGAATTCCATGCCAGAAAAATTATGACAGATAATATGGGTGCTGGTGGTTGGGTGCTTTTGCAAAATGTTCATTTGTCACTGAGTTTTTGCTCGGAGATAATTGATATTTTGGTCGAGACGGAGCATGTGGATGAATCTTTCCGACTGTGGGTGACCACAGAAGTTCATCCGAATTTCCCAATTGGTTTATTACAGATGGCAATTAAATTCACCAATGAACCACCGCAAGGAATACGAGCGAGTATGAAACGTAGCTACCAGGCTTTTACTCAAGATTTTCTAGATTACACTGCGGCTTCTCAATGGCCACCACTGCTTTACACAGTCGCTTTTCTTCACACCGTCGTGCAGGAACGACGTAAATTTGGTCCACTCGGCTGGAACGTGCCTTATGAATTTAATCAAGCAGATTTTGCGGCAAGTGTGCAATTCATACAGAATCATCTGGACGAAATGGATCCTAAAAAAGGTGTCTCATGGCAAACCGTTTGCTATATGCTTGGTGAAGTACAGTATGGTGGTCGTGTCACGGATGACTTCGATAAGCGGCTGCTCACCACATTCACACACGTCTGGTTCTGTGAGTTTTTACTTAATCCAGGCTTTGAATTTTATAAAGGCTACCGTGTCCCCATGACGCGTAATCTTCAAGGCTATGTAGATTACATAAACTCGTTGCCACCCACCGATACTCCAGAAGTTTTCGGTTTACATGCGAACGCCGATATAACGTATCAAATAAACACCGCCAAAGGTAATTTCCCCTCATTTTTAATTATTATTCTTAAATTACACCGAAACGCTAACGCTGTCGTTGTCGTTCCTTCCCAATCATAAATATTCATGAAATTATACGAAAACCATCAAACTGTAAAATATTGTGTTGCCGCCAGGTATCTTGGATACAATTTTAAGTGTACAACCGAAGGAGGGTGGCAGCCAGGGTGGTGAGACTAGGGAAAGTATTGTTTACCAATTAGCCGATGACATGTTAAGGAAATTACCGCCGCAATTCAATTCGTTTGAAGTAAAGGAAGCTTTAAACCGTATGGGGCCACTCTTACCGATGAATATTTTCCTAAGGTAAATTCCCTTGTTATTTCTTTTACTTCTTAAATTAATTTTTCTCCATGAATTTTAAAGACAAGAAATCGATCGCATGCAACGAATCATTAAACAAGTACACACCAGTTTGTGCGATTTAAAGTTGGCTATCGATGGTACAATTGTCATGAGTCAATTTCTACGGGAATCCCTAGATGCAATGTACGATGCTCGGATACCGGACAAGTGGCAAAAGGTATTTTTCCTTTTAATTAAATAATTTATTGAAAATGAAATATTTATTCTACGTGTCTGCCAAATACTTATCCCATAATAATAAATAAAAAAAAACATGAAAAGGATGAATGCGAAAAACAACAAAAAACAAAAAAAAATTCTTTTAAAACAGAAAAAATCCTTTAACGTTTGTTCAAAAATTTTTTTTTTTCGTTTTGCAATCGTTAAAAGCTGTGTGGGTTGTCTGCTGCTTTAGAATAAAAGAAATAAAAAAACAAAAAAAGGGAAAATATGTTTCCTGACAAGGAGAAATTCTTTATCTCCCTCGGGCCTGCATTCTAATTACAAACACCCAATAACTGCAAAAGTAAACAAAATGAAAATGTACGAAGATATTTCATTGGAAAAGTAGGAAAAGTATTTATTGAATCTCTGATATTTGGCTGTTAATGGTTTTTTTTTTATTATTATTTTGTTATTTTGTTAAAAATTCCAAATAATGAAAGTTTCGGACCGCAAAGAAGCTTTGCCAACATACTTTTGAATTGTTTTAGAAGCAACAATCTATAAATAAATGATTAAATAAACAATGACAGAGGAATGAATAAATATTTATCAGAGAGACACAGTGGAGTTAAATAAAATAAATAGAAGAATGACGCAATGTAATAATTATAGTTCCAGCACGTTTTTTTTTTGCAGGACTGTAACAAAGGAAGAAATGTCTAAGGGCATGATCAATAAATTTCTGTAACTCGTGAAAAAAAAATTTTTTTTCTTGAACTTTTGGAAATTGTTAAAAAATTTATTGTTTACAATATTTGTACCAAAGCCTTTAATAATATATTTTATTTCTTTAGAGAATTTATTCCTGAGTTCAAAAATGTAAAAATATTGATATTAGCGTAAGATTTGGCCGAGTTACAGCTAGTTTAGTGCGAGACTACATTTAAAACGGTGTATTTTGGTAACCAAAAATTTTTTAAAAATTTTAACTCGCGAAATAATTTTTTTTCAGAACTTCATAAAGAACAATCTTGCAAAGTTTCAGCATTTTTTTACCTAAATATTGAATCTAGCGTAAATATGTAAATATTGTGGGTTCACCACCTTGTTACGGTTCTGCACCTATCTTTGATATTATTTACCCGTTTACCCATAGTATGTAAATAATACACTTGTAGCAAAAGATCTCTTTATTTATCATAAAAATAATAAGAATAATAAATAAACGAACGAAACAGAGAAAATAAGAAAAAATAATAATAATAAGATTCGTAACGAATAATTTTTTTTCTTTTTTTCGCTCTGTTTTCAGAAGAACAATTTCGGTATTTGCTTTTATAAATATTCCATACTGTTATTTTGGCATTTTTACCATTATTATCACTATTAATGTAAACATAAACATGATACGTGATCTACGTAAAGAGAAAAAAAAACACAAAAAATTTTTATCTATAGCAGTATCTAAATTTTATTAACATAAATATAAAGCTTGTTCCATACCATTATAATAATTTTTAATAATCTGTTTGAAAAAAGAAAGAAAAAAAACCAACCAACCAACAATGAATTCGCTATGTTATTCCAAAACAAAAATCTTAATTAATGCGATAAAAGCTTCAGTTATAATTAAATTAAAAATTGAATTAACCTGGCGTCTCCACTGTGTTAATTTTTTTCTTTTTTTTTTTCCAAAACACTTTGCAAACACATAATTATCTATTTACTAGGCGTCTCCACTAGATTTATAAATAAATCACATTCAGAACATAAACATAAACGTAAACCACATAAAAGTGTTTTAATTGAAAATTAGGGTTTAACCGAAAAAACATACACAAGTTTACAATACGAATTTAATTAATCCAATAATTGCCATTAGTGGCAAAATCCTTTATCGTTAATATTGTAAATAATCTCACTTCCAAATTTACTTCAGTTACAATTTACAAAATTAAATTACAAACAAGTGATAAACAGTCATTAACACTGTGGTCCATTTTACATGTGGTTTAAATACCTAAAAAAAAAAAACAATTTTAACAATCCTTTGTACTTGCCAAATGCACAGAGATTTTAATTCATTGTCCTTAGGTGAAATAAACAATTTATAGGGATTTAATTAAACAAATAATAAGTAACCTCGAAACGTGTTTAGGTCTCTCTTTTATTTAATTCAACCAACCAACAACCAAAAAAAAAGGTTATTTATTGCTTCAAGCATTTGTTTGCTTTTCCTCGTTCTTAAAACACTTAAAACACTTTTTCACCGGTTTTTACTGTTGCTGTTAATAAAAAACAAAATTATCTGTCTATATAGCCTAATTTAACGGTTTTTTCCTTATCATTACAAAAAGGAGAAAAGAAAATCCTTTATGACTATAAATCAGTGAACGGTGGTTTTTATATTGCAATCTGATATCCGTATATTTCCAAAAAAAATAAATTAATTAAATTCCTGTCCTGTTTAAAAGGATACAAAGAAAAGTTTATGCCGAATATTGAGTCAAAAACTAATAAAAAAAAAAAAAAATACAAAATTGACCCGAGTGTTACTCATTCGTTTATTTCGTGTATTTGAAATAAAAATTTGTATGCCCTGGTATTACTGCCAGTAAGTAATATAAAACATTAGAAAATAACTACAAGAAACAACCCAAAAAGTTTTAAGTTACTGCCGTTTTAAGACGTAACATAGGTTTTACAAAAGGATTGTTAACACACACAAAAGCTTCATTTTCAATAAGCAAAATAAAAAAATAAAAATTTCTCCATCTCATATTTATTACCTGGTTTTATAATTTTTCTTTTTTTTACAACTGTCCTAGTTCATAAACGTTTATTTTCTATAATTAATTATACTTGTTGAAGTTATTTTTATTTATTTGTGTACTTTTAATGTTCTATCAAAAGAAATAAGAAATTAAAAAAAATTCTACACCCTGAATGAAAAGTACATAAACGTGAAACACGTGAATAAAACAATGCGAAGACTTTTATTGTTTTTAAAATAATAATAAAACAGCAACAGCAACAATAATAACAACGAATATTATGAAAAGCTTAAATAATTTACCCTATTTTAGGAACCTTTTAGAAAGTTACAAGACAAACGAACAAAGTGAAAAAAAAAATAATAATAAAATAAATACAATTAATTTATGCACTGTGTGGTACTAACACAATGTTTGTGTTGTTTACATATTTAGCTATCATGGGAATCAACAACACTTGGATTTTGGTATACAGAATTACTGGAACGAAACGCACAATTT
Organism: Ptychoptera albimana; assembly: GCA_961205885.1. Lineage (NCBI taxonomy): Eukaryota > Metazoa > Arthropoda > Insecta > Diptera > Ptychopteridae > Ptychoptera > Ptychoptera albimana. Next base: position 1,906,218 of record OY540803.1, read on the forward strand.
CGTCACTGGTGTGCTAATGACAGACCAAAGGTAAGCTTTTATATTTTTCAACAACAACAACAACAACGAAACGAATCGAGCAAACAAATCTTCTATCTCCAAGAGTTTATTTATTTTTATTTTTTAAATTATGATAAAAAGCTCTTGATAAGTTAATCTTAGCTTAAACATCTTAAATAATATTTTGATTTTGTATTAAGGTATTTTGGATGACAGGTTTTTTTAACCCGCAAGGATTTCTAACCGCTATGAGACAGGTAAATAAAATTAAATAAAATAAAATAAAGTAAAGTAAATAACTATTAAAAAAAAATTATTTATTTATGTTATGTAGGAGGTAACCAGAGCGCATAAAGGTTGGGCATTAGATTCTGTCGTATTACAAAATCAAATAACACGTTTTAATAAAGAAGATATCAATGAGTCGCCAACGGAAGGTGTTTATGTTTATGGCTTATTTCTAGAAGGTATTTACGATTACAATACTTTATTATTATTATTATTATTATTACCCACGATATGCAACAAGTTTGTATTCACGTTAGTTATTAACAATGAAATTACATTTATTACACTGTATTAAGTCACATAAATTGTCGTTTTTCTTATTTCATTCATTTTATTTTTACTGAAATAAATAAAGCTTCTGGATCAATTTTAAACTAAAATCAAAAAAAAAAAAAGAAAAAGAAAAGTTCACTGAAAAAAGGTCAAAAGAGACATTTATTCAAACGTATGTAGATTTTAATTAAAAAAAACAAATAAAATAGATTAATTACATATAACGTTTTTCGTGTTTAGATGTAGAAAAATCAAAAGCTTTTTTTTATGGATGATAATAGGAAGAAGCGTCAGTGTAACGTCAGTTCTAATTTGCCTTATTATTAATGTGACTTTGTCTACTTCTTGACGTCACTATATGCTCTCGATTTCTCTTCTTCTTTTTTCTTCAGAAAGCTACATTTAGTTTATTTTATGTTATATTTAAGTTTTTTCTTTTCTTTTTTTTTTTTGATTAACACACTGACAAATTACTGTTATTACAAGTATTTTCATTTTGTATCCCATATTCTATTTATATTTACGTAATGAAACAATTTATTTCAGTTAAATAATAATGGGAATAGTAAAAAATAAAATTTTAATTTAAAAAAAAATTGTTTTTACTATTAAATATGATTAGAAAATTATAAATTATTATTAAAAAAAAAGAAAAAGAAAAAAAACTGGGCGCCTCCACTTATTCATGAAAAAAACCGGCGTCTCCACTGCACTACACTTTGCGTCATTGTTTTATTACATTAAAACCAAAATTTATTTTCTTTTTTTTTTTTGTTTTATCTATTTAATTAATAAATAAAAATAAAAAAATCATTTATTTTTTTTAGGGGCTTCACTGGAACGTCGTAGTGGTAAATTGATTGAATCAAAAGCAAAAGTATTGTACGAGCAAATGCCAGTTATTTACATTTATGCTATAAATACAACAGCTGGTAAGGATCCACGACTATATGAGTGTCCAATATATCGTAAACCACAGCGTACCGATCAAAAATATGTGGGCTCAATTGATTTTGAAACAGATTTCAATCCAAGACATTGGACATTACGTGGTGTCGCTTTATTATGTGATATCAAGTAGATAACAAAAAAAAAAAAATTACGCAAAGCTTAAATAAATAAAAATAAAAAATAATTATTTATTTTGTTTTGTTTTACTATGATTTCCCCCCATCGTATTTATTAATTATTATATTTTGACCAGCAAAAAAAAATAAATAAAACACTTTACTTGGTGCCCGATTATATAACTCAGTTACGTAAGAATAATAAGAAAGGAAATTTTTTTTATTTGTTTTGCTGCAGAAGACGTTGCTAAAAAACGTGATAAACAAAACTTTTTTGTTTGTTAATTAATTTTCTACTTATTTTAATTTTAATCAATCGTTAAATAGAAAGAAATTTTTTTTTTTTTAATCTACTTTTGGCAGGTAATCGTCGTTTAAACTTTTTTCTGTGTATTTAGAAGAAGTTTTAAGTGATAAAATGTTTATAAAAACGGCTAAAGAACTGTTTTCCCTTCAAAGGTAAAATATACGTACCTGTTGATGTAAAATTAATTTAGCGTTACTAATAACGATACTAACCAACGATTTAGGTAACTCCAACAAAACGCTTTATTAACGTTAATTAACCGCATTAAGCTGATTTATTACATTCAGGAAAAATTCACCATAATATCCGGTTTGTTTTATCCATTCTTCACCTTTAAAAGCACAATAATAACAACTAAAGTAATAACACAAAAATCACTTAAATTCAAACAAATAAAAGTTCAACAAATAAAAATTAAAGAAAAATATTTTTCCAATATATGCAGATACAGATAACGATTTTATTTATTTATTATTTTTTTTGTTATTAATTTCATAAATATATGTTTAATTAATTAATTATTATTATTAATATATATATATATATTTTTTTTTTATACATAATTTAATGAATAAAAAAAAGGAAACAAAATACAGAATAAAGAAAAAAATTTTTTTTTCTTTCTTAATTTTTCTATATAGAATTTTTAAGGTTTTTTATGCTTTTTTATTTTTTGTTTCTAAGCTTTTTTTGTTTAATATTCAATTAAAATATTTTATTAGTTTTCTTTACTTTTTTTTTTTATCTTTATTAATTTTTACTCCCATAAACAAATATATACAAATATAAAAAAATAATTAAAAAAGATGCTGAAAAAAAAATTTTTTTTTTTAATTTCTCTCTTTCGGTATTTTTTTTTTAATTTAATTTAATTTAATTTAAAAATAATATAAATAAATTTTTTTTTTTTTAATAAATAAATAAAAGAAAAAATTAATTTTATTTGTAATAAGCTTAAATTATTATTTATAATGTGCTTTTAACTTTTATCTTTTCATTTCATCTTTTTAGAAGCTTATCGACATTTCTTTTATTTATTTTTTCTGTCTGTCTGTTTTGTTTGTTTGTTTACTTTTTATTTCTTTTTATATACACATAAATACTTTTTTTTTCTTTTTCTTTTTTACATTTATTGTTATGCTTTTTAGTCTTTGATTATTTATTTTATTCTAGTAATTAGAGACAAAAATGGTTTTGTGTTTAAAAGACAGAACAACATTGAAAGCTTTTTTGTTTTTGTGTCAAATCAGCCATTTTTTATTATTTGAATTTTTTTTTTTTTTTCTATTCCAATTTTAAGAATTTTATGTTGGTTTACCTGTGATTTTGTTTTTTTTTTTATTACTTCTGATACAATTTCTCATAGCATGCTTTGATCTAGAAAAATTTGATTCTTTTTTTTTTATGCAAATTCTAAAATTAATTTCTACAAGAGTTTTAAGCTTTTTAAACACACATTTCTTTTTTTTTTTTTGTACTTTTTATAGCTTTAAGCCTTTTTTTTTTGTTTTTATTTCATTCATTTTATTTTTAAATCTGATTCAAGAGAAATAATAATAATGATAAAGAAGAAATACATTGAAAAAACATTTATTTATTACGAAAAAGAAACAATTTTTAATTACAGCAAAGTAACTGCGCTTAAAATAAAAAAACAAAACAGATGAAAAGTTTAATTACTTTAAATGTACTTAAGTAATGACTGTAATAACATTTATTATTATTATTTTTTTTAATTAGGGGAAAGAAAGACGGTTTTGTTGTTATTTTAAATTTTAATACAAAGCTTATGCTACTATTTGATTCACTTGTTGAATTATATTTATATTATTATTATAAACGGAATAAATGCAATAAAATGTGATAATAGAATGTCAAATAGAAATATAATAATAATAATAATAAAAATATAAATTGTCAATTTAAATATACAAATAAACGGTTTGACAGTTATTTTAAGTTTGTAAATAACAATACTCTATAGAGATTTCAATTTAAAAACCAATAAATATAATAAATCAACTATGTTTATAAATAAAACAAAATAAATCTAACTTAAAGCTTTTATATAAATTAATTCGTATACAAATAGATGCAGGTAATAAACGTTTAATTAAAATTTTAATTCAACTGATCACTAGAGCGTGTATGTTTTCTATAAATATTTCTTCTTTATATTAATGCAAATTAAATTAAATTAAAGTAAAATAAGATAAATAATTCAAAATTAATTTAAACATGTGAGTAACTATTTTTATAAAGACTATAAATATATTTAATTTGATAATCATCATCATTTAAATTATTTATTTTCTTATTATTGTTTGTATTAACCATCCTGTTCATATTATTTTTATTATTATTATCATTGTGTTCTGGTATTTTATAATTATTAAATAAATTATTATTATCATCATCAATATCATTTAGCTGTTTTAGATTATTTATTTTTTCTTTATTATTATTATTATTATTATTATTATTATTATTATTTGTTAATGTATTTAATATATTATTATTATTTAAATTATTATTATTATTATTATTATTATTATTTAATATATTATTTAAATTACTATTAGTATTATCAATATTATTATTATTATTATTAATATTTAAATTATTTAGATTATTATCCATCAGATTTTTATCATCATTATTATTATTATTATATAATAAATTATCATTAATATTTCTAATGTTGTCAAAATCATAATAATCCAATTCATTGCCACGTTTACCAACATTTTTCAATATTGCACGATTTATTTCAACCTAATAAAAATCACACACAAAAAAAAAAAAAAAATTATTATTATTATTATTATTATAATGAGTGACAAAAAAGGATTTAAATTAATCATTTACAAGGGAATGTATTAATAAAAGGGGTTTAAAAGCGTTGAGAAAAGATTCTCTTTGTGGAGTAACAGGGATTAAAAAAGCTTATGTTGTGCCATTTATCATGCACAACAACATCATCATTAAAGAATAAAAATAAAAAAAAAAAACTTTGATTATCACCTGGAAAAAAGGAAAGAAACCAAAACTAAAAACAAAAAGACTTCACCTGTTTCGTATTCTCCCTCATTTGCCTTCGAGCAATCTCTAGAAGTAAACGTTGCCGTAATACATCCAACGGATTAACAATTGACAAAGATGGTTTTGTTCTTTTTGCTGGCAAAAAATTCTCCTAATTATAATTTAAAATTAAAATAAAAAAAAAAAATGTATTCAATTCAATTTACGTAAGAAAATTATTATTTGATTTACCTGCATGTCTTTCGAATACTGATAGTCGCCAATTGGTGATGCATAAATACCTTGACTTAAACAAAGCATTATTGTAATGAAAGACCAAAGCCACAATGTGGCTTTCATTATTCTGTAAATACAAAAAAATTATTATTATTATTATTATTATTAAAGCTCAGCTATAGCTGCGTAAATAATTAATACGCCAACGTGAATAATTCTTGATCTAATAATCGTTTTTACTTAAACAACAACAAGACGTTTAATGGCTTTAACAAGTTAATTATAGTTTCAATCTAATTACCAGTAACGACTTGTTATAACTAGTTTTAATCCTTAAAACATTAATTTACATAAAACTGAATGCATTCTAATAAGAAAATTTAATTTTCCAACGAACGAACGAATATTAATTACTTAGCTAAACGATGTATTAATATAAGGATAATGAATATTATCTTTAAGGATTTACACATGAATATACATTTTCTTAGTCATGTAGAAAGATAATTTTACGTTTTTATTTTATTTAATTATTTATAAATAGTTTTTTATTTGTAGGACATTTAATTTCTAATCAAATATTATGTGTTGAGCATCAGGTTAAATTTAGTTGAATAGCTTCATGTTATTTGTTACTTTGTTTACCATGTTTATCAAGTGTAACTCAATTAGCTTTTTGTTTTCAGCAACATAATTACAGGGTAAACAAATAGTTAAATGAATTTTTTTTTTGTCGCCTTTTTCTGCTTGTTACGAAGTGAAGAAAAATAATAACTAAAGTCCTTGAAAGCAGCAAGAAATCAATCGAAATGTGTCAATAAGATAAAAATCACATCGTGTATGAATGAATTTTTTTATATATTAATGATGTTGGTGACATAATTGATTTACATTTATCATTATTATGATGATTCGATGTAGTATTTACAAAGCTTTATGAAAACATTGTGAATTCCTATAGCAAACACAGTGTTTTTGTATTTTTTTTTTTTTACCCCATGTTATACAAGAAATTAATTTTTTTTATAAATAACTTTTGCTTAGTTTACTTTAATTATTTATTAAATAAAATTAATTGAATATGGTGAATTAAATAACATGAAATGTGAAATAAATATGGTAGTAAACTAACCACAAGTGAACACGACAACGATACACGCATTTGAATTTATTCGATACTCGAAAACAAATTTTTTTTTTGTTTTAATTGAAAAATACTGTTCTGTGGCAAAAATTTTATTTATTTTTTTATTTTATTTAATTATTTATTTATTGGATTATCCAGTTTGTTTATAATCAATCAATGTTTAAACTGAATTAATTCGATTTAAAAGCAACAAAAAAAAATTATTCCGTTGCTGTAACGCTGCGTTCGTAAATGCAGCGGTAATGATGGCTAATTCAGAGCTTTTAGTACTAAAAAAAAAAGAAACAATTAAAATTTATTTTCTGTTATAAAAAAAATTGTGGAAAAGCTATTTCAGGACACTTGAATATCGAACAAAGGAGCAGACAAAAAAAAAAAAAAAAAAAAACCGAAAATTTATTTCCATAATTCCCACTTGTGCGTTTTTATCACACAAAAAAAAATTAAATCGCACAGCAAGTTAATTTTATTTAAATATTTTTTAAACAAGAGAATAACTAATTAAAAAAATTATATTTTGAATCTGAGATAATTATGATGAAGGAAAAACCAATAGAAACCCAAATGACTTGATATTTTCCCTGTCTTTTTATTTTCCAGCATCATTTTCTTTCAATTTTTATTTATACGATCCCAGATTAAAATTCTTCCTTAAAATTTATCCTTAGAATTTATGTAAAAATATTTTTATTTATTTTTAATTTTCCCTTTTTTTATCTGCTGCCAATTGTGGTTTCATAGGGAATTAATAATCGAGAGAAAAAAAAAATGTTCCCATGTTGATTTAGGAATTTTCATCAGTTTTAAAAAACGGAATAAAAATTTAATTCCCTTTTTTTTTATAATTAAATTCAACTTAAGTCAAGTTATTTTATCTGGTTTTATCTATTTTTTGTTTAATAATATTTTAATTACAACGATTTATCGGGTTTGATAACGTTTTAATACATTTTATCAGTTTATTTACATAGTTATTAAATAATTTATTAAATTTTTATCGTTTAGAATAAGTTTTTTATTTATTAGTTATTGATAAAACATTTATAAAGGTAACTGGGTGATGTAATGTAACGTAAAACGTGTTTACACTGTGTTATGTTAACTGTGTTACATTTAACGCGTTTTCGCTACTTTAAACAGCGAGGTTATTCAAGGTAATTATCAATGAATAATCAAAGAAAATTATTCTTTAAATAAACATAAATCTTATATAGAAATATTTATGTTATTCAATTTGTAAAACTTTATTCATTATATTAAAAATAGAAAAAGGAAAAATAATTTCGCTATAAGAAATCAAGCAGTGAATAAAGAAATGAAAAAAAAAAAAAAAAAAAATGATCTAAATTGAAATAAATTACAGAGAATATTTATGGGAAGTTTACAATCAAACAAAAATAAAATAAAGTAAAACGAACCACCCGCCCCATATATCCTTGTAATTTATAAACAGAAAAGTATGTTGTATGTAGTGGAGTAGGATGCTGGTAACATAAAAGGCAAAAATATCACAGATCGCTGTTTTTATTAATATTTTCTATAGTCTATATGAATATATTATCCAATTTGTTATTATTTCTTTTGCTTATAAACACACAAACAGATATATAAAAAATAAAAGCTTAGAGAAGAAAAGCTCACAAATCTTGTCACACACAAGAGAAAAATAATTTTTTTTTTTTTTGATTTTTCAATTTATAATTTCTTAAAATAATTTTCCACTGCTAGATTGACAGAGAGATAATTTTTTTTTTTTTTTTTTATTTATTCATTTAATTGAAGTTTAATAAAGCTTGAATAGCACTTTAATTATCCCCTACATAAATTTAGAATTTTATTTTTTTTTTTTGCTTATTCAATGTGTGTTAAATTAAATTAAAATTGCAAGCGACATGTGTTGTATTAAAGTATTTTTTATTTTTTTTTTAAGCAAATTCCTTCACTGTAGTCAATGATGTGCTTTTTTTTTTAATAGAAATTATTATAGAAAAGCAGGAGAATTAATTCTTAATTTAACGAAATAGAAAACGTTGACCTGTTTCAATAAAAAATAATTAATTTATATTATCTAATTGCTGCAATGGTTACACAATCAACGTTTGTTAAATACAGTAGAAAGCTTTAACGAATTTACCTGTCACTCGCATAATTATTCACTATTCACATTCATAAATAAAAAAAGTTAAAACAAAAATAATATCGCTGTTGACTTTATTGAATTAAAATAATCACCGAAAGCTTATTGTTTATTTAACTTAATTTTATTTGCGTAAGAAAAAAAAAAACGATTTTTTTTTGTCTATATAAAACGGATTTTTAGTCAATAGCATTCATGTTTGCTAAACAGGAATTATAAACGTTTAATACGTATTATACGCTTAAGTTTTATTATTAAATGTCACAAATGATTATTTATAAACGATTAAATCTATTTATTTCGTATTTTTATTTAATTAGTGCGATATTATAAGTTATTATGTAATAAAAAAAAAATGATGAAATAAAATAAAAGCGCACAGTGATTGAGTGAGGAAAGAAAGAAAAAGGCGTACGAAAAAAGGCGGAAAATGGCATAATTTTATTATTTTTAATTAATTTTTTATTATACACATTACGCACAGATTGTAAATAAATAAATTAATTAATTAGAATCAGGGAAAGTCTCGCGAGTGTATTATCAACGCTAGAAATCACACTGAATTCAATTGGTCATAAATTCTTATAAACAATTTTCCCCGCTCCTTTCTACACTTAATTATAGAATAATAAAAAGTTTTCGCTATAATTTAAAGCAATAAAAAAAGAAATCTCAAGTTTTTCTCTCTAGTAATGACCACAAATAGTTTTATAAAAAGCAAAAAAAAAATATATTTAAGCTTAGCTTTCACCAAAAAAAAAAAAAAAATTGTTTATCATAACTTTAATACTTTTAAAGCTTCAATGAATGGACTAGAATTTTGACATTTATTTAATCTTTCGGATTAATGCAGCTTACACAGAGAATAAAGTCAAACAAAAGAGAAGATATCAACACAAGCTTTCAACATAAAATCCATAGTTTTCTGTTAGTTTATTCATCGAAACTGTACAAAATATATTTATGTTTATGCAAATAACATAATAATAAATATTTATCAAATCTGTGTTATCAGAAACGTAACATTATTATTAACAGAAATTAACTTGTGTTCATGTTAAACATGGAATAAAATTAATAAACGAAACGATTTCTACGTTCTTTACATTGTAAAATTATGCATATAGTGAGAAAAGTAGAAATTTGATTAAAAAAAAAAAAAAAAAACCGAGAAAAATCACTCACACCGTTTACCTTGACTCAGTTACAGATAATTCTGTTCAGATTGAAATTAAGTACGAAACAAAAAAAAAAAAGAAGAACGAAAATTAAATTAAATAAAGCAAAGAACAAAATATCTCTTCTACGTCTGTTTTTGATTCAATTAACTGTGATTTCGCGTTTAGGTTCCACAAAACAAAGCAAAAAAGCTTCCTTTACTGTGCATTTTCCTTTGTTGTTTTTTGATAATTTAATGTGCTTTTCCACTGTTTAATACAACGAAATATTTTTGTTTCTTCATCAAATGACATTATCTCGCTGCTTTGCTGTAATTTAAGTTAAATAAATTTATTCTTTGCATAAAAATGTTTTGCTGTTTTCAATTTAAGTAGAAAATTGCTTTATCTAAGTTTTTCTTGTTATTTCCACTCGGTGATTTAATTCTTTGTCTTTGTTTGATTCACTGGAATTTTTTTTGTATGAATTCTTTTTTTTATCCTAGGTGTATTCAATATTAGATTAATCATTGTTATGTCTAGTTACAAGTGTTAATTAATTAATTAGAACAATAGGAAACAATGTAACTGCCACAACAAATTAATGTTAAATAAATGTTCAAGTGTTTAAACTAATAAATTATAATTCTTATAAAACTTATTAAATATGATATATGTGTTTAATAATGTAAACAGCGTAACAAAGTGATTATAACTCAAAAGGTATATAATTAATTTACTTACACCCACAAAACTCCAAGATTAATATTATTAACGAATTACTATGCGTTCATATGTTATCTTAATCAAAAGTAAATATTAATTAACTTTATTTATTTATTCGTTAATACATTTCACCATTAATGATATTAATAAATTATTTTATAAAAAAAAAAAATGAAGCTTTTTGCGTTATTAATTAGTTTTTTTTTTTTTTTCACCTTTAATTCACTTACCACAAGCCGCATAAAACATAACAACGCGTAGCATAACTGTAGCCATTTTTCTAATTTTAAATTTTAAAATAATTTCGAATGCTTTTATTGTTTGACCGTGATTATGTTGGAAGTTGGTAACATTTTAAATATGCCCCCATGCACAGTGTTTTTTTTTTAATTATTATGCAATCAAAATAATAATTAGAAAACATTACGTAAATAAACGGTTAAATAAAGATTGAAAAAAAATAAAATGTATTAATCGTGTTATGTTATTAAAATGTTTATTTTATTAATTATTTATTATAAATTAAGCAGCTTGTTGTTCTTTTAATTATTGTTGTGGTTTATAAATTAGATTGAAAACATTTTCTGTTAAGTAGCTAAAGCTGTTTGTTATGCTTTTTGTAGTGGTTTTCCATAGCTTGTTTAAACAAATTATTTTTTTTTTTTTTTAATTAATTAATTCATTAAATATGTTTGTTACTTAAGCTTCTCCAAAACTTGATTGACTTAGTATTAACACACTGTTAAATAACTAATTATATTATAACTTTCTATGTAGTTATCTAGTTAATTGAAATTAAAATTTCTCTGCCAAAAGACCAGCAACACTTATTATTTAATTATTTATCAATTTGTTATTATTTTAATCAAAATTCTATTTATAACATCTACAAGACATAGCATAGCTTTCACCTAAATTAATTTAAGTATAAAAAAAATTTTTTTTTAATAATAATAAACAGATAATTAAAAAAAAAATGGAAAAACTTTAATGAAGTGAAACAAAGTCCTTGAATATTCTTTTCAGTTTTATAAAATAAAATAGCAAGAAACTTTTTAAGCTATAATTAAGTCACAGATTTAGATTATTAGTAACTGGTAAAGAAGATGTTTTTTTTAAAAAGTAAAACAAGGCTGGTAGTATTTCTACGTTATTAATTTGGTTACGTTTGGTTCACTCCTAATGATTTTACTTGTGTTAAACTTTTTCCATTTTCGTTTTTTAAGTTTTATTCAGCATACAAATGACGTCAATGCGTAATCTTATTTAAAGGATATTTTATTAGTATTTAAAAAGCTGGTTAAAACAGTCTTGATAAAAAAAAAACAGTGAAATGAAATTGCGTTATAAATTCGGGAAAGTTTAACAGGCATAAGTCACCATATAGCCATTTCGCAGGTCACTTTATTTATTTTGATTTTGATTTACGCTTTTATTACTTTAAAAATAAAAGCGTCAAACAACAAGAAAATAATTAAATAACGAAAGCACGGTGTGTTAATAAAACACTTCGTTTAAATACCGTGAAATATACAAAATGTATTTGGTGCATTAATACAATAATCCTGACTCATCGAGATTTCTTTTAAACTTTTAATAAAAGCTACACAATTAAAAGCTACTTCAAAATAGTGAATTAAATATGAAATTTTTTATTTTTTTTTTACTGTTTATCCCACGTGATGACATTACACGAGATCATTCCATGTTGAAAATTTATGCATAAAAACGTATTTTCATAAAAAGAAATAAAAGCACAAAGCACGAAGTATTTTATATTTAACTGTTTCATTTGTATGGTTGGTTTGTTTGTTTGTTTGTTTGTTATTATATGGGCGAGTGATTTAGAATTTTTTTTACTTACACAAAAACGATGGACTTTGTTGTTATTCAAGTGAAAGTGACGCTTTTTTTTTTACCGTCTGTACATCGCATTTAAAGTTATAAAAAAAAACGATTTGGTGACGTTATTAAAGCATAAATAATTTATCATAAAATTGCAGTGATAACACATTTTTATGATAAACGAAACTAAACAAAACTAAACAGCGTTTCCGTTTAAAATAATAAAAATAAAATATTGTGTTTTTTAATTAAATAATAAAAAACAAAACTCGTTTAACACAATACACCCGTTAATAACCTAATAAAAACAAAAACACCATCATATGCTTTATTGTATTTATGTTTTTATTTTTATGTTTTAATCATATATAAACACCTACAATCAATACACGTTTATATGACATTAAATTACCAAAAAAAAAAAAAAAAAAAAAAAAAAAATCATTTAGTTTAGTTTTTTAAAACGTTTTAAAGCGAAAAAAAAAAACTGAGTTAAATTTGTAATACGGGCCGTGAATAATACAAAAAAAAAAATAAAAATATATTTTTCTTCGTGGTTAGATTAGGATTAGAAAAAGTAAATTTTTAATTGAACTTGAATAAGAAAAAAACTTTTACTTTTTCTACTTTTTTTTTTTTTAATTTAATTAAATAAAATGCCATTTAAGGCTTTTTTCATTCAAGAATAATCCATCTGTAGCCTAATCGAAAGCTGATTGATTGTTGTTTGTACATTTATTTATCGTTTTTTTTTTTTTATTGTGGTTGTATATTAATGAAGCTTTTTCCCTACCTGTTTTATAAAGGATGTTTCATAATAATATTTGTCGCCTTTGATTTGATGCCTTATTATGTTTTATAGCGAAAATATGTGAGGTGTTTGGTTAGTTTTACTGAAATATTATGTAGCAAACGTGAAAGGTTAGCTTTTTTTTTTATCTAATTATATAACATCGAGGTTAGGTGCGTTAATATTTGTACCCTTTTTATTTTTAAATCATCACACTGTACCCAAATATATATTACGTATTGCATTAACAGACGTAATAAACGATAAATATAGAATAAATGAATAGAGGATGAATGGAACGAACCAATGGTTTGTTATAATAGACAAAAAAAAAAAAAAACCCCAATTTTTTCTTCTATACACTTGAATCTAGCTAGAGATATCAAACAGCCACACATTATTAATGAAATTACATAACAGCTAAAATGAACCGAATATTTTTATTAAATGAAATATAATTTGCATATCAGCAGATAAAAAAAAAAAAAAACGAAACAAAACCAACAGCCCACATTTCTTTCTAATACACAAATAAAAAATAAAAAAAAAAAGGCCAGAAAACAATCCAAAATATTTATAAATGTTGTAAAAGTGGCCTGAAATTTGTTGTTTTATTTGTCATTTGTATGAATAGGAAAGGAAACGATTATGGATTATTTAGTAACATGATATCGGTTTTAATGTTGTCGGTTTTTATGTTTGGTGTTAACCAAGTCTATGTTTCATTGAGAATAATTTTTTTTTTTTTTGTTTTTTGTTACCATATTTAATACGAAACGCATCACCTTGAATGTTATGTTGAAAGTTTTTGATTAAAAAAATTATTTTGTAATCGAAAGACCCGCTAAAAGAAAGAAAAAAAAAACCTAAAAACGTTACACTTGACCCAAAGAAATAAATTTAATTATTTTTTTTTTTTTATCATCATTTCTATTCACAATACAACATCGAATCGTTGATGTCATTTTTATTTATTACTTTGAATTTATGCTTTTTTTTTTATTATTTGTTTTACACAGGGGACTTAAACTAGAAAAAAAAAAAAAATTCTTTTAATCAATAACAACCGAATAGAATCATCATTTGTATTTTGAATTATTATTGCCAAGAAACAGGATAGGGCGCATGTAACTTCCATTATAGAAATTATTTAAAAATGAGCTTTTATAAGTTTAATTTTGATTTGTGTAAACTTCACTAACCACGACACGTAAATTACTTAAGAACAAACGAAAAGATTTTCGTTGGTAACGTGAACTGAAACTTTGGATGGAATTTCACGTAGAAATTTTATTGTTTTAGAACTAAAAAAAAAAAGAAACGAAGAAAATCCAATGAAAAATATTCCCTTAAGGTCATTTGAATGTAGAAAAATTCTTTAACAAGTTATTTGCCTTGTTTCTTCCCCATTTTTTTTTTTATTTAGTTTTGTATAACTCCTAGGATATTTAATATAAAAAAAAATACAGTAACTACCTAAACATAACCAGCGGGTTATTAAGAGAACTATGCTGTGAAGAATGTTACATCCACGTAGTGTACAGTGTTGGAAAAAGGTAATAAAGGTTAAGGTCAACGAGTCCTTTCTCTGTACACTGAATTTGGGTAACACTGAGACAACATGACTTAACATCGCTTCAAAGAATTCAATGAAAAAATTCATTTGGGAGAAATAAAAAACATCGAAAAACTAATCAAGATGAATGTAGATCACTAAAGTCGTTATCATTCTAATTTTGAATGCGTGTGTCAGGCATTTATATCCGAAAATAAATAAAAATGGGTAGCAACGTAATCAGTTTATTGACATTTTCACAATTTAATTACTTTACAAGGCGACGTTAATTGTGTTCTTTTCTTAGCTTAATTATTTTCGTTTTTATAACATTAATTATGGGCTATTTTCAGCGTTATTTAATTTTTGGTAATTTTAATCAAATTCCAACCGCTTTAATCACTGAATTTATTATCAAAAAAAAAATTTGTATTTTATGCAGAAAAACATAAAAGCCTAACGTATTGATAGAAATTTAATAATTTTATATTTTTAGACAAACAATAGAATAACAATATTGTTGATAAATGAATACAAAAAAAGAAAAAAGAAAAGCTCATTTTGTTATGGGAAATTATTAATTTGTTTGTATGCTGTGTACTGTTTTTCCCCCCATTATGATTACCTTGTTTAATAGTGTAATAAAGATTAAATGATTAAACAATAGCAGCAAAACTCTCTATTCATCGATATAACATTTATCCAGGATTAGAATTTTGTTGATCCTGATTACAAAACAAACAACAGAATGATTTCTCTCTTGCACAACATCATTCACCATTAAACAGTAATAATCTTGATTCTTTATGATAGCTATGATCAAGTATTTCGAATCAGATTATTACCGGTGAAAAGTAATTTAAATTGGGGGTAGAATGGATGAATGGAAAGAAGACAAAAAAAAATTCTTATTGATCTTTATGCAAAGTAGAAAATTGATTTATCCATACAAAAAAAAAACTGATCGTTTTGTTTGTTTATTAAACCCTGAGCTTTCTTTAATTTAAGAAGTTTTTCTTTTTATATTTGCTGATTACGATGAATTCCCTTGTGATTTAAAATTTCAATTTTTTTTTTAATTTTTTATTTGTTTGGCATGGCCTAAAGCTTAATTGTTGTTTGAAATCATAATGAGATGATTTAAGAATACAAAGATATTCAATTCCTATCCTATATGCACCTTCTTTTTTTTCTTTAGTACCTTAACGATAAGTGATTTTTATATCTTTATTGACCAATAAAACCCTTCGTTTAGTAAAATAATTAAAAAATCGAAAAAGCTTTGTGAGGAAGTTTTCAAAAAAAATAAAAAACAAACTTTAAAATCAGACAAAATTTAAACAGCTTTAAAGGAATGTTCAACAATTATTTTCAATTAAGCTGAATTAATAGTTTTATTATAAAGTAATTAGATTCGTGTGGTTTAAAAGCTTAAAAAGCTATGATGTTTTATATTTAAAATTAAAAAAAAAATGAGCAAACTAAACACCAACGACGAATAATTCATTGTGCATCGCATTACAACGTATAACGTAGTAAACGTGGCAGTTTTTTTTATTTTTTTTGTATCTAATTAAAGCTTTTGTGATATTAAAAAAGTTTTTATAATTATTATTACCGTGATTAAAAATCCTTATCATTATCCTGATTTTATTAATAAAAGAACAATAAAAAAAAATTGAATAATCGTTGTGAATTCAGTGAATAAAAATTATTAAGTTGTTAGAACATTAATTTTTGATAATGGGCTTTAATGATTATCGTTAATAAGTAAAAAAAAATAAGGGCGGGTGGTGGCAAGAAAAATGCTTATAATTATATTTATACAAAACATTTAATTCATTTATTATCGTTTCGCTGTTAATGTAATAAAATTTATGAAAATCGTTGTTTATTATTAGACGACATTATTTTAAAGACAGTGGGTTAATTCAAACCACCACCTGCTTCACTTAAAATAAGGTAAAAGTACTGGAAATAAAATTTCTGTCCATCTTTCTGTCGTTTTTTCTTACTTTATAATTTTACTTTGCTTTTGTGGCCGGTTATGATGGACAGGCAACAAGTACAACAGCACGATAAGGATTTTTCGTTTTTTATTTATTTATTTAATAATCATAAAACCACAATAAACAAGATTATAATTAAATTCTTATCACTAAGTCAGGATAGTTATACTCGTATAACGCATAACAAGTGATTAAATTTCTTTAAAAGATAAAAACGCAAAATGAAAACAATTAATCAACGCAAAATAAATGCTTTTCAAGATTGAATCGTTAATCTAAAAATTAAAAATTCAATATAGAAAAATGATAGAAAATACGGTGTAATTACTAGCTTATAAAATAATCTTTTCACTCATCATTTACTAAACGAATTGTGCTTTAATAATAAAAATAAAAAATTCTTCTTCCAATTACATTAAATTAAACAATTTCTCAATTAAAGGTCATCCAATATATAATTTAATTTTTATTCATTACATTTCTAATTATTATTTCTATTTTAAGCTTTTTTATAAATTAAACTCCTGTGACAAACAGACAAACAAAAGCAAAAGTTTATTTTAAATGAATAATAATTGAAAGAGAAATTTTTTTTATTTAATTTAATTACATTTCTAAAGGAATCTTTTCATCTGTATAAACTATTAAATAATTAATAATTAGTATTGCCTGATACAGAGTATTTATGTTTCAAAAAAAAAAAAAAAAAGGTCGTTAAAACTCCATTTCTCCATTTTGTTTGTCAATCAACATTAAAAAGCAACTGAGTGAATTTTTACATAGAACAGACACAAAAAAAACTTTTTTTTATTCTATTTTGTTTTGCTTAAAGCTAAAGGATTGATAAATGTTTTATTTTTTTTAGAAAATTACGAAAGTTTCTTTGGACGAACCTTTGAAAAAATAAAAAATAAACGTTTTATTCTAGAAAAGCTTGTTTTATGTATTAAACGAAGTTAAAGTGAGTTGTGAGTTAGATAAGTAAATGTTTCGTTATTTTTCTAATCTTTACCAGAGTTTTATAGATTAATTTTTTTATTTTTCACAGGCTAGGGCCTGTACTAGTTTTATGTGGCTTAAATAAATCTTTATTCGTTTGTTTTTTTCTGTTTTTTAAATTTAACAGCAGGTATCTTAGCATTATGATAAATAAATAAACCAACGCACTTTTTGATTTACACGACTAATAACCTAAATAGCGTGTCAGAAACAGTCAAAAACAAAAAAAAAATTAAAAGAAAAAGCTCTGTTTAAGTGCTTTTTTTTTCGATGAAAAAAAACATTTAAAATATTTTTTTTTTTTATTTCTCACATGGATTATGAATAAAAATTTCTTTTATCCAAATCTTTAGCCATAAATTCTACTTTAGCTTTTAAATAACAAATAAATTTGCTGTTTGTTGCTTAATAATAAATTCTATTTAAACAAACGAGAATAAGCGAAAAAAAAAAAGCTTCAACTGTATGCTTTTAATATGCAAAAATAAATTTCCGTTTTATATATAACAAATTTTTAAACATTTTATTGTGATTATTCTTTATTATTATTATTATTATTATTATTATTATTATTATTATTATTATTATTATTGTTTTATGGTGTATCCTTGGTGTTTTCTTTTAAAAAAGTAATTAATTATATATATAATTAATTAACGATTTAACAGGTAAATAAATGTAACATGAAAAAGATTAGCCTGCATTTCAGTAGTACAAAAAAATAACTCAGATTAACGATATTGAATTCGATGAATAAAAAACAAGAACGAAAAACACCATCAGGTAAAAATTTAATTGAAAATTACTAGAGTGTGAATAATCCGTTAATTAATTAAAATTATAAAAAATGTAAATTAATTTGTAAAAGCTGTCTGTTTCCCATTTGCAAATAAAAGATAAAAAAAAAATAAAATATTTCTTTTTTTATTATTTTCTCTCCACTTTCTACCTGTTTTTTGTTGCAGTTTTATTTACTTAACACCGCTTTAATGTTAATTAACGTACAGAATAATTGTGACTAAGCTACTTTTTTTTTATTTCATAATGAATTTTAAAGATAAAATTTTATATTTTTCATTAATAAAACAAAACCGTAATTCTGGTTTAATTCAGTTTGCTTAATCGCGACTTTTTCCTACTTTTAATCAATAATTTTAATTATTTTATTAATTTATTAGTAATATTGCTATTTTTGTTTATTGAACCCATACAAATTTAGATCGGTTTTTAGGACGATATTAAAACGAAAAATAAAACAAAAAAAAAAAACCTTTCAAAAGCGAATCAAAATTAAATTTAAAATTAATTAATTAAAGAAATTGACAAACAAATTATTTTTTTATAAAAATAAATAAAAAAAATGATTTAATTAATTATTAAAAAATATAAAATTTTAAATTATTTAATTAATTAACTAAGAAAAAAATTAATTAAAGTTTTGTATTAGTGAAATTTATTGCTGGCTAAAAGCAGGGAGCTTTGTTTTACCCAAATTTCTTTATTAAAAACAATAAAATAATATTTTTAACGTGAAAATTAATAAATAATTTATTTCAAAACAAAAAAATGTATTTTTAAAAGTTTTAGTTTTATAAGAATTTGACTTAAAAAAAAAATGTAAATTTCCCTAGAGATGCGAAACACTCAGTTTTATTTTTTTTTTTTTGAGTGGTTTTTTTTTTCTCAACATCTCATCATTCTCGCTAAGAAAAAACAATAAATTTGCTAAAATTTATAGTTTCGTCATAATTTATTATGAAAATAAAAATATTTCTCTTAAGTTTTGTGTTAAAGAAAAAATTTTCAAATTAATTTTTTCTTATAATTAAAAATATTTAAAAAAGAAAAAATTTCGCAATAAAAAATTCAAAGACACAAACCTTTTTTATCACTCACGTTAAACAAATTGAAACAAATTAATTACTTTTTTGCTTTATTTTACTTTTGTTAGTAATTTAACTTGATTAATTAATTAAATTATTTTTTTTTTTTTTTGTATTTTAATTCACACACTTGATTGCACAATAATTAATCACAAATAATTTAAAAAAAAATTTTTTTTTTATGTTTTAAAATCTGAACTGAAGCTTTGGAGACTTTTCTTTCTTTTAATCAATCTTTCTATCTTTTAATTAATTAATTAATTAATGTATTCGCTGCGGTTTTCTTTATAAAATTTTATTTAAAACAGAGACAAATTAATTTTTTTGTTAATTTTCTTTTTTTGTAACGTTTTATTGATCAACAAGTTGTTTAAACATCGACGTCTTTTCGACAAATCGTAATATTTCTGTATGCGTACGCCTTTTTAAACAATTTCTATTCCGCCGCCACAGCATAAAATATAGGGGTTGGTGGTGCAGGGTTTGACAGACAATATTGTATTAAGAGCGGCGCAGTAGAATTATTATTTACAGCAAAAAAAAAAAAAAAAAATTTAATGAAATGAAAAAAAAATAAAACGCAAAACGCGAAACAACCAACACAAATTAATTTTTTATTTTTTTATTTTTGCTTAATCACTAAAAATAATCTTTTGTTTGATAATTCGTCATTTATTTAATTAATTAGTAACGGAAAATAATTTTATTTAATTAAGTTAAGGAAAAAATAAAAAAAAATCTACTGATAGCTGTTAACATTTGAATGGTTTAAGCTGCCACTGTGTTTATCAATTAAGCTGCACCTATCGAATAAATTACTTTTAATAACTAGAGGGCATAACGTATTGAGAACAATTATTCTATTTTGACATTTCTTTTCAATGGAACTGTAACCATTCATAAAAATGAATATGGCGTTGTTTGTTTGTAAAAAATATGGCGGAAATTTGTGTACGATTATCAATCAAATTTAATTAAAATAAAATTTAATTTTTTTTTTTAATAAATATAAAAGTCTCCTGTGATGTGATCGAAAAAGTGATTTTTTTTTATACATGAATAACTGAAAAACAAACAAATAAAAAAAAAATAAATATATAAATAAAAAGGAAGAAACGAAGGAAAAGAAAAGAAAATTTTTTTTTCTCTTCTTTCTTAAAAGTGATTAAGAGAAAAAAAAATGTCCACTAGTAGTGGAACAAGTTCAAGTTCATCATCAAATATTATAAAAAATAATAATAAAAAAACGAATAATAATAGTAAAACATTATCAAATAAAAAAATACGTGGCCCCGGTAGACCACCGAAAAAAACGTCAAAATGTAATTGGTGTGGTGAACAGCAAGCGCTTAATTATGTTTTACCAACACAAAATGGTAAAAAAGAATTTTGTTCTGAGATATGTATAATGGAATTTCGACGTGCATATAGCAAGGGAGCATGTTTACAATGTGATAATATTATCAAAGGGAATGCACCTAGTAAGGATTATTGCTCAGTTTGCTGTATGAATAAACATCAGAAGAAGAATTCATCGTCAACATCGCAAACAAGGACCGCGACACCGATTAACAATAATAATGACAGTTTAAACAATAATAATACAAATTTGAATAATAATAATAATAATAGTAGTAGTAGCCCTAGTAGTAATTATAATAATATAATAAGTCGTGTTAGTCCGGTGACAACGACAGGACCATTTCAATATGAAAGTTTCCATGTTTTTAATTGGGATGAATATTTAAGGGTTAGAATTTTCTTATGTCACTTTTATATCCCGGCTTTATCTCTAAATTTTTTTTTTTTCCTTTTTCTTGTATTTTTAAGGAATCTGGTACAAAAGCAGCACCTGCACATTGTTTTAAACAAGCAAAATCACCACCACTAAATGAATTTAAAACTGGAATGAAATTGGAAGCATTAGATCCTAGGAATGTTACATCAACATGCATAGCAACGGTTGTTGGTATTTTAGGATCACGTTTACGTTTACGCTTAGATGGTAGTGATAATAAAAATGACTTTTGGAGGCTAGTCGATTCAAATGAAATCCATCCAATTGGGCATTGTGAGAAGAGCGGTGGAATGTTACAGCCGCCATTAGGTTTTCGAATGAATGCAAGTAGCTGGCCTACATTCCTTTGTAAAACATTAAATGGGGCACAAATGGCACCCGAAAGCCTATTTCAACCAGAACCAAAAACACCATTAACAAATTTATTTCAAGTTGGTGAAAAATTAGAAGCTGTCGATAAGAAAAATCCACAATTGATATGCTGTGCATCGGTGGACGCTGTTCGTGAAGATCAAATTCATGTAACGTTTGATGGATGGCGAGGTGCTTTCGATTATTGGTGTCGATATGACTCGCGAGATATATTTGCGGTTGGCTGGTGTGCAAAAAGTTGCCATCCAATGCAACCGCCAGGCCAAAGAAATAAAGTTGACGCCAGTATGAGTAGGAATAAAGTATCGCGAGTAGCTTTTACCATGGTACCTGATTTAGACACGATTCCAATATGTCCTGTCACTGCGCATTTTCATACAAGATGTAAGGGTGGCCCATTTATCCATAGCACACGATTACCTAGTAAAGTAACAGCCCCTGACCACTATACATTAGCGAAATTGTGTTTTCATGAATTATTATCAGCCAGTTCGGACACCTCGCAATTGGCACCATTCCTGTACGCTCTGGAGGGTGACGATTATTTAATAACTGTCCTGAGCAAGAATTTTTCTGTATGTTAAAACCGGATTAGGACTAAATCGAGTGACAAGAATTTTACTAAAACCATCGTTTTTTGTTTGTAGGTTAAACTGCCGAAATATCTTATGACAGGAGGTGATGAGGGTATGATAGAATTTTTAGAGAAATTATGTACGTCTTGTCGGGCGTGCCCAACATTGATAACGATAGTGCCGGGTCCTGATCAATGTGACAATTGTATATCGTTTTTAAAACGTTCAATAAAAACGGAAAATACAGCATCACCAGCCGTAAGTCCGAAACGTAAGACGTCGTTTAAACAGGAGCCTACATCGTCCCAGACACCAATTGCCGAACCATGTGTACCTTCATCCTCTCCTGGTATTATTTGTAATTGGGATAATCTTTGAAATTTATTGATTGTTTATAATTTTTCCATAAATGTTTACCACCAGGTACCCCTTCAACTCCAGTGTGTACAGTGACGGGACAACAAAGTCCGATATCATCACCGCAACAACCAAAAAATCCCCCAAGTGAATGGACAATCGAAGAAGTTATACAATTTATAGCCGCAACAGATAATTCTTTAGCTGTTCATGCAGATCTATTTAGGAAACATGTTGGTTTTGTGTGTGTGTTTGTTGATGGAATCAAATTTTCTAATCGCCTTGTTTTTTCTTTTAGGAAATAGATGGAAAAGCGTTATTACTATTAAATTCAGACATGATGATGAAGTACATGGGTCTTAAATTGGGACCAGCCTTAAAAATTTGCAATCTTGTTACACGTATCAAAGGTAGAAGGAATTTATCATTGTAAAAAAAAAAAAAAAAAAAAAAAAAAAAATTTCCTTTCTACACAAGCAAATTTACGAATTAATAATTTTATTATTAAGTAAAACAATGAATAATTTATTAAACACACAAATTGTTATAATAATAATAATCAAACTTATTTAAAAAAAAAAAATACACACCACACAACCACACACATTAACATACACAATGCAAGAAATTAAGTAGCGCGAAAAGAATTAATTCCTGAATCCCCTTCTATACGCGGATTGCTCTATTTTTATTTTAATTGAAGTAACGAGGACACAAACCTTTTTTTTTTTTCCCTTTTTACTATTAATTGTGTAAAAAATTTTTATGTAACTTGGATAAGTAGTACGAAATCACGTTAAATGTTTTTTTTTTATTCCAAAAAAAAAAAAATACACACCACACACATTAACATACACAATGCAAGAAATTAAGTAGCGCGAAAAGAATTAATTCCTGAATTCCCTTTTATACGCGGATTGCTCTATTTTTTATTTTAATTGAAGTAACGCGGACACAAACCTTTTTTTTTTTTAATTGAAGTAACGCGGACACAAACCTTTTTTTTTTTCCCTTTTTACTATTAATTGTGTAAAAAATTTTTATGTAACTTGGATTAGTAGTACGAAATCACGTTAAATGTTTTTTTTTTTTATTCCAATAGATAATTAAATCTCACCTTTCCTATTTATATAATTAAATACAAAAAAACACAACAAATGCTTACTTAATTTCTTTGCAGAATTATTGAGAAAATTAATTTCATTTTTATTTTTTATTTTACCTTTTTAAGACACCGAAGAAAATACACAGAGAATTTTAGTAATATGTAAAGAAGAAAAGAAAATATATTTTGTAGTTATTGTAATAAAAAAAAAAAAAAAAAACTTTGATAGTTGAGAAGATAAAGAAATAAATAAAAAAAAACAAAAAAAATCCAAATGATTTTAATGAATTAAATTATTGAAAATAAAAAAAAATGAAATAAATTTTAAAAGAAAAATTGTTTTTTTTTTTTTTTTTTTTTGTGAATTAAGTCGATTTGATTTTTGTTTATTAAAAAGTAAATAAAATTTTGTGAAATTATTCCGTGGAGTGTTTAATTCCATTTATGCAAAAAGGGATAAAAGGAAAATTTTCGTCGAAAAATGGTGAAAATCCTTACTAATCAATAGAATTTTGTCGATGAAATTTTTTTTATTTATGTTTTCATAGAGAAATAGATTTTCAGCCGAAAATTTAAAAAACTGTGGATAGGTCTGAAAATTTTCATAGGGGCATATTATGAGGTGCGGAATTGTATTTGGCCGATAAAAAACTTTTGAAAATCCTTAAAAATTGAAAATTTTCATGTTCCGGACCAGCAGGCTTTAAAAATCTGTACCAGAGACTACAATATTATATTTTATTCCTTTAGAGAATTTATTCCTGAGTTTAGAAACGTAAAAATATTGAACCTAGCGTAAGATTTGGTTGAGTTACAGCCAATTTACTGCGACTACTACCCTCAAAACGATGTATTTTGGCCACCAAAAATCTAAAAAAATGTTTAAAACGCGAAATAAATTTTTTTTTAAAATATTCCTAGCAAGTTTCAGGTCGCTCCGTATTATTTTATTTTAAATAAAAACAAAACAACGTTGACAAGGTAATTGCATTAAATACCAACGACTTTCTATATAATAAAAACCAATAAACATCCACACACACAGTTTTAGTTTCTGCAATTTAAATTTAATTTTTTTTGTGGCGACAATATGAGTAATTCTGGACGTGTGTGTGGGTATTAAAAATGAATTTTTATATTTTATACCAAAAAAGATTAAATTTTTGCAAGATCTTGTTACACAGCATGATCTGTGCTAATCACTTTTATTTAAGTCACAAAAATCGCAAAGCATTCATAACAAGAAAAATAAAACTCGACAATCCATTTGATTATAAATTAAAACACTTTAAGGAGGAAAAGTTCGTAAATATTTTATAAATCATCGAAAAAAAAAAGGGAAACGATGGTGGAGAAAAACACTTACCTCTGCATGGGTGTTTAATACTTGGGAATAAATATTTCTTACACCAGAACATCGCTCATTATTCTCTTCAATTAGCGAGAGTGAAAAATTGCTTCTTTTTTTTTTTTATTTCTTTACCTCGAAACATATTTACGTTTTAAATAATAATTAAATATTCAAGAAATGTAATATTTATTCATGTTGTTGTTGTTTTTTTTTTTTTGTAAGAACAGAGCTGGATTGATTGCTCCAGTCATTTGCAGCAGTGTAGATGGTATCAAGTCACGTAGAAGGTTGTAAATCGTTTAGTAAATATTTGTACAAGGCTAGGTAATAATTATCGTTTAGAATATTAACGTTAAGTCAAGTCTAAAACACTAAGTTTCCTCTAGTATCCATCAATCTTCTGAAATTTTTGTATTTTTCAAAGTAATTCCTAAGCACAGTAAATGTTTTGTGGGTTCTACCTGATTTTAAAAAGCAATTTAATAATAATTCGTTACTTATATTAAAAATAAAATTTTAAGTCACTTACCAATCAAAAATAAAAAAACCAACAAAAATACCTTTGGACAAAATTACTTCTTTTTTTTTATTTCATTGTAATTTAATATTCAAAACACAGCATTTCCGTTATTAACTCAAAACAAACATTAAGCTAAGTTTGGTTAAAAAAAAAACAAATTTTTGATTCGAATCAATAAAATTGAAATTGAAACTTAATAAGCAATTGTTCTAAAACATGACTTAACTTTATGATACACCCTGTATTATATTTTTGCCTACATTAAGTATTAAACAATGAATAAAAAAAAGGTGTGTGTGTTGTGGCGGCAGCGGCAGCGGCATTGCATTTGAGTATGAGTTAAGCCAAGCAGTATGTTAATGGAAAAAAAAAATATAAATTAAATAAACAAAATGAACCAAAGTTTTGAGTAATAAAATCTACAAAAAATTAACTCATCGTGCTTCTTTTTTTTTTTTTTTTGGGTAATAAATTCTCTTTGGTTTGAATACCGAAAAAATGTAAAAAAAAAAGCAACAGCATCAGCCGTAGCACCAGTAACAGCAAAGCATCTAATATAAGAAACGCGAAAATTAAATCATCTGTGAAGTTTTTTTTTTTTTCGTGTGTTTTAATTTTGCTTGCTAGTTTGGTCTCTGTTCCATCTGAATTACCCATAATTATTATTATTATAAGAAAGCACAGGATCAAAAACAACAGGTAAAACGCATTTAAATATTCATTTTATTTACTGTAACAGACAAACATACGTTTTGAAGCTGAAAAAGCAACAACGATGAGGCAAAAAAAAAGGCAACATTTTGGTACAGCAATTTCTCTCTATTTCTCTTTAAAAAAAAAAAAAAATTATCAACACGACTTTGATGCTGATTTGTTGGTAAAACTCTTCTATACACCATCACCGTTTTATAAACGAATTTTTTTTTTCTTACATTTCTTTACTTTAATTCGTGAGTCATAAAAATACCTTTTTCCGATGTTTTTTAGTCATTTACTTTGGTACTTTCTAGTTAAATGACTTAAACGACTTAAAAGACAAAAGATATTAGTGGATTTAACGTACGTAAAACATAATCTATCTTTTTTTTTTGCAACCTTTTACATTGAAAAATCCATTTCCATTTCCTTTTCCATTTAATAAATAAAATTTTCCTGCATTCTCATTTATTTCTCAGCTTATTTATAAAATCAGTGAATTCAACAGCAGTGACTCCTGTTATTCTACTAAAGCAAAAAAAAAAAAAAAAACCGCTCATAACACATAAAAGATTAATTAATCAAGAAATTACACATAAAAATTAATTATTTATACGTGTTATCACTGGTTATCCTGTGTATTTTGTCTAGTTTAGAAAAGATAGGGAAAACAAAAAAACACTTTGCAATGCGTTGCTAAACTATGTTCAAACGTTAACCGTGGTTGGTTGGATGACGGTGGTATATGGTGTGTGTGTGTGTTTTTTTTATATTCTTTTTAATAATATTAATAAGATTATATTTAATTCATAACAAATTATAACAACCGAAAAACTATTTAAATATTTAATTTATTTTGTTTGTGTTTTTACAAACATTTCTGTGACTTTTTTTTTATGTTGGAGTTTGATGTTTCTGTCTGCTCTTCTACACAAACCTCTTCTGAAACAAAGGTGTTTTTTTTTGGGTTCTTTTTTATAATCGTTATTGTGTTAACATACAGTGTTAACGTTAACGTAAAATATTATTTATTTAATTTCATCAATCAGAATAGTTAAAAGAAAGAAAGAAAAAACTTTTTTTCATTTTGGTTTTGTGTTGGCTCTGTGGTTGTTTTTTTTTTTTTTTGTATTTGTGTTGCGTGTGTAAAATAAAAATAATTTTTTTTTTTTTTATTTAACAGCGACTTTTTTTTTTAGCTTTGTGTTGATTTTGTTGTTGATTCCGTGAACAGTGTCAGACCTGTGTACAGCTTCAGTGTTACAGAAACAGCAGACATTTCATGTTCGATTTTCTATAGAAAATTTCCTTCTGTTTTGTTGGTTTTTTTTTTTTATTTTTTCATTGTGATTTTAAATCGAAAAACGTTTTTTTTTTTTTTAATAGTTTTGTGATAATTTACGTTCTGTTAATTAATTTAATTAAATAAAAAAAAATTTTTAACAGCAGTTTATGTTGCGATTGTTAGTTTTTGATGCACAGTGAAAAGTAATAAAAAAAAAACATTTTTGTTGGCAGAGCTTATAAACCTGTTTTGTTTATTTTAAGTCACTTAATTAATTCATATGATTTTTTTTTTTTTGTTACAATTTCTTATAAAAATAATAATTAATGTGATTCGTGTACGTGTCTTAAGTTAAATCTAGAAAAGCACAGCAGACACAACAAAATAAATTAACAGAAATTCGAAAAAAAAAACAAAATTCTATTCTTGGATAAAAATAAAAAAAGTGAAAACGTGACTTAGTTAAACATTGTTCAATCAAAATATTATTTATGTAATAAAAACATATGGAAATTTCTTAATTCATAATGAAAATAGAAAAATCCGATACAATCAATATGAGTGAATTTTTGGTCGGGAAATAATAACGCAAACCGATCAACAAACAAACCAAAGTTATGGAATAAAAAAAAAAAAATAAATAAATAAAAGAGAAAAAAAGTTAATAAACCGGAATTTTTAAGCTTAAAGTTAAAACAGAGAAAATAACTAAAGAAAATAAATTTATTTACTTTAGATAAAAAAAAAACCACTCACAGAGTTGTACTGCATAAGAAACAGATTTTACAACAGGTGAGATAATTATTTTACTGTAAGTAAAACACACACACACACTGTGCTTGTGAAGACAGAATAGATTCTACCTCTTGTTTTTATTGTTAAAATTTAATTATTTTTAACACCGAGTAAAGCGTGATGACAATTTTCTTTGTTTGGAAAAAAAAAACAAATTCAAGAGTTATTTGATGTTAAAAATTTTTTTTTTACTTTTTTATACAAATAAGTCGTTAAAATATAAAATAAATAAGAAAGAGAATGGGAAATGTATGGTTAAATGGCGTGAGTACAATAGAACGTAAGGATATGACTTAACAAACGTCAGTTTAAAAGTTTATTTTTATTCATTTTTTCCTCTTGATTTACCAGAAATATGGATTTTTATTTATTAAATATTAAATTTCATTGAGTTTTTATTGTAATTAAGCGTCTAGTTACCAGTTTTACCATGTATTAACATTTTAATGACATTTCTTATGTTATTCTTACGTTAATTGTGCTCAGTTTGTTAAATCTACAACAAGTAAATTTTTTTATTTATGACTACTATAGTGAGTTAGTATTAAATTTTTTAAACGCAGGTAAACGAATATTTATTAAGCACTATTTCCTGTTAATTATTAAAAAAAAAAACCAATAGAAAAACCTTTTGACAAACCACCTGAAACACAAAAAAACGTTTAAACGTGTGCGTTGTAAAAACAATCACATATCGCGATTTATCTAAAATAATTCCGAAAATAAATGTTAAAATGTCATTAAAAATATTTTTTCGTTTAATTTTTATTGTAATAAATTTATCAACATCCTACAACCAACACATTTAATTTAATTTATTTTATTTTATTTTATTATAGAAAAATAAACTGCAAAATAAACAATTTTTTAAATAATTATAAATCTATTTTTCTTAATAATTTTTAATTTATATTTATGTTAATTAATTAATTATTCTTATAAGAATAGAAAAAAAAAATATATGTATAATATAATATTTATTTATGTAAACTGAAACTCATAGTTATGAATTTGTGTTGATTTGTCATATTTTTATGCTTTATTTATAAATCATTTACTTATCTTGTTTGTTGTGTTGTGTTGTGTTGCATTTTAAGTTAAGCTGTGTAAAAAAAATTAAGTAAAAGTAAAACTTAAATCACAAGGTGTGTGTTTAGATTTTAATTAAAAAAAAATTTCTTTTTATTCATTTAAATGTTGTAAAACGAAAACGAAATAAAACCAGATGAGTGCAGAGATAAATTTATTATCGGTCGTAATAAGAGTAAGAGGTCTGTTAAAAAAAAAAATAAAAAAATAAATAAATAAAAATCCTAACCATAATTACATGGATTAGAGAAAGCAGCAACATTTATCCTGTATTCTGTGATTTTATTACCACAGGACTAATACAACCAACAAAATGACTCATAATAATCAACAATAAATTTGGTGTAATTGTCGCTATACAATAAATATAACAATGCGCATGTGTATTTTACTTAAAAATAATCCAACATGACAACTATTTGAATTGAAACTAAACCGTACACTTAATAAACACTTGAGTAATTACAGACTAAAACCAAGAAAAACTTTCAACTCTTTGTGCTTTAAAAAAAACTGACTTACCTTTAAGTATGTAATTAGTATTTTTTTTTTTCGTACAATTAAATAACGATTTAAGTCAAGTCTTTTTCATTAATAACAAATAAAACGGTTTTTTTTTTTTTTTTTGTATTATTTCCGGAGTTATAAACAATTTGGTGTCTAAAGGTACTCGCTAAACATTTTTGTGTGTTATTTAAGTGAAGGACTTTGACTTGCTGTCAGTGTTATACCTGATCGTATTTACATAAAACTGGTATAACAACGTTTTCATTTAATGTTACCACTTGTGCAGCACCCGTACGACGTTTGCATACGTTTTTTTTTTATTACTGTTAATATACTTTGTAAATTCATCATTACTTGTTATGTACGAACAAGTGTATCGATGAGTAACTGCTGATTATAAATGAAATGTTTCATTGAAATATATTTTTATTTATTTATTTTTTTTTCTTTTTCACATTATTGTTTTAAAAAGCGCACGTAACGTGCTTCAACATAAATAAACGATTGAAACAAAAAAAAAACGCCCGGAAAACCACTACAGAAAATTTAATTCAATTTTTTTTACATTTTTAATTAATCACAGAGAACAATTGTTTCTTGGTTCAGGTAGAATCTAATAAAATTTTAATTAAATTTTTCATTTTATTGTTGAATGTGCGATGCTTTGTAATTTTTTTTTTTTATTTTATTTATTTTGCTTCCATTAATTAATACGTGAATTGTGTGCTGAAATAATTTTTTTTTTTCTCTTTTTAATTACAGATTAATTGAAAAGGTGTAAAAATGTTACTGAAATTATTATTATTTATAAATGTATTGCATATGGTGTGGAGCGGTGAGTGTGGTGCAAAATTCCAAGGAAAATGTCAATGTGGTATTGTCGAATATGAGGAACAACAGAAATATGTGGTGAATTGTACAAATTCTGGTTTTCATGATACGACAATGTTAGAATTTTTACCAGCACAAACAGAAATATTAATATTCACTGGTAATTATATTCAGGAGTTACCATGGAATGTATTTGGTGCAATAAATGAATTAAATTTATTAACAATTGTCGATATGAGTAATAATCATATAAGGGAGATACGTGGTAAATCCTATCATCATGTCCAGAATGTTCAACGTTTAATATTAAATCATAATAATTTAAGTATATCGCGTGATGATGACGATGTAAATCATCATCATCCTCGTGTCCTATCAAATTTTGTTAATCTCATGGAATTACATTTAACAAATGCATTTGCTGATAATACATCAGCAGAATTGTCAGAGGATTTACATGATATATTTGTGAATAGTAATTTAACGAAATTACGTAAATTACATTTGGAACAAAATGAAATCACCGATTTTAAGGATCGTCGAGTATTTTGTGATTTGCCAAGCTTAAGGGATTTACATTTAGGCGATAATTTATTAAGAGACATCAACTTTAATGTGATTTGTTTAAAACATTTAAGATTCTTAGATCTGGAACGGAATAAATTTGAAAATGTTAAATTAAAAGACATGAATATGCTGGACACATTACAGAGTTTACCCGGACGTGATGTTAATTTAATTGTTGATTATACATTAAATTCATTTGATTGTAGTTGTGGCCTGTTGAATTTTTATGATTGGCTTCAGACGACCCAAGTGGAAGTACGTAATAAAGAGAAATTAATATGTTTACGGAATAAACAGTTTGAGGAACGGATAACAACATTAAAATTAAATAAATGTCGCCTGAATGCGATTAATTCAAAGACAAACGGTAATGGTCATACGATAACATTAATATTTTTATTAATTGTATTATCCTGTATACTTGTCGGTTTAATTGGTGCATTGATTTATGTGAGTAAGGATCGTTTAAAGAATTTTTTAAATCCTGTATTAGATACGGTCTCAAAAAAGGTGCAATACACAACAATAAAAGACGAAGAATGTCAAGAGGTCCATGTATAAAACTTTTAAAAAAAAATTTCTCGTATATTAATTATTAATTTAAATTAACTTAAGAGACTTGAATGAGAGGATTCGCTTAAATTTTTTTTCTTTATTTTTTTTTTTTTAAGAATAAATTTATTTACTAACGAAAAGTGTTCAATAAAATTGGCTTTCCAAAGTAAACAGAAAAAAGCAAAAAAAAAGCGAAATGTAATACAGAAATTCTATATACGGAATTCTTAAGGAAAAATTATTTGATAAGGTCGTGTAATGAAAAATAAAAATCTTTATACCTAAAGATTATGAAATTCTAAATAATTGAATGCCTAAAATTAATTATTTCACGATTGTAAACAGTAAAGAATTAAAATTAGAAGATAGGAATGGCAAAAAAAAATGCATTTAACATACGTTAAATAATTAATTAATACAAAAAAAAAAAGTGTTAATCAAACTGTGTACACATTTAATTATAGTCTGTAGCCATTAAAAAGATTGTTTATAACACTTAAACAAGGAAATTACTACCTTGCTACAACGACCCTACATAATTTAATTTTTAAAAAAAAATAATTTTTTTTTTGTTTTTGATTTTTAATTAAAAAATAAAATCTAGAAAAACTGTGATTTTTAAATAAAAAAGAAAAATATTTTTGTTTAATTAATTAACTAATAAATAATTTACTAATTAATTAAAAATAAAATAAAATAAAATAAAATTTAAAGAAGATTGTTTTATTGGTTTTATTTTTGGTATGCACTGTGGTATTATACGCTATGGAGTAAAACGAGTGAATCATCAACAATATCATCGTGTGGGATAATAACAAACAAACAAAAAATAAAAAAATCTTTATGTAAATATATAAATAAATAAATAAATTCACTACTAGTGGTACGTATACAATTTTTTTCTTTTTATTATTTAAATGGAATAATATAATACAGAAAGTACTCTCTAGTTAGTACAGTGTTGTAAGTGTTTTAAGGGCGTTTACTCTACTCTACTTGTTATAAAACAAAAACTTACACACCATACAGCTAGTTATAGTAAAAAAAAAAAAAACGAGTAATAAACATTGAATTAATATTAATCCATGTCTGGTTATCCAACGTTACGTATCTTTATATAGAAATTGGTTTATAAAAAAACAGACTCAAAAACGAATAAAACCAAAAAAAAATTAATTAATTACACAATGCTGCAGTTACAATAATTTTTTTTTTTTTATTCTACCACACAATAAAATCATAATTTTTTTTGTGAAATGAAAATAATATTTCTTCTGTTGATTTACTGGGAAAATAAAATTTTTGTTGGTGAATAATTTTCAGTTAAACCTTTTCTGTTGAATTATTTAAAGCAAGTAAAAATGTTTCCAATGTAAACGATTATGTAAATGATTAAACATCCTTTTTAGTCTGAGTTTTAGTGAAAATTTAATGAGTTTCGAGTTTGTTTACCATCGTTATTACCCATCATAAATCAAAGTAAAAGGAAAAAAAAACTATCCACGCCCAATAAAACCGAAGATATATTACCAACAGAAACTGAAGTGCAGTAATTGACAAAACAATTAAAAAAAAAAATAATAATAAAAGAAAATTTAATTAATTAATCGACAATTATTGACCTACTCTACTTAACTTAACTTTAAAAAATAAAAACGCACCGATAATTGATTCGTTTACTCTGGATTAAACTGAAATCGCAAAACAACTTTTCTATCAATCGACTAAATTCTCTACTTTCTAGTGATTTAAAACTATTTTTATTTATTTTCTATTACTTTTCTTATAATTAATTACGTTATAATGCAGTTACTGTTGTTGCAGTGGAAATATTTTTTTACCAGCATTACCAAAAATAACCAGAATAACAACAAAAAAAATGTATTTAGTTCATACAGTGGCAATCAAGATATATTCGAATGCAAAAAAAAAAAAACACACTTTGCCGGTAAGTATTTATGTTAAATAAAAAATATTAACATCTGTAATTATGTTAATATTCTTTCTATTTTAATTATAATTTACATTTACTAAACCGTTAAAAAACAAATCAAAATTAATTAATTAAAGAAATTTAATTACCAAAAAGCGAAAAAACAAAAAAACGATAAACCTTTCAACAGCGTTTTTGTTTTAATTTTCGGAAAATTAACATTTAAATGGCTTTTTATTTAAAAACATTTTGGTTTATTTTATTTTTATTTTTTGTTATCGTTTATTAATCATTTTATTGTTTTTATTTTTTTATCATTTAATAAATTAATTAATTAAAAATTTAATTTATTACCGTAGGCAATTAAAAAGTTAAAAAAAAAATAATGAATTTATTCGTGTTAAATACAAATCGAATATGTATTAAAAATTGCATTTTTGACGTTTCGGTGAATTTATATAAAAAAAAAAAAAAAACCGTAAAAATGAAGAATTTTTATTCGAAATTCTTTTTTTTTTATTTATTTATAATAATAATAATAAATTAATAACTTAAATACCGTTTAAATTAATTAAAAAATTATTTCATAACTTGTTTACCATCAACATAAATAAATTAATGTAAAAAAAACGAAAATATTTTTGGTTTAAAGTTTTTTTTTTTTTTTGTTTTTCTGTGTGTTATTGCTTTAGCGTTGCCTTCCGGCTGCTAATTTATTTATTTATTTTATAACAAAAAATAATAATTATTATTATTATAATAATAATGATTAGAAATATATAAAATATTTTTTTTTATTAAATGTTTATATAAGACAGAAACAGTATCTATCCCACTATATAAAAATCACCGCAACAAAACAAATTTGAAATTTTGCTTCACAGCCCACCTCACACTCAACAGCAATAACAACAACAACAACAACAACAAATTTACCTGTATTAGAAAGACGAAGAAGAAGAAGAAAAAATTCTTTAAAACAAATAAAATTAATAAACACAAATACCTGTGTGGTTATAAAACGTTATATTTGTTATGTTATGATCTGCAAGCATAGCACAGGCATTTTTATGTTGCTTTGTATGGATTAGTTTCCATACACGATACACCTGAAACGGAGTAAACATTTTTGTTGACAGCACAGCATAAGCATTCATAGTATCAAGACGTGTGGCGATTTTTTTTTTTTTTTTTGTATTTTTCCTCTTCTTTTCTTTATTTACATTTTTTATCTTAATTAAAAAAACATTTTTGTTGCTTCATTCAACACGACCATGTCGTCTTCATAATTTATTTATTAATAGTAATTGCGTCAACCTGTGCTTTTTTTGTTTTTGTTTTTACCTGTGAAATTTACCTCAATCACGAATAATCCAATAGTCATCAAAAACGTTACTCATTATAGAAATATTTTTTCTGTTCCTTGGGTTAGTAAATAAAAAGTGCATAAAAAAGTTTTTTTTTTATTGTTGTTGTTGTTGCAAGTTTTAATCGAAGCAGACAGGAATGTTTTGAGAATCTGAAAAAAAAAAAAAAAAGTAAAAGAAAAATAAAAATTTTTAATTAATAAAAGGGAAAAAAAAGTAATTTAAAAATGGAAACAAATTTAGTTCGTGTGTTGGATGGACAATATATTGATGAGTTGACAAGTGAATTGTGTGACTTTTCGTTGGAGGAACAAAATGCAGCGACCGAAGCTCAAGGTGTTACACCAAGTGCATCTGGTGACTTTGTGCCTGTTCTCGGTAAATCAGTGACGTATATTGTAGCCAGTGTTATCATTAACGATGACAATGAGGTGCTAATGATGCAGGAGGCGAAACAGTCATGTGCTGGAAAATGGTATTTACCAGCAGGACGAATGGAAAAGGGTGAATCAATTGTAACAGCAGCTAAACGTGAAGTGTTCGAGGAGACAGGACTTATAGTGGAGATAACAAGTTTATTAGGTGTGGAATCAGCTGGTGGATCATGGTTTCGGTTTGTTGTTACCGGATTCGTGAATGGCGGTGAATTAAAAACACCTGGCCAGGCAGACAGTGAATCGTTACAAGCGAAATGGATCTTAGATTTAAAGGAATTAAGTTTACGTGCCCACGATATTGAGAATCTAGTTGATATTGGTAAAAGTTATAAAAATCGCGGTATTGAGAATAATTCATGGCACACAAATATCTTACCGTCAATGAAGGCTCATTACAAGAACTATTTACGTGTTGTGGTTGCAATTAAAAAACGAACAACAAACCGCATTCATATCCTGTTGAGTGAGAAAACTGCCTATCACTTTCCAACGGTAGAGATACATCCGGGAAGAAGTATACACTCAACACTACGTAAATTTATGATTGAATTATTTGGTTCAGAACCGCCACAGCATAGGCCTCATGGCGTTTTCTCAATTGAACACTCACCCGCGGCCACTGGTAATAATTCAACCGATGGTATTTGTATAACACTTTTAGTCGTCTTTAGGCCACCACTTGAAGAAGTCTCATTAATCGGTAAATGCATATGGCACGAAGTATCTAAAGATCTGGGTGAAAAACTAATGAACATTATCGCATCCAAGAATTCAACGTTACCTCTACACGTTGTTCGATAATTTTCAATAAAAAAAAAAAAATTCTTTTCTTCTTTTTTAATTAATTAAACCTGTAATTAAAATAACAGTTAATCACTAACAAAAGAAATGAAAACAATTAATAGGTCATTTATGCTTTTTTATTATTGTTTTTAATACATTCTTACAAAAGGAAAAATAAAAAATATATTTATGTAATTGCACTGTGATTTCGATGGAATTTTACATACAATATTTTTGGTTATGTAAATTTATTTATTTTTTTTTTTTTAAAGTATATAAATATTGTTACTCGAATTATTATTATTATTATTATTTTTAATTATAATTGTTTTTATAAGAAATGATTGTTTTTTGCAAATAAAATTGTTGAAAAAAAAAAAATAAAATTCTTTTCTCTGGTTTGTTTTGATTTCATATTTATATCACCATTGTGAATGGGGTAGCCAGCTTAATTAAATTTGACTATTTCAAAAAGCAAAGAAACGTTTCCTAATCTGCATTATCAATAAACGATGACATGACCATAACCTATAAAATATAATTAAATGACAGTTGTGTCACAATTTTTTTTTTGTAATATAGGTGCCGATATTAATTAAATATATTTTTTTAATTTTTGTTTTTATTTTGTTCTCAAAAAGAAACTTTTTTTATTTTGATAAAACCCGTAAAAGAAAAATATTTATTTATATTTATTATTTAATGTTTTATCAAAAGTTAAAATTTATGTTATAATTGTATATTGAAAAAGTATAAAAGAGAAATGTTAAAAGTAAATTATTAATAATTAATAAAAGTTGCAAATAATTTGCATAATTTTTTTTTATTGTTTTTTTTTTTTTTAATTTTTATCTTTATTTAATTTAAATTTAATTGCATTGTAGGGTAAAGAACAGCGTTCATTTGAAGATGTATGGCCCCAAACTAGGCCAAACGTATTAAAATTATTAAAACAAGAAACTGTAACACCATCGGAATGGCAAGATATATTTTATGGTGTCCATTTAGTATGTTTATGGGATGAAAAGGGTCCATCAAAGATTTATGATTGTCTCCAAGAAGATATTATTGATTTTATAAAGCAAGCACAAAAGCGTGTTTTGGCGCAAAGAGAAGAACAAGCCTTGCTTAAGGCGTATATTGTTGAGTGGAGAAAGTTTTTTACACAAAGCAGTTATTTACCATTTCCATTTAGACAATTAGAATTAGCGTTACAGGTAAAAATAAATAAAACATTTTTTAATTAATCCAATAAACAAATAACTTAAAAAAAAAAAATTTAGGTAAAAGGTTCTTCATCAAATCATAATAGTTCTGGGAATAGTTCATCAAAAAAAGTTAGCAACGATGAAAGTATCGTTAGGAAATTAATGCTTGATTCATGGAATCAAAGTATTTTCATGAATATCAAGCATCGTTTACAAGATTCAGCAATGAAATTAGTGCATGCCGAACGGAACGGCGACGCATTTGATTCACAACTGGTTATTGGCGTAAGAGAAAGTTATGTTAATTTATGTTCAAATTCAGATGACAAATTAGAAATATATAGGGAAAATTTTGAAGCTGCGTATCTACAAGTAATTTTTATTTTAATTAAATTAAATATTTTTATTTACTGTTAACCCTTTGTTCATTTTTTTTTTTTTTTTACTTTGTACCAGGCAACAACGTCGTTTTATACACTGAAAGCAAGTGAACAGTTGCAAGCGAATGGTGTGCAAATATTTATGCGTTATGCGGATACAAAGTTACGGGAAGAGGAAGCACGTGCTAAACGTTATCTGGAGCCAAGTAGTTTTAGCAGTTTGGTACAATGTTGTGTCTCGGTGTTAGTTGGAAATCATTTGCCAACACTATTAGCTGAATGTCCCCCATTAATTAAAGCTGGCGAAACGGAACGCTTGCAATTGATGTTTAAACTATTGGATCGTGTTGTTGGCGGTGTTGATCCAATGCTACGTGACCTAGAAACACATATCGTCTCAGCAGGACTAGCTGATATGGTGTCAGCGGCCAACATAATCACCCATGATTCGGAGAAATATGTTGAACGTTTATTAGAATTATTTAGAAAGTTCAGTACATTAGTAAAAGATGCATTTAGTGATGATCCCAGATTTCTTACCGCACGTGATAAAGCTTTTAAAACGGTTGTCAACGATACGAATGTATTTAAATTAGAATTTCCAACGGCAACAACAGCCCGCGGTACTAAAGTAACAACACCGGAAAGTAAATGTCCTGAATTATTAGCAAATTATTGTGATATGTTATTGCGAAGGAATCCTCTTAGTAAACGTTTAACGAGTGATCAAATTGAGAGTCGATTAAAGGATGTGCTGCTCGTATTGAAATATGTTAGTAACAAAGATGTATTTATGCGATATCATACGGCACATCTGACAAGAAGGTAATGCTGACGGCGTAATTTTATCCTTAATGAAATTCTGTATTTATCGCATTGTTTTCAGATTAATTTTAGATACAAGTGCGGATAGTGAAAAGGAAGAGGATATGGTTGAATGGTTGCGTGATGTAGGAATGCCAGCGGATTATGTAAATAAATTGGCTAGAATGTTTCAGGATATTAAGGTGAACAATAATTTAGAATATGACATTTGATGGATTATCGAAAAGTTTTTTATTTAATTAATTCTTAGGTTAGTAAAGATTTGAATGCGCTATTTAGAGCATCGACGACACGTCATGACACAATAAATATAAAAATATTGAATGCTGGTGCATGGGCTCGTGGCTCAGAACGGGTATCAGTTAGTTTACCACTCGAATTAGAAGATTATATACCAGAGGTGGAAGAATTTTATAAAAAGAAACATTCCGGACGGAAGTTACAATGGTACCATCATATGAGCAATGGTACGATAACGTTTGCGAATAATGTTGGTAGATTTGATTTAGATGTAACCACATTCCAAATGGCTGTGCTCTTTGCATGGAATCAACGTCCCAACGAGAGGGTATCATATGAAAATTTACGCTTAGCTACTGAACTGCCAGGTTAGAATTTAATGCAACTGGTGGTTGAGCAAAATTTATAACAGAAACAAAATTACTTTTTTTTGTTTGTAGATCCTGAATTACGTAGAACACTTT
Organism: Ptychoptera albimana; assembly: GCA_961205885.1. Lineage (NCBI taxonomy): Eukaryota > Metazoa > Arthropoda > Insecta > Diptera > Ptychopteridae > Ptychoptera > Ptychoptera albimana. Next base: position 1,945,699 of record OY540803.1, read on the forward strand.
GGTCTCTTGTGGCATTTCCAAAATTAAAACGTCAGCTGCTATTATATGAGCCAGTGTGCTTGGCCCCGAAGGACTTTGTTGAGAATACATTATTTTGGATAAACCAAGAATTTGCATTAATTAAAAATGGAAAACCACAGCGACGGGGAAAGGTAAATTTATTTCTTTTATTAATCCGGAAGTGATTTAATTAATTTTCAAAATGTCAGGGTCATGGAGGGTTAAATGATTTTTTAATTTTGTTTTAATTTTAGATTAATTTAGTTGGTAGACTGCAATTGAGTACTGAGCGATCGCAACAGGAAGATAATCAATCCATTGTTCAATTACGAATATTACGAACACAGGAAGCGATTATAAAAATAATGAAAATGAGGAAAAGGCTTAATAATGCTGCATTACAAGTAACTTCCGTCCCTTTATTTTTTACTGCGTTATTAGTATTAGAATTAAATTTGTTTTTTTATTTTGACAGGCGGAATTGATTGATATATTGAAAAATATGTTTTTGCCATCGAAGAAAATGATCAAGGAGCAACTCGAATGGCTTATCGAACACAAATATATGCGTAGGGATGATGATGATATTAATACATTTATATACATGGCTTAATAATGTAAAACAATCATTAGTTGTGTAATCTTGGCTAGAGGTGATAAAGAAGAAACAAAACAAAATTGAAGCTTCTATGAAATGCTTTTAAAATTCTCATTTTATACTTTTGTCTTAAGTTGTCAATTCGAATAATTAATTATTATTTTTTTTTTTTTGTATGAGTATTTTATACACATGCTATCGTACCGTATGTCATGATTCAATTATATATTTATAAAATAGAAAGGATGGATAGGAAGAAGTAAACAAACAAAATAAATGAAAAATAAAATTTAATTAAAGAAAAATAATTTTTATTCAAATCCCCAAAACTTTACATAAACAGATTAGAATGTTTAGAAACGTAATTATATGAATCCTTGCACGGGATACCTAAGGTTCTTATTAATTTCAGTATTACTTTGGCGATATCTGATGATATTTGGATTACATCCATAAACAGAATGTAACACGATGATGATGACATTTTACCAATATGATTCCTTAACGTCAGAGCTGTTTTTATAGAGAAAATAATTTTTATTATCAAAGTATTACAAAAAAGTAGGAAAAGAATATTTGTTTACCTCCTGCTGATAATCCGGTTACAATATTTGGAATTTCTAATGCTTTTATTGTTTGTATTTTAGAATTTATAGCACGAAAATATATACCATTTTGCTCTCCGCCATAGATTAATGTCGCTTTGTGAAAGACTTCCGATTGAATTGTAAACGCAATGACATTGTTGGCACTTTGTATCCACGGTGCAAGTAGTTCTGTTAGTTTTGGACACTTTGTTATATCACTTTCTTCGGTAACACAAATTACATCATTTGTATTGGGAACGGAATATAATCGCACCTTTTTTATGTTTGCATTTGGAACTATTTCACCAATTAATGTTTTATCAAATAATATTGCCGTATCGATAAATTGTCGCATTGTATGTTCTTCTATTATTAATAAAATGTTAACGTTTAAATTTTTTGTGTCCACCTCCTGATGAAATTTCCATTCCAAACTTTAAAAATGGGAATAAAATTTATTTATAACTTGGTATGATATTTATGATTTTATTTTATACTTAATCTCTGGTGTATCATCCTCTCGTGTTTCATCGTAATCATTCCAAAATGCACTTGAAGATTGATCACGAATATCACCAAAATTAAATGCCATTTCTTAAATAACTAACTTATTGATAAGAACAATAAAGTAAGGTTAGCTAAACAAAAATATGACAAACAAATTTTGTATGAGAAATATAAAAAACAACAATTCACAATGATACCCGGTAAATAAAGTTTTAATATAAAATTATGCAACCAGTTTAAACCTTCCAAATGTCATATTAAAAAATTGTGAGGTTTTTTATTAATAGAAATGTCATCACAAAACAAAATTCATTTAGTTTTTGTTTATTTTTTTTTAATTAATTAGTTTTTCTTAAATTATAAAATTAAATTTAATTAAATATGTCATATTTTATACAAAATAATATAAAGAATAATTTAGGGACACTAAAAGACATTCAGGATGACGGTAGGTAGTTTTTTTTCTTCGGTTATTTAATGCATTAAATTTTGATGCAATGATTTTAGTTCTGATTAACTTCTGTAAATTGGCTTTGGACTATTTGAATAATGGACCAAATGATAAACGATATAGTCTAGCTGCAAGTAAGTTGTTTCAATAAATTATATAATTAACGAATAAAACTAATAATTTAATTATTTTTTTTTAGAAAAATTAGATTTCCCATTGGAAGATGTATCAAAAGTTGTTGAGGCGCTTGTATGTCTGCTTATTGACTGTACAAAGAATAATGTAAATCTTGTGGAACTTTTATTGAATCATCATTAATCCCTTTATTATTACCTTTATTCAGGTGTCATTTGAAGATTTTGAAACGATAAAAACATTACTCTTTTCCGATGAGAAAATTTCAATCTTGTGGCAGTTTGTAAACAATAAATCCGAGTATGTAAAAGATTTATTGAAGAAAACTAATATTAAAGATCTGCGTTATAGGGACCTGGAATGGAGATTAGAAGCACAAGTAAACATACAATAAGAATAAATAATTAAAAAAAAAATTGTTTTTAAACTTGGAATTTTATTTAAGGTTGCATCCAGATCATCACTGTCCCAAGCAATACCGAAAATAACAATGAAATTATTTTTGGATACGGAGGAATTAAACGAACACAAAGATACATTAAATGTGAATCAACAAAGCTCGTGTAAACAGTATTTACTGCAGACGGATCCAAATAATTTAATTGGTTTGATTAGCGCCTTGGAGCAAGCATTAATCGACTCAAAGACACATCGAACTCGGAACTTTGTTAAAGCATTTCAAAAGCTCAAAGCACAATAATTATTTATACCATATTATATTGTATTTTAATCTCTTTTATAAATAAATTTTACTCCTAATCACTTGATCATCTTTTATTTGGAATAACCTTGTCCTATTCACTCTTTTTTACAGAAAATTCAACGAAAATTTCCTATTCAACGAAAAAAATTTATTTCGCGAAGCATAATTTTGGGATTGTCAGAAACACCATTTTGAGGGTAGTCATTGCACTATATTGGTTGTAACTCGACCAAATCTTCTGCTAGATTTAATATTTTTACGTTTTTTAACTCAGGAATAAATTCTCTAAAAGAATAAAATATATTATTGTAGGTTATGGTACACATTCTATAAACGTAGTGGTCCGGAACATAAAAATTTTCAATTTTTAAGGATTTTCAATAGTTCAAAAGGCTATAACTCGAGAAATAATTTTTTTTAACACTTACGTGTTATCAGAAAACCAATGGAGAAGTTCAGGTAAAGTAACGAATTAAAAATTCTTTAAATAATTTTTCATATGCTCTAGGTTTATTAATGTATAATAGAAAATAAAATTAACATATTTACAATGTCATTATTAATAATATTTATCCGTTTCAATTTTTAATCATTTTAAAGTCGTTAATCAACAGAGGATGCGTCCTGAGAACGATACACCTGCAACACTAATTAATGGTTCAAACGATTTAGTTCTTTTATTCTTGTTTTTGTTTTTATAAAGTTCCTTGCTTATTGGCTGAGTGCTGTTTATGCTGTTGGCCCTTTTTCATCAGACACGGCTGTAACACCAGATGCAACTGATTGGGCATCAGATGCAGGTGCAGATTCATTGCATGCCAATGCTGGGAATCGTTTATACAGAGCAGCTCTGTATTTTGGATGGCTGAATAATAAAGAGATTAGAAAATTAGAAAAGGTAACGAGGAAGTAAATTTGTATTTAAGGGATTCGAAATTACCTGATACCATATACAATAGGATTGTATACGGCGTTAGCTTTGGCAAATAATGATCCCCAGATTGTAGCCAATGGACTAATGGGTGCACTTTCGAACACTCCTGTGTAGTTAATGATCAAATATGGAGTCCAGGCAAAGAACCAAAGAGAAATTGTCATTAAAGCGACCTTAGCTAATTTACATTCAGCGCTTGTGTTGGCTGCCTCTGATGTTCGTAGAGAAGCGACATTCATTTTTTTTGCTTGTTCTCGCATGTTTTTCTCGTGAGCGGAAACAGCCTGTAAAACAATAAAAATGACAGATTTAGGATTAAAAACTTGAAAAAATTCCATAATTTAGATAAATTACCTGAATGATGAAATAGTAAGAGTAGATGATCATGAAGAGTGGCATATAGTAGACGAAGATCGAATAAACCAAGATGTATGATCGGCTGAACCAGTCTTTGTTAAGATAATCTGTACCGCAAGCGGTCATATTACCTTCTGGTACATATCTGTTCCATCCGAAGAATGGGAACAACGTCCATATCATTGAGAATGCCCATGCCAAGAATATACGTAAAAGTGCGCCACTATTCGTCATTGGTTTACCGGATAAACCTTTCACAATGACATTGTAACGATCAAAAGCAATCAAAGTCATAGTCCATATCGAAATGCAACCAAATAGTGATCCAAACATGCCGTACAATTGGCACATAAGTGGTCCAAGTACCCAGGTCTCATGGTAGCAATTAATCACCATAGGTGGTCCCATTGTGAACATCATTAGGAAGTCAGAGAAGGCCAAATTGACCACAAGGAGATTTGAGGGAGTCCGGAGTGTCTTGGTTGTTGTAAAAATATAAACGACGACACCATTGCCTAAATAACAAAATAATTAATTGCGAAAAAATTAAAAAAAAAAAATCTAAACGGTGCTTACCAATCATGGAGACTACTCCAAGTACGCCAATAGTGAAGCCCAAAATAGCGTGCCACAATGGATTCATTGGTGGAAATTGGTACCAATGTGGATCAACCATATGCAACATATTTGGTGGTACCTTATCAACAACCGTGATATTGCCAAAACCAAAATTATTAGTTTGACCGTGTCCCCAGCTGAGGGCATCAAAATGTGGTTCTGCAAAGGCTGCCATTTTTTTATTTTATTTTTTCAATTATTTAATTAATTAATTTGTTATTCCCGTAATTTTTGTTTGTTTTTATTTTTATTTTAATACAATTTTATCCTGAAGTCCTGAAGAAAATCGCTTTTTACACGAACTACTTCAGTCTTAGTTAAAAGATTGCTCGTCGAATGATAATTGTCAACGATGAGACCAAGAAGACAACTCAATTGTATTCGACGTTCCGGTGACTTTTTATAGAAGAATAAAAATATTTTTTTTTTTAATTTAATTTAATTAAATAAGAATTCTAGCGTCTTAAGTATGAATAACAAAAAAATATTTTTTTTTGCTATAATTGGATGAAAAATTTAATATTTTTTCACATAATTATGTTTCCCCCTTTAGTGGCTACGAAATCGCTTAAGCGCATATCAAATTTTTCGTTTTATTTTTGTAAAATTATAATTTCTGTACGTCGGAAGACAAACAAAATATTTTAATACGATTATATTTTAATAACTGAAATCAATAATCTTGCAAAAAAAAAGTGCCCAGACGAAGCACGAATTAGAAGTTTATTTACAGAACATTTACAAAAGAAGAAAGAAACAATTTTTACATTCGCTCATCTTCAAAGCTACTGATTTCCCAATCAGATAATTGTTGCTTCTCATCTTTAATAATCTCTGATGGATTCTTATTTTGTTTTTCGTGCAAATCAAAAATAACCTTTTTCCTTGGTGCTGGTTTTGGTTTAATTAATTCACTTAACTCCAATTCACTGACAGATGATTCTTCCTTTAATTCATTTATGGTCGGAGGTTTCTCAATACTTATCTCTTGCACGGATGTAGATTGTATTGGTTTCCGGATAGGGGATAAAATTAAATCCTCAACAGATTTTTGTAACGCTGAATCATCCATGTCAAATGATAAACGATTCCTTGGTATCGGCTCTATTTTATTCATATTCTTCACGGTTATTATTTCTGGTTGGTTTTGAACATTTTTATTACGATTTAAGAGAATTAGACTTGTCTCTGCCTTTTCTAGATTTGTTACATCTTTTTCAACTGCTTCCAACTTCTCTTTCGGCTTTACTGGTTTTGTTACCTGGATTATTTTTGGACTTTTCTCTATAATAAATGTATTATTAGAGTTTACACTTGCTGAATGATCACTTTCTGCTGATAATTCTTCATTTATGGTTTGACTAACAGACGGTTGTTCCTCTGTTGGTAGGTTCTTACCAACTTTGTTGAGTTTATCCATTGCTAATTTATTAATTTCTGCTGCCAAAGCTTCTCGTGTGCTCTGAAACGTTTTATTCTTCTAAAAAAACAAATAAAATAATTTTAGATAAATTACTGGAATGTAAAGATGATGAAAATTCCTCATTACTTTTTTGCTCAACATCCTTTGTCGCATTAGAGTCTCTGATATTTCGTTATATTTTGATTTTGTTAAATATTTATTTTTCGTACTGATCCCAAACGATGCTAATTTTTTTCCAAAAATCTTTAAAACGTTTTCCTTCTGTGAGACAGCTGAAATTGTAGGTTTAGGCAATAATTTCTTCTCGGGAAGTTTAGCTTTAATTGTGTCAGCCCTAGAAAAATAGTTTTTGTTTGAGAAACAATTTTTTCCATGAATTAAATCTTACCTTGGTGTAGGAATTTTGGATGTTTTATTTTTACCAATCTTCACTTCATTTGGTTCGATTGATTTTTTTACAGAAAACCGTTTTGCTTCGATTTGGGATTTTGCAGCGTTACGCTTTGCGGTTATTTGTTTAACCGGTTGTTGCACAGGAATTTCTTCAGATGATTCTTCTGAACTTTCGTCACTTGTTAAATACTTATCTTCCTTATTTTTTGTGATAATTATTTCCCGAATACTTTTTAGATTTGTCAGTTGCTTTTTGGGTAAAGCATTTACTACGGTTTGCGGTTCATTACGAGGCAGCGAGTTTTTAACCAAATCTTCGATACTTTTTATCTTTCCATCATACTGCTCGTTAATCGTCTTTAGTGTTTCCTTCATTTGATCCTGTGACTGTTTATATAGTTCTTCCAATGACGAATAATGTTGCTTCATCAAACTCATTTCCGATTCATAGTGTTTAATCTCTTTCGAAGTTGGACTGTCCATTGGCTGCATTTTCTCATTGTTTTTATTCGACTGCACACTTAACTCATCCAATTTCACTTTTAATTCATTTATTTCCTCATCATACTTTTTCCTCTCAACAGTTTTCCATTCGTCAAACATGCTAAGTTGTGTCTTGAGCAGCGATGTTAATTCTACTTCGTTACTAACCTGAATACTTGCTTCAACATGTTGGACTTCCTTCTTTTGATTCTCTTCTTCGAAACTACTTTGAACACCAATACTATGAGCATGTGAGTTAGAACTAATATTTTGTTGTTCGTGATTTTTCGGAGTTTTTTCACATGCTTGACAGATCAGTTCTCTATTCCGTTGAACATTCAAGTCTTGTTCCGCAGAATTTAAACGTTCCTTCAGCTGCTTTATTTCCAATTCAAGCTTTATCGTGTTTATCAAATTTATATCGTTATTGATATCGCAGTTTTTCTGTATTTGTTCGTTTTCCCCAGAATGCTTACGCATCATGTGCACCCCCAAAAGATCATAACTGATAAAGTTTTTCGTACATTTGGTACACGGAAATATTGTTTGCTTTTGATTATCGTGCTGTGAATGCTTTTCCTTAACTTCTTGCAGCTTTTCGTGGAATCGTTTATTCAGTTTTTGCAACCGGATATTATCCTTTTAGATAATAAAAATATGAAAGTGAAATTCATGAATATGAGTGTAAAGTAAAAATGGAGGAAACTTACCTTTTGACTTTCAAAAACTGACAAACGTAAATCCGCAACAGATTTATCCAAAAATTGTTTGCAAAAGAGTAAATATTGTACACAGAGCTGCGCAATTTTAAAATATTTGATTATAGCTGGATCTAAAATGCCACTATCCAGAATCGATGATAAAGAAGCGTCAGAAATATGTGGAATTACCGTATCTAGACACTCAAAATCTTTATCCCTTATCAATTTATCAATATCCACGTTGCCTGAAAATAATAAATCGCGTTTACCTTAAATAAATGAATCTTTATGGAAAATAAGAGAAAACTCACTAAACGTTTTCCAATTTGGATCTCTTTCAACACTTTTATTATTACAAGTAAAACCAGATTCTCTGGCAAGTTGGGGAAAATTAAAATTCCACTCATAATTACTTTGAATCGACATTTTTCTGATAATTATTATCTTTTTAAGTTTTTTTTCCTTACCAAAAAAATAAAAACGTGAATGAATCAAACAATACAAATGGTGACTAAAAGAATAAAAACTTCCGTTGCTATGGAAACCTTTGGATGACCAAACATTTGTTATTATTTTCGAAGTAAAGAAATAAAAAAAAATAAATCAATAACACAAATTTAAAGAAAAGAGATTTTATTATAAAATTGGGATAATTTATTATCTAAATTAGCTGAACACTTTTATTTAGAATTAAATCATCAATCAATTTATAAGGCAATAGATGAATGGAATTATTAACCAGAGTAACTTCCTCGTCATTATTTCCAATGATGACAGCTGGAACTGAAATAGGAAGAAATTTTTATTATCTTTTTAAACAAAATTATTTTGAATAAACAAACCGGAAACATTTGCTTTGAGGAAGACGTGACTCATTTTATTTGGCATCATAACTCGTTTATTTTCACTATGCTTTTGTAAATTCCCAGGCATATGTTTCAATGCCATTTGCTCCAAATAACTTTCGATAGACTCGTGATACTGTTTAGCATACAATAGTTCATTTTCAGATAATCTCTTGTCACCTTCATCGCGTGCTTCTTCTTCTTTTAATATGTGCAATGTGTAGGATTCAATTTTACTAAGGCGGCACCGTAGATAACAAGCAATTATGTAACGAATTCTTTCAACTTCCATTCGGTGAATGATTGATCGAAAGTCGTTTTTATCTATTTGTTGCACTACTTCTTCCATGTGCGCTATTTGTCCTAACATTAACTCCAGCATATCAGTTTCATAGGGGAGGATTTCTGGCGCAAATCTTTCATTTAACCAGGCATTTTCAATGTTATCTAAAACCTAAGTAAGCATTATTAAGTAAATTATTAATGAACAGAATATTAATGTGTATACTTTTCTGGCAGTAATTGGTTCCTCATTATCACTTAATTCTTCATCGGAACTCATTTTTACTGGGAATGTTTATTTAAGGTTAGAAATGCAAAGTTAAAAACATAAACAAACGAAAAAAAGTCAAAAAGTGATAACAATTCACAATAGCCAAGTATTGTCATGTCAACAAAAATTAGCTTTGACGTTTGGTATCAGCATGTGCGCTAAATAAAAATTTATTTAAACCAAAATAATAATTAAAAAAATAATTTAATTAATTAACAAAATGACTGATATTGGCCAATTACATTTTAAAAATGTTGTTGAAAATATATTTAATAGATGGACAGCATTAAAAATAAGTGTAGAGCATGGTGCAGGAGGAAAATCTGGTCATCAGGTAAAACTAACCTAAAACGTTTTTCCAATTTTTTTTTATTAAACAAAATAAATTTTGAATTAATTTGTAGACAGCAATAGAGATCATGGATTATATTACAAGATTTTGTTTAGAAAATAATGGGGTTGGCTATTATGAAATAAAAGATGCATTAGAAGAAATAATGGATCAAGAATTTAACACAATTTGTGATGATGGTTCCATTGATGGTAATTTTATAAATTAAACTATTTTATTAACGTTTTGTGTTTAAAATAGATTTTATTTTATTTTCTAGAAGTAAGTAATTACTTGGTAAAATATTTAAATCTATGCAAAGAGAATAGATTCGATGAGATAAATGCAGATTTTTCAAAAATGCCTACTTGTCAAAATTGGCTTGTGCCTGGTGCTAAAATTAATTACACGCCTAATGTGGATTCGTCAAGTGACGAGGAAGATGATGATGATGATGAAGGTGAAGATATGGATCAAGATGATGGTAGCATAATGGGACCAAGCAGTAGTGGCTCAACCACAGTTATGATTGAAGAAGATATTGATCCTGGTTGGACGGTTGTAAATACCAAACATAAAAGAAAAAATTTTAGTAATAATAAATAAAGTTTAATTTATTTTCTTATTTTATAATTAATTAATTATTTTGTTTTTTTTTAATTTTCTTAATTCCAAAAATTCTAATTAAATCAAAAAATTCGTTATTCTGACGTTTTAAATGTCAGCCAAATGTCAAATTTTGTTATCAAAGCCAACAGGTTGGATTTGATTGTTTCAGTATATTTCGGCTGAATTTAATTCTAAAAAAATCGAAATAATGGAAATAAATTTTAATGAAATTTGCTGTGTTTGCTTAAATAATAATGTTTCACTAATTAATTTATTTATTAATGGTGATCAGTATGAGTTAGATAAGAAGTTAATAGACGTTGGAAATATTGAGGTTGAAATTCTTGTTTACATTAATTTTAACGTCGATGTTCTGTAATTAAATCTTTATTAATTCCAGAATAATGATTTAAATGGTTTACCAGCGAAATGTTACAACGGCATTTGCGAATACATGATGGCAAGAAAGAGTTTGAATGCACTATTTGTAGAAAGGAAATTGATAGATCTAGTCATCTTACAATGCATAAGGGAACACATACCGGGGAAAAGAAATTTATGTGTTCAGAGTGCCCCAAAAGTTATTATCTATCATCAAATTTAAAAGATCACATGCGATTTCATATTGGTGAGAAACCATTTTTATGTCTATTCTGTGCAAAATGTTTTAATAGATCTGGAAATTTATCTGTGCACATTAAAATTCATACAGGTGAACGGGCATTCAAGTGCACAACATGTTTACAGGTAAATTAAAATAAACTTTATATATTTTAAATTGTATTATATTTGCTTGACATTTGTAGGGTTTTGTTACAAAAAGAGTGCTAGAGCAACATATGACAGTTCACACTGGTGAAAAAAAATTCAAATGTGATATATGTTTTTCTCAGATGGCACATTTAAAACGGCACAATAATACTCATAAATAAATAAAATAATTATTATTATTTCTAATATTTATAAGAATAATAAATAATAAATTATTTATTTAATTATAACGAAAAAAGTAAATAAATGTTAATTTCGAAAAATTAATTTTATTTCATTATTTCGATAGTGAAGAAAGTACACAGCCTAACAATGTATATATAATTTAGCTGTCACAAATAATACAAATAAGTATAATTTTGATAAAAAAAAAATAAAATATAAAAAATTATAAAACAAGTGAATTTGTACAAAGATTAATTATATATTTTAAGTAAATAAAATAAATAATATTTTAGTAAATGAAAGCAATAGCATAGTAATAAATATAATAATATAAAAATAAAAGTATTTCCAAAAGTAATGTGGAAAATATGTCTTGGCCACAAAATTGGACACACAATTTAGCACCTGCACCAGTATCAAATCCATCGATATCAACAATACCACATATACCTGGTGCTGCTGTTAATCCTTATGTTAATCCATTACAATATCAATCACTGCCTCCGGAACAACAATTTGCATTACAACAAAATTGGCAACAATGGCAAACTTATCAACAACAATACGCTCAATGGCATGCTCAATATGGCGAACAGGCAAGGATATTTATTGAATTTTTTTTTCATTAATTGTGTAATAATTATTTAATAATTTTAGTATCAAAGAGAAATGCAGGCAAAGTTTGGCCAATCAGTAATACCACAAATGAGTCAGGTTCCACCACTGCCACCAAATGCACCAGTTCTTCCACCACCGCCACCACCAGAAGAACCACATGAAATGCAAAAACCTCCACCACCAAATATGTTTCATAATACTTTACCAGTAACATCAACAATGCCACCATTAATATCATCAACGCCCAATGATGGTAAATTTATAATAAAGATTTATTTTTTTGGAACTTTTTTTTTAAATTAATTTTGATCTATTTGATAGGTGGATTTCTACAGAGAAATATTACGGATGACAACAGTAATCAAAATTCCAACTTTAAACAAAACAATATGTATAATCAAAGAGGAAATGATTGTGGTATAACGAGAGGCAATCAAAAACCTCGTTGGAATGAACGAAGTTGGCAAAACAGTACCTTTAATAATAGCAATATTAATCCTAATCCTAGTAATATTAATAATAATAATAATACTAATAATAATGTAAGAAATGATAATGAGATAAGCAACGAAAACGCAAAATATGATAATCGAGGATATAACAATAATAATAGCAATAATAACCGGGGTGTAAATAGGCGCGGAGGATTTAATGGAAACAAAAGAAACTTCAATCAAACAAGGGATTTCCCTGAATATTCAAACGATATGAAAAATATTGGAAGAATCGATATTGGAATTGCAACAAACCAGCGAACAAACGACAATAAAATTCAATCACAATTTGTGAATCATTTACCTGTGATGGATAATAGAAATATTACGAATACCGTTTGCAATGAATCTGGAATTGATAAAGATAGTCCCGAAGAGAAACTATTTGATGACCAATTTAAAAAATGGGAAGATGAATTTAATCGATGGAAACGTGAAAATGCAAATCATCCGGATAGGCAAGCGTATGCAGAGTATGAAATGAAATTTGAAGATTGTCGAAGGAAATTATTGGAACGTAGAGAGCACATGCGAAATAAAAAATTGGAAGAGAAAAAGCTAAAGAATCTGAATTTAAATCTTGCAAACTCAAATATTAGAACGGATATATCGTTAACAAATTTTAATACACCACCGCCGAATATTCAAAGTCACATAGTACATCCTCCAGCTTTTATAGAACCCAATAAAGAGAAAATACAAAATAAACAGGGACCAGAAACCACATCGTTTAATTTTCGTTCGGATAATGTTTTTCAAAAATCTTTTTCTAGTGATATTTTCAAATCAAATTGTAGTGTCGGTATTCCGGGTTTAGATTTGGTTGTTCCTAGTCAAGATGAGGAAGAACGAAGTGAGAAATTAGATTGTGAAGTAACAGAAGTTATAAATCTAATTGATGAGCCAGTTGTTCAACAATCACATCAACAGAAAAAATTACTAGCAGATCCCATAGTTACTGTTTCACCAATAGAAGCTGCCACCCCAAAAATAAATCCACAAATTGATAATAAAATGAAACCGGATTTTGATGTTATTTCTAGGAATATTAATACTCTTTTGGGTGATCCAAATTTATTAAGTTTATTAAGCAAGGTAGCGGATACAAAGAATCTCACTACGACGCCAAATGTATTGCTTAATGCGATCAGTAATACGATTAAACAGAATGATCCAGCTTTAGTAACAAATGTTAATAATAATAATAATAATAATACTGCGAGCTCATCTAATAATAATAAGTCAAATAGCAATTTTCCATCATTTCGTAATGATCAAATTGGTAATTTTGATCGGATAGGAAATGATGATGGGAAAAATTATAAAGAAACACAAAACACAAATAACAATTCTTGGATGCATAGTTTTAGTAATAATAGAGAGAATAATAATAATAGTGGTAATAATAATAATAATAGAGATTATAATAGAGACAATAATAATAGCAGGGATAATGGTTGTAATCAGTGGAATTACAATAATAGAAATGAGGATCGTTGGAATAATCGAAATATGTATTCCAATAATGATAGTAATGATTCTAGATTTGATTATCGAAATCGTGACCAGAACCAGAGATCATATAATGGTCATCAAGGTTTTGATTCCACCTTGGATAATAATTATAATTCTGGTAATTTTAATCGTATGCAATCAGGTTCAAGCATGGATTCGGATCGATATAATAATATGATGAATGATCGCTATGACAATATGAATAATGATCGGTATCGTGATTCTGGTAATGATCGATATGGAAATAATGATCGTTATAGAGATAACGATAGATATGGTGATTCAGATGATAGATTAAGCCGATCTTCGGAAAATAATTTTAATCATTACAATAATAATGGGAAAAATAGTAATTATGATCGTTATAATAACGATGATGGTGAATTTTTTAAGCCAACACATGTAATTGATTATCAAAATAAGTCACAAAAAGTTAATAAAACGATGGTTTCATCACCATGGGATGATCTTGATACATTAACCCCATCAAAAGTTGTTGATTATGGACATAAAAAAACTGCCACACTTATCAAAGGTATTTTTAGAATTGTTTATGTATTTGATGATTGCATTTTCCTTCTTTTTTTTTTTTTTGTATTTTATTATAGACAAAGATAATGATTTTATGCCAGTAAAAACATTTGACTATGGTCATTCATCGTCGATAATAAAAAAGGAAGAGGCCATTGTACGTCCCATGGTACATACAAAACATGATGATAATATAATAAAAAGCAAAGAAAACATGAATAATATCGATGGTTTAAATAATAAAAAACGGAAAAACAGTTTAACGACGTCAATGAATAATAAAAAAATAAAAAAAAATGTAAAAAAATAATTAATTTAATTAATAATAATAATTATAATAAACCCTTAAAAAATAATTAATTTTTTTTTCTTATTCTTTTCTTCTCTTTTCTGCTTCTTTTCTTTTCTGTTTTTTTTTTCTTTATCTTTATAGCAAAATAAATTTAGTAAAAAAGTCCAAAAACAATATGAATACAAGAATGAATTAATATATCCCTGTAAATGGGTATTAATAAATGATACAAGAACACGCCCTGGATTACCAACAAAACGTGGCAAACGTGGTAATAAAAATAATTTAAAAATGGAAAAATTAAAAAATTTTAATGAAAATAATAATAATAATACAAAGGATATTGTTAATATGCAAATAAAGGATCTTATAATGAGTGTACAAAATGTTTGTAATAATATAACAAAACCATTAGAGGACGATTTAGAAGAAGTATCATCAAATGAAGATGTGTAGGTTTTTTTTTAAATTATTTAATTTAATTGTTGGCGAAATACAGAATAATAAATTAAAATTTTGTTTTTATAGAAATGAAGCGAAAATTACTGATATTGAGGATATAAGTGATAATGAAGATAATTTTATTGATTTCGATGATGATGATGATGATACAGTAAATGGTGATAATAATAGTGGTGGTGGTGTTGATAAATCAGAAACAAAAATAATTGAGAAGAAGGAATTAATTCAGATAACATTGATGAAAAATACAATAAATATTGATGATATATTGTTGATGCCAGGCAGAAAAGTACGACCAATCAGGTAAAATAAATTTATTTTTATTTAAATAAAGAATAAATTATTTTGTGATTTTTAGAATTGTGATAATAATGAGAGGACCACCAGGTAGTGGTAAATCGTATTTAGCAAAACTGATAAAGGATAAAGAAGTTGAAATGGGTGGATCACCACCACGTTTATTAAGTATCGATGATTATATAATGACAGAATGTGAGGAAGAAGATGATAATATTGAAAATGCTGATGATGATGATGAAAAGGATAAAATAATAAATACAATTGAAATAGAAAAATTAAATAAATATAAAACGTTAGAAGAGAAATGCTTACAATATTTAATAAAATCATTTAAAAAGACAATCACCGATCGTTTATTTGATTTTATAATTGTTGATTGTATTAATGGAACATTAAATCATTATAATGAATTTCATAATTATGCGAAAAATTTTGGCTTTTGTGTAAGAAATCTTTTTCACACATATTCACAATTTAAGTTAATTAATTTCATGTTTTTAATTAAATAGATTTATACATGTGAAATGACACATGATGTAGAATTATGTGCTAAACGTAATTTACACAATCGTACCGTTGAGGATATACAGGAAGTAATTAATCGTTGGGAACAAACACCTGATAATCATATAAAAATAAATTATAAAAACATATTTATCGTACAAAATGTTAAGGAAATAACAGAGATTAAAGATGATACAGAGGTAAATGTTTTTTTAAATAAAAAATATTCATTTTAATAATTAAAAAAAAATTGTTTTTATCCAGGAAAAATCATTGGAAAAATTGTGTGAAAATTCAAATGAATCAACTAATATGGATAAGGATAAAAATGATAATGAAAATGAAAATGATAATGATAATGATAATGTACAGGAGGTGAGTTTAATTAATTAATTAATTTTTTTTTATGGTTTTTCTGCATTTTATTTATACGAAAAACAAGTACGGAAAAATAGAAACTGGGTGGTTTTACGGATAATGGTGACTAATTTGCGTTAGGCTTTTTTCTTTTTTGTTGTAATTATGCCATGGATTATTGTAATTCCCTGGTGTACTAAAAACTATTTGTGAAAAAATAGTATTTTGCGGTGAAATTTAATTAACGCTTGTAATCTGATTTTATGGGAGTTTTGTTAAGAAATTTTTGTTTGTTTTTCTTAATTAAAACAACTACCCCGCAATGGAGTTTTACTTCTTTTTTTTTTTTCTTTAATTATTTATTTTGCTTGCGTTAATTTAATTAATTAATAAAAATTATTCAGTCAGTTTTGTAAGTTTTTGTCGTTGGTTTTAAATGGGTGTTTGTTTGTGGGTTAAGGGTGGGAAAAAGACTTTTTTTTTTTGTGATTAAAAAACAAAAGAAAAACAAAATCTTTATTAATTAAACAAAAAAAAATGAATTAATTAAATTAATCACTGGCATAATATCTATGCTAGTTCGGATTATTCAAGAGTAAATGGGAGACCGGTGCATCAGAAATGAACTTAGGTTTGTAATTTTTATTTTATTTATTATTTTTCCCCCTTATTTTTTTTCTACTGTCTTAATTAATTTTTTGATAATTCACTTGAATAAAAAATATTTCAAAAAAAAAAATAAAAAAAACGCTTCTCTGACGTTTTACTTTCATTTAATCAAATTTAATTCGTTGTTAATTAATTTTGTGTTTTATTTATTTAATTGTTTTATAGCAAGGCTTGATGGCATCAGTAAGCCGTTGCGGCATACAACTATAGAAGATTACTTACAATTGGATGGATGGGAACCGTCTGTATCAAATAAAAGTGGACAAAAAAGAGTAAATGTCTACTCCTTGATTTTTCTGATTGCTATTTTTTTCGTTTTGATTTATTTTTTGTTTATTAATTAAATTTAAAATTAAAAAAATAAAGGTACGATGGGCTGATATTGAGGAGAAACTTGCACAGGATAAAATGCGTGCAATTGGTTTTGTTGTTGGACAAACAGATTGGAATCGTATGATGGATCCAACACAGGGTGGAAGTGCATTAACACAAACCAAATATATTGCACGAATTAAAAAATAATTTTTATTAACGTTTTTTTTTTTTTTGCTTTCATTACTTTTCTAATTAATCACGTTAATTAATTTAATTTAATTTTTTCTTTTTTGTAAATAATTCAATGAACGAAGTAATAAATAAAAACAAATAAGCAATTTCTGTTAATTTTTGTGTCTTCTAAATTAATTTAGTGATTTTTTTTTATAAAAATCGAATTTAGCGTTTTATCAAATGAAATTTAATTAATTAAATTATATAAAAAAATTAAGAAAACTTTGTATTATCCCTTATATAAATAAATAAAAATAATAAAAAATAAAAAAATTCCTACCCTGTATTACGGGGTTTTTATTTTACATCTATTTAGTTGCACAGTGTTTCTGGGGGTGGTTTTTTGGTTTTATTTTTAAAAAATTATCCGTAATAACTACGTTTCTAGCTAATCTATGTTTTGTTGTTAAAATAGAAAACTACGGAGTAATCCATAAGTAGATTAGAATTTGTGTTTGTTTTTTTCTTTTTTTTTTTGAAATGGTCACTTGCGAAATAATCGGTTTAAATAAATAAAAATTATTGACGTAAGAAAATATTTTATCTATTTAAAAATGTATAAATTTGCTAGTGAAATCGGTTTTTTATTTAACAAGAAAACTAATTACTTAATTAAGCTTTAATTTTGTTTGTTTTTAAACATCACTTAATAAATAAATCACCAGTCTTGTTGGTGGTTAAACATTTTATTTTCTTTCCGCAACAAAAAAAAAAAAAAATTTTACATTCTTCGTTCACGAATGACACATCAATTGAATTAAAATGAAAGAAAGAGGAAAATAATAAGAAGTTCTTTTTTCTTTATTATTATTTATTTTAACTTAACTTAAGAAAATGTCATTCTTGAAGTACATAAGCTTTTAGTATAAAAGATTCTTTTCATAGCTTATGTCTAATCCAGTATTTTTGTTCTATAGAAATCACCAAACACAATTGTTGTGTTTCGTAATTATTTTACTTTCTTTCGTTTTCTTTTTTTTTTGTATTATTGTTGAGTTAAAACATACACACACACACTCACAGGACATGACAGTGTTTTAAAAAGAAACCTTATTAAGTGGATTTAATCAATCAATCAAACAAAACACAAAAAAAAAAAAGAAAACTTTAATTTTAAAATGATTAAATATAAAAGCTTTGTGAAACGCACCAAAACGGAATTTTTTATTTTTTTTAACTTGAATTACCAGGGTTTAAACCTCTATAATTTGCAAAAAAAATAAATAAATTTTTCTTTTAAACGATTATTATTAGATAATTATATTAAATTAATTTTTTGAATAAATAATTAAATTGAAAGAAAAATCAAAATTACATCGATTAAAGTTTGTTTTGTCTGCACTGATGAAAATGTATTTAAGGAAAGGAATTAGATTATCTTACTTAGTTTATAATAAAATGAAAACCGTTAAAGCACATTTAAAACGTATATTACGTTGTACACCGTGTACAAATATTGATAATAATTATTTAAAATATTCAAAATTTGCATTAAAATTTATTGGTATATGGCCGGATAGTATAAAAATTAATTTTTTATCATTAATACGTGTTTTATTTGGTATAATGATAATATTTATTGCATGTATTTGTGAATGGTTATATGGTTTAATTAATTTAAATAATTTACCATTGGCATTAGATGCATTTTGTCCGGCATCGACAAAAATTGTGACCGCAATCAAATTATTGATATTACTTTATCAGTATGATAAAGTTAAAAAATTAATTATATTAATAAAAGAATTAATACAGAATGGTACGGGAATATCACTATAATAATAAAGAGTTTTTTTTTTAATTAAAATTACTTTTATTTTTACTAGAAAATGATCCAAAATCAATTGAGATAAATAATAAAATTATCAATTTTAATAATATTTTTATATTATCATTGGGTTTATTTACAAGTATGACCGGATGTATGTACGTTTTAAAACCAATTATTATTATGTTAACATCGTTTGGGAATAAATTAAAACGTGAATTACCGTTTAAAGCTGTGTAAGTTGGACTGTTAATTAATTACTTTATAATTTTAAAACGATTTTATATTTATAGATTTCCGTATAACGCATATATAACACCATACTATGAGCTAACCTATATATTTCTATCATATTCTGGTTTCTTAACAATGTTTGGTATTATCGGTATGGATGGATTATTTATTGGACTTTGTTTATATATTGGTGGACAATTTAAAATAATAAAACTACAAATAAATTCATTAATCGAAATGGAATTTGGTAAGTACACAGGAAATTACTTTTTTTTCTCTATTTTTAAGTCAAAAAAAAAAAAATAATCTTTATCTTTTAACCAACAAAGGGGATACAACAACACGACTTAAATTCACTGACGATGAAAATAAAATAATTTTTAATAAATTAAAAATAATTATTCAAAGACATATTTTCACAACGAATTTGTGTAAGCACATGGTGCAGCTTTTTACTGTTAATGTCCTCATACATTTTTTATCAGCATCGTTTGTTATATGCATAAGTAGTGTCGACTTAATTTTGGTAAAAACAAAAAAAAAACATTAAAATTTATTTAATTATTTAATTTATATCGCCTCCTGTTTTTTTTTTTTTTTTTATTTAATTAAATAAACAGGCAGATGGTATTGCAACACTTTTGTATTTTAATTATTTAACAGCAGCAACATTGCAATTGTTGGTTTATTCAGTTGGCGGGACATTACTCATCGAAACAGTAGAGAACAAAATTTATCTGTTTATTATGGTTGAGGTTATAATTATACATAAACCCATTTTATTTTAAATTCATTCCAGAGTACGGATGTATCACAGGCTGTTTATTTTTTTGAATGGTATAAATGTAATAAAGAAATAAGGAAATTACTGTTGATATTCTTAATGCGTTCACAGCAGGAGTCTTGTGTTTTTGTACCATTTTTTAAAGCATCACTGCCAACATTCTCCAGAGTAAGTCCTATCTTAATCTTGTTAGGTTTTTAAGTTAGATCCGGTATTAATTTTTTGGTTTAACCAGTTCTGTTCTGTTCATTAAAATTCCGTTTTTAATTAATTAAACACAATTACGAGAGAGAGAGAGATGAGAAATTTTAAAGTTTTTTTTAATTTTTTTTTCCGATTAAAGATTAAACTTTTGTATTGTCCGTATGACATTAAATAATAAATTATTTGTTAGTAAAAACAATTTCAGTAATAGTTTACATTTAATAATTAATGATAATCATCGTACTTTATTTAACTTAACTTAACTTAACTTAACTTAACTTAACTAAAAAATGAAACAAAAGAAACGATAAAAACTTTGTTTAATGTTTGTAAAAGAAGTTAAAACGAAAAAAAAAAAAAATGAAGAAAAAAGTTCAATATAATCGGAGGTAAATTTAACACCTTATTAGTTTTTTGTTTGTTGTTGCTATAAACCAGAAAAGTTTAATGTAATGTTGCATTAAAACTGTCAACATATTACACTGGAAGTTGTTATTTATTTTATTATTTTATTGATAGAAGCAACACACAACGCAACACACAACACACAACACAATACAACATGAACTATAAACGTGGAAGTTTTTGCCTTTATTTTAATTTTACTTTTGTTATTATTTTACTCTGTTCTCCAGAGCTTTTTTTTTATTAAATATAGATTCTAAAAACTATGAAAAAAAAAATTATTTTACATTAATCCACCCTATTTTCTATCGTTGATTACAGATATTAAGCACAGCGGCCTCGTATATAACACTTTTGAAAACATTCCTATAAAGCTTTTAATTAATTTTTTTTTGATAGTTTAATTACTTAATTAAAGTATTAATCAATCAACTGTAATAATAATTATGGGTTTAATAAAGTAATAAATTTTTTTTTAATGAATTCACGCTTTCATTCTTTCTTTATATTTTTTTTTTAATGTAATTTTTATCAAGTACTCTGGCATATTGGGATTATTGTTATGTATTTGAGCTGTGTGGTATATTTTTTTTTTTTATTAATAATTCAATTTAAAAAAATTAATTTATATATTATATATTTTGCAAGTAGGATAAATACTCGATAATTTGTAAAAATTATTAAACAATTAGTTGTTGATGGGGTTGTTTGAAGTAGATGTATGTAAATATATTTTTTTTTCCAGTCGTATTTAAAGTGGAGTGAATTTCACATAATTTTTATATCATAAAATAAAAAAAAAATCGATAAAACTTTTTTATTTTTATCGCTGAAATACTAAAAAACTTGATGCTTTTTTTGTTTGCTTGTTTTGTTGTGGCTATGACTTTAAAAAATATAAATTTTTCTATTGGTTTTATTTGTTTTATGTAGCTCCTTGGAGACATTTTATTTAAATCTTGATTAGTTATTAGTAAGATGGATATCTAACCAATTTTTATAACCATCGTGCAAATAGAAAATTTTGAAAGTTTCTCTGATTCTGTTTGTATTAATTCAACAATAAATATCGTTCGTCGTTGTCGTAGTCGTTGTCTCACAAGAAAAACTATTCACCATTCTACTGATTTATATAAATAAAAATAAAAATTAAATAACTTTAATACAAATAAATAAATAAATAAAGTTATTAAAAAAGTTTCGTCTTCTTTAAATTTATTAAACAAGTGCAGAAAAGAAGGAAAAAAAAAAGTAAAAAAAAAAAGCACCCAAAAACCATTGAATAACTGAGTGATAAAGTTTCACATTAGTTATAAAAGGTAACTGACATTAAAACGTGTTTATGACTTTTATATTCGCTTGTTGTGATTTTCACAAACCAAAAAAAAAAAAAAAAAACTTAAAATTTCAAGTAAAAGCTCATTAAAAATAAAGTTATTAATTATTAATACTGCTTAGATTTCTCGTAGTTTGTATTTTATGTAAGTATGTTGATATGTTTGAATTTTATAATCCTTTATTTTAATACCACATTTAATGATTGATTAAATATGAAAAAGGGTTTTTTTTTTCTGTCACAACAAAACACAAACAAGCAACCACCATACCGAAGATTTAAATATTTAAATCAGTCAAAAAGATTTTCTCTCATAAAATCATAAAAACTAAAACTCATTTTCATTAATTTATCTATCGAAATCTATTTATATTTCTACATAGAAATAATTAATTTTCAATTTTGTACAAAAAAACATATGGATTTTAGAGTTAATGCTTTTTGGTGGTGACTAATTAAATATATATTTTTTTTTTTGCTAATAATGTCACGTTTTATAAGATCTGTATCAACATGACATTTCTACGTCTAATTAAAGAAATTTTATTATTATTAATAATACAGACAGATAGATAACTAATGTTGTGTTGTGTAACGGGGTGGCTTTTTGTTATTATAATATACACAAAATTATGGTTAATGGTTATAATATTTTTTCCCCTATTAAACATATATTATATTTCAATATTCAATTATAAATATCATTGGGAATTATTAACAGAAAATCACAAAAAAAAAAAGAGAAGAAAATTTAATTAAGCAACTTTAATTGGAAATTTACAATTAATTGTTTATTTCCAATTAAATGTTTTTAACAGATAAAAGCTTTATCTCTTTAACCCGTTTATTAAAAAATAAAAGAACTTTTTACTTTACATACTAATAAAAGGTTATTCCACCCAGAATTTTAATGTAATTTATTATTTGTAAAATACTGGTGGGTGGTGGGTTTTTCTTTCCTTTTTTAAAGTATTTTGTTAGTACAAATGTCAGTAACATTGTCTTCTTAAGTAGATTTTAATTGTTTATAAAAGTTTTTTTTTTAAACTGTTTTAACTGTAAATAAAATTAAATGCATTTTAGAAAATTACATTATTAATATTTTTCTAATGAATTTTTAATACATTTAATCTGTGCTTCTTTGTTTTACTTTATATAAATAAAATAATAATGTTTGCATGTCTTATTGTAATATTTGTTTAAAGAAAAATTGCACGAGTCATTAAAGCTATGGTTGGTGATGATGATGGCGATGATAATAATGATGATGGTAAATGGGGTGGTTTCAGATAAATAGAATACAACTTGTTCCTCTTTTATCTTTGATTGTATTTATTTTCTAATGTAATCAAATAAATTTCGCTATATATAAACCTTTTTTTCTTCATTTACCAGAAAGAAAAGATTCCAAAAGCTTGGTGAAGAAAAAAAATTTCTTTTTCTTATTCTTTATTAAGGTTAACAAAAAGCTTTTTTCTTTCTTTTGTATTCTTTCAAAGCAATTATTCACTTAAAATGTTTATTTTCTTTGTAAAATATAAATGTGAAAATAATAAATAACGGATTAGTTTGATTTTACAATTATTTTATTTTTTTTTGTTATTAATAACAAGTGATTTACAGATTAAAAGCTGCCTTAAGTAATTCTTTTTCTTTTTTATTATAATAATAATAAAACGATATTTCTATTTACTTATTTTATGTAAATAATTAACAACGAAAAATTATCTTTATTCACAGAAAATATTAATTAAAGCTTTAAGCTTGTTTATTGAATTATTCGAAGGTCAATTCAAATTTCTGTTTTTGATACTGAGTGAGTTACATGCTGAATTGAAAATTTGTTTTATAAAATATAGTTGCCTTAGGCTATACTTGAAATAAACTAAACTTAGTGTACTTAATGTCTGGAATACGGAAAGCTTATACAGTTGTGCTTTAAACGTACTATTTGATTAACGTTAGCTTTTCAAAATTAGCTAACGCGTAAGCCTTAAAAAACTCTGTTATAACAAGTAGTATAAACGAAAGCTTACACAACAAGTAGCTTAATTTAAAATAAACTTTAAGCTTTTATACACAAAGAACTCTTTTTTTTTATTTTAATCATAAAAAGCTTTTGTTGCTATTTATGTTGCATAACTTTTCTCTATTAGATAAACATTTTTTTTTGTTCTTGCTGCTGCTTTCTTATTTTTAAATTAAAGAAAATTGATTGAAAAAATGTGTAAATTCCTTTTGTGCTATTAATGTTGGAAAATTGTTTGATAATTTGTTGGTGACTAGTGGGTATCGGGTGATAAGAAGACGCAATGCTATGATAAACATTAAATTTCTACCAAAAATTTATCATCAACTGTTTTTATTTATTTTTTTTCTTTGTAAATTATAATAAAATTTATTATATATATTTTTTTTTTGTTTTTTGGGTGATAAAATTTTATTATTACATAATGTGTAAATACTTTTTTGCCTTTTTTAATATAAATAAATAAATGTCTACTGTTATTTTTCGGTATACAATTTTGTTTACATTTTATATTTCTCATTACGTTATTATTATTATTATTTTTATTAATATTTATTTAGTATTCAGTGTCATTTATTATGTACAAAAAATATTAATAAAAATTATTTTCTTTATTATTGTTATAAAAGTAAATAAATAAATAAATAAAACAGACGAGAAAAAGTTGAAGAAAGGAAAGAAAACAAGAAAAATTGTGCATCAACGCAAAGTAGAATTACTCGAAAATTCATTTTTTTTTTGTTTGAATAAATTTTAAATGTTGAACAAAAGCTTATTTCTGTGTGCTATTTGGCAAAAAAAAAAAAAAAAAAATCCATTTCCTTTACTAATATTAACTTAAATATTTTACAATGTAATAAACTTTCCAATACCAGGGATAGGGGTGGCTATTGTGTTATTGATTTGAATATTTTAAAAAAGTTTTATAATTTATATTGAAAGTAAAGGGAAGTAAACAGTTGTTTCTTCAATACCTTTTATTTATTTATTTTAATTACAAAATAGCTAAAAGCTTTATTAAATAATGTCAATGACTGACAATAAGTCATAAAAATGTTTCAATCAATATAAGATGCTATTTGTGTAATAAATAAGAGACAGAATCTCCTTGTTAAATGCGTTGAAAGAAAGTCTTTAACCTTAATGTAGGTTATTTTGACATCGTACTGTATTTAGTCATTTATTTTATTAATTAATTATATTTTAAATGCTTTTTTTTGATATGATTAAAAATCATTTAACGCACTTAAAAACAACATGAAAGATTTTTTTATTTATTAATTAATTAATTTGTTAATAAATTTTTTGTATTTTGACGCATAATTTTGTTGAATCTTGTACATTCCAACATTATTTACTAGAACTACTAGACGACTACAGAAAACGAATAAACTTTCCTAACATAATGACTGCATTCCATCTAAACAACAGCAAAAAAAAACTTTCAACGCTTAATCGAAATTTAATGTTAGGAGCACACAAACACGTTTAAATAATAAACTTTTTTTAATAAAGCTCAATGGAAAATTATTATTTCGATAAAAAAAAAAAAATAAAAAATTCTTTATATGATTGCGACAGGAAAGAAAAATATTCATAGGAGTGTGAATAAAATAAGAAATTTATTGTCTGTATTATTATTATTATACATAGAATGTATATGATATTTGAATACATAAAATATGTCATCCGGTTATTTGATTTCTTTATAAACAAAAAAAAACTTAAAAATTCGGCAACACTCAAAACCTCTTAAAACGTATAGAACTCCCGAGTTATTCTAAAAAATATTAAATTTCTGTCAGCCTTAATAATATTAAATTTTACAAAGATTATTCGTAGTTATTTTGTGTATTTTTCCGGAGTACCATCGGTTATAAACTAACATCATCATCAAATATAGAATTTAATGTAAAATTTCAGGAATTTTCCGGCATACAAAAACGTAAGTAAATTTAAAAAGTTTAACCAAAAGTGTTTAGCATATTAAAAAATAAAATAAAGAAAATTATTGCTTTGAGTTACCGTAAAAAAAAAGAAAAAGATCTTTTTTTCCCTATCATTGGGTTAGTAATAATGTGTCGTCGTATCATCTACACATTAAAATGTCAGTAGAGCTGGAATAAAAAAATCAAAGCAATGACGACAACCAAAAGTTTTCTCTTTCTCTTTGTGTATGTGAATGGGAATGTGAATGAAGATATATTGACTGATGTAATCAGAATTCTTCTATTTATTATATATAAAAAAAAAAAAAACATTTTATTTTATCATTTTTATGCTATTTGCTTTACTTTCTGGTTGTGATCTGTATGCTTTTTGCTTGTATTATTTTAGTTTTAGATATTAAAGCTTTCTGGTATATCCTTGTGTTAGGTTTTCTTCCTTTTTTTTTTTAAACAGAAAACATTAAAATGAACTTTTCAAAGAAACATAAAATATTATTTTTATGATAGGTATTTATAGAGTTTTTTTTTTTTCATTTAAAACTACAAAAATGCATTTTTATGTCAAACATTTTCCTATTTTTTTTTTTTTTTTCTTTTTAGAGCTTTTTTTAAATGAAAATTTATGTTTCGTTTAGAAAAACACGCAACACATGAATGTCAGTTAAACAATTTTTATTTTCTTTTCATTTAATTTACTTATTTTATTCAAGCTTTGCTTTAGATTAAGCTTCTTTTTTTTCAGTTGTTTTAATATGAAAAAAAAAAAAAGAAGAATTTTTCTTGTTATCTTTGTTTAACATTTTAATAAAGTGCCAGTGTGACGTTAGACTTTGTCCATTTAATTAACTAAGTGGGTTTTTATTATTATAATTTGAATTAATTAAATTTTTTTTTTTTAATGAAAATGTTAATTAATTTTGCGTTTTTTAAGTGTGCAGCTGGTTATTTTAGTGACATTTATTTTTTGGTTTTAATATGAGGAATAAATTTTACTTTTAAGATTTTCTGGTGCCCAAAGTACACCATTTTGAGTGTAGTAATCGAAGGAAATTTAATTTAACTAGGCGAAATCTTGTGCTAGATTCATAATTTTTACGTTTTTTTTTTAATTTCGTTGAAAATCTGAAAAAAAATTGCATACAAAGCAACAGTTTTTTTATTAAATTTTTTTTACGAAAAATGAAATAATTTAGATCGTCCTGAATCTGTTCTGACTTTATTCTACGATTTTTAAATTGTTTATTTTTTCGATTTTTTAAATGTCAAGTTGCTGCCCAAAAATCCATCAATAATTATCAACAAAAATATTTTTTTTTTTTGCAACGCATCCTTCAATCCTTCAATTGTTATAATTAATTGGAAAATATTGTCTACAGGTTTAATTATTAAAAATTAATTATTAAAATACAAAATAAAAAAAATATTTTTAATTAATTTTAATAGAGTAAATAAAGTGAATTGCATTGAAAAGCACAAAGTTAGGTAAAATAATCATCATAAAACAAGAATTTTATCATTATCAGTCCATTAAAGTCCTTATGCGGTGTGTATTATTAAAAACTTTCATAATTTTCAAAAGGTAATCAAAAATTATTATTAATTATTTTTCTTTTTATTTTTACTATTTCTAAAAGCTTTAATTATTATGCGATGTAATGGTAAAAATTGATTTATCGATTTTCTATGTACTTGAGTTAAATGAAGAATATTAGTAAATTTTGGACGATATATAACATAAAATACTTAATTAGGCCTCACTTTAAATAGATTGCTGATAATATATAAACCTTGTTTGCCATCTAATCAATGACGACCTATGATATACGGTTAGCGGTAACACAAAATAAAATAAAACCAGTAGGTCAATTGAGACCTTTTAATATATTTAATTACGGATTTAGTAGATGAAAATATATTTAACAAACAATTAACATACAAAAAAAAAAGAACCAGAAGAAAAATTATTAATTAAAAACTCTTGTGTACGTGTTTTTATTTTTATTTAAATTAATTTTATTTAATTATTGATAAGAATGTGTAAACTGTGTGTACATGTGTTTATTATTAAATAGAATCAGTAAAACTTCGTTATCAAGTTTTTCAATTAAATTCTCTTCTTCCACTTGTACTGTTTTTTAAAGACTTTTCATGTTGTTTGCATTATTATTAAGCGATATGCTAATTGTTAATATTTATAATAATTTTAAAAACTTTTTCTGTTTTATTATGCAATTATATAAGCTTCTATGCTTTATTAATCATTTGATAATTTGTATGCTTTTTAGATGATGCTATTAACGTAATTAATTGTTATTGTTGATAAAATTATTGTGATAACAAAAAAAAAAGTAAGTGGTATTGATTAAATGTATTGATAACACTTTTTAAACTTGTTAACATAAAATGCAGAATGGATAACTTGACTATGCGGTATTTTTTTTTGTGGTTTTGGTACAGATAGTAGCAGGAAATTTTAGTATTTTAGGTCAAACAGGTAACCAGAAATGAACATTTTGATATATATCTCAATCACTTATGTCCTTTTTTTTTTAAACTCAAATTAACTTCATATTTTATATGCAGAATAGAATAGAGTAGAATAGAAAAAAAAAAGTTTTATTCGGTTTATTCCTTTTGTATTATGTGAATTACGAACTTTTTTTTTTATAAATGTAGAAATTGAAATATTGCTTCATCAGTTAATGATATTTAAATTTTTATTTCAGTCATTTAAAAACAGACAACTAAAAAAAAAAAAAAACAAAAAGCATTAAACTAGTTAAATGTTTGACATTTTTATGCTGGGTTAAAAAAAAAATAATAAAAATGTTTAACAATGAAGCTTTTTTTCTATTCTATTCTGTTTGTTATCATTCCGTTTTGATTGGTGAAATTCTTTTATAAAACTCCTCTAATAAATGTTCTAATTAGATAATTTTATTATTTACATGGATATTAGTTGTGTAATTTGAACTTTTTTTTATGTTCTACCCTTCAACACTCCAACAAAGCTTTAAAAACATTTTTTTTTTTATTGTTTTTGCTGATATTTCCCTTTAAGCGAAATAACATACAATGATGGAAAAGAAATAAAAACAAAAAAACTGCACCACCAACATCAGCTTAGTTTTTCCGATTTAAAGCAATTTGTTATTTGGTTACACAGTATAAAAAAAAAAAAAACCTTCCGGATAACAAGTTGGTGACCATTTAAATGTGGTTTATCAAAATAGAAAAAAAGTAAACTTGAATGGATAAAAAATTGAAAAAAATTTATTTGTTGCAACTTAAAATTTATTCTTACAGTCAAATCGTGAAGCTTTTTTTTTATTTTACTATGTTATGTAAATTTATTTGTTGCACTTTGTTTGCTTGATGTAATAAAAAATTTTGAAAATTAGATTTTAGATATGGTAAAGCTTTTATTATTGTAATTCTTTACTTTTTCATATTTATTTAATTAACTAATTAAAAGCTTAAAGTTCTATTGAAAAAATTTATTGTTTCTTATGTATTTCAAAAAAATTTTTTTATTGTTGCTTATTTATAATACCGGAACCTAAATAATATTTATTGAAATAAGTTCAGAAAGAGGAAGGATAATAAAGGAAGGAATTTTCGCAGACAGACAGACACTAATAAAATTATAATAAAGTTTTTTTTTTTTATAACGAAAATTCAATTTATTTCATTGACAATATATTACCGGATGGAACTTATTCTACATTAATAATAATAATATTTTTTATATGTATAAATATCCTGAGAATGTATTTTCTTTAATTATTATTTTAGTCACGAAAGTAGAGTATCGCGTAACATAGCATTTTGCAAGTATGCCGATAAAATGCCGATACTCTCGATATTATCGATTATCGATTATTGTCACATACTTATTCCTACTAATTCATTTTGAAATCTCGATACTTTTTATACTGGATTTTTGCCGATATTATCGAAATTCGATACTGATACTATCGATACTAGAAACACTAAACGAAAGGTATATTTTTTTTCTTTTAGCTTTAATATAGGAAAATGATTTTCGTTGCTATTTTCAATCTATTTGTCTTGTCTGTAAAATAATTTTCTAATATTAATTTGATCAAAAATTATTAATTTAACTAGAAAGAATCTTTATATTAATTGTTATACATTAATCTATGTTTATGATAAAATTATATATAAATAATTATAATAATAATAATATTAAATAATATTGTTCAATCAATTTATTATAAACAATAGAAATCAATTGATTAACAATAGAGTATATATATTTAATGACACAACAATATTATTATTATTATTATTATTATTATAAACATTGAAATTTGAATAGATTATAATTAAATTTAATACATGAAAGGACAGTGTAACAACACATAA
The DNA here is from genome assembly GCA_961205885.1 of Ptychoptera albimana. NCBI lineage: Eukaryota > Metazoa > Arthropoda > Insecta > Diptera > Ptychopteridae > Ptychoptera > Ptychoptera albimana. The sequence continues at coordinate 1,976,252 of OY540803.1, forward strand.
TCATAAAACATAAAAAAGAAACAATTTTTTTACTCTCTCTCTATATATTAATATTATTATTATTATTATTATTATTATTATTATTATTATTAATAACATTAAGTATAAACATGTAATTTGTACATTTGGGATAACAATATGTTAAATATTTATGTATCTATTATGAATAAAACTTAATGGTTGACTAAGTAAAACATTTAATCAAATAATTCATGTATCCGGTTACAATTTTTTTTTTAATTTTTTCTTTTTCCATTAATAAATTTTCTCAATATCTCTCATCATCCCTCGACACGAAACATACAAACAAATTCTTTGTTTGTCAAATAAAAGTAATAAAGCAACAAATAAAAGCATAGATGATGGGTGAAGAAAAAATGAAAGAATGATGGGGAAAAAAATACAAAAAACATCAAAAGAGAAGAAAAATAAAAATATATATATATATATATATATAATAAGGTTTCCAATTAAATGATTTCAATCTTTCATTACACGCACCAATCGTGCTTAAAGAAAATAAAAAAGAAAAAAATTTATTAGAAAAAAGTCTTTTGTACATATTGCTTCAAAATTACTTTACTTTACTTTACTTGTGACACTGGCAAACAAGACAAAGATGAGGTGAATAAATAAATAAAAAGAAGCAAAAAGCAAAAAAAAAAAAGCTTAAAAACTGTCACGTTTTCTACTCATAAATTCATATGTCTAACGATTTTTTTTTTTTATTTTTGTGTTTTTTTTGTTACCACAGTCCTCATCAGTCAAATGTAGAAAATAATAAACCAAACAGCACAAAAAAAAAAACCTCTCGAAATGAGAAAAACCAAAATCATTTCGTGGTTTTTGTGTGTTTTATATTTCAAAGCTATAACAAACCAAAATAGACCCATTTCAATGCTGCTGCTGCTGCTGCTTTTCGCTTCCAGTTTATTTTGGGTAAAGTTTTTTTTTTTTTTTCGTTTTGTTTTGTGACATTTTTTTTTTAAACTTGAACTCACCTCAGCGGTTATTTCCACTGTGCCCATTTTAATAAAACAGTAAAAATTATTTATTAAAGTTTTTTTTTTACTGTTTTTGTTTTTGTTTGTTTTTTTCATCATTAAAGTTTTTGTGCTTTGTCAGTTTACTATTCGTGTAGAAAATGCATAAAAACCGGCTGTGTAATAGAATTTTTTTTTCCGTTTTAATATCCTTGTACTTGTCGCTACAAACAAAACAAAAAATTTCTTGTTTTTTTTTTAATTATAAAAATGAATCAAAAGAAAGCTTTCTTTGTGTTGCCTGTGTAGTCTGTGTAATCTAAACCAAATTACTTTTGTCTATTGCTTAGAATCGTTGCTTGTAGAATTGTATGGCTTTAAAAACTGTAGACATAATACTGAAAGCTTTGTACTTAAGCAACCAAAAAATAAATTTTATAGAATAAAATAATTCAAAAGTTGCATAATTGTCACATCTTAATCCGCTTATAAAAGAAAAAATAAATCACAAGAGAGAATGAAAAAGTTTATTTTTCTTATCACATTAAAAACATAGAGAAACATAACACAGTTTAAAAAGTTTTTGTCTGTTACTAAAAGCTTTACATTATTATTAGTAACAGACAACTAGTACACACACAACCTACATATGATGTTAAATTTAATTTATTTATTATTCTTTTCTATTTGATTACGTAACGTTAAAAAAGAAATTTCATTGGTAATTTTTTCCCATTAAGGAAATATATATTTTTTATTTTTTTTTTTGTATCTGCAGAGTGGGTGTAAAAATAAATTTGATTGAAAATCATATGGAAACAATTTGTTTTTAAATTTTAATTTCAGGTAATAGAAATACATTAAGCTCGATGATATTTTATTTCAAACTGTAAAGAGCTTTTATTTATTGTGTGTGTGTATTTGTTTTTTTTTGGTACAGAAAATTTCTAATAATAAAACATTGACGATGCTATGCTGTAATAAGATCAAAAGCCGAGTAACACTTGTCTCTGAGTTGTTTTCATTTTCTTTCTTTTTTTTTTTTTTCCTAAACAAGAATAAAGGATTAACATAGAATAAATGAGAAATAATACAAGAGATGACTTTAGATAATAAAAATTCTTCATGTGCCAGAGATCACAAACAAATTTTTCTTCTAATCATCCCTCCCCCCCACACACACACAAAACATTTATCTCATTGTACGTTCAAGAAAATTTACACAACAAATAAAAAAAAAAAAAAACAAGTTCAGTTGCTAAAGTTTTTTTTTGTCTTTTGTTATTATTATTATTATTATTAACATTTTAAAAGCTTCGTCAAACAATTTTTTTCTTTGTTTTCTGTTGCTTCACATGCAAAAGAAAAATGAAACTAAAGACATGAAAAATGAATTTTGATTTTTCCTTTCTTTTATTCTGCTATATAAAAATTAAACGTTTTCAATGTATAAAACGACAAAGATTTATAGAAAACCATAAACACCATGATGAGTGTTTTTATAGCAAAATAGATATATTATAATATTTACGTTAAATGTGTGAAACTACGACTAAACGCAAAAATTGGTTAATCAGGTCAAAAAGAATTTTTTTTGAGCGATTAAATTGTCATTTTTTTTTTTTTTTTTTTTTGGTTGTTAATTGAGTTGTTAGTTTGGTTAATAAAAGCCTAGTGTAACATGGTAAAAAAAAAAAAATTAAATTAAATTAAATTAAGATGATATAATTTTGTTTAATTAAGAGTATAAGGGAATTAGAGAAATGCTTAATAAAAGCCAAATAACTGTGACAAGTGTATTAAGAGAAAATGTGTTCAATGGATTAAAAGCGTCGTATTTTTTTTTCTTTCTTTATGTCAAATTTGACATCCACTAAAGCTTCCTTTTCATTTTACTTTACTTGCCTTTTTGTGGGTTTGTGTCATTTTCCCTTCGTTTTTTTTTTATTTTTTTTTTGTTTTTTGTGACCATCGTTGTTTGTTAGCTTTTTTTTTTTGTTTTGCGTATGCAACAACAAAAAAGATTTAATGAAACCAGTAAAAGCAGGTTTTTAATATTTGTCCACCCTGTATCACACGACAAAGAATCAAAAAGTCCTTTATTATTTTTATTTTTCGGGTGATGCATTTTGTTGTTTGTGACTTTATGGGCGTGGAAACTTTTTCATCATCATCATCATCATTCAGTATCCAGTATCCCCACAACAATATTATTAAACATAAAAATATTTATATGAAATGTAAACAAAAATGTTTTTTTTTTAAAGAAATAATAAAAAAAAGGGCACAAAAGAAAGCACAGCAAAAGGATAAAAAACAAAACAAAACAAAAAATTGTCCTAAGTGAATTGAGAGACTTGGTAAAGTTTATTGTACCTATAAAGGTCATAGAAATTCCTGATACTCAGCAGAATTACTGCTTAACCAGAATGATAAAATATTTCCACTGTTGAATTTTTTTTTGAAGCTTTGCATCCTGTTTAAATTAAAATTCGTACCAAAAAATGTTTTTTTTTTTTTTTCATTAAGCATTAAAATAAATATTTTTTTTTTTTTACTAAACAGCGGCATGCATATGGGCTTTTATCGGGTTTTCTTTACCTTTTTTTGTTGTTGTTGTGATATATTGATGCGTTTTCAACATTTTCAAATACTTTTCATGCATAAATCTTTTATTCTTTTTTTTTAGTGTCTTTCAAATGCCGTATACTCGATTCCTTTATTCTGATTTCTGATAAAAAAAAAAAAAAGAAAAAAACAAGAAAATAAGAAAGTTTTGGTTTTCTGTTTTATTTATAAATATTACTGGTTTTGTGCGGTGTACTGACTACACAGTATGTCTGTGATTACATCCATTATGAACAATAAAACCAAACCAAACCAAACCAAAAAGAAAAGAAAAGAAATTCCATGTATATTACTTAGATAAACTGGCGCGTGCAAATATAGAAGTAAAAATTCTGTTATACAACACAGAACAAAAACATAGAAGTAAAGTCATTTTTGAACTTAAGTATCATGTTAAATAAACCATTAATTCGTATATATTGTGTAACATATTGTCAGAAAATAAAATATATCTGGTTTGGAAAAATTGTTTTTTGTTCTTTGGATAAAATTAAATGAAAAATAACCGTAGGAAAAAATCCCCACCGAAAATAAAATTGTAATAAAATGTTTATCCTTTTTAGCATACAAACAAATATTTTCATATTTTATTTAAGTGTCTAAATATAATAAACACTATTTAAAGGAATATTTTCTCTAGTGTAAACACAAACACTTTGATGTTATGGGCGGCTAACCCATTGCAGACATAATAAAACTATTTTTCCACCAAAAAAAAAAACTTTGCTTAGTGATTCGTTTAAAACATTGTCACACAGTATTTCTATGTTTTTAATACAATGCCAACAAATACGGTACCACGTACAACGAATATTAAAAATTTAATTTCTCTGATTATATAATTTTCTGTGCTTTTAGCAACAACTATCGACATTTTATCACTTTTAATGATTTGATGATGATTTTTTTTTTTTTGTGATATGTTTAAAGTTAGTAATTTTGTGATTGTTGTCGTTGTCAAGTAACTTAAGACATACTTATTAAGCTTCCGATTCATTGTGTGTTTTGAAACATTTTGACAACTATTTTGGTTGTAACATGATTACTTTACTCATAATTATGTCGGTTTTTGTCATTAGAATATTTCATCCTGTTTAAAACAGTCGTATATTAAACAACATTGATTCCCGCCTATTTATCGTCTTTTAAGTAACTTTATTGTAGCTGATAATAAACGCGACTATCAAATAACATCGTATCCAACCCACTATTATTATATAAAACCACAAAGATCTTTACTTAAAATTCTTATTTAATTAATTTCATTCACAATTTTAAATTTCAAAGATTATTTAATTACTTATTAAATATTTAAATGTGTTTTGTAATTAAAATTATTTAATGCAGGAACAACAACAAAACAAAAAAAAACAAAAAAAACCACAACGAAATCATTCTCAAATACACCTGTAATTACATAAGAAAATTATGTTGATTACTAGTTTATGCATTGTAATAATAATTACGAATAATAAATATGTTGGACAAATACTATAGAAATTAATTGAAATTCCCTTGAAATTAAATTCCAATTTCTAAGAAGAATAAAAGAAAAAAAAAAACCAACAACTCATCACCACCACCCACAATTTTTTTTGTTACCTAATAATATTATTTTTATAATAATTAAAAAATTTATTGATATTAGTTGTTAAAAGTAATTAAAAAAAAAAGGCAAAAAAAAACGTGAAAAATAATTCTGGTTCATTCAGTGGAAAACTATTTTTTTGTGTTTTTCGTTGACTATTTGTAATTGAAAAATCGCAGTGAACGAACAGCACAAATGAAATGAATTTTAATCGCTGATAAAGTAGAGATTTTTTAGTTTTTTTTTTTTTTTATGTTTTTAATCAGATATCAGGTATCATGTGAATTATTCATTTATTTAAAAAACAGAAAATTGTAGATATTTTTTGTTTATAAAATGGGTGAACATAAAAAGTTGTTTATATCCGACACAAAGTATTTACATAAATTTTTTTTTTTTTTTTTTATCTATGCATTATCGAACATTGAGATTCAATTCACAGCACAAATAATATAATTAAAATATTTTTTTTTTTTTAAATGAAAAATCCACTTTGTTGCACTGTGTAGAGTTTTATTATTATTTTTTTTTTTTCAAACCCAAAATATTGCCCAGTTTACTGATTAATTAAACTTTTATCAGTTTTTATTTTTTTTTTTTTATTGTTAAATATAAAAGTATTTACATGTTTAAATGTCATTCATTTATTTAAAAATAAAGATTTAACATAAAAAAAATGTGTCAATTAGGGTTAATTACTTAATTAAAAAAAAAAAACTGTATTGCATACTTTCCGGTGTTATAGCGAAAATGTTAAATAAATTATTAAGACAAAAAAAAAAACAAAATAATAATAAAAACTTTAATAAATGGGATCTGTTTAAAGAAATGCCAACGGTTAGGATAAAGAAAAATTATAAAGAAACGAAAAAAAAAGCTCTGAATGCACTTAATATTACAAAAAAGAAACACAAATTTAATTAAAAGAAAAGAAAAAAAGATTTTTTTTTTCTTTAATTAAAATCATGACTTGCGTCATAAATGTCTTGCTTATGGAATTTTGTTGTTTTTTCTTAAAAGAAAACAACAGATCCCTGTGTAGCAACATTAAGAAATAAAAGAAAAAACAAACATTTGTTATCTAGTTGAATTGTAAAGTAGAATAGTGTTGTGTAAAAGTAAATTTATACCTTTAATTGAGCTTTTTTTTTTGGCTGTTGCAATGCACAGGTGTAAAATGTTTTTTCTTTTTTTTTTTTTTTTTTTTGTAAAATTTATTTTCCACTGAATTATAGAAATGCATAGTGGATTTAAGTGAATACAGAGACTTTAATAAGAAACCTTACATGATTATTATTTTATTAACTTTAATAAATATATTATTTTTTAATTTATTACCCTTTAAAGCTCTTCTAGTATTTTATTTTATTTTATTTATATGTTTTGTTTTTTTTTTTTTTTTACACAACAAGACAAATTACAATGGAGATGAATGCCACATAGTTAAAAGGGTATAAATATGATTTATACATTGATAATTAATTTTCACACAATTATATCTAGCTACCTGTTTTTATTAAACATTTTTTTTTTCTTCATATTTCTATATAGGTTATGTATTTATCTGTCTGTTTTATGTTTGGAGAATGGATTAAGATTATTTTTCATGTGCTTTTTATTATTATTATTATTATTATTTTCTATTTAAGTAAAATGTAACAAAGTACATTGTGATGAGATATATATATATATATATATATATATATTATAACACACACACACATTCAGTAAAGCCACATTACAACAATTTTATAAGCTTTAGCGTTATAAATAAAGTAGAGAAATACAGTAGAAAGGATTAAATTCCTTTCTCTCTTTTTTTTTTATTTAATTTAATTTTATTTTTATTTTTAATAATAATAATAATAATAATATGATCATTTATACATATGTAATCTTTTCTATATTTTCTAAATTATGTGTATACACCCTTATACATTCGTAATGTATTTAATAATTCAAACGAAGTTTTTTTTTTTTTATTATTAATACATCAGTGTTGTATTTTTCTCGTTTAGAATTTATTACCATAGATTATAAATAAATAACTGAAGAATTATTAGAAAAAAAAAAAAAAAAAAACCAAAATTAATCCATCAAACTTTTTTTTCCTTCATTTTTACTTTTTTATCCATTAAAAGCTTCTGGTTGATACATTTTAATCTAATAAAATAATTATAATTTACGTATTTTACGTACTCATGTCATGACACGTTTAATACAATATGTAAAGAATTAATTAATTAAAAAACAAAAACAAAAAAAATGATAAAAAATAATTTATTTAAATAACCGGATAAAAGCCAAACATATAAGTGGAGGTGCCTGGTTTATTTAAAGCTTAACATTTTTTTTTTCTTACATTTATGAATGTTTTTCTGTGGTTTTGAACATAATCTTGCTGTTGTAAAACTATTATTTATGATTTTAATAAAAACAAAAAAAATTTCGTGTTTTTTTTTGTTATCGTGAATTGTGGAAAAACTTTTAACACCAAATTCAAATTCGGACAAAAGGTGCACAAAAAAGGGATTTAAAATTGCAAATAAACAAAAAAAAAACTGCAAAGTGCTAGAGAATTATTTAACAATTTAATTAAAGTTTTTGAAACATAGAAAAGTTATTATAGTTTTATAGTGTGAGGCTTTATTAAATGAATAATTAAGCACACCAAAAAAAAAAAAAAATTATTTTAACAATTCCAATTAAATATTATTCGTTTTATCATTTAATACAATTAAAAAAATAAAAATAAAAAAAAAGAATTAAATTTATTAAGTAAAACCAGCGGAATAAACTTTTTCATTACAAAATATGTCTACGAAAATTTTTGAATAAATCTTTTCAATTCTAGAAAATTTATTAAATTGTACAATAACCCCTCGGAAAAGTTTTTTTTTAATTTTATTTTTTTTTTATTAAGGTAAATCATCTCGTGAAAGCTTAAAATAATAATTTTTTTTTTGTTTTTAATTTTGTTTAATTAAATAATTAACTTACTGTGAAACTTTTATTTTTAAAGACACGAAAAAACAACGTAGCTTTTAAAAAGCTTTTATTCTTTTTTTATGTTATACGTTAACCACATATTGAAAGTTTTTTTTTTATATTTTTCTCTGTTCCTGTTTATTTATTTAAAAGTTTGTGGCCAAGAGAACCTAGCAATGAGTACTCTTTGGTAAAGTTTCAAGTAATCTACTTAACATTTTTTTTAAATTTTTTACTGTTTTTCCTATTACTACAATTTTTGTTTGATGTAATTACAAGTGGATTTTTTTTTTGTTACCTTTGATAAATGAACGATTTTCCACTGTTTAAATGACGTTAGCTTTAATAATTATGTTGTTAATAAAATATATATTTTACTGCGAAAACATATTTAGAAATATTTACCGCGTAATAAAAGTCGATTAATTTTACTTTTTGTGTGAAAGTTTGTTGTTGCCTTTGGAAAATGATTTTTGAGACTGTTTTGTGATTAATAACTTAAAAATTGTTTTTTTTTTTTTGCTACATTTATAACCGCATAAATATTTATTAATTTTCTGCCTATATAAATGAAAAACAATTAAATCCACAAAAAAAAAAATGTTTTCTATTTTATTACATCGCACTCAATTAACATGTGCAGAGAAATTTTATTTGGATTTATTATTTTTTTTTTTATATTTAAATATATGACAAAATGTATGTTACGTAAAATAACATAAAATTAAATAATAATAAAGTTATTAAGACAACATGTTGTTTGTTAGAAATAAATTATAAATTTTATTATTAAGAGAAAAACTGTTTTATGGTAATTATGGTTAGGAACAACAGTGAAATCACTCTACATTCTCTACCTTCACGTATTTCAACATTTTATGAAGAATTTAAACTTTATCTAAAAACTTTTTATGTTAAATAAACTCTAGATAAAGGTTAAATTGTTTTTCTATTTTACTAGCTTTAACGAACATTTTAGTTACGTTATTATGTTGACTGTTGAGTGATGCTGGTAATTGCGATGAATAAAATAAAATTTTGATGGCATTGTAATACTACATTACTAATTGGAAACGTAAATAATCTTTGACCTATCAATAGTTAATGTAAATGATGAAAGGGTAAAGCCTTTTTGTTATTCTTTCCTTAATCCAATGGAGAAAAAAAAATCCAGTTTCTTTTAACGCTTACCACCCTTTCAACACATACACAGGATAAAATGTGACACAACAACACCAAGGGTGGTGAAATAAAAAAATAAAATAAAAAAGGGAGTCAAGAGTTCAGTCAGTGATACATTTTTCTTATTACATTTTTTTTCCTTTATCAACTTGCATGACTCAAGAAAACCTAATCTCCAGCTTTGTTTATTATTCTTTATGCTATTTGATCTGGTGGTTTTTTTTTTTTTTTTATTCCAGAAGCCAAAGGCTACTCTAAGAATTTGTCTTATAGTATTAAAAATGTTTTTTTCTTTTTTTTTTATATTTAATCTAAAACCAAGAATAATACAATAAAAATACTCTCGATAAATTTCATCATCATCATCCTTGTCTTCGTTTTGTTTATTTTTATTTAAAGTTTGCATACAAATTTTTCTTTCTTCTCGATTAACAATTATTCAATAAGGAGCTTTTTTTTTCATTAAAAATCAATAAAAAATAAATAAAAAGCTCAAACAATGTTATGAAATAATAAAAAAAAAAAATTTTTTAACGATTTTAACGGTCGTAAATAAATTTCGCATTTCCACAGTAAATATTTGGAATTAAATTTAATTTCAATCAAAAAAAAAAAAAAAATTACAAAATCAATTAAAGCGAATTTTCTCTTTTTGGGCGCAATGGTTAATTGATTGAAAATATTTTTAAATAAGCTTTTAGTCAAAAACATAATCAAAGTGTGAAAAAAAAAAACAAAAAAATTTCGAAAAGTAATAGGAGAAATAAGTTTTTCAAATTTTAATTTCTCATTTTGAGCTTTAAATGTAATAAATTAAAAAAAAAATTCTTTTCCACCCAAATGAACACAAACACAACTAAAAATAGCTGGTAAAATAGTAGGAAAAATACTTTCCATGAAATTATTGTTATTCGAAGAGAAATTGGATGACCAGCTTATGTAATGAATGGAGAAAATAATAATTTTTCCTATTTTTAAGAAGACATAACCAGTCATTACTAAGAATTGTAACTAAATGTTTCCGGAATTTATTCAATTCAACAATTTTACTGTAATCGAAGGACTCGATTATTCTATTTTTTCTTTTTTCTTCTTGTATCCTTTTTCTCTATGCTAGTTAATTTGATATTTTACTATACATGTGAACGACCGAGAAGCTTTTATTATTAAACGAGTAAAGAGCATTAAAAGAAAAATATAATTAAAACACTAAAAATAGAACGAAAAAGCTTTAATAACACATTTATTTAATTTTAAGTAATTTCGTTTAGGCTTTTTCAACGTTACACAAATTCACAAGGCTTTAACCAAACGAAGCGTAATGTACGTTTCGAGAATTTTCTTTTTTTATTTTTTAAAAACAATGCGGATGTTTAATAATTATTAAAATGTAAAATTAAATTTTTTATTACAATCTACCTTGTTATTAATTTTTATTATAAATAGAAAGAATTCCTATGAAAATAGTTCGTTTTTACAAGATTATCCTGTGCGTAATTTTCTTGTGTTGAATTTAGATAACAAAATTTGTTTATTTAAGAATTTGTTTGGTTATTCTACCCCACCTCCCCTAAATTTTATTGAATAATTTAAGATTTCAATCGGTCTAATTTAAAAATACGTAAATCGAATTTAAATGTTTCGTCTGAATGTCCTTTTGCTATGCATTTATACAAAAATTTCAATTGAAAATTCTATTTAAAAGGAAAATGATTATTTAGATAAAATAATTTTTGTGGATTGGTGTTTACGGATTAGATTGGTATCGTTTACAGTAAACTGTGTATCCAGATGGTTGACCTAATTTTAACAAATATGACAATTCAATTATACGAATACAAGTGTAGCAAAAAAAAAAAAAAAAATTATAACAAAACGAATCCAAATTATATTTTAATTAATTTATTTAGATAAAGAAGAAGGAAAAAAAAAATGTTTGTGTACCCTTGGTAATTACAGTATTAGAGTGTTATAATTAAATATTTACCAAACGTACATTTTTCTTGTATTTACTTTGCTATTCACTTACATAAATAAACAATTTCACCATCTAACGAACTTTTAATTGATCAAAAAAAAAAAAAAAAAAATCTTTTTGTCACCAGTAAAAGTCTTGCTTTAAATAATAAAAAAAAAAAACTTTCATTGAAGAATAATTTTTTAATGACAATCCGACTAGAACACCTGAGATTTTTTTTCTATTTATTCTTCTCCTCGTTTTTTAACTCAACCAATCAAGAGTTTCTTTTTTTTTTTTTTGTTGTAATAATCTAGGTGGTAAAACCATCAGGTATTTAATCTTATTAGTAATTTGGACTTAATTTGTTAATTTAAATAAATTGCAAGTAATCATTGTTGATAACATGTTATAAAATGCACCTGCTAGAAATCAGAGAGAAATCATTTTTTTTCTTAACGAATTTTTAATTTTTTTTTTATTTTTGTCTAAGACAGAGTAACGATTTCAATGTAATATTCGTAATGTGATTGTTTGTTTGGGTTTTTTTTTATTTATTTTTACGCTACCATCACTAACTCGCCACCACCTCGCATTGTTTTTATTTTAGTGGTAAATCGTACCTTACGTATCTAATAAGAAAGAAACAAAAAAAAAAATGTAAATTGATACAAAAAGAAAAAAATAATAACGAAGAGACAAAGCTAAATAAAAAAGAAAAAAAGAAAACGAAAATCGTGACATGACTTTTAGAAACCGTGGTAGCATCGGTTTTTGTCATATCATTGTTGTGACTTTTTTGAATACATCGACCAGTACGACCTTTGTGAAAATTGTATCGCTTAGGTGTTTTTCTCTTTCACCATATAAGACATAGGGAAAAAAAATATATAAAGGGTAGAAATGTTTAACTAAAATGAGAAAAAATTCATTGTGCAATGCACGACTAGTATCTGTATAACTATAGGAGGTGATACGAGCTCAATCTTATTGACACAATCTGATCATCACGTTTGCTGCTGATGACGTTTATTTATTTATTTAATTTTTTTGTTCTTTCGTTTTAGCTACCATAACCATTTTAACAGGAATCGTATCACATATAGAAGAGGGATGATCGTGATTATTAAGGTAATGAGAAAAGGATGTTGCAATGTACAATGATGATAATAATAGCGCGTGTAATACTCACGAAACTCATTGTCATGCTGCAGAGGTTTTTTTTTTCTTCTTTTTTTTATTTTTTTTTTATTTTCTATTCCTGTTCCTACATTTCACTTATTTCACCACACTATACACCACAAATAATCAACATACCATAATATTGTTTGTTTATTTTTTCTTTTTTTAAAGTTTTGTTTCTTCTCCTGCTGATACTGCTGCTGCTGCTTCTTCATCATCATCATCATCATCATCGTTTTTTTTTTTTTTTTTACTTTAAAGACGTGCTCGTTTTCAATTTCAATTAATAGTAAAGATGCGAAAATGTTTAAATTGCCAGAAGCAACGAAAAGAATAATAAAGATAAAAAGAAAAATGAAAAAATTATTCCTTCCTTGTATATTGCTGCTGTTGTGGATATTTCATGCCTTAACTACGTGTCTTTTTATTTAATTGGTGTGTACAACGAAAATTAAATGAATTAAATTTTATGTTTTTTTTTTTTTTTTCTTTAAATGATTAATAATTCGTTATTTATAATAAAAAGTTGAATTTATTAAGTTTTTTATATCGTAAAAAATAGTTTTAAGACGAAGCGTTTCATGTAAGAGGAGAAAACATAAACATTTATGTTGCACTTGTCGTTTCGAAATGAAACTTTATTGGATATAATCCAAATATATTTACAAAAAACTATAATAAAAAAAAAAAAATGAAATTTTGTTGGAAATGCATTTAAAAAACCCCATTCCCATCTTTCCATTTGTTCCAATTTTGCCCAATCCCAAAAAAAAATAATAAAAGTCTTTAATACAAATATCAAAATTTATATTATTGATCAACTTGATGATTGTTTATAGAATTATTATTATTATTATTTATGAAAAAAAAAGGCCAACCATAAAGACAAAAAAAAAAAGTTTCTATAAAACTTTTTCTCATATACATGTGTGACAGTTGTGTGATGCTTTTTATATAATTTTCTTGTGACATTTGTGAAATTGCATGATGAAAATTGAATTTTTTATAATAAAATCATAGGAAAAATATTATTGAAGAATTTATAATAAATAGAAGAAGGATGATTGATGTAAAAAAAAGAAGCTTATTTATTCGTTTTTTTTTTTTTTTTGTTTTTTAATTGTGAAATATAATTTTTTAATATTTATTATTAAGTGTTTTAGGATGTTTCTTATACAAGCTTTCTGTACTGAATCAAGCTTTAAAACTGTAGACTTTTCTGTTCGCATCGAATCACCAGTTAAAGTAACTGTAAACAGCATTGAAACATCCTCTGAAAAATATATAGAGAATTTACTTTTTCCCTATAAACCATTTTATATTTTTATTCTCTTTTTATATTTACAGCATGTGTTTGTGGTCTTATAATAGAAAACCTAATATAAATGCATAGATAAATGTAAAAAAAAAAAAAACTCAGACAGGTGTTTTTTCTAGTGCCTCCTTAACAGACAGTTCAAAATAGAAAATTATATAGATTAAAATCCATGTAGATATAAACACATCGCTATTTTCATCGCCTTTAGATTATAATAACGTAACTATTGTACAAACCATACAAAAAAAAAATTATTTTTTCGGTTATTTTCCACTTGTATAATATTAATTTTATTATTATTATTACTGCCGTGTTGCTGTTGAATATATCTATTGTTCAAACCAATCGTTTTCAAATAAACCATCGTATAACAACAATAATAATAATAATAATAATAATAATAATAATAATAATAATAATACACTCAGCAGTATTTTTCCTCTGTTATTTTTCTTTTCCTTTATTTTTTTTTTGTATCTACATATAGAAAACTTATAACAAGGATAAAGAATTTCTTTTTGCCTTTAATATAAGATGATAGGAAAATAGGTAAAATAAAAAAAATATATATATTTCAAGAATAGTCTTGTACACGTCTCTAAAGTACCTTAACAACAAAAAATAAATAAAGGATATAATTCAAAATCAAATCGTTCTCTATATATATATAGTTTTCATACATTATAAACTCATCTTAATATATTTACTTTAGTTTATTTTTTAGCTATTCAAAAGCTTTTCCTGTTTTTTTAAATAAATTTCTTATGCGCATGTTTAAGCAGCTTTAATATTATATAAAATGTCGTACACAAACAAAAGTAATATTAATTCTATGTTATTGATAACAAAAGCACACACAGAAAAATTGTTTTTTTTGTTTGTTTATTCAATATTAAATGTAAAATCGCTTAGTTAAATACACTTAAGCCTACCTACCTACCTACCTACCTAGCTAGCTAGTTACAAATATTTATTTCCAATTTAATCAACAACAAAAATTCCTACTTAACATCATTATTATATTCTTTCATAAAAATATATTCTGAAGTGGATAAGGATAAAGCAAAGCAAAGTAAAGTAAAGGAGGATCAATAGGAGAATAATAAATAATAAAAATAAAAAAAAAACAAAAAATTAGCTTTAAGGACTTCTTTGGATGGAAATAAATATAATTTTTAAACATAAATATTAATCCAATCAGATAAAAACACTTTTTCGGGATAAGCGACATAAGCGTAATTTTATTATTATTATTATTATTATTATTATTACTTCCTTTTAGTCCTGTTTTTATTAACACAAATAAGAGAAAACGAAAATAAACCTCCTTTTAATAAACATTTAAAGATCATTAATTTTCTATATAAAGCTATTATTACTGGTGGTGTTACTAAACTCTAGCTTGAGGTAAGACATGGATTTTTTTATTTTTAATATTAGATAAATGACGCAATGTTACATCCACCCCCAACATTGTCTGTTTTTATTTTATTTTTTAAATCAATACCAGGCTCTTTTTTGTAACCGAAAACAGTAATTTTTTTTTGTCTTGAATTATTACGTTAGGAAAAGTTTTTTTTTTTTTTTTTTTTTTTAACTAAGTCTCGAGACAAGTGGAAAGTTCGCTGCTTTTCGTTTTTTTTTTTTCAACTTTTAATAAAAATTATTTTTCTCTGTGAGCTTTTCGTCATGTACTTTCTAATAACTTTTCGATAGAAAATTTCATATTTTTGTATATTAATACAACGGAGAATGAATTGCCTAGCGAAAAACTACTGTTAAACTTGTTAGAAGAAAATCAATTTTAGTAAAAGTTTCTTTTTTTTTTTTTTTTGTATGTATTGTGGTGGGTGGCGAAAAAGAAATTTAACAATAATTACAAAACATTGATAATTAATAAAGTTAAATATTTAATAAGAAATATTTTAATTTGGTTAAACATGTTGTCATTATAAAAAAAACTGAGAAGAAACGAAAGGAGAAAATTGTTCGTTAAAAAGTTACAAAAAGTAACAAAAAGTAACAAAAAAAAGAGAAAAAAGAAAAGAAAGTTAAACAAACGAAGATGATGGAAAATTATGATTCTATTAAAAAAAAAAAAAAATCATTCTTCCCATAATGTCTAAAAATATTTTTATAACTTTTTGTTGTTGCTGGGTAATGTTTTGGTCACCACAACGGTTGAGTTATGTTGTGATTTAATGATTATCCGCGGTATAAATGATGGGCGTAAACGGGTTACAATAGGGTCACAAAAAAAAAAAAAATAATAAAAGATGCAAATCTGTCTTAAATTTTAAACATTAAAGTCTAGATGGTCTGATGTTTGGTTTGCACCATTTAGAGATCTCTTCATCTACATTTTTTTATATGAACAGAAAAAAAAAAATTATAAGGTATTTACCATGCTTTTTTTTTTCTTCCGCCTTTTGTCCGCCTAACTTTAAAAGCTCAAACTTTTTCTTTCATTCTTTTTCGAACGCATTTAGATACTTACTTTTATTATAATAAAATAATAAAAAAAAAACAAAATTATGTTTACTCCTTGTTGCTGGTTATTAATATTATTATTTTCTATTCTTGGCAATGCTATGGTTCTGATGCTGATATTTCTTCTTAAACCGGTACCCATTGTTGTTCTCTTTTAATGGAATAAATAAAAAAAAGAGGAAAATTAATGAATATGTATGGATATTATGATAAAAAATAACGCATAGCGCATAACTATTTTTATGTTTATTATAAAAAAAATTATTACACATTAATTATAATTAAGATTTCTTGTTTTGTTTCCATTTATTTCTTATTTGTTGCAAATAAACAATTTTTTTTTGGCATCAAACGTTAAAAGTGTTAAAAAAAAAGAAAATTCCATAAATGTTTAACACAAATTATGCATAATAATTCTTTTTTTTTTTTTTTTGGGATAACATTTCACATTTGTCATATCATCAAGAATATTAATATACAGAAGAGAAAAAAAAAACTTTTTTTTTGCTGCTTCGATGAATTTGATGCTACGGTTTTAGTATGTCAGTTATATGTCAAGGATGTTTCTCTATTGATTTATTAAATTGTTTTGTTGAAATTTTGTTTACCTAATTGCATTTAATTTTTCAATGGTATTTTCAAAATATTTTACAATATAAATATTCCGGAATGTATGTACGTGTTAAAGCTTCGTTTTGGACTCTTGAAATGTTGAAAATTCTTAAAAACTGAACATTTTTCTTGTTCAGGATTACTACGTTTAGAAAATTTATACCAGAGCCTACAATATTATATTTTATTTCTTTAGATAATTTATTCCTAAATTTAAAAACGTAAAAATATTGAAACTAGCGCAAGATTTGACCGAATTATAGCAAATTTACTGTGACTACTACCCTCAAAACGATGTATTTTGGGTACCAAAATTGTAAAAAAAAATTTTAACACGCGAAATATTTTTTTTTCGGTCATAAACGTAGTACAAAGTGATTCAGAACTTCCTAAAGATCATTCCTACATTTCAGGACATTCCGACTTTTTTTATTTTTCTTAAAAAAAAAATTCAGATTTTCAGCGAAAATTCAAAAAAAAAAAAAAAAATAAATTCAGAACAGTCTGAAAACGTTCCGACAAACAACAAATTTTAACGAACGTAAACATCAGTTTTATATAGGAAAATTTTTGTTTAATTGGTAATAAATAATAAAGGTAAATAAATATATTCCTGCAAAAGTAAAATTGCTTCCAATTATTTTTTATTTTTTTTTATTTTTTGCAATCTTTAATTAAACAAAAATTCATCTCCATCCTAATGCAGAGTTTTAGTTTGTTTTTTTTTATCCTCTCTGTATATATACATACATATATCATGTTTCTAGATTGTTTTTACATTTTAATTTAATTTCATTTAAATTTGTAAAACGATGAAGAAAAGATAAACTTTCTCTTCAAATATTTCGGACACTCGGTGTAACACTCACCATGTATATAAAAATAAAAAAATTCATTAGTTATGTATATACGTTATATATGTATATAAATATACATACCTAAAAACAACATTGAACAATTTTTTTATTTCTATATTTGCTATAAGTTTTATAATTTATTATATAAATATATATATATTTGAAAACCACAAGGCACCAACCAACCAACCATCCAATCACCCACCTACACAACCATTTTTTTTTTTGGTTAAAATTTACGAAATAAACACAATTAAATAAAATAAATTGTATATAACCCAAGAATGACAATTGTAACTTAATATAAAATGGACTATACGGTACCAGTTCCAGTTCCAGTTCCAGTTTCAGTCCCAATACCACCTCACTATTATCTTCATTTTATTCTAGTTTTTGCTTAGATGTAAAATTAATTTTTCTTGCATTTTAAAAATTCATTTATACCAGGATAATTTTTTTCTTTTTTTTTTTTTAATTTTTGGTTGAATTTTATTTTATTTTATTATTAATTTAGATTTTTATTTTCGTGTGTGTGTGTGTGTGTGTGTGTGTGTGTGTCTATAAAAAAAAATAAAATGAACAAAATGATAGCCTCGAGTTACGTGAATGTTTTACGTAAAAGACAGACTCTTCCTCTGTTGTATGTGTGGCTGTCTGTTTGTTTATTATAAATTTTCAAAAATTATTATTATTTCACACCGGATACAAATATAAATTTTCCCCTTTAAATAAACAAAAAAAAAACTATAAAATTCAAAACACACAAATCATGTAAAAATCTATTGGAGAGGTGAATTTTGATTAAAAATCATTTTTTTGTTATTATTTAATAGAAATTTCTTCTTTTTTATTATATAAAAAATATATTTATTTGTCTCAATAATAATAATAATAATAATAAATGAGAAATGATGGATAAAAACTAAATCGATTATTCAATGCGCATATTTGTCACAGAAATTATCTTTATGCAGACTTTTGACGGTTTTTTTTTTTTTTTTGGTTATTCATCAATATTTATCGTAGGTGTTATTATTATTTATTTTATTATTTTATTATTTATAATGTTATTATGAACGAATAAACAAAAATCTACCATTCCTGGTATACAGCTATAGCTACTACTACCGCTGTTCTACCATTACTTCTGAACTTTAATAAATCAATCAATTTGTATTTCGCACTTTTCTCGCAAACATTTTTTTATTTATTTATTATCGTCCTTGCTTGTTCTACTTCCCTTAATTTTTTTTTTTTTTCACATGTATCGAGTGTTTAATATTTTATTTATTTATTTATTTATTAATATGAATAACAAACGTTAATGTGATGGGATGACGCAGTCGTTAGTATTGACGTTGTTAGCAGAAACATTTTTTTTTTTTTACCTCACGTTGTGACATTCATGGGGTTTTAATCGTTTTTTTTTTTTTCGTTTTTATTTCAGATTTCGTAATGCTTTATGCTTATGAAAGTGTGGTAAAAAGCTCTCGTTTTCTAATGACATAATTTTTTGTGTGGTTTTGCAGTTTTTTTTTACGTTTTTTACCACAATTTTTGGGCAATACGCCAACGTAGTTACTGCAGATTTTTTTTTGTTTTTTTTTTTTTTGTAGTCTCCCGCGTGTATAATTCTTTGTTTTTTTTTTCGTGTTTTCCTTTTGCTTTAATTGAAGATACGTTGAGGAACGTTTGAAATAATAAACCAAAGGCGAATTTCCTTTAAATTTGAATATGGGAAAATTTTTTTTTTTTTTTTTTGATTTTTGGGAAACAAAACGATTTAAGGAATAAGGAGAATAACTGGTGCTGATAATTCTATTGCTCTGCACAAAAAAACCACAATAAATTTTTTTTTATTATTCTTCAATTCTGACAAATAAATCTATATTTACAGAAGTGAAGGAATGAATAAAACGAAAACAAACCACACGCCACCACCACCAAAACCACCAGCAGCAGCAGCAGCACAAATCCATGATCCTTGGACTGTTAACTCGTGTTATTTATAACAGTTTTTAAAATTTATTTGCACATATGTTTGGTGGATAAAAAAAAAAAAACAACAACGAAGAAAATTGTTATTCGTTATTTATGTAAATTTTGTTTTGCAGTTGTTTGTCTTATACGAGGGAAAAAAAAATATAAAAAAAATCCCTAAATTCAACTGCTGCGTACCAAAAAATAAAATAAAATTTATCAATCTTATTGATGATTTTTTCCTAGCAGAAACCAACAAAAAAAATGTGAATAAATATTTTCAATTGAAAAATGTGATCATGATAAGTGGATGCCGCCAAACTTATTTTTCTGCATTAAAGAGACACTCTACGATTTTTTTTTTTATTTTTTTCAATAATTTTTTTCCCCACACGTTTATTTTCGGAGGGGTTGTTTGATATTTTTTTTTTTTTATTTGTATTCGTGTTGTACAGTGAATGGATTGTGTATTTTTTGAATGACAGTAAAAAAATAAGAACTTAAAAGCACAAGGTTGTGTTTATAATAAAAATAAATGATTTTCATATATAAAATGACGACAATGATAAATAAAATTTTTCTTTTTGTTTTCTGATGTGTTGAGTCTCCCGTAAAGGGTGTGTCATTCGATGTAGTTTATATATAAAGTAGTTGGAATTGATGTTGGTATTAAGATTTGGAATAATAACTGTTCGGGTGGAGGTGGTGGAGGAGGCCTGTTAATATTATATATATATATATATATATATTTTTTGATTTTTTTTTGACATAATTCATAAGGATATGTTACAAATATGTTTCAACTGAAAAATGATTTAATAAATGTTAAATAAAAATGATGTTGATGGGCGCGCTCTAAATAAGAAATATCGTTACGTGATATAACGCGTCTAAAAAAAAAAGAAAAAATGAAAAGGCGAAAATTCATCACATAATTTCGACCAATTTTTGATTAATGTGTACTGTGCTGTTTTTTTCTCTCTCTGTATTTATTTTGATTAAACTTTAAGCTTTTGAGAAATTTTTATTAACCTTTCGCTACAATAATAATAATTTGTTTTACTCAAATTATCACTGGTTCGAAATTAAGCGTTCGAAAACTTTAATAAAGAAAAAGTTTTGCCCCATGAAAGCTCATTGCATAATTAAATATTTTATATATATTTTTTTTCAATCAGATTTTGATCTGTGTCCATAAAGGTTCTCTATCTGTTTTTGTATTTAATTAATTTAAAAAAAAAAAGGAAAAAGTTTCGACGCTTTTTAAAGTAAAAATTTTTCCTATAGACAAGCATCTCGTGAACAATGAATTGTTTCGAATCGTTTCGTTATCAGTAAATCACTTAAACACAAAAAAATTGAGTAGATAAATAAAGAAAAGCTTCGCAAACAACATTAAAAAAAAAAAAAAAAAAAATATGTGGGCGCTGTGAAAATTTTATTTATTAATTTTCTTTACAAAGTAGATGACTGGTTACTCTACGTTCAGTTCAGTTTGGTTGTTTATAATTTATTGGAAAATTATTTACATTGCGTATGGCTTTTACCTACTAGTTAAATTAAATAAAATAATTATACATAAATAATAATGTGTTTATAGATTAGAAATAATAGAAGAAGTTTTGTTTATTCGGTTTTATTTTATAAACATTTTTTTATAAATAGCAATTTTGTGATAATAATTTTTTTCTCTCTCGCTTTTCTTAAATAAAATAGAAATGTTTGTGGGTGGTTATTTAGATTATATATTTGCTATTGTAGAATATTTATTACAAATGTTATTTTCTATTGATTTTCGATTTGTTTTAACATCTCGTATAAGCATGATTTGGCTCATGTCGCTTACATAACAAATAAAAAAAAAAAAAAACATTTTTTCTTTCTCTTATTTCATAAACGTAAATGATATAATAATTAATAAATTAATTGTTATAGAATAATATTTTTATTTTGTTTTTCTTCCCCTTAAAAAATAAACAAAAAAAAAAAAAAAAAGAAGACAAATATGCGAGATGGGGGCTTTTTTTTTTCTTTCTTAAGAAAGTCTCTGATTAAAGTTTAACTCTGTGTCATTAAAGTCGTACATAAATCAAGTTTTCTGCTAATTACACTTTTTTCTTTTTTTTTTTTTTGCTACTGTGATAAAAGGGATTTAAGTAGCGTACTGGCTAGGGGTACAGCAATAAGTCATTTCTTTTTCTCTGTATTACCCATACACCAACCACCCAACATTACATAATTTGATGTGATTTCTTTTTCTCTTTTTCTTCTTATATTTGTGACAATTGTGTAAGAGATTAATGTAAATTATTATAACAAATGGTAAAATCACATTAAAATGTTTTATTATAAGGCGAACAAACTTGGTATTTTTTTTTATTTTTTTTTTATATTTATTTTGTAGTTAAGCAAATGCTGAATTAAATGTTTTGTAAAGTAGAAATATTAAGTCATTAATTTAACAATTGACGTTTTTTTTTTTCTTTTTCTTCTTTTAATAATAATAATAATTATTATTAAAGCTTAAACGAGCTTTTACGTAATATACATTTGCTTGACACATTTATCATTCCAAAAATTATTGTGAAGTGATTTTTTTTTATATTTAAGTTTTGGTAACCGGGGTGGATAATACAAAAAAAAATAAAAATGCTTTTGACATTTGTTACAATATCATGTGGATAATCCATTGATAATACATCGAATATTTTTGTTGTTGTTATTATGTCGAGTGTTCTACATGACCAGTTAATTGAAGAGTATGTTAGGGTGAAGCTTTAAGCTCACACTACATTCGTATAATATAATAAAAGAGAAGAAAAATGTATGGGCAAGGCTTTATCGGTTTTTCTTTTTCTTTTCTTTTCTTTCTTTGCATTTTTTTTTTTCTTCTAGGGTTTTTAGTTATGGTTCTATGCTACGAAGTATATTATTGAGTCAGTTAGTGACTCTAGATAGAAGAATTATTTTCTTTTTCTTTCCATAGAGATAACTTTATCAAAGAAATGAATAGAAATTAATCGAAAATAATACGCAAAAGTAAAGTATTGTAATGTAATGTTAATATTCAATATGGAAAGAAAAAAAAAATTCTTCTAGTCTTTATTGCAAACGTATAGACGTTGTAAAAATAATTGACTTAACTGAAACTGGTTGGTAGCTATTATATAAGAATATTGCTTCCGTTTTTACTTAATTTTCTTTCTTTCTTAGTTTTGTTTTTTGTGTGCTGCTTTTAAGACTAAAAAGCTAGAAAAAATGGGAAAAAAAACGACGACACGAAATTGTAATGAAATAAAATTCGATTTGTAGAGAGACACAGACAATTGATTTAAGGTATAATTATACAAAAGCTTTAAGAATGTATTTTGTTACACCTCATTGACTTACTTATTATTATTATTCTTACAATTTTTTTTTTTTTTTACCAGTTAGTTTGTATGCGTAAAATGTAAATGTTTGTAAAATGTATTCTGGAGAGACACAGAATACATTTTCTAGGGGTTAGAATATTTTTTTTTCTTTTTTTTTTATTACTTTTAATGAGATTTTTTTTAGATAACTAGCAATAAAAGTTTAATTTTTTATGTTTTATATATTTAATGATTAATGTTTTAATGTTTAATGAGATTAAGAAGATGAAGTTCTTGTGATCACATTTTTATTTGATTGATTTATAAATAAAGAGAAAACGGTGAAAAAACGATGAAAAAGTAAAATAAAATTCATCAAATATTGATGATGAAAGTAAGTTGATAGAGAAGTTTTTGTGTTGAGCTTTTTTTCTTTATTTATTTATATAATACATAATATTAAATGTTCATTGATCTTTCTACTACATTATGTGTTGCTTATATAACCCCTTTAACTAGTCGTAAATTTAAATAAAATTAAATTCTTCACATCAATGATTTTATTAAGGAAATTCCATTATTTTTTATTTTAGTTAACTAAATCAATTGATGTTTGTGCTTTTTCCGGTTATATTTACTTAATAATTTAATGTTTTAAAAGCTACAGAATTAAGATTTCATCTTATAACTAATTTTAATAGGATTTTTGTAGTGATTTGATTTGTTGATTATTACATAAATCCATGAAAATTTTTAAATTAGGCTTGCTGTTTATACCGGATACAACCCTAAAAGTTTAGTTAAATTTCAATATTTATTTGTTGCTGTTGAATTGAACTAATCGCAATGATTATGCAAATTACATGCAGTTTTTTTATTCTTGCTCTTTTTAAGAATCGTTATATCGATCGTATTGCGAATAAATATAAATTTTTTTTTTGCTTAAAGTTTAATAGGAGACAGAATAAATTTAAAATAGAAAAAAAAAATAAATAAATAATTTTATTCGCCAGTAATAATTCGTTATGCGGTTGAATAATTTTGTGACCTAATTAACAAAAAAAAAAAAAAAAAGAAAATAATTATGTCAACCTTGGTAATAATAACGAGAAATTTTTTTTACTAGAAATGTATCTTGAATTTAATTTTTAAATTCTCACCCAAACTATGTAATATGTTTCTGCATTGGAATGAATAGTTTTTGTTTTTTTTTTTTCGCTGTCTTCTGATTTTAATTGCCGACTTATTATCACTGTTATGATAAAATATGGGAAAAATGCCAGGGAATGTAGAGATTTTTTTTTTTTTTTTTTTTAATTCGTTTAATAATTTCGTTACACATTGTGATTATAGGAAAAGTTTGTGAACAAAAAAAAAGAGAAAAGAATGTTTTCTTCTCTCTGCCTCCTTGCTTCAATTTAATTGCAGTTAATATGGGATAAAATGTGATGTATTGTGTACCCTTTAAAAAAAACCCTTAGAATATTTATTAATTATTTAATTAAATTTATTCAACTGTTTGTATAGCTAAAAAAGTTTTCGGTTTTTTTTTTTTTGCTGTGTGTGTCTAGAACCTTTCGCTTTATCTGTAAGTCAATTAAAAACTTGATACCATATTGACCGTATTCAGTTATCCACAATAAGAGGCTACATGTCTCAACAAAAATTACAAAGCTGCCGGTTATTACACAATTTACATAGCGGTTTTGCCGGTTTTTTGATGTTCATTTTGCTTAAAAATTTTTGCTTTTTTTTTATCATAAATTATGGTGAATTATTACTCGCACCTGAGGGTATTTTTTTTTTTTTTTACATTTAATAAAAGCACAAATGCTCAATGTAAATTAAAATAAAATAATTAATTGTTATCGATTAAAAAATGTTTTTGTTGTTGTTAAAACCAAATTAATTACAGGTGATTAAAGCTGTTACAGGGGTACTGCTAATGGTTAGTTTATAAAACAAATTCCTTTTTTCAAATATTAATTTTATTTAGATTATCTAGAAGAAATAGGGGATGATGATGATTGACTCAATTCTCATGCTTTTTTTTTTTTGGTTGTTCCTCCACTTTTATAGCGTAAATAAAAGCAGGATTATAGCGAAATTCCTCTCTCAAAAGTAATAAATCCGATTAAATATTTTGTTGAAAAAAAAAAAAAAATTCAATTATCAAGAGTTCAAAAGGTTTTTTTTTTTTGGGAAAATCAATTTTAATTAACAAGGAAATAAAATTTGATAAAAAAAAAAATTATTTTCCGATCTGATTTAATGTTAAGTTTGGTTTTTTTTTTTTGTTAAGCTTTTTACACCGGATTTTATCTGTTTTTTTTTGTTGTATTAAAAATTGGATGAATGATTAATCTGCGTTTTTACAGTAGTTTACCTGTTAAAGGGAATGACTGGTGAATTTTAATGTAACGCACATTTGATACAATTAAAATTCTCAGCAGGTGAATAAATGTTTTTTTTTTCGTGTTTTATTTGTTTATTTTATTGGATGGATTTAGGTGATTTTTGACACTTAACTACCGATAAGTTAATTATTTATTATTCCTACACTGTTTAGTAATTGATCAAATAAAGTTTTCTGTGTGTGTGTGTGGCGAGGGTGGTTGATGTAATACAGAATAAATAATTTACCAGCTTAATACATCCGGTTTTATGTTTTATTTCCTTTATACACAAATTTTTTTTTTTATTTTTATTAATTTATTATTAGAGAGAAAACTGTTTGTCGTACGCTTAAAAATTAAATACAAATTTATAGAAAATAATAGCAATAAATTGTGCGATTAAAATAAAATCTCATTTAGAAGATGATAAATATTAAAAAATATTAAAAAACAGCGAAAAACAAAGACGGAAAAAAATACAAGAGACATGGGAATAAAAAAATTAAAAACAAAAAAAAAAAAAACAAAAAATTCAACAACAGCGGCAATTTTCTGAATAAAAATTTTTCTGCGAGCGAATACAGAATAAATAAAAAAAAAATTACGTCGAAAAGAAAAGAAAAGAAAAAAAATGTGGAAAATTAAATTAAATGAAAACATAAAAATTATTTCTTGTTATGTTTTGGTTGTTTGTTTGTTTGTTTGTACGCGTTTATTCGTTGGATTTAAAATTATTTTTAATTTTAATTTTTCTATTAAACAGCAACAAATAAATAAACAAAAACAGGAAGAAGAGGATGAAGAAGATAAATTATTAAAAATTATAATAAAGCGAAAATAAAAATTCAATACAAAGCTGTTTGAATAATTTTTTTTTTTTGTATATGGTAAATTCCCTGTGGTGGTTACCCTTAAGCAATTCTTCCTATAGCTGCCGTTTTCACGAAGTGGTAAAAATAATATAATTCTTAAGCATATAATTTATGTGATATTCAAACGTTGAGATTTTTAAAAATAATTTTTATTTTTCGTGCAGGATAAAAGAAGGCGAGCAGGCAAACAAATAGACAAAAAATCAAATCATTTTCCTGAGCTTTTAATTGTGCTATACGAAGAGATAAGACATTTAAACGGTTTTATTATGACACTTGTTTTACATTAAATTCTCTAAATAAAAAAAAGAAAATAATTAAATTTAACAAGAAAAAATTCTAGACGAAAAAATCGAAGCACATAGAAATCACACAGTTTAATCGTTTCAAATAAAATAAAACAGCGAAAATACTACGCGGTATCAATGATTTACTTTAAACTGTATAACACACACTGAAATTATTTTAATAATAATAATAAAAAAAGCTTCCAAAATTACAAAAAAAATTAATTTATTTCTTAATAAAAAGCTTTGTGGATAGTTTTTCCAGAAGTAAAACCCAAATGAAATTCGTTTTTATTTTTATTAAATTTCTTTAGATATTTACGCCTACAGTTTAATGTATTCCGATTCGTTATAACAATTTCCTTAGCTATTAATAAACATTCCTTTTTTAATATTAAAGCTTTTCCATATTACATTTTCAATTTTTTTTTTTTATAAATTACCAAAAAAGAAGAATAAGAGATTTTCTTTTGTGTATAAGGCCTATACGTACGTACTGTCTGTACATTATTTGACTAAATAATGAGCTTTCGCTCTGTAATATTCCTTAAGCGGCACAAAACTCCTTTTTTTTTTCGTATTTTTATTTTTGTCATCGTAAAAGACAAAGACATATTTGACATTTTTTATGATTATTATTATTATTTGACAATGAGCTTTAAGCTTTTTAATATATTTAACAAAAAAAACTAAATTAATAAATTTTTTTTCTATTTTATTTCACTGTTTTATGATCACGGGTTATGTTGATTTATTACAAAATTTTATTGTCATATGACTATTAATTTCGCTTAAACAGATGATGTGCTTTTTTTTTGTTATTAATTAAGCTCTAAAATAATATTTTATTATAACGATAGCCAATAAAGAGAATTTAAATAAAAAAAAAAAATTTATTAAACTAAAAATCAATCAATTAATAATCAAGTGGTTGTTGGAGCTTTAAAGCATATTTATCTACTATTAAAAAAAAAACAAATAAAGCACAAAACAACATCATAAAAATAATGTAATAAATGGAAAATTTAATAATATTATGCTTCAGAAGAATATCCGTTCATAATGCAGTGTTGAAGGCATTTGAGGAAAAATTCACTTGACTACAGTGAAAATAATTTTTTTATTCGATTTTTTGCTTCTTTTTAGCACTGACACAACAACATCAAAAGGGTTAAAAAAAAACACATTCTTTTGATTTTTATTAAAATATTTTGAGGTTTTTTTTTCTTGCGCTTTGCTGCTGTTGCTGAAGCTTTTTCTGCCTTCTTTCTTCGTTTTTTTAAAGAATTTTCCGTTCCTTCTACTTTACATAAATTCGTTTTATCATCAAATCGATTTATAACTATTCAATTCCTATTTTTTTTTGTCTATTTATGGGATGATTTTTATAGTATAGGAAAGTAATAAAGCAGCTGTCGTTGACCAAAATGTCTACAGATTGGAAATTCTTGCTAAACTGATGGTAGCGGCGGCGGCGTCGGCTCGTTATATTTATTTAATAAATAATAATTTTTTTTTATAGCATAATGAATCGTCACAAAAAAAATTGTTTTCCACGTCATCGTGTTGTTATTTGATCTTTAATATTAATAAATCCTAAGGGAAATCTTTCAGCGATAATATTAAATAAGAAAAAAAAAAATTCTTCTGTTATTTTATCATCAATACGCTTTAAGCTAGAGAAACTTTTCTTTTTTTTATTAATTTTATGGTGTGGGAGGCACTATAAATAGCAATGTCAAAGCGATGAAGAAATATCTCAGGTTCGTGTACTTCACTATAACAGGGTTTCTGTGTTAAATTGTATAAACACCCCCAAACAATTACCCATTATAAAATGTAAATAAAAAAAAAAAAACCAATCGAAGTAGTTGTGCTTCCAAGGAATAATTCCGATTTTTCATTATTTATTTTTTCAATTAAAGTCAAATAATAATAATAATAATAATAATCAAAAAAAAAAAGGTGAAAAATATTTATTAAAAAGGTCAATAAAACATAGAAATGCTGTTGAAATATTTTTTTTTTTTTTTTGTTATTTCAGTTAAAAGCAATTTCTCTAGGTGAAATTCCCATAAATTCACTGTACTCAAGCGTTGTGTACAAATTTATTAAAGTGCTTCACATAAAAATGGACTTTCTGATTTGGCTTCTTTCTATTTTTAGTTTAAATAATTTAATAGAAGGAATTGTTTGTATTCCTCTTGCTTTCATTTAATAAGCACAACAGATGAAAGTTTTTTTTTTATTTTTAACACGTGCTTTTTATCTATTTATCTATTTGTGTTGTCGTAAGGTGTGTGTGTGTGTGTGTGTATGGATAAATATTTTCAATTTAATTTCATTGGATTTTGTTGTGTATTTTCCATTCCCATTTTTTTTTTATTCTACAATGATACGGTTATTTGTTTGTCTTGTTGTGAATTTAACTTTGGTAATGTAGATACACCTAGGAAGAAGGTAGAAGAAGATGATGAAAAGGACGTATGTTGATATGAAGTAAGGCAATGAAAGATTTGCATAATATAAAAGACACATAAGATTCAGAGTCATGTACAAAATTCAATTCCCATATGGTAATTTTTTGGATTTTTTTTTTTACCAGACACCAAACATCCTTAATGCTTCAGAAATGACACCAACAACAATAACTGAATTTTTTTCTTCTTTTTTGTTGCCTTCCTAAATTTATTTTCTTTAACTTACTTCCAGCAGACGTATAGCTGGTGAATTTATAATGTGAACTGTGCCAAGCAGAGTGAAAAAAAAAGAAAAAAAGAAAAAAGGAAAAATGCAATCCAGTAACACACACACAGAGAGAGAGAGAGAGAGTTTATTAAATTACTTGATGGCATTAATTTTTATTTTTTTTATTTATTTCGTAAAATTCTTATTGGTTAATCAAATACCATGAATTATAAATAAACTTTTAATTGTGCTTTAATTATTAATGTTTTAATTAAAATTTTTTTTTTTTAAGTTGCATTACGGTATGGTATGGCGGATTGGTAGAGAATAATTTTTCTTTGGTAAAGAAAATAAAAATACCCTGAGCTTTCTTTCTTTCTTTATTTATTTATATTCATTAGAGAAAATAAAAGCAAGATTGATGAATGAATTGACAATCAATAAAAAAAGAAAAAGTGAATGGTTGGGTAGCGCAACAAAAAAAAAAAAAAAAAAAAAAAAAGAAGAAAAGGAGAGAAAATTTCTAAAGGCAGCATCTGGTTGTTTATTTTTCGCTGTATTTTTATTATGATTAATTTGCTGTTTTTTTTCATTTTTTTTTTATTTTTATTTTTTAATTTAACACCAGAGAATTTTTTTGTGTGTTGTTTTTTTTTTTTTTTTTTTTTTTTTTATATGTTAATTGGGTGTTGGGGGTATAAACAAAAAAAAAAAAAAATTTATTTAAAATGTTATTAAAGCGTTTGCCTGCTTATATGCATGACATTAACAGCTGTTTATGCGGTGTTGTTATGTTAAATAAAAATATTTATTTTTATTTTATTTTTTTTATTCAAACATTATTGATGGTAGAAATAAATAAATATTAAAAAAAAAAAATAAACGTACATTTTTAGTGATAATTAATTGTTTGATTTGTTTTTTTGTTTTATATTTTTAAAGCTAAAACAGCATCACGGTTTATAGCTGTGTTAAAAAAAAAGCTTTATTGTTATCATTTAAAATACCCTTAATTAGTTTAATTAATAGAGTTATTTACACCTTAAATAATTATTTAGGATAAAAATATAAAACCTCACTTTGTATTTTAACACTTATATGAAAAACAATGAATTGTGTTAATGTTTTATGCTTTTATGCGAATGTTTAAATAATAACTCTTTCTCTCCTGTTTTATTATTATTATTATTATTTTTACCTTTATTTTCTGTTAGAATAACAACCAGAATAATAGCATTTAAGTCTATAAATAGGTAAAAAAAAAAAAATAAATAATGGTAAAATTCTTTAGCGACGGAGGAAATACTTTATGCGTGTATCAATGGTTAAAAAGAATTTGCTACTTCATCAGGCACTCAATTTGTACGATCATAAAACGTTAAAAAAAAAAAGAGGAAAAGCAACCAAATCACCTCACCTATTAACAATTACAACATTATAACCTGTATAAAAGCTTACAGAACAGGAAAATATTTCATGTTTGGTTTCGTGCTTTTCTTTTTTTTTTTTTTATTATAACCACGGACTGTCGGTTTATTTACTTTATTTTTTTTTCCTTTCTTATTGTGTTCCGTTTTTTTTGGCACCTTTTCTACTCC
Organism: Ptychoptera albimana; assembly: GCA_961205885.1. NCBI lineage: Eukaryota > Metazoa > Arthropoda > Insecta > Diptera > Ptychopteridae > Ptychoptera > Ptychoptera albimana. The sequence continues at coordinate 2,007,211 of OY540803.1, forward strand.
ACAACATACCATGATACTCTTGAATAAAATAAAAATAAAAATGATGGAAAACCTTTGCCAAAAAGAATTTTTTTTTCCTTTTTACAACGCATGTTGTTGATACCCAAAAAAAAAAAAAAAAAGGAAAGAAAAGTTCATAGAGAAAACCAATTTTAAAATTCCATAAACGTTTCGTTGCTTCCTTAACATTTCTATAGTAATTTTTACAATTACAAAGGGTAATTTAAATAAAAATAAAAAACTTTATGTGAGACTTGTAATATGGTGCAAAAAATAAATAAATAAAAGCTAAAAACCGTCTTCATTCATTGACAGATTTTTTAATCCATGGTCACGCTGAGCATCATGACAATCAACACATGAAATGATTAATGAAATATTTGTCAAGGCTTAACTGGATGTTGGGTTTCTTTTCGTTTGTTTATTGCCTCGGTTATTTACAAAAAGGAATGGAGGAAAAAAAAATTAAATTCATGCGGAAACAGAGTGTAAACTGATTAAACGAATTTTCTCGCTTTAAAAAATTGCATCTGGATAGTTTTTTATTCTTTTAATAATTATGTAAAACCATAAACACAGCAAAAAAAAAACACAATTTTCACTGTGTGCTTAATTTAGTTTGAAAAGCGACTAAAACATAATTTTTTATTTTTTTTTTTAAACAAGCATCGACTAACGCTATTGATGCGTGAAAATTGTTTTTCTTTTTTGTGTTATGCAAGAACAATTTTCTAGTGTTTTTTTTTTTTGTTTGTGGTGTTAGACAGTAAATTGTTTGTGTTGCTTCCGTATAATAGAGCTTTGCATGCATGACTGGCACAATATTTCGATCAACGCCTTGATCTCACGCATACAACATGGATACAACATTAAGATTTAGAGCATACAGATTGATTATAATAAAACAAAAAAATTAATATGAATGAATAAGAGATGATTCAGGGGCGTAAAACTACTATAAATTTGTGTTTGATTTTATTTAGGATTTTGCAGACAATGCTTAGGTCTATTTACATCGTTAAAATGATGAGTTTTTCGTCGAAGAATTTTTAAATTCTTTGTTAATCAGTTATTAAATTAGTAATTAAAGTTAGGCATCTGTTATTTTTTTCTTCTTCTTATTATTATTACATTGTCTTTCAATCACATTACTGTCATAAAAAGCTCATTATTTATTAAATTAAACAAGAGGAGTAGATAGGAAAATACAAAAAAAAAAAAAAAAAAAAAGAAATAAAATACATAAAAAGGCGTCACCAGTAAGTGATGTGTACATTATTGTTGTCACTTTTTATTATTATTATTTTTTTTTTAATATCATATAAACATATTAGAAATTTTCTTCTTCTTCCTCTGGTTCTTCTATATTATTAATATTATTAGTTTTTTTTTCGGCATATTTATAACGAAAACTGAAAATAAAATAATCGAGGGTGTTGCTGTAATTACAGTTTTATCGCCTTTAACCTTTTTTTTTTCTTCCTCTTTTTTTATTATTTAACCAACCGAATCAACTGCAAAAAAAAAAAAAAAAAAACAACGAAAAATACTCAACATAAAAATAATTAATAATAATAATTAAAGCAAAAGCTTAAACAGCATCAAAAAAGCTTTAAAAAAATGTTTGTTTTTTTTTAAATCAAATCACAAAAATGATAAAAATTCAACAGAAAAAAAATGTGCTTTTACTCCGTAGATAACGTAAAAAAATAAATGAAGAAGCTTTGAAACATAACTTAATTCTATGAAATTTGTATTACGACTGAGATTAAAAAAAAAAAAAATTTTTTTCGGCTACTATTTGAAGTTTGTTTTTCGTGTATCTTCGGTGCTTTTTTTTTTGTTGTTCTACTCGTATACAGACACTTATAAGTTCCACTGTTATTTTCGTTCTTTTGTGGAACTGATACCTGTTTCCCCTTTTTGCAAGAACCTTCAAATGATTTGGAGAAAATTTTTTATTAAGCAATCATGCGCGTATAAACAGTGCTTTCAACATTTTTTTTTTGTTTGTTTGTTTGTTATTTAGAAGCAAAAATGTATAAAAAAAGCACAATTATATTTATGTAGAAATATATTGTAATACAGATTAGCATGTGCTTTGTTTATACTATAAAAAAGAGAACGCACACAGTTATTGTCGTATGTAGCTTGGAAAATAAAAACCAGCTGAAACCACGGCATTTACAAGTTCTGTGTTGATGCCGTTTTTTTTTTTTTTTTTTAATACCAACCATAAACACACATTTTTCAACACGTCCTCATAAAATATGTTTTTTTTTTCTTTTAATTTTTTTTCCATATATGCTTTGCATAAAAGAATTAATAATTAAAAAGTAATAAAATTCCGTAGCGAGAGAGAGCCACAGAAATGAATGGAAAATAAAAACGCAGAAAAAAAAAACCCTAGAAATTCTTTTTTTCCTGCGTTAAACAAATAAATAAATAAATACTGTTGGTTTGGCAGTAGAATATACTTTAATTATATCATTTTAATTAATAATCATTATTCACATTGAAAATGTCACCGTTTTTCATTATTCTTTTCCATTGTCGTCGTTCGTCGTGCATCATCATCATTTACTTTTGTTCAACAATTTTCATTATGGTTGGGTAAATTACCAGCAGAACTAAAAAAAAAAATAATAATAATAAAGAAATTTATTTATTTGTTTATGCTTTTTTTTTTATGTATTCTCTCTTATTTACAACATATATATATATAAATATAAATAATAAAAAAAAAACCTTTTTTGATAAGTGAATTTAAATTAAGCACGGAGAAAAGGAAACTTGTAGGAAAACGACGACACAACAATAGAGTTAAATGAAGTAAATTTATATGTACAAAAAGAGGAAAGTAAAAAAAAAAAAAAGCTTATAAAATAGCATTTAATTGTCAAGAGTTTATTTTATTACATTTTTTACAGATATTTATAACGTTTTTTAAGTCACTTTTTTTTTTTACCTCTGCATCTGAATAATTTTTTTTTTCATTCCAACCAACATTTAGTAGGTTTCAGGTTGTTGCATTAGCTAAAAAAAATTCTTTTTTCTTTATTGTGCATTACCATCCGTTACTGCATTATTAATGATTGAAAAGCTTTTAAAAATAAAGGAGAAAAAAAATCTCTAATCGATTATATTATGTAAAAAATAGTTAAATTGTTGTAATTAAAATCACTAAAAGCTTAAACAATAAACAATTTATTTACAGTGGAAAGAATACAGAAGTGAATTTTCCTAAAAATTAAATAAGTTTTTGTTACAAAGTGATTACTTAATAACAGAAAATTGTAATTTGTGTTATTATTTTATCGTTATAATAATAAAAATAATAATAAGTCTTATATGGTATGTTGATTTGTTCATTTGCATTGCTTGCAAATAAAATAATTATGAAAACAGAGAAAATACCGATTGAATCAACACAAAAATGTTTTTTTTTTATTTTTCTATTGAATCAGCATATATTGATTGATAATTAGTAGAAGGGAAAATCGTTGTTTAAAACATTAAAACAGTTACTGTAACATATTGTTGTTTTAATCATTTCTAAAGGTTTTCTATTTTTGGGGGGATGGTTATTGCATTTACTGACTCTAATCCTCCAAAATCCCAACCACAATTCCTTTTGTCTTATTAGTTTAATTTCTCTATAGAATCGTAGAAGAAAACGTTAATCCAATGAATTATTTTAATTGCTTGTCTCTTGTGGCGCAACAATACGTTCTTTATTCAACATTTTAAATAAAACATTTCTAGTCTTTTATATGATTAAAGTATTATTAATTCCGGTTGTACCGGAAAATAATATACTTTAAAAAAAAAAATTCCTAACCTTATTATTGGGGTGAGGTACAAAAGAAAGCTTTAACTCTGACGACAATACAAATTATTTAGTAAACAAACTACTTTGTTATAATAAAATGGACAAATCAAATAATATTTTTATTTCTATCTAAACAAATTTGTATTAAACATTTCTGCATAACCCTGCAAAAAAATATTTTCTATTTTATTTGCTGATGCTTGTTTGGCTGCGTTTATTTTGTGAATCATTTTCGTTGATATTTTATTTATTCTATCATACAAAATACGTTTTATTTTTTTATTATTATTTATTTACTTTATTATTGTGCACGTAAATATGCGAGGACGAATTTTTTTTATTCCTTTTTCTACTTCTCTTCTGGTTGTACAATCAAAATTAAATTTTTATTTTATTTTTTTGTGTAAAACATTTCTGGTTATTCGATTTTATGTTTATGTAATCATATTTGTTATGTGTGTGTGTGTGTTATAAATGCAATAATAAATGATTGTAATAAACATATATTGAAACAAACAAATAAGAATTGATTCAAATAAAATATAAATAAAAAATAAAAATGATGGAAAAATGTAATGTTTATGCTTTTTTTTTTTTTTTTAATATCGTGTAGCATGTTTTTGACAGTCGCGTTTGACATTGATACTTGCTGTTTATTTATTAATTTTTTTCTTTCTACATCAATTAGGTTCCGTATCGTTACGTTTCTTTAATATAATTTAATTGTCACCAGCATAAGCAATAGAATACTCCTGAACATTTATTTATGTTGACTAAACAGTAGGTTCGCGCGTATAGAACGCACAGTGTTGTTTTTTTTTTTTGACTTCAATTATTCTTTTCCTGTAAAAAAGCACACAGCAAACAAAAAAAAAAAAAAGAAGGAAATGAAGACAACTACATGACATTTAAACAAGTACAATTAATTTTTATATATATTTACTTTCTCCCCCCTTTTTTTTTTATTATTATTTATTTTCGCCCTTTTTATGGTTGGCTTAAACAAGTAAACTTTTAAAAGTTTAATGTCAGCTAAAAAAATAATAATAATAATTTTTTTTTCTGTTGTTTGTTTAAACGAAATGCGTATTGGTGGTTGTGGGCCTGTCACATGCATGAATCTAATTTAAATTACCATAAGGTAATTTTTATATTGTTACTGGCGATAAGATTATTACAAAGATCGTTTTTGTTGGTTGGTTGGTATTTTAACGATGAAACAGTAAGGTCATCTTAACCAGAATAAATAAAACAAAAAAATTTCATTCTCTGTTTTCATTAAAAACTTTTTAATTATTGTTTGGAAAAAGTTTTTTTTTTTTTTTTGCTTATTTTGTTATGTGACAAATAAAAAGCTTGTTAAAGCTTTACATGGTGAATAAATTATTTTATCTTATCGGTGTTTTAAGGAATATTTTGTTGTTTTTTTTTTTTTTTTTGCTTTGTTTTGTTATTGAAGCTTTAGAGTCTCATTTAAAAGTTGTCTATACTAATTTGGAATCTGTTTTTTTTTTTTTTTTAAAGAAATTTTATGCAAATATAATATGAAAATTTACATAAACTATATCCATATTGAATGGTGAAATATATTGCAATAGAAACAAACAACAGGAGGGAACGATGAAAAATATCATATATGAATAAATGAGCCGACATCAAATTTCTTTCAATACAAAAAAAAAAAAAAAAACCTGAAAAATAAAGGATACTTTGGCTGAACAACATAACATAACATAACGTAACATAACATAACATGATTGTAGATAGAAAATTTGTTTATATATATATATGGAAAATGTGTGTGTGTGTGCTTGCAACAGCAATATTCACAATTATGTCCTCAGGTGTCGAAGTATGTACTTGTGCGTAGTTTAGTGTCATGTTCTGTGATACATATATAATCTAAAAGTGTGATTATGTTTATACCCACCTCTATATATAAAGCTCACCTATCATCATCAACGTTTTTCTTTTCTTCTTTCAAGTTTAATATAGAATTTTAACTGTAGACATTTTTTTTTATTTTGTGTTTATCTTCATTGTTGTTCTTGTCGTACAAAGGCAACATAATATTTACGTACATTTTGGGTTAAGCACATTTTTTTGTTTTTGTGGAAAGGATACAGAAAAAAAAAAAAAATGAAGTTAATATTTCTGTTTTTCACTTGAAACAACTTTTTCTTTAAAACATGTTAAAGCGTTTGGGGTACGTTTGATATACAAACATAACCAAGTTCATTGTTCATGTTATGAAAAGACAATGCTACTCACCACCACCCTATGTTATACTTTTTTTTATATATATATATATTAGATGATTGTTGTTGTCATCGGTGTTTGTTTATCTTATGTTTGTCTTCTATTCATGTCACATAATTGTGATAAAGATGCATCATATATACAAAAAAAAAAAAAAATAATAATAAAAATATTTTTTATCATCATTAAAAGAAAAAAAAAAAAATTATTTCACCCTTCATGGTATAAACAGGTAAAAACTATTCTTCACCCTATATAAATAAAGGAAATCATTTATAATTAGAAATTATATGGAAAATCACATTTTTTTTATAAAATGTTTATTTAATTTGATAGAATATTTACATAAATAATAAAAACGTTTAAGCAACTGATTGAATATGACAGTGATGGAAGTTTTTTAAGTGCCTTTGAACATTTTTCATATTTAGGGTTAGTAAACTGAATAAATTTCTTCCAAAGCCTATAATATTATTATTTATTCTTTTAGAAAATTTATTCCTGAGTATAAAAACATTAAAATATTGTATCTAGCGTAAGATTTGGTTGAGTTATAGCAAATTAAGTGCAATGACTACACTATAAACGGTGTATTTTGGGCAACAAAAAATCCAAAAAAAAATTAAATACCCTTTTGAGGGTAGTTGTTGCAGTAAATTGGCTGTAACTTGACCAACATTTGCGCTAGACACAATATTTGTACGTTTTTGAACTCAGGAATAAATTTTCTAAAAGAATAAAATAAAATATTGTAGATTCTGGTACAAATTTTTTAAGCTTACTGGTCCTGAACATGAATAATCGTCAACTTTTAAGAATTTTCAAAACGGAAAAGTTTTTCGCTTAAAAGAAAATTATTATTGTGGTTAAAAAAATGAAAACACAATTTAATCTGTTACATTATTAAAGTGACCAATAATTGTTTTACCAATTTTTTGATAACATAAAACGTCGATGTTTAAATTGGCCAAACGATCGAAACGAAAATAACGTATTAAGTGCTTATTTCATGTGCAACTGAAACAGTTTACAGTCATTACTTTATTACATCGAAGCGACACTTAAATTAACAAATATTACACCAAGTAAAAAACATAAAAATTGTATCGGTTATAAAAAAATAAAAAATAATAATGATAATGTTGTTTGTGGTAAGAATTTAATAACACAAAATAAAGATAAAGAATATTTTTAAGATATTTTTTTTTTTCGCAAAGATACCAACAAAATTTTTGGCACGCCTGTGGTTCGTGTTATTGGATTCACATTATTACCAATTTTTTCTTACTTTGTGGCAGAATTGGGTCCTTTTTTTTATTACAATTTTCTGTTTTTTTTATTTTTTTTTTATTTGTGTCATTTGATTTTCTTATTCACTTTGGTGAATAGTGTTGAGAAAAAAAAAGAAAAAATGGAAAAGGTATTGAAATAAACAACAAAAAGAGTGGAAGTTGTAGGAAACCAAAAAGAATAAATAAATAAAGGAAAGGAAAAAAAAAATAAGTAAACACCGACTAGAAACGGAAATCTTTGAAAATTGAGATTTATTGTTGAATTTAAAGGTATTTTGTAATGTTTGAAAATTCCACTGTGCTAAGTAAATAAAAAAAAAAAAAGGTTAAATGAAAAAAAAAAACGTTACTGGGTAAAGTTAAGGTAATGTGCTGTTAGCCAAGTGCTTCATTAATGATTAAAATGATTTATTGACAAATGATGTATAACAGAATGGTTTTACTTTTCTTTTTTTGTCTTCCAAAGACATTACTATCGTACGTAATTTTATGTTGTTATTATTATTATTATGATTGTTTTATCGTTGTGCCAACATTTTTTCTTATGATTTGTTATTAAAACATGAATAACAACCAGAAATAATGTTGTGAAAAATATAAATAAATGCATTTGTATTACCCCCGAAAAAGGATATAAATAAAAAGGAAGCAAATATTAAAAATAAAATAAAATAAATAAACTACTGACCTACAACTGGGAGCATAAATTCATGTTAAACACAACATACAAGTGGTCTATGCATTCGATTTTGTGGATTCTAAATTTTATTAACATCTGCGCAATGTACATCAATGTATATTAAATATTTATACCCCACTACAATTAAGGGTGGCTAAGGCCAAACAACATGGTTTATATTTTTCGATGGTACCCTGCTTACACAACATACAACACTGCAAATGTATTTTTTTTTTTTTGCTTTTTTTGTTTTATGGTTTCACCATCTACCAACAACAAATGAAAATAATTTTTTTCCAACAAACACGACAGTTTTCTATCGGTCGTGGAACACAGCGAAACGTTCTGTGCTTTCCGTAAGAAAAATTTCAATAAACAAACAAACAAATTACTTGCCGTAAAATCATACGAAATGTGAAATTAGATAAAATTTATGATTTTTTATGCAATTGATACAAATGAATAAATAAAAATTATTGCATGGATTATCAGTGATTAAATTTATCTAAATAAAAAAACAGTGTGCGGGTGGGTACGTGTAATTAAAAGTAATTCGTGGCATCCTTAGCTTTTTAAATTTTCTGCTTTTTATTCTTATGTTTACTTGTTGTTCGGGATATTTGTTGTAACAAGGAAATTAAAAATCATGTACGATTCGTTGTTCTGCCGCAGGTGTTTCAGTTTTTTTTTTTTTTAATTATTAATTTCTAAGCGAGTGAACAATGTGTTTGGTGAAGTAAAAATAAGAAAAAAAAATTATTATTATTTTTTTAAAGTAATTTGTGAAAGAAAAGAAAAAATATTTTGGTGACGGTTTTTCGTTTTTGTTTTTTTTATTTTTCGTATTTTTTTTTTTCTTTGATAACAAAGTGGATTTACATTCTCTTTGATGAGCTTTATTTGCGACAGTTTCTGAAGATTTATTGAAATTGGATTAACAGACGGTTTTTTTTTCTTCCTCTTATCTCTTTCGTCGTTGTCGTCGTCGTTTTTTTTTTTTTTTTTGTGATTTATTTTTGGTTTAATTTTCTTATTCGTCAGCAAGAAACGCTAAACCATATGATGATTTGTGATTTATATTTTTGGTTTAAACAAAAGTTGAAAATAAATTGTTGAAAAGAAAATATTTTGTGTGTGTGTGCGAGTTTTTTTTTTATATATATAAAAAGCGGTGCTGGTTCCTAATCATGTTTCACAGAAGAAGAAAATGATAAGAAAGACTTCAGATGAAAATTGTAGTCAACCGTTAAGAGATTTCATTGATGTTACGCCAAAAAAAAAAAAAAATTATACAACGGATTTTTTTTTTTACTATAGGGTGTACAAGATTTAGAAAATCAGTTAAAAATCATCTGTAGAAAAATATAATCAAGTGGCAGAAGCTTATAGAAAATTCTTCATCAATTTTGCTGACGTTTTGGTGGAATTTTCTTGGGAACAACGATAAGACTTGTAAGTAGTAAATTATTTTTTTAATTTTTTACCTTAAAGTACGTGAATATCGTTGTTTTTTTTTTAGCTTATCAGCAGATGACATTCCTTAGCTTTCTGTCATTAGTTTTATATTTTTAAACAAAATAACATGTGGCCCGTTGTTTGTTGTTTTTCCTCAAAATAATTAATTTCGTTAGGGCTAATCATGAAAATTATTCTACAAAGCACAGAAAATAAAAATGCTTTATGATTTTTTTTTTGTCTCTAGATTTTTGATGTCTTAGTCATCAGTCATTTTTTTAACTTAATTTTCCTTCTTTTCGTTGTTATTTTCTTTATTTATTTATTTTTTTTCGTTGAAGCAGAATTGTTGCTGTTGTTTCTCTTCTTTATGGTTTACTATCATATATGTTAACATTATAATCCATTAAAGTAATTTAAGATGATCTAGTCCATTACGCGTAGTTTTTTCTTTCTTTTTTCGTATCACGTTTTAATAATATTTTATTCTAACTTTCTAGATAACAACGGTTTTGTTTTGTTTGGTGGGTGGGTGAATGATTACACGTTTTCTATTTTTTATTATTACATTTATGATAAATAAGACATTGTTATGCTTTTTGTATTTATTTATTTGCAATATTATCGCTATTAGTTTAAGTAAGAGAAATTCTTTTTATAAAACATCTATCAACTGGTCCTAATGCTGGTCACAAGTTTTTATTTACTTCTGCTGATTATTTTTACGCTATTCGTATAAAATTTCTGTTTTGACATTTATGTGTTTATTTTATTTTTCGACTATTCGAATATTACCCCTTAAGGATAATTTGTACGATTTTGTATATCGCATAAAAGAGATGAAAATTTCATATTAGAACGTTATTTGTCAGAGATCAATTTTCTACCTTTTTGTTCCATTTATTCCATTTGTATGCATGGAAAAAAAAAGAACCTATTCTCGTGATAAATTACAGTAATTTTATCGGTTGAATAGAAAAGAATGTTGTTTGAGCGCAAATGAATTGAAACGATTTAAACAAATAAGTAGAGAGAAAATGTTAAAAAAAAAAAAAAAAAATAGAAAATTTTTTTATGGAAAAGTTGGTATTTTAGGTAAAATTTTCATTTTGTTACACACAAAAAAAAAAAACCTTTCTTCTACTGTCATTTCCATTTCAAAGGTATTATTTACACTTTTCTGTGTGTGTGTGTGTGCGAGTACATGCTTTTACATCAAAAAAAGAATTTCCCTTAATGGATATAAATGTTTTATTATCAATGAAAAAAAAAAAAAAATAAATGCGGCAACAGCAGCAGCAGTAGCAACAGAAGCAGCAAAAAGTAATTAAAATGATTAAACAAAGGACGTTTTTTTAATTTTTTTTTTTATTTTTTCTCTCTGTGTGTGTGTATCCAATGGTGATTATAAGTAAATAAATTTTCCTTAATTATTTACAATTATATTATTATGAATTAGATGGAGAGTAAAAATGATAAAAAAAACGAAAAGGAAAAGAAAAGAAAAATGTAAAAACACAAAAAAAAGAAGCTTTAAAAGGAGCTTTTGATAGGATTAACTACGCAAGCAATCAGATTGTATTAAAAGAAACGAAAAAAAAAAAAAAAAACATAAATAAACAAAGAATCAACCCATGTCAATTGTAATCTTATCGCTTTCATCAAAATCACGTCTGATTTAACAACAATCTCACTTACCACTACAGTGCTTTTAACTTTTTCTTGTTCTTTCTATCTCTTCTTTCTACTTTTTATTTATTTTTTGTGATGATTGATAATGGCACACATCGAATCAATAAATGGTGAAAAAAAAAAGGATGCCCAATTTTAAATTTAATTTTCAAGATAAAATTTAAAAGCTTAAACGTAATTTTTGTTTTTTACAGTGTTGATAGGTAAGCTTTTTTTTTTTGTTTTTCTGTTAATATAATATGCAAACATCGTTGAAGCAAAATATTGTGACTAGAAGTGATTTTGTTGCCAGTGTAAACACTTAGACTTGTTAGATGATGATTTTGTAGACTCTTAGCAGCAACATATTTCCTATGGTTTCTTTTTTTTTTTTCAATTAACTTTTAACATATGCTGAATATTAACTTAACTATAAGCACTAGTTAAGATCAGTTTCCATAAGAACACTCTTTAAATGCCTATAAACTAACATAAATCGTACCAAACAACATTGAAAACACTTTCGAAAACTGATTGTATTACAACGAAGAAAGAAAAATGGAAAAGAAAACAAAACGATTGAAAAAGCTCTAGAGTTTAATATTTTATTATTTTTTTGTTTTGTTTTGTGATTATTTTACCGCATGATTTAATTTAATAAAAATGAATTAAAAAAAGGTTTTTTTTTTTTTTGGTTTTTGGGTATTTATAGGAGTGTAGAACCTTTAGAAAAGGTAGTCAGTCCTAAGGCTTGACCTATTTTTTTTTTTGTTTTTTATTCTTCTGTTAACACAGCAGTGTTGTTATTAATATTATTATCGCACTGTTACAACACTGGTGGAAAAAATTCATTAAACATTTATGTAAACTGCGGCAGTACACGACACAATATAATTCCTATTTTTGCTTACCAGTATCTACTACCATTGTGGCTAGGAAATAGTGTGCTTTCGTACGTTAACGTTAATACAAAACGTGAAGTTTAATAAAACAAAATAAATTTAAATAAAAATTGATTTTCTTTGGTATAAAATTTATTTTTCACATGTTAAATACATAAAAACAGAAAAACTGAAAGTAGAAGGTAGAATCATTGTTGCCTTAATGGATTAAATATTTTTATATATATTTTTTTTTTTTAATTCTTTGAAGTCACGTAGAAGCTGATAAATTTTGCGTATTTTCTTCATGTGATTTTCTTATTTAAAATTTTGTTTTGTAATTAAATTGCTACAGGTAAAATGAAATTACGTTGAATAGAAATATTTTCTAGTCTTGTAAAAGAAAAAAAAAAAAAAGTCTTTTTGCTGATTAATTAATCCATTGAATACAAGTAGAAAATAACGTTGTAAATATTGTACACGTGAATCTAAATCACAATCGATTTGTGTGAATAAACAAAATAAATTCTTAAAAACCGCTGCCTGTTTAAGGGATGTAAATATAAAAATTCTTCACCAAATATAATTGAGTCTCTCTCTCTCTATTTCTCAAGTGGATGTGTTTGCGTCTGTATATTTTGTCGATTATACTTAAATTATAAATATATTTATAAGGGCAAAATAAAAAAAAATAAACGTTAAACCGATTTAGGTGCACAAACAAAATATATTTGTTGACAGGGAAATGTACTCCATCCATCCATCCATCCATTCAACCCACTTTGTATGTAAATAAAATTTCTAACATTTACATGGACGTCGCGTTTTTTTTTTGTATTTTTATTTTTGTCATTATATATATAAAAATAAAAAAAAAAAAATAATAATAATCATATTTTGAGGAGAGGACCCCGAAACACTTGCTGGTGTTTTTGTTATTTTATTTTTTATTTTTTTTTTGGGTGCTGCTGCTTTGGTTTACCATGTTATACAGGCGGCAACTGCAAAAATATTTTTTTTTTCTTTTTGGTTGTTTTCTCTATGTAGTTTCCTTTTTCTTGTTCCAGCTACCTTTTTTCTTTTTGTGTGTGAGTGTGTGCGTGTGTGTGTATCACCGAAATACAAACAACTTATGGACTTGGGTATACAATTTTATGAATAAATTTGATTTAAAAAAAAAAGAAAAGAAAAAACGAGTAGTTGAGTAAAAGCTTTAATCGGAAGCTTACATAGGGATCGTAGTCACTCATGAAAACATAATAAAAATAATAAAAAAAAAAATAAAAGAGAATTTTTTTTTCGTTACAGACATATATGAGACATAATATACCCAACCACTGAAGTCCCTCTTTAATACATTTAAAACACTTTACTCTACTTTACTTTACAGGCAAAACGAAACCGAAAAAAATCTGTACGGAATTTTCTTTTTTTTTTGGTCTTTTTTTTTATTCTCAAACCATCTCTACGTTGTGCGTTTTTCTTTATACACAACGAAGAAAATTAAATTATTTGATAGCAAATGTAAGAAACAAAAGCAGAAGGAACAAAAATTTATGAATTTTTTTTTTTTTTTTTTTGCTGGTAAAATACGATGTGGAAAAATTGTTTACGAAAATAATTTACCTGGGTTTTTTGTATTATTTTTTGTTGTTCTTGTTAAATGAAAAAGAATTCGTTTTTTGTCATTTGTTTTATACTTTAAGAATTGTTACCTGAAGACAGGTAAGAGAGATAAAAAAAAAAAAAAATAACGAAACATGACAAAAACATAACAAGACACACATAGAAGTATTTTTGTTTCTTCTTTCTTGGTGGCTTTTATTTCTACGGAGAAATTAAGTTTTTCTTAGGTTTAATTTTAATTTTTTTTTGATTATAAAAGCTCTGCTAAAACCACTCTGGAAAACACAATTGATTTGATTAAATTAAATTTTACTTAAACTGGATGATTTTTCAACAAAAATACCAAAATTAATCTAAAACTAAATTTCAAAACATTTATCTTCCGGATTTACCATACGTAAAACGAGTAAAACTTGATGAAAATAAAACGGAATTTATTATTAAAAAGTGGGCAATAGTCTTTCTTTAAATGAATAAAAGTCGTAAATGTTGAGAGTAAGGAAAGTTTTTATTCATTAAACATAAATCATAAGATCTTTGCATGATGTTACCACCAAGTAAAAAAAACTATTCTTTATTTTTTGATACAGAAAATTTCCTTGTGAGTTTAACTCTGACGGTTAGGAAAGTTTTATTTCCTGCTATTTTCTTTTTTTATTTTTCATTAATGCATAAATATTTTTACTATTTAAATGAACATCCAAAGAATGGTTTAAGTTTTGATTTAAATGCTGCATCTATCTCGAGAATTGTAATAAAAATCAAAAAATTCAGAACTTTCAGAAATGTTAGAGGAATTATTTGGTAATACCAGAAATAGTTTTTTTTTCCATGTCTTCCAGATTATTATTTTTGCTGTTGCTGTTGCATGAAAAATAAATAAAACACAGCTTAAAAGCTTAATACGTGAATAAGATTTAATTTTTTGTTTTTTCTTTGCATGTTTTCTAACGATTTTAAATGAGTTAAATTTTTTTTTTTTATAAAGTCGCTTGTTTATTAGAACGCGATAATTTTTTTCCCTCGGTGGTTTTTTCTTTCTTACGAAACATTCGTTTTGCGTGTTTGTTAAATTTGTTAAAACTGAATAATTAAATTGAAATTTTGTTGTTGTTTGTTTGTTTAAATAAATTTTAACACATAATCAGTGTTATCAGATTCAGGAAGTGTTCTGAACGTCATTGTATTCCGAAACAAGAATCCGTGTTATTTGAAAATAAAAGCTGAAGACAACAAACAAGATGAAGAAAACTTAAAAAGCTTGCTCTGTATATATAAATTCTTGTAAAAAATTAGCCTCAAAACTATGTCACATAATTCCACATCAATTTTACCAGAAATTTTCGTTGTTTTGTAACGATTATTCCAAGGGAGAAAAAAAATTATTTTTAAACAATTATCTATTTACGTACAAACAAATAGTTTTAATACAAAAATATGCTTGCTTAAAAAAGGGATTAAAATGAGCATAAATAATTATTTTTTTATTTAAATTCAGCATTTTTTTTTTTCGTTGAAGCTTTTGCTGTTGCTACGAAGCTGCTATTGTGCATTGCTTAACAACAGTGAAAATAGTAAAAATTCTTTCGTTTTTTTTTGTTACCTACTATTTAAACTATAAAAGTATGCAGAAATTATGCTTTTTTTTGCATGCTAAAATATGTAATATTTAAAAGAAGGGGGTGGAAATATAATTTTTTTTCCATTTTTTTTTTCTGTACAAAAATCTAACAGAAGAAAAAAAAAATTCTCTTTTTTTCCTTTTTTTAGAGACTCGTTTTTTATGCATTTTATTTAAACTTTTGTTAACTTTACTGTACCGTTTGTGTAAATATACTTTTCAATTATACATTTTTTTAAAGCTAGTTTTATTATAAATAATAAATATAAACATGGGAAAAAAAAAACTAGGGAACGTAACATACCCCAGAAACATAGAAAATAAAAAAGAAAAAAAAAAAAATTTCACATTGTAAAACCTAGCAAATGTTGAAAAAAAACAACTTTTTTTTCCTTTTCATTTTTTAAGGCTGTAAGTAAATACAAAAAGCTCAAAATTATAAGATTAAAATTTGATAAAACTTATTATTCATTAAAATAAATTAATAAAAGCTTTTATTCTTATTGTATTTTCCACCTGAAATATCTTTACGGAATGATCAGACTTTTTGTTTAGTAAATTAATTATAGGTAAAAATGGGATCAAGTAAAAATTAAAAGGTAAAAGCTTTGTCCTGTGCTTATTGTTAACAAAAAAAAAACGACAAATTTTTTTTTCTGAAATTGTATTGTTCAAAAATAAAGTCAACACAAGAGAAGAGACGACATGAATTACTTGACATGAAAATTATTTCTGTTTTTTTATTTTTTATCTCAACTTAATGTTGAATGATCTGTGCTCTGTTTAAATTATTCTCCATTATCTGTGTTATCCTTTTATTTTTTTTTTGCATACTTTACAGTCTTGTTTGTTGTAAAATAATTTCTCAAAATTGTTATATTTATGTGTTTACTTAGCATAAAACATAGAGCCTGGTCATGGTATTATTTAACAACGGTTGTACCGTGGTTTGTTGAACAAAAATAGAAAGAACGAAAAGAAAAAAAGCAAACGCTTTATGCGTTAAGTAAGGTAACGTATAGTTAAGCCGCCTGTATAATTTATAAACATAACAACAGAATAATAAAAGAAAAAAACAAAATCCTTTACGAATTGTTTTTCGTTTTTTTTTCTTTTTTTTTGTTCATTTAGTTTGTTTTGCCATAATTCACATTCATTTCACAGCATCCACGATTTTTTTTTTGTTTATTTGGGCCTTTAGCCACTTATATTTGCATTTCATTCGGTTTCATTCTCATTTTCTTTTTGTTGTTCGATCAAGAAATAAAAAATATATTCATGGAAATATATTATGTTTTTTGACGTGTGATTAGGGCCAAGTTGTTTCGTTGTTTTATTCATCTGGTTCTTCCTTATTCCATCAAATAGAAAATCGTGCATACATTTTGTTGTTTTTATAAAAAAACAAACAAGCAAACATTTTTTTCATTCGTTCCATTCTTTCGTCTATTTAAACAATAATCTCGCATGTCTTTTCTGTTCTGTCACTAAATCTATTTTTATTCTATTTGCTCAATTCTTTGCTCGATATATGTGACTTTGTTCACAATGTAAACAGTAGCAAAAAAAAAAAACAAATAAAATAACACGTATTATTGTGCTTTTTTAGTTGTTCCTTCTACGTTTGCATAAAGATTAATACAGATAAATCAGTATTTCAAGTGGAGGATTTCTGATGATAGAAAAGTTTTTTTTTCCCATCTTTGTTTTTATAGCAAGTGCTGAAGGAGAAAAATTATTATTAATCGAATTTATTTTTAAAATAAAAGCACACACAGTGTGTGTTTGTGCATTAATGTTTACACAAAAAACCTTATTAAAAAAAATCAAAACTTTGCTACCTCAACAAAAGTTTAATTAAATTAAGTGAAAAATACAAAATACAAAAAAAAAATTATTTTAGATAAATGTTTACGTTGCCAACAGTACTCTAAGTGATTTATCAATAATTGTTATCACTAAGTACTTAATTTGTTTATTACTTGTTTAAAAGTTTCTAAATAAAATTTATTATTATTATTTTTTTTCTAAACTATTTTATAGAAATTATTTCTCTTAAAATAGATAGCAAAGCTTTCGCGGTATTTAAGTAATTTCTTTGATTTTTTTTTTCTTTTTGTATAAAACCACATAAAAGCTTATTATTTAAGTAAAAATCCCTTAAAGCTATTTAAATTTCTTAACATATTAAAGCGCAACAATAAAAAATAACGAAAAAAACAAAAATAAAATTTTCAATTGATGATAATTCAACGTACGAATTCTTGGTTGTTGCTTTAAAGTAAGAAAAAAAATAAAAATTGTTTCCCCCCTGTTTGCCAAGTCACCTTTAATGTAAATTTTGGTATAAAAAAAAAAGTAAAAGGAATAAAGACGAGAAGAAAATATAATAATAATAAAAACACATTACGTTGTGTGTATAGAGGAGCAGAAAAAAAAAACGACGAGGAATAATAAATAAAGCATCTGTCAGTCTTCTATTATTACGACTACACAAGTCTATTATTATTAAAAAAAAAAAAGTTTTTTTTTCTTTGGCTGTACGAAAAGCAGCGAAGTTTCCTCACAGCAAACAATTTCACTGCGAAAAAAAGTTCAGAAGTGATGAAAGACATCATCTTAATGTCATTGTTTCGCTATTTATATACTGAAAAAAAAAAATTAAATAGAAGAAAAACCCGCAGTATCGTTATTAAGACGGAAATAATTAATAATTTTTTGTTTTCTTTCGCCCCCCTTTTTTGCTCAACCTTTTCCAATTCACATTAAGATTTTTTTTACTTTTTCGTTACATATTTTTTGTCTCCATAACTCGGTTGGTATTGATAAGATAACACACACACACATTAAACATCGATAATAAATAAACGAAATTAATGTTTCTTTGCTTCCGTTTCTTGCAACAAAAAAATAATAAAATTCCATAAAAAATATGTTTAGACTCGGACGACAAAGTACGGAAGTTGTAACTTTATCAAATTGAAAATAAAAGAAAATTCTGTTTTTAATTTCCATTGAGAATTTTCTTGTTTTGCGTTATTTTTTTAGTTTTTTTTTTTCGTTACCCCCCAATCCATTTATATATTTTATTTTTTTTTTTAATTCGTTGTGTCTTCCCGTGGAAAAAAAACTTTTGCCAACACATTAGAAAAAAAGTTTTTTTTTTATCGTTTTTACGTTGGTTCTCTTGTTATTTACTTGCAGAAGATAAGTAAAAAAAAAAAGCACGGAAAACTTGTTGTTTATTAAAAAGTTACCAAATTTTCCTCCCTTAGTTCCTTACTTACTTACTTACAAATGTAATCATTAAAATTATTTCAATAATTAAAGGTTGAACAGTTGGAATTTATTTATTTATTAAATCACCAAATTCAATTACTTTTTTTTTTGTTATTTATTAATAAAACCAATGAACAGAAAAAAAAAAAAAAATTCTTTTCTATATTCACGATACTTTAAGCCTCTCTCATTCAATTGAAAAAAAAAATAATAAAAATTTAATCAAAAAACGAAAATCACTCGTAAGTGAATTATTTAATTGAATTTTTTCCTTACCGAACTCATCAAAAAATAGAATTTAATCTTTACCATTGATTTTTTTTTTTACAAATGATTGATGCTGATTTTCGGGTAGGGATTGTTGGTAATATTTGAATATAAAATAAAAATAATTTTTAAGTGGGTGTTCAATTGTGTAAAACATGTACCGATAATATAACCATATGGTAAGCGTTTAACGTAGCGTAATGAAGCGAATAACTTGCGTAACACTTGCGATGTTTTTACCTTGGTGCAAATTAATTTACCAACAGTATGGTGGGATAAAGTTTTCTATTCTCTTTAGCTGTTTTATGAGCTTTTACTTAGCTGGTTTTTTTAATTGTGGTTAGAAGGTTTTTTATTTGTTTACCAGGTAATTTAAATTAAACTAATTCGTCGTACTTTAAGTCAGTTTAAGTCAGTTTATCGATTTTTTTTTATTTTGTTAATTTAAATCATTATTTACACTAAAAAAATTGTCATTTTAATGATCACATATGTTTAAGTTTAAACTTTTTTTTTTGTTACATCCCCAAAATACGTACGTTTATATAATACGGTTACACTGTGTGCTGTTATGTGTGCTTCCTTTTAATATCGATTGAATTGTACGGCACAACCAATGTAATATAATTTTATTTTATGTTTTTACAAAAAACAAAAAAAAAAAAAAAAAAACTTTTTCTGCTTGAAAATGATGGAAAAAGAAAAAAATAATTTTTTTTTTCTTTTCTCTTCGATAAATGGCAGCTTTAAAGACATTTTTTTTTTGTTGATGCTTTTACTAAATTAAGCTATCGTTGGTAAAAACAGCAAAAAAAAAAAAATAAATAAAAAAATAAGGAAACAAAGTAATTTTGACGAAAATTGCTTCTTGTTTTTTTTTTTCTTGTGCTTTTCCTTTAATATTTTTATTACACAGAAATTTTTTTTTTTTGTAGTAATTTTGTATTAAATTGTGAATTTATCATGTGAACGGAAACTACTTAAATTTATTTTTAGGTCGTATAGGTACAATATTTATGCTTTTATAATAAAAAAAAAAATATTTTTTTTTTACTTTACTTTACTTTACTTTATTATAGAATAAAGATTGATTTAGAATTTTTTTTTGCTCGTTGAATAAATAAATAAATAAATAAAATCAATAGGAAAAAAGCTTCTTCTTTTTTTTTTTTCGTTTTTATGGTAATTTTATTGTTTATATTTTTGTGAACAAAAATTTATTTATTTATTTCTGATGTTTTATTGTTGTGTTGTACACAGTGATGATCAACCTGGTGTTTTGCTATGATCTTAATACTGCTGTTTAATTAAATTGATTAATATTAAAGCTTTAATGGTGAATTTATGCTTTGTAAAGCATTGCTTTATTTTTTAAAATTATTCTGTACAAGTCAGGAAATTGATCTGTTTTACAGCGATGATCAATCTGAGGTTTTGTTATGTTTAAGTGATCTTATTACTGTTGCTTAATTAAATTTATTATTAACTAAGCTTTAGTGGTGAATTTTTCGTGAATCATTTAATAATAGCTTTTTTTATTTTTTTAAAATTATTATGAAGATGATCGGTTGTTTGGACCGGTTTAATAAAAATATTCTTTGCGGTACTACCCACAGTTTTATTAAATTATTTTGTGCTGTACAGTGATGTTCAACCTGAGGCTTTGTTAGCTCTAATAATGCTGCTTAAGTATTAATTTATTAATCTCAAAGCTTTAATGATGAATTGTTGTTACGCTAACATTCAACAAAAGCTTTTTTTTATAAACATTTTTATTAAATTATGAATTAAATAACAACAGACTGCAATTGTTACAAAACGCAATTTTTCACGTTATTACCCACATTTTCCCATTTATTAATAAAAGAATAAAACAATTTTTTTTTAAATTTTTTTACCTATTTAATTATTTATTTATATTTTAATAAACAAAATAAAATATTACAAATAAAATATTAAAAAAACAACACCGAGATAAAATTAATTTCCATGCTAATGGCCATTTAATTATTATTATTTTTTTTTTTGATTTAATATTCATAAACTTTTGTTTGTTTTTGTTTTTATTAATTATTTGTGTATGAAAATGATAAACGTGTGTGTGTGTGTGTGTGTGTGCGTGTGTGTATATAGTTCATTGTTTTACAAATAAAATAAAAAAACAATTTATTTAATTTAATTTATTTATAATAAATAATTATTTATTAAATAATAAATTCTGTTGAATTTTATTCAATTCACAAAAAAAAAGAACATTTTATGGTTTTTAAATTGGTTTGTTTTCGTCATTTATTAGTGCAATTCCGTAACAAAAATTAAGGAATTTTCTTTTTATTTGTGAAAAAAGGTGCAAAAATGTTTGTTTATTTAAATTATCGATTTATGTATTATAAAAGTATAAAAGGAAAAATCAGTATAATTAGGTTATCTTACCCCAATGCAAAACCATCCACTGTAATCTCTGGCAATGAAATCTGTCGCAGATAATTTTTTTATGTTTTTCTATTTCTCCTTATTTAAATTCACAAAAAAATAAAATGTTTTTTTTTTTGTTTTTGGTTGAAATTTTCGTCTTTAAAAGGGCCAAAATGAAAACACAAATTTTTCAATGATTCTTAAACATGATGTTGATAAAAATCATATTGCTTTGTCTGTTTGTTACGAATATCAAATTACATTATTTGTTTTTGTCAGTTTATTTACTTAAAGATACTCAAAAGTATGTTTTATTTTGAACAAAAAAAAAAATAATAATAATAATAATACTTGGTCTAGTTCTTTTACAAGCAATGGGCTTTGAACATGGAATAAATAAAGCACAAAACCCCACCGACAACATTATTCGGTTTGTTTATTAAAAAAAAGTTTTTTTTTTTCTTTTAATAAAATTATCAAAGAAGAACAAATAAGGGAGAACATATGCCTTGATTATGATTATTATATTATATTTACTGATAAACAATGAATGAAATGGAGAAAGTATTTTATGTAATAACAGCTGAATGTTTATAGCAAATAGACATAATTTACACGAATATGTTTTTGGAGCAGCAAACATGGAAAATAATGTTTAGGGTCGTTGTATCTAAAACATATATTTTTTTTCTTAAATTCGGGTTAAAATTTTCTACAAATATTCAACAAGGTATTAAGTATCTAAAAAATTATTTTTACAACCATAACTGGGTCAAATATAAAAAATTTTTCCTTTACCCCTTGTACTTTTAAATAATTAATTAAAAAAAAAAAAATTCCTACTCTCTTTCGCTCTGTTTTAATCTATTAAGCAAACTCGCACGTTAAGTGCTTTCAAGTGAAAGTTTAATTTGAATTTTTTTTTGTTACAGGATGTTAACAGACAGAATTTAGCGAAATAAAGAAATTAACAATAAAAAAAAAAAAGCTTCCCTAGAGTAAAGGAATTATAATGAAAAAATAGCGAGTCAAGGAATTAATAGGAAATTTTATGTAAATAAAAGCTGTTTTGTCGCTTTTATAAAAATGCGACTAAAACTAAATAAACATTATTAATCAATATAGAAAAAATTTGTCCAGAATTATAATGAAATATTTTAACAGAATTAGACATTAAACCTGCATTAAATAGTAAAAAAAAAAAAAAAAAAAACTCTGTGGAATCTGTTTCGTTTATTTATTTATTTAATCGCACCGTGGTACATTTACATCTTTAACATTATTCAATGTAATCATTTTCGTTGAAGTAAAAAGCTAATATTACAGCTGAATAAATAAATAAACCAAAAAAAAAAAGCTTTTTTATTACTACCTTTCTACTGTAGTTTTAGTAGCAAGTAAAAAAAAAGAAAAAAAAGAAAAAGGGCAAACGAGACCAAGTGAATTACTCGTGCGTTTTTATTATTTTTTATATGCATTTAAAATACAGACGAATAAAATTTCATCTTCATCTTTTATTTATTTATTTATCTATATAGTTTTGTGTATAAAAAAAAACGAAAAGCTTACTCAACATACACCAGATGAATATTCATCTATCTACACAAACGCTGCTAGTTTTTCATTAATAATTTAATTTTTTTTTTTTTCGATTGTTTATTTATGAAATAATTTTTTTTTTTAATTTTGTTGTTAAAAGCACTGGGAAATTGTTTTATATATATATATATTTTTTTTTATTAAAACTGTTTACATACTTGGTATTATTAGATGAAGGAATCTTAATTATTATTTTCTTAACGTAGTACATTGGTTATTAGCTTTTTGTGATATACCTTTGAGACATCGATTTATAGTCTGGTAAATACGCTTTTTTAAAAATTCCGATTTAATATTAAAAAAAACAGTAAAAGCTCAGCTCAAAAGAATATAAATTTTTTTATATTTATTATGGAAGCAAAAACAAAAAAAAAAAGAAAATAAAAGAAAAGCTTCATGAATAACAACTTAGCTTTCTTTGCAGCTAAATCACTTGAAAAAAGAAATTTTTTTCTTATTGCTGTTTTATTAAAGTTTTTTCAGAAACTATTTCCTTATTATCCCGCCTTCAAAAACAATATATCTGATTTGTTTCTTTATTTACTTATTTCTTACTTAAATAAACTAATTCTATGTTAAGCAAAAAAAAAAAAAAAATTAAAAATATTTTAATGGGGGAATGGGTTAGAAAAAAGTTTTTAATTTGTAATTACTTGTTTGCAACTTTTTTTTAAAATAAAAATAAAATCGCGATTCTACTTAACTTAACGTCTTTAATACGTTTTTTCTCTATTACTTAAAATAACTTTGCGGGGGTGGTTTATTTTCTACTTTAATAAACCTACAACCGATGCTGTGTACGATGTTTTAAAATGCATAGAAATAGCAGAAACAATTCCTTCAAACATAACGACATGATGTGATGGGAATTTTTTCTTTTTATTTATTTATTACAGTAACGTGTTAAAAGTATTCCACTGGAATTTTCGTCTTAATTTATTCCTATAACCATAGAATAGAGGATAAAAAATGTTAAATTTAAAGACGAATCGAAAGAAAACATTCATTTGTGGCTGTGTGAGATTTTTTTTTTTATTGCTTTCTTCACTAAAATTTATTCACATTATAACTTAATTTCTATCTAATTTACATGTTTCCGTTATTTTTAATTAAAATCATTTTTTTATTCAGTTATTTTCTCTTCATCATCATCATCATCATCATCATCGTCGTCTTATGAGTTTTATGCTTTTTTATTTAACAAAAAAAAAAAAAAAAAAGTGAAATATATTCAAATGCTTAAAAAAAAAAGGAAAAAAAAAAACAACCGATGAGAAAACTAACATTTAGTCAGTTGGCAATTTGTAAATGACCAAAAAATTATCATATTCTTCTGTCTATATTACTTATATTACGACGTTAACGTTAAAGTATAAGCACATTAACAACATTAACATTAACATAACCATTAACACCAATGAAGTTTTACCAAAAACCATTTCCCATATTTCTATAACAAGAAAATACGAAAGAAGTGCAAACGAAGTTTATTATGTTTAATATTTAAATAATTTTATCAAGTCCTTTCTCCACTTATTTTTGTTTGTATTCCTCGTTTGAAATTTTTTTTTTTTTTTTGTAGCTCGATAAATAGGTAAAAACGGCTTCACTACGCTAAGTAGTACCATTAACACTTTGTTTTTGGTATTCATTTTAAAGACATTTACTCACCAAAGCTATTTCACTCATTGTAATTAAGACCGGGAAGCTTCTTTACGTTACTTTACTTAACTTGTTTGTTAAAAAAAACATTTTTTTTTATCATAAACTGCTTTAATTAGGTTAAAATTAGTTAATTACTTCATATTTTTAACATTTCTTTTTTTGTTCTCCTTTACAAACACAACCTGGCTTTTCTGTAATAAACAAATTTCTTCGTCTATATAATCCCAACAATAATCATTTAATTTTATTTATTTATGTAAATTTTATTCGTTAGCTGTTCATAGCTATCAACAGAAGAGTTTTTCGCTTTGTTTTGTTTTCGAAATTTCGATAAAAATTTACGTTTTTTTTTTTTTGTAAAAGTTTTTTAAAGTTTATAAAGGATCTTTTAGAATTGTAATAAAAATACAAAAAAAAAAAAATTATAAATGTTTTATAGAAATTAAAATAATAATAGCGGATGGTCAGAATAAACATCATTTTTGCACCATTTATTCACTGTAAATGTAACAAATCTTAATACAGCATCAATGTTTTTTTATGTTATGGATTCAGAAATAAAATTTCTAAAGAAAATGTGAATAAAACATTTGTGTGTGTTTTTAAAGATTAGTGCTGTTAAACATGAAAAATTCACAATTTTTGAAGAGTTTTTATAAGTTTTCTTGGGGATAATTAGTAAAATAAATTCTTAAGAGACTTTTCTTAAAAATAAAAGTAACATCTAAAAACATTATTATAAACAAAATTATAGGTCAAAAAAAAAAAAATAAAAAATTTCATCGAAAAAAAAAAATTTCGTCGAAAATGAAAAATTTCCTAAAAAAAAAAATTATGTTTTTTATCCATAAAACGATCATCATAGTCGTAAAACGAAATCAATTTTAGTGTGATATTTGTGATTAAAGCAATTAAATTTCATTTTATTATATTTAGCCAACCCTTATTCAGCAATAAATATTTTATTTTAAATGATGTAAAAATAGACAAAAAAAGGAAATTTTATTCTTTTAAAATATTGTTTAGAATTTTTTTTTTTTTTGCTTATAATAGGCATGTCAATTATAATAATCGAAACAATAAAATAAATGTTTGGGGGTTTGGTGGGTTATTGTTATTAAATAATAATTAGTGAAATAAAGTAATTCCTTTTTTTTCTTTTTTGTATCAATTACATAATTATTGATTATTCTATTTTCAAATAATTTTACTTTTATTTTTGCTATATAGGAAATATTGAATAATGAAATAAAATAATGAAAACGTAAAATAGGTTATAGTCGTTGTTTCAGCTGTTGTTGTTTTTATTTTTATTTTTGCCTGTATTCTGTTGATACTGCTGATACTGCTACTATTGTTATTTTAATTTTCATATATATTTTATTAAATTGGAAATCAATATTTATATTAAAAATATAAAAGTTTTATACAAACTATTTATTTTCCACTTTTCTATATTATTTTTCTTTTTATTCGTTTATTACATAATATTATTTATTCGTATATATTTTTCTTTTTGCTTCGTTGTTTATAAATAAAATTTACATATTTCGGTGAAAATAACCTGTAAAAAAAAAAACAATGTCTAATTTTAGAGTAAATAATATGTCATTAAACTGCTTTATAATTTTTCTATATACAGCAAATTAAAGTAAATTTTTCCACGATTTCTTTATTTATGTGTTAAAGGGAATTTTTTATTTTTTTTTAAGTATCTAATCGTGTTACGGTGTAGAGTGTTAGAGCTTTCGTTGAATGTATTAACAATAAATAAAATATATTTTTTTCTTTTTATTATCATCATTTATATCAATGTGTATATTGGCTCAGTGATCATTATCATAAAATAATAGACACATATTATCTCAACTCAATTCTATTTTGATATTCCTAATAGTTTTATACAACCATCATGGTTATAGACAGCAGTAAAGAATATATGGGTAGAAGAAATTGAAGAAATAATTTCCATACTATATAAGGGATATAGGAATTTGTTTTTTTTTTTACGATATCTAGTCCTTCAATAAATTTCCCTATAAAAATTATTATTAGTATTATTATTATTCTAGCAATAATAATATTAAAGGAATGATTTATTATAATGTTTTTATAACACAAAATTAACAATATTCATTCGTACTGGTGCTATTTTATACAGAACAATTCATATAAATCAAAATATTACCAATTTAATGCTTAGATTAGAAGAGGAATAAACAGTGAGGAAGCATCAGAGAAAGTTTTAATTTTTTTTTTTTCTTTGTAAAAAAACAAAACACGAATTTTGAACGTTGAAAATTATTATTTTTGGCGAAATTATATTTTTGTAGTGACTTTTTGATATAATAAAATAATAATTCTAATGACATAAGGTTCTTATATATAATTTATTATTTTATTGGTGTTATTTCTGTTGAAGCTTTTATTTTCTATGCCCTGATTTACGTGCTATTTGTTGTTGAAATTCACTGAATTACTCTCCTAATATTACAAAGTTTTCTGAATACTTTCTCTCGTGTAAATAACCCGGTTTTTATATATATTCAACGATATTTATTAGTAACGAATAAAGGTTTTAATAGTGAAGAAGCTTTTTGTCATTTTATTATTATTAATTCTTGATATTTGTTAAGGTTAATATAAAGCTCTCAATGGAATATTAAATCCAATTTTTATTACCTTACGCCAATTTTATTATAAATAGCAAAAAAAAAAAAAAATATTTTGCTACTCACATAAAAATTAATTAATTTTTAATTGGAAATATGTATATGTCCTTAAAATAAGTTGTAACAAAAAAAAAATCCTTTTTTTAGTACCAACATAAACAGAATTTTTTTTTTTTAAATCAACAACTGAAATGAGATTTAAAAGATAAAAAAAGAAAAAAGAAAAACTTTAATTAGGACTTTTTGTATTTTTTTTTTTAATGAAATATCACGTAATTGTTATAATTTATAATATTATTAACTTTTAACGAAAGATATTATGAGTGAAACACACACAGAAAAAAGAAATAAAATAAAACCAGCAAACAGATGAATCATTAAAACTGAAAAACTCATAGCATAATGAGTGTTGCGTGACGTTGTTATTAATCCAAACTATTTATAAAAGTTTACCCTCATTGTTGTTATTCATAATATGTACGAGTTTACTTAGAGCTTTTATTATTTTTATCATGTAATTTGATTTATTAACAAAACTGTGGTGGTTAAAAAGTATGCAGAGAGCAAAAAAAAATCATTAATTGACTTTGAGGCTTTTTTTTTTTTAGAATTTTTTGTGTGTGTTTATCTCATTATTACAATTTTTTTTTTTTATAATGATCATGAAATCTGATTTTACTGCATTTAATGTTCGTCTAATTAAAATTAATCATTCACTCAGCTCTGCGTATTTTTTTAAATTTTATTTTATTTTTAAGATATTTGTTTACGTTGTTTAGATTATTTGTACTGGGGCGGAAATACGAAGAATAAAGAGTTATTAGGAAAGGCTTCGAAAAATCGTATTTCTTGTTTAAAAAGAAAATTTATTTTTAGATATTAATCTCCTTAAAGGATATAAATGAATAAATAGGGGAAAATTACGGTTTTGTACCTTTAAAAATTATATCCAATTACTTTGTTATAAATTCTTCATCCTCTTCTACTTCTACTGTAAAAAATTTCTTTTTTTCCTGGATATATATCCACGTATTAAACGGATTAGATAATTAAAGTTAAATATTTGTGTGCCGAGCATTTACTTTTTTTTTTTTTTTTTTTTGAACACTGTTAAGCTTTTAATTTGTTTTGTTATAAACATTTATAAACCGGGCGTCTCCACCGCAATCAATTTTTTTTTTGTATTACAAATGCGAAATTCTTTCTTCATTAGTGAAAACGTTAAATAATCTTAATTTTATTATATACATAAATAAGTGGCTTAAGGAGTAACATAACAAGTGAATAAAAAACACTTAATAAATATATTTGGCAGCCAAACCGATAGTCATTATAATAATAAAAAAAAAAAAAGCACGAGAGAAAGAAAACAAACAGAAATTTTTTATTATTATTACATGACGTTTTATATACTGCGGATATATATTTATCTTGACATTATATAAATTACAAACAATCCTCTCTGCCAGAAAAAAAAATTAACTAAACAAATATACAAACACGAAATCACTATAAAACAAATTTGTTTAATTGTGCCAATTGGCAAAAACCATAGCGTTGGATGATGGGTTTGGTGACTGCGAAAAATTCTATCAATAAAATATATTGTGGGTGGGTTGGCTTTTGGTAATAACTGGACTTTTTTTTTCTTTTTTTTTTTTTGGTATTTAAATAATAATAAATTTATTATTATAATCTAGTGTATTTGATTTCATATAATCTAAAAGCATAAAAAATAAATAATTTTTTTTTTTTATTTTTATTGCATTCAGATTTTTGTTTTTTTTTTTTTAATAAACATTTGTCAATGGTTATTGATAGTGATTTAATCGTAATTATTATTGGAAAATAATGATTTTTTTTATATGTATAAATAATGATTAAAAAGCTTTTATAGTAACAAAAAAAAAAAAATTAAAAAAATAACAGAGAAATTGGTTAGGTCAGTGAATATGAAGTAAGATACAAAAAAAAAAAAAAACGTTGAACAAGTTGTAATGAAAAATTTTTCTTCTATATCTGGTACACAGGTAAATGAAATCGATTTAATAAAATTCACTATGTGTATGTGTGTATAGCTAAAAACAATGTGGTTTTGACAAAAAAAATAAAATAAATAAATAAACCCCCCCATTCGGACATATTTTATACAGAAATCAATGAATTTTCTCTATGTTTTTCTAGTATGCATTTTCAGGTAACTAAACGGATATTTTTGTTTATTAGCAAACACAATACTAAATTATGTAAACCTTTAAGTAGGAATAAAACAACAAAAGGCGTTAATTTGATAGTATTTTGTGGTCACATTGACATTATGAATAATTTTTTTTATGTTTTTATTTCTACTCGTTATTAGATTCGGTGCTTTTAGGTTAATTTTTTTTCATTAATTTATAAATTGGTGGAAAGTATTTATAAAGCAACGCTTTCAATTTCATCCGGAAATTAGGTAGAATATTATTTAAACGCTCTTAAACTCGACATAGTTTCAAAGGTTTGCATACAAAATTTTCAATCAATCAAATAAAAAAATTGCTTAACACTTTTAATTACTTAAAGCTTTCTAAATAAATATTATTCTATTTCTCTGTATAATACATATATTAAAATGATCTTGTTGTTTGTTTATTTTTTAACAAAGTTTCACTGTCGTGTGTTCAAGTGTGTTGTGAGATAATAAAGCTTTTCCTAATGGTAAAACTAATGTATTAACAATTTCTGGTGGCTTAATAGCATTAATGATAATAAACTTTATTATTTATATTAAGTAATATAACATACTGTCTATAGTTTTCTCGTTTTTTGTGTCTCTAACCAGGTAAATAAATAAATAGATGGTAAATGTGTATAGGATGGTAGAACAGCACGATTCAAAACTCATGATTATAAGAAAGTTTTTAAGTAAAACCAAAAAGGCACGAATATTGTAATAGAAAATAAAGCCACCAATATTCTTAACCCGAATATTATTCATTGTGAAACTAAAATAACATTTTACTTCTGATGATTTCTGTCAGTAAATGTTCGCTTGTTTTTGACACGGGTAGGCAAAAAAAAAACCAAAGAATAATTAATAATAACGAAAAAAAAAAAAAATAATAAATAAATAAATATGAAACGATGACAACAAACTTCTGTTCTCTTCCAATTCACCTACAAACAAACAATTTTAATAAGCTTTCAGCTAGAAATAATAGAAAAATAACTCATAATGTCGCTGGCTGATAATTGAAAATTTATTACTTTGCTGAAAGTTTTTTTTATTTTTTATTTATTTCAGCTAACTCATAGCCGTTAGCTGAACTAAACAACCAGATCATATTTAATTGAACTTTTCTTTGTATTTAATTCATAAAAAACAACAAAAAAAAGTTAATAAACTTCAAAGAATAAAAATTTCACTAATGGAGACAGCTTTGGGTGGTTTTTTATTTTTAGTGAAGAGCTTTTTTTTAATTCCTAATTCAAAATAATTAAAATGAAAAAACAGAGAAAAAATCTCGCATATGTCAGCCCAGTTATAGTAATACGTGTGTCGCGTGGGTGCTATTTATATTAGACAAGGTTTTTGTGTGGGCTTTTTTTTTGTAATTAAATTAGCACAGTAGTGTAAGCTTTATCCTACTACTACATGTATTATTGTCGCGTATTCTGTTGTCTTCTATTCTTATTGTTGTTTGTTTTTTTGCACTATGTACAATAGAAATTTTAATGAAATTACTAGGCTTTAGGGTTGTGAAGTGACTGGAAAACAACCCCGAAAATCATAAAGAATTTTTTATTGTTGATCATCACTTCAACCGTGCTATTGTTGTTTGGTTTTTTTGTTATTCCCAGAATTATAATAAAAACAAAAAAAAAAAAAAATCCAGAAGACCACTGTGCTACTTTCACTCCTTTTTTTTTACTTCCATATTAAAACAAGAAAATTATGAAAAACAATCATTGTTTTCGGGTTGTATTCATTGTTTGATGTACATTTTGTAAAATATCTATGGACAAACAAATTTTTCTGTTTATAATAGAACCAAACACGCGATACTACATAAAAGAAGTGGAGAATAAGGACCTCTAGAATTTAGACGAGGTTATTATTGTTATATTATTATAACTATTTGTTAGAAATATTTGCTTTGTGATGATAAATTACTCTTAAAAAAAAAAAAAAAACGAGCAGCTTGAGTAGGGAAATAAGTTGTGCTTTTATTTTGTTTGTTAACAATTTCAATACAGAAATTTTTTTTTTGGTGCATAATAGACATTGAAGCACACTAAGACCAGTTATTTTTCTCAAAAGTTTTTTCTTTTTGTTGTGTATCGTCTCGTAAGGGTGTTATGTTTTGTTGAAAAATGACCATAATACATCAGTAGTATGTTCTCTGTGTTCTGTTGTTATTTAGTGGTTAAAAACACCATTTGAAATCGACAATAAACCAAACTTAATCATAACAATAGAAGTGTTATTTACCATCCACTTTTAACTAATATTTCTCAACTCACATTCTTCAAAACAATTGTGATTTTAATTTGTTACAATTTGTTTAACCACCAAATGGGCTTTTCATTTTCTTTTAAAAATCGTTATACTCGCCGATGTTTATTTATTTTTTTCTGGGTGGTGGTTTTAATGTAAAAAATTTCCTTTGTTCAGGACTTTACTTTACTTAAACTAAATGAAGTGGTGAGAAATTAAATTTCACATTCGAATGTCTGTTTATGTCAAATAATTGTGTGTTTCTCTGTTCCTAGAAAAAATAATAAAAAATTCCGATTGTTTTGTATTTAGATGAATGGGGAAAATTCCCATAAATACTAATAATTTTTCGATAGATTTTCTTTTACTTTTTTTTTGTATCCTTGTGCTTCTGTTGTGAATCTGTGAATTTTTTGGGGAGCAAGCAGTTGTGTTTTCGTGTAACATTTGTCTATACGCTATTAATATACTTTTGTCGAATGTTTTTTCCGCTTCTTCTATTCTTTTTTTTTTTTTTTTTGTGGCACGTTCTGGTAATAAATCTGTGTCGTCAGATTGTGTGTGCTTCCTCACGTTTTTTTTTACTTTTTTTTCTAAAGGATGCTTTATTCTCTCTCTATATAATACACGTTTACCTTCTTATTATTTTCGTTTTTTTTTTTTTTTGTTCCTTCTTCCGCTGTTTGATTTTATAGAAAATATATTTCAATGTAGTTGAAATACTTGTTATTCATGTGCTGCAAGGCGCAATAATTGGCGTAAAAATGATCATTTTAATGCGTATCCAACACAGAAAATAATAATAATAATAATACGATGAACACAAATAAAATTATTTTCTTTTTATTTTTATTTTTTCTACCTGTGATAAACATGTTTTCGTTATTATTATTCACGTTATTATGTTTGCTTGTTTATTTAAGGACTAATAAGGGAATAACAACAAAAAAGAAAAAAAATGTATAGGAAGGAAAATTAATTTTTCTAATTACATTTTGATCAGAGAAAGGATAGGAAAAAAAAAATTCGTAAACCAGACCAATTAATGTTAAATTAGCAGGATTGTCAGGGTGCAAAGAAAAGCACAGCTTTGATCATTTTCCGAATAATAATTAATTATTCACGGTTGAATCTTTTTTTTTTTTTTTACTTTCATTCCTTTAGAACTAAATTGTTCTGCTGGTTTTTTTTTTTTTTTTTGGGTAATTATATAGAAAATTGGTAACGCATAAGAAAACACTTAGAAGAAATAAAGATGAGAATACTGAGTTAAAAAAAGTTTTTCACTTTTCCGATTAGATTATCTTTGCTGCAGTAGTTTATTTAACTTTGGATCGTTTGGCTTTTTCTTTTTTCCATGTTTTATTTATATTCAATGGGTAAAGAGACTAAAGACTGGTTTCTGTAACCAACAGTAACTTGCTGATGGCGCCAAAGTTATTAATAAAAAATAATAATAATCGAAACGCGTACACACGCGAATTGTTGCGTGTATTTAGATTTATTTCCAGTGAATTGTTATTGTTGTTACCAGGAAGAAGATTTATATTTGCTGTTTTGGGGGGGTTTTTTATTTTTAATATTGAATCGTGCAGTAGGTCAGCACCTGCTCATTTTTTTTTTCGCTGTTGCTGTTTCTGGAAAGTGAAGGAAATAATTCATTGCGTCAATATGAATGTGTATGATGGTGGTTTTGTGGGACGAATACAAATGATCACATTTATTATAAAGAATAATAATAATAAAAAATAATTTGAAAATGTAATGAGAGTGGGAGAGTTTTCTGAATTGTTTTTCTACTTTTTTTTTATTTTGTTTTATGATTAGCAATTTATCAATAATTCTTTATCAATGGTTTTGTTTATAATGCAACAAGCAGAAAAATAGAGAAAAGAAATTAGAGGCAAAGCAAAGTAAAAAAAAAGCTGAGTGTATGGGAAGCATCGATTGTCGATGACTTATGATCCCATAAGTTATTGTTCTGTTTATTCATCCAATTCGTTATGTAATAGTTTTGTTCCGGTTATTTATATTTATATATTTTTTTTTTTTGCTTCTAGATTTGCAGCTGCACAGTGACGTCGAGGTTTTATAGAAAGTGTTGGAGTGGCGGCCGTCATGCGTCGACGGAAGTCCTCCGACGGCATTGTGCTGTGTGGCTTATTCACATGGACAATAATTGTAAATCTTTTGCCATCGTGCTTTGCCGCTATCGGTATGGAGGAACGTATGGAAGTTGTAAAGAGGGTATTGAAAGAAGTGCCTTTAATAGATGGGTGAGTAAACAAACACACATATAGGGCACTTAATTTTTATTAATTGTTCTCCAGTTCTAAACGAAACGAAACGGAAAAAAAATCATTTAATTAAATCATTTGCAGACACAACGATTTACCATGGAATATAAGAAAATTTCTAAAGAATCAATTAAGGGAATTTCGTTTTGGGGAGGATTTAAGAGAATTTCCACCGTGGTCAACCAGTTCTTGGAGTCACACCGATTTACGTCGATTACGAGAGGGAATGGTGTCAGCACAGGTAACATTTTAATTAATTAAATAACGATTTTTATTTTTTACAAACAAATTATTCTAATTTGTGTCCGGTTAGCACGTAATCCACATTAATCCACAGTTTTGTTTATTGAATTTTTATTCTAATCAGAATTTATATTTGTTTAATGTTAACGTTAACGCTTTTAGTGGATAGACACACACATGGTTTACGTTTAATCCATTATCTCCTCCAGTGCATGCTACCTATTCGTTCTTTGTTCATTTTCGTTTTTTTTAGTTATTATTCTCGTATTGTAGTTACAGAGGAATTATTCCGTTTTTTTATTTAGCGGAAACCGTGTAACGTACAGCGACTTAACAATGTTCTGCAAATATAAATACAAAATACAGAAGGTGTGAGCAATCTGGTTAAAAAATTGAGTGTAGGAATTAAAAGCACAACATAAAAATAAAAATAAAAAATTCTCAACTAATGGCTACTGACTGTTAATAATTTTTTTTTTTTTCATTCCCGTATTTATTTAAAAAAAAAAACTAAAACAGCATTCGTTGTGGTTCCTGTTTGAATAAACATTTTCACTTTATTAAAAAAAAAAAAAAATCCACTGTGCATGTTCTGAATAAAGAAAAAGCTTTTCTTTTATGAATAAAAATTAGCCAAATCATTGGGAAAAAAAATCTGTGTTGTACCTTTTGGTATTTTTCATACCAAAGTTTCTTACAAAATTTATCGGGAAATCAAGAGATTAAGCAAAAAAAAAATGAATTCACAACGGATCATGTTGTAAATCCTTCATAAGCGAAAGTCATTGTTTATATTTGATGCAGAAAAAAATACGAGAAAGACACAAATAAAGTTATGATGGACTTTCAAGACGTTGGGAGTTGAGCATATTTATAAACGAAATAAGGCTAAAAACAGTGATTTTGCATAAAAAAAAATAGTTTTGTTGCTGCCTATTAATGTCACGCAACAGTTCATTTATTTGCGTAAAGCTTACGCTCTACTTTCATTAAATTTTTTTCCTTCAATCACATTTGATTAAGACATTTCATTTAAGTGGGTCTACGTTAAAAATTTAAATTGTTTCGTTATTATTCTAGCTACAAAGACTATTTTTTTTCCACACTTTCTCTAGCTCTTAATGCAATTTAATAACAAATAAAAACTGAAGGCATGCTAAAAATCTAATTCCATGAAATTGTATTTTGAATGGCAAAACAAAAAAAAACCACCCGAACGAACGAAATGAAAATAAAGGCTAAGCTCAAGCTCATTTAAATTAAAATTGAAATTTTCTATATATACACAAAAAATAAAATTGCAGAATACATTTCATCTAATTTTAAGCAATAAAATCTGATATCAGGTTGGTACCAAGTCATTTAATCCTTAAGAATTTTAAGTAACACGATAATTATATTAAGTCTCATTATGGAGACAAAAAAAGCTCATTTAACACACAGTACGTAATATACACAGAAAGTTTGTTTTGTTGCACATAATTTTAGAAATGAAATTCTACAATAAAAAGTCTTCAACTATGTTACAATATTTACGTACTTCGTTCCTATTTTACGTTATCACAGTGACACCGTTACGAGTAGAAAATGATTTTTTTTTTTTCATAAATAATGTGAAGAATTTTATTCTACCCACCCACTCTTCACTGTACTTTCTTTTTATTTGTTGTTGATTATTTAAGCAATAAACTGCTTAGAATATGCTTGTAAATAGCTTTTCTACAACTAACTGTGTGTGTATCTCTGTTCGTTACCTGCTGTTCTCTTCATTTTTCTTTTATTGTTGCATTGAACAAAATTTTACTTTGCCTGTCAAGACATTTTAAATCTTATTTTCTATTTTAAGCTTTAATAAAGTAATAAAGAACGAAAAATAAAAATCCTTCAAGATGCTTTACAACCCGAAAATTTGTTCTGTTTGGGTTTTTTCTAGCGACCACACCTTTTATTTGTTCGGAAAACTTAGTTTTTTTTTTTTTTGCTAACTAAAGTTTGAGCTTTTAAAGTAGAAAAATATAATTTTTTTTCTCTCTCTGTCTTTTTGATTTTATATCATTTTAACCATGATTGTACTTAAGAAAAAAATTTTTCTTTTTTATGTTTTTGCTGTAGTTTTCTACGACAGAACCTTGTTTACGTCATACTGGGCGGTGTTCCGATTTTGAAAAAGATTTTTTTTTTTTTGTTAAAGTTTATTAACCCCTTAAAATTAGTTTTACTTCCAAACTGCTGGGAACCTAAAACGAGGAATGTTTCGTTTAAAAAAAATATATATTTACTTTTACCTTGTATGTCTCATTGCAATAGTCATAAAGTATAAAAGCTCTTATATTTGTATGAGAATAAAACAATTTTAATAAAGCAGCAGCAGCAAAAAATAAAAAGAAAAGCTCCTTCTGTGCACGTTTTTTTTGTTTATTTTATTATTTTATTTCCACTTTTCTTTTACTTTGTTGCTGCTGCTGTTGTTATTATTATTTATTTTATTTTTTTTACTGTACAACAGAAGTAAGTTTAAAAACAGAAAAAGATTTGAAACGATTCTTGCATTTTAACACCGGCAATAAAAAATTATTAATTAAAATAAAATAAAGAAAATTCTGTTTTAAGTTTTTTTTTTTTTTTTTATTTAATTGTCTTCCATGCTTTGTTTTACGCGTAAAACTTTTTCCTTTTAGCGTATTTGCTCATTAAAAGCATTTTTTTTTTTCTTTCTTTTTTTTTTTTTCTTTTCTAGTTTTGGTCGGCATATGTACCGTGCTCATCACAACACTTGGACGCTGTTCAGCTAACATTAGAGCAAATAGATTTAATACGAAGATTAGTTATTCTATATCCATCCCATATGGCTTTGGTTACAACAGCAAAAGGTAAATTAACACCCTGATTGACCTAATTTTTTTTTTTCCACCGAACATAATTTAATTTTATGTAAAATGTTAATGAGAAAATTATGGCGAAAAGCTAGTCAGTCAGTTAGTTAGTCACTTATTTATATAATTTGTATTAAAAAAAAAAAAAGTAAAAAAAAAAATGAAATGAAATAAACAAAACAACACGGAGAAGACTAAATGGGGTGGAATTTTTATATTTTTTTTATGATTGACAAAACGATGATATGCAAGAAATGTTCAGTGTTTGTGTCGGTCGCCTGTTAACATAAATAAAATACTGGAAAAAAAAACCAACTGACAAATGATTTCCCCATTAAATTTTATAGAGAATAAAATTTAAAAAAAAAAAATTTTTTTTCCTTCTGGTTTAATGGTTTTATCGATTAAAATCGGTGTCAACAATTTAATTGACATCGGTTGTCTCTTGTATTTTTTTTGATAATTTTTTTTTCAAGGTATCGAAGAAAGTCACAAAAGTGGAAAAATTGCGAGCTTAATTGGTGTAGAGGGTGGCCATGCGATTGGTACCAGTTTGAGTGTCTTAAGAATGTTTTACCATTTAGGCGCCAGATATTTAACGTTAACACACACCTGCAATACGCCATGGTAATTAGAATTTTTTTCCGGTCTTTATGAAAAATTGTCATCATTTTTTTTTTTCAATAGGGCGGATTGTTGCAAAGTTGATGAGCCTGGTCGTGTACCGCATATAGGTGGATTATCACACTTTGGAACGGTAATAACTAGAATATTCTAGTCTTTCTAGATAATTAATTAAATATTTTGATTAATCAATTTTATTTTTTTAGTTAGTTGTTACTGAAATGAATCGCTTAGGGATGATTATTGATTTATCACATGTGTCGGTACCAACAATGTTAGACGCATTAGCAACATCAAAGGCACCAGTTATATTTTCACATTCATCAGCACATGCTATATGTAATAGTTCAAGAAATGTACCCGATCATGTCCTGAAACGTATTGTATGTATTAAAAAGAAAAAAACATTTTATCTTTTATTTTTAATTAATTTAAATAAATAAAATCTTCAGGCAGTTAATGGTGGATTGGTGATGGTCGCATTTTATCCACATTTTGTTAGTTGTGGCGAAACAGCAACACTTAAAGATGTCGTTGGTAAGTTTATTATTTTATTTTCATGGTTTATGGTCTTAAAAAATGTTTTTTTTTTTTTTTTTTTTTTTTGGAACAAATAACACAGAGAAACTTTATATGATGATAGGATGGGGGAATGAAACGTATTTAAGTTTGGTCAGCTAATCTGAATAATAAAAAAAAATATATATATATATATATATATTTGGTTAGCTTAAGCTAAGCTTGTGCTTTTTTGTTTGTTTTTTGTTACATTCACAAAAGTGATAGAGAATTTGTTGAAGGATTTTATAGTTCTACAGCCAGGATTAGTATTTTTGCAGAAGGACAAAAATCACATGTAGTCACATTGTGATGGATTTCATTTAAAGTCATAAATTTACACTAATATAGCTCAATGCTATCAACAATACGGTTTTTATTACACAATTTTTTTTTGTTTAGTATCCATATGGGATAATTTTAAAGGCAAAATGAGAAAAAAAGACAAGAAAAGTTTTTTACATTTTCTAATTGGATGAATAGAAAATTTAATGTTGCCTTCGTTCAGTTATTTAAGTTTATATTATTCAAACACATTAAATCACTGCTTTTTTTTATGTGTTATTAAGAAAACACATAGAAAATAAACTATTATTGTCTAGGATTTAAATAAAATAAAAATAAAAATTAAGGACTATTCTCTGTCGTTAGATTATTTGTCGTGTACAAGTTTTGTCCTTTTGCTGGAAATCCACTGTATTTCGATAGATCAGTAGAATAGATCTTAAAAAAAAAAAAGATAATTAAGCCAACATTTTATTCCTTATTACTAGCTAGGATTAAAGCTTCTGAAGAATAAGGTAAATCCACAAATAAAAAGAAAACTAGAAAATTTCCATGCATAATTTATTTCTATAAATTAATTTAAATGATTTTCCTGTTTTCGTTGCCACTCGATAAATCAACAGGCAACAACTACAAATGAGTACATTTTACAGTTTATCTATCTGATAAACCATCCCCACACCTATTTTTTATTTTTTTTTTAATTTCACTTCTTTCCTTTTTCCTTGTGTAATCAAAACATCAATTATTGTTCATCGACAAACATTCGATTCGATACGATTTCACTTTGTTCACATTTATTCGTTATTTTTTTTTTGCTTTGCTTTACTTTCTTTCTCCTCTTTATGCCAATCAATCGTTGTGCCTAGTGTTACCCTGACAGCTTTCACCCGGCAATAAAGCTTTAGAATGTTTTTTATTTTTTACCGAAAAAATACCCTCAGTTGTAATTTTATTTTTTTTCTATCGTTAATACAAAACGTTTGAGCATTGGGGGTATCCGGTGTTATTTGGTTTTATAGTCGGATTGTGAATTTTTTTTTTTAAGGTTTACACTTGAATCACAACGAAATGTTTATATTTAGAGGGTGGATGTTTTAATCGATAGGAAAAATTATTTACTTTCTGTCATATTTTGATTAATTTTTTTCCCTTATTTTTTATTCTATTGCTCGCTGTTTCCCATTAACAAGTTAATTTAGTTTTGACAGCCTTTTGACCACTGAATAAATTTACTTCTGAAAAAAAAAAAAAACTCATGAAATGATTATTTAATAATTTTATTTCTCATCATTATTATCATATATTTCGTTTTAGTCTTATCTTTCGCTGCCAGCCAGTGAATAATAAATTTTCTTCTTTATTTTATTTACAAATAATTTTGGACGACTGTCCGATATAGAAATGTTTTTTTTTTTTTTTTTTTTTTGCGGACAAATATATTTAAGCTGAATTCATTTTGATAGAGAAAATTTATTTATTTCTATATTGCAGCCCATATTAACCATATCAGGGATGTGGCCGGGATCGATCATGTCGGCATTGGTGCTGGCTATGATGGAGTTAACCTGTAAGTTGATATTAAATAATGGACCCTCATTTATATATATATATATATATTTTTTTGCTGTAGATAGGAAAAGAAATAGAAAATTTTTTATTTTTTTTTTTGGGCTTTATCACAAAATTACCGTTTATGGTAAAACGAATTCCACGAACGGCGATAACCTACGATATGAGAATATTTTTTTCTTTTTTATATTTATGCAAGGAACTGGCCGGTTATTTATAAATAAAAAAAAAAAAATTCGTCCTGTTATTATCGTAAATCCCAAAGCAATTTCAATATATTTTGGTTTTTTATTCTCTACACTATTTGACTACAATTTTTTTTTCCCTTTATTTTCTTTTTTCTATTTTTTTATCAAATATTTCTATGCGGTGTGGCCCATTTAAACAGTGTACCGAAAGGCTTAGAGGATGTATCAAAGTACCCATACCTATTTGCTGAGCTGCTAACATCAGAAAAATGGACTGAAAATGATATTGGAAAATTAGCTGGAAGAAATCTAATCAGAGTTTTTAAGCAGGTCGAAGAAGTAAGTGTGGAATTTTTTTTTGTTTATTATTACGGATCTATTCTGTTAGAATGTGGGTAGTTAGTTGTTATCACATGCAGTATTTATTGCACGTGAAGTGTTTAACTTTCGTTGTTTGTAAAACTTGTCAATCTTTTGCTCTCTGCAAAAAACTTTACAGGGTTAATGTTTTTCCTCTGTGCTTTTTTTTTTTTTAGTTGTTGTCTGGATTTATTTTATTCGTTTTACCCCCGGTAAAATAACAACAAGAACAACTAAAACTGACTATTAGTGTAGATCTTTATACACAGGGAAAACTTTTTCTGCTTTTTTTTTTTAATGTGTATTGTGGCAAAAGTTTTTCTTTTTTTTTAACTTTTGTTTATTGTTTTTATTTTTTCTTTTTTTTTTTCTGTATTCTTTCAAACACAGTTTCACATATGCACATACATTTGTATCATATAGGGAGAGGAACATGACACAAAATGGTACTACATAGATATTTCATAACAAATAAAATACCGAAAAACGCAAAAAAATATAATTCCGTGTTGTTTATGGGGGTGGGTAGGTGCTTTTTTCTTTTTTTTCCTATTTTATATTTTATTCTATATTCTGGGTGACTGTGTCATGGATTTGTTTTTCTCCCACTTGTGATTTATGTCACCAGAGATAGGCAATTATAGAAATAAAAAAAAAGCAGAAAAATATGTCACTGAAAAAATTCAGTTTTCTGTGTTTTGCTTTTTTTTTTTTGACTAATTTAAATCCGATGCTTTATCATCTTTAATACAGTAAAATGCTGTTGTTGTTGATGTTGTATTTTTCTTCTAACTTAAACGTGTAAATTATGCTTAAAAAATTTTTTGCAAAATATGCTACACAATGTTTGTTTCGTTGTTTGCTTTTTATCATTAATGTCATACAAAAATAAATAATTTTTTTTTCTCTACAATTCACTATTAAAAATCAAATCCTTTATGTAATGTTAAAAAAGGAAAGCTAGAATAAAAGCTCGGTTATTTCTGACAATCATGCAAAGTGGTAATAGAAATATAGCGCAAAAAAATTGAAAAAAAATAACAGAAAACATTTCAAAAAAGCTTTAAAAAAGTAGAAAAAGTAAAACGACGACAGCACACATTATTTTTGGGAGGTTTTTTTTTTTTTTTTAAAAACACTGAAATTGATTGATAGTCAACTCAATAATAGAAATAAAGAACTGTTTGTGCTTTCTTTCTCTATTTTTACATTAAAACTTTTCACGTTTTGTCGTAATGTAAATGTTCAGGTAAAGCAATATGTTGCCATAGAAATTATTTTTTCCCATTTTTTTTTCTTCGTATTTTACCATTTGTGTTCAATTTGTTATAGAAAGGAAACTTTCTTTAAATACAAAAAAAAAATTCTTGATTTTTAACTCTTTACTGTGCTTTAGTTTGCTTAAAAAAAAAAAAAGAACAAAACTTTTCGTAATCCGCTAAAAATGATTAATTATCACCGAAGTTACGTTGATTTGTTTAGAAATTACGTCAGGGTTTTTATTAATTTTTTTTTTATTAACGTTTTTTAACATAATTTTGCTTTATTTTTTGTTATAGATACGAGACCAGTTAGAAGCACAAGGTATGCCCCCTGTTGATCAATCAATACCACCTGAGGATATTCTTGGCAGAGCCTATTGTCGTTATTCAGGTCCAAAAACGTGATGGTAAATTGTTCGTTGTATTTTTTTTTTTTAAATAATTAATTAGTTCACTGGTGCATAGTGTTTTGTGGGTTTGTTGGAACCATATATCAATAAAAAGTAAGATGAAAACAATAAAAAAATAAATAAAAAAAACAAAAATTTTAGTGCTACGATGATTGTGATTAAAACAAAAAAAAAATTGTTTGTGTGAATAAAATAAAAAACCGCAGAAAACCCGTCAATCATGCAATGGTGGAATTTCATGAATTTTTTTTTCATTTTTTTTTTATAATAATAATTTTAAAAAAAAAAATAATTAACAAACTCTGTGTTTTATAAATTTATTAATTAAAATATTTAAATAATTAATAAATAAATTGGGAAAAATTAAAAAATAAAACAGAAAAAACAGCATTTTTTTTTTTTATGAATTAGTTTTTGAATAATTAATTAATTGATTAATTAAAAAAAAAAAATTTAATTTAATTAATATAATGTTTTTTTTTTATTTTTAAAATTTAATTAATTTTAGTTAGAGTTATTTGATAAATAATAAATTGTGTGGGGGTTTTTTTTGTCTGTTTGTGTCACTTAC
Source organism: Ptychoptera albimana (assembly GCA_961205885.1). Classification (NCBI taxonomy): domain Eukaryota; kingdom Metazoa; phylum Arthropoda; class Insecta; order Diptera; family Ptychopteridae; genus Ptychoptera; species Ptychoptera albimana. The sequence goes on from OY540803.1 coordinate 2,050,144, forward strand.
TTAACACAAAATAATTATTTATATTGGGTTAAGTAAACTTTAAAAAACCACAAAGCTTTAATAATAAATTAAGTGACTTAGGCTATTATTATTTTACAAATAAATAATTTTTTATTTAAACCAAACTGATCGTCACTTTTATTTCAAATTAAAATTAAATTCGTGTATTGAGTGAGAACAAGGACAGGAGAGCAAAAAAAAAAACCCCCAATCAATTCGTTGTTAATCTTTCAACAGCAACCATAATATAAAAAAATAAATTTTTTATCACAATACTCATCAATTCCTATTTATTTTTAATTAAAAAATCCATTTTTCGGACCAATAAAAAAAAAAAACCCGTATGTAAATAAATTTATTCATTATTTCATGCTGTGTTGTGTTGTGCGTTATGAATGAATCAACCAACTTTTGTTTTAATATTTTATATAAAGTAATTAAGGCAGAATAAAAAAAAATGTATTTTTCCAAATTCCTTAAAGCTTTTTTTCTTTGTTTGTCAAACCAAACACAAAAAACGATAACGAAAATTGGGGAGAGAAAAAGAATTCTTTTTTTTTTTTCATTGATTTTTCACACGTCTAACAAATTCTCTGTGTGTGTGTGTTTCATTTTTTTTTTATTATTCGTTAATTAAACTACTTAAAATATATAAATAAATAAATATAAAATTGATTGAAAAACCATAAATAATAATAATAATAATAATTTTCCGGTTTTTTGTGAAATAAACTCGTCAAAAAAAAAATTGTGATAACCCCAAAAATAAAATAAGTAAATAAAAATAAAAAAAAAGAAAAAAATTTCTCTCTACATTCAAAGCACGTAAATAATTTTTTTTTTATTTTTATTTGTTAGTCAGCCAACCAACCAGTTAAACTGCTGCTTCTGCTGCGTTTTTTTTTATTTTTATTTTTCTCTATTTAATAATCTGTTTAATCTATAAACGTAAAAGTGTTAAAAAGTTAACTAATAAAAAAAATTATATGATAATTAATAAAAATAATAAATTAAATTATACACACCAATCACTTAACGTTAAAGCTTAAATAAATAAATAAATAAACGAATGGGAAAGACGAAGAAAAAGCGCACAGCAAACAGCGCCAAAAAAAAAAACAATAAATTTCTTAATAAATATACAGAATAGGATAACGCAGTATGTTATTACCACTTACTTGGTTAATTATAAATGATTATGATGGAAATGTTAAGGAAAGGATAAAAAACGAAAAGGAAATTTAATAACAGACAGCGAAAAATCAGCAGCAACAAGAACAACAACATACTTAAAGACATAACTCGTAAATATAATGCAAGCGTTAAAATAATTTAATCTATACATGCATGAGACTTTAAAGCTTTTTTATATATATATATTAATTAATAAATAAAGAAAAATATTCTCAACGGAAAAAAACGGTTATTTTGTGGTCATTTGTCGACCAATGTTGTGCTTTTTTTTTGTTTCATTCTATTTATTTAATTTTTCCTCGTTTATTATTATTATTATTATTATTATGGTCTGTTGAGTGTTATAGTACGAATGTTATGTCCTGTTATGTTACGTTAACATCACAACAGCACTATAAAAAGTTCAATGCTCATGTAAAAGGACATTATTAATGAAAAAAGCACAAAATAACCTCTCTTATCGATTAAATAAATAAATAAATACATTTTTTTTTTATAATTATTTATTTTTTTTAATTTTCAAACACATGTTCTTGTATATACTTTTGATAAGCTTGATGTACAATTTAATATGGGGACATAAAATTCATATATAAACAACATTTACCATTAATATTTTAATGACTTATTTACTATGACACGTGAATTTAATAAAATTATTTATTTAACAACAACAAAAATACAATTTAACCGTAATAATGTTGATGAAAAGCTTCTGAAAAAACTAAAAATAAAAAATAAAAAACGAGAAACCCCCAAATGAGATAGAAAGAAAATGTTAAAGCTTTATTTTCGTAAGAAACTTGAGTGCTGACGCAGTGATACACAACGTCTTGAACAATACATCACATTTTCATCTATTATTTTCACTACCATTGTTTGATCAAAAATACCGAAATGTATCACAACCACTTGACTAAAAACAGGTGTCTTAATAGCTGTTGAGTTCCTATCCGTGCACCTCAACCAAGGTCGTTGTTTAACAGAACAAAAAAAAAAAACAAAACGATAAACAAGTGTAACTGAAGCTTTACATGACATAAATAAATATTAATTCAAAGCACAGTTGAATTAAAAAATTGTCTCGTGCACGTAGAATGATCGGAGAGAAAAATTTAAAATTTTTTTTAAAGCACGAATTCTATTTAAAAATAAAATCAATAGAAAACTTTTTTAAAGTTTGTTTATTGATTGGTGGTAAGACATAATGATGGGGCAGTTAGAACTGATTTGACAATAGCTAAAAGCTAACTCACGACAAGTCAAGTCAAGTCACTGTCAATGGATTTTTCATTTAAATTAAACTGAATTCAGCTTTTCCGTTTTTTTTTGCTAATCAAAGCAGCTTTAATTAATGAATTAGACAAATAGAGAAGTGAAAAATTCTTGATATTTTGTCACAGTTTTTTTTATGCTTAGCATCAGCATCAACATCAGCAGCAGCAATTAAGTCAACAAAACAAATAATTTTAATTCACTGATTGCACATAAAAACATTTAAATAAAACGAATAATTAAATTTAATTGCAATGCTTAAATTGGTATAAATACGATAGAAAAAAAAGCTCATTAAAATCCAGTTGTCTGTTTATCAAAATCATCAAAAAAAAAAAATTGTGTGAAATACCCAGTCATACACAAACACGCACAGAAAGTAAACAATTATTTTCAAGGCATTAAGCATTTATTTAATAGAAAAGAAAAGAATTTTTTTTTTAATTAATGCCCCGAAAAAATTAACGAAATAAACGAAGAAGGGAAATTTTTTGGTTGGAAAAATAAATTAACAATCAAAAAAAATAAAAGATGAGAAATAATTTAGATAGAAATTCTAGTTAATAATTATTAATTAAAATGTTGAATTTAAGTTTAAGAAAAACTAAAAAATAAAATAAAATAAAATTAAATTAAATTATAAATAAAAAATTAAATTAATCGTGAAATATGTAATTAAATAAATTAAAGCGTAATATGCGTAAATTGTGTAAATAAAATTTTTATTGAATCAAGAAAAAAAAAAAAAATAAATAAAATTAAACAATTAAATAAAATAATCCTTGAATTAAAACCAAGGAATTTTTATGGAATATGGGGAAAGGAAAATGTAAACGAAATTCTTAATAAAATTATAAAACTTAAAAAACTTTCTCCACTCTCTATTTCAGAATAATCTCTATCAATCAAAAAAAAAAAAAAAAATAACAAATAAAAAATTGTGTATAAATAAAAATAAAAAAATTTAAATTAATTAACAATGAAACCCGATTTTGTAAATATTTATCATGTATGAAAAGTTACAAAACAAAAAAAAAAAAGAAACAAAAATGAAATAAATAGAAAAAAAAAAACAAATGAAATTAAGTGAAAATTGAGTTTTTTTTTTATTTAAAGCTTTTAGTAACAAGTTTTTCCTTTAAGCAATCACTGTTTTGTTAACCTTGATATAAATCCTAAAACTTATTTGTGTTAAGGTAAATGAAATTGCGCTCAAACTATTTACGTTAATTAGTTTAGAAAATTTTCATCTAAAAGCTTTTGTAATTAATTTCAAAGCTTTAATTAAAGTTAAATAAAAACAAACTTTTTTTTGTTGATTATAATTTATTAAGTATTTTTGGTAGAAACAAACAGACAAAAATAACTTTAAAAAGAAGGGGATTAATCACTTAATCTTTTCCACCTATCGAGACATACATAAAAACTTCGTCTAAAGGAAGCTTTAATTGATTCACGATTATAAACGAATTAAAGTGACAAAAGTGTATTCAAACGTGATTTTTCTTGATCTAAAAATATTTCTGGAAAAGTTTTTTTCGTGTTGTTTGCCAAGGATAAAGCTTTTTTTTTTCTTTCATTTAATTACACCAATTTTGTAAATAAACTAAAAATACAGAAAAATCAGCTCATGACACAAATTCCTTACCCTAAACGAATAAAGTTTTTATCTAAGCAGCGCATCTTCTTCAGCACATTTTCTGTTTAATCTTCAACTTTTTTTTTTCCTTTCGTTACCCAATATAGATTCCTTTTACGTCTCTTAAACGTTTGCCAGTAAACAAGGAAGCTTTGTTTTCTTAATACAAACACAGCAATGACAGCGAACAACACTGAAAAAACAGCGAATCTTTTGTCAATAGCGAAGGTGAGAGTAACGAAAAAAAAAAAGAAAAAACAGGAAGAAAAGTTAAGTAAAAAGTTAAAAAACAAAGTGTAAAAACAAATAAAGCTTTTCGTGAAATAAGGAACAAAACATTGTGAAAAGTTTATTTTTCTTTCTTCTTTTTGTTTTTCCTTTAAGTTTTCCCACCTGTAAGTATGCTACGAATAGACACTTTTTTCTACTTTACTCCACTTTACTAATGCACAGTGTTTCGTGTGCTTTTTTCTTTTATTTATACTTTTAAAAAATAAATTTAATAATAACAAAAGACAACAAAACATTTATTAAAAACGTAAATAGCGAGAATAAAATTTTTTCGGGGTGATGGTGCGTTATTTTATTCTATACCAGTTACCAGACCAATGTTGTGAATCAAATAAAATCGATTTTACATCCTCAGGGCTGATAAAAAAATTAATTTTATTTAATAATAATGAAAATATGTCCTGACGGCTATTTTCAATAGTCTCTATCGAACAAATTGTGAATGAATACACAAAAAAAAAACGAAAGAAAAACTCTCATGGCATTGGTTCGGTTGTTGTTTCTTTTCTTTTCTTTTCTTTTCTTTCCAGTAAAAGTTTTATGTTCTCTTGATTTTTTTTGCTTCTATTGCTCCAATGTAACCCAATTCAATTGAATTTTCTTTTTGTTCCTTGCAACATTTATTTATTTGAAGCTTGTTAAGTGAATAAAAAAAAAAAAAAAACGAATATGTAAATCATCATGTAAATTCTTTTGCACATACACACAAAAAAAAATCTACTTGGCTGTTCCTTCTACTTTGTTAGTTATCTCTGTGTTTTTTTTTTATTTTTTGTAAAAATGTATGACACACACGAGACTTCTGAATTTCTGTGCTCTTTCATCACATCAAAAACGATTTATATTCATATTTTTGTTAGATATTGCTGCTTATTCCTGTTGTTGGTGTTTTTATTTTTTATTTTATAAAGCTTTAACCAAACCAAACAGTAAAAAAAGAAAAAAATACTAGACTACGAAGAGTATAAATAAATTAAATCACAAAAAAAATAAAAAAAATTGAAAAGTTACGTAAATTATGCAGAGGTTTGCTCATTTTGATTACCGAAACCAATCAACTTCAGTTTTCAACAATACTTCCTTCTGGTTTACATTTTTTTTTTTTTTTTTTGCTGTTATGAATAATAATCGTATCTCCAGTGATTTAATGAATTACAACGATAGCGAAAAAAAAAAAAACAACTGAAAGATATATTGAAAAAAGCTTCTTTTGTGTTTGACTAACAAAAAAAAAAGAATTTTTGTTCGTTTTTTGTGTCACTAGTGGAGGCGCCAGTAATGGTTCAATATTTTTTGTTGTTAAAGTAACTGACGTATTGCTAATCCTTTTAAAGTATACAAGGCCGACACAAGGTTTATTTTTTTCTTCTTGTTCTTCTTCTGCCACTTTCTGTTAATTTTATTTATCATAAATGTTTTATTTAGCACAGAATATCCATTTCATGTGAGTTATGCTTGGTATGATGGTTTATTTGTTTTTGTTTTGTCAGGATACAGAAAAAAAAAAAAAAAAAAACATGGAAAAAAGGAAGAACGAAAATGTTGGTGTTGCTGAGTCGACAATGTTTAATATTATGATGTGCGGAGTGTACATATATTTATTTGTTTGGAAATATCGTTTTGGGTAAATTGAAAAATTCGCATCGCTAAACATCATACACAACGGAAAAAAAAGAAAGAAATGAATCCACATCGTTGTGTTGGAGATGGATGAGTTTTCTTTTTTTTTTTTTTTTTTGCTGTTGGTTTTTATTTGATTTTTTCTGTTTTATTCAAAGCCATATAGCATTGCTATAAAAGGAACAAAATTAAATTCAAGAAGTGAAAATAAATAAAAAGAAAGCAGAGAGAGAGAGAGAGAAAAAAAAAAAAACTTGATGATGTTTGCTCGAACAGTCAGTTTTTGTTGCCTTTGTTCCGAATCCTCTTTTCCTTTTTTTTTGCTGCTGTTTTGTCCACACGTAATCGCTGATGATGGATTTTTGCTGTTTTTTTTTTTCGCTTGTGGAACTTTTGTTTTGCATTTCCCATCGTTTTTTTTTTAGTTATGTTAGTCCTGTAGCCAGTTTCCATGAAAAGGAATTCAGCTAGCATATAGAATGATATGGAAAGAAACTCGGTGAAATTTGTTTGATCAAACAAATTCGATGAGATTATATTAAAAAAGCGAAATATTTTGCTGTTATTGTTTTTTTTTTTTTTTTATAATCGTCCTTGTTTTTAAATTTAAGCTCTTTTTTTGCTGCTTATACAACTGGACGTTGCTATATTTGTTTGTTTTTTTTTTTATTTTCCTCTATTTAAATATTTATTTGATTTATTTATTCCTTTAGGTTTGCAATATTTATTAGTAAATTGAATTTATCAGCATATTTAGCTGTTAGCAGCATAAAATAACAAAAAAGTAGCTTTTTGTTGATACATTTTTTTTTCTATGTTGTCTTATTAAATGATTTAAGTAGCTGAAAAGCTTTAAATGGTGAAATGGTTTATGAATTAGCATGTTTGTCGTTTTATTTATAGCAAAGTGAATGGAAAAACTATTGCGATGCTGATATGACTGAATAATAATCATAAAAAGCTAAGGAAAGAAAAAATAAATATAGAAATAAAACAACAAAATTCATTTCCTGTAAAGTGGCAATCACATTGCAGCAAATAAAATATTTAAAAAATTGTTAACGACAACAACATTGATGATGATGAAACAACACCTACCACTATCACAATGTATTTTCGCTGTCACGCTATAGTTAAATGAGATCACAGCATGTTACATATGTTTATATTTATAAGAACAATAAAATTTTACAACAGAACAGCATTAAAATAACATAAAAATGCATTCAGAAGCAGCAGCAGCAGCAGGAATGGCGTGAAAAAAAGCAATTGTGAACTGAAAACTTTTTCTTTTTTTTTGCTTTGCTACTTTGCGCCACTATAATTTGTATCAGAGAGAGAGAGTGAGTGGAAACAAGCAAAAACTGTTACAAAAGGGAAAAAGTACACAACTCTTAGATTTGATCTGATGGACAATACTGATAACTAGCTAGCTATGTTTAACAAATTTAACTTGTTTACTGCATTGAATGCAATTTGTTGCTAGAGATGTTGATGTCTTCTTTTTTTTTTATCCCACATTATTCTCCTTAGCAATTTATGTTTTTCTATATTTACTTTTTTCTTTTCTTGTTTTATTTGTATTTTACAATTGGATTTGTTATAAAAAAATTAATCATTTCACAGTGCATAGATAGCTTTACGGGGTTTTCGTATTGACTATCGAATCAATTGAAAATATGGTGCTTTGTAACACTGTGTAAAGAAACCTGAAACGAGGTTGATTCGGTTTATTTTTTTTTTTGTTTAGAAAAATAAATAAAGTAAATAATAAGCTTTTAAAATAAGAAAAACAATTTTTTGTTTTTATTTATAATTCAGTGGTGTAAGAAATGTTAGCGGAGAATAGAACCTTTGCGAATTGTGTTTACAGTGGTAAAAGAAGCTTTTTTGCTTCGGTTTATTATTTTTAATGCATATTAAAATTGTTTTTTTTTTCTTTTTTTATTTCGGTTTAATCCATTTTTGAATAATCATAAATATATTTTTTTTATGCATTCAGCAAACATTTATCTGGTAAACCATCATTAATATTACCATAATGGCTCATTTCCTTGAATAAAAAATAATTTTTTCTTCTTTCAAGCATTATTATGTCTTGATGATTGTTTAAAAAGCTTCTTTTAGCTTTACTGTTTGTTTTTAAATTTATTTTTCTGTTGTTTAATGACTAAATACATCTTTAAATATATGATAACAAGACGAATAAAAACGGAATAAAAACGGAAAAAAAAAATTTTTCTCTCCTGTTTTTTATAAAATTATTTTTTTTTATTATCACGTTAATTTTGCGTTCGTTAAAGAATATATATATATATTTTTGTTTGGCTTGAAATAAATAAATAAAACCGATGAAAGGTTTAAGCTGTAAATAGCTGAATAACAAAAAAAAATTATTTGACTTCCTTCATCTAATTTTAAGGGAATGGAAATAATTTTACTTTTATCGGTGGTTAAATAAAACTTTTTTATATGCATTTATCATTTGTAAACTTTTTTCTGTGTTATTTCTTTTTTTTTTTTTTTTGGTTCGCATTTGGCTATTCCATATTTATACTTAACAAAAAAAAAAACACCAAAAAAAGCACAGAAACAATGCAAAAATCATAAAATCTATAGGTAATCTTCGCAGATCATAATTTTATTACAACGAAAACAAAAAAAAATTATTTTCGGTTTTTTTAATGGATATTTTCGCCTTTTATTTAATTTTTTTTTTATTAAAATAATAAAAATCAAATTAAATAAACATTTTAACGGATTTTATTTTTTATATATATTAATGTTCAGGAATAAACCAGTTAAAATTATTTATAAAAAAAAAAAAAAAGGATAAAAGAAGAAAAAAATTTTTACAGTACGTTTTGCAAAGCTTTTAATTTTTTGTGTCTTGAATAAATTATTATTATTATTATGATTTGGAGTGATAAGAACATAAGAAATGTTGTTAATAATAAAAAAAGGAGGAATTTCCAGTGATTTTATCATTCATCCACAGTGAAAATGGTTGATTTCCACTGTTTTCCACCCCTTTTCCCTAATAATATTATAGAAATATGTACAACAAAAACAATAATTGAATAATAGAGAATAAAAAACGCTTAAAAGCTCACAATCATTACACAAAAAAAAATTATTTACGATAATTATTCGCTATAAATTTCCTTGTTTATCTAACATTTTTTTTTTTAATTTTCGTTTAAATTTTATTTCACATTTAAAATGATTTTTTTTTTATGTCGTAAAACCACCACCACCACCACCACCACCAGTGATAAGGGATGGTTCTTATTGTGAATTAAAACAAGATGAAATTAGCGATTAAAAAAAGAAGAGAGAAAAAAATCCTTAATAGTGGTTTAAAGTGTGGTGATTCATGTGCGATCTCTCATTAAATAAAAGTGGTCGCTGTTTTAGTTTTTATTTTTTATTTTTTTTCCCTTTTTCTTTTCGTTTTCCTTCTTTTTTTTCTGTCTTCTCTCGGTAATTATAATATAAAGTCGACGGAAAAGAAAAGAAAGGAAAAAGAAAAAAGCACGAAAACGACTGCTTTAGTAAAGTAACTGGAATATAGAAAGGGCGATGAAATGATCATTATGGTTAAAGTGCGTCCTGATGGCTGGTAATTAAACACGAAAAAAAAAATGTTTATTACTTGTAATGAAGTTACATTACTATGTCATTCCAGTTTTCTTTTTTTTTAATTAAGTTTTCTGATTATCTATCCCACAACCACTATTTTCAAATTGATTTAATTATTCATTCCTGGAAGTAGAGTGAAAATTATTACAACAAAACCATAAAGCGATAGTTTTGGTATCGTTTGTACACGATTTACTTATTATTTTAACAACAACGTTCAACAATTTTTCTTCGAAATAAACTTTTAAATTTGATTACAGTTGCTGTAGAGTTTTTTTTTTTTTTTTAGTTAACTATAGAAAACTTGCAAATTAATTATCGTTTGCATCAATAAAAGTGAAATAAGTGTGAAATAAATTTAAAATAAAAAAAAATGTATTTTCCTCAGTAGTCGAAATCTGAAATAAAGTTACTTGTCCAATAGGAAAACTTACTAAAAATAAATTTCCATCGAAAGAGATCGAAAAGAAAATTAATAAAGAATTGATTTAAGTTTATCAAATCATATTAGAGATGAAACAACGGAAAAAGAAAAGTTTTTTTTTCACTTTGTACATGTATAACGAGTTAACTGGACGAGTCCTGGGAAGTCATTGAAAAATCAAATCATTTATGAAACATTCCCATCGTTTTGACTGTTGTTTCATGGTTAAATTGTCGTATGAAACTGTATTAGACGTAAATAAATATAGAATAAAAGTCTAAACGAATAGAAATGTAATCACAGTAAACGAATATGTTATTGGTCATTGGGTGCTACAATACGACAGCTTTTTCCATTTTTTTTTTATATTTTTCTATACGTGATTTTCAGCTCTTTAGTCACGTTACAAACAATAGACCGAAAAAAAAGAAAAAACCTAGAAATAAGTTATTATTGGTATTTTCCGAATAAACCAACCACCCACCAATCTAACCACCATTGCAAAATAAAAGTAAAAACAAATTCATTCACCCAATCATTATTATTATTATTATTTTCTATTTTCGCCTTTTATTCATGTTATTTCGATGTACGATTTGTGTGTAACAATAGTTTAAGATGTGAATAAATGTTATGGAATTTTGTGGACGACAATGTGGAAAGTAGATAATTTGAACAATGTGAAATTTTCATCAACAATCTGTGATTGGGATTTTATTTTTTTGCTATTGTTTTCTTTGCTTCATTTAAAGCTCATCCCGTGAATTACAGAAACCACCTCGTATTATTATGATCGAATTAGTTAATCCAGTCACGTGAATTTCTCTCATGCTGGTGTTCCTTCAATTTTTTGCTTTTTTTTCTTCCTTGGCATCGTTGTCGTTGTCGTTTCTTTTCATTGTTTTTTGTACTTAAACAACACAGCACACGTGCTTCCAGTTAAACGGATGCCCTATTGTCACATATAACATGATTGTAACATCCAAATGAGCAATTTTAAGTTCAAAACATGTTTAAACTTTCCCTACATACACAGCAAAGTTATGTTAATTCTTGTGTTCGTATTGAATTAGAAAATTTTTCTGTATCAAAAAAAAAAAAAGAACAAAAACCGTAGAGAAATTGGAGAGCAAATAGATTTAATTTAAATGTTTTTTTTTTTCCATTCTATAGAAAATGTACAAAATGTTTATTAGCATACGTAATATAAATTTTGCCCTTGTTTTCATCTATTGGTTACTAGATAAATGTTGGGTTTGCACAATGATTTAACGGGCAATAAGGCGGCTTTAAACGCTTTTAAATTTATTGAATATTCACCGAGGGGTGGTGGTTTTTATGCCTGCACAATATTTATGCGTGTATTCGTTCAACGAAGATTCGTTTTTTTTTTTTGTTTACACCACTAGAATCACCGCAAAGAAATTAAAATATTTCTAATGACAACATTGGCATCCCTAATGATCCTGCTACGGGTGTCATCAGCATTACTGAAATTATATTTAAAAAAAAATAAATAATAATAATAATCATTAAACAGATTATTGTTGAATTCAGTTTTAATTTAAATTGGAATAATGGAAGTGAGTGCAAAATTAAAATAAAAAAAAAAAAAAAAACTTTTAGACAACGGAAGAGAAAGCTTAATGAAACAACCACAGGCGTATAGAACGTAAATAAATTGAATAGCTAGGGTGGTACGTTGGATTCATTTTTTATTTTTTATTCACCCAAAAAAGCAGCATTTTTAATTATTTAATAAAAAATAAAAAGCTCTATATTCCACGTGCAAGATCCTTTATTCCAAAAACCATAATTACTTTAATGACTTTCTTGAACTTTATGAATTTTTTTTGAGAAGTTTATTCTCGTTACCATTTTCTATTCTTTATTTTTTTAAAGTTAAAAAAAACCAACAAAAATTTCCTGATGCTTTCTTGTTGTTTATTTCGGTCGCTTTGACGTAGCTTTAAAGTTGTAACGAAACACTGTGCTGCGATGATAAATATGCTTGAAATGAATTATAACTTAGTTGAGTCTATAATTTTCTGCCCCCCTTCTTTTTTTTTACGTGCTCATCACATTTATAATATTAATTTACCTTTAATAATACAACTTGTTGTGTAACCATTAAGCATTTTTTCGTACCTGCTTAAAAATCGGTTAAACCCTACAAATGTCTTTAATTATTTCCCTCCAGCAACGGTAGAGACAGTTCATTCAACTTTTTAGCTTTAGAAAAAAGAAGAAGCTTTTTTTTAATAGTTTAAACAGCGACTGTAATAAAAGCTCCGAAATTACATTAATTTTCTTGTTGAAATTAATTCAATAATTTATCTTCGTTTGTTAAATGAATTATACAAAAAAAAAAGGACGACGAGTATTATCGGGGTTAAAGAAAAAAAAAGAAATAAATAGAAGCGACTCATGTGCAAAGGATTAAACTAGCTGAGTTTTAATGGTGGGCGGTTAACAAATTTTAAAATGAAACACAGTTTGCACTTAAACAACGCCCAATTATTGTTTTATTATGCAGACAACATATGTGATGAATTTACATGTAATGAGACGGTCATGACTTTCGCATTATTAGTTTAAAAAATCATTTTTGGCATGCATAAAACTGTGTCAGCATTGTTGGCATTATTAAAAAATGTTTAAAGCTTTGGCGAAAAACAATTTAAAGAGAATTTGGGTTGAAACAGACAACAGTAAGTAAATTAAAAGCTTTTCCATCGTGTATCTCACTGGTTGTTGGTATTTTTTTTTATTTATTCTTAATAGATCGCAACATGTTGAGAAGAAGCAACTGTCCAAAAACAGTTAAGAATGCTTTTAAGGAACCAAAACACCCACACAAATAAAAAAAAAAATTTTAACAAATCTATAGCAATCAAATTTTCTACTAAATTGCGGTCAATATTTATGTAGAAAATGACAGATTTTAGAAAAAAAAAAGTTAAGGCAAAAAATGCAATTTTTTATAACGAAAAAAAAAAAAAAAAATTTCGTTTTTTCGTTCACTCCACTGATACAGCTTTCTGCTTTATGTATTAACGTTGATAAATCATTTGATATTAAATGAAGCCGTAGATTTGGTATTTTTCTTCTTTTATTTATTTATTTATTTAGTATTATATATGATCAAGTCTATTAGGAACAATTTAGGGGCGGTATTTGTCGTTTTGCGATACTATTTTTAGTATTTCAGTTTTGTAAAACAACCAAATCATCGTCCTTATTTTTCTTTTACTTCTAATAATAATAATAATATTTTTCCTCATTTAGTTTTCTTGTTTTTAAACTGCTAAAAAAAAAAAACTACAGAAAAAAAAGAAAAAAAAAAGGGATACGTCCCTTGTGTATTTTATTTCAAATAATACAGCGATATAGAAACATTTTTTTTTTTCTGTTGTTCTGCTGTAAAATTATCCATGAAATATTGTTAGTCATTTTTCTGCTTTGTTTTTTTCCTCTTTTTTTTTTTCACCCTGGGTTTTTTACGACATTACTTTAAAAGAAAATCATTTTTAACAATTGTTATTACGATGAGAAATGTATAGAAGAAGTCGAGGAGGAAGAAGAAGAAGAAGAAGATGTAGAAAAGAAAAGCGTCTCTATGATGATGAGCTGAAAAGTTTCGTCCTTTTTTATTATTATTTTTTTTTTTTTTTGTATTTGCTGTACGACATGACAAATTTCCAAAAATATTCTTTGATTAAGAAAAAAAAAAATAAATATAAAAAATTTGCCTACAAAGCAATAATGTTTAAAAATTGTTTTATTTATTTATTTAACAAGGCATAGAAATGTACAGATTTGTTAGAACTTTACGTTAAAGCTTCGCACAACAATTATTTATATAATCAGACGAATTATTATTATTATTATTATTCAGCTATTGTGTCTAATGTTGCTAATGTGTCAAAACTGTATTATAGAATTTAATTTAAATTATTAGAAAATAAATATAAATAAATAAAAAAAAGCTTCAAAGCTTTTCAAAACGGAGTAATTGAAGTGAATAATTTTTTTCTTCTCTCATCATTCCTTTTGTTTGAAACCAATTATGTAAATTTATTTATTTATTTTTATTAATAACATTTTAAGCGTACTAAAAATAATTTTTTACAGGCAATTTTATTAGCTACGATAACTGTGGAGTGAAAGAAAAAAAAAAAGCTCTGCTTTTTTTTTATTACCATCACATGAAATCGATTTTGAAATTGAGTTTTGTTGCATCATTATCAAAACATTTGCTTATAGGAAAAAAAAAAAAAATGTCTGATTCAAGTGCGATGATTTTTTCGTTGCTTTATGGTAAAATAGACAGATGTGATATAAGATTAAGAATCTAATGTACGATAGATATCGATAATCAATTTTTGTTACAACCAATAATATCAAAAGAGTGCGGATGACTACATTTTGATTTAGGCGACAGTTTGATGTGTTTTTTTTTCTTCATTTCTTTTATTGAATATAAAGAGTTATACATATATATAGGTTAGTGATTTGTTGCTACAGATAAAACATTATCTATGATTTATATAATTCCTTATAACGTAAAAGAAAAGAAAAAACAAAATAACAACCAGAGACAAATTGATAAAAATCAAAAGTTTATTATTAGAATAAAGATAATCACGAAAGGAAGGATAGAAGCAGGTTAAACAAGGGGATTTTCTACGGATTAAATAGAACAAAAACCTAGAGAAAAAACATTAAAATAATTATTGATAACAGAAAAGTTCTTCTTTTTTTTTTTTTTTGGTTGTGTTCTTGTTGGTCACAAACTGATTAAATTTCAAAAGAAAATTCGCCTGTGTTTATAAATCAATAATCGTTGTTACTTTACAAAGGCATAATCAGTGCTTTTCAATTATTTCATTAAGCTTGCATTGCATTTCACCAACTAATCAGCATTCGTATTCTTTTTCAAAATTTTGCGGTTCTATGCTCTTATCCACTGACTGATAAGAAAAAAAAAATGTTTTTAATTTTTCTATTTATTTCAATTTTTCTTTAATTTAAAAAAAAAGGGAAAAAAGCATTTAAGCTGCTCCTGCTGCTGATTCGTTTCTTTATTTAATTTTTTTATTTTTTTTTTTTTTTTGGTGAACAAAACTCGTGTTTAAATAGTTTTTGCAACAGAAAAGAATAATAAAGATATTTAATAGATTATATGGGTTTTGTGGGTGTTTTGCAGAATGTTCAGAAAACTTCCTCTGGGTTTTTTTTTAAGTTTTTTTCTGTTTTTTTCTCTGTTTGTTCATTCCAGTCCGATGTCATCTTAACTCGCTTTTGTTGCTCACACCCTAACTCTGACTAAATAAAAAAAATAAAATAAAATAAAATAAAACTGCCAACGGCGATGTATAAAGAAGTTTTGCCTTAAGCTCAATTACTATTAAATGTGGATCCTTCAACATTGTATCGTTTTTTTATTTATTTTTATTTTTTTTTTGTGGTTTAAAAAGAAGAAAATAATGAACATTTTCGGCCACCCATTACATGGTGGGTTAATACCGTATCCTTGAGCTTGTATAAACAATTTTTTAAAAAAACATTTGTTCAACATTAAGCAACAGGAAAGAGAGAACGAAAAAAAAAAAAAAACATTAATGCATGCTGTTTATCTTATCAGTTCGTTTCCAAAAAGGTGGGTGGGCGGACAATATCATCACCACATCGTATTATGCTTTTTATATTTGCACAATAAATAAAAAAAAAATACATTTTAATTTTTGTTGTTTCAAAGAATTATTTACATAATGTGCATTCAGGATAATTTATTGTCACCAAAAATACAAAAATTCCATCTAACACTAAGCTGGTTTCTTAACTCTCAAATGCAATTAAATTTCATATAAACTGATTACATTTTCTCTACATATTATCCAGCTGGTTTTATATTAAATTTTCTTATTCAGTCACATAAAGTTTCTCGTTGATCAAGTACCTAACAGTAACTGGGAATCTGCTTAAAAAAAAAAATTTTCAAGGCATAAAAACACCTGTTTTGTGTGCTTAATTTTTTTTTTAATCTTAATCCATTTACTTATCTTGTAACTCATATTGTTTTCTTGATTTTGTATATAGAATAGAAAATAAATAAAGAAAAAAAAAAAAAGAAAAAAAAACAACAACATAAACCGCATAAAAGCTCTATTGTTTACTTTTCATTATAAAATCTATTTCCATTTAACATACGATACGAAATAAAATAAAAATTATTATTTTTTTCTACTCATTTCTACTTAACAACATAAATCAGTTTTTGTTTCATAAATTCACTTCTGTGTTTATCAGATAATAGTAATAGAAGAATGTAAGAAAAAAAAAAAAAAAACTGCTCCACCAGCAGCAACAATAACAATTTTTTTTATTTGAAAATAAATCAGACGTGTTTTTATGCTAATACAATCTTAGGTTAGGTAGGTAAAAAAAAAAGTAGCTAGTAGAAGAAGTAACAACATCAAAACTGTATCATCAGTATAAATTTAATAAATATATTTGTAAAAACAAAACAAACAACGTAGTAGATCGAGAGAAAAAGCATAAAAGAAAACAATATATGTATTTAAAAACAATGAATATTAATGAAATTATACATATTACACATCCCACAAACCGTATTATTATTATTATTATAACTGTGGGTTATGGTAAGGTGCACCCCAGGTAAACATATATATATATAAACTTTAAACAATAGTTTTTCACTTCTTTTTCTTCTTCTACACAACAACAACAACATCTACAACAAAGAAACGAAATTTTTAAATCAAAACACAAAAATTATTATCAACTGAAAATTTTATAGAAATAAATTATGGGAGCTTTTTTTAGTTGGCTTGTTTGTTACTCTGTTTATTTAGTTTTATTAACAAAAGACAAATTGTGTTTTTATTATTATTATTATTATTATTTTAAAGCATAGTTAAGGGGATGGGCTTTTTTTTTTAACTGTTTTCTAAGGCAGCAGCAGCAGCAGCAACAAAAAATCACCTGAGATAGGACTGGTAAATAATGTAACGACGAATTGTTAACCTTTTGAGGTGAATTAAAGTTTATTTTGGTAATATAATGCAATTTTTGTAGCAATAGAAGGGTTTGGGTTGATTAAAAGTAAAAAAAAATAAAGATTCTTTTCCAGTTTCTTGTTCTTTCAATTCAGGTTCCTTACGCAACAAAGGTGAATGTTTTTGTGTTTTTAGAGATATTTTTGGTAATTAAAATCGATTGGAAATTTTTGTGGTTCACTTTGGGGACAATAAACACACACACACAAACACACACAGAGTGAAATATTCTTTTTATATGAATAAATTAATGAAAAAAATATTTCTTTTTTGTGCTGTTGCTACATCTTTATGCTTAATTAAAGTGTGTTTTGCTCCTCATTTTCGCTTGTAATAAATATTAATAAATAATTTTTAATGCTACTAATATTAACATTTGATTGATGACGACAGGCCTATAAAGCTTACTCCATTAATTATCCTTTATATTCCCTTTAATTTATATATTTATATTTTACTCGATGAAATTTCTATATTAAATACAATAGACTTTGTCAATGATTTCATAATCATTTCGTCTGTTTTTATTTATTTATCAGCGTTAACGCCAGCTATCTTTTCCCAATTGTACAACAAAAAAAAAAAAAAGAGAAATTTTTTCTTCTTTTCTTTGCTTCATTGAAATTATGATGAATTATAGGAACCGTTGATTCCTTTCAGTAATTTTCTTTTTTTCCTTTGCTTAAATAGAAAAATTAATTGAAAACCCGCCTCAGTTCTTGGGAAAATCACCTAGGGAAATGCATTAAATACCGGAATAAACATTGCGTGTTACGTACTACAGTAATCAAGTCATAGAAAAAATCTTTAGTATTTTTTTTTTTTTTTTATTAATTATAATTTTGTGGGCTGTGCCTGTTATATTTGAAAAGTTTTCAAAAATTGCATACACTTGATTTGTGTTGTACAAGTGTGCAAGCAGCTTGATGATCATCGTTACGATAATAGATGATGATAAAGAAGAAAAAGTTTATTTAGTATAATAATTGACTGTAATTTATTGCACTTTATACTTAATTTAGTTTAAAGTGGGTGATATGGTGGGTGTGATGGGTTGAATTAAATTGGTGCAAAATTTTCCATTTAACCTAATAGCAAATTAATTTAATAGTGTTATATACAGTGGTATAGAGATTGAGAGTGAGTGAGTGAGATTGTTTATCATATTGAAAATACGATGATGTTGTTTTGGGATACGGTTGATGTTGATGCACGACAAAATAATTTTTGTTGTTACAAATTGGGTGCGGTTTATTTACAACAAAATAACACTAAACGATACACTACGCTTGTCACTTGTATTTTAATGTTTTTATTAATATTTCTATTAAGTTTGTTGTCGTTCTTTAAGGATGAATTTGTTCTAATCTAAATATGGTTAATTTTCCTATAGTTTCTGGCATATTTTATGTTATGCAATATGCAATTTAATATAATAACACACAAGCCTAGCTATTTTACTTATTTAATGTTTTACATGTTATACGATAATAATTTCAAAATTATATTTTCTTCTATAAAAATGTTTTTATGTGCTTTTATGTGCTTTAACTCATTTTATATAGAAATAAACAAACAAATTTTACGTTTGGTATTTATAAATAAATTTTCTACCTTTACAAACACCTAGATCAATTAACAAACTAGATCAAACACTTGACTTTCTTTCACTACAGATCTAGTAAAAATATGTTGCTATAAAATTAACCCTTAATTTTTTTTTTTGTTAATTTATCTGTGCATAAAAATAAAAAAAAAACAATCCTGTCAGTATTATATTCTGCTGTTGAAATATGTTCTGACAAACAGATTTCTCGTCTGACAGAAATAAATAATATGCAGAAATATGTTTACTACTAGCAAGCAGTAAAGAAGTTATTTATTTATTTTTATTTTTTCTGAATAACAAATAAATGGGGAATTTTCTGTATTTAAAGAGTAAACACTAAGCATTTCCCATAAGACATGACATAACTGTGATGACACAAACATTACAAATAAAATTACCAACAAAAAAAAAAAATAAATAAAATTTTCCGGTCTTGTCTTGTCTTCTATTTTCTGGCTTCAGGAAAACAAATCGTCGTGCTATCATAACCTATAATCAATTTACATAAACATTCAGATGATTTAACAAAGAAACGAATTGAAACAAAAATAAATAAACGATAGCGGAAAGGAGATGAGAAAATAAGAAAAGCACAGAAAAAAAAAGGATTTTTATTTATAGACGGGGTTCGTTAAGTCTATTTGATTTTGTCAAAACAAAACGGAAGCAACAGCAAAAAAAAAAAAACGATATCGAAATAATAAATAAACAGATGTGATGAAGATTTCTATAGTTGTGGAGATGAATAAACCAAATTTCCTTGATTTCCATCAAAATTTCTTTTTCCTTCTTTACTTTTCCTATTTACTTATGGCTTGGTATAAAATTGTTGTAAAAATTTTATATAGGAAGCCACATGGTTGCATTCATTGTTGCTTCCTTCATATCCTTACACAAAACACTATTAAGACAATGTGATAAGAACTTTAAAGGATAATAATAATAATAAAAAAAAAAAACAGCACCTGCTTAGTAAACTCTTTAAACGATAATAAAAAAAAAATTAATTTGATGCAAAAAACAATGAGCTTTTTTTTTATTGACGTAATTAACTTGAACCGAAGTAGTTTTAATAAAAAAAAATTTCAATTATCCTATTTTGAAGTTAAAAAGTAATTTAACAAGATAAATATAATTATAAAAGGACTTTGCAACAAGGAAGTAAAGCGTTAAAAAAGAAAAAGAAAAAAAAATAATTTCAATCGATTTTATTATTCATTTTCCTCTCGCTTTAATAATTATTATTTTAATCAAAATGTGAATTTATGTGGGTGTTTGTGGATGGTGAATATAACATACATGCTTTTAATACACTTATGGATTATTAAACGTAAAAATCCTGCTGCATTACTGTTTGCTATACCAGTCCGTAAAACATTCACATTCATGTTAACGGTGTGATGTAAGTTGTTTTTCGGTTATATTATGATTTGTGGCTTCTGATGTTATGTTTTGTAAATTCCGGACTTTCTGTTGACATGTTTGTTTTATAATTATAATTTGTTTTTATATAGAAAAAATTAAAAAAAAATGTTGTTGAAGGATTTAACACATAAATAATAACAAAACAATTTCATTAAAAATAAATTTCTACCAAAAAATTATCAACTTTTTTGTTTTTTGTGCAAAAGTCAAAAGTTTAGTTAATTTTAGCTAATTTGGAATTTTTAAATTATTTAAATAAACTACATTTTCTGTTGCAGTAATTTTAAATAAAAAATAATAAAAAAAAAAACACAACACATTACCCGAGATATCAATCAACTTTTAGCTTAAATCGTAACATGCAAAATGGAAAAAGGAAAGAGAAAAAAAACAGCGAAAAACTTTAATTAAATTAAATCTGTCTGACTGAAAAATATCTTAACTTGTCACACACACAAAAAAAAAATCAGAAATTAATTGAAAGTTTTCTAGAAGAAGGAAAACGAAGAAAAAGCTTCATTACAATTCTGTAAAACCGAAAATGCAGAGCAAAAAAGTTAAAAAAGAAAAAAAAAAATTTTGTGCTTAGTTCATAGTCGTTGTTAAATCTTTTAAGTGAAACTTTTCACCAACAATTAATTAATTTTATTATTTAACAGTTTAACATAAGGTGTTTCGTAAGAAAGTTTTTAAAATGAGCAACAAGGCGCCTCCACTTGCTATGAAAATAAAAATAAAAATAAAACGCAGTGGAGACGCCTGATAGTTTAATAAACGCTTAATTATTTTTATTATTTTTATTATATAGAAAAAAAACCATGATAACCCCTGTGTTTTAATTTTGCTGTCCTTCCTTCCTTCCTTCCTAATTTATACACTAATAAACACATTTCTATAAACTATTTTACTTTGAGAATTATTATTATTATTATTATGAGTAGAGCAACAACAGCAACAACAGCAGCAAAAAAAGAAATAAAATAAAAGCTTTCTTAATTTAACGTGTGTCTTGACTTTACTTCATTAATTTTCTTATTATATATTTTTTTTAAATCTTTGTACAAATTTTGTTGCGTTTGTTACTCGCTGGTTTCTTCTTGTTGTTGTTTTTTCTTTAATTTGCAATAAAAGTTTATTTAGTAAATAAACATCAGAGAACTGTATAATAGCTTCACTTAAACAAAAAAAAAAAAAAAAGAAAAGAAAAACAATATTTAATCAAGAGTTTTTTTTCTTTTTACTTTGCTATTTATTTCAACTTGCAAATTGTTGAAATTATATTATTGTGCTTTGCATTTACTTTTTTTTTACTTAATTATACAACGAAACGAAATGAAATGAAACAAAATAAAAGCGTAAGATGAAAGTTCATTGAATGAATGAAGGCATTGAGAATTTTTTTTTTTTTTTTTTGTAATTTCTGTGACACATTTAAAGTACTGTTTTAGGGGATGAATTAATTTTGCTAGTAAACAATAGTTATCGCTATTACAACACAAAAATACATATTTTAAAGATTAAGATTTTTCGGCCTGGCATTAGGCGGTGGAAATAAAATACAAGAAAAGGAGTGACTGGAAAATTTTGTTAAAAAAAAAAATAAAGAAAAAACATCTTGTGTAAAGTATGTTTAATGGAATGGAGTTTTGTCGGGGGTGGTTTTGTCTAAAATAAAAAGAAATTAAAGTTTAACCAGTGTAGTGAAATTCTAATAATTTCCCGCATACAAACCCAGTTTTGTCATAGAGAGATTTTATAAGTGCTTTTCTAAACCCTTTTTTTTTTGCGTTTTAATAACCGACAAACAAAACAAAACTAAACTCAACTCGACTCGACTTAACATCTTCTTTCAGCCACTTTCTAGAGAAAGCACCCGAAAAACTATTTTTTTTTTGTTTTTGATAAAGGAATTAAAATGATTTTCATTTATAAAGTTTTTGATGTGGTGGAGGATGGATGGATGGTAGGTAGGTAGGTAGAGATTGGTGGTGGTGGTGGTAATAGTTAGGTAAACTACTTTAATATAGCATTAATGGTTTTTATTAGTTTTGTTGTTTATCGTCTTGTCTACCTTGAAACGATCATAATCTTTATGCTTTTTGTGGTAAAATTATTTCTCTACACTGTTTCACACACACGTTAAATAATTTTCTTTAACTTTAATACACTAAACATATTTAGATTTAATGTTAATTACCCAAAATAGACAAAAAAAAACATCAACTATACGTAATCGTTGTATTCTGTTTCTGTTGTTTGTTAATTTAAAAAAAAAAAATTATTTTTAATTAAAACCATTACAGGTTAAATAATTAAAATTAATTTTATTTCATTAAAACTTAAATTTCCTCTAAAAAAAAAAAAAAAAAAAAAAACATTTTACAATTAAATTTAATTAATAAAAAAAAAAAAAAAAAAATGATTTGAAACGTAATGGCGGTAAAAGGTATTTAATTACCATTTTCATGGATGAAATAATTAATAATTTTTAAATTAATTATTTTATTTAATATTGCTTAATGTTATTAAAAAAAAAAAATAATAATAATAATTTATTTTGATATTTAGACTTTTTGGTTATTTTGTTGATTAATAAAAAAAAAAAAATAATAATAATTAAACAAAAACCAGCATCCCTCCGGCTAGTTAAAATCATTAAAAATTGTTTTTTTTTTTTTTTTTTTTGTTAATTCAATTACATCGCGTGCATTTTTATGGATATTTAACTGGATTAATAATTTTGTTTATTTCTGTAATGTAAATAAAATATTTTTAATTATATTTTTTCAACCCCTTAGCGATGGTTTTTTTTTTTTTTTGTTTAACCGGTGATTATTAGTTTTTTTTTTTTAATATTGTCGTTTTTTTTTTTTTTTTTTGATTAAACAAATATAAGGATATTAATATCCTGTGGTTAATTTTTTATAGTAAACTCTCGATTTAGTAAAATTGCCATAAAAACACGTAACGCGTGTAACTAGTGAGAATAATAATTTTCGGTTAGCTTGTACAGGAAATTTCACTCTATCAAAATTTTCAAGACAGTCAAATCATCCTGAAAATTTATAAAAAAACTTTTTAAAATTTCACTTAAGCTTTTTACAACCAATATTCTGTAAAAAAAAATTATTTTCCAATTTACAAGCTCTGAAACTTTCAAAACTCAACAAAAACAAAATCTTCTATTTATAAAAAATTTCAGGACAGTCAAATCATTCTGAAAATTGGTTCAAATTTTCCTTAAAAGTTTCACTAAAACTTTCTAAAACCAACAAGTTGTTAAAAAAATTATTTTCCGCGTTACGAATTTATAAACTTGGAAAACTCAACAAAAAATGATTTTTTTACATTTTTTCCAACATTTACCAGGTTATCAACAAAAATTTCTTTCGGACAACATTTAAAAATATTTTCCTTTGATAAATAATTTATTTTTGAATTTAAAAACCTAATGATCAATTTTTTTTTTGGTTTATTATTAAATAAAATCCAGGTTATAAACCGCAATGACTACAATCGAAATTATCGTTTTTTTTTTTTTTGATTACTTAAGTGCCTATCACTTGGGAAATACATTTTTTTTCGGGGTAGTTTGTTAAACAGTTTCGATTTAAAATTGTTAAAAGTGTATTTTTCCAAGTATTTCATTAAAAAAAAACCTCTCATTAGCCGGTAGCTTAATTGTATGATTACTGTGAAATGCTGAAAAAATTTTTTGCCGTTTTTTTTTGTTTCCATTCAGCAAATATTTGTTTTTTATTAATCAAAAAAAAAAAAATTCCAAAAAGCAGGTATTAATTACAATCAAAACATCATATATTAATTATTAATTAAAAAAAAAAAAAAGAAAAAGCGTAGAGCAAACAAATAAATAAAAATTATTTTTTTTTTGATTGTTTTTTACGTTTAAAAAAAATGCTGGTAAACTAACTAATGGCGTAATTATGCATTGAATATCTGAATATATTTCTAAGTAGGGAATCGATAGTTTGTATTCAAATTAAAACTAATTCTTTATTGAATTTTATTATAAAATAAATAGAAATACAAAAAAAAAAATTATAAAAGGGAATACAGAAAGTATACAGAGATGAGAGTAAACAAGGACGGAAAAAAAAAGTTTTTTTGGTTCTATATATAAATATCGTATAACAAGAATATTTGTTTAGCATTTTTTTTTTTAATGTTTTATATTTTATTACAGTTTGCAAAACTATTTCAATTTATTTCGTAGGTTTATGTTCAGTAATTTTTTGTTTTTCCTACCATATTTAAGGGGTTTTTTTTTTGTCTCTACTAACTATCATAGTTCGACCACAAAATAAGGAAAATTATAGAAGCAGCATTTTTTTTTTTTTTTTTTTGATTTTCATTCAATAAAATGCAGACGCTGATGATATTATTACATTTTTGGTGTTTATATGAGCTTTTTTCCCGTTATATATTGGTTGGGAGGAGACAATTTATTTATAGAAACTTTTTCCTTTTTGTTTGTTTGTTTTTTTTTTTTTTAACATAATTTTAACTTGAATTAACGTTCGGAAATATAAAGAATTTTTAATAAGGGAAAAAACTTTTTACACAGAATAAAAAACCTTTTCTGAGAAACATTTCTGTTATTTAAAGCTTTTAAATAAATAAAATTATTAAAAGCTTAAACAATTTAATAATAATAATTTAAATTGAAATAAACATTCTTGAGCAGAAATGTTTTTTTTTTTTTGGTTTTTTGTTGTGCTGTGTTTTAAAAATCACACAGTAGAAAATTACTACGAACAATGAGCGATGTAAGCTTTAAACAGCAAACATTTATTGTTATATCGATGGGAATTTTTGTTTTTTAAATAGAAATAAATTTTCCTATTATCAGTTTTGATAAAATATTTTTAGAAAAAGTTTTCTATATGCAAATTAAGACATTTATTGTGTGTGTGCTGTTTGCTGCTTTTTTTTATTTTTAAATAAAATTAATTGTAATTTGCTGCTTGCTTGCTTTCTCTCTCTCTGTGTGTGTGTGTAATTACGTTATATAAGTATAAATAATTAATAAAAGTAAACAATGATATTATTTAAGCTTAATTTAGAATTTTTAATACCAATGTTTACAGAGTAATAATGTTTTGTTTATGACATTCGTTTAAGCTTTGTTGTTTGTTGTATGATTTTCACAAAAACATATGCCAACATATACTATGTCGTTAATAATAATAACAAAATTATTATTATTATTTTTTTTTTTTTTGCTGTTTTCTATGTACATATTTATTATTATTAAATAATTAACAAAAAAAAAATGTAATGTTGAATTATTGAATTTAGTTAATAATAGACCAATTATATTGCAAAATTGCTTTTCCATTAGAAACATCAACATTAGGCTGCATCATAATCGTACAAATATCAAATTTATTTCAATAAATGATGGTAGGAACGGCATTTTTGGGGTACGAACAATAAAAGAAAACTCTACAGGAATATATAATTAACCGAAAAATGTTTGTACTGTGTTATTCTGATAACAAATCATTTGAGAATTTAATTGTTGAGGAAAAGCAATTTTTGCTTGCATAACTCAGCTGCATGACATCTGAACTTTTTCTTTTCCTTTTTTTTTGTTTAACCACCTGGTTTATTGATTGATTGAATTTTTTTTCTTCTCTTTTTTATTACAAATATTTGATTAATTAAAATTCGGTTAAAATTAATATCTCAAAGGAATAATTAATTAAAAACTTTTCCGGGTGTTTTTTTTTTTTTTTTTTTTATTCGTTAAAGAAAATCGTTAAACATAAAATGAAAATATTTTGCCGTAAGCTGGAAATTTTTTTTACTTTGCTAACGTCGATCGTATTGTAATTTTTCAAAAATTAAACTTCAATTAAAGTTTATAATAATAAATTGCATCGTTTTTTTTTTTGTGTAATGAATGGGTGTGGTGTTTATCCTATGATTATTATTTGCTTTTTGCTATGTTTTATAAACAATAGGAAATTTGGTTTCAATTAGTACGATGATGGTCCATTGGGATAACAACGATTGTGATCATTTGAATTGTTTTTTTTTTTTTTTTATTCAATTCAATATAATTTACTCTTGAAAACATATTTCTTGGTAATAAATTCATAAAAATAAACGAAAAAAAAAAAAAAAAACACAAACTGAAGCGAAATCCATAAAGATCTGTTTGAACTTTTTGCTTTAAAAGCAAATATTGATAATAATAAAAAGAAAAAATCTGCAATCATGCATGCAATTTTTATGTTATATATTAAAAACTTATGGAGTTTATTTTTAAAAAAGTTAAAGATAGACAAACTTTACTAATAAAAGTTTAATAATTTAATATCGAATAAATATTTAAGTTATTAAAGAGTTGAATTATGATTAGAAAAGAGAAAAAAGGATAAAAAAAAAAAAACTTATTTTAGTTGTATCGATATTCATATTGGAAATAAAAATATATTTCCGTGGAATAAGATGTTTAAAAATTATATTAAATGTCTGTTCTGTGCTTTTTAGAAATATTTTTTTTCTTCTTTTTTTTAATAAAAGTCGTACATTGATGACTATTTTCAGCTTGAAACAACTTCGGAAACAAAAAAGGAAATTGTATTTTCTCAGCGGTTTGTTTTTTTTTTTTTCTTTCAATTTTTTTATTCTATTTTCTTCTGTTTGATATACATCCGTAAAATGCCTTAATACGAATATGACTCTGTTTCCTGTATTAAACTCAGAACTTTTTATTTTTTTACTTTCTTATTATTTCTAATTTGTATTTTTTTGATATTATTACAGATTTTGGTGGTGGATGGAGATGTCTACAACTACTGTGGCTTATATTAAAATTTAATTATTTTACACCGGATTATAGACAATTTTTATGTTTTGTGTAAATAAACGCTAATAACTGTTGTCTGGTGAAAATGGTCAAATATTCTCTCTCTATCTCTCCGTTTGTAATATAAACAGCGTACAGTAATTTTGCTATTTTTACAAGAAAATAAAAATGAAAATTTTAATAAACAAACAGAAATTAAAAATTATTTACCCTGGGTTTTTTTTTACATTTTTTCAGAATACCAGAATGTTTAAATGTATCGACAGTGCAATAGTACATCTAAAAACCAGCAAATTCACTGTCTAGACGGTCTCAGTATCAGTATTGAGTGGTTTTAATCAGATTCATTTGTTCATTTTTATTAATTTCATACGTAGGAGGAATTTTAACAATAGCAAAAATAAAAAAGCTCAAATTAAATCAATGTACCAGGTCAATGAATTTTTTAAATTATTTACTGATTGAATGAAGTTCTAATTAGTAACAAAATTTACAGAAACATTTTTATATAACTGGAAACTTAATCGTGATTTTAATGTAATAGAAAATTTTCTTATCATCTGCTGGTTCTATATCCACTTGTTTATCCAACTTGTCACACATTTCATAACCTTCGCAAAACAAGTTTATCATTTATCGTTCATTGAGTGTGTGCAGGTGATTTAAATTCTCATTTATTATAAAATAATGTGGCGCAAATGGACAATAAGTCGTTTTTGCAAAAATATTCAGTCAAAAAAAATTTACTAAACCCATAAAACATTTTTTTTTTTTTTTTTTTTTAACATAGAAAACTCAATATTAAAATGTAAAAGCTTAATAAAATAAAATAATAATAATTTTTTAACTGCTGTATAATGAATTACCATACTTATGGCTGTCAACAAAAATACAATTTTTTATTTTTTAAATCCAATTATGAAAGATTTGTTTTTCAACTAGCAAAATGTACCCGAAAAATGTAACGAAAAATTTAAATAATATTTATGAATTTTTTTTATATATTTTATGTATTAAAAAGAAAAAAAAACGGTTTTTGAACAGCAATACCAGTGATGCTGCTTGGAATAATAATAATAATAATAATAATAATAATAATAATAATAATAATAATAATAATAATAATAATAATAATAATAATAATAATAATAATAATAATAATAATAATAATAATAATAATAATAATAACAATAGAAGGGTGTTTAGGGGTTGTTTTTTAAGGTGTTATTTACGTATTTCATTCATCAAAATGAATAATTTCCTGTGTTCTTTATTTTTTATTGGGGTGACTAAGAATCACATACTGTTTTATAATAATCTTTTAGAATATATGTGCGGCATTCCGTTAATACACACTGGAATATATATATAGATAGCACGACCTTAAATATACATATCTAGTGTTATATACACCAAATACTATTCGTGAAAAAACAGAGTAAAAAAAAAAAGAAAAATAAAACGAATTATCTCCCATAGGGAGATGTATCTATCTATCTACGAGTACTATATACATTGATTGTGTGTTGTGTGTCAGTTATATTATAAAGGATGAAAATCATACGTGCATGTGTAAAGTTGTTTGGAGACATGAACAACATGCGTGTAATCTTAAAATTGATGACTTACTCACTACTAACTTAAAATGTGTTGAATAACAAAATTGTGTGTGGTGAGAGAGAAGAGTGATTGTGTGATAGATGGACGTACAGCTAAATCCGCGAGATACTTTCAAAATTGACTGTTATTATTATTATTATTATATTCTATACCCGAAAAAAAAAAAAAAAACCAACCCCTACACGTTTGTATCGCGTAAATTGGCTAAACGTAGAATGAAAAAGCATAAAATTTAGTTTTTTTTTTTTTTTCATAACAAAGAATGGAATAAAAATCAAATCGATTTGTTATCAACGAAATACGTCTTATTATTATTATTTTTTTTTTTATTTTTACGGATGATAAACGAATTATTCGAGCGCATTGAATGAAAATAAAAAAAAAAGAAAAAAATTTGCTATTTCGTACGACAGTAAATAAACTTTAACAAATCAATCAAATTGAAATAATAAAAATAAAAAAGAAATTTTCTTTATATTTATCATTATTTTGTAATTTAATTTCTATAAAATCGTGACATCTTCACTCAGTTTTTATTGCAATTATGATGATAATAAAAAAAAAAAAAGCAAATAAAAAATTTTCTGCTTACCAGGCGTCTCCATTGGTGCACGTTTTTCTGAATTTTTTTTATTTATTTTTATCGTTTTTCAATGACTTTTCCCTATTCTATCGGCATAAAATAAATTTTCATTTTTTAATAAATTTAATAAACAAATAAAGTGTACAAAAAATTGTGTGAATTTTTCTATCGTTCTTTTGGCTAAATGCCATAACATAAGTAACATCATTGGTACTGCAACAGTTCTATAATCCTCACCATTGTCTAGTTTTTTCTTGCTTATTTTCAAAATGCTGCTTTAAAGCTTGATTATTTTTTATTTGTTTCCTTTTAAATAAAAATCCAGTGACAGCGACAGTACACACAGTTGGATAGTTTTATAAAATTAAATTAAATGAGAGAGACCACAAAAAACAATGATAGAAAAAAAAAATTGTCACTGTTGCCAGCTTGAGACTTATCATTAAACTAAATAAATTTTTTTTTTTTCTTTATTAATTCCTATTTATAACGTTTTTTGTTTCAGTTATCATTTTTTATTTTTTTTTTTATTTTAGAAAAATGTTTAATCTGCCTGTTGAATATTCAAAATAAATAATTTTTTTTTTCATTCAATAAATCTTTTAAAAAAATTGTATACCCGCTTTGAAAGTCTATCGATGAGCTTTTTTTACTACTTAATAATAAACTTTTGACTCTTTTATTTAATTTTAAATTTAATTTATCTTAATTAAAGGATAAACAAATAAATAAAACAAGAAAAGTGTCTATACAATGCAGGAGTATTAATCGTTTTTGTTCGTTTGTTGTTGTATGAGCTTAATAAATCAAATTAGCTTAATACTGTTTAATTAATTTGCTGTTTTAACTAACTTTAATTGTTGTTAACCAACAGTTCAGTTTATTAGTCTAAAAAAATAATTAAATTTTATATGAGGAATAAAAAGAGAAAAAAAAAACATTTTTTTTGTACATAATAAAAAATATTTTTTACGAGATAATTATTTTTCCTATTCAATATTTGTTAAAACAATTTAATTGGTAATAAAAGTTTTTAATTGAAGACGACGACAAGAGCTTTTTTCTATTTTTTTTTGTTAAATATTTTATTGATTAATTTATCTATTTTCAGTATAGTTTGTATTATAATTACTTATAAATATGCATGTAGTACGGTCTAATATAAATTTTGTCTCAAACCTTAGTGTAGAGTTTTGAGAAAATATTTATCTTATAACCAGAAAAAAAAAATGTACTTTGCTCATAGATAATAATAATAAAAATTATTAAAACATTCGGGTCACCAAATATACAATGTTTGATACACCTCGTTACTTATTTACAAAAGTTTCTAAACACAGATTGTTACAGACAATTTATGATTGATGAAGCACTTTTGTTTGCTTCTAACAACAACATTTAAATCGCAACAAAACTATAATCAACATTTTTTTTTTTGTTGTTTTGATGAATTTGTGGGGGTGACAGCATCAAACATTCATTTAATAATTCAATCATAATCATCCAGATAGGATTTATAAATTTTTCTCTACAATTTATTTAACATCTTTCAACAGAGATATTCATTTTTTATTTGTGTTGTGCTTTATTAATTACAAAATTACAAATGAAGCTTTTTTTCTACATTTAAAACTTTTAATCAGTTCATTAAATAGTAAAGTTTTAAGTTGCAGTTTGCTTGTTATACTTCAAACAGCAACAACACCGAAATTTTCTATTTTTAATTACTTTTTATATACATATATAGAAAAACAGGAAAATCAAATAAATTTATCAACAAAATAATTAAAATTTTAATCGATTAAGGTTAAATGGAATGGAATGGATAAACAAAAAAAAAAATCAACCGAATTTTTTTTAATTAAACAACCACTATAAAGCCAAGTTCATTATGCTTTTATGTTTTTTTTTTTTTTTTTTATTAATATTTAATCACCGCAAAAACATAATAATTTATTTTCATGACCATTTCGGGAGGGTTTTTTTGGTTTTCAGTTTTTATTATACACATATGTTATAAAGGAATTAGTAATAAATCGGTGTTTAATCCCAAAAAAAAAAAAAAAAAGGTTTCCTTTTCCCTTAACAAAGTCCATCATCATTATTATTATTATGATTCACGAAATACAGCAAAAACCAAAAAAAAACATTTTGATTTTCTGCATAGAAATTCCATGCACAGTAAAAGTGAATTTTATTTCTCTGTGTAAACGAAAAAAAAAATAAAAAAAGTTGTTGTTATGGTTGACACCCAGTAAAACATCACCATGAACAATACAGGACAAGAAAAATATTATTATTACCGCAGCTAACGTGGAAAAAAAGTGTTTTGACTGTAACAAAGTCTTGTAACCAAACCGATATGATATCCTTTTTACAGGCTGACCAGCACGCGCTCTGTATTCTTTACCCTTTTTTTTCGATTCTATTTTTATTGTCATTGTTGCTGTGTTCTGATTTCTTTTTTTTTTTCTTTTTTGTTCTTTACCATAAATCGATTTTGAACCATTTGGCCAGCATTTAATATATTGCCAGACGACAATCAAATAAAAGAAACGAAGAAACTACAAGCGAATTACAGCGATAAATCGATATCAGGCTTATTTGTCATGTTTTGTTATTTTACATTATTCGAAACATAATATTCACACCAGTCAGTGTTTGTTGAAATGAAAATGATTATAGTAATAAACAAAGTAGAATGCTCATCGCATATGGTTTTGAGTTAGAAGAAAAATAAAAAAAAAATTACACCACCGTCGAGCAGTACAGTAGAATTTTTTCATATATTTATGACACAAAAAGCATATAGCTGGTTGGTGTTTCGTTTTAATAATAAATAGTTAAAAAGCTCCACTATAAACCAATGCATAATTAGATGTATAATTTTTTTTTTATTATAATTTCGTTATGCGATGGTTATTTGATGACTTTTCTACTCGAGCTTTATTATAAAAGTTAATAATATGGCTATTAAGCAATGGCTTTGTAATAAATGGATTTTGCATGTTGTTTTGTATTGTTAATTGGGTTAATCGAAATTAGTCCTGATTACCAACATCCGTATCCGTTGATTGCATATTAATTTAATTGCTATCAAATAGCATAATAACTACCCCAGACAAACATACACAAATGAATATCCGAATGAAAAAAAAAAAAAAAAAAAAAAAAACGAGGAGAAAATTCAATTAGTTAAATTGGGTAAGTTCCCTGCTTTTGCATACGCACGGGAAGGCATTAAAAGCTTCTAATCTGTACATTGTTATAAAAAGTAAATAAACTAAAAACAAGACAAGAAATGAAAAAAAAAAAAAATTCGTTCTTTTGCCTTTTTTAATAGCATCGTTTGCCCGTTTCGCGTTTAATATCCACCCCCCTTGTCGATCTATTGATTTTTTTATTTTTTTTCTGTTTTTGTTGCTTCTCTTCATTTTTTTTTCTTCCATTTATAACGGAAATTGGAATAAAATATTCCTCAGAACAAGAACGAAGCATAAATAAATGAAAAAAAAAATAACCAGAAAGAAGCTTTTTTGATCGATTTTTATTATCGTGACCGCAAAGAAGATGAAGTAGAAGAGAGAAAAAATTACAGAAAATTTATTGGTGTATTTTTATCGAAATAAAATAGGCTTAAGACAACGATAAAAAAAAAACGAAAAAAAGTCATATCCTTCACAACCGAACCGGGGGAAAAAGCTTTAGTCTTTGTGCTCTGCTTTTTTTTTATATCCAGAACGAAAAAAGAAGCAAAAAACATTTATTTGCTTGATGTGATTTTGTTTGAGAAATTACAAATTTCCGATAATAAATAATAAAAAAAAAAGCTCTGCAAATATATATATATAATTTTTTTTTTTTTAATTTTTGACTAAACAATCGGATGTGAGTTTAAAACTTTTTTTTTTATGTTTTATTAATACATGAAGCTGCTGTATCACTGGTAAAATACAAAATAAAATTTTCGTGAATCCTAAAAACCTTTTAATTAGTTTTGTTTTATTTGTTGCTTTGCAAAGAGACTGATTGATTATTTATCAACAATTAACTGGCTTATGAATGTCTGTATTGCGTGTTAACATTTACTTAACGCTAATGGTTATGTTAACGTCAATGTTTAATGATTTCTTAACTCAAAAAGTGTTACAGTGGTACACAGTGTACAGAGGAAAAAACCAGCGATATAAAAACTAAATAAATAAATGTTTTTTTTTTCGGTGTTTATGATTTGTTTTCTTGTAGCAGGTACCCAATTTATTACCTGTTATTAACCTTGTTGTTTTCATGTGCTTTTTCTTTTATTTTTCAACCAACTGCAACATTTCTTTTACATTAGTTAATAATACTTACAGTGAAATAACATTTCTCAACATGATGTTGTTCTCTTGTAAACTATTTTTGTAAGTTACCCAGTTTCCCAATATATTTTCTGGGTTATTATTTCATATAAAACAGAGTCGGGGGGCCAGACTATAAAATTTGATTTATTTCTGTTTTGTTCATATGATTTTCCGGTTTTTTTTTTCTCTGCTTTTAAACGAAATTATATTCTTTTTTTTTCTGTGAACAGCAAAAATTAAACGAAAAAATGTTGCACAATAAATAATAGCAGTGACTTTAAACAAGTGTGTTAATAGGTTAATTTAGATAAAAATATATATATATATTTAGTTCAGTAAAATGCTTGACATCTAGACAGCATAAAAGTGACAACAAAAAAAAAAAAAATTCCATTAAAAGCGACAAACTTCCAAATGCATTTTTCAATCAATTTAAAAAATAGAAAAGCTTAAAGCACATGACACATTATTACTTTTCTTAAGTCAATGTTACCATTTTGAAGTTTTTTTTTTTTTTTTCTATTTTTTCATCATCAAATTATAGCTGAGAGAAATGGAATCGTTCACAGTGAGCATCAACCGCATATATTCAACGAAACGTAATGAAATTTCCTTTAAGAAACCACATTCTTAGTATACTTTAATAATTTTTTTTTAGTTTTTTTTTTAGTTTTTAGTTTTCTATATAAACATATATGCTGCTTGTAGCTTTTAATACAAAATATTGAAAAGTACTTTGTTTAGTTTTCCCTGTACGCTTTTTAACCTGTATGCGGTTTGTATGAAATTTTTTTTTCCTTTCAAAACCAAACTAAAACTATTGACTGAAAAAAATTGCAAAAAAAAAAAAAAAAAATCATTTATCGTCTTACTGTGTTGCTGTTGTTGTTGTTGTTGTTGTTGTTGTTGTTGGTTTATTATTAAAGTACAAAAATCAACACAACTGCAACAACGCAAATATTATTTAACTTATAGAATGTGTAAGAAAAAAAAAATTTACTTTTTTTTATTCAACTTTGTACTTACGAGAGCGAGTGTGCAGAGTCACTGTAAAAACAAATTTTCTATTTTGCATTTTATTATGTTAAAGGATTCGTTTCGTATTATTATTATTATTATTATTATTATTATAAAGCTCTCATATATTATTACTGCATATGAACATCATCTTCTTGTTTTTAATATTACTTAACAGCAAAACCATTTTTTTTTTTGTTGTTAAAAGTGCAAGAAACCAAAATAAAAAGCATAAAAATTTCAAATTCAATTTTATTCGTTTCAATTGAATTGAATTGTGCATTGCTTTTATTATTAAAATTAAAAAAAAAAAAAAACGCAATGATAATAGAGATGAATTGTTGATTTTAGTTACTGCTACAAGAAAAAAGCTCAACGTTACGTACGAATTCACAGAGAAAACATTTCTAATGCAAATAAGAAAAAATTCTCTAAACATAACATTATCAGGTATCTTGATTTTAAATTTTCTGCATACTTTTTTAACTGCAAAAAAAAAAAAAAAAATTGTAAAAAATCTGTGCTTTTCTCCAGTTAAAAGTTAATCAAAAAAAATAAAAAAAATAAAAATTATTTTTACATTTAATTAACGAAAATAAAATAAAATAAACAAAAAATCAAATCAACTGTTGTCGTTTTAATTAAAACTAAAAACAGAAAAAACAAAAAATTATTTAAAAATATTTTCAGTTGACCTAAAAAAAAAAAAAAAAAGAAGCTTAATGCAATATACAACAGAGATAAAAAAAAAAAAAAACGGGGGCAAAAATAAGTTCAGCATGTTGATGAACACTGACATTATTTTAAAATATATTTTTTTTTTCTCTGTGCTTTATTAAATATATATAAAAAAAAAATGTATAGAGACTGGGGTTGGTTTTTTTGTACATTTATTTATTGCCGATGGCAATTTTTTTTTTCTATTTTTATTCTGCATTAAACATTTTTTTTTTTTTTTACCATATTTGTTAATAATTTTAATAAAGCGTTCATATGATGCAGTTTTATATAAAAACAAAAAAAAAATGTTTCTTTTTATTTTGCCATATGCACTCGCTACTCACCCAATTAAAGTAAATAATTACTGTTGTAAATCATTAACTAAGTGTATTTAATGCAGCAAAGGTTACTTCTCTATTCACGCTATACTGCGCTTTATAATGTTAAAAGCTTTCTTTCTATTTTATTATTATTATAATTCTTTCTTTCTTCCTTTTTTTAATCATTGTATTAACTCCTGTCTAAGGTTCATGCCGTTGTTCTCTGTAACATAATACATAAAAGCGTATAGAAAACGAATATTATGATAAAAGCTTATTAAAATAAAAAGCACACATGAGTAGAATAATTTCTTTATTTAAAAATAAAAAAAAAAAATTATTAATTAAAATTAATTAACACCAGAAGAAAAAAAAAATGCCTAAACAGGATGAACTTTTTTTTATTCTTTCGTTTATAAGCGTGAATCCTGTCCCTTTAGCCTGCATAAATCAATAGAAAAATCCTTTTCGCAGTTATAAAATACAAAAAAGAAAAAAAAAAAATTAAATCACATTGTGCACATCTGGTTTTTGTAGAATCGACACATTATTATTAAGCTCTACCTGCTGATAACAGACCACAAAAAAATTTACTTGAGTTGATTTAAAAGTAAAAAAAAAAAATTCTCTTTATTATTTTTACGTGACGCACTGATTTATTTTTTTTTTATTTAATAACTCGTTATGCATGTAAAAGAAAGAATTTTGTATTTTTAACGAAAAAAGAATGAACTTAAATAATGATAGGGAAATTGATTTTCGCTGAATAAACATGAAATTTTTATTTTTATTATTATTATTTTTTTTTTTTATCGTTCACATTAAGATAAAATATGTTTGTGGCACATGAAAATTATGTTAGTGGTTCGTGGTCAATGTTAAGTTCATTAAATTTTCTAACTTTACCACGCATAGGATCGTTAAAATATTTTTACGGATTGTAGGCGTTCGTTTTTCTTTTTCAAAAAACTGATTGTATTTCGCACCTAAACCTCATATCCTTAACAAAATAACATCTATGATGTGTGCGCTGCCAATAAATCTCTCCACTGCTTCGTTTTTTCTTTTATTTTTTATTATTATTTCTGTTTGCCATTTCATTACGATAAATATCTCTAACACATAAAAGGCATAACAAATTGTGTCTTCTTGTAATTTATAAACGTAATGCGATTTCGTTTTCTTATTTCAAAAAAAAAAAAAAAAAAAAAAAAAACAACTGTGCAGGTTTGGCGGTTTTACAAAAATATGAGAAATAAACATTTTTTTAATTGCGAATCAAACTGATTTGAATACAAACAAATTGCCACGATAACAATTTTAGATAATAAACGTTTAAAAAATAAAATACATAAAAATCAAATTACAAATCTAAAATCTGTCATATATCAAGTTGAATAGTTAGAAAGATGACAACGAAAGATAATGATAACGTACACCTGACACATTTACCATAGCAGCCAAATAACAGATAACACAGGAAACATTCTGCTGTTGTTGTTGTTGTTTCGTATAGAAAACAAATTAATTAGCGTAGTGTGTTTTGTATTAAAAAAAAAGGAAGAAATAAAGAACGAAAGAAAATTCATCAAAAAAGGTGTTAGAATGATTAAAACACTTTGCGTGTTTGTAAAAATCCATTGGGGTTTTATATTTTGTTTTAAGGAGCAGCCAAAAAAAAAAAACACTTGCATTTAGTATAAACAAAGCAATATTAATTAAATAAATATCTTTGATCATAATTATCTTATTTAAATGTGACGATGCCACCATCACCACCATGGTACATCAAAATTAACGCAAATGTTATCATAAAATGAAAAAAAAAAAAAACGAAACGAATTTTACTGTTTAACAGCGATTATAGATCAGTCATCTTATTTTATATTGTTTATGGTTGTTACCCGTGTGACGGAGACACGAGCAGAAAGCTTTATCTTATTTTACGCTTACGTAACAACAAATATAAAAATCAGCAGCCAAACCAAAATGTACAAAGAAAACAAATAAGTGATAAAGCAAATTGATTAGGCTGCGGCACGTTCACTTGATATGGAAAAACGAAAAAAAAAAAAATTATTTATTTTTCACATCAGCGCACATTAAATAAACACACACACACATAATGTTTTTTTTTTTATAAACACTTTCACTATCTTTTTAGTTTGATTTCAAATTTTTTATTTTATTATAACCGATGGCGGTATTTTTTTTTTTTTTTTTTGCCGGTTACAGGTACTTTCTGAATTCATTCCTTAATTATCTTTGATCTTAATTGTTTTTTATATATACAAGAAGCATTTTGCGATCATAAAATTAATAAACACAATGAAATGTTTCGTAGTTACATGAGCACAATGTTTCAGTTTTTAATATCAGCATACATTGGCTTTTGTTTGGGGGTGGTGAAAGAAAAATCTTTTCCTCTTTTTATTTAAATCGAAAAAAAAAATTTTTTTTTTTTTTATTAAATTGTTAACCATCGTCATTACTTTCGAAATGTTGTTATTTTATCAACAAGATCCACCCATATAAATATAAATGGTTTAAAGAAAAAAAGGAAAAAACATATTTTTTATTATTAATAATAGCAAACAGCAACAGCACTAACAACAGAGTAGATAGTGGATTCTAAACAGCACAACATAATATGCAACAAAATTTAATATCTACAACAAAATTACATTTATCTATAATATTTATACCTTTATAGCTATATATATATATATATATAATTATTATTATAACATATTATAAAACTCAATAAACGTGAACGAATGAACAAGCAAACAAACAAAGAACTTTAAAGATTATGGTCATTGCATTGTTACAAAACCGCAACGAGTAAAAATTACTTAAAACATTGTGAAGCCACAGTAGTAATAAAACTTTTCTTTTCTTTTTTTTTTAATGTAATAATAACGATCTTGGTGAAGTTTATCGCTTTCTTTATTTTTTTTTAATTAATAAATATTTCTTATTAGACCATTTGTTTGGTATAACTGGGTATAGAAATATTCACTTTATGAATTTGTAATTATAGAAATAAAAACGTAATACTTTGTCACAAGAATTTTTAATTACTTATTTACCTTGTTTAAGGACGTAATAAGCTTATTTAAAAAAGATTCTGTTTATCTGTAAAAAAAAAAAAAATCGTATTTAATTAACTTAGTTTTGGTCAAACAAAAAAAAAAAACACCGGTTTTGAGGGTAGTAGTCAAAGGAAATTTAATTTAATTCAACCAAATCTTATGCTAGAGACGATATTTTTGTGTTTTTGAACTCAGGAATAAATTCTCTAAAGAAATAAAATATAATATTATATGCTTTGGTGCAAAGTTTGTAAACGTAGTGGTCCTGATTAATGGAACATGAAAAATCGTTAATTTTAAGGATTTCTTTAAAAAAACCTCAAAAAATTCTACCTGTATTTTTGATCGACCTTAATCTTTGCAGGGAAATTCTTTTAAATGTTCTAAATCGATTATACTATACAAGTTTGGTCGAAAAATTTTATTTCTTAAGATATGGCGAAATAACGATCAAAATCCCAGATTCCAATTATGAAAAAAAAAAAAAAAAAAATTCTCCACTGTAAAATTTCAATTCAATAAAATTTTACCGAAAAAAAAAAAAAGTTTTTCTCATCAATTTTCCACCATTTTCCTCATCGTATCCGTAATGGTCCCATTAATCAAATTTCAAAAGCTGTCCGGCTTTTTAAAAAAATTTTTTTTGTATTGATGACCATAACGTAATCGCATTTTCTATATAAAAGAAAAATTCTGATGGAAAAATAAAGAGAAAATAGAAAAATCCTTTTACAAACTAGAAAAAAAAAACGAATTTTAATAATAACTTCTGTATCAATTTTGGAAAATAGCTTGGTAGAGAAGAATTCCAATTTCATCTTAATTCAATAAAATAATTTCTTATTTTCACTAAACAGCAACGTGATAATGGGGGTGCTTATGAATTGCATCATCGTTATTCGATGAGAAAGAAAAAAAAAACAAATTTTTCTTAAACGTATTAAAACGGATAATTTCGAGAAGGTTAGCTAAAAAAAAAAAAAAAATTTCACTTATTCTTCGACAGACAGACAATTTTCTATAAATTTTTCTATAAAGACAAAATGAGAAAATGAGAAAATTAAAAAAATTCTACTCAAACAATGTTCGATGCACTCGGGCTTTTGTGTCGAAATTTTTAATATAAATTATGTAAACAAGTTGTTACAAAGTTATTTTTTGTTTGACTTTTTTTTATTATTATTATTATTTCTCCTTGCTTTATAGCATTTTATTTTATAAGGATAACGACACTTCTCATTACATTTCTATTTAATTTTTCTTTTTTCTTTTTGCTTTCCTTATTGTGCTCTTGTGATGTAATAATAATAATAATAATAATAATGAAATCGTATTGTCTTGTTCACATAGTCTGAATCGCTCTTAAGAGTAATACAAACAACAACAAAAAGCAAAAAAAAAACAGAAAAGAAAAGAAAATTAGAAAGCTTCCATCCAAAACAAGTCAACCCAATACAAGTAAACCCAACCAGTACACATGGTTAACGAACAAACTATATAGAATACACATAGTAAATTGGATTAAGATGAAATGTAATTTATGTTTACAATGTTTATGCTGTAAATACAGCATCCATATGTTTTGTAAAAAAAAAAGCAAAATAAAATTCATGCTGCTTGCTAACATGCAGCAGTTTATCCCACCACCACCATCCCATAATAAAATTTCTCTTAAGATTCATCTCTTTCATGATTTTAAAATTTAAATTAATTTAATTATTTATTTTCTTGTTGTTTGTGTTGTTTGTGCTGTGCTTTCTCTTAAATCAATTATTTAACAAGACATAGAAAAATTAATAAAAAAACAAATAGAAAACGTTTTATTAGTGATAATTTCGCAGAAAACGAAAGCTTTCTTTCAATTATTTATTCTTAATTTATGTTGATTTTATTATGTATTAAAAATTTGGTTTTATTTATGTTTCTTGTAAATTTCCTATGAACAAAGGTGGTAAATATGGTAAAAAAAAATTCACTGTCTAATACAAAACGAAATAAACATTCATAATGTAATGAAATATTATTGATTAAAAACTTCGCGTTAAAACATTACTTGTAAAACAAAAATGTTAAAATACACAAAGCTCTATATTGATTTTATTCTTATGTTTCCCAATAAACAGTACGACAAAAAAAAAATAAATAAATAAATTATTGGTAAAAACGCTCGAAGAACAAAACAAACAAAGTTTAACGCGAACATCAAAAAAAAAATATGAAACAAGAATCGTCATCAGAATTTTTCTGTTATTTTTTTTTTTTTGCTATTTGTTTGGAAATGCATGGAAAACAATAATATTAAAAAGCACGATTTATTTTATAACGAAAAAGCTTATTCACAGATTTTTATATGTATATATATATATTTTGTGGAGCGACAAAAAAAAAAGAAGAAGAAAAACCTCAATAAAATAGTTTGGGTGAGAAATGGGTTGGGAATGTTTTCCATTTTTTTGTTGTTTTTGTTTCACCTATGTCACCTATATGGTTTTTTTTTTCTATATACAACAAAAAAACAAAATTGCATATTATTTATATTTACTTGTTGTGATATAGGAAAATAGCAATTTCATTTATTTCACGTATTGTCAGGGATATAAGTTTATATTTTATTTGTTTTATAGAAAGTTTTATGCTTTTTAACCAACAACCAACAACAATAACAGAAACAGTGTGAGTAAATATTTACAAATTGCAATAATTCGCTAAAATCACGAATATAATAATAATAAAATGAGGGTAAGAGAGATATAGACACAAAAAGCTTAGCTTAGCTTTTTTCTATTATAAACAGTTTTTTTTTTTTTTTTTTTTCATTATTTGTTACACCCATAGGTGCAATCGGTAATATTTTCACACACAAAAAAGTTCTTTAGAGTTATTTCTACCAGCCACAACTAATTAGATATTTTTTTTCGATTTCGAGTTTTTTTCTGTTTTTATATCGATTTATCTCAAGTTATTTGTCTGTAACGTGAGAAATTACTATTTTTACCTAATAATAATAATGTGTTTG
Organism: Ptychoptera albimana; assembly: GCA_961205885.1. Classification (NCBI taxonomy): domain Eukaryota; kingdom Metazoa; phylum Arthropoda; class Insecta; order Diptera; family Ptychopteridae; genus Ptychoptera; species Ptychoptera albimana. The sequence goes on from OY540803.1 coordinate 2,091,900, forward strand.
TTGGAAAGCTTTTGAATATTTATTGCTTTTATAACACCGATCAATGTGTGTGTGTTTTTTTTTTTCTATCCGTTAAGAATCCTTGTTCAAACTTTATTGTTCCTTCAATTACTTATTGCAATCGATTGTGCAATTTGGTTATACACAAAAAAAAAAAAAGAAAAAAAGTTTAATCGCAGCAAATACCCATTTATTAACGCTGTAATAGTGAATCGTGGTGAAATCCTTTAGGGTTTTATTTTAAAAAAAAATCGGACTATAACATTATTTTACTTCTAGTTTAAACTTTAGATAAACCCGTAGATCACAATTTGCATCCATTTAAAGATCGTTTTACAATTGAAGTTAGAACTGGGAATTTTTTTTTTTTTTTTTTATTACAGCAATTTGTACAATATGCGAAACTATGGACATAATAACAAATACAGAGAGAGGCAAATAACACCATCGAAGCATAGATGATTTTTATTCAGTTTTATTTTATTTAAATTGCAATTATTTAGTCGATTAAATTTTTCGATTTCAACATTTTTTTGTTTTGCATTTCACGGTTTTGTTATTATTATTTTTTTTTGTTTTAGTATGCTAGACGTAGAAACAATGATAACAAAATTAATCCCTTGATAAGCTTATATAAATTGAAGATAATAATCTAGGAAATTTCATTATAATACAGAAAGCAAACTGTTTGCAATAAAATAATAACAGAAAATTAAAGATTAGAAATATAAATTTATTTTATATGCAAATCACATAACATATTGTGCAGTCGTAGTGTTATCCAGATTATATTGATATGGCAATCATAAAAAAAAACTGTCACTACCAGATGATAGTTATAAGTATTAAGAACAATTGGCATAATGTTTTCCAATGTAAAAGAAGATACAGCGATGGAGTTTGTCTGTCGCTCATTAAATATCGTTTCAATGATAACTAAGCCAAAATCAGCACTAGTGTAAAAGTCACATCATCAAAATGAATAAGTAAAAGTATGATTAGGAAACAGGAGATAAAACTTTCACCCACATTTCTCTATAATTTTTTTCTTTTTGCCAATAGGAAAGACAAATCACTAGTTTCTTACACAACATAACCCCTTGGTATTATTTTTATTTAAATTTCAAACAGCTTTTAAGTAACAAATAATACTAGATCGCCGTTGTATAGTTTTCGGGGAAACAAAAAAAAAATTATCCTTACTCCCACAGAGTCAATTTAGTTTTATAACCAAGAAAATTTGAATAAAATTTGTTGAAGGAACAAGAAGAAGTCACAAGTAGAAATGCATGATGATAGCGATCATTTGCTAGAAATAAATCAAACGTTTTGAACTACTGTAGGCAGTCGACTATAAAAAGCTTCGATTTTCCGTTACAGAATATAATTTATTAGATTTTTGTTCCTTTCCTTTTTTTCTTTTTTTAGTTTTATGTACAAAGAATTTAAATTCACTTAAAATAAATTGGCCAATTAGAATGCTTTTAAATCAATTGTTTTATTCTTTCTTCCTCTGATATGCTTTATTCTGATTGGTTGGAATTATTTCAAGCTTATTATTCACTATTAAAAAATAAAACTTTGTTATACCAATAAGCTTTTAATAGCTATTTAACTAACTCTGTAATTTTTTTTGTTTTGTTTCACAGGCAAAGCACTTGCAATGATTTTGCAAAAAAAAAAAAAAAAAGCTTAAAGCTGGTGATATTTACATTGCATCGAATTTATTTAATTAAAAAAAAAAGTCAAAATATTGTATCGATAAACCTTTACAAAAAATTTATTTCAATAAGCTCTTTGTGTTTCTTAAACAAACAAAGCTTTATCCTATCCCGCTCATCCTTTTTTTTTTTTTTTTTTTTTGAGTAAACGAATAAACTTTTGTCTCAATTTATATTCATTTTCATCAAATAACGTGTATATGTGTGTTTGTGTGGGGCACGGTTAAAGCTAGTTATTTTGGATAAATAAAAATAGCAACGATCCCAACATTTGATCGGATGACATTGATAAGTTATTATTCGGATATGATGTGTAGCCAAGATGAGAATTTCGTTTTTTTTTCTTTTAAGTAAATTATTAAATAACAAAGAATGACGATGATGTCAGTCAAGGAATTTTTACAAGAGTAGAAAGGAAACAACAGCGAACCGAAGACTTATTGAAAAACAGAAAGAAAAAAATCAGAAACTTTTAAAATAATAAAAAAAAAAAAAAATGCCATACGGTCTTACAAAACAGCCACTTAGAGGAAAGATTAAACAGGAAAAATGGGAAAACTCAGTTCTGTGGTGTAGCCTATCGCTCGAAGGGTAACATTTTTATTTTTTCTTCTGTTGTTTTTCTATTTTGGAATTTTTTTTTCGTCGTTTTTTCTTTTTTTTTTAATGGGTGGCTTGGGTGACGCAACAAAAGAAAAAGAAAATTAAATTTAAACCGGCAGCCATGAGACCGACAACAGAGAAAGGGATGTTTCAGCCAAAATAAAAAAACACTACGCTACAGGGTGGATTGGGTGGAATAAATTTCTTTTTTCGATACAGTGCTGTCAAACTTGATTTTATTTTCTTTAAAGTTTGACTTTATTTTCGTGCTTTTTTTTTATTACTTCTAAGAAACAACAACAGCAAGAAAAAAAATTTATAAATAAATAAAGCGCAGAGAAAACAAAAATATACAAAATAGGACGACACCCCAACAATGACGACCTTTAAAGCCCTTTGATGTATCATAATCTCAACTGTTGTTTGTTATTTTTTGGTTTTGTTTTATTTGTGTACACGGTGCTGGGCTAGAGATAAAGCAAAAAACACACACAGACACTGGCAAAAACCGATGAGAAGATGAATGAATAGAAAATTCATTTTTCTTTTTTTGTTTAGGTTCAAAAAGTTTCCTTTTTTGCTTCCTTTAAAATAATTTTGTTTTGTTTTCTGTTTACAGGTGGGGGCTGGGATCAAATATGACAATGACAAACAGAAGGTTAAGTTCTGTTAAATTTTAATTTTATAAGCTTTTGGTTACTTGTGCTGAAAACAGCGGTGAGTACAAGTAGGACTGACAATTGATTTGATTGAATTTACCACACAATTGATGATCAATCAGAGGTTAAATTCGGTGTTATTATATTCCTGTTACCTTTGTGCGTGATGGATATAAATTTTTTAGTATTTATTTAAAAAGCTCTGAACAACAACAAAAAGTTTTCCGTGTTGTGCTCAAAACGACCAGACACACACCGATGTACAACAAACAAAACAAGAAAACTTTTCTAAATTCGTTTTTTGCTTTTTTTTTGCCTTTTCTCATTGAGACACAAATCCACCCCCAGCGGGAATCACATCCCTATTAACACACTATTGACACAACGAACTTTATAAGCACGTCCTTAATACACACAAGACAAACATAGATGACGTTTGTTGTTTAGAAAAAGAAAAAAAAACTTAAGTATCGCAACATTGAACAACCAAAAAGGAGATTTTCCTTCATTCATTTTAATGCTAGAAAGTTTACTTTTTACTAAGCGACCAATTCACCGTTCTAGTTGTTGACGTTCTAGTTACTGTAGTGCTTTTACAACATACATTTTGTTATTGTCAAAATGAGTCTCGCGCGATACAAGCAAAATATGAACTCCTGTAACTGTATCTCGTGGGAAATTATTTGAATTAACCTTAGGAAAAAAAAAAATCAAACTGGATACGATAACAACAAAACGAAAATAAAATTATAAAAAAAAAAATAAAAAAAATTCCCATTGAATTGTGTGTCAGGGTCCAAGTTTAGATCGCCATCCATTCACAATTGAGAATTCAACCGCACAATATTCTATTTATTCCCATTGAGAGTTCACTTAAACACCACTCAAGGGGATTATTTATGGGGCAATGTGATGAGCTTCAAATATTCCGCTTTTATCATTTTTTTTTTTTTTTTTTTTTGATTCACAAATTCTCTAACCGAATTTTATTAATTTAATTTCATTTCATTTTGTTCCTATGGCTAACATGAAAATTTAATTAATTTCATCGTTGAATTGAAACAAGAAAAAAAAAATATAAATTACCAAAAAGCACAGCAAAAAGCTTTTATCAAAATATCAAAAAACAAACAAGCGAAAAAAAAAATCTATATTATTGGCTAGGGGTTTTTTTTTTAATTTTTGATGGTGAATAGATTGTCAGTTATGTGGCCGAAAGTAAACTGATTTGTTCGGTCAAATTATGTGAAAGACTGGAAACACAAATAAGCAATATCGTGGTAAACAAATTCGCACGGTTTTATTTATCATGCTGTTCTGTCATGATTCCCTACTCCCCATTTATTTTAATCAGTCGAACAGAAACAGAAAAAAAAAGTGATAAAAAAAAATTTCCACATTCATTACTCGCTGTCCCAATTTAAAAAAAAAAAAATCCTTGTGTCCTGAAGTCCTGAAAATTTATACGTTTACACTTTGTACTTTGGATTTAAATAAATTTTTTTGTTTCCTCCTGTTCAATTCTGTATGACTTGTGGCTCGCTGTCGGCTTGTAAAATATTTCTGTGATTTTTTTTATTTTTTGGTTAACATGTGTAAAGCGTATTGTTTATTACAGAATTGATAACACACAAGAAACCAAAAATAAAATCTTAAATCTGTTGGCCAATCGACACACAGAAAGAGAAAAAAAGCTCAGAATTTACCGCAATCAGACGACAATATCTTTTGCTTAATGGGCCATTTGTCTACCTGCGTACAGTGTATACTTGCACAAAGTTCAAAGTTCTATTAAGGAAATAAATATCAGTACAGTTGTATTGGCTCACGTTATAATTTATCCGTGCACAAAAAAAAAAAAGAAAAAAAGGAAGAAGAAAAAATACCGAGATTTACCCGGTAATACCCATTGTTGTGAACATTTGTAAAAATGGTATGCGATGGCATTTCAATATAATCAATGTATTCCATTTATTACGGATTAAGTTCAACAAGCTGGAAAAAGCACGCATTTCAACAATGTCTTGCTTGCTTGCCAGTTTATTTCCACTTCTAATTTCCAATTCCAAATACGGCGACTGGCGTTTCCCTGTCGAACAATCCAAATACCAATTTCTTTAATAAGAATAATAAAAAAAAAAAAAAAAAAAAAGAAAAAGGAAAGCAGAAAAAAAAAATCATCAGCAATATTAATGTGGAAATAAATTTAAGAACGTTGGATCCGTTCTTGAGTTTTGTTAAGCAGAGTTTTTTTCACCACTTATGTTTTCGTTTAAAAAGAAAAAAAAACACCGCGTACACAGTGAGTTTACTCCCCCATCTGATCCCCTTATTATTTAAGACAAATCACAGAACCACACATAATCGAATGAAATTTTATCTTTTTTTTTTTTTTTTTGTTATTTAATTAATTTATAATGGCGTGCGCTATTGATTTATCATTGAGTGACAAAAATTCGCTCAATTTACTACGTGATTTTGTTTGTTATTTATTGTTTTAAAAAACAAAACAAAAAAAAAAGAAATGTTTTATGAATCAACACCGTCATGCAAATAACTTATTTAAGGTAATCAAGGTAGTTAGCCTAGTAAAAATCAAATTTTGTGTTTTTTTTTTATTTGTTAATTTTAAATAATTAATTAATTAAAAACCATAATTGATTAAACAAATACACGATACAAGCATTAAAATTCACATAATTACAAATAAAAAACGATAATTGAATTTCCAGGTTTTCTCTCTCTCTGTGTGTGTGTATTTGAGTTAAACTTTCGTTATTTTTGCTGGTAGAAAATCTAAACACAAATCGAATTAAATTAGAAAGATTAAAATCCTGTATACTCGCACACACTTACCAGACTATTGATAGAATATTTATCGATACTTTTCACACATATTGATATTACAATAAATTTTTATTATTATTTTATTGTCACAACATCCATTGTACGTGTTTGAAATAATTAAATTAAAAAAACGAAGCTTTTTAGCCATACCGCTATTCATTCACCAATTGTTTAAATAAATGGGCACCGTGTAAAAAAAAAAGAATAAACTTTTTATTGATTCAATTTTTTTTTTATCACAATCATCATAATTATTATTATTATCATTTAATTTTCATGGGTTTTTCGTTTTTCCGATTCCTTATCAAATTCAATATGGAAAAATGTTATTTTTTTTTTTTGTTATTTTAAAATCGATTTTCTACCGAAAACCACCTGAAATGTTTTGTTATAAAATTCGAATGCTCATTGTTTTTAAGGATTTCTCAACGGAAAACATGTCTGCTGATGCATAAATGGTAAAATTAGCAGAATAACTAACTAAACATTTAAAGATTAAGACAAAAAAAAAACTATCGTACGTATCGTGATTTCATTAAAAAAAAATAAAAAATTATTTATTTAATTATTTCCGAGAAAATCAAGTCAATTTTCAATATTGACTCTATGGAACGTGAATAAAAATTTCGAGCGATAATAATTTATTACATGGGATGCATGAAAGAATGAAGGAAAATAGCATAAAAGCACTCAACAAACTCCTACATCTTTATTAACATATTGAAGCTTTTGTCTTATTGCTTTACGTTTATAGCGCACATAATAATAATAAAAAAGAAAATCGATTCAAAACGAAACTAGTTAGACAAAACTGGTGAAAACTCTGTAAAAATGGTTAAATATTCGCTTAATTTAAATAAAAAAAAAACAATTTTTTGTTCAGGATTTAAATTTTCTGATATTTTAAATGTAATAAAAAAAAAAAAACTCAGGACAGATGAAAATTTATATAATTTAAGACAAGGAGTAGATGATGATGGAGAATAAAAATGAAAAGCACACACAAAACCCTAACGAAGCACAATAAAAAAAAATGACACAGAAAAAAGTATGAAGCTTTAATTATTATTCTTGTCACGGTGGCTTTCGTGGAAAGTAAAGAATCAGCCAAATAAACGTTTTTTCGTTTTTTTGCTTTCTCTTGCTTTCGTGCTACTGTCGTGTTATAAATATTCTGCCAATGATTTTTTTTTTCTTTAGTTTATTTGTTCTCCTTTATTTATTCTTGTTTGTTTTTTCGCAGGATATTTTCTACCAGTTTTCTTCGAGTAATGAAGCTTTACATAACTAAGTAAAAAAATAAAAATTTATTCATTGACAGTCTATAGACACATTATTTGGTTTATGAAATTATGTTACCAACTTGATTGGTGGTTCATCACATTAACATTGTCATTAAGTTTAATTGATTTTCTGTTTGTATTGCACAAGGTGAATGAATGAATTTTGTTGTTTTAACAACAGGAGCAAAGGTGTTTATCTATTGTTAAACGAAAATACGTTGTGGCGGTGGTGTGTAAAATAAACATTTTTTTTTTCTTTAGAAAATTGAATTTTTAACGAATTATTGTTTATAAAAAGTGGTAAAGACTATTGTGTCTCAGGTTCTATCGCTTTTATTTAAAAAAAAAACCACACATTAAGCCATGTAGTCATTATAAAAAGTATAAAAACATTTAAATAAATATTTACTGTACCGAAAAAAAAGTATTTTTTTGTAACGATTTCGGTAGTACAGGGTGAAAAATTAATCAAAATTCCTAAGACATTTGTAAGGTTTTTTTTAAAGTTAAAATAAAAAATAAAAAACGATTTAAGCGAGATTATTTTACGTGATAACAGAAATTATCTAGTTAAGTAACATTAAATAACAAAAGGATTAAAGCAAATTTTTAATTTATTCATAAAAAAAAAATTCTTTGTTTTAACCAAATCATGGTTTTTTGTATAAAAAAAAAAAAATAATAATAATTTTCCTTCTGCTGTTGTTGCTGCTGTTTCTGCTAATTATGCATTAATTTTTCCATTTGTTAAATAATTTCTCTCTCACTCTGTCTGTGTGCTTCTGAAAAGATTGAATTTAATATTTGTGTAGATGGGTATTTTTGTTATTAGTAAACGTCTGGAAACAGCTTGATGTTTAAATATTTTAAATAACCTAGGTTGATGGTTTATCTGTACGCAAAATTTCATCCAATTGTTTCATCATCTTTATCTGTTTGCATCTAAATTTAGCTTTCTCTGCTTTTGGGTATGAATTGTATTTAAACAAAAAAAAAATATTTATCGAATAAAATTCAATTAAATAACAATTATTGAGACAATAAATAAATTCAATAAAAATGGATGTAGAACCAAATAAAATGAAAAGATTTTTCTTCGGTGTTGCAGGTAGCTAAGCTGTACCATCTGGACCAGTAAATTCTCATTAGATGTGAAGAAAACAAAACGTTTATTTGTTGTAAACAAAGTGCTGTCACAACAAAACGAAAAATATACGAAAATAATGGATGAACAAACACCAACGAAGCAATCAGATTGTGGTCTTATTGCATTTCCAACCAACAAGCGATTTTTTTTTTCTTGCTCACAAATTGAATTCAATAAATTTCTCAATTGCACTGTTTAATCGGGCATTTACAAGACATTTAAGGATTTTTTTTTTTAAAAAGCTTTTATCCTACCCTTATACCGTTTATTATATAAATTTCGAAGTATTAATTGTTGTGTTTGGTTAAAGAGAGAAAACTAAATGAAAAACAATCAAACCACTGGTGATTGAATGAATGTGAAGATAGAGATGGAAATGGAGATGGAGAGACGAAAAACTTCATTTTTAAACAAGTTAAACTACTAAATTAATATTTAAATAAAGGGAAAAAGTTTCGTATTAAACTACTTCGAAAGCTCATTGAAACCAATCATAATTTTCTTATTTTCAATAAAAAAAAAAAGGAAAAAAAAATCTTTTCTCAGTTATTGTTGTGCCCACTTATTGCTACCAAATAACAAAAGATTGTAAGAAAGTTTTCGCGTTCTGAGAGCTTTTATGTCAATGTTTTTTTTTTTTTTACTTTTTTTTTATATATAACTTTTCCTGAAAAGTTTTATTCAAATTTTTGTTTTAATTTGAAAATTATACAATGAGGAAAAATAAAAGTTTCGCTCTCTTAAGAATTTTTTTTTCTTCATTCTTTCTGTTGTTGTTACCGCTGCTGTCGTTGTCGTTCTTGTTGTAGCCATTAGGTTGTTTTATGCAAAAAAAAGCTTCGGTTTGTATATAATAAAGTTTAATTATAATTTTTTTGCTTTTTTTTTTATAAACAACCTGGCAAGGCATGTGTCGTAGAATCGTAGTGCACTTGTGAACGACAGTAAATTAAAAATTCAATAATAGCTTTGAAATAGCATCATCGGTAAACATCGGTATTAAAATGAATTGAAAATTGTATTTCCTGTGCAATTAGGTAGTCAAGTAACAAATAAACACATTTAAACAGTGTTTGTAACGGATACACAATTCAGTTAAATTAGAAAATAAAATTAAGCACATCATGTATGGAAAAAAGGTTTGAGAAAACCTAGCTAGAGACACTTAAAATGTGGAAATAATATTATCATGTAAGAGAATTTGTTTATAAATTTAATGATCTGATTTCTAGGGGGTGGATAGGGTAAATACATTTAATAACAACAGTAACAACAGAAAAGCATTAATAATAAGCTTTAGTTTCATGCTTTTTGATTGTGGTTTTTGGTTGTGCGGTGACATTTACAATTGTTTTTCCACTGGAAAGGCCAATTGGGAAAAACAATAAAACAATACGAGAATCATCTCTACATCCTGATTTCATTTAATTATTTTATAAAAAAAAAAAAAAAAAAAAAAAAACAGCCCTACAAGTAAACTTCATCAAAGTTTAATGAAATTAACAAAAAAAAATCCAGATGCTTAACATTTTCCTCTATTATTAATTATTTATGTAGTTGTTGTTTATTTTTTTTTTTATATACGTATAATCGAAAACAAAATATTTTTTAATTAATTAATTTAAAAAACGGGAAACTGTTTTTTGTTATTGGGGAAATTTAAATTATTTACTGAATGTCTCAATTGAAATGAAATAAAATAACATTGTTCAAGCAGATAGGGAATTATAATTCACATAGAAAAAAATGCCTAACCATTGATGTTATAAAATGTAATTCAATATAAAATAAAAAAAATCAACAAAAACCATTTGGCATAAAAATTAATTTAAAATTGTAGGAAACAAAGAGAAAAAAAAAATTCCAAAAAATAGATCAAAGAATTTAGAAGAATCTAAAACAAAAAAAACACTTCAAATACATTTAATTTGTTACCAATAATCAAAGAATTAAATTAAATTAAATTCTATTTTTTTCTAGACTTTTACGCCTAAAACCAATTTTTTTAATTAAAAAAAAAAATAATTTGTTTCGATTAATTAATTGTTTTATACACGAATTTATACAAAAAAAAAAAAAATTATCCAGTTTTTTGCTATGGATATTTGAATTAATAATAATAATAATAATAAAGCCATAATTGGTAAACACTAATTGGATAAGTTTATCGTTAAGCATATTAAATTCTCATTCTAAAATAATTATTTTTTAACAACTATGTATATACCACCGCCATCACCCCTCGTTTAATTAAACTTTGAATTTTCACATTTCGCGTTTCTATTCATAATCCAACCTCGAAACACAGTGTTTAAGCGTAATTTTGTTTATTAATTAATTAAAATGAAATTAATCTGGGAAAAGTTTCTGAAAAGTGTTTCTTTGTTATTTAATTTCAAAGAAATAAAATAAAAAAAAAAAATTTATAATAATAATAATAGAAAGGGGTTTGTCACCCTTATTGTATCGTAACATCGTAATCACTCATTATTTGAATTATTTTTACTGAAAAACTTTTGCATTGGCCAACAGTTTGTTTCTGGTATTTTAAAAGTTAAATACTACTAAGTACACAAGTAACGTAAGGGTTGTTTCAAGCATAATCTAAGACCCTAATATCATCAGCTATCACTTAACTTAAATACTGAAAATAGAAAGTCAAAAAACGATTTTGCAAATAAAGAGTAAAAAACTGAACTGAAACAGTTGTTCGCTGATTTTTATTTTTCATCCCCATTTCGCTATGTATTGTTTTCGATATTTTATTCGCTGTACACCTTAAGACTATAGCTTTATATAGCTTGTATATAACAAGCAACACAACACAACAATAAAAAAAAAGAAACATTAGAATAAAATTTATATAGTGAAATAAATGAAAAGGTAGCTCGCTTCGTTTGGTTGACTGGCTGGTTGGCTGGCTAGCGACATGGCTACTCTCCATCCTACACCTACAACACAAAAAAAAAAAATTCTTTTGTACAAAACAAATAAAGTTAGAGAGAGAAAAGAAAAAACTTTATTTTTCTGCTATAAAAGTTGCTATAAATAAATAAATAAATAGAAGCAGAATAAAAAGCGAGAAGAACTTGTGAATTACTTAAACGAGCTCTTCAGTATTGTGTAAAACACGCGTACGCTTTTACCGTTTTTTTTTTTTTTTTTTATTCAACTTTATTATTCAGTACTGAAAAAGCTTTCTTTCTAATTTCGCTATTGTTATGCTTTTTTTTTTTTCGCCACTATGCCCTGCCTTTCACTTTGAATATTTATTGTAAAAGTTGCGTGAACGATCCAACAATTGAATGTTTTCTATATTTATATCCATTTTTAAAATGCTTTTTCTTCTTTGTTTACAAATAAGCTTTTATTTGTAGTAAAAATACTTTGTCGCTTGTTTTATTTATTTATTTTTTTAATTCTTTTGATTTAATTAAGAAATTTATGTGGAGGCAAAAAACAAGCAGCAGCAGCAGCAGGAAAACAATGCACCTTGATTATATTACTATTGGTGTCAAATGTTATGTAAGAACCCGCCCCATCCCTGTTACAGCATTAAAAAACAGCTTTATTGTTGTTAATTTTTTATTTTATTTGTTGCATTTATTGTTGAACAAGGAAACCGTTTAAAAAAAAAAAAAACTGAAATAAAGTCAAAAATACTGTCAAGTACAGCAGGAGTTACAAAAGCTTTTTTATTTTTTATGTGCTTACAAACAGAAAGTTTATTATAGAAAGGAAAAAAAATTCTAATTAATCTTAAGCATTATATGTTTAATTTAAAATTACCGGAGTAGATGGCCGGATTGACTTTTGAATTAAAAAAAAAGAAAGTTTTTTTTTAAACGGATATCGCTTGATGTTTAAAATGAATATAAAAAGCTTTTAAACGTGTACCAGGGGTTAAATTAAATTAATTTTTTTTTTTTCGTTTCTCCACTAAATATATCACCTTTAAATATTATTTTTGTGGTGTTGTTGTTTGTGTTTTCCTCTTTATTTTATTTATTATTATTCGATTTATTTCGACGCTTTATTTTTTTGATATTAAAAATACTTCAGTGCGATTATGTAATTTATATGTAGAAATATGATAATAATGCTGTTATACAAAAGAATATTATTAGCAGCATAGCAAAAAAAAAGTGTAAAGAAAAAAAAAAAAGCGATAGATGAAATAAAATTTATTCATAAATACTGCGTGAAATGAGAGAAGAAAAAAAGTAAAAGAAGAAAAAAGTCGGCAAAACAAAATTGATGAAAGTGATACAAATCCCATAAGATTTGTTTGACTTTTTCACTCCTTCGTTAAGCTTTTTAAACAATTTTTTTGTGTAAGGGTTTCGTTTTTATTCTTTTATCTATTATGCGGTATAAATATTAACACATGACGTCAGAAAAACAGTTTTTTTTTTTTTCTTTATTTCGTACTATGTAAAGAAGATTTGCATTTAGGAATTTAATAGGGAAATGAACGTAAGTAAAAAAAAGCATCAGAATTGTGTGTTAATGTGTGGGCTTTTTGATCTGTTTTATTCCTATCAACAGCTGCCCTAATTCACCTGGAAAATGTTTGTTTGTATTGCGTTACCTTGTTTAAATTATACGATCTATAGTGATTATGTACAGTGGATATACAGGAATATGACATTATGCCAGTACTTCTCTAATATCATCATCAACCTAAGCGTCTATTGTCTACGTTAAACATGTTTATGTTTTCTATGATAAACAAGTTATAAGATTATGCTGGCAAAAGACAATTGTTTTATCATTTTATGAAAATAAATAACCATGAGAATTGCCCATAAATAGAACAACCACCACCCAAAAATTGAAATTTATTCATAAAAGCGATAAACACATAGAAATGATACTTTGGCGTTTCTTATTTTCTCGGTGTGTGTATGAGAGCTTTTAAAAGGGGATTCTCTGTTTGCTGTTTGCATTTTATTTATTCTTCTACCCTCTATCACAGTTTTTCTTTTTTTTATTTCTTTTCTTTGATTTTAATTAGAAAACAAATGATTATTACATAAGAAATTTAGTAACCGACTAGAATATTAATCGAATTGTTTTGTATCACAAGTGGAATTAAGTCTGGAAGCAAAAAAAAAAAACAAAAAATTGTTTTTCCCGTTTTTAATCAGTTTATTGATTTTTTTTTTTTTTTTTTTTTTAAGAGTAGAAGAAATTTTTTTATTTATTTTTTAAGAAGCTTATAATAAATGTAATTCTCTATTGAACTGAACTAAATATTTATCTTTAATTTAAAAATGTAGAAAAAATCAGAAGCAGCAGCAGCAGCAGAGCTGGAAAGATGATGGATATAACGTAGGAAATTTAATACATGTGAAAAAAAAAGAAGAAAATCTCGATTTAGGTTAAGAATGGATGAACGTAAAAAAAAGAAAAAAAACATAACAAAAAAGCTTACTGTAAGCTCTAAATAACAAAATAAAACAAACTCTACGGACAATTTAAATAATAAAAAAAAAAAATTTATTATTTTTTGCTATGTCTATAGCGATATCAACCGAACGAAAATTCATTTTAGTCTCGTTCAACAATTGTAAGAAAAGTTTTTCTGTTCCTTTCCTTTTTTTATTTTTTTATTTATTTATTTATTTAACCAAAGATATATTTATTCTAAAAGTATAAACTGAATGAAAATCCATTTAACCCAGAATGTGATGAATACAAAAATATAAAATAAAAATTTATTGACCAACCATTCGATACAAACTTTAAAGAAAGAAAATGAAAAAATAATTTTTTTTTTTTTATCTCATAAATCAAATGAGTTTGTGATTTGATGAAGTGAATAATATGAAAATTCCTTTCAATTGTTAAGTAGAAAATATTTTCGTATAAATATCATGTTTCAAGTGAATTGATTAAAATCTTTGTTATCATATAGAAAAGAAAAAAACGCTTAAAACAACTAAAAACTTTTCTTTTTAATTGAATAACTAGAATCGTTGAATTTGTTGAAATTATTTCAAGTATTTTTCCTCCAGTTTGTTTATTTATTTGTTTTCATTTTATTTATTACGTCCAATAATCTATAATCAAACATAAAAGAAAACTTTTATTAATAAATAAGAATCATTAATCAATTATTTATTTAATAAAAAAAAATAAAAAAATTGTGTTTAGTGCTGTGGAATCAAATTAATTAAATAAACGAAAAAAAATTTATTAATTTTCTTTCAGCAAATATTTGTTCAATTTGTTTGTCTTATAATTGCCACTTACTTAGTCTTGTGATGACAGTTTTATATATATTTTTTATTTATATATAATTCACCTCCCCTTATCTAGCTTATTCAATATTTCAGCTAAATAAATAAACAGGAAAAAATCACATCACTTGGCTACAGATTTAAATGAAAAAAACAATAAATGGAAACGCAAACGAATATCGTAATTATTAAACAATTAAGGATCAATAAAATTATTTTTCCATTTTTTTTCTTCTTCTAGTTAGAGACGTTATGATAAAGCTCTTTTTATTTGCCTCTTTTTTATTTATTTATTTATTTAATATTTAATAAACGATTTATTTAATTGTTTATTTCTGTTTAAACGGAAAGAAAGGAAAGAAAAGAAAAGAAAAAACTTTAACACTTAGTGCTATAGAGCTTTTGTTTGTTTATTTCATCGATATTTTTTATTGTTTCGTGCTTTTTTTTTGTTTTTTTTTTTTGCGTTATTAACGTAGTCATAAAGTAAAACGAATATAAATAAAGACAATAATAATAATAATAGTATATCCGGTTTGTTAAAGGTGAATCAAGGTGTCGTTTCTACTGTACTGCATTGAAATATTTTTTAAAAATATGTTTCTCTGCTGTTGCTTTACGTTTCGTTTCGTTGTTTTATTAAATTATTATTTTCGTTTCCTTTTTTTATCATTGCATTAACTTTTCTGTAATATAATTTAATACGTAAAAAAAAAAAATATATATTTACACAGAAACAGAAATAAAAAGCAGAATATTAACCTTTTAGGAAGCTATTTCAGATTTTTTTTTTTATTATTTTTATTGCGTCTGTTAAAATATATAAAATTGGGATCAAAATGTAATTTTTTTTATTTTTATTTTTTTTTTTGCCTTCTCCCCTTTTTTCTGTGTGTGTTTTAAATACAAATCTTTATCCAGCTGTATTATTATATACGTGGTGATTTAAATATTTCTGTTTATTTTGTTACTAAATAAATATTATTAAATATATATTTAAACGTATCATATATATATATATATATATATATAGATAGATAGATAAATATAATTTTAAATTGACCATAACGTTGGTCTTCTAAAAAATTTTATTTATATGTGAAATGAGATAATTTACATTTTGTTATACAAAAACGAGTGAAAATGTTTCTAAAGCAAATATAATGAAAATTTATTATACGGAAATTAATTGAAATCTTTATTTATATATGAGAATATAGAGGATAACCTATTAAAGAACTATTTTTTTGATAATTAATTGTCTTTGGTTTTTATATTGAGTATTAAATGCCGAATTTTGAAGATTTAATAATAAAAATTTCATGGTTTTTCGTTGTTTCTTTTACCTGTAACTTGTGAAATAAATTTTTTCTACTAACCTTGGAAATTAATTACGAGTCAAGACACCTTAAAGAACATCCCTGTAAAGTTTCATTTTAATCTGATTTCAAATAACGTTTTGAACACCTTCCAATAATCAAAAAATAGTCAAATAGTCATTTTAGTCATTTTTCCGCATTCATCTACTTTTATATTAAAAAATTTGCTCTAGACCCTCCGATATTAATTTTTATTCTGAAAGATAATTTTGTTTTAAACTGAAAAACATAAAAATATTTAAAATCGAACAGTATTTAACGAAATTAAAAATAATTTACTGATGTAACTACTCACAAAAATTTTGTATTTTAATCAGTCCGTGAAATCCTATTAGTTGCAACTTGAGAAATATATTTTTTAAGGTCATTTTGTGGAATAAACATGATTTAGTAGGTACCAAGGAACATTCTTACGAAGTTTTATTACATTCTGAATTTTTTTTTTATTGAAGATTTGAAAGATTTAAGCAGCCTTAAACACTCCCAAAACAGCAATTTGTTATTTAAAACATCATGCACTACAAACAAATAATTTCCGTATAGTAATTCGCTTTTAATCTACTTTATTAACAATAATCAATAAATATTAGTAAATAAAAGAAAAATTAACATAGTTGTATAGAAAATATTCGCTAATTATTTTAACAATAAATCCCAAAAGTGTAGTCATTCGTATGCAATTTAATTCTCAATGATTTATTTCGTTAAATAATGTAAAACATTCCGTATTAACATACTAAAATACAATCATCTTATTTACTTTTCATTAATTCTAATTAATTTTAAAAAAAGCTAGTAGCTAATTATTATGCTGTAATATTTATCAGTAAAGTAATTTAACTATTGAATAACCGTCAACATAAATTATGTAATTACGAAAATAAAATGCATTAAAAAAAATAGAAAACTGCATTCTATACACGGGAAATGTCTGATTTTTTTTTTTTAATAAATTAATTACGAGTCTATTACAGTATAATTTCTGTATAAATTATAATTTTTTATTAACATGCAAAGCAAAGTTAATTCGGTTTTTTATTTTTTATATCTCTATACTGATCTCTATCGTTAAAAAAAAAAAAAAAAAAAAATTATTTTTGTAAAGCTTGGCAGTTAAAAAAAAACTGCGTCATTGTTGTAATTAATTAACATTAAAAGTCCATGGGTTAAATAAATAAATTTTATTTATTTGTAAGCAATAACACGGACAGGTAATAATTAACAGGTAGGTAGGTAACATTTGTATTTGTGGTTAAATAAAAATAAAAAAAATAAACTACATTTTGGCGTTAAAAATACAAAAAACAACAATTAGGCGCACACTATTTATGTGAAAATAAAAAAAAAAAAACCGATTTAAAAATGTCATCACTGGTGGATGTTGTTGGGGCAAAAATTTGTTTTTTTTGGTAAAAAATATTACATAATTAAATAATTTATTTAAATATATTCCAAACCATCGACTTTGTATATAGTTAATTTGTTTATTTAGATAAACTAATTTGTGTTAATGGGCAATTTGGGATTACGAAATATTAAAAAAAAAAAAAAAAATTGTTTTTATTTATTTAACACACAGAACAGATCAATTGCGTATGTGCTTTGCGGTTTAAAAACCGAAAAAACAAAAAATAAATAATAATTAAACAGTGGACTGTGAATTAAATTAATTAAAAAAAAAAAAAAAATAGAATTTATTTATCGCTATAAAACCAGGAGCAGAATTTACTCATCACATAAAAAACCATTTTAATAAAATTTTATTTACTGATTTGATTAACAAATCTCATCTCGTTACAAACAAAAAAAAAACTTTCGATTAATTATATAACCAGGTAAGATTTACAATAAATCCTCATTTATATTATTTAATTATTAATTATCACACATTAAATATGTTGAAAAAAAAATAATATGAGAAATAAGTGCGAAATACACACACCGTGTACACCGTGTTTTGTGCCAGCAAATGGCTAATAAAAACTTTTTTTTGTTTTCTATTAAAATTGTTTTTTTGCGAAACACCAAGTGAATAAATTTTTTTGATAATAATAAATCTTTTGTTAGTTTGTCACAATAATTTTTTATGATTGTTTGTAATAATATCACACCATGTAATGTCAACAGAATCAAAAGTCCAACCGAATTGTTTTCTACTGTAAAATAGATTTTCGTTTTACTGTAAAAGTGGCCATGAAATGGTGAAAAGTAATTTTTTTTTAATAAATGATATGCCTAAAGCAGGTTAATTGAGTAATTGAATTGTCGTTAACAAAGTGGAAAAGGTGGAAAAAAAATTTAATTAATTAAAAATAAAAAGAAGAGAGAAAAAAAAACCCCCGAAATGCATCACTATTTGCATTTCTTTCATAATAATTTTTGCCAGTCAACACTTTTATGTACTTTCCTGATCACTGTACAAACGTGTTTTCGTTGTTAATTCTCTAACAGAAAGAACAAAAAAAAAAAAGAAAGAAAAGATTTACTAAAATCATTGAACTTTTAATAATAAATAACTTTAAAGCTGTGCTTACATGTGTTTTACAACAATTATTCTAAAAGCACAAGATGCAACGAAAAAATGCAGAAATGTTTCTTGCAAAATTTTTTTTTTTTATTTCTTTTATTGCATATTCAACGCTTCTGATGACAGGGTCACACAAGACTTTCAGTTTTAATTTTTTTAATTAAATATTTTTTAATTAATTTAATTTACAAGCAATGCGAAAAAAAGAAAAAAACACAGAAAATTTTAATTAAAAAATCCTGTTTACGTTGAAATTTCGTTAATTACAAGCTTTTGTAATAAAAAAAAATTTAAATTTTTTTTACACTGCGTGCGCAGCTTGTAATAATAACTTAAGTCACAATAATTAATGAATTAAAACAAATCATGATCTCATTGTAAAGCAACAAAAAAAAAAAAAAAAAAGAAATATATTTTTTAAACAAAATCATGGAAAATTATCTTTTAAACCATAGCAGTTAAGTCAAGCTATGTTAAGTTATGTTAAGTCAGCTTAAGTAATATTGATTTAAGTAAAATTAATTTCCAACTCTAATTGCATTAAATGGAGAAGGGGAATAATTTTAATCCCACTACAAATGTTTTCTAGTAAATTTTATTAACAGCAAATAGGTAAATGTGTTTGGTTACTGGTTGGCGTTTGTGGAGCTGGTTGCCCTCCACACAACAATAAACTCATAACAAAAATATTGAATTAAATATTTTAAAGCTACACACATTGATTGTATTGGAAAATATGTACAGTAAACTTTTTTTTTATTAAAGACAAGAGTAGTAAAGAAAAAAAAAACGCGACTAAATCAGTTGAAACTGATTGAATTCAAAAACAGTCGACGCGTATTATTCAACCTGGACAAGCTGAGGTGTTTATTAAATTTTATAATTTTTTTTTTATTAATAAATTAATTAATTAATTAATTGTTCACACGACTCTGATTTTGGATTATACAGAAGGGAAAAAATATTCGAATTTTTTGTTTATTGTGTTTTATTGAAACGGATTTTTTTGACTTGTGAAATTCGGATTTTAGGATTTTTTCATTTTCACCTGTGATTATTCAATTCGTTGTTACAATAATTAATTTTTAAATTATTTTTTTTTTTTTGGTTAATTAATGTGTGTAGGTGGAGATTTTACATTTTTTAAACATTAAATGATATAGAAAAGTGTTTGATTAGTGTGTAAGTGCTAACTGGTTTAGTTAAATAATTTTATTTTTTTGGATTAATTTTTCACTCATTATTACAACATGGAAAATTAATTAAAACCAACAACAAGTATAAGTAAACGACGAAGAAGAAAAATAAAACTGCTTAACAAGGTATTTGCAGGTTTGTTTTACAAAAAAAAAAAAAATTAATTTTTCATGTTGAAAAACAAAGAAAAAAAAAAACGAAACGAAAAATCTTGCTTAATCGGTTGAAAAAAATAATTTATCCGTCCGTTGCACATCGATATTGCAATTTTTTAATATTTTTTTTAATTTTCTTGTTGTTGTTGTTTAATTTTAATTTTAATTTAATTAATAAAAACATTCTGTGTGTCACAAATATATTAACGAAAAAAATTACAACCATGATTGTGAAATAAAAATATCAAAAAAAAAAAAAAATGTTTTACCAATTTCAACAGAATTTTTTAGCCTTTTTTTTAAATACGGATATTGTTTAATTTAAATCATAATATTTGCTTAGTTTTGTGCTTTTTTCAGTTATTAACAAATACAAATTTTTTATTTAAATCAATAAGTGATTCAATAATGCGACAGAAACTGGTTATGTTTTGCGCGATTATGAATAATTTTTTTTTTATTCGTTAATCAAAGGTCAACAAATAACACTGTTAAGCCAGAAAACTGAATTTTTTCTTTAATGCTTAAAAGAAGCAAAAAAAAAAAAAACCCTCATTTTCATTACTAAGTAAAATAATTTATTAAAAAGCTTTGGTTTTTGGACACAGACGTCATTAGAAACATTAAAGTTAGTTGACAAAGTTCGTGATTTTTTTTTTGTTGACGACACAACAAGTTAAACACACTAAAAACCGCAATAAACTTTATTTTTAAAAACAAAAAACAAAAAAAAAGCTTAATTATGTATTGCAATTAGGTGACAAAGCACAAGAAAAATTAATTACCTGCGTAAGAGTAATTAATGTTGGCTGTTTGTTTGTTTGTTAATTTTTTTTTTTTTTTATATATATAATAAGAAATAGTTTTATGAGACTTTAATTGCGAATAGTCATTGTGACAAACGTAATGAAAGAAACGCAAAAGGAAGAAAAACAAAAAAAAAAAAAAAAGTTTAACGAGAATAAATAAAGCGATAGGTTAGTCAGAGTAAATAATAAAAAAAAAAAAAAAACGCTAAGTACAGCTTAAAGTAGAAATAATAATAATAAAAAATGTTTTATTAATAAAAATAATAAGGAATGAACTTGTAATATGTGGTTAGCCTTCGTAGAACTTTTGTTTATCTTAACTTAAGTTTATTTTTATATTAATATTCTACTTGACTTAACTAGCGTGATGCTTTTTTATATTTTTCTTATTTGTTTATCACATTGCTAAAGCATTAATTGAAATCATTTTTCTGTAATTTATGCGTTTTTTTTTTCTGTTTTATAAAAATAAATCAATGCATTACTCGTGAATACAGCAAGCAAAATACAAACCTCGCTTTTATTCAGATGTTTAATAAGCTATATTCATATATTTATAGCAACGTAAACATCTTAAACCAATAACACCGGAAAATACTTGAAAAAGTTTAATTACAAAACGAAAGA
Source organism: Ptychoptera albimana (assembly GCA_961205885.1). Lineage (NCBI taxonomy): Eukaryota > Metazoa > Arthropoda > Insecta > Diptera > Ptychopteridae > Ptychoptera > Ptychoptera albimana. Next base: position 2,113,099 of record OY540803.1, read on the forward strand.
AAGAAAATCTTCATAAACCAAACAACATGCGGTAGGTGGTTTATAATTCCGCTACAAAAAAAAAAACTGTAGAAAAAAAGCTTATTTATTTAATTAATTACCTAGAAAGAAATTTAAACCGTTTTATTAACACACACACACAAAAAAAATAAAATTAAGCAAAAAATCAGTACTCAGCTGTTAAGAAAGCTTGAAAAAAAAACTCCGAAAAAAAAATCATCTTAAGCAAAGTTGAAGTAAGAAAAAAACACAACAAGTGTAGAGAAATAATTAATTGCTCTTCAGATGATGTTTAAAAACAAAAAAAAAAGTTTCATTAAAAGCTTTATAACTGTTAATGGGCGCGCTTTTTATCTAGTTGTGTGCAATTTTTTTTTTTTTCGTTTCTATTCCTTTAACATTTGACCGACATTTCACTCAGTTATTTTTTTTTTACTTCTGTTTTTCTGTTTAGTTTAGCTTTTTCTTGATAAATTTAAGCTTTCTGGGATATTAGAAATTATTTAATGAGCTAAATAGAACATAAATTTGTTATCAAAGAATGACATTTCTAAAGATTTGTAGTGATTGTTTTGGGGTAATAAATTACAACAGCGATAAGCGTTTTTTTTTTTTTATTTCTTTGTGTATTTGATAACAACACTCGTTGACTTTATATGCTGCGTAAACAAGATAAGCTTTTCTTTATAATTTTATTTATTATTTAAAGCTTAAGCAGCAATGGTTTTTTTTTTTTTTTATTACTGGGGAATATAGCACAGCGAGTAATAATTACTAAATAAATGCAAAAAAAAATAAAAAATTAATCACAATAATTGGTTTGTTTTCTATTGAATTAATACGATGTAATTAAATGATTATAAAAATATTATAATAAAAAAAAAAAACAAGTTAAACAATTATTATTTAAATAATTTTTTTTTTTTTTTGTTATTCATTAATTAAGTTAAAAGAATTACACGATATTAATTAATTAACAATTTTGATTGCATAAACTGCAGTAAGACAGAAAAAAAAGTAAATAAAAAAGCAGAAAATAAATTCCACACTAGAATTAATTATATATATATATTTTTATATATTTAATTAAGCTTAGTAATAAAAAGCATTAAAAAAAAAAATTAATTAAAAATTTTGTCATTTCATTATGCCAAACACCGTAATCAACACGCAAACGTTACTCGTTTTACACGTAATTTCCTTTATCAATTTTTTCTGTGTTTTTTTTTTTAACTTAATAACACTGAGTGCTTCTGTTAATTAATTTTTTATTTATCCACAAAGAAATTTTAATTCGGTAAACACCTATCTGAACGGTGCATGTCGTAATTCATTAGAGAAATTTTTTTTTTTATCATCATATTGTGGTTTCTCTCATACCTAGGTGATTTAAACAGGCGAAACTAAGTCATATTGTTTAATCATTAAATACCTGCAATTATCATTAATAATCACGTTACGTTAAAGCAAATAAACACCCGGAAAATTATTTATTTATTATTCAATAAACAAAAAAAAAATTAAATAAAATAAAAATAATCAGCTCAAGGTGTTTTAGTTTAAAAAAAAAAAACAATAAATTATTTTATTTGATGAAATATTTAACGAATCCAAGTAAAACAACTTCGATTTCGGATAAAGATCCATCAAAATGAATTATGAAATTAAAAAAATTTATCACATCATTTACATTGATGTCATCCACAGCATTTAATTAATTAAATTTATTATCAAATGTATTTTTTTTTTTTTTTTTTGTTTAGTTAAGAAATTTTATTTATTTCAAAAGGCCCGCAAACAAGTGTTTTCTCTCTATTACAAAATCAGAGCGATGTGAACAAGAAAAAATTAAATTTTTCTATTACGTCAATTGGTTAAATTAAAAATTTTGTTATTGCAAAGTGAAATTACCTGAATTTACCTGTTAAACAAAAAAAAAAATTATTATTTATAATTACAGATAGAAAAGTGAGCTTTTTGTGTATGTGGCTTTGTGTGAAAAAAAACATTTTTTAAGTGAAAAATAATAGAAATGGATGTTGAAGCCGATGGTTTACCACCGGTAATACCGCGTGATGATTCTGAATTAGATATAGCAGCGAAACGTCGTCAATTTACATCACAACAATCAACGGTAGCGACACGTCGCCAGCAGGCGGTTTGTGTGCGACGTGCCCATAAAATTTATGGCTCAAAAAAGAATCCAAATGTTGTGCTGGACGGACTTAATATGACTGTACCAAAGGGTGCCATGTAAGTTATTTATTTTCTTTCCTTTTAATTATTAAAATTAATAAATCCTTGACACAATGCACCAATCGTTAATTAAATTAATTATCAATTGTTTTAATTTGTTTAATTTTTTATTTAAGTTGAAAAGGTGAAATAAACAAGCAAACAAGTCTATGCAAATTACTCGTTTATATAAATCAACAAGGTTAATTTGATTTGTCATTATCGCGGGAAATTAAAAGATTTTTCTTATATAATTAAAAGTGTTTTGTAATAAAGAATCGTGTCACTGAGTTCAATATCAATCTAATTATAGACATGCAATGCATTTATTTAACAAATAACAGGAACAAAAAAAATAAATTTGTATCACTTTTATCACAGCACCACTGTCGCTTATTTATCACAAAAAAATTAAAAAAAAAAAATGGTTTTATATTAAAAAGTAAACAGAAGTGACTTATGTAATAAAACATATAAACGTAAAAAAAGTGACTTAAATAAATGAAACAACAAACCGCAAAATGAAAGTGAAAGAATAAATGAAAAAAAAAAAGCGAAAAAATTTACACTTACACAGCCGCATCTAGGTAATACAACTGATTCTTTTTTTGGTTAATATAAAAAAAAAAAATAATATTATTTTCTGCTTCTGCTGCTATTATGTATTCAAAACAAAACAAAAAAAAATTTGTTTTGTGTACATTTTGGCTTAAAGAAGAGAAATGCTTTTACCTTGTAACACTTTTAGTTTTTTTTTTTTTTATTTTTTTAGATATTTTTTCAACTTCTTTGTATTCACATAAATAAATGGCTTAATGGTTTGTTACTCACCACGCTTTATACACTTTCGATTAAATTAAATAAAATTAAATTAAATTTTTTGTTACCTGAAGTAATGAGAAATTTTTTTTTTTTTACCTGTAGAAATTTTATTTATTTTTTTTTTTTTTTTTATTTCACTTGTTCACGACCTTCAAAAATTATTTTGTGCCTTCCATTACCTGGCTAAAACATGGGAAATTTTATTTTTATAATAAAAATGCAAGTGCTGATAAATTAAGCTGTTTAACACTCCGCTTAAGCAACGTATTAATTAGTTATGTTTGGTTGTTTTAGCTTTAAAAAAAAAATATTTTTTTTTAGAAAATTTTATACCGTCACGCATCGGGTTTTTTTTCTTATTAATTAATTAATTAATTAATTAAATAATTCGTAATAATAATAATAAAATAATATGACGTGTCACTGCGCAGTAGTATTTTATGTGCGTGAATGACTTTATTTTCTACATATCGCCATATTGAAATGAATTTTTGTTTTTTTTTATTTTTTTATTACTATTACATTCGGTTGTTGTTGTTGTATCACAATAAACCCGAATAACGTGGTATCTGGTTAATGAGAAAATTAAAAGTAAAAAAAGTGGAAAAATGTCAAAAAACCCATCGCTCGTTTTGTTCATCTGTGCATCGTATCAAGGTCGATCTAATCTGTGGTAATTTATTTTTTTCTATTTCTTTACATAATTTTGATATTTATGTAAACGACACATCCATCCATACATTGACATGGATAAAATACTGGAATAATAATGAAAGTAGATGGCGTAGACAGAGAAAAAAAAAAGTCTAATATCCAACTGAAAACAATTTTTTTCTTTTCTTTTATTTTTTTTCAAACAACTTTCCCACTCTCATTTATATCTGAAAAATGCAAAAACACAATTTATACGAATCTTTTATATAATATCGATAAATAAATTTAAAAAAATATATATATATAAATATTACACAATTTTTTTCAGCTGTGTATTTGTGTTGCTATAATTTATAAAAAAAGAAAAAGCACAAATCAGGTATTTTATGAAAAAAAATAAAAAATAATTTTTTTATTTCTTCAGCTAATAATACAAAAAAACTTGCAGAATTAACAACAAATAAAGCTTTCGATTATTTAATTAAATACAAAAAAAAAATGAAATAAAAATAATAATAATTAGGTAAACTAAGCGAGAGAGCGTTGTTAATCGTGATAATATTTCACACAAGCACACAATAAAAAAAAAATCTCGTAATGCACACTGTAAGCAACTTTTTTACTTTTTTTTTTTGTTCTGTAATTTCTGTGTTGATTTCTAGCTTTTTTTTTTTTTTTAACATCGAAATGAATCATTATTACCTGGTTATTGATTTCTAATTTCAATCAAAACATTTTTTTCTGGGTTTTTTTTTTGGTAGAAAAACAAAAAAAAAAAAAATCTTATCTTACGGTACTTAAGTGGCTTTAATCTAGTTTATTTGATTGTTGTAATGAAAAAACACAATAGAATTAAGTAGAAAAGCTTTCACAAAAAAAAATTTTTTTTAAATTAAGTTATCATAATGCACGAAAGTAACATTTTCTAAAGTGACCATCATTATAATAATTATGAGAATAAACAATACAAACCTCGAAATTTAACCTGCTTAAAGCGAAAATTTTTTAAGTTGAATCTTGATTGAAATCGTTTGACCGTGTGCTTTATGCCCTTGCAAAGTAAATTTAATCAAGGCTTTCTCATTATTATCAAATAAAAAAATTAAAATATTTTAAATTTTGCTGTACCGTTGAAGCTTTAAGTTTAATCTAAGCTTAAGATAGCATCGAAGGTATAAAGATAAGAGTATACATTTTATTTGTTTTAGAAATTTCTGTTTGATATCGGAATACAGCACATGAATCAAAAGAATATATATATATATATAATAATGTAAATATAGAATAATTATTTGTTCTCTGACTATATTTATTTAGTTTCATTATTAGAAAATTAATTAATTAATAAATAAATTTAACTAAATCAAACGGATAGTTTACCATTGAATATTTTGCATAGAAAATATTTCACAAAGATTGTTTTCTGGTTAATTAATTTTTATTTTTTTTTGTTTTGCTTAGAAGAAATAAATTTTAATTAAATATTAATTGATTGGTAGTTTTTGTGGTTTTTTTTTTTTATTTTATTGCTGTTGTGGTTACTTAATCTACTTGCATTCGAGGTACTTTACCTAACAAATAAATTAATCAGAAATAAAAATCAAAAATTTTCTTTTTTTTTTAAGTGATGAAAGGTAATTAATTAAAACAGAACAAAATGCAATGAAAGCGTAAAGAAAATTAAACGAACTGAAGAACTTGAAGATTTTTAATTTTGTTTAATAAATAAATACCTGAGGTTATTACCCGCTTAACGGTTTTTAATTGACTTAACGATTATAATACGGCGTCTTGTTTCATGTAAAATTTTTAATCAATTTTTCTATACGGTAAACTTGTGGTCAGTGTTATGTAAAGCTTTTACATATCTCATCGTATTATCACCTCGTAATGTCACATAATCGATGATTTATCATTAATTTTCCATATTTACTCAGTTATTTCCGTATTTTTCCATATAACACATTTCTCTTTTCTAATTTGAAATGTTGAAATATTCTCTGAATGAACTAGTTTTGAAATTTGTTTTTCATTTTATTCTTTCCCAATTTTAATTAATAAAAATGAAAACTTTTTTATTTTTGTAGCTTTTATTACCAAATTACACATTCATATAACAGGTAACAAAAACTATTTTTTTTTTTTCGTTGAAATGTTGCGTCTGCTGTGCTTCTCTGATTTTATGAAAGTTTTTTTTTTTTCCATTTTTTTTTTCTTTTACAAAATCAATTTCGATATGAACCAGTGACTGGATTTTTTTTTATTCTTTATTTTAATTAAGAAAATTAAGAGATGAGCAATAATAAATAATTATTCAGTTTTGTTTTTTTTTTTTTTTTTTTTTTTTGTTTTATTTCTCCGAATGATTAAATTAAGAAAAATTCCATTAAAAAATGCGAAATAAATAAAAAAAAAAATGCAAATGAGGAAATAATAAGTGTGTAGTAGGAAGTTAGGCGCTACAAAAATATTTTTTTACCTTGCGAGACTAAAAATTTAATTTTTTCTGTGCATAAACCGAAGGTCAATCAAATATTTTATGTTAATTTATTTTTATTTATAGTTATGGTCTCCTTGGAGCATCAGGATGTGGTAAAACAACATTGCTTTCATGTATTGTCGGCCGTCGCCGTTTAAATTCTGGTGATATTTGGGTGCTTGGAGGTCGTCCCGGTTCAAAAGGTTCTGGCGTACCGGGACCAAGAATTGGTTATATGCCGCAGGTAAAATTATAAATTATCTTACCAAAAAAAAAAACAAAATGTTTAACTAATGGGAAACGAATATAAATAAAATAGGAATTAGCGTTGTATGGTGAATTTACACTGCGCGAAACATTAATTTACTTTGGCTGGATATCTGGGATGACAACGAGTGAGGTGGACGATCGTATTGATTTTCTGTTAAAATTTTTACAATTGCCGAATGCATCGAGATTTGTTAAAAATTTAAGTGGTGGCCAACAGCGTAGAGTTAGCTTAGCTGCAGCATTATTACATGATCCCGAGTTACTCATACTTGATGAGCCAACCGTCGGTGTTGATCCGGTCTTACGACAAGGGTATGTGTGCTTTTGCCTGTTAATAATTTAATTATGTTTTTGGGGAATGCTGATTACATTTTATGCGGTTTAAAATTTTGAAGAAAAAAAAAAACTGAACAAAACAAAACAATAAAAATCATATTTTCATATTTTATAGCATCTGGGATCATTTGGTGGAGCTGACTAAACATGGGAAACGTACTGTGATTATAACCACTCATTACATTGAGGAAACACGTCAAGCACACTGTGTAAGCTTTTTCAACATTTCAGAGATAAAATGCAAAACGGAAAAAATTTATTAAATTTGTATTTCACTCACAGATTGGTTTGATGAGAGGTGGAAAATTCTTGGCTGAGGAGTCACCAGACCACTTGTTGCAGCAATATAATCTACCGTCGCTGGAAGACGTCTTTCTAAAATTAGCCGTCATGCAAAATATGAACAAGAGACGACGGTCATCAATTGTACAAGAAGTTACCGGCACCATAGGTGTTCCAGCAATAACGGTAAGTCACCTCCACACGCGAAAACAACAGTAGGGTGTTCTCAAGATAATTTTTTTTTTTTTTTCAGAATCCAGCATTGGATATATCAGATGAGGATCATGGTGAAATTTCTGGTGAATTCGGTGATAATATTTCAATGTCGTCGCGAGGTCTTGATGCAATTACACCAGAGCCACCAGCACCACCACTACCACCAGAGGAGGAATTACCCGAGACATGTACCGACAGAATGAAATTCTTGAAATCTAATCACATGAAAGCTTTGATATGGAAAAACTTCGTCTGGATGTGGCGTAACGTTGGTGTGATGGCATTTATTATTGGTTTACCTGTGGCACAAATTATTCTCTTCTGTTGGGCGGTTGGTCATGATCCCGTCGGACTCAAACTGGCTGTATCAAATCATGAGTTAAGCGATGAACTCTTAGCAAAACAAGAATGTCCGGTACAAATTGGATGCAACTATACACTGCTGAGTTGTCGATATATAGAATTTCTGAAAAATCGCAGCATAGTTATTGTGAGTATAGCTGCGGATAAGCGATTTCCGTTTTGAGGAATATTTTTATGAAAATAAATATTTTTCTAGACACACTTTGATTCGGATGAAGCGGCGTTTAATCAAGTGCGTCGTGGCAAAGCATGGGGCGCACTGGTTTTCTCTTCCAACTACACAGACGCTTTAGTCGAACGAACCGAATCTGGCCGTTTTGCTGAACCGTGGACTGTCGAAGCTGCTGACCTGGGTGTCACAATGGATATGTCAAGTAAGAATAAATTTTTATTCAGCTGTTAAGAGTCTCCAGTTTTATTCATATTTTTCCTTTGGGCAATAGATCAGCAAATCGGGACACTTCTGTATCGTGACATTCAGTACGCCTTTTTCGACTTTATCGACGCTATTTTAAGTGATTGTGGTTTTAATCCGTCACTCGGGCAAGTACCGGTTAAAATTAATAAACCAATTCATGGTGATGAAACACCGAATTTCACAGACTTTGCTGCTCCGGGTGTTATCCTGACGTGAGTTAATCCTTTATTATCCATAAAATTCGTTTAAATCAAACAAATCGTTTTTTCTCTCCCGCAGAATTATATTTTTCTTGTCGGTTGCGTTAACATCCGGCGCTATGTTAATTGAGCGCAATGAAGGTATGTTGGAACGTTGTTTAGTCTCCGGTATCACCGGCATCGAGATATTGTTCTCCCATGTAACAACCCAATTCATAATTATGTGTGGCCAATCATCGCTTGTGCTAATATTCAGTTTCTACGTTTTTGATTTGACAAACCATGGCGATATGAGTTTGGTGGTGCTTTTAACAATTTTATCCGGCCTCTGCGGGATGACTTTTGGTAAGTAATGAAAATGGGGAAAAAAAATTCATTGGTATATTGGATTAATTTCGTTAAAGGTTTCGTTGTGTCATGTTCGTGCGACACTGAAAGGTCAGCCACTTACATGGCAATGGGAAGCTTCTTGCCAATTGTTATGCTGTGCGGAATTATCTGGCCGATTGAAGGAATGTATCCTGGTCTTAAATACGTTGCCGTATTCTTGCCGTTGACAAAGTCAACAGAGTCGTTACGTTCAATCCTGCAACGTGGCTGGTCATTTGCGAATCCCGTCGTACACTTTGGATTCGTCTCGATCATTATTTGGATTTTTGTATTTCTAATTATAAGTATTTTGTTATTAAAGTTTAAGAAGGGATAAGCAGCTATATTTCTCCACTAGATAAACCAACCCCAACCCCAACCCCAAATCCCTATTTCTATATTTATTTAGTTTCATTAGTCATTCGTAATTTATAATATCTACGAATAGGAAGTAAGGTATAAAAATTAAATTAATAATAATTAACTGAGTTTTGTTGTTTGAAGAATTTATTGTTTTTCGTTCTCTTTTTAATAAATAAAACTATGAAAAAACAAATTTATTTTATTTTTTATTTCTTTTTATTCACTGTTGATAAGTCGCCACATTTAATAAACTTTTGGCTGTGGTTTGTAGCTTTTTCTTTGCTTAAAACATTTTTTTTAAAAATAATTTTCATGACCGTGCACATTGGTGGTTATAGGAAAGGTTTGAGAACACTGAAGAGAGCGTTGACCAAGCGTCTGAATGGATTTTAATTTAAATAAAGGCAAAACATGATAAAAGTTATTTTACGACTGTTTGGCTCGCATCCATCCATCTAATGTTTTTTTTTTCTTTTTCTGTGTGTGTTTTTACATTTGTACAAAGCTCATACCACATTGTTACAAATGCCTAAATCTACCCTTAAACACAAGGATGAAGGTGTACGCTTCGTTTCGTTTTTTTTTTTACTTGTTTTTTTTTTTTTTTGCTTACATAAATAAAAACAAAGTAAAACTCTGGTAAAACTCTTCATTTTTGCTGCTAATTTCTCGCCGTCTCTTGCTTTTTGTTTTTTAGGCTTCCCCAAACTTTTATTTCATTTGAATAACACACAAAAAAAAAAAAAAAAAACAACCACGAGAAGCGGAATTGATGTGACAAATTCGTATTTTTATTATATGAAATGAAATAAAGAAAAAAAGAAGGAAAATTTTGAGGAAAGAAATTTCCAGCCATCACATGAATCACAACAAAGACAAGAAGATTAAATAAATAAAAAAAAATAAAAATATTTTTCTTGTTAAACGGAATGTTGGGAATTTTATTTGTAAAAAAGTAAAATACCAATTTAGTATCAGGTCACTTGATTGCAATTTTTCCATCGCTGCCAAACAACCCATGGGGATTTGACTATCAAGATGAATACTCTTCTACGCGAAAATAGCCATCGAATGTCCATTCTATGTTTGTTCTATTTTAATCGTTTTTTTTTCCATTTTTGTCTCCTAGTGTAATGCAAAGTAAATCTTCCCACCGATTAAAACTTTAGTTCTGTGTGAGTGGCGGCAAAATGTTTTTTTTTTTTTTTTTTGTTTTCTGTTATCATCACGACGTTGTTGTCCAAACAAAATCCAAATACTATAAAAATTTATTTTTCCACTGTTTTCACAACATAAAGCTCTTTGTCCAGCGTCTAATTTATTTGCCTTATTTACTGGGTTACGGATATAAATTCAACTAGAACTAACCGTTGTTCCAGCTGTGGTCTTTTTTTGTTTGTATTTCTACTTTTCCTTGAATTAAATGAAAATCGAGGCGAAAACCCGCTGTCCGACTAGACGCATTGTTTCACTTTTTTACTGCACCTTTGTGTTATTTCGTTAAATAAAATTTATACGAAGCTGTAAAGCTTATTCACCTTTTATTTTCTTTGGTGTGTTGCGTTTTTATTTTTCTTTTTTTTTTGGTTGTTGTTGGTGACTTTTGTTAAAACAACAAAAGGATTTCAGCTACATTCGGTACATTTACTAGCGTTTTGTCATCCTTTTTATTACTCCAATTACTATAATACGTCATGTTTTTTTTTATTTTCAAACTTCATGTTCATCTCGTAATCTCATTTCGTTCTTGCTGTTTGTTCGTTTTGTTTTTCTTTTATTATTCTCTCTCCGGCTTGTTGCTTGTTGATGGCTTTCAATGTTGCAACATTTTCCGGAACGTAACAAAGGATTTTAGATTTTTATTTCACAATTTTCTTTCGTAACTTTCTGCTATAAAACAATTTTTTCTTTCTTTCTTTTCACTTTTTATGTGTGTCATTCACTTGATGATCTAACATTGACGGAAATTTTCTTAATTAAAATAGCGACGTTTCGCGACTTTTAGTGAATTATTTTTTTTTTTTTTTGGATTTTAATCTGTTAGAAAACTTTGTAGGAATATTCCTTAGATGCTGCTGAGTTTCTTTATATAAGTTTTTATGGTGAATAAAATTTTATTTCATAAATTAGAAACATTTTGGTGGTTAAAAATTAACGTTTTAGGGGTAGTAATCATTGGGATTTAATTAAAAAAATTGTCTTAACGAGATTTTTGTTTTTCAAAAAGGTTTTTACTAAAATATTGGTAAATAAAATGGAAAATTTTAGGGTTTTAAGGGCAAAGCAGAATCACAAATTAGTATCGCCATAGCGCCAAAATTTTATTATTTATTTTCTCTGCGAACGCAGCTTATTATTAAAAGCTCATTAAAAGCTTAATGAAACGTTAAAAAAAACCACACATTTAATATAAAATTCATTAAAATTAATCAATCAAACCACTGATAAATGTAAAAATGAAAATAAAAATATGAAAAAAGAAAAGAGAAAAATCGATAAACCTATTATTACGCAAATTAAATTTTTACACGATTATAATGATAATAAATATTCAAATAATAAGCATTAATAGATATTAAAATAATAATAATAATAATAATTAAAATTATTAAAATAGAATTGTTGAATAATATTTATCCATTTCATTTATATAAATTAAATGCAATCGATTTCATTATAATAAAAAAAAAAATTATTTTTTCCTTTTTTTAATGAAATAAATTTGCTAGTTGCGTCCTAACATATTTAATTATTTTTTTTTTTTTTATTTAATAATTTATTGTTAATTAATTTTATTTTATTACATTTGCACTGGATTTGATGTGGGTTGTGGCGTTTTTATTTTTTTTTTTAATTACAAAACTTGTGTCGGTTGATGGCTAACAAAAAAAAAACAATTTTTTTTGACAGTGGTTGCGTTTTTTTTTTTATATAACCAGGGATATTTTACCTGGTTTAGTTAAGTTAATTATTTGACTGCTGTGCTTTAACACATTTCGTTAAAACTCTTAGCAGGGCACTAATTTTTATAATCCTATAACCATGTAGTAGCCTGTAGTTCGGTATAATACAGACGGAACCGAACTAAAAACACCGTCAACAATCAATCATGGTTTAAACTTTACAACAATTTATTTCAATTATTAAAGCGTAAAAGAAAAAAAAAATTTTTTTTTTATTAAATAATTAAGCCATAATAGTAGAAGAAAAATAATAAAAAAAAAAATTATATATTTTTCTATTTTTGTGGTGACACGCGATGCTTTAAAAAAAGAAAAAAAAAGAATTTTTATTATTAGAAATAAATCCCGCTGCGACCGGCTATTAAATTATTTATTTAATACTTAGAGAAATAAAATGGTTATATTGACCCTGTCAAGTGAACAAAAGAAAAAAAAATTAATAAAGATATTAAAAAAGCTTTTTTTTGTTTACTTTTCAACAGAGCAAATAGAAAAAAATATTTTTATTTGTATGGATTGTATGATTATTGAGCATCAGGTGATGTAAACACTGTTTCATTTACATTACTTCATAATAAAGCTTTTTTTAATAAAAAAAAAAAGCTACAGAAAAACATGAAGAGAATTATTTTTCATATTCGACATAGAAAATAAAAATATTAATGCAACAGCAGCAGCCGCAGCAACAATCATTCATAAAACTCTGCTCGTTTAAAATGAGAAGCAAAAAAAAAAAGTTCCAGGATTGTAATGAAACGAACTAGCTTGTGTGTCCTTAATAAAGCATAAAAAATATTTTTTTTATTTTCTCTCAAATGAATTTGTCTTTATGTCACGAATTTTAATTTTTTTTTTTTATTATTAAAGTTCACTTGATATAAAAAAAATTGCGAATAACGAATTCGCACACTAAAAATGCAAAGAAAAGAAAAATCTGTAATAAAACCGTCAGTAGTCGTACCGAGCTAAATCAAATAAAAAAAAAAAAAGAAAATGATCTCATTTTGGTTGTGAACACAAGAACAGAATATTAGGAGTATTAAAATGTCCCTTGTTTTTTTTTTTTAATGTACTGAAAATCATCTTTAACTACTTTACTAGCGTCAACCTCGATGATCTCAGCAATAATAAAAAAAAAAATTCTTATTTTTTTTTTATTTATCTTCACTGATGCTGTGAATACAAAATTTATTGAGAATTTTTCTTCCTTTTTTTATTGTTGTTTTCGTTGTGTCAATAGTTTTTCCAATTTTTTTTTTGTTTTTTCTGTACGTTTTGTTACAGCGAAAGCTTTTAAAAATCTATAATCTAGAAACGATGCACAGATAATAAAATATTTTATTCACTTACTTAATACTAGAATAAAAATTAAAGCAAATTGTAATTAAAAAAAAAAATAAAGTGATAAAGTCATTCGTAAAGCTTTTAAAAGCTTACAAAAAATGTATTTATTTAGGAAAAAAAAGTTTTTAGATCAAGGTTGAAACAATGTAAAAGGAACGTAACGGTGAAAACTATACGTAAAAGTTGAAAAGAAAATTTTGTTTACTCTTTCTCCGGTAATTAAAGAAACTTTATAAGCTTTTCAAAGCTTTTAACAAAAGAAAATTATAGCGATAACAAAGTTATACAGTATGTGATGCACTTTTGTTGTTTGAAAAATTATTTTTAGTACGTGACATGGTTTTGTCCTTGATTCAGTTTTCGAAATTAAGTCAATAGCTGCAGCATTGAAAGTTTAGTTTTCAAATTCAAACAAAAGCTTTCGTAATATTTGTACATTTTTTTATTTGTAGTATTTTACCAAAAGTACCCAACGCTAATTACATTTTTTCTTACATCAAAGCAGATGCTTTTTCTATCTTATCTTACCGATAATTTGTGCTTTTTCTGTTTTTTTTTTTTCAATTCCTTTGTGGCACAACCATTTTCACTTTGTTTTTTATTTATTTTTTTTTTTTCGCTCTTTTTATTTTTTTATAGCGAAAATAAAAGGTCAGATTAGATCAACAATTAAAATTATTTATATATATATTTTTTTATTATTATTCTCTAGCTGTAGCTTTAGAGCTTTAATTATTCTAGTCCACCTACAAAATATTTTTCATTAATTGGTTTTTTTTTTTTCTGTTACTTTTAACTTGGTTTTAAGTGAAATTTATTAACGAAAATATGGAAATTTTCATTGAATATAATTAAAAAAAAAAAAAACATATTCAAAGCCCGTTTAAAAGTTTAATTACAGGTAGATGGGATTAGAAATAATTATTCTTTAAAGCTAACGTTACGAAGAGAGCGTAAAAACCTCTCAATACTAAATAACAAACCAAAAATAATAAATTCACTCATTAAACCCCCTGAATTTGCAAAAAGTGTTTATCAAACTTTTATTATCTTATATAAAAAAAAGCTTTTTATTCTTTGCTTCTGTAATTAATTTAGTACACACACACACAGCAGCGAATTAATCACGGGAAAAAAATACTTAAAGAAAAAATTGTTATTATTTGTTTTCAGTTTTCGAAGTTAAAATTCCTTAGCCGATGGATAAACATCGTGTTACTAATAGGCATTTTTAACTCTAGTCACCAAACAAAAGGATAATTATTTTAAAAGTTATGCAAACTTTATATGGTTGTTAAAAAAAAAAGCTTGCAACAAATATTTTTGTTTTGTTTTTCGTTTCGTTTCGTTTTTTTAAATAAAGAATTTTGTTTTAAAATTCCATTTTACTAGAATAAAGGATAAAAGTATTGAAATTCCATTAAAAGCTTTTGTTGTCAGTGGTTTTTTTTTTTTGCGTTATTCTTACATAAATGAAGTAAAAAAAAATTAAAGAAATTTCTTATTTGACTGTAATTTAAGGTTTATTTGGTTTGTGTATCGTCGAGTTCAATTTTTTTTTTTTTGAAGGAGTAAAGCTTCCACCACATAATTAATAATAAAAAAAAAAAAAAAAAAACAGAAAAGCTTTTCGACTGCGCTATTGCTAAACATTTATTTTCTTTTATAGAATAATTTTTTCTGTGTTTAATCGTTGTTATCGTCGTCGATGTCGACTTATTTTCAGGTTTTCAAAGTAGTAGGTAGGTAGGAGAAGATTCGTCATCTATCTATTCATTAACAATTCACTTTGTATTATATATAATAATAATAAAAAAACATGAAAATCTAATTATGTAATCCCATATGTAGGATTAAGATTAAATTTTCTTCATATATAATATTTGGTTAGTGATAGTACGACCAAAGATACCAACAAGAAAAAAAAAAACAGAAACCAAACAAAACAAATAAATAAATTTTTGGTAATTTAATAGAAAAGAGACATTTAATACGAATTATTTATACAAAAAACAAAAACTGAAATTAAATTAATTAAGAAGCAACAAAAACAAACACAACAAACTTTAACGCAGTGTTTGCTATCGAATTAAAATCCCAACGTAATGTAAACTTTAAGAATCGATTTAAAAAAACAAAAAAATTTAATTACTTAATGGAAAATTATCTTTTTTATTAATTAATTATTTAATTTATGTGTGTGTGTTGTATGCAGTAAAAATCATAAACAAAACGTAGTAGAAAAATATACAAACAGCAGACGATAAATTTTTTTTTTCCACATAAATGGGTATAGCTCGTGTTTTATTAATAAATGCACGGGCTAAATGTAAATAAAATAAATAAATATAAGAGAGAAAGAGTTATATAAATATAATTTTTCATATTTATTATTATAATAATAATAATAATGATGCGATATTAACGCTGTCATCAGTATCAACATCAGTTGGTTATATCACTCCAAAGTTAAGTTTTTTTTTTCTGTTTCTGTTTCTGTTTCTGTTTTAGTTTCATTTCATTTTTTTTTTATTATTATATTGAATATGAACTTGAGTTCTGTACTGATCTGATGTTACAATGATATGGTAGAAATATAAATTCAACTACTACCACTAACATGATCTACATTTACCACCAGATCAGTATGCCTATATTATATTCTGAAACAAATAATCATATTTTTTTTTATTTTTTTGTTATTTATTTATTCTCTTCTAAACAAAAATCTACTGGTGACTGCACTATAAGCTTTATAGTATAAAAGCTTTATATACATACGTGACCAGAATATATATATATATATATTTTTTTTTCATATATATTTTACTTTCAGTTTACTCATAGAAATGATGAAACACTTCAAAACTACTGCATAAAGGGAATCAAATTTCATTTTTCATTTTTTTTCGTTAGTAAACACTGTACAGGAAAAATTCTTTTTCTTCTTCTCTATTTGCGGTTTATTCTGTTTTTTTTTTCAGGATGATTTATTCTTCTCAAAACTTATTTTTCTTTTTTATTAACATCCAAATTTCACTCAAAAAGCTCATTAAACTCACATTTTGTACAAACAGAATCCTAGTTGGTAGAAAAGTAATTAAATTTACAATTAGAAAGAAAGAAATAACAAAAAAAAGTTTTCTCTGAGCTTTTAAATAATTTTATTTTATTTTTTTTTTAATTTATATTAAATATGAATATTCATATTTGTTAATTAAAATAATTAAATAACGAGATGTGTGTGTTATATTTAAAAAGTAAAAAAAAAAAATAATAATAACTTTTTTTTTTCTTTTGCTTTAGGAAATGGATTTTTCCTTGGTTATTATCCTTTTTTTTTTTTTGTTTTCTGTGTGTAAATCCTTCTACATTCCTTTTGTGTATTTATATTTATTTAGTTTCGCTTAATGATATTTTTGTTAATTCGTATTATTTTCTTTTATGGACGTTCAACAGAACGACAGAACGATATCCTGGTTTTATTTCGTCTATTTTTGTGACTGTGACTTAATCAATTTTTTTTTTCTATTTATTTCTTTTGTTTGTAAAGAATGTCCCAAAATTATTATGTTAATTTTTTTTTATATACGTATTTATTCTGATTACATTTCATAGAAATATAAATAATAATTGTATTTCATTCTGTTGTTAATACTCCCTGGTTCTTGTTTATTATTCCATTGCAGCTTAGTTACAAAAAATTTTCTCTGTTTATTTTTGCCCTTTTACGAATATTTATATCCATCTAAACAATAAAAACGATGAAAATTTTCGGTTTTAATGTTTTATTGCAAATAGCAGAAGTAATAAACAAATAAAATTAAAGCTTTAACAAAACAAAAAAAAGCTTCATCGTTATAAGACAGAAGGGAAATTTTCGTTTTTTTTTAGTTTATTTCGTTGTTTTATTTCTTAACCTACCACCTCCTAATTAAGCTGCTTAGTTAGTTTTAATTATTTTTTTTATTTTTTTATTTAAAACCTTATCTCACCTTATATAAACTTTTTTTTTTTTGTTGCTCTCTAATAAAACAATAAACGACTAGCACTAAAAAACGAAAAGAAAAAATGCTGAAAGCAATACAAAAATGAAATTTTTTTGTGTCGTTGGCGTTCAACGTTTTTTCTTTTGCTCTCTCTATAAAACAAAACGAAATGAAATGAAACCAAAATAAATATGAAAGAAATTATATTTAATAGAAATTTATGTTTACTATAAAAAACTTATTGCCCAAAGTCACGTATCAAACGTCGTCATACACAACATACACGTTGGTTAAAATGTTTGTAGCCAACACACAAACCCCTTTTAATTACATAATCGAAAAAAGTGAGCTTTTCTGTACTTTAAGCCCTTCATCTACCTGCAATAATTTAATTTTTTTTTTCTTTCTTTCAATTGAGTATTAAGAGATTTTACCTTTTACCTGGTTCTAAAGCCGGTTAATTAATTTTACGCCAAGCATTGCTGAGTCCATCTCCTTACGAGAGAAAAAAAAACCCTCATCGCATGATAGTTCCTCATAAAAGCGTAATTAATTTGTTAAAATAATTATTTTTCACACAGCACTTCATTGCCTTTAAATAGAAAAATAGTTAACAAAAAAAAAAAAAAACAGAAAAGCTTTTAAGGTCATCACCCGCTTGTTACCATATTGCTGGTTTTAATGAAAAATAAAAAAAAAAATTAAGCAAAGGGATAGAATACGAAATTTTTTATTTTTGTTGACATAATTTTTAGAAGCGTGGTCGGGGTTTTGAGGATTATTTATTATCATTAATGTATCATGTGCGTTATGTGGAATGAGATGGGATTTTTTCTGGTAACGTCTGCCGATGACTAATTCCACGATTAATTTTTCTTTCTTTTCGTTAAATTTCCGGAACAATATGTGAACGGGAAAAGTAGTCTTGGTCTGAAAAGTTTCTTATAAACAAAAATCAGAATAATTTCACTTAAATTATTTACAGATCACGAAAGTGTACAGCCTACACACAGAGATAGAAAATTAAGATGAATATATTTGACAGATTTTCATCTGCACAGGCAGCCTACACACAAAGCGTTTTGTCATTTCGTTTTCTGACAAATTTTCTTCAGTTTTCTTTTTTTTTTTTTTGGCGTTGTTTGCGAAATTTCTTTTCCTTCTTTTTCTACCCCACAATTTTGCCTCTCTTTAATTAATTTTTTTATAAATGAATTTGTTTGCTGGAATTTTTTGGTTTTGACGTTTGTTTGAGACTCAGTTATTAAATTCCGTTCACAAAGAGACTCATATATTAGTGCTGAAACTAAGTGGATTAATATTTGTCTTTAATACGACTTGGAATATGTTTAATGTAAGTAACGAGTGTTGAATCTAGTTCCTGGAATCAAAATGTAATGTAAAACCACCGGATTTGTAAAATATTACTGAGAATCCTGAGTTAATAATAAAAACCGAGTATTTTTTGTAATTTGAGCAGAAAAAGTAATGTTGTTGTTAATTAAAAGGCTGATAATGAGCAAAAATCGTAATAATTGAAAAACGGATATAAATCATCTGGAAAAATTAACTCCTTTTCACCAGAACAACACCAACAACCACCCCCAATTTAATTGGATTAAATTTATTTTTAATTATAACTTTTTTTTATTTGATCTGGCGAACTGGTAAAAGCAAATCGTAATCTGGTAAACTTGGTAAATGCATTTAATTGCACGTTATTGCAATAATAATAATAATAATAATAACCAGAGAATTGGTGGTGGTGGTTGTTCTGCAACATGTGAATGCAGCAATAGATACCACCAGCAGCAACAGTAATTAATATGTTAATAAATATAAGTGGGAGGTCGCATAAAAATTGCAATCAAACAAATAACTACATTACGTGACATAGAGAAAGCTTTTTAAATCATAAATAGACGTATGCAGGGTGGTGGTGATCGGTATGCACGCAACTGAATAAAAAACACAAAAAAAAAAAAAAAAAGCAAACTGAATAAACAAAACAAAACTACTTGCTTGCCTGCCTGCTTGCTAGTTGGGCTCGCTTTTGTCGTTTTGACTAACATTTAAAATTCTTCAACAACGTGCTTTAAGCTCTCATTCATATTACGTGATATGATGTGATACCATTTGTGTTACCACCACATACTGTTAGTTTAACTGAATATACAGTGTTTCGTGATGATTTTTACCTTTTTTTTTCAGTCGGTTCTTGCCGGTGTTTGCATGCTTAACCTGTGACTGTTTCTTCCCTATTTTGTAAATATTTATTAATTATGTTTTCTAAATGAATGTTAATTTTTCGTGTTAAAATTAATTTATTAGTTTTCTGTTTATATATCACATTGACTCGCCTTTTATTTTTCACAGCAGCGTATAGTGAAAAAAAAGGGCAAGAATAAAACCAGCACGCTTAACAAGGATGTTTGCTTGTTTATAACGTGTATCAATCCTTTTTTTTTTTCTATTTTTGTTTTTGTTTGCTGTTTGTTGTGTATCCTGAGAAGCAATTAAATTCCGTATGGTTGGGCACACGTTTACCTATTAATAGCACTCATTATAGGCACAACAAATACATAAATTGTCGTTACACATGCACAGAAAATTATGATGATTGATAGTTAAATTGGTTAAACACGGTTTAAATGAATTATTGTTTCACCTTTTAGTTGGAAGAAAAAAAATTTAGAAAACTGCATGGAGTTTTGCAGAATAAATCAGGATAACACAGTAGATTCTTAGAAAGAAAGAAAGTCAAAAAAAAAAAAAAATAATAAACTCTAGATAAAACAGTAAAAAAGCTGCCAACACCAAAGTCCACAGTTAATAAATTTAAACCAAAAAAAAATTCAATACTTGGTGCATCAATCTTTTACCTGTTAACTCTATCCCTCCGCAAAGTAATCTCCTTATTTTTAAATTAAAGAAGCAAAAACGGATTTTTTTTTTCTTTCATTCTTGTTTAATAATAAAAAGTCAGTTGGTAAGGCAATGATAGACGACCACCAGCTAAGTCAAGCTTTATTTTATGAATTTAGGTCAATCAGGTGAGAAATTTTATTTTTGAGATTGTGCAGAGATGGAATAGTTTTTCAGAAAATCCACTATAAATTTTATTATTTTTTTTGTTTCTTCTATTAAATGGGGGTTGGAAGCTTAGTTTTTATTTTTATTTATATTTTTATTATATGGAGTAATGTATGCTGAACACGTTATAGTCTCGACAAATTCATGAATTTTTATTTATTTATTTATTTAAACTTCTTTTCCCTGAAAATCCCCTGAAATTTTTCTTTTCGTTAAATTTATTATGGTAAAAACGATTTATTGATTTCAGCAATTGATTTAACAACTTTGTTTCATTACCCTTAATTGGCTTGGCTTAATTTTTATTAAAATACCTTGAATCTCGTTAAAATGTTGTAATCTAAATAATGGAAAAGTTGTTTTTGGGGGTTGTGACATTCAGTTAACAAACGATTTGCGCCACAATAAATATTTAACAATTTATATACTTTGGTGTCGTTTTAGTCATTATGGAATTACTGTATGCAATAACAACATATGTGGGGGTGCATTAAAACTAACCAACCGTACTGCACAGAAGAAGAAAAATACGCCTAAAAATTCTCTAAAACATAGAAATTCCTATAACGTTGCTGTGATTACAAAAATACTTTCATACCGGAAAATAACTAAACACGGAGCTTGGAATTATTTTGAAAATCTATCAAAATATTTAATTATGAAAATAACAAAAATCTAATTAGAATCGATGGTACTAATGCACTCATCTTCTGAATCTAACGACACTGGGAAATTCCGTTCATTAATTACATTTAAGCACTGCTAATAAAAATAAAAAAAAAGAAAGAAAATTAAATGAAATTATAGGAAAATTTATTACACAAACACAATAAAAAAACTGAATTTTTTTATTCACTGGTTAGACAATGTTTTTAGTGGTGGATTGAACCAATGAATGGAAAGTAATTAACTCCGTTACGATATCTGCTCGTTGTTGCTTCTGCTTTTATTTCTATTTCTCTACTCTCTGTTTCTACTACTGCTGCTGCTGCTGCTACAACTGCTTTCATTTAAATGTTAATAAAAAATCCACAAACCACATTTACTGATCTTTGGATAGTTTATTAAAAATCTATTTTATAAATTAAATTAATTCGATGATGCGGGTGGTGGCTGACACACGTTTACAATACGATGTAAAAACTGTAGTGAGATAAAAATAAAAATTTCGTAGTACTTTGATTGGATACAGCTAAAGCACAATACAGCAAAGCTTTTAAAAAATCTACAAACTTTTCAAAGCGTTATATCCTTATTCTAACGCGATACAAAATTTTTTTTTATTACAATCCCTCTGCCGAGCTTATTTATTTAAATAGAAAATAAAAAAATTATTTTCAGTTTTTTTTGTTGCTGTATTTAATCGGCTTAAACTATTCATTCAGCATTAATAATGGTAAATTAGCTAATTATTATTATTATTTAACTATAACTTAATTAATAATTGATTAGAATTTATTATTACAAAATGGGGGGTGGTTGGTTGATTTAAATGTTTTACTAATACTTGTAAATAATTAATTTCAAAGCTCTAAACGACTAGCACAAAAAACAAAAAAAAAAACAAAAATTGGTACAAAAAGCTGATTAAATTTGATTAATTTAAACTAGGTGAGTAAACAAGCTTTCAGGTTTTTTTTTTTCGTTAATATTTCATTATGTAAATAAATAATAAAGCTCTAGAAATGTAATTTGCTATACAAATAAATTTTCTGTTCGCTTGGAAATCGATTTCTCTCGACAGTCAAGTTAAATTCACGGTGCTTTTCTAATTAAAGAAATTTTTTTCGTTTTTTCGTTTTGCCATTTGACTAAATGACAAGCTGAGATTTTAATTTCATTAATTATTCAATAAACAGTTTGTTAGATTATCAGAAATAAGAGACAATCAACAGTAAAAACGAAAAGAAAAAATAAAATTGAATCAATTTTTTGAAGACAAGATAATTGACGGTGACACAGGTAGAAAAAAAAATTTTGTTTTGACATTCGGCTACTTTTTTTTTTTTGTTTGACGACTTATTTCATTTTGGCAAGGTTAATGTTTGTTGTGCTTCTTTAGTAGTAGGATTAAGTTTCGTTTTGCAGCATTATTAATGTTTGGTGTGTGAGTGGAGATAAAAAGCCACAACGTTACATGGTGGAATGGTGAAAATATAAAATCCGCTTGTTGTCGTAATCAACGCAATCAACTGCTGTGCGATTTTGTGATGGAATTTTTAAAAAATTTATTATCGCTTCTGAATTATGGAATTATTACTCTTAGAAACAAACGCAAAAAAATAATTTCCATTTCAAAATTATTTTATTATGGACAAACCAAACCAAATAGGAAAAAAAAAAAAAAACATTTTTGACCTTTATCCGAGTGCCGAGTGGATCAAACAGAGAAAAATTGATTAGAAAAACAATTTTTCTGCCTTTTTTGTGACTTTTGCTCTTCCCCTTATTCAATGTAATTTCCATAATTTTATCAAAGTAATATAAGAAACAAACTCAAATGACATCCGACAAGGATACGTTTTTTTTGGTTGGGCGCCGGGTAGTAAAGCTCATTCTCCTTTAAAATCTATACGTGCGACGAGATAAAAGTTTTTTTTTTTTTTTTTAACTAAACATGATTGGTAACAACATTTATGGCTACATGGTCTTTCGGTTTACAATTCACTGTCGTGCGTTAAAAAAAAAATCCTCTGTTTCACCCATCTACTATCTGCGAATCCGAATTATTCTTTCAAGTAAAATTCACTGGTATTGAAATGAATTTTATTGACAATGACATGCATTATCAGTTGTGTTTGTTTGTTTATTTGTTAATTAATTATCAGGTAAATTAAAACTTTATCACATCAATGATAAATATTTTATCCGATTTGACTAATTAAAAATAAACACTTTGCTAATGACATTTTAATAGTTTTCTTTTTTTTTTTGTGCGGTCAGAAATATTGATTCAAACCGCACACGTTTAACGAATTTCGTTACTTTTTTTGATTTATTATTTTGCAAAACAATGTTTTTTTTTTTTTTTTTTTGTTATTAAATCGATAAATAACATCACAAAAGCTCATCAACCATTGTCAACATTTTCAATTAACGCAGTGAATACAAAACACAAAAATTTCTGTTTTTGCAAATTAAAAAAAAAAAAAAAAAAAATTTAATTATTTACAAAACAAATTTGATTGAATCTAGAACAGTGAGAGGCGAAAAATGTTATCCATTGTCAACAAATCAGTCAACAAAACAGTTTTTCACATTTTTAAATTCCTTTTAAAACGGAGAACAGGAGGATAAGATACAAAAATGTTATCGTCGTTGGAAAAGCCAATCGTTGTAGACACTCGCGTCGTCTTATCTGTTTTTTAAATTACAGAAGACAACAAGGAATTTAAAATATATATATATATATATATATATTTTTCGTAATAATAAATTAAAAGAAGCAGATTTTCTGAAAAGATTTTTTTTTAAACAAGATTTTTGTCTGAGAATTTCCCTCTCAATATTAATTAAAAAAAAATTTTGCTTTTTGCTTTTTTTTTTATTATTGATTTTCTGTAATCCATGGTATTAAGCCGACTTGTTACTTTCCGGTTGTTAAACTTTAGAAACAATTTAATTTTTCTTGTTTTTTTTAAACACGCAGTACTATCAAATTCAATCCGACATACCCGGTTACAATCCGGAAACCCTTTTAAATCCGGTATAAATCTTACAGATTTTGTGTAGAAATTTTTTTTCCTTTTTTCCTAAACGTTTTAAGGAGTTTTTATCGATGTTTACCAGTAATTCCTTATTGATTCTGATGTGATATTAAAAAAATCAGTTAAATTTTACCGTTTTAATAGTTGAGCTTTAGCGGAAATTTAATTACACTTGACTCACATATCCAATGTTTTTAATAAAAATAATAATAAATTTCCTATTGACGCGAAAACACCTACAAGTAAATTAAATTCCTCAGAATAATTCCGTAACGTTAAAGTGAAATAAATTTCATCTAGTTGTTAATAATAAAAAAAAAAAAATAATAATAATAAAACCATAAAAAAAGCTTTAATGTTTATTTCGTTTGGTTTGCATAAGCGAGTTTTGATGAAGTTTTTTTTGATGGATGCAAATAAACAACTTTTAGTGGCTTGATGTGATTTTTGGTTTTTCTATTCATTCGCTATAAATAATTTAATTTTTTTTTTTGTTTGTTTGTTTTATTAATAAAAGTTTCTGTAATACGTGTACAGCAACAGTTATGACCATCCGCAACATAACATCATGTTAAACCAATGGGAAAATAACTCTTCATCAGATTACAAAAAAAATTCCACAAAATTAAATATTAAAACGATGGAATAAATGGTATAAAAAGTTCGTTTTATCAAAAATGCTTTTTATTTAAATAAAGCTTTATCATACCTTAATCATGCATCGATAATAATAATAATAATAATAAAGCTGGAACAAAGTACGATGATATTTCCACTGTGTGCTGTTTCACTATAAACTTTTCTTTTACAAAACTAATCAATTGATAATAAAATGTCGAAGCTTTTTAAATAAGAAATTATTTTCTTTTGTTCCCTTACTTGTTAGAAGACAAAACAAAAGTTTTACTTTTCACGGTGAAAAAGTTTTTTTAATTTTTTTTTTTTTTTCAGTTTTGTTTCGTATTTAACGAAATTTTTTAAATTTTGAAAATTAATGAAATTGTGCTGAAAATTCAATAAAAAACGACATTTGGATGCCTTCTGTGTTATAACACAAGCAAGAATTTTATTATTCATAAGGCACATTGCATACAACATGGGTAAATATTAAAAAATTAATTATTGCAAAAAATGCCACTGAAGGCACTTTTTTTCGCTGTGTGTAGCAGAAACATTTAATTATTTTTTTTTTTTTTAATTTTTATTTACAGGAGAAATGTTCTTGTTAACAAACCCTGTGTAACATTTGGTTAATCCTTGGTGCAGTGTCAATGATCCTGATGAATAGCTTTTGCTTTTTAATTAATTAAAATTATCTGATAGGAACTAAATCAATACACCTCTTGTATTTTAATGAATTAAAATTTGGTCTTGTCGTTGTTTCAATTAAATTAAATTTTTTTTGTTGTTGTTGTTGTTGCTGGTGCATAGCAAGTAATTTAAGTGCATTTAATCCTGCGAGAAGAAACGTTGAGCAACAAGAGACACAACCAAAAAAAAAACAAACAAATAAATGCTGAGTAATTATTTAAAATAATGCAAAAGGGTGGTGGTGATGCAAGTTTATCAAGTTCAACATGGATATTGAATTTATGAAAAGAATAAAAAATTATTTTAAAACCACAACGACCAAGGGTTATTATATTTAAATGTGTTATAAACAGTAAAGCTTTAATTATTTTTTCGATTTTTTTTTTTTTAAGAACTGGTGGAAAATGTTTCATTCGTTGAAATCACATAGAGACCGAAAAATAATTAATATTTGTATCCATTTATCTAGATTATACGAACGTAAATAAAATGATGTAATAAAGAGCTGGGAATAAACTTTTAAACAACAACTAAAATCCACTGTGTTTCGTAATTAAAAAAGCTCTCTGTGTATTTTTCTTTCGACTATTTTTCCACCATTAAACAGTCAGTCAACACTGTGCTATCTCATCCATTTAACATTCTTATAATTATCATATTTATTTAGCAGTAGTAATAAAAAAAAGCTTTTATTATTAATTCATTAAGCAAGAAATAATTAATTAATTATTTAACGTATCGAATTCTCATAGCGCACAACACAATGAATTTAGTCGGGGTTTTTTTTTTTCGCATTTCAATTAAGTTTTGATTAAATGTGTCTGGGTTGTGTGGAGTGTGTGTGATGGTGGTGGATACATGAGTTATTTTTAATGTTATATCAACAGCTGATGAAATTAAATAATAATAATGAATAAAAAATTATTTGCAGTTCAATATTTGATTAACCTTGTATCACCTTGATAATTTTTATTCGCGGGTTTTTTTTTTTTTTATTCTCAATTTCGAAAAATGAAATAATTCGGATATGAAACTTTGTAGGAATGTTCCTTGGGTGTTTCTGAATTTTTACAAGCGAGAAGTTTTACAAGCTTAGACGAAAAAAAATTATTTCACAACTTAAATTTTTTTTTTTGATTTTTGGGCTATCAGAAACTCCGCGCCGAGTGTAGTTATCGCAGAAAAATCGCTGTAACTCCGCCAAATTTTGAGATAGCTTCAATATTTTTACGTTTTTTAATTCAGAGACAATTTAACTAATAGAGAAAAATATAAAATAAATGACTCTGGTATAAATTTTGAGAGCGTAGTGGCCCTGAACATGGAAAAATCGTCAATTTTTAAGCATTTCCAATTTGTCTACGAGAAAATTCCAATAAAAAAAAAATTGTCGCTAAAGCTACATTCAATATAAATCTAAAAAGCAAAATAATTACTTAATTAAGAGTTAAAGAAAGCCAACCACCCACACTGAACTTTATTGAACTTTTTCTATTTTATGTGAATCAAGAAAATTACAGAGTTGTAAAAAAAGTTTTTTTTTTTTCTTTTGCTTTCATATTTTTTCCCCATTTTTTTTATTTTAATTCATCTCGTATCGGTTCGGTACTTCTGTTCAATAACGTTCAATTAAAATTTAATAAATAATAAAAAAGGGAAAAAAACAAAAGTGGGGGGTACATTAAGTTTTTCATTTTCTTTAAGAAATTCAAATAAAGCTCATTGACAATCTATCGACATTGTTTACTGGTTTCTGGCTATAATTAGTTATTATTACAGCAAATAACGAAATAACAAAAATAAATAAAAAAAATAATAAAAAACATTGATAAAAGCTTTGTTAGCTTATTAAAAATTCAATAATTAATTAAATTTTTAATTAATATTGTTTATTAATGTGAGGGGAAATTTAATTAACTAAAGTTACTGTGCGTTGTTGTTCGTTGTTTTACTGCTTTCTCCCAAAAATTGGTATTCCATTTCATAGTGATTGTAAACATTTACAGGGTGATAAATAAAGCTTTCTGTGTATTACATTGCAAAACAGAGATGAATGCCCTAAAATGACTGACAACCACTGTAACGAAATTAATTCTACTTAACCAAATTATGCACAAAAATTTACAAATTGACCAAAAAAAAAAAAAACTTGAATAACATTTATAATAACCACAATCTTTTGGTTAATTAATTTATTTCCATTTGTACAAATGAGAATGTAATCAGTGTAAAGTGCATTAAAGCTTTCTGTACAACACAAACCTCCATTGTTTCACCGATAGTTTGGTGTAAACGATTAAAGCAACACAAAAACCCCATACACAGTTTGAGCAATGCAATTTTCTTATTAAATAATTAATTATAAAGCATTTTTTTCTCTGTTCTTACAAAAGCTTAAGAAACATTTTTTATATCAGAGTACAAACAAACGAAAAAAAAAACCCGGCATCACTTTGAATGCTATCTGCTGAGTTATTCTTGTTAAAAGACAAACAAAACGCCAAAGGATTCTAAAGTTTAATATAAAATAACATTAACACTTTGTTTTGTCTTTGTTATTCGATTTAAAGACAATGCTGGTGCTTTTTATTAACGTTTCGTTTCTTAAATCAATAAATAACAAGGGGGTAAACAAGCAAACAAAATGAAATTCTTTATTGCCGTATAGCATCAGTATCAGGATAAACTGAAAAGATTAAATAATTTTTCGTTTTTCTTTTTATGTTGATGCTACACTGAAAGCTTTCTATATTTATATATGTGTGTGTGTGTGTACATTTTGACATTTTTACTAAAGCTTAACTGTTTATTATTATCATTTTAATTTAAGTTTATTTTTGCAGTAGCTGCA
The DNA here is from genome assembly GCA_961205885.1 of Ptychoptera albimana. Classification (NCBI taxonomy): domain Eukaryota; kingdom Metazoa; phylum Arthropoda; class Insecta; order Diptera; family Ptychopteridae; genus Ptychoptera; species Ptychoptera albimana. The sequence goes on from OY540803.1 coordinate 2,141,364, forward strand.
GCAGCAACAGCAACTGCAGCAGCAGCGTCAACTTTTATCTAGCAAAAATAACGAACAAATCCTTAAAAGTTTTACGACGTTTCTTTTGCTTCTTAAAGTTGTTTAAAAAAAAAGAAATATAAAGATCGCGATCTATTAAAGTCTGCACTCTGGTATCATACAAAAACGCGACGATACTTTCCAACGAAAACTAATCTAATCTTGATTGATGTTACCATGGTCGTTTAATAAGTTTTTTTTTTTTTTCGTCTAGTTAAAAAAAGCTTCGTTTATGTTTTCTCGCAATTTAAGTTTTCTTAAGCCATGACTGAAGACTTTTATGTAGACAAAGAACGAAAACCAATTCAAATAGTTTAATGCCGTCAATTAGTTTTTTGTTTTTTTTACAAAAAAATATAGAAGAGAGAGAGAGAGATGGAAAAAAAATTAAATTAAAAACAAGGAAGAAACAATAAATCTTTATCAATGTTTGGATAGTGGGGGTTTAAAAGTCAAAAAGCTGTTTAATTGTTCATCAATTGACAAAGTTTGAGATTAATTAGTCAGTTTGGTTCATTTTAAACAGGACAAAACTCTTATTACATTTATTACTAAGTTGCAATATATATTTCCAGCCAGTTTTTTTTAGTTAAGTTAATTAAAGAAGCTTTTTCGCTATAAAGGCAAAAAAAAAATGAGAAAAATTCCCTATTCTCCTAACCACAATCGAATTATAATTTCCTTTTCAAATGGTTTCCAGCTACATACTTTAAGTTTTTCGAACTTTTTTTTGTAGTTTTAAAAGTTTCTGTTAAGCTTTTTGGCTTTTCTTTTTCTTTTTTTTTTTAGTTATAAGCTTATTGTTGGAAAATTATTGTAAATTGCTCCTTAAACATCTGGCTCTACAACGATTACTTAATTTCTAGATCGATTACTAAGGATTGAGTTTTTTTTTTTTTTTTTTGGTTGAGTTTTAACGAATTTTATTACACTTTGAACAAGTTTAGCCTACATTTTGGCGAATTTTTAATTTAATTTTTTTTTTTTTCGTTGCTTTAAAATTAATTTAATTTCCAGTGTTACAAAAATGATTTTTGTGCAACAAAATACGAAATTTTTAAAGCAAAAATAAGAAATTTTATAACGAAAATATTTTTAGCTGATGTAATGTCATGGAAAATTAATGAAAATAATTGTATGTTGTCTTTGTGTCAACGTTAATCAATTTACAAAGTATTTTCCCTGCTTAAGCTCAGGTGTTTTTAACATATTGGCAAATTAAGATCTCAATGTAAGTTCTTAAGATACAACAATGTTGTCTATATGGAATTACACCATACAACCTTACATAAGATTATGTAATAAAGAAAAAAGCAGAAACAAAAAAAAAATAAAAAATATTTCTGCTTCTGCTTTTGTATAAATTTGCACGGTTTAGTCAGCCAAAGATATTTGATTATTTTCTTACGTACAACAGTGACTTGACTTGACACACATATGCAAAAAGCATATAAAATGTAATCAAACAGAACAAAAAAAAATAATAAAAAAATAAAAAAGCAAACAAACCAAACAAACCGACTAAACAAAACGATTTAAATGAGGAAAAGTTTATACAGAAAAGCACTGTGCACACAGTTTACTAGGAAAACTTTTAAAATATTTGCACATGTGGCAAATTGTTGATTTAAACACAAAAAAATATTTTTTTCCACGTTTATCTTCTTGACGAATTTACATTTTATTTTCGCTTTCCCTACACATTCGTTTCACCTGATTTAATTAAAAAAATTTCACCGTAAATTTTCAGCTTTTAAATTGTGTCACAAAGCTTTATTGTTCACTGTTTTACCAACATTTCGCAAAGCTGTCTAAACAAAAAATTATTTTGTGGTGAATTTAGCAAAGTTACTTACCCATAAAACCTAGCAAATGCTTATAATTCTTCAATTTTTTGTTTGATGAAACATCGCAACAGAGACAAAACAAACTCTCGTAACGAATCACAATAAAAAAACGAAAGAATTTCGTCAGAAAAAAAATTATTTTTTTTTTATTAAATTTTATAAAAACAGAGCAAAGATTATTTTACAAAAAAAAAAAATGTATTTGATGCGTGTGAACTAAAAGCGGGCGACGTATATACAAAGATTGGTGGCTGTGTCGTACTTGGATAAATCTGGACAAGTTCCGTGTATCGGACGTTCGGCTGTGCAAAGAGTTCCAGTTCTGGCGAAGCCAACCGGGCATTCCTGAGCTTTAGTAGCAGCGAACAGCGCAATTAAAAACGAGACGATCCAGAAGAACTTCATCTTTGAGTAGAGACAAGGAAAAGTATTAAAAAAAATTTTTACAAAACAAATCCACACACAAACACACACTTTGGGGTTTTTTTTTTTTTTTGGTGATTTAATAAAGTCTCTAAACTGCAGTAATTCCAAAACACGAATGATTATTTCTATCGATGGGTTCAGCGCTTTTATACACAATTTCCATGCGACTGTATCTGTTACAGAAAAGATAAAAAAAACCCAAAGTTCGTGGTGTTTGTAGGCGATAATGCTAGGCTATTTCACCGTTAAATGAATAACTGCGGCCTTATCTAAAATAAAACTCGGTGCAACGATAGAGAAAATACGAAGAAAAAAAAAATATACAAAAAACATTTCGATTTGCTTATAAAAAAATTTTATTCATTAATCCGGAAGTCAATAGTCAATTAAATAAAAAAAAAATTATCCACGGGCAACAAAGATGCAACGGTTTGATCCAAGATCGTAACGTGATAGAGGTGGGCATTCACCATGGATTGGACGTTCAGCTGTGCACAATGTTCCAGTTGACTCGAAACCTGATGGGCAACCGTTCAATGCAATACCCTTAGCTACAGCGAAGATCGCTACCAAAACCGATAAAATCCAGAAGAAATTCATCTAAAAGAAAATAGATTTTTTTTTTATAAACAACCAGAACAAGATCCAGAATAAAATTTCACAACGCACTTTGATTTGTTTTTTAAATTTATTTAAACCCAGAAATTCACTTAAAAGCTTACAATTCACGAATGATACAAATTATCGTTGATCGTCAAGTTTTTATAGGAAAATTACTTAGTTTGTGGGTCCCACTATCTCACTCGAAATGTTATTGCTGTTTGCTCTTGATGTTTGATTGGTTTCGGGGAACTTTAGCTTTGTAGTTTTTCTGAGAAAACTCTTTTCTTATATGGCGAACAATAATATTTACATTTTTGTAAAGAAAATAAATTATTGAGGAAGGGCCAATGGTTTTTTATTTAGTTTTAAATTAACCAGGGCTGTAATGAGATTTAAATTTACTGAGTGAAACATATTTTGCTGGAAACTCATATTTTAAGTCATAGAAACGATTGGAAAATGATTTTATAAAGGAAACCAAGAGTGTCACACATTTATGCCATAACTAACCAGTTTCACCTTAAAAACGTAAAACCGACGATCATTTCTGATTATTTTTAATACAAAATGTAGCATTTTAAACGCGAAAATGTATCTCCAAACCTATCGCATTAAGTAATTCTAGTGAAACGACCTTTGCTTAATCAAAACATAAATAATTTCTGTAATAAATAAATTAAATTAAAAAAACTAGAAACAAACTGATGAATTATGTCATCAAGTGACTATTCGGTGACCTTTTTTTTTGTCCTGATAAAGCTTATCGGGCTTACAAAATATACTTTACTTTATTTTAAGTTTTTCTTTCTTAAAATGTACACAACGTAACCGAAAAACAATTTAACTCGGTTTAACATGCAGTAAGAAAAATGGTTCGTTTCACATATGTTTCATCTAGGTTTACCATCACTGTTTCACACTAGAAAATCCGTAATCTTTACGCAATTAAGCAGTTTCTTTTTTTATTTAATTTTCTTCTTAATTTATAATTTTTCAAAAGAAATTTTTTTTTTCTTAATTATTTAAACTAAGAATAAACTGCGATAAACTTAGTCAGTTGTTTATGAAATGAAACATTTTTTTTTTCAAAGTACTTTCATCGTTTATTTGTTGTTATTTTGATTTAATAAAATAAAATTGGGTGACAAGGTTAATTCTAATTAAAAATAAACTGTTTTTAGAAGTTTTTAATTATGTAATTCGTTAATCAAACATTTTTTTTATTCTTTCTTCATTTAATCAAATTTTTTGCTTTAATGCTGTGGTCCAATGAAAATTTTAATCTTGTTTCGCGTGTAAAGTGCTTTCGTTTGGTTTTACTGGTTTGCTACAATTTTTTATATTATGTTTAGTAATTAATGAACTGAAATTAAATCTGTTTTTATTTATAAAACAGATAAACCGATAAACATTTAAAATTAATAGCAGAACACATGAAACATTAATGAAACGTTCGCGTAATGTTTTTTTTTTTTCTGTGTGTTTTGATTCCGATTCACTATCTATAATAATTTTATTACCAAAATACGGTGTTTATTGTTTTTATTAGTCATTTAAATATTTGATTACAGATCAATTTCAAAATATCAACGAAAATTATACTAGAAAATCGTAGAAACATTGTGATAGAACCGAGAAACTTCTGAAGAAACGTAAAGCACAAAAATTACGTTTCTCCTTCAGAGTTATTACAAAATAATTTATTTAACAATGAAATTCGATTTAATTCCTGACAATATTTCATCGATTATGCAAATATTATTTTGTGTTTTCTTTGCTTAATTTTTAATTTTTCGTTTGTGTGTTTTTTTTTTTTTTTTGTTATTTACTAATCAGCGAATTGTTTGTCTTTAGCGATTTTATTTATTTAAAATAATTTTTAAATAATATTATTCTCTGGCAGATACATTCAACATATTTTTTCCAGTTTATTATTTAATTAAATAAAATGACAAACAGCAAATCAGGTAAAGTAAACAACACACAAAAGTAAAAAAAAAAAAATTAAAAAAAAATTTCTTTTAGTTTTGCTTATCAGCGTTTTTTTGTATTCGTTTTGTTTTGTTTCTCCAGTACTTTTACGTAGTTTTTTCGTCTCTATTTAATCGTTGGTTTGTTTATTTTTATAATCTAGTAAAAAAAAAATTATTTTTTTTACACTAACGATAAGATTGCATTAGGCTTTTATCAATTAATTGATTTTTAAAATAAAATTATAGACAAAAAAAACCTGTTAAATGTTTTTTTTTTGTTTAAGACAATTGTTTGTTTTTTTTAATGGTTTGTGTTTTAGAAAACAAATTATAAGTTTTAGCATGGTTGTGCTGGTTTTAAAATTAATTAAATAATTTAAATTGTATTGGAAGGTAAAGAAAATAGTTTTTTGCTTATAAATCCTGAATAAAATATTAAAAAAATTTTTTTTTGATAGAGTAATGCTTGATGTAGGTAAAAAGGTTTAATTATTCGATAAACTCACCACAACAAACTGTTTAGGCTATAAAAAAATGTTTTTGTAATCTAAAACCGAATTAATAAACCTTTTTGCATAAGCTAAGTAGTTTTATAATAATTTAAACCACTATGAACCTTTCATTGCTCTCTATTGACTAAAATAAAAATAAAATTTACGTTCCACGTTACAGTTTATACAAAAACCACTAGCAAAGTTACAAAAAAAAAATGTGCTCTCGCTAAATTTTTTGAGGGGTTGGTTATCCCGAAACAGAATTCAACTAGAAGAAATCAACTAAAGTAAAAAACAAAACATTTCACCTGCTTCTGGCGAATTTTAAATTGCGATTTTCCCAATATTTGCTATAGAATTTTCGCTTTTTCCATTTCACATTTTTTTTTTCGGTTATTTTTCTTGATAACAAAAAGTCAACACGTGAAGAGTGATTGTTAGAGGAATGGAAAAAGAAAAAGCTCAATAATAGAAAAATAATAATTTCATGTAAGTACATAAAGTGTTTCGTAACCAGCGAACATACAATGTGTACATTGTGTAATGTGGATTTTTTTTTATTTTGTTGCTTTTGCTTTGCTTAGCTCTGCTTTGTTTTGTTTATTTGTTAGTGAAATGGTTTAAGTTTCAATCAATTCCATTGAGATGAGCTGCTTAGGGCAATTCATGTCAGAAACATTACCCGCCTTGACTTGACTCGGCTTCAGAATGTTTTTCTTTCTTCTCTTTTTTCCCATCTCTTTCTTTACATTTCTGCAATAGAAATTTTTCTTTTCTTTTCTTTCGTTTACTTTACTTTTGGTTTGCTTAACGTGCACTCTGTACATTGGGGGTAGCATTTTTTTTTTGTTCCATTCTTTTTAAAGTGCACAAAGGAATCTTTTTTCTGTTTTTTTTTTTTTATTCAACATTAATTTATCTTTGCATTCCTTATGCTTCTTAAAAAAACTAAATATTTCAATGAAATTCACCTTCAGGTCAAAGTAATTAACTAAAACAAAATAATTGGTTTTTACTTTCCTCCTTGATAACTTCTAATCAATATTTTTGATGGAAGCACCTGAAATACATCAAACATCCTTTACGTAATGTTTTCCCATTTGCATGGTGTTTAAATGTTGAAAAATGCATGGGAAAAGGAAGAAAAGTTATTTCGTTTCATCTGACATTGATTTTTGATGCTTCAAATTACTGATTTGTCAAAATTTAGGTGTTTCGTTATTTAAAACCTTTTAAATGCTTTAAGGATTTTTTTTCCCTTTCTCTATAACAAGCAAAATTCTTGTCTTCCCCCATGCAGAGTTACAGTCATAAGTCTTCCTTATATTAAAAATTCACCTCACTTAAAATCTCCCTTCAAAAACTGTGGAATTAAGAAATATTACACAAAAAACTAAGGACTAAAGGACTAACGACATAATAAAACTATTTGTTTGCTGTTTGCTCTATTCAACCACCCATCTTATCCTTAATTTTTATTATTTTCTTCCTTTAAAAGGGTTTAATGTAATTTAACCAAAAAAACTGATAAGAAACAAAGTTCTTAACCCCCACCTCCCCATATCCTTACGTTATATTTTCATATAAATAATCCTTATAACAGAAAAAAAATAAAAAAAAAAAACTCCTGTCGTATCCCTTTTCAACAGTTTTAGGTTTATTACAGAGGCAACAAAAAAAAAAAAAAAAAATAGCTGAACTGTCTCTCAAGTTCATTTTTGTGTGATTTTAATCCTTTCGCTGGATATCAGTTTACAAAAAATTCTCCTTCTTGTTGTTTCTACTGTGCTTACGATTTTTTCATCTGTATCCGAAAATATTTTCTCACCAATCTATGTTTAATGCTTAACGCTCACGGTAATGTACCAAATCGGTTTTTGATAACTAATGCGGTGTATTCGTGATTGTTTGATATTGTTATGTATTCCGTTTATGTTTGCCATGATAACCTTGATCTTTAATATGAATCAAATTGTTTTTTTACTCATACCCTATGTGTAACACTAGACTTTTGTTTATTGTTTACGTTTAAAAACCTTTTGTCATGTGCAAACTAATTTATTATCAATCAATCGTTGTATTTATGGTCTATGCATCACACATAACAAATCCATAAGAATTTGATGATGATCGACTAGTGGAATAACAATAACAAAACGCAGTTTTATCCAAACGAGATTTTTTTTCTTTTTTTAATTTTATTGAATATTTAACGTCCAATGTCTGTCGTTTTTGAAATTAACGACTAATGGCAATAAAACGATTAAATAGCAAAAAAAAAAATAAAACTTAAAATCATTGCAGCAACAATCAGATCAATTACGAAATAAAAAAAAAAAAAAATAAAAATTCACTCTACCAATTTATCTCCATAAAATCAATCAAATATTTGATGAATAATAATAATTTTGTTGGAAAAAAAATATAAAATTAATAAAAAAGCCTGTTGTTACCTCAGTGGATCATGAAAAAAAAAAAAACTGAATCCAACCACAGATGAACGAATGTACGTCATGATGACTGACACATTGTGTTGCAGAAATTTTTTTATCCACTGTAAATCGAACAATGATGTTACCAAATTGGAGTCTATTGAATGTTTTTTTTTTTTCGCTGGTTGAATGGCTGATTACTTGCATTCGTTATTCGTTGTTATATTGAGGAATTTGCGCGTTATACCAATTATTATCTTTCGTTTAAATACAAAAAAAAATTCTCACCCCTTTTAAACACACAAACACACAGAGACACACAGTTTTAAAAATAGCAATAAATGATTTATGATACATAAATTGACATCGATTGGTAAAAAGCGTACAGAAAACTAAACAAAAAAAAAAAGCTCACGTACGCTACGATAGTGAATTTAATTTATTTTTTTTTGTCAATTCTATGATCAATTGTAAAACATTTAATAAAAAAATTCGATAAAACTAGAGAAAATCGATCAGAGAATATTACTGTTCGTCCTTTTTGGTGTTTTTACTTTTTTTTTTTTTTGTTTGCCACTACTCCACCGTTTTTATTTATTAACGCTGTTTTAACATTTCTTTTTTTTTCAGCTGATTTAATTCTGTTTTTAAAATTAAACGTTAAATTCAATAAAAATATTTTTTAATTAATTTTCTGCGCTTTTTTTTTTTATAACTGATTGAAATGGTATTAATTAAGTGAAATAAAAATAAATTAAACCAGGAAAATAATTTCAATAGAAATAGAAAAAACGCCGAAATGTTGTCAACATTAATTACAAAAGAAAATTAACTTTTAATGAGCAGTGAATTAGCTTTAGATTAAACGTTTAAAATTACCTAATTTGTCTTTTAGTGGTGGATCAAAGGATGTTCGAACCCTTGAAACTTGCCCTAATCACAGTTGAGAAGAAAATAAAGAAAAAACCAATGAATTAATAATTGAATTTGAATTTGAATAAATGAAACGAGACGAATGAAATTAAAAGGAAAACATCGTTAAAAAAAAGGGAACGAAAAAACATCAATGAAAATCAACCCTTAGGTTATTTATTATACACGATGAACAATAAATGATGACATTTAACCAATTCCACCTGCATCCTGTATATAATTGCAATGAATAATAAATTTTTTTTTTTTTTTCTTTGGCCCGCTTTTAAACCCCAATTTGTTTTCTTTAACTAATTTCTGTTCATTTTTTTTGTTAACGAAAATAACTCTGAAAATGCTTTAAAAAAGAACATCAAAGAAAAAAACGAAAAATCTCCTCATTATATAATCGGATATCAGCGTTAAACGATGAAATGAATTTTTTTTTTTTGTGAATGAGGTGAATCAGGTGAATCCGAGTTGACTATCGTAATTTTTTTTTTTTTTAATGATCAACATCAGAGTTGATTGTGGTTAAAGAACAGGAAATTTATTTACAACAAAAAAAATGAATAGCACCCATACCTACACATAACCACCCACTGGTGATGTTAATCTAAAATAACATTAATTAAATTGTTGTTATAAAAAAAAAAAAAATTGTTTTGTGGTTTAAACGTGGCAATGCCATGTGAACTAATAATCATAAAGCTTTAATCGAAGCTTTATTTAATGATTACACATTGATGCAGTTATCATTTGGTAGATAATCAACAAACAAACAAACAAACAAAAATCATTTAATTATGTAAAATTCCATCCGCAGTACGCAGTACGTGAGAGAGATGATTTTGTAATTATCAGTGGGTTTAGATTACACTTGTTGATGCCCTGTTTGTCCTGTATAATCAACCGTTGATACGGTCAACCTTTAACCTTTTCATAACGCTTACCCATGTTATTAGCAGTTAATCATTCACGGTTAACACTCACGGTTCTTGTGCTTTTCGTTTATGCATAGAATTTCTGTAGCACCTTAACGATTCGAGCTAATTAATTTATTTATTCTAGAGTAGATCTAGATCTATACAATATGAATTAATTAATTATTTATTAACCGCATAATGGTAATATCACAGCGTGCATTTAAGCGGATAGTTTTAAAATCATGTTGGTTAACCATTGAAAATTATTTTATAATAAAATCACTAATAAACCATTAGCAGTGTACTGTGCTAAATCTTTTAGTGTTTAAAATGCAAAAATCATAAATAAAAAAAAAAATTAATTAGTGGGAAAAATCAGTAAGCTTTTGCAAGTAATAAAAAGTTCTCGTTACAAAACTGTTTTACAAGATAAAAATCGTGTAATATGTGCAACTAGTCGTGTTACAAACAGATAAGTGTTAATCGAAATGAAATTGATTGAATGAAAAAAAAATGTTACCAAGCTTTTTCTTCTGATTGATTTCGGTTAACACGAGTTGTAAAAAAATCGAGCAATCATCTATTGGCATCATTCTGCAATTTGTGTTCAAACTTACTGCAGAAATAATAGTGAAAATGGAATAAAAAAAATTTAATTGAATTATGACAATGCGGTTTGGCTGGTTGAAATGGAAGCTGAAATTATTGATTTTTCTTTCAGCAAAGTACATGAAACAGGTAGATTTTCGTTTACGTACAAAAATTAGATTAGATCTGCATAGTCTATCGGAAAAACAGAACGATTTAAAAAGAGACTTTAATCCTGAAGTTAAGGATAAATCAGTTTGAAAACCCCCTACTTATAACAACCAAAAAAAAAAATAATAGAGAAATAAATCAGGACACTCTGTCCCCAAACCCTAAGTTAATAGAAAATTTTATTTACAATCACATAAAACAGAATTCTATTCCGCGAATATAACTTGACTTTATCCATGGTAAATGACTAATAAAAAATTATTTGTGTGTTTACTGTGCGAGGACATTTTAATAATATTTTATCTTCGTTATCAATTGGTTAGCAATTGGAAATGATTGGGTCTTAAAATTCTTGTTTACGCGTTTGCTAAAGAATGTTGAAAATAAAAAAAAAATTTAATTGATTAATAAAAAAATTGTTTTTCAGTTTCAGGACTAACAGATATTTCGCTGTTTTTTTCGACGATTTTTTTTTTTTTAATAAAACATAAAGAAAAAAGTGTCATTGGAATTAAGTCATTGTGAAACTAATTATGTTAATTTTCTTAACGCATTTACCTTGCTTATTACCGGATACACATACTCGTCTTACATTAATTAACTTAATTCTAATAATGAAATTTTCCATTTTCGTTCTACTTTTGTCAAAAAAAATGTTTAATTCACATGATGAATATTTAATCTCATTAATTCTTTTATCCCTGCTAAAAAAAAAAAAATTTAAGTCAAAAAGTCATTAACATAGAAAATTGTATAAAGAAGTTTTTCGAAGCACAAGGAATTTACATTTTTCTATCTATCTTCTTTTTCTTCATCTGTTTATTGTGTTAAACTTGAGCTTTAGTGTGTTCAAACAAACAAACAAAAATTAAATTAAACAAAATTACAGACAAATAGTGACAGGGAAATTTAAGGATGATGGAATAGAGGTAGAAGAGAATTTAATGATAGAATGTTATCAATGAACTAAGAATTTGTTTGAAAATTTTTGCAGGAGACGATAATGGAGATGGGAAAATTTTTTATTGAATTTTCAGGGCATGTAATGTATCATGGAATTTTCTTTTTTTACTACGATAATGTTTCAGGAGTGTTTTTGTAACCAAAATTACGCTGTTTTCGAGAGGGAAGGATTTTTTTAAATTTTAAATTAAAAATTTAAAGGGAAATTCATTCATGATTAATTAGTTGTAAGGGAAATAAAATTAAAATCAGGATTCAGCTGAATTTTATTAGAAATTCGTTAAGAATTTACAGCAGAAATTTAAAAGGAATTCAACAGAAATGCAGCGGAAATTTAGAAAGAATTCATCTGATATTCAGCAGCATTTTTAACAGAAATTCAGCAACAATACAACAGCGAAATTTCAGCAGTAAATCAGCAGAATCTCAGTAATAATTCAACAGCGAAATTTCAGCATCTTTGTAACGTGAAAGATCCTTAGCTTCTAACGTTCTTTCCGTAAAGTAATTCCGCAAAACAAAACATAATTTTCCCCCTAACGAATACCACTGTAAACTTTCACCGGATTAACGTACACCGGAAACAAAAAAACTTTAACAACATATAAACGCGATAAAAATAGAGAAAATGAAAAAAAAAAACAAAATAAATAAAATTTTATATAAAGGATTGTGATTAGCATTCAACAGCCAAAATTAACATACATAAGTAACTTAGTAAAATTAATACCTAATTTGCCTTTGGGAGATCATTATTAAAATCTCGTCATCTTTACCATTATGATAATCATATATCAGACATACGACACACACACACACACAATGCCACATCATATTACAACATCGACAACCTAACTACATGTCGCTTGTTTAAAAAAAAAAACAGAAGAAGAAAAAAAAATTGTTTTTTCTCTCTATAGTAATAATAATAATTTTATTAATATATTCATGGGGATTTTTTTAAAGAACATCAATCTACATAATGGGTGGTGGTGAGGCCTGTGCTTTTTTTTTTTTTTTTTTTTTTTTTTTGTCTGCTTTGTATGGATTTAACAAAAAAATTTTTTTTTTTTTCTTTACGCCGTTTATTACAATGTAAATATATAAACATTATCGCGTACATTACATTACATAACGTTATGTTATGTTACGTTACGTTAAATGTCACACCCACTGATGAGCTTTATTATTATTATTATTATTATTATTATTATCATTCTACCACACATTATATGAATAAAATTGAAAAGGATTTATTTCTCATTTTCGCATATTTAATTCGTTAGCTAAAGCTGTATTATCCTGGAATTCAGGCTTTAAACCCTACTGAAAGCAGATAGTTTTATTAAAACACTTGTTACACGAAACTTTAATCAAAAAAAAAATCATTAAACCATTTAATAGATTAACTAAAGAAAAGTTTTGTTAAACAAAAAAAAAAAAAAAAAAATACATAAAGCTCCGATATTATCGATAAATTCTTTTGAAATTGATATTGATGTTAGTTTGCTTTACTTTACTTTACTTTACTTTACTGAACTCAACTAAACACCAAAAATAAATAAATAAACTTTATTTTTACCAGAGACAAAAAAAAAAAAAGTACGAAAAGTACATAAAACAAATTTATTTATTATTAGATAATTTGACCATGAATTAAAAAAATTGACAACAAAACAAATAAGTCAAACGATACTTAAACTTTTGTGCTTTTTTAGTTTTACTTTACTTTCTGTTTTGATTATTAAAGAGTAAAAGTTGTTTCACTTCTAATTACCCTGATTATCTTAATCGAAGATCTTTGTTAATCCATTTATGTCCTTAGCTACCTTAAAGCTTAATTGCAAGAACAAAAACAAAAAAAAAATGCAAGGTTTTCCAGTGTCCACAGCAAAACACAACTGAGTTACATTTTTTTTTGTAATAGAAAAAGAATAAAAAAATTTTCTATTTGGGTTTTGAGGTCTTTAACGTAGGGAATTTTTTTTTTTTTCTTTAAAATAAATAATAAGGCGTCTCCATAGCACTTCAGTAAATTTTACTTTAAAAAAAAATTATTTTCTCATTTCTGCTGTAGTAGAGACGTAAATAAACTGCAAAACAAACAAACCCATATGTTATAAAAAATATCATATGCTGTGTGTTTGTATATAAATAATATATATAACATGCATTTTACATTACCATTAACGTATAGATAAATATAATCATAATATATGTGTATGTAGATTATGATTATTATTATTATTATTAAAGTTTAAAACATGAAAAAAAAAAGAAAAAAGAAACATTTTTGGCTTTGCATGGCAGCCAAAGTACAAGAAAACTGAAAGAATATCAAAAGAATAATTTTACGCTTTTTGAATATTAAAAACGATGATTTTACAGTGAAGAGAAAAAAAATAGCTTACAGTGTTTGGTTATGGTTTAAAAGAAATAATAGGGGAAACGTTAAATGATGACTTGTGGATGACAATAAATGTTTCGTAAAGCATATGTTAACACCGGCGTATTGTATGCAGTGAAACAGGTATGGATTCTAATTGATTTTTATTATTATTTATCTACCTGTAATCGATGTACACAGACTGCAAATTAAATTCAAAGCACAAACAAATCATAATTAATGAGATTTATGCTTTTTTTTTGTTTGTTTTTTATTTTTATTTTTAGTTAACAGACTGGGCTTTCAATATTTTTTTTTTCTCTCTCTCTCTGCTGTTTTTATAATCAAAAATCAATAAGTTTTGTGATGTTGGTGAAGGTGGACTGTTACATGTTTTCCAATAAAGCTTTTAGTGATAATGACACAAATACAATCCATCAGCAGTCGGTTTAATAGAGAAAACTTATGAATTCTCATTAATTAATCCCCCAAAAATGCAATTTTCATTATCAATGGCTTAATTAAAAATAAATTTATTTTTTTTTGTATTTGCTTTTTGATTAATAATGATGACGGTCGTTGAAAAGCTTAAAAAATTTTTTTTCCCCCAATTAAAAATCAAATTTGTTTTTACTTGAAAAAAAAAAATAAATTCGTTTGAAATGCCAAAGTACAGTGTGGGCTTTGTCTATCAGAAAAATCTCTTACCGGGAGAGACTAGAATTAATTTTGGAATTAGAATCAGAAGACACAGCACAGGTGGTTGATTTTTATCAGTAAATTGTTGTGATAATAAAGGAGCTTTTCCTGGTAGTAACAAAATAAAAATACAAAAAACGCGAAAACACAGAAACAGAAAAACTTTTTAGACGTCTTAACAAGATTTTTTTTTGTGTGTTTAAGGGATGCGTTCAATCCATATATTTTCGATGTAGAAAATTAATTTCACTGATAAAAGAAAGCAAAAAATTTTATTGTTTGCGGTTGTGGCTACAATTGGAAAGTTTCTGACTTTTTTTTTTATTGCTTTTGCGAAAGTTTTTTTTTTTTGTTGTATTTGTTTTCCGTTGACAATTCATTCTCAATCCTATGGTATTTGTGTTGCCAGTTTTTATGTATGAATTATAACCAAAAGTTAATAACGACGATAATAAATTTGATTCAGTAGTTTCATCATGGAAGATGTTGGTCTTTTGTGTGGTTTTTTAAAGGGAATTAATTCGCAGTTGGTAATACGATGTAACGATAAGCAGATAAGCAATTAGCAACATTTCTAGCTTACCCAGTGCTACTACAGATTGATTGAAAATGCAGAAACAACACCAGCGATAATCAGTGTAAGAAAACAATACAAAAACAAATTGATGATACAAAACGAACGTGACTCACCCAGCTCAATGTTGATACAACAGCATTTTCTAAACAAACACAACGTAAGAGAAAAACCTTTTTCTTTTTTTTCTCCAGTAATTTAATTTTCTTTAAAAGAAAAACAAATCACACAAATCAAAATGTGACGCAACGAAAATTATAGCAAAAAAAAAAATCGAAAAAAATTCCCAATGTGTCCCAAACAAACATTCTAATGTTAATACAATCAAGTAACACATGTCTAACGAAATCTCTAGTCTTAACACATTTCCCAACAAACACAAATCCTACAAGCACTCAGCACAATAACAAAGCAATTTCCACTGTATTCAGTTATCGATTCTTGTAAAGATTTCGCACCATGTGTGCCGAATATGTCATCAGTTTAATGAAAGCAAAAAAAAAAAACCGTCTGGCTGTGAAAAGAATTTTCCGAAGTGAAATAGTTAATAAAAAAAAAAATAAATAAACATAAAAGGAAAAGACTTTTGTTGAAAGAGTCATCCGATTATGTAAACGATAACCCAAAACTCAACAAATTCATTAAAGTGTTGGTTAATTACTATAAAAAAATGAAAACTGAGTGAAAACTCCTGAAACAAATTGTAGAAAACTAGTCTACCTGCCGGCGCACAAAAACATTTATTTTCTTTTAACAATTTCTAACGATAATAAATTCATTGGAAATTTCTCTTTAATATTTTCTTTTTTCATTAATAATAATGATAATGATAATAATGATAAATATTTTCCTTTAAAGCAATTCAATTAAATGTTAATGAAGGTAACACGTAACACGTAAACATGCAAAATTGTTCAGTTATTACATTTCTATTTTATCGTTGTTAATAAAAACGTTTCATTATTGGTTGTTATTATTATTATTATTATCATTATAATAACAATGTATTTTTTTTTTTTATATATATTTTATTATAAATAATAGTTAAAGCAACCCCTTAAATATTACTAAAATAAAACCGAAATTATTAAAGAAAATGAAAATAATAAAGAATTTACATCGCTGTATCTAAATTTTATATTGTTTTCGTTTTAAATAATTGATTATTATTCGTAAATAAATAGGAAGTAAATCCATTAACACTTTAATTAATTAATAAATAATAAAAAAATAAAAACCCACCAATGTGTGAAAAATAATTAAAATATCACGGTTACAACATATAGAAAAATCTACTTGGTTATAATTCGTTACGATGACATATTTAATGCATTTTCCCCCCATCATTGTTTGCTTTCTTTTATTAATTAAATTTTTTATTTCATTTTATTGCATAATTAAATATTAAAAATAGATTTTTCTCCTATTTTCTTAGTGACAAATCTTTGTTGGTATTTAAATATACAGCGGATAAAATCGTTGTTAAAAAATAATTGTTCAGTTTGATTTTTAAATGCATTCGGTTGTGCGTGGTGATTTTTAATTAAATTTAATTTTGTGCTTTAAAGTGTAGTGCAGTGAATATAATACTAAAAATAGACAAGGTTTTATAAACGTAATACCATAACAAAGCTTATTATTATAATTTCTGTTTTACTTTACATTTTATTTTTAATTTTTTTTGTGTGTGTGTAATCTAATTGTAAGTATAGCATAAATGTAACTAATTTATCGGTTATTTAATGTAAAATCTATTAAAATATTTATGTATCAGCATTATGGTTACGTTCAATCAGTTTTTCGTTTTTTTTTTTAAAATAATTTTCCTGGTTAAAATCCATTAACATGATAAATAAGATAACAAAAACAGTTCAATAGATTACAGAAAATTGGTTTTTGGTTGGCTGTGTTATTATATTTAGTCTATTGTTAGGCGAAATAAATTATAAAAAAAATTTTGGTACGAGGTTATTTATGGATTTATGGATTTTTTTTCTCTTCTTCTGATTCATCAAGGAGTTAATTAACTGAATGAAGGTAATTTTTGTGGTGCTTTTTTTTTCTTATACATTTCGGAAGCGAATTATAATTATAATAAAAGCTTAAACACCTTGAATGAGCTTTCTAAGGGAAAATGATTGATAAAATTAGCTAAAAAAAAAAAAAATTATATTTTTCTATTGTTATTCAACTTGATTAATTCAACACCTAATGCGTTTTTCGTTTATTTAATAACAAAATCGTTAAATATAAATACGATTTGTCAAAAATGTGAAGAAAAAAAAACAGCTAAACAATAGCATGGTAGAGTTAATAAATGTGTATCGAGTTAATATAGACATAAAACGTTGGAATTATAATAATAATAATAATAATAATAATAATGAAATCACCGTACCTACCATCCCTACCAATCCTACCAACAATAACAAATGAAAATTCTATTCAACATTGGAAAAACGGAAATGATAAATAGACGAAAAGAAACCACGTTAAAATACACGTGATAGAAAATATAAAAATTCGTATACAACACACAAATCTAATTATCTAATCAATAAAATATGCGAAATACAATTGTAAAACAGAAAAGAATAAAAAAAATGACACACATACACAGTGTGTACAGGATTTATTATTATTATTATTATTATTATTATTATTACGTTTCCTTGTGCATTTAATAATTGTTCAAATAATTTATTTCTTTACCAAAGTAACCCAGGAATTGACACCCTTCTGACGAAAAAGAAAACTTTTTTTATTCAATTGCTAGAATATTGAACACAGATTACTGATAACAATGTGAAAATTCTGTACAGTTTTTTTTTTTTTGTATTTTAATTTGTATTAAAGCAAGCTTTAAGCAGCTTTATCTGTTTTTGTAAAAAAAAAAAATTGTTTTTTTTTAAAATTAAACCAAAGCATTTAACAATGCAATAAATATCAGCAAATTTATTGCGGTATTTTAACGATTGCATAACTTTTATTGTTCATAAATCGTAAATACTCTCGATAGATAATAATTTTCTAGTTATTTTTAGTTGGGCGGGGAGTAGTGTTTTTTTTTTTCTTTTTCTTTTTCATCCACTCCCTGCATTTGGTTTGTTATTACAGCCTGGAACATTCGTGGAAATTCATTGACTTTTGTTGTACGAAAAATTGAAAATATTTTTTAATTTAAATTAATATTTGTGTCTTTGTTGTTCAATTATTACCACTAATTACCCCACCAGCACCACCAGATTTTTTAATCACAAAATTTTTACACCACCCACAAACACTACACAAATCCATAAATATATCGTCTGTCTACAAAGGTGTGCTTTCAATACGTAAATAACTATTTAACGACATGATTAAAGCCAAGCACGCATAGCATTATTAACAAAACCGTAAAAAAAAAAATAGAAAAAACTTTTTTAAAATAGGGGAGACCGTTTCGCAAATAAACAAACATACAAACAAACAAACAAAGAAAGAAAAAAAGAAGTAGCTTTTATTGCTCAATTTTCTATAAAACAAAAACTCCTCTTGAAAATGCTTTATTCTTACCCCAGAAGCACACACTGTGCGTTTTATAGCATACGAAAAAAAAGAAAGAAAGCTTTTCTCCTGTAGTGTTATTATGAAAACTGTGAAACATAACGAATAAAAGCTTTGCCTTTTCACTTAAACACGCATTCTGAATGTTCTGAAAAAGGCTAAAAAAAAACCCCAACGATTTAGCGAATAAAAACAACAAAAAAAGGCGAAAATGATTTTCTTCGGATGATTAATGAATTTTTTTTTTGTCTATTGAAAAGTAAATTTTTTTTTTGTAACAGAAGGTGTTTAAAAGCTTCTCTTATAATTAAAGATTAAAGGTGAAATAAAGCTTTGTTTATAACTGAGTAGAAAATTATTTTTATAGTTAATGGATAGCGTTGATACGTTGATACGATGCTTGGCTTATGTTGTGACATAGTTGTAAAATGTCTAATATAAGGGTGGTATATTCTGCGGTAATGTTTGTAGAAATATTGTTTAAATTGCACACAATAATTGTACCCATTGTACATAGAAATGGAAATAAGTTTTCTTCTATTTTTTTTTTGTTGTGTTACAGTGCTTACAAAATTAAAATACTTTAATTATATGCTTGTGCGGTTTTTCTATATATATATATATATATATATGCGGTTACACTGTATACACATCTATAGTTTAATTAAACTTATTTAAGTTTTATCATACGACAAAATTTGTATTTCTTCTTCAACAAAACAAAACTGAATACAGAACAGAACAGAACACATTTGTCTTCCAAACAAATTGACGGTAAATAAAACTAAACAAAACGGCAAACCGGGTCTTCGCAGATCTTCGGAACATCAAAAATATTAACGGAAAAAAACTAAACCTCTGGCCAAAATCAATTTGAAAAATATGCGAAAAATAAATCAACAAAAAGTGAAAGTAAATACATAAAGTACCGGAAACGCTTAAGTATATTAATGCTTCCGTTTTGTATTTTTTTATTTATTTTACCTTTGCCATTTTCTTTTGTTTTATTATCTAGAAAAATCACACAATATACAAAGTAATTAAATATTTTTTTCTTTTCTTTCTTTCATTTCTCTCACTCTGTATCCGGTTTGTTATTAATAAAAATTTTTTTTTTTTTTTTTAAATTCCACTGTGTGCAACAAGCCAGTACAGTAGAAAACAGCGTTTTGTAGTTTTCTGTTTGTTTAGCTTAATAATAATAATAAAAAAAGAAACTTTTTGCGGTTCATCATCACGTTTATAAAAATTAAAAGCTTTAAATAAAAGTTCAATCACCGATTAAAGTTTTATTCTCTTGGAAAACAGAAGCAGAAAGAAAAAAACTTTTTTTTTTACTTTGTTCTCCTATTAATAAATTTAGCTTTTATTGAATTATATTTGTGTCTCTTTATACAGAGCTTTTGTGTGTGTGTTTTCGTTTTTTTTGTTATTATTATTATTCTATGTCTTGCTTAATCGTATTAATTTGTGTGCACGTGAGTAATACTTAGTAAAATGGTCACGTTTGTTGTTAATTAAATCTAATGACACAAAAAAAGTTTTTTTTTTTATTTTTTACTTTCTGTTCTTACTTTTATTGCAAAAAAAAAAAAAAAGAAGACATTCGAGTTGGAAAACGTACCGGCAAACGTTTTTTTATTTTTTTTTTGTATTTCTGTTATTAATAATAGGAAATAAACTTAGTTGACTAATAAAAAGTTTAAATGTGCACAATGCACAAATCATACTGGCAAAAAAAAAAAGAGTAAAAAATACGATTTAATTATCAGAGAGTCTGTGACTGAGATACAAAATTGTTTAAAAAGCAGTAAATTAGGCTTATAATTAAAGTAAAGCTTTGCTTTCTTAAAAAATCTAACCTTTACTACCCCAAAAAAACCACCTTCAACACCCACCAACTTGAATTAATTTCTAAAACGAAACGAAAACGTGAAAAAAAAAAAAAATTCATCGAAAATCCATTACACCGAAAAATATTTGGTCAAGTTTCGTCCAGATGGGGATTTTTTTTGTCCTTTCCCATAACAAAACACCCAAAAATATATCATAAAAAAAAAAAATTCGTTTTGTACGTGTTTTCTATTTCCCTAAAGAATTTCCTTCATCATTTCTTAGCTTGTTGGCTCTCGTTATAAATGACGTACGATCTGGTGAACGACTAGTGGACAGAAAAATATTTGTTTTCCAGTTTGTTTGCTACTCCTTGTTTGTCGTTTTATTATTATTATTATTAAAAAGAAAGAAAATACAAACAAACATATATTGGATCTCGATAACAAAAAATTTTATCAAAAAAAAAAAGAAAATCTAAAAGCACAAACAGAAAGTAAACAAAATGCGAGAAGGAACAAAAAAAAATTAATTATTAAAAAAAGCTTCATTTTTGTGCTTTGATTGACTTGAAAATTAAATCCTTAAATTATTTACAAATAATTTTGTAAAAGAAAAAATAAAGTTTTGATAAACAAGTTTAATTAGAAACTAATACGAAAAAGTTTTTCTGTATTAATAAAACTGAGCTTTGCAAGTTGGATGCAACTACAAACAAAGTTGATTAAATTTTCCTTTTTTTTTCTATTTTTATTATTAATTGAAAATAAAAATCCCCATAAATCGTGATTTAATTATTTATTTACTATATGGAAAATTGTTTTTTTTTTTTTTTAAATTAATTAATTATTTTTTCAGAATGTGTACAGGTAAGTGGGTAGAAATTTCCACTTAACTTCCAATCAAATATTTCACGTTACTACGTAACAAATCACCTAGAAAAATCCATTAAGCCAATCAATAAATCTGGATGTTTATCAAAAGTAAATAAAAAGAAATTAAATAACCGAAAGTTTTCTGTGTGTGTGTAAAGCAGAGCTTTCTACATTTTTAAACATAAACAAAGTGCGAAAACAACGAAATTTTCATGCAACGAGAAAACTATTTTTGTAACCACTGGCTGCAGAAAATTGTGCAAAAAAAAAAAAAAAAATAATAAGGAAAGGCTAAGCAAAAAACTTTAATTAAATAAAAGCACACAAACAAATAAAAATATTCCTGCACTATATTTTGCAGTAATAAAACGAAAATCCACGAAAGAAAAAAGTTTTTTTTTTTTATTTTTACAAACAAAATGCTTTACGTTTAGTTTGCTTAAGTCACAAATTTAAAAAAGCTGTTTTATTTTTTTTTCTGTTTGTAATGATTATGGTTAACAAATATTTTATTACTTCCATCCAACTTCCACTTTTGCTGTTTACTGTTCCTTGTTCCTTTTACTTTATTAAATCATTTTTTTGTTGTTTCTGTTGTTCCTT
This sequence comes from Ptychoptera albimana, assembly GCA_961205885.1. Classification (NCBI taxonomy): domain Eukaryota; kingdom Metazoa; phylum Arthropoda; class Insecta; order Diptera; family Ptychopteridae; genus Ptychoptera; species Ptychoptera albimana. Next base: position 2,163,254 of record OY540803.1, read on the forward strand.
GTTGGCATTTTAATGGTAAAAGTTCTGCAATTTCTAAATGAAACAAATTATTTTTCAACTCTAACTTTCCCTTATTACACATCTTTTGTTTTTTTCATAATAATAATAATTATTATAATTACACACACACACGTATATATAAGATCGTTTGTTTTGATATATAGATAGAAAAGTTTTTCATCCGTATGCTCGTTTAATATTTAACGACTTTATAGCTTGCATGCGTCCCCTGTAACCCTTTTTTTTGTATTGTGTTAACGTGGTGGTGTTTTTCCTTTATCTTTATGATAAGATTTCTAATGGATAAAAGTCAAGTTAAGTCATTTTTTATTATTAGATGATACAATTCGTTTCTGTTAATGAAACTTATTACCAAATGACACCCACAATCATAACCGCAACAAGACTGTGTAGCAAAAACATTATCTATGTAAACCCGACGATAAATTTAATAAAATATAGAAAGAAAGGGTTGTTTTTAGTAGAATCCTTAAATTAATAAATTAATAAATAAATAATAATTTTGATTAATAAATAAGAAAAAGAAAACGACAACGAACAAGAAAAACCGTAAGAAAATTATCTTACAAACGCTTAGTCTTTTAATAATCGGATTAAATCGATATGGAAAACTATTCCCCAAACTATTATTAATTATCCCCTTTGCTTTTTCTTTTTTTTCCCTAATCATAAATAATTATTTATTCAAGTAGAATGTATCAATCATTTGTACAGAAATAGCTTTTAATCGTTTAAATAAATAAACAGAGAGATGTGAAAAGGAAAAAACTGGAAAAAATGAATAGAAATCAATCAAAAAGTTATTTTTTTTTTGTACACCGAAAATAATTTAAATAAGGGATGAAGAATATTTAATTAATTTTTATTTGTTTTTTTTTTGCTGAAACTATTTTGAGAATTCAATAAATTATTAATAAGGCGAAATTAATTTACTTTAACGAGGGTGATGTCTTTTGGTTTTTAGAGTTACTTAGAAAAGCACAAAAAAAAAAAAAATTGTTTTGCTGATAGGATTTTATTATTGATTTAGTTTAAAGGTAGAATCTTTGGGTGAGATTGTTGTTTTGTTTAATTTCTACCAATTTTTAAAGCTACATCCCTTAACAATTGTGAAATTTCAACAGAAATACCATTGAACAAGTGCCATGATTATAATTTCTGTGTTAACAAAATTGTGAATTCAATTTGTTTTAATTTTTTTATTTTTTTTGTATATGTGTGTGCCTGCTGAAAGCTTATCAATTTGCATTTAATACTAGAAATGGCTGGTAAATTGTTGATAAAAGCTTTATACAACAAAAAAAATTGTTTAATAAACAACAAACAGGATGTAACAGGTGAACAAAAATGTTTTGTTTTTTTTTTATGTTTGAATCCAATTTAAAGCTGCAAAATATTTTTTTATCTCTCATTGTTCCCGTTTATTGTTAGTCAGGACTATTTTGTGGGTGGTGTCACACTTGCTATACTAAGACAGAATTGAATAAATCAACAAAAAAAAATTATTAAATTATTTAACACGAAAAAAAAAAAAAAAGTGAACTAATGACAACATTGGACACCAATTTATCATTGGAACGGATGAATATTTGTTAATAAATTAAATTTTGTTAAATGAAAAAAAACAACAAATAAGGGGGATGATAAATCGTTTATAACGTTATGACTAATGATGATCTTTATGAAGATGTATTGTTCGTCTGTTTCTTAAAAAAAAAAAAAACTGTATTTGTCTTAAATGTTAGCTAATTAATTCTTGATTGAAGGACGTCAAAAGCTACGACTCTTCCACGTTAAAATAAAATTTAATTATTTGTCAACCGGAAAACGAAACTCTAACCTTTGCTCTCATGTGGATTTAATATTTAATCAACGGTCGCAATCTCATTGTTTGTTGATTCATCAATAAAATAGTAATGAAAATTCACTATTTCCCTGCAGCTAGAAAAGTCCTGAAACCCTCTGAAAGTAAAACATTATTTTTTTTTTGTTATTAATAAACCGAAAAATTTTCTTTACTTAATTAATTAAATTTAAAAACGAAAAAAAAAAATGAATTTTGTTTTCATTCAGTTTAATAATCGAATGATGTGTAAAAAAAAAAAGAAAAAAGGGAAAATTTATTCAGAATTTTTGATTATTCAAAATACCAATGATATCCAATTGATCCTACATTTATTCAGAATTTTTTTTTTTTTTTTATACAGAAATGTACAGAATTCAATACGCATTTTTATTTTATTTTTTTTTTTCTATCCATCGTAGACGATTCTCTTTCTTTATCAATATAGAAAAAAAAAGAATTTTTTTTTTTATGACGACAACCGAATAATAAAGTTATAAAAGTAGGAGAAAGTAGCTACGACGAGTAGAAATTTCTACTCTAGAGATTCCATTCTATTCGTTTCTGTTTTTTTTTTTTTTTTTTTTCATTTTCATTTTGCTTCTAACATTCATTTTAGCAATAGGGTGCGATTGGTAATAAATTCAAGTAATATTTCATAAATAATACAAAAAATCGTTGGAATCATCGATGAGGTAGATATAAGAGGTTTGATTTTTGAACCGCAAAATAGATTAAAGCCCGCAATAATAACAAAACTTTTTTTGATGAATTAACGAAGGACTAATAAAACAGCTTTTTCAGCAAGGTTGCACTTTTTTTCCATTTTTTTTTTGTTGTTTAGGGGTGTAAATTGCATTCATTGGTGAATTCAATTTCGCTGTTCACTTGCTTCTAATGATAAATTTTTTTTTTCTGTTGAAATTCCAAAACCACGATGATGATTTATTGGTTTTTTGTACTACGTACCGTTTGACCTTTTCGTGGTTATTGCTTGGTAAGCAATTTTCCGTTTATTAATTAATTTTTTAAAGAAATATTTTATGTAATTCCCTGATGTATTTATGTCAGAAGTTTAATTTTAATGAAAATCTGCATTCTTATGAAATTTTTTCTCTCCATTGTACAAAACATTGCCCATATTTTCGTTATCAATACGAATCAGTTTCGATAATGAAAACACTGTACGTGCCATGATGTGTCTATGGTTTTTGATCACGGCGGAACACACCCTAAAATCAATGTAAATGGAAATCTAAAGCAAATAATTAATCACGTAGTGAATCTTTAATAACAAACAAAAAAAAAATAATAATAATAAAAGGCGAACAACAACAACAGTAACAACCGAAAAGAAAAAAACGTCACATTTGACAAATCTGCTTAATTTTAATGAACTAAAAAACTGATGATGCTCAAATACCACAAACCTATTGACAGAAAATTACATTAGAAAGCATACGCCAAAGAGAACTTTATGATCTCTCAGATCGAAGGAAAAAATTTAAAAGTTGAAACAATGGGCAGGAATAACAACTGTTTTCTACTTGTTATTTCTTTCGTTCTCTCTCTCTGTGTGTGTATCAACGTGAATATTTTTTAATATATTTCCAAGGATGTGTGCTTTCAACTTATGTTATATTAACAAGACGCGACAAACATATAGGAAGCAACAAACAGCATATGGAATTGACAAGTTTTGTTTATTTTGAATACAAAAAAAAAAAAAAAATGTTTTTCTATTGCTATTTCTAAAGGACTTTACCAGGATAAAAAATGAAAGAATGTTACGTTATGAAAATTCTATATAAAAAAAAAAAAATAATTTTTTTTTTTTCAAGTTATTACCAAGAATCGTTAGCAGCAGGAATAAAAAATACGCAAATTGTTTGTCCTTTCAAAATAATTTTTTTTGTGTGTTAATTGAATTTTTAGTCCGTGTGTTAGCTACTTTAAGCACTTTGAACGCTTTTTATTTGTTGGTTTAAAATAATAGCAGAGTGGAGCTTTTTTTTTTATTCATTGCCTTTGTAAGTAATAAGTGCACTAGAAAAGTAATGATTGTTGTAGCAATACAGGCGAATTTTTTTTATTCATAAAATTTTTTTTTTTTTTCTACTTTGTTTTTTTAAGGTTTTTAATGATTTTCCGTAATTTTTATTACTTTAAGGAACAATAATTAATCAGAAACGATTTAAAAACCACTAAAAAAAACATTCAACAGCAGGGCAAAAAACTTATCGCATCCCCTTGTTAAGTCTTCTTTTTTTTTGTTAAACAAAATAAACCGAAAGTAAGTATACAGAAAGCTTTTGTCATTTAAATCGCGTGTCACAAATATAACGTATGGATGAATAAAATGTATTGGAAAAAGAAAAACCAATAAAATGTTTGATACAGCAGAAGAAGCAGAATAAAAGGAATGAGAAATAAAAAAAAAAAAAAAAAAAAAGAATTCCTTTAAGCTTATAGCGAAAAGTACACGAGGTAATATAAATGTTATGCAAAAGTAAAAATTCTTTCCTCCTTTTTTTAAATATATTTTCATGTACATTTATAGCTAGAGTTTATAAGCGATATATTTCGCTAAATTGTTAAAAGTGGTTTGTTACGTTTCGCCTTTTTTTTTTTACCATTTTCTATTCCACTGTATCCACTGTGCTCCATCCAACATATTTGTTTTGTTGCAACACAGCAGTACAAACAACTTGTTGAGTAAAACAGTTTACATTCCCTTTACAATAAATGATTATTAAAAAAAATGCAAAAAATACAAAAAGCTTCGAATCAATCAGCTTTTTTTAATATAAAAATATTAATAATGAAGAAATAAAAAAATTTCTTTCTTAAAATAGAAAAAAAAAAAAATCGACTTTGATCGTTCAATAAAAGGGAGGAAAATGAATTTTCTTTTTCGATTTAAAAATATTTTTTCTATTATAAATAAGAAGAAGAAGAAGAAAAAAAAAATAAGGAGGAATTGATTTTCCATATATCGGTGGAAGTAAAATAGAAGTAAAAAAAAAAACTGGGCGGAATAAAAATCTGTAACCGAAAATAAAACACGAGAAATAGAAATCATGTTGATGGGTTTATTTTTTTTTTCCTGTTATCATTTTACATCCACAAAACACAGTTGATAGTAAGATAAAAACAATTTTAAAGACACAAAACACGCTTTAACCACTTTGTGTTTAAATTTTTGCATGTGTAAAAGGTATAAACGGAGCGGAGAGGTTAGGTAAAACGTAGCAAAAACAAAAAAAAACCTTCTGTTGTCGTTGAATTCGTAGTTTTTTTCCAGCATACCTAAAAATAGATGAAGAAAATCATTTACCATCTTTGTCGTTTAGATGAATATATTTTTGGGCATACCATGAACTGAACATGCATTCTTTGTTTTTTTAAAAGCGGAAATACATTTTTCGAACAAACAGTGAAAATTCACAGTAGCAGCAGCAGAAGCAGAAGCAGCACAACAAACCCATGAATCTTTCGACACACAAACACACGCAAAGCATAAAAGGTTTGCATAAATTTTAATAGCGATAAGAATTTATTCCTTTTGGTTATCTAGCTTTAACCACTTTACGTTTTCTGTATTATTTTTTGTTTGTTATGTCTAAAAAAAAAAAAATCCCCTTTAGCTAAGACGATACGAGTGTACAGAAATAATTCGAACATGATCTTAATCGATGGATATTTGTTGGGCTCTACCAAAGTTCAATAATCCTATAGTTAAAAGCTGCATTCTTTCTCTAAAGCACCCTTTAAAGTGTTTATACACAACAACAACACAGATCATTTAAATAATTGATTTATTAGCATAATGCGCCAGTATTAAAAAAGCGTTTCTTAGAAAAACTTTTCTTTCTTTTTTTTTCTTTTGGCAAAAAAAAACTTTCTTACACCGAAGTCTACACAAATTTAATTACAATAAAATTACCATTAATAACATTTTATAACAGAAACTTACTCGCCTAATCTCGCCTGTTATTATTAAAAGCTCAAAAAAATATAATTAATTTAATTTAAGCAAATTTATGTCTTTTCTGTCTCCTCTCATTCCGCATTTAATTCCACAATGCAATCAACAAGTTAATGATATTTTCCATTAGATGTGACACATTTTTCATTTACTTAGACTTCATACAGCTTGTTATGCTTTATAAACTGGAGTGCATATGACATAAAATTGATTAAGTGTCATCACAGTTTATAAACATTTTTATTTTGCGTTTAAATAACGTAATTTCTGAATATCGGAGCGTCGATTGCAATTCAACAGGAAAATGAATGCTTTGAAATAAAAAAATTAAATTAAATGCGATAAAACAGTTATCAACCAATCAGGATATTAGCAAAATGAAAAATCCTGTCAACCAATCAAATGTTATCAGAATCGTAACACTTTACGTTAACCGTTTCCTATTGGCTGAACAAATTTTGTTCAAACACAAAACGCCTGAATAATTCAAAAACTAATTTCGTTAATGTAAATAAAAAAATATTTTATGGAAAATTAATTTCTTCGACAACAACTTCGAAGGTTGATTTAGCTAAATCAAATATTTGCCGAGAGTTTAAATTTTTTTTTTTATATTTTGTAATTAAATCCTTTAAACAGGATACAGTAGCTTCAGCTGAATTATTTTTTGTTTAATGAGTTCTAGATAAGAATTTAATATTTAATTATGACCATCCATCCATCCATCCATCATTAGACGTTTCTGAATTTTTGTCAAGCGGAAAACAAAGTCTTAAAAATTATTATTTCCTGTGGACAGTCAATGTTAATTAATTGTGATTTCTTATTCCCATATTTAATTTATTTTTCCATCATGCTTGTTCCATTCCCTAGGTGATTTAAATTTACAAATATTTTTTTTTTTTTATGTTTCGTACAGCAAATACCTGCTGTTAACCAATGATTTTAATATTTTCAGTAATCGTTAGCCTATCATCAATAATTAATTAAATTTTTTTATTTACATAGACAATGACGGAATTTTTCCATCTACATATGAATCCGTCCACCCATTTTCCACTTGAAAATCAAATTACTTGTGGAAATAAATCTTCGTTTTTTTTTCATTCTCTCTCTCTCTCTCTCTCTCTCTCTCTCTCTCGTTAAAAATATAAAATGGAAAAACAAAAGCTTTAAGCGAAAATAATAAGAAAGAAAAAAAATAAAATTTTTTATTATGAAAGACGACATAAAGTTAAGCTGGTGAGGAGTAAGACAAAAGTCTCTTAAATTGTGCTACGCGAACGCGTTATTATTATTTTTTTTTTTTTTGATTGTTGATTCTACTTGTTGTTAAGTTTTTCGTGAAGGCAACAGTGAAACACCACAGCCCCATCATTCTACCGGGTAATAATAATTCATAACATTAGACTGTTGGCTGTAAATAGCATTTGAAAAAAAAAAAACTGTGAATATGTATGTTAGGAAAAGCTCATATATGAATGTTTGTCGTTTGGCTTCGAAGAATAGAAGAGGAAGGAAAATAAAAAATATTTCTTCTAGTAAATGAGGACAGCTACGGGAATATCAAAGAGCAATTTTACGCTTTTTGAATATTAAAATATGGTTTAAAAAAAAAAAATGTTTGTAAATATGTTTGTACTACGTAGAAATTATGGTTGTGCGTTTTTATTAGAAATACACACACACAAAACAAAAATAAAAAAAAAACCAGCAGAAGCTCTAGAAGAGAAGCAAAGCAAAGCAAAGCAAAGCAAAGCAAAGCAAAGCAAAGCAAAGCAAAGCAAAGCAACCTTAAAAGAAGGCAAAAAAAAAAAAAAAGATTAGAAATAACGACAGTGGAAAATAATATAAAGTGTGCGGTTAACCCAAAAGTTCTTATAAAAATAATTGGGTGTTTTTTTTTCGAAGCTTTTTTTATTATTATTTTCTCGCTTAATATCATATAAATTCTATTATAACTTGTGTACAAAATATACAGCCGCCACCCACCAACCCTAATAACACATCTGACTTAGATTTGATTTAAGCTTAGCGTAAAAAAATTCGTTTTTTTTATCTTGCATCAATAATTTTAAGTGTTTAGTGCTTTTCTTCGTTGTTAAAAGCACACTTTTTTGTTTGAGAAAAACTAGTACACAGAAGCAGCATTTTTTAAGCATACAAAAAAAAATCTTCGCAAACGAGCTTTTAATTTATATCCAAAGAAAAAAGAAAAAAACATTTTTTTTTTATTTTGTTCAATAAAACGGATGACAGAAAATTAAATGATTGGATTAAGCTTTAAAAGCGTTTTGGCCTTTTGCCAGAAAAAAATTTATTTAAAAATGAATTAGGTCAACCCGTAACAGAATTTTTTTTTTTGTTTCGTTTTTTGTGGAATTTATAAATAAATATCAGGCGGCACGAGGAATAATAAACTGTTTTAAAGACACGGATTAAAAATTGTTAAGTCGATTTGATTTAATTGAAGCTTTTTTTAATTAAGAATTGATGTGGAGAAGACTTTGCCATTGGTTCTAAGGGCAAAAATAAATTTAAAAGTTTTTATGGGTAGACAATTAGTTAATTAAAGGTTTGGTTTTATGTTCGTTGGTTGTTTTATAAGGAGTTTAACCACCTGAAACATCACACCGATGCTGGCCAATTTTGATTTTCTAAAGCAAAACGAAAAAATTGATTTTATCCCGGCAAATGCATTTTTAATGTTTGAAAAAGGTTAATAAAAAAAAGCACGACATATGTGGAATTTTAAAATTATGTTAAACATGTGGGGAATACCCTTTTGCACCTTCATCAGGGTGCCAGGTGAATTCCAACAATTTTTGATTAGAAAACAATCCATCTGCTATCAGTATTCTAAAAGCTTTAAACAATGAGCTGAATTCAGCATAATTACTTCTTCTTCAATTTTGCTATAGAATCTTAAAATCTATTCATGGCGATAACGATGAATGCAGAATTCCCTCACCGCTTAGGCATTCAAATTATTTAATTAATTCAATAAAAAAAAAAAAAATCAATAAAACTGCTGCAATCAAAGAATTTTTTCTTGCTTCTTCTTATTAATTAAATTTTTGCATCAGTTCTCTATTTATTATTGGAAAAGATAGAAGAAGATGAAGATGCAGAAAAAAAGTTTTTATTTTTGTTAAACAAAGGAACCCAAGATTCTTTTCTATTGCCAATGTGCGGTTTTGTCTTAAAATGCAAAACAAAAATCCTTTGCATTTTCACAAAAACATTCCGAAATAACTGAATTGGGTGGGTTGGGCGTACGTTTTTTTTTGGTGAACGCCAAAACAAAATGCAATTTTTTCACTTCTTCTTCTGGTTTTGCTTTGATTTGAATGGGAAAAATTTAATTATTTTCTACTTTGGGTTAAAAGAAAACATTTTTTTGTACAGGGTGTTTTGAGTAATTTAAAATGCAAAAAAAAAAAAAAATTGTACCTGAGTTATTTTCACTTCAGGATTTTTTGTTTTATTTTCCTTTTAATGGAAAGCTTTAAAAAAAAAAAATAAATGAAAAAATTGTTTAAATCAATTTTCAACACGTAACACCGCATCGCTATTTAAATTCAAGATTAGATGCTGCGTAAGATTATGGTAAATTAGATGAATGGAAATTTGTTTGCTTCTTGCGTTCTTGCGATATCAAATGTTACAGATAGATATAAATGCTGTGATACGTTACAGAGCAGCCAGCACAGAAAAAATTTAATAATATTTTCTGTGTTTAAAAATCTCTCTTTCTATCTTGTTTGTCAAATCCAATTATTTGATACGCACGCAAACAGAAAAAAAAAATTGTTTTTTGAGATGAATTTTAAATGACAGTTGGCACACACAAAATTCAATGATTTGTGCTTGATTGTAGATTGTAAAAAAAATGCTGCTTCTAAAATATTTACAGGCATCATCGTAATGTTTATATAATCTTCATCTATTATGTAAATAATCATCGGGATTTTATTTATTATTTTTTTTTTTTTTTGACATCCAAACCACAATAAGTCAGAAAATGATCTTTTTGTACAGACGACAGCGTAAAGTTTATTGACAATGAATTATCTATGGCATTTGAACACATTCTACGCATACACAATTATTTTTTTTCGTTTTACTATCAATACTCCCTTTAAATTACTTTACAAATAAATAATTTAATTAATTTATGTTACGGGATAAAACTTCGCGGATAAAACTGCTTCAATAACCAGAATAATTTTTTTTTTTTGGTTGCATCGTATTGGTCGAAAGTACTGCACAGTAATGTCTCGTGTGCTTTTAAATGAATTTTACTTTTATTTACCTTTAGCTCGATTTAAATAATAAGAAAAGTTTACTGAAAAATAAAAAATTGCTGAAGAAGATAAGAGATAGAAATAAAAGTAAAAAACCAACCATAATTACCTGTTAGTGAACTTTAATCTTCTACACTTGTTAAACACAAGATCTATGATGATTTTTTTTTTGTTATATATTCACATGGTACAATCCGGTATGGTGTTTCGTGGTTATACAACATTACTTTGGGTTATTTGTTAAGATTAAGTTAAAGATTGTTCCACAGTTCATTGCACCAACGAATAAGCAACGACTTTAAAGCAGAACGACAAACAAATAAAAAAAACTACAACAAACCAAGCTTTATCAAGGTGATTTACTATTTCGTTAAAGCTTTTACTATCTTTTATTAAACCATTTTTAAAATTATCTTAATTAAAGAATTATCCAAAAATAAATTAAAAAAAAAAATTCACCTAAATGTATACTACCTTTTGTCGTGTTCTATTGATATTATGCAAATTTATGCAAACAAAACGAGACATAAAATGTTTGATGATTAGATTTATATTTGATATTGTTGCTACCAAAAGGATTTTTAACAGGAATCACCAGAATTTACCAGTATTTTATATAGCAAAAAATAACACAATTTGTGCATGACGGAATTTAAGCTAATTGTTAAGCTAAGGGCTGTGGTTGGGTTAATTAAAAAAAACGTAAAATTCCTGCTGCATTCATTATAAACAGACCACTAAATACCACCAACAAATGGGTCAATTTTATTTCACTTTTTTTTTATTTTATAATAATACCGAGAGAAGCAAAATTTTTTTTTTCGTTGGTTTTTCGGGTTAATCGTCGGTTTTTTTACTTCTTCTGCTAATCTCACCACGATTTATTTACGTCGCGTATAAAATCAGTTAATTAACAGAAAATAATTTTTTTATTTATTTTTATTTTGCATCAATTTACCCTGGAGATAATTTCATTTTGAAAATAGCAGACGTTTTGCAGAGTTTATTACTCGAGTGAATTTTTTAAAATAAACATCAATGATGTAATGAGAATTTTCGCTGCATCAAATGAGTTTGATGACACCTGGGAATTATCGTTTTTAGCATATCGATAACGTAAAATTGTTTTATTTATTTTACCCCTCACCGTATTTATATGACTAAATGTTAATTAATTAATATTTCTGTTTGTTTCTTCTACGAAAACATTTACAAGTGTCATTCTTGTTACTTTACACTAAATAATTGTTTCCAATTTATCGCCGAAAAGTGAATATAACGCGTAAAGGTTAAAAATCAACAGAACTCCATTCAATCATGTCTCTATCATATATTCATCTAATTTATCTATTACTCAAACGTCACCATATGTTTGTTTTATTATTTCAAGCGAAACAATGTTTTTCCATAAATTTCATTAAATAAAAACAGTTGGGTATAGGAAATCTTTGGGTGAAAATCCCACCCAAAGGAAATTTATCAAAACTAATGTTTTGTTCCATGAATATTTACTATTTTCTAATTTTAAAATTAGCTAATAAATCATAAAAAAGAAAATTTTCTTTGGCTAGAAATTATTATTTACCACGTAAAGCTCTTTATTACAGCTTTTTTTTTATTATTTTTTTTTATTGTTGCTCGTATGGCTTAAGCAAGTTTAAGTTAATTTTAAGTTTTTTTTTTTTTTATGTTGGAAAACTAGAAAATGTTTGTTGAAAAACATAAATTTCTATCAGCTAGTGAACTTTTAGTGAATAAACAACTAGAGAAGAAGTGAGTGGGAGTGGGAGAGACATTAGAAAAAAAAAAATGAAAAGTTTTCCATATGTTCGGAAGTTTCCTAGTTAACTAGAAATGTGTATCATATGTTTTAATTAAGTTAAACAAATGGCAAGTGAAATAAGTTTTAATCGGTTATTTATTTTTTATTTTATTTGTATAAAATTCGAATTAAGTTTTGTAAAATAAATTCAATGGGGGTTTTAGTATCGGTTTGTGTATTTCACGTGAACTGTGTCTTTGTATACCGAAAAAGAATTTGTCTGGTATAAAACACCTTTCGGTGGTCAAGAAACAACAAAAATTTGCCACAAAACCGTTGACATAGTTGAAAAATAATTTTAAAGTGTAATGCTGAAAGCTTTACCAAGATTTTATCGCTTTTTATTTATCACCATCAACCAAAAGTGATTAAATGTCAAAAGATTTGTTGAAATCTTGTATTGGGTTAATTGCGTGGTTCGGTTATGGTCAGAATCGTTTACATTATGTCTCGCGTGTCACACATTTTTTATTTTTTTTTCTTTATCATCGTTTACGTGCCATTACGTGGTTTTTGTGGGGGGGGCGTAACACTGTTTCACATTTAAGTGTCGGTTATGTTTAAAAGTCGGTTGTTGCTGTTTTTAAAACTTTATCACCATTAATGGGTGCAACAAGTTTTTTTATCCACTGCTGTTGATCAAGTTATTTCCTATTGAATTAATTTATTTTGTGCTTTTATTCACAATAACACTGTGAATAACACACATTTTTTTGTATTAAGCTTTTGGTTTATTATCTCTTTACAGATTTACTGTGATGTTTTGATTTTTTTCACAAGGTCGAAAGCAGCTGTTTTATGACGAAAAATTATCTTTTCGAAAATACCACAGATAGATGATAGAATGAAGAGCTTTTTTCATTATAACCATCATAAATTATATGCATGAACGTTCGTATAGGTTTTATTTCAACCGTTTTGCATGCTTTTCATGTTGCTGTTCGTGTAGAAACGAAATAAAATAATAAGAAAGAAGGAAAAAAATATTTTATTTCTAGCTGAGAGAATTTATCGCTTTTTGCTTCTATTACGTTTTATAGACATTGAAAATGGGCTTATTAAGCTTTTTTTTGTTTATGTGACACAAAATTAAATTTTTCTTTTTTAGTTAAAAATCGAATAAAGCTTTTTTCGTTGTAGTTAATAAAAAAAAGAAAAATGTTTTTCGTCTTTTCTCTGTTTTTTTTCTTGATGGGTTGATTAGGTTAGTTTTAAGGGTGTAATGTGCGCATGTTTTAACAAAAGTCTCCTGTGTGTACCATGAGTCCCTATTAAGGGATTATAAATAATAATATTTGTTGACATTTGTTGCTGTACATCGTTGATGTCTCGATTGTAATTTAGACCGTGTTGGGTAGAGCAGAGAATAATAAAAAATTCCGATGAAAGGTAATCGAAAAATTTTCTTTTTTTTTTCTTTAGCATTTTTATTGGTATTTGCTAGCTCCTTGTAATATTATTATTTTTCAATTTAAAAGCTTTTCTGTTTATTTATTTCTTTAACAAAAAACAAATAAAAAAAATCGTCCTTTTCGGCAATATGTGACTTATTGCTGCCTCGTTGTTTTTGTTTGTTGACCCCTACAGAGCTTGAACAAGTCGCCTTTAACAGAAAATTTAATTTTTTTTTCGTTCTTTCTCTCTTACCCAGCAATGACTAAAGCAAATTTCTACTTTTATAAATAAATAAAATCATAAAATAAGTGATAGCAGCAGTACACGTTTCGTGGTTATTTATTTTTCACTGTTTGCTCCTTAAAAGCATTTTTAATTTATCATCTAAAGAGAATCACGTATTAAACATTAAATATAAAAGCATCATTTTATCACAATTGCAACAGAAATAACTTAAATAAGTTAAGTAAAAGAATAAAAAAAATGAAAATGAAAATAAAAATAAAAAGAAAGTAGCAACAGTTGTTACACTATGGTCGGGCTAACGACTGCAATAACTTTAATAAAACAGCAACAGCAGCAGCAGCAGTAGTAGAAAGCTCAATCGTATTTTATCCATCGATAAAACTTTAAACATCATAATAATAATAATAATAATAATAATAATAATAATAATAATAATAATAATACAGAAAAAAAAACCCATTAAACCTACACAAAAATTAATTCAGGTTTTTGTTAAAGGGAAACACACAAAAAAAAAAATATTTTCTCTCTCCCTTAATTAAGTCTTTCGATGAATAAATATTTAACGAGGCAAAGGTAAACTTTTGTATCTGCTAGAGACGCGTTTATTGATCCTATCATCAGTTAAACCGCATGATGAATTCATTTAACAGAACCTTTCATATTGACCTTTCTGGTGAAGTTCACTTAAATAAAGAACTTTTAAAGTTTCACAACCAACTTTAAGCAATTTTTCGTAATAATTTTCCATGTAATAATAAACAAAACGAATTTTATTCAATCGCATCTTTTCTAAAAAGAAAAAAGTCAACAATCTATATTCTTATTCTGAAACATAAGTTGAATATCGTTATAGTACATGAATAATGTATGATTACTTACTGGAAAAAATAAAATGAATTGTGGTGCAATGGTGGTAATGGTAAGGGTAATGGTGGTGGAGAGAAATTTTTATTTTTTCATATTAAAAAGCAATAAATGGTTTTTTTTTTTTTTTTTCGTTTCCATCTACAGTAAAATTCTTTAATCGCATAACTAATCGTTTCTGCTCTCAATCGTATTGTCGCTTTTTTATTGTAATTAAATTTAAACATAATTAAAAATTCATTAGAGTAATGAAATAATTATTGAAGAATTTTCTTATCTTTTTCTATAATGGGAAAAATTTATCTGTTTTATGGCTTTGCCGACAAAACTCGTAGAACCATCTTAATTTTTATTTTTTTTTCATGTTGAGAACCTCAGTGCTCAAAAAATGTGTACCAGAGCTTATTATTTTATATTTTTTCCGAATGGAGAATTTATTTTTGATTTTAAAAACGTAAAAATATTGAATCTAGCGTAAAATTTGGCTGAGTTACAATATTATTACTGCTAATAATATTTTTTTTTTTTTCTACTTCACAGTTTCATTGATATTGTTTCTTAACATAACACAGTCATTACATTAAGTCAGGCACACCGATGTTAATATTTAGTTTATTTTTAAGCGAAAATAATTACATGAGAATATTGTGTCGCTGCCCCTTAAGTAATTGTTTTCTATTCTAACAAAGGGGCAAACGATATTGAGCAATAGATTGACTTTCATTAATTTTTTTGGACAGTTATTAACAAAGATCCCTTACCCATTGTTTGCTAGATGCAGTTTTAATATATTTTTCTTTAATTCATCCCTTTATTAACCAAGGGTATTAGAAATTTTATCAACTGAAAATTCTCTCTTTCGATATTAAATTTGTCGTGTTTAATAGAAATTTCAATGTTTGTTGTTAATTCACTTAAGTTTTCTATCGTATTGACCGTTGAAATGCATTATTTTTAATTAAATACGGTAAATGTATAAGAAAATTAATTTAATGTAACCTTTGCATGATCTCTATTAAGGGTTTATCCAATGTCAAAATGGTTATTTGTTTTTCTTTTCATACAACATAAGTTATTCACACGAATGCAGTAAATGACACTAAATGTCACCCCATGCAAGAAGATTAATCTGTTTTTTCCTTTTAATTTTATTTATTGGAAATTTATTATTATTATTTTTTTTATTCAACCCTTAAAATCACGTAGATGATTCTTTAAATAAAATTGTGTTCATTGTTGGTTGTTTATCCAAACAGCGGATATTCAAGTTATAACAAACTATTGATGCTGCTGCATTTGATTTTTATTAAACAAAACTTTTCGTATTACTTTAAAAAAAAAAATTAAGGGAAGAAAACCAATAGCTTCGTATAAATATTGATTTATGTAGAAAAAGTTCTTTAAAAAAAAATTCAGTGCGTTCGTTGCTCGTTACTTTGGCGTTTTTTAATTTTGTTTGCTTGTTTCTTTCTGCTGGTTATTGATATTGGATGGCTTTAGTAAAAAAATAAAATAAAAATAATAATAAGCTGAAAAAGCTACAACCAGTACTAAGTACATGTGTAAATATTTATAGAAAATTTAATAATATTTTTGCATCATTGAATATTAGTGATGTTGAATGCAGGCAAAATTGGAAAAAAAAAAAAAGGAAAAAACTTTCTAGACATGAATTATGCAATGAGTTTTGTTACTTCAGTATTTTTATATTAATAGTTTTTACGCTTTTCCACCCTTATTAAGTTTTATAATTAATAATAGTTTGCTTAAAGTTTCTTTCTTTTTAATATTCTCCTTTTAAAGACGATTTAATTGTTGATTTTATGGATTTTGTCTGTACAAACATTTTCCATTCACAAAAATGCCACAAACTTCCCCTTTTTATGAAATCACAACATTTTACGTAATTAAACCAGAAAAAAATAATCTTTGTTTGTTTGTTAAAAAAAAATTTTGTACAAAAAAAAAAAAGAAGTAATTAATAAAAATCAATAATAAACAAAAAAAAAAAACTTTTAAACAGTATTTTCCGCTATAAAATTCAGTAATTAATTAAAAGATTATTCATAAACTGTTTCATTAATTATTCGTTAAAATCAATTAATACAAAGGATAATTATGTTAAATATCTAAAAAAAAAGCTTCGTAATTAATTCAATTTATTTACGAAATACAACAAAAATCTTGTTTACATTTTTTTTTTTTTACCTTTTTTTCAGTCATTTTAACACAGAATTTATCATTCCACCACCGTTCACAATTTATCAAAAATAATTATTCTATCGATGATTTAGGTGGTTGTTTGCCTTTTTTAATGATTAATTATGATTAGAATACGGTTTTTTAAAGGCTAACAATCAATGATTAACGGTTGCTGGTTAATTAATCTAATCGTTAAAAAAAGAAAAACAATTTCTTTTATCAAAACACTGCAGCAAATGCAAAAAGGAAAAAAAAAAAAAATAAGTTAATTAAGGTTTTCATGCAGAACACTGATAATAAAATTAATAGAAAATTTAATAATTCTTCTATTCTTCAAGATGTGGTTGTTGTTAATAATAATAATAATACTGTGGGGTAGCTAGGGATATAATAATAATAATAATAAAAAAAAAAAGTTGTTCACTCTTCAATGAATTTTAAGACGATCAGTGACGCTCGTATTCGTTTATTATTGATAAAAAAAAAAATAAAACATAAATTTACCTTTTCATGCAGAAATCTTTAAATTTTAATTATGATTATTAAACAAATTTTGTTATTTCAACTACTGTGTGCAGTTTAGTGATTAGAATGATAAAAAACCAAACAGAAAATTGCTAAATTCTTCATTTTTCATTAGTTTATGACAACAGGAATCCTTAAATATTAAAACTAGCTGCTTAAGTAAACAAAACTATAGCAAAAATATAACAAAAACTTTTCGTCCTTTTTTTTCCTTTCGTGTAATTTAAAAAATGAAAATTTTTCACAACGACATAAACAGCGACGTAAATATTCATTCAGCGATAATTTTTTTTTTTTTGCTTTAAAACGGATGTGGTAGATAGATTGAAAAAAAAAAATAACTTTAATCATAATAATATCAATAAATAAACAAGTCTGCCTTTAACATAGTTAGTTAAACCACCCTCAACCCCGATTTATAGGGACGACAAAAAAAAAAAACAATTCAAAATATAAAGTTGAATTAAAACCAACTTAGACAGAGCGACGGTTAAATAGATGAATAAAGAGAAAATTTATTAAAAAAAATCCCTCATAGAAGCTTTTAATAATAGAATATCAAAATTATATTTAGTTATTATATGTGGATTGGAGTTTTGAAAACTATTTTATTTGCTCCTTTATGTGTATTTATGTGGGGTATGGAACAATGGAGACAATTTTTTCTTTTTTTTGTCGTCTCCATTCCTATTATTACTCTGGGATTCCTCGTATCGATGAATATAAATAAAGCACAGTGAGGAGGAGTGAATGAGTGAGTGAGTGGTAAAAAAAAAAAAAAAAAAGAGCCAAGAACTTTTATGGTTTTTGTTGTATAACAATAATAAAAAAGAAAAAATCATTTTTTTTTAAAAAGGAAGAAATAATGAAGAGAAATTCAAAAGTTTTCTTCTTCAGCAATAACAAGAAAGAAAGAATTTTTTTTTTGTATAATTTGAAAATCGTTGTCATTCGTTGATATTGAAGACGTAGAGGGATTTTATATTTATTTTATTCACTTCTATCAAATAGTACGAATGTGCTTTTGAATGATCTCTTTATCATTTTTATCGTTTGTAAATAAATTTGGTGCTAACTGTCTTATTGTGTTTACTGCTTTTCAATATATCAACAACAACAACAACAACAAACGACAACGGCGACAACAACAGAAGATGAAAAAAAAAATTGTATAGAGTAGAGCAGTGAATTTTATTTATTAAGAAATAATCGGCAAGCAAAGAAATGAAAGCAAAAAAAAAAAAACTTAGGCAAGTGATGCATTAAGCAATATTTATTCTATTGTATTTTATAGATCATCATCTATTCGATTTAATATTAAAGGAATTAACAAATACACAAATTGTACACACAACAACAAAAAAAAACATGAACAAACCTTAAAGCAGTAATTTCCATTCCCTTTAATGTGGCTTCATTACGTTCTTGGTGTAACCAGAAAGCAGCAGCAGCAGCAAAACACACACAAAAAAAAAATTAATTTATGATCAGAAAGGAAACAAAACTCACCTTCAAAAATGAAAAAAAAAAAAATAATAATAATAAAATCCTTAAAAAGCAAACAAGCAATGGAAAAAGGTACAAAATAACCGCAAAGTTACTCAGAAAAAAAAAAAAAACTTTTATCGGATCCCAGATCCATCGCTAAAAATAATATTTTTCTTGCTGTCGTTTTTCTACTTTCTTTCTTTTTTTCTTTTTCATATGAATGTGGGCGTTTAAGAAACGTAACCTTCTGCCTGACATGAAGACATTCGGATAATGATTATTAAAAGCTCAATAAACTTATTATGATTGGGAAATTATTGATATTTCTGTTTGTAGAGAAGAGAAAAACCGAAAAAAAAAAACAAACAAACTTTTGACGACCTTCACCGTAGAAAAACTTTTTCGTTGGGTTTTTTAATTAATTTGTGTAAAAAATTTTCCACATTGAAATGAAATATGTTTTTTTTTTTTTTACCAAGAAATCTATTTCGCATTTGATTTTGTAAATAAAAAAAATTGTTCGATCTCTAAATCCTGATCTCTGTCTAACGTCAATAATTATTCCGTAAAACTTCTACCGAATGAAACAACTTCTCAAAAACAGCTTAAAAACAATCAAATTCGATAGAAGAACAAAAAAAAAAAAAAAAAATAAAAATATATTTTCTAATAAAATCAAAGCTTATCCACTTTGAAAGCAATTTCAAAACAAATAAATTAAAAAAGAAAAGAAAATTCTGAATTCAGTGCTTTTCATCATGCAAACGAGAAGATTTTATAAAACAAAAAAAAAAAAAAAAAAACTTTTCTGTCTGTTTATTCGGTTATTGTTGTTACAAAATATCCAAAAAAAAATAAAAAAGCTCATCACAAAGCTAATAAAGGACGTAAAATGTATAAATTAAAAACAAGCAAACAAAGAAATATTATTGGCAAAGTTGTTCTAAAGAAGACAAGAAAGACGATGGAACGAAAGAAAAAATTGTTTTTTTTTTTTTTTATTATTTTGGTGTAGAAAATTATGCGATTGACATTGAAACGGCAACAAATTTTTTATTTTGAAATTGAATAAATTTCCAGGGAAAGAAAATAAGAATAATTTTTTTTTTTTTCGTTAGACTTTTACTGAATTATTCATGCTTTTTTCTGTGCTTTTTGTTTTTGTTTTTCTATTTCTATCATAACACTAGCCGCACAACAAGCCATCACCGTAACTCCTACACACTGGTGCGGTTTTTTTTTTGTATTGTTATTGGCTAAGTGAAGCCCGGCTAATAAATTATAAAAAAAAAAACAGAAAAAAGCTTTTGTTGATTCATTCTTTTTAAATTTAATTAATTAAAAAAAAAAAGAAAAAAAATTTCATTCCCCGACAAAAAAATAGAATCAGGTCATACGGAATTTTCCAAGTTGAAAATCCTTTAGTTAGTTTTTTATTCAATTGTTGCTTAAAATAGATAGCCGGGTAGAAAAAAGGTAAAAGCGTTAGCCAAAGTTATTAATACTTTACTGTCGCAACCACTTTACCAATTTATTCATACGTAAAAAAAAAAAAAAAAATTAAAAATTTCATTCTTTGCACAGCACTTGAAAGTTTTTGGAAAAAAAAAAATAAATTTATTCCCACAAATTGATAGTAATCAGATTTTTCTTTTTTTCTTTTGTATCCTACTCGTATTTTTCAAGAGGCAGTTAATCCCTTAAAAACGGCAGTTAACACCCCTAAATAAAATCGAAAAATTAATTCGCTGTGGCCTAGCTACGTAACGTTACGTAATTTTCAAGTTATAAAAAAAAAAAATTACTCAAGCTAAGACGATAAGCAAATAAAAGATTAGGGGATGGTAAATAATAAAACTAAAAATATTTACACAGAAATATGTCAATCAGAAATAGCTCATTTGTGTTTTGTGTAATAAAAAATGACTCATCCATCATAAATGGTTAAATATGTGACAAATGTATGGCAATAGTTTCGGTAAAAAATTATTCGATTAAAATTGCATTTCGAGATCCACTGATAATCTTTGTTTGTTGTATCCATTAGGCGTGGCATTTATAGAGGAGAAAACTTTATAATAGTCATAAACAGATTCGTTAGATAAAAGTCACCGGAAAAACCAAAGTAAAAATCAATCAAAAATTTATTTAAAATTACTTTCATAAAAAAAAATTTAATATTAAAAACCAATAGAAGTTGAACTTTGATGTTATTTTGTGTGTTTAAAAAAAAATGCAAACAAAACATAAAACCACCCTAACACACAAAAAAAAAAGAAACACATCAAACAAAAATACAAAAAGAAAAAAAATAATAACGAGACGAGGCTAAAAAATTATTGGTGACAAGTTAAATGTCAATTTTTCTATCATTAATCATTGAAAGCTATTTTATCACTTTGTTTTTTTTTTTTTTTTAGTTGTGTTGTACGACCAAAAGCACATTATTTTACCACGTATGCCAAATGAAAATGTTAACCCACCCTATACGGTTATCATCCCTACAATTTTATTATTATTATTATTATTATTAATATAAAGTAACAATCTGTCAGTCATCATCTCGCATGTTATTGGCAGATAGCTAGATTAACATAGATGAAATAGAAAAAATGGATAAAACGCAATGAAATTTTATTTTTCCTTTATCTTTTATACAAAAATTCCCATTTTTTTATGTTTGGTCATCATACGAATCAGTGATATTTATGGAAATTCACGTACAATAGGCACATATCACTTGATTGATACAACACCTGCCTGTATAACACGATCACACTTTGTTTCCACTGTGTTTTTACCGCTTGCAAATCTGGTAACAAAAATAAACAATTTTTTTTTTCTTTTTCTTCGTACAATAAGCAATGGGAGATGGGAGAAGCATCTAAATCAAGGTTTATCTGTACTAAAAGCATTTTTATTTTTTTTTTAACGTGTTTATTTTAGCAGATTAATTATTTGATAAATTTTCATCGCAATTAACTTCTTTTTTTTTTTTTTAAATAATCAAATCAACTCAACAACAGCAAATGTAATTTTGATCTAAAAATATCAAAATAAATAAAAAGTTTTTTTTTCTCAGAACACAAAAAAATTGTTTTATGCAAGTAGAAAGAATTATTTTATTTTTTTTTCAATTAAAAATCTGTGGGTGATTATTGATGTTGAAATTATTTTAGAAAAAACCCACGTAGGACCCACTCATTTCTATTTAAAGAGATTCGAAGAGTTTTATTTTTTTTTTGTTAAACTTTTTTCATTTAGTTTTGCTTACACTGATCGCGATTTTATTGAACTTAACGTTAGATACCGCAGATTCTTTATCTTTTAAACCTTTTCTAGGCATTGGTAAAGATTAAAAAAAAAAAATCTTTTTTTACATATCCTATTAAGAATTATTTTTAACACCCATTGTGGGTGATTTTTATCCAAGTTTTTGCTTCTGAAATCAATAAACTTTAAAGGGCTAACAGTGAATACATTTTATTTAGTCAAATAAAAGGGGTTGCTTAGTGTAAACGAGTTCCCTTATGAAAGTTAAATTACAAAATATACGAAAAGGGTTTTTTCCAACCATCACTCATTTATGTGTTAATAATAATTCGCTGTTGCCCAGATGGCAGATGCTTGGACCGAATATAAATGTTTCGACTTAAAAATACAAAAAAAAAAAAAAAAGTAATTAAATATTGTCAGTTAATGTGTTAATCTAGCGTTTAAACAACCCAACAATCTCAACCATTCATTTTTAACCCTTATTATTTAAATAATTTCAGACCCGCCAAAAATTAATTAATTAATTAATTATAATTTGTTTATGATTATTTTTCGCTATTATTAAGTTCATTAAAATGAAAAAAAAAATATATATATATATAATAATTTATTTTATTTTAGTCATGATTTAACTCTTTTTTTATTTTTTTTTTCTTGGTTGTTGTTGTTCGTTGAAATGTTGTTTCTGACATTAAGCAAATTGATTTTAAGAAAATTTATTTTAACTTTATTCTAACATTATTAAAAAAAAAAATCAAAAGAAAAATTTTTTTTTTTTTTTAATTCGTATATGTCAAGAGTTTTCTGCTTGGAATAAGAAGGTTTTTTACAAAACAGAAAACTCGAAATGGTATAGAAATATGATAATGATGTTTTCAACTCTTAAACAAAAAAAAAAATATAAATACATAAATCGTGGAAAGCAATAACCTTTTATTCCGTCAATTATTTTACAGTTTGAGATGAAAATTAAAAGAAAATTCAATTGATTAAAAGGAGTAAAAATGGTTTTATTTTAGAGATTTCTCACCCGATTACCCAACAGAACAATAGTGAATATGTTCCACATTGTTTCCCACTAAGTAATATAATAATTTTCGAGTATTTCTCCTTTAAAACACTAATCAGAATAATCAGAATGAAACTTTAAAGGAATATAATTCAAAATTTAGTTTAAAAAGTGTATGGATATAAATATAATTTAAACCCCTGGGTATCGTAAATAAGTTTTTCCACTGTAGGTTACAGATATCGTTTTACACAGTATCTTATACCATAGTTGAATAAATTTCTTGGTTGTTGTTTCTTCTGTGTTTATGTTTCATTGTTATCTCTAGAGACAAATATGAAGACGAACAAAATAAAAAATGTTTTTTTTTTTTTTTTAAATACAACAAATAAAAATTAAAAAGGTCGCAGGTCAATTTTCTTATGTCAGAAAATAGGACATTTTCTAGTCATATCCAGCAAATTATTATTATTAAAATACAAAACCAAGGAAATTCTCTCAAAAAAAAAAAAAATAAATTAAAAAATCCCTTGATAAAAATTAAAAAAAAAAAAACTCAAAACAAACAAGAAACACAACCAGGCTCAAAGCTTATAAAAAATTCACCAAAACCTAATTGTTTGACACAGTGGTAATTATTTAAAAAGAAAAAAAATTTTTTTTGACGCACTGGAAAACATTATCATGCTTTTGGATAATTTAATTAAGGAAGAAAAATTTGCTACTGTTGTTGTTGATTCACCCGGTTGTAATAAAACCACCACCATCCTACCCTCCACCAAATGAAGCTCACATCTTGTATCAATTGTATTACAAAACAAAAAGTAATAAAAAATAGACAAAAAGCTCACAGAACACAACAAATGTAATGCAAAAAAGCAAAAAAAAAAAAAAACCACGAAAACAAATTTCTTTCAATAATAAAAAAAAAAGTTTTTTTTTTTCTAGTTTTTTTTTTTTTTTTATGACTTATGGACAAGAAAAAGTTTTTTATTCAACAATATAATTGGAATTGTATATTGTTGAGAAATTTGAATAAATTATAGTTGTGGAAGCTTTCTTTTGGAAGTCTTTTCCCATACACATACACAAATATTAACACAGTGCAAACAATTTAAAATTAATTGAAAGCTTAGTAAAATTGTAAAGAAAATTAACGTTTCGTTGAGAAAGAAACTAAGCGAATAATAAATACTAGAAACAGTAGTCGTAACATCAACAAAAGCAATTAAAAATAAAATAAATAATTAAATAGAGAAAGAGAGAGAAATTTTACCACTTTTTAATTGTAAATTTAATTAAAATTGATTAATCGTGCTTTAAAAAAAAAAAAAAAATTAAAAAAATGCTGTAGCTGTATTTTGTGGGATTGAAAGAATTTTCGTTGTTTGACCATATGTTTAAGACAAATTTTTAATTTTAATTTTATTTAATTATTTAGTTATCGTTTTGTTATAACAAAAAATCATTTCATACAGAAAATTCTTTATTTTCACAACGAAAAATGAATTTAAGAACTTTTCCTGTACATTTTTTATTTCTCTGTTTTTAAAAACACTAGAAACTAAAAATTTATTTATTCATTTTTTTTTTTTTTGTAATAAAATAAATAAATCGTCTGTACTCAGATCAGTATTATTAAGGACATTCAATGAGCTGCAAAAATAAATATATTTAATGTGTAAAAATCCCTACTGTTACCCTTCTAAATTTTGATTCTTTCAACGAAAAAAACCGGAAACGTTGTAAAGAAAATACAAATATAGGCGTTGTATTAACGATAATAACGTTCCGCTTAGCTTTTAAAACGGAAATGTAAAAAAAAAAGAAAAGAAAAATAAATCATTAGCATCCCCCTTTCTAAGTGTTTTCAACATTTTTAAATACACGAAATAAACAAATCAGAAACTACTAACGCAACAAAGTAAAAAAAAAAAAAACAATTTTGTTCGTCAGTTAATTACTAGGAACTAGGAATCATAAATAGGATCAAAGGAAATATTATAAATCATTTGTATGAAAAAGGAATCTAAAAAGCTTTTTTTTTTGTTACCATTGTTGCATTGCATTTAGGTTAAATAATGGTGATGGGGTGGCCGGCAAAACAAAAAAAAAAGTTTTTTCTTTTCTCTGTTCTTCTATGGCGTCAACAGCAGTAGCAACGGCAGCAGCAGAAGTTATTGACGATATTGTTTGGACATCATAAATAATGGTAATAAATGTCGTATATAAACACGATATCCAACTATATATCCACTTGATATTTTTATTTTGTAGAAAAAAAATGAAAAAAAAATTATTCTAAATGGGGGCCAATAGAAACGAAAATACTCAAACCAAAATCCCTCATCTTTCCTTTAAGTATTTTGTTTATGTTTTTCAAGTATTTCTTCGACATTTTCAACGGTTTTTCTTGTTTTATATTATCGGCAAATAACTAATACAAATTCAAGAATACCGCATAAATCTTGTGTACAAAAAAAAAGCAAAAAAGAAATTTTCTCTATTTATTTCCGCAATAAAAACCTCAACCCAAGCCAATAATAAACGTAAAAATAATTTGGGAATTTTTCGCTTTCTCTCTATATCTCTGTCAACAAATCAATTTTCCGTTGGATTTTTTTTTTTTCGTTTGCCATACAGGGATAATAAATTATATGACACAAATTACTTTTTATTAATTAAGTTAATTTGAAATCAATTTAAAGGGCGTTTATTATCAAAATTGAATAAAAAAAAAAAAGTAAAAAGAAAATTTCCAATTTTTTTATTTTCATCGTATTAACGTAACGTAAATGAAAAAAATTAATGAAGAAGCATAAAATGTAAGAGTCTTTTTTTTTATTCACTCTTCTTTACCATTATCAGTGTTCACCCCTCAATCTAATATTAAGAATAAAAATAAACGTGCCCTAGCTGGTATAAATTCTTATCAACTTTTATCCCTAATGTTTTTTTTTTTTTTGTTACTTTCTAAAAACATGAAAAATTGCAATACGAATTTGTAACTAATGATGCGTTATGAACGTCCCATTAACTATGTCGTCATAGACTTAAGATGTCATTATATTACAAAAATTATATTACTTAAGTCACTAGGCAAGGGTGGAAAGGGCAGATGATTCTATAGATTAAGGGACACAAAAATAATAGAAAAAATAATAGGAAATAATTTTTTCTTTTTTTTTTTTTGTTAGGATTTTCGCATGTTTTCTTTGTTTTATAAACAATAAACGGATTAGTTAAGCCACTTTAAAGTTATTTTTAAAAAAAATTATCAGAAAACATGCTTAATAAATGACAAAAGGCTTAATTAAGTCACTTTAATTTAATTTAATTTTACCATAGGAAAACATCAGCAGTTTTCATGTTTTCTTGCTTAAAATAATAAAAAGCTTTGTTAAGTCACCTTTTTATCCATTTTTTTTTAATTCTTAAATTACATTGATATTATTGCTACATTTTTCTATCAGAAAACAATATTAGTTTTAATCGTAACAACTGGAAAATAAAAAATGTTTTACCAACAACAGCAAAAATATTTTTACCTTTTTTTTTCTTTCAATATTTTGCTCAACAAATAACGAAAAATTAATATAACGATTCTAATAGCAAAATTTAATAATATTTCATCTCATATAATATATCATCATCATCATCATCATGATGCTGAATTTACAGAATAAACGTGAAATCATAGAAAAATTTCTAAAGAAGCAAAAATAAATAAAAAGGAGAAAACAGAAAGTAGAAAAAAAAAAAAAACGTAATAACCTGCCAAAGTGCCAAGTGCCAACGAATAGGATTTTTTTTTTATTTTTATTTATTTTTAAAGAAAAAACTTTGTCACTACATTTTGTGATCTACGATTCAATTTAATTACAAGCAATGAAGGAAAAAAAAATTATTTTCAACAGCAACAACAAGAAATATTTTTTTCATCAATCATATTTGTCAACAAAATTAGAAAATGTTTTTTGTTGTGTTGTTATGATTTGGGAATATCGCAATAAAGCTTATTTTGCAAGTTTTAACAGCTTGCTAAGTGCTTTAAATTAATTTTTTTTTTGTATTTTTATTATTACATTTTCACATTTAATAATTGATTTAATTCACTATGCAAAACATCAAAAATCCTCATTTTTGTATTTTTGTTAAATTAATTTATATGCGGAAAAAGGAATTTTTACTAAAAAAACCAGCGAAAAAAAGCTCATTCAGATGCGGTTTGATTATTTGGTATAAAAAAAAAAAAAAAAAAAAACCATTTCATGACATTTATTGGTTTTTGTTCTTCTTTCATATCCTCCCTTGTTATTATTATTATTTATTTATTTATATTTTTCTATCTATAAACCCGACAGCATAGACAACATTAAAGTTTTTGTTTGTTGTGACGGAATTTTCTTTTTGATTTTTCACATTTTCCGTTAACATTAACGTTTGTTGACAGTTTTTTTTTTTTTTTTTACTTTTACCATGAGAGAGCGAGAAACATGTCATGTCATTTTCTGCATAGTTTATTTATTTATTTATTAAAAAAAAAAGAAGAAAATTGAATAGATTTTCATATGAATTGAATTGAATTTTAATAAAAATAAAAAGAGATGAATAATAAAAAAAAAACTTTTCTCTCCAACAGTTGATTTAACAAAATATTTATAATAAGCTCTATTATGCAGACAGTAATGTGGCAAACAAAAAAAAAAAAAATTCTATCAAAGCTCGTCATATGTTTGATTATAACTCGTATGTTTGTGGCTTTTTATTTATTTTTTTTTTTTTTTCACTAATTTTCTATTAACCAAAAATTTTCTTTTACCAGGGCTTTTAATGTTGTTAAAACATTTTTTTTTTCTTCTTCTGTGTGTGTGTAATAGAAATGTAAAACTGTACACCATGGAATAAATAATTAAATAATTCATACCATTCATACATTTAAACTATGTTTAAAACTATGTAAATTTATGTATAAAATGAATTTTGTTATCATGTTTGTTAAATGCATATTCAATGTTTTTCATTCGTTTCTTTTTGTGTGAGTGGGTGGTAATAATGGTAATGGTTGTGGTAATTTATATTGTTTTATTGACATTTACAGTTTTCTTTTTGATTAAATAATATGAAAATTACATAACGTCTCAGTGCGTATGAATTACTATTATCTAGTTAATGACCGCAAATATTCCCTTGTATAAAACGAAATAAATGAAAAATTTCTCGAAATTTTTGTTGAGTTATAAATACATTAGTATAAATGTTATCTATTATAATATTTATTAACATTATCATAACAGTAGATAAAATATTTTCTTACAAAAATACACTCAGTTTAACATGAAAAGCATACACACACACACAAAGTGATTTTGGTATTGAATCAATAGCGACAATTATTTGTGTAATTAGAAATAAAAATAAAAAATGTTTCACTAACTAAGAAGGTGGTTTTTATGGAACAAAGCAACATAATTGTCTCCAATTACTAAGGAACAATTTCTTAAATGAAAATGCTGTCTTTAAAGCATAATTACACGTCTTGACATTACATTACATTACATTATATAACTGATAACTGATTAGTGACAATAAGAGATGAATTATCACAAACAAAAATAATAAACATTCTGCTTGTACAATAATAATGCAAACATTTCTGTCTCTAATTACATTTCAATAAATAATTTTACACGATTTATGTTTTGTTTTCGAAATGGAAAACCTGCGTTGTATACAACAGAAATGTTTTCGTTATCAAATCAATTAAAAAAAAATCAAAAAGCAAAAAGTTTCTCTCATTGTAAATTATTGGTTTAACGGTGCGATAAACACTTAATTAATTCAATTTTTCTGTCTTTGTCAAAGTAAAAAAGAAAAAAAAAAAAAAGAAATCAATTCGAAAATTCGTGTTTAATTAATTGTTACAACAGACACCTGTTATATACCTGACACAATGGTAAACAAAAATTTTGCTGCTCTTCTACCTCGATGAAAAAACACGACGACGACGACAACGACTTCGACGTCGATGACATTTAAACAGTAAACAAAGAATTTTTTTTTTCCTCTTTTCTTTGTTATCAATATTCTCACTATTCTAGCTATCGAACATTTATTATTACTCGATGAAAAGCTCTGTGTTTTAAAGGATCACAACAATAACAACAACAAAAACCGTAAACCTTTGAAAAACTTACTTGGAATTGATTTCTGTTTTGTTTTTTGCTGCAAGAAATTAATCATACCAAGGATAACACGAAGTAAACAGGATACCTAAGTAAAAATCTATGTAGCCAGTTAAGTGTTTTATTTTTTTCTGCAACGTTGTAAAATATTTAAAAATCCACTGAAAAATAAGCAACATTAAGGTGAATACAGTGCTGCATTCATTATGCAAGTAAATTAAATTGAGGAGTAATAAAAACGTAACGTAATATGATTAGATGTTTTGTGTGGATGTGGGTGGATAAATGGATGTGTGGGTGTGTATGTAACAAAAGCTAAAACGTGTACAGAGTTATAATAAAATAAAATAAAATAAAATAAAAGCTCGGCAAAACACTGTATCTATCAAACGCGAAAAACAAACAACAAATTTCCGGTTTTGTGTTTTTTTTTTTGTTATTTACTTAACGTTGCGCTGCCATTCACTTTATAAAATTCGGTGTTGAGGGTTGTTTGTGAGCTTTTTTAATGATACTTTTGCGGACGAGTAATAAAATAAAACAAAAAAAAAATTTCATTTCATTCGTTTTGCTTTTTTTAAATACTTTAGCCCAAGCTTATAGAATTTCCTGTATACTGAAATTAGGCCACTCTAAATGCTCACGATATACTAATCAAATTTAGTGTGTTGTGTGGTTTTTTATCCAACATTTTATGCTGCCTTCAATTTATTTTATGACTTTTTATTATAAGAAAATTTTTTTGTTTATCTTAATAGTGGTTTTGTTGATAATTTTGCGGTTTGGGTGAAAGTGATAGGCGATTTCAAAAACGATTTTTCTTAATTACAAGCGAAACGTTTAATAATTAACCTTGAGGAGTTTTTTTTTTATCGGCTTTTAAAAGGACTTTAAGGCTGTAATTTGCGTTGATTTAGTTAAATAAAATAAAGATTAAGACGCGTTTCAATAAAGCGAAGAAAAAATCGATAAACTTACAATCAACAAATAATTAATGCCAAAGTAAAAATTAAATAACAAAGTAAATTTTGATTAATAATGATTATCGTAGAGTTCAAATAAAAGTTTTATCCTTTAGTAATGACCGTAAATTCCTAACCAAAATAAAAACAAAAAAAAGTTTATTCTATTTTGTTGGGCAAAGTAATGCTACGTAGCACAGCGTAATGAAACTGTCTAACCAACATGAAATATTACGTAAATTCATTAACATTAGAGTATAGATAGTAAAGTCAAGAAATAAATTTCATAAACGTACCACACAGGCGACCCATCATGGAATTCCTATCACTTGATATTTCATCTGGTTTTATTCGATTTTTTCAATTTTTTATTTTGTGTGTTGTGTCGTTCTGCTTCCTCTACCACCGGCTTCCTACCCAATCTACGATGATTATTATTATATTGACAGAAATATGCGTAGGTAAAATATCTATTGAATTCATATGAAACATTTTATTCTATAACGTTTTGTTATACCAAGGAGAAGAAATTTTCATTCTAATAATTCCTTTTCGAAAAATCCAGATCAAATATTGTTTAAACCTACGTAAAATGGTGGTGGTGGTGATGATGGTGGTGGTGATGATGGTAGTCCATGAAGAGTGAAATATTTCGTTATATTTACCTACTAAGCATTTGTGTATTTTATAAAATATTCTTCTGTTGTTGTTAAGGATCCTTTAAATAAAAATTCTTTTTTTTTTTCCATCTTCATTATTATTATTTTTCGTATCATTCACACAGTTGTTGTTGTTGTTGTTGATGATATTGTCAAATCCTCCGGTTCTTTTACCTTTACTTAACTATCGTTATTTTTGTTAATGCAACCAATAATACCAAAGGTAAAAAAAAAAAGAAAAAAGAAAAGAAAAAAACCTTTCCTTTTCCCCTTTTTCTTATTGAAAAACCTCTATCGAATCCTTTTTTATTTTTTTTTTTTGTTTTTTTGTTCTTCGTGCTGAATTTTTTAAGGTAAGGAAAAAATAAAAAAAACGCAAAAACTTTTTACGATAAATCATCTAGAAAAATGATCGTCTAATAATTGATAATTTTTCTGTTCCTATAAAATTAATGTAATAAATTATGGAAAATCATGGAAAGTTGTAAAGAAATAAAATAAAATTCTTTGGCCCAATGTTTTTGATAGGAAAGTTTTTTTTTTTTTTTTTTTTTTTCGTAAGGTTCAAACATTGTTATGGGATCGGACATATTTTTTGATATTAATCGCTTGAGGGAAGTAGAATCTCCTTTTTATTCCTTACAGCATACACAAATAATAATAATAATAATAATAATAAAAAAAAAAACTCTGTGCTTTCGATAACCGAAAATCAAAAAGTATAAAGAAAACACAAAAACGCACCCGAGAACATATCGTGTTATTTTTTAATATATTCAGAAGAAGAAGATGAAGAATTTTTTTTTTTATTATTATTTAATCTTAACAAAACAAACATTTATTAAAAATAAATAAATATCGGGGAGAGAAGAAAATAAAGAAAAACTCATGAAAATCGACACATGCTAAACGTCAATGATGTACAAAGCAAACAATAAATATTAGAAAAATACAAAAAAACGATTCTGGGTGCTTCTCATTCCCACTGAAAATTTCTGTTTTCTATATTTAAGTATTAAGAAGTTGAAGCAAAAAAAAATTCGTTTTCAAAACTCCGTTAAGGAATTTCCATCAGAAACACCGCAAACACCATACAAAAAAAATTGTTTTTTTTCATTATCTTCGTTATAAGCATTAAACAGCGATACCCAACTATTATTATTATTATTTTTCTATTATAATACAACTAGATGTATTTGTATTAAGGGTTCTCAATTATAATCCCTACAAAAAACAACCCTACATTGGTGTAAACGCGTGCGCAAATATAATCATCTGTTAACAAAGCAATAGAAAGTCACCACCACTTTTGTAAATAAAAACGCCGAAATGTATACACAGCGCATTCCAATACGACTCGTTAATTCCATGCGAAGGAGAAATTTTTCTCCTTTTGTTATTCCCAACATTTTTTTTAAACCCAAAAAAAGCCCACACCAACACAAAATTTCTATTTAAATCTCTATCAAACGTAAACGGAAAAAAAATTATATTTTTTTTTTTTTATTAAATTCTATGGCAAAAAAAAAACACAAAATTTCCATTTCAGTCCGTTAAGTAACTTTCTGAAGTGCAGTCGATGTTACGTCGCTTTGTATAAAAACTAATAAAAAAATATTTTTACGTGAGTTGTAAAACGAAATTATTTTATATTTATTCGTCGCTATATACATAAAAAAAAAAAATATATACAAAAATTAATAATTAAGGGATAATAAAGTGATTTTTCGTGGTGTTTTTGTGATTAATAAAAAAAAAAATTTTTTTTTTAAGAATTTGCTGATTTTAAACAAAATAAATAATTAAAACCAACCAAGGACAATCAGTTATAATAATTTGTAACAAAAACAGCACGCATTAAATATCAAATTACTAAATAAAATTTATTTTAACGAGATAAGCGGATAGTGGAATTAATTTTTAATTTTTTTTTATTATTTTATTTTAACAGCTGAAAGCTGACCTTAGATAAGAGCAACACACAGTTTAAACGGTTTTCAATTACATTAGATAAAACAATTATTTTATTAAATTTGTATCACATTAAACCGCAAAACATTTGTTTAACCAATCAAACGGTTTGAATTTTTATTTGATTGGTTTGAAAAATGCTTAACAACAATTTTAATACGTTTTGTTTTGCTAATTCTACATTTTTTAATAAAAATCGCATGTGAAACCAGCTTAAAAAAATAATAATTTTTAAATTAACTTGTATTACATATAATTAATTAATTAAAGCAGCTGCAACATATTTATCTCATTTAACATTTATCTCTTTTTTTCAATGTCAAATTAATTTTAAATTCTTCATTCAATCTACTATTACAGCTTAATATTCAGCAAGAAAAAATTAAATTTTTTTCTATTATCAAGTGAACAATATCAACAACAACAACAACAAAAATAAATTAGAAAAAAAAAAAAGAAGTTTATCCAGTGTAATAAAAGTAAAAATGTGTGCTGATAACACAAAATAAAAGTGAGAAAAATAATTGCTATGTAGTGTCGTCCAGTTGTATACTGAGTTCTTTTTTTTTTTTTTTGTTTGTTTGTTTGTTTGTTGGTTATAATTTTGCATACAGTGTGAATTAATAAACAATATTTATTAATTAATTGAATTAACAAAAAGAAAATTACAATAAAAAGTTTTAAATGGGATCAATAAATACAAACATGCAAATATTATTACATCGCAAATGTTTTGATAGACTGATGCACCTGTTGAAACTATTTGCTGTTATATTAGTCGTTGTCGATATTTATTTAGGTAAGTTAATTCTCCTCCCTAAATATTACAATAATTATTTATAAAAAAAAAAAAAAAAACAATCAAAACACCATAAAATAATTTTTAATTAATCAAAAATTTAATTCAGTGAACAACAGAAATTAATTTAATTGAATTAAAAATGCAAAAAGAAACGAAACGAAAAATTTACGCCATCAAAGAATTTTTTACTTTTTTTTTTTTTTTGATCAAAAATCTAACAATGGGATGAATGAATTTCAATTAAATTTCTATTGAGGATAAGGCAAAGAAAAAGTAATTAATTAATTTTGTGTATGATGTGTGTGTGAGAAATGTTTGAAAAACCCGCACGAAATAGAATTTCAATTTTGATGGAAATTTATTAATTTTTTAGCGAATAAAAATTTATTACCATCTAATATTCGGGAGTGTTGCGTATCATATTTGAAGTTCTGTTACAAGCAAAACACTCCTTATCTCCCTTAAAATTAACATAAAACATTTTTTTTTTATGTAATATCCGATAATGATGAGAGAAAATCAATAAATTAGTGTGCAATACACAATTGGCTACACATAATTAAGTAAAAACATATTAAACCAATCAGCATCGTTGAATTATTAACTGCATTACGATTGGTTAACGTATTCCCAGGATAGAAAAATTTATAGAAATGTTATTGCACCATCTGTAATCGTGATCAAATTGAAATTCTTTTTTTTTTAATTAACTTTCTTTAATCCACAAAAAAATGAAAAATAATAATAAAAAGTTCGTTCATGCGGTTAATAGTCCGCAAGTAGCATAACTAGGGTGGATTTTTTTTACTTGAACATTTTTTTTCAGTAAGTTGATTATCTCTAGTGAATATTTTATGATTTCTAAAGAGACTAAACTACAGTTTATCTAAGATTAGATATTAGATGTTTGATGGGAATTTCCTTTTTAACAAATAATCGAACAAATTGTAAAAAATAAATTTGAAAGAAGAATTTCGTGAAGGGTGAGGATTTTTTTTTTCACATCTCAAGTCTAGTCGATGGTGCATTCCGCTTATTTTTTTTTTATTATTAAATTATAATCAAATGAATAACCCTTATGAGTTCTTAAATTGCATTCCGAACAACTCATGTAAAAATGATTACAGAAAAACAAAAAAAAAAGAAGGAAAATGTGTTAGGGAGGATTTTAGTGGTTTTATTTTTTGCCCATATGAGAAATTTTTCGGTTTTCTATTTTATTGGCAGGTTAAAACTGTTTTTTTTTTTGTGGTTTTATTATCGAAATGTTGATATTGCTATTTGCTTAGCAAAGTAATTTTCGGTTAGGGATGGATAAAGTAAACAGAGCGTTGTTAATGATATTGAATTGTTAGTTTGCTTTATCGAGGAGGGAACGTTAACGTTAACGTTCACGTTAATGTTCGTTTGCTTCCCATTCACCGTTTATATTTGTGGATCACACTCCGCAAAAAACTAAAAAAAAAAAAAAACCGAAATATTTAATTGAATGATCCCTTAATGCTTTGAAGATGCAAGATAGATAAAATGAAATTTAATCAAATCCAATAAATTCCATTACTAAATACAATTTTATTCACATTCAAAGTCAATCACTTTAAGTTTTTTCTTCGTCTTTTTTTTTATTTTTAAAACATTTCCATCCATCCCTTAAAATTGACCATATGCTGTTTTTTTTTTTGGGGAATCTTTATTTTATTGTAAAATCACGTATTGGCTGTTATAAACGTTTACCTTTGGTTTTTAATGATGTCCATAAAAAAAATGAAACGGTATGGATATAAAATTCTCTCCCTGTTTAAACAATTTTTTTTTTTTTTTTTTTTTTTTTTTGATAATTTTATATCCCCCAGCATCACTTTAATAATATTAAAGTAACGACTGTGTTTGGTAACCAGAAATAACTAGAAGAGTACCTCCGAAAAAAAATTCATTTTAATACTTTTGAACAGTTGTTGCTACAACAATTACTTTATGGAAAAACCACCCTTGTTGTTGTTACATACAACAAAAAAAAATTATATTTTTTCTTTTATTAAAGTAGAAACAATTTTTAATTCAATAAGGTATTTTTGGTACAGAGATTACTACAGGTAATGATGTATGTTTTCAGTACTTTAAAGTCTTGTTTAAAATTATTTTCGTATTTTTTTACTTACTTACTCTCATTACAACGCATTATCCCACATAAAGCTTAATAATTAAAGGTGGATAAAATAGCAAAATATTGTTAGATTTAAACCGAAAACCGTTTTTTTTTTTTTTTTTTGTATGTAAATAAAATAATTATTACAAGCAATTAACCTACATTAACTTTTAACTGATAAAGCGAAAGCTTTTTTCTAACACGACAATTACAAAAAAAAAAAAAAAAACAATTTTAATTTTCTATAAAACAACTTTAATAAAAATTAAAATTAAATTTTAATACAGAGTGAAGAAATGAATAACAAAAAACAGTCCTCAGGCGTTACACGTTTTCTATGTTGGAAAATTATCCGCACACTTTTCCTGTTTATTTTTAATTATGTAACAAATATAAATAAATTTTAATATTTATCCGAATTTGGGGTGGTTGTGGGGAAACACAACAAAGCTACAGTTTAGCGATTGTTTGTACTTAAGCGATTAAATATTTTATTAATGCTAAAATATTTTATCAGCAAATAAAATAAAAGAAAATGCCAACGAGATGTCACGATTTTTCATTTAAAATGTTTAATACATGGGGCACAGTTTGATGAGCTGGTCAATCCGAGTGGTCTGTGTAAACAGGTTGTAACGGACAGTATATTAAACGTGATCGTTTACGAGACAATTTTATTGGCAAATAAACGATTTGGGCCAGTTTTTGGGGGCCAGTTTGCTACTTGGTTTTAAGCGGTGTTATCAAGTCACGATAATTTAAATTATTTAAATGACGTATAAAACATTTACGTAACGAAAGTTCATGAGAAACTATATGTGTGCCTGTCTACCTGTCTACCATGTACCCCTGTGTACATTCTTTCTAAATGTATTATTATAATATGGGTCGACCTTTATCCACTATAAATAAATAAAAAAAAAAAATTTATTCATGATGGTTTTCTACCCTGGCAAAAATATTTTATTTATTTTTTTTTTGTTTTAAGACGAATACAGCTAAAAAATTTATTTCAATTGTTTTAAACATACATAAAGCTGCGTACCACAAAACACTTAATGCTTATAGGTTTAAAATAATAAAATAAAATGTGCTGTTCGGTGCCTACGATATGAATAAAATTTTCGGTGGGAAAATTCTATGCAAATCTAGATAAAAATCACTCAAAAAATTTATTTCTCGGAAAGAAAAAACAAAATAAAAAATGCGAATAGAAATTATGCCTGTGGTCTCTCGGTTTTTCATTTATCTCAAGTGTCTAGTTGTTGGATGTTTCATTTGAAAAAACCTGTGATGAATTTTTGAAGGGAATATAAAGATAAAACGAAATTTTGATGATATTGATGGGGTTTTGGTGTTTTTATGACATTTTTTAGAAGATTTTTAGGAAAATCTTGCACAGGAACGTTTTTAAGATGGTGAATCGTGTTTGGCCAAAAAAAATTTATTTCTCGAGTTATGCCCTGTTGAACTCTTGAAAATTCTTAAAAATTGAAAATTTTCATGATCAGAAGCAGTGTGACCTCAAAATTTATACGAGAGCCTACAATATTATATTTTATTTCTTTAGAGAATTTATTCCTGAGTTCAAAAACGTAAAAATATTGAATCTGGCGCAAAATTTGTTCGAGTTTTAGTCAATTTACTTTGACTACTACACTCAAAACAGCGGTTTTTATCCACAAAAATCGACAAAAAAAAATTATAACTCATGAAATAAATTTGTAAAGTCGATTCAGGTACACGGTAAAAAATATTCCTACCCAGTTACACATTTAAAAATTTATTTATTAAATTAACAAAACGTTAAACTAGCTCGTTTAGTAAAATTTTGTCTTCTTATAGAAACGAATGAAAATTCTCTATAAGTTGGTATGAATAAAACCGGGAAAGGGTTTTCATGATACCACTAATATGAAAATTTTATTTATTTAGTTATTAACTTCGGTTTTTTGTTTTTGTTTTTAACGACTTTAAACAAAAAATGATTATTATAATAAACAAAAACAATGAAGAACTAAAAATTTTAATAATAACGACGACAACGATGAACGTAGATGATGATGAAAAATCGTTATAATTCGGTGCTTGGAGCAGGAGCAGCAGCATTTGTATGCGATAATATTCTATTATAAACATAAATTGGGTGATTGTGGTGGTTGGTGTGGTGGGTGATTTAAACATATTAATGAATATGTATGGAAAATAATTGAATTGTTTTAGTTAAGTTAAGTAAAGTAATGTAATGTACAGTAATGTTACGTTAAGGAAACAAACGTTAGCATAATATGTCGAAAGATTATAAATATTATATTAAATAAGGGACGATAAATAACATGATAATAATAATAATAATAATAATAATAATGTAAAGTAAATGTAAAATAAACTTTAATTTTAAGTGACTTAATATTCAATTCATTATTTATCTTATTTAATAAAAATTAAATTTTCTCTCTTTATCTAAAAAAAACAAAAACTTCTAGGTGATGCAGCTAGTCAAGTAGGAATAAAATCAGAACCAATGTTTATATCACAATCAGAAGCTTTTAAATTTGCTGTCGGTGATGTTATAACGTTACCATGTGAAGTAACACAACCAGGTAAGCAACTGTTTTCTCGTCTTTTGTTTTTAATTACATGTTTCTTCAATTATTTTTTTTTTTTTGGTGGAAAAAAACATTTATGCTCCTTGTGTGATTTTTAAAGTGCTACGTGAATTTTTTAAAATGATTACAAACAATAAACACGTTTCACATCATTATTACCACCTTGTACTAAATAACCAGAGCAGATTTTAACATTTGGTTTGTCGTAAACTTTTTTCCTAACACAAAAAAGAAAACGAAAACTTTTTTCCAACGACATATTTCTTTCTAAATAATTTTTCCCTGGTTAAAACGTGTGTCTATTTACCGTAGATTATTTTCTATATTTTATGCCATAATATTTCCGCAACCGAAAGTATTTATAGAAATGGAGCAGTATCATGGTAATGTAAACAAGGAAAAAAAATTATTCTTGTTACACGTACACCTTCTAACCCGACTTACTTAATACTCACTTGATGAAAAATTTAAAGTTTGATCCACAATCAAAAGCAGATTGATGCCGTCAAAGTTTTATAAATTTTTAATTTTCCTAGGTTCTTATGTATTAGCATGGAAACGTGGAATAGCAATACTAACAGCCGGTACAGTTAAGGTAACACCAGATCCCAGAGTACGTTTGGTAAATGGTTATACATTGCAAATACGGGACGCTGTACAACAGGACGCTGGTGATTACATATGTCAGATAGCAACATTAGATCCAAGGGAAATAACACACCACGTTGAAATATTAGGTAATTATTTTCAATTAATTTATCAGGGAGAACCAGACGAGAAAAACTTCATTAAACATTTGTTGATTAAAAAATAAAAATAATTCTAGTGCCACCGAAAATCCTTCATGTAACGTCTGGCGGGCATTTACAGGTGAAAAAAGGTTCACCGGTCCGTTTAGAATGTAATGCATCTGGTAATCCAATACCGAATATAACATGGACGAGGAAAAATAATGTTTTGCCTAATGGTAAGCGGGTTGAGTTTGTGTTAAATTTCGTTAAACAAAATTTTTATTTTTGTTTTCTTTAATAGGTGAGAATCAATTTGTATCACCGGTGTACACAATAGAAAATATGGATCGACATAAGGGTGGCGTTTATTTTTGTACAGCCAACAATGGTATAGGTGCCCCAGCAACAAGCCAAATACTTTTGCATGTTCTCTGTAAGTAACTGTTTTTCCCTTTTTTCTTTTTTTATTGTTTTATTCATCCCATCAGACAATCAGTCTGTATTTGATGTAAAACCATAAAAAAAAAATTAATTTTTTTTTTTAATAACTTTTAATAGAAAAACGCATTAAAGTTTTGTTGTTTTTTTATTTTTTTTTTTATTTTTCCCTTAAACAAATATTTTTTATTATTAGGCAATCGGTAGTAAATTTATTGTCAAAACAATATTCGTCTGCAAAAGTAATAAAAATTATTTGTTACGAAAAATGTAATTAAAAAAAAAAAAAAAACAAATTATTTTAATTGAGACCGAGTAAAATAATTTATCCTTAAGCGTGTGCTTACTGTTTTCAAATCGTCGTTTTTTTCGTGTCTTTTTTTATAACTTCAAAGCGCCCTTTTTCTTCTCCCGCTTCCAAAGCGAATTGATTAAAGCAAAAAAAAAAATTAATAATCGGCAATTGGTTGGAAAAATAAAAAAAAAAATTTTTTCGTACATTAAAAATATCATAAAAACGTTCAACCGAAATATATAATCAACAAACCGACAAGAACGTGTTTATCATTTAATTAGGCAATAAATATAGAGAGAGAATAAAAAAATAATAATTATTATTTTTACTCCACACTGCTCTTGCTTTGAATGCGGTTAAAACTGTTTTATCGCGTTTTATGTGTCCAAGACGCACCATACACCAATAAACTCAACGTTTTTATCGTTGGAATTAGCTTAAAAAAATAATGAAATAAAACAATTGAATCACTTTTCACTAGCCAGCCATTTTATTGTTTTTAAATAAATGACAATGGAACGAGAGAAAAATTAATAATAAAATTTTTTTTTCCATACAGCAAGTGATTTTTTTTATTTATTTCAATTTTTTATAATTAATTAATGCAGAGAAATTCAATGGACATTTATTTTTGTTTATTTATTTATTTGTTTTGTTTTGTGTGTGTGTAAAAATAAAGCTTTTTTCCCCATCCTGTATAATAATATTAATTATAAATAACAATCGTCGCAACGATCAATCAATGTAAAAAACCACAACA
This sequence comes from Ptychoptera albimana, assembly GCA_961205885.1. Lineage (NCBI taxonomy): Eukaryota > Metazoa > Arthropoda > Insecta > Diptera > Ptychopteridae > Ptychoptera > Ptychoptera albimana. The sequence goes on from OY540803.1 coordinate 2,203,801, forward strand.
AATCATCATAGGCAATTTTTTTTTATATTTTTTTTTAATTCACTTGCGTTAACTGTTGCATAATTTTAATTATTAAAAAGCAAACAAAAAATAAATTGTTTTTATTATTATTATTCCACCGTATTGCGACAGAATTAAAAAAAAAATTTTTTTTTGTACATACTTTTGCCAATTATGTCGTGTTTGATAAACAAAATAAAAAAAAAAACTTTTCATTTTCTCTCTGCTTTTCTATTCTAAAAAAATTATTTTTAATATTTTTTTTTTTTTTTTGCAAACGGTTAGAGTTGAGTTAATATTTTTTATTATTATTTTTTTTTAAATTGTTTTATTATTCAAATTGACAGAATAATAAAAAACTTCCTATACGATATTGTTGCTGTTGTTGGAAAAAAAAGAAGAATTTTCGTGTAAATAAATTAAGAAATTAAAAAAGCAAAAAACCTCGCATAGAAATACCTTGCAAAAGTTTTTATTTCTTTATTTATTGCGTGACGATGGGATGATTTAATAAAAAATATTTACACAAAAAAAAAAAGAGTAAATAAGCTTACAAAAAGCTTTAAAAAAAGTAGATTTTTTAGTTTTATTTTTATTTAATTATTGATTTTTAAAACAAATTGTATACGCGTTTCGTTTTATTTTTGTTGAATTATCGTAAGCTTTACGGGAACGTTAAGTCCGCTTTAAAGTAATTAATTTTACTTTACGCAAGTAAATATTTTTTATTTTCGTTTGTAAATATTGTTCAACGTTATCACCACCTATTTAGTGTTGCGTGTTTTTTAACGACAAACAAATAAAACATGCAAAGGGCGTTCACTTCCAATTTTTTCCCTGTTTTTTTTTTTCTGCATTTAACTATTGTTAAGCCGTTCTTGTGTTAAATAAAAAAAAAACGATTTTTTTTATTATTCCTGTTGAAAGTAAAGGGAAAATGTTTGCCTTTTTTTAAAAATATTTTTCCTATTTAAATGCAAACTAAATAGAAATAATAATTAGGGTGTAGGCAAAATAAAAAGAAGCAAAAATTTATCAGGCAATTAGCAACAAAAATTTATAAACGTTATACCACTTTTAACAACTCTGTATATTTTTATTTAAACTGCATGCAAAACACATATTTAATGTGTTAATTTACCATCAAATGTGATCCTAAAGAACGAAATGCAATAACTGCAAAAAAAAAAAGAGCAAAATTGTCGTTAACACAATGGGGTGATGGTGGCTTTTTATTATTAAAATTCTTTTTCTTTTTTCGCTACCTTTTTTTTTGCGCTCTAATAAGCTTTCGCTTTCCACACAATACAAATATTTACAAAAGAACTAGAGAAAAAACGAATAGAAAATTGTTGTTTTGCATGTTAATCGCCACAAAAGAATGAAAAAACTGAAGGGAAATCATAATATTTTTGTTAAGCCTCCCGCCCCGTAATGGTAAATTATTCTGCAGAGTCTGAAACTTCTAGCTCTAGAGGGGATATTTAAAAAGAAAAAAAAAGTTAAAACCACGGAAAAATAAAAAGTTAAATTGAATTATAATGCGGATTCTTAAATTTAATAATCTTGATGCTGGGATTTATTTTTCCCATTGAAACGAAAAACTCTTTCCAGCATCTTAGAATAACAAGGGAATTTTTTTTTCTTAATTTCTTCTAGTTCCGCCAGAAATAACAATTGAGAAGCCAATTGTGTACTCTGGTGAAGGACAGGAAGCGTTATTAGTGTGTGTTGTGCACGGTGAGGCACAGCCGGAGGTGCTCTGGTACAAAGATACAATGCAAATTGATACAACTGAACGTCATGTAATGGAGAATCGTGGGGCACGACACACACTGATGATACGTCGCGTTCATTCACAGGACTTTGGTAATTATTCGTGTGTCGCTGATAACCAGCTAGGGAAATCAAGAAAAACGATTACGTTATCCGGACGACCAAATAGTCCGATAATACGTTCACCGCCAATCGGGCAGTGGAAGGATCGGTAATAATCCCATTAAAAATGAAAAATTTGATTTGAAAACGAAAATTATTTTTCCCAGCTTTAATATGACATGGATTGTGGAATCGTATGCACCGATCGAAGAGTATAAGCTGAATTATCGGCCGACAGTAAACAGTAATGGTGGAAACATGTATGACTCACCGCACGACAGTAATCAACCGCAAAACTTTGGACACAATGCATTCAACCAGGTACGTATCGATTACTTTCCAATAACTGCGTTTATGTAAAAATATTTTACTTTGTAACAAGTAGAATAACGAGAATAATGACCAACCGCAACAGTTTGAACATTTTCCGTATCAAAATGGTTTTGGTAATATGATTCATTGGTCACGCAGTGAGTGGCGTGATGTTGTTCTACCAGCAATACCACAATCCCATCACTACACCCAGGGCATGAGCTATTTAATTCGAAATCTTGAACCCGATCAACAGTACGAAGCTCGTGTACAGTCAAGGTAAACATTATTTTTTTTAATTCAATTAAACTACGGGAAAATCAATTTTTTTGTTGTTGTTGTATCAATTCACAGAAATCGTTACGGTTGGAGTGAATTCTCAGAAGATTTTATGTTTGCAACATCAAACGCTGGTAAGTTAATTAAAAATCCAATCAAAACTGTAAAAAAATATTTAAAAAAAATTTTTGTTTTTACTGAACCCTTGAAAATAGATATGGAAGTGAAGGACCTTGGCGTTACTTATCACGGCACCGAACAGCATAACAGTGCTTATCAACTTAGTTATAATTACGTAACGATACCAATTTTATTTATACTTTTTTTATTTAATTAATTAATTAACGAGAAGCAAGAACAATTAAAAAAAAAAAATAATAATTTTTGTGTAAAATTGGAGAAGATTGAGAAGAAGAAAAATCCGTGAAAACCAGCAAAAATCTTGTAAATACTAATGCAGAATTAACTTCTCGCTAGGCTTTAAGAAAACAAAAAAAAAATTTAATCTCCTCACATAATTACATAGCAAAAGCGACTAAATTTTCTTTCGTTTCCATACATATTTCAGAAGTTTTTTTTTTGTTTGCATTTTTATATTTGTTTGCTGTTTGCTTTAATCTCTTTAGGGAAAGCACAGCAAAGCATCTAAAAAAATTCTTCGTTCACACTTATTTAACAATTTTTATTGTTCGTATTTGTTTTTGTCTTGTGCTTGTCCTTGGAAGCAACGTAAAATTTGTATTAAATGAAGGAAAAAAAAAAAAAAACCAAAACGAAACGAAGTAAATTAAAAAGAGAATAAATTAATGTCTGCGTGGGAAACACGGTAATGAAAGGGAAGCAGAAACTTTAAACATTTATTTTCATTTAAAAAACTCATCGTTCTCTCGTTTCTTGATTTATTTAATCTTGGGGTAAAATCATAAATCATTGTCATCGGCAGTGTATTATTTCAGGCAGAACTTCTGTTGCGTTTTGTTAAGTGAAAAATGCACTTTGTTAGCTTTGATTGATCCGTAATTTCTGTTCTAACTTTTATTCCAAACGTAATTTAGCTTTTTTATTCCTTTTTTTCAAAAAATGCAAAAACCAAGAGAAATCCATTGCATTAACCACTGTAAATAATAGAAGAAAAAGAAGAACAACCTTTTTTTTTTTTAGATATTTATTGATAAACTAATTAACCAAAAAAAAAAAAAAAAAATTAAAAAAAAAAAAAACCAAGCCTTAGACGTTCTAATTGAGATGAATGAAAGTAACAAAAAAACACAAAAAAAAAAAATACCCGCGTCTCTGTTACATGTTTATGAGAAATTAAATAAATTAATTAAAAAAATTAATAATGGTGGTGTAAACAGAAAAGTAATTAATGAGGTGAATACAAAGAATTAAATGAAATTAAAATATGAGAAAAATTAAATATTAATTAATTAATTAATTAGTTAGATGTAAGGTAAATCTATTTTATAAATGTAAAAAAAAAAAAAACAAAAAAAAAATTAATTAATTAATAAAATAATTAATAAAAACACAAAAAAAAAATGTTTTTTTTCTCTTAGCTTTGAAAGCGTTGTTCCATGCTTTTAATTCGTTGTACTCTATTAGTTTTTCTCAGCTTTGAAAGCGTTGTGCTATGCTATAATTGCGCTTTCTCTACTTTTTGCCTCAGCTTTGAATGCGTTGTTCTCTGCTTCGTTGCTTTAAAGCGCTTTTTCATAGTAGAATGATGGAAAATTTTTATATTTTAGGTAACTATCCTCTTTAAAACGCTTTAATTAATTTTTTCTTATGTTTTTCCATATAAATTCTTTCAGGTCCTTCACTTATATACAGAAAATTTTCATATTTCACAAAATTCTTTTATAGAAATTTTCCATTATTACTAACTAGACACGTACACGAGACGTAGTAACGTCAATATAGAGAAAGAAAAAATGAAAGAAAATTCTTTCTCTAAGTATTTCACTTCAATAAGAATGGGGTAAAATATCAAAAACGTATTACGTACATAATACATTGGTATACATCCTGTTTCATCTCTATATTAGTTTTCATTTAAGTTATTTATTGGTCTATTTCACAATCACAATTCATGTGTTATGAAATTGTACATGGGAAAAATTTTCATGAAAATTTTCTTTAATAGAACTATAACAAAACTGCAGACTTACTTCTATTGAGGTCAAGATAATGTTCGAATGTCCTTATTAGTTTTCTTTGTCCAAAAAAAGCCACAACAACACAACTAAATGGTTTATTCGCTTTATATCAGCATTCATTCTAATGGGCATTAGATAATAGGAACAAAACGACACAAGAAATAAAAAAACGTGCACAGAAAGTTTATAATTTTCTCTTTATAACAAAAAACACTAAAAGCTTACACTGTGTTGCCTTACTAAAAGCTTAAATAAACTTTATTAAACAAAAACAATTTTTTTTTTTGATACATTTCGTGACATTGTCTGTCTGTCTGTTACTTTTGCAACAAAAAAGCAATGACAAGAGTACGGAATAAAAATTAGGTAAGTACAATGAAAGCTTTATTAACAAATAAAAAAAAGCTTAAAACATACTTTGTTTTTACATTTTCTAATCATTTGACATTGAAAGTAAAGTTTTGTCTTTGTCACTTTGACGAATTTTTAAGACAACATTGTTTCTGCTGTCTGCTTTTATTTTTATTTTATTATAGAAGAAAAATTAGAAAAGCTAGAAAAAAAAAAAATAAGACAATAAATAAAAGCTCATTTTTACTTTATTCCCCACTTTATCTATGATTTATGCTTATCAATTCATTACAATAAATATTTATGTGGACAACATTTATTACATTACGTAGCAATTTTTAGAACACATTAAAAGCTTTTGGTTTAAATTAGAAGGAATAAAGAGGTAAGATTAAAAGCTTCGTGTTTACTACATTCGCAACAAATCTTATAAAAACGAAAATTAAAGTAAATCTCAGCTTTAAAGCTTTTATCCGTTGCAGCATTCAGCAAGAAAAAAAACTATTTTTTAATCTAAGCAATTTTTTTTTGCTCCTTTTTAAACCCTTTAACGTGTGACGATAATGAATTCGTATGATATCGATCAAACGACTTAATCACTCACAAACATGTACTGCATACGGAATTCTATTATAAACACAAAGAGAATATGTAAATAAGTCTGGTATTAAGTCACTTTGTACTCTGATCATCTGTGGTATCAATGTGTGCATTAAAAAAATACTAAGAGACATTTTTTGCCACACAAAGGCGACGATTTCCATTCAAAAATTATTTTCTTATTAACCGGGTTGGCGGAGTGGAGTAGAGTGGAGTGGAAAAAAATCATTAAAAAATCCATTTTCTCACCAGATAAATAATTCATGATGTACTTCGTACCTTGTACAGCGTAGTTTTTGGTGACAATTTTCGTTTTTTATTTTTTTTTTTTTATTCCTTCACACTTTGTACAGGCGAAAAGCTTTAGTTTTTTTTCGATTAAAAATTCCTTGAAAAGGAACAGAATATGTTGTGTCTACGGTGTCTACGATATAATGGGGATACAGGAAGAAACTAACTGGTTAAAGTAAAAAACTGAACAGAAGAAGCAAAACTTTTATAGAGATTGTGCCAAAGTAAAAAAAAAAGTTTATTGACGTTTTTTTTTTTTTTGTGAAAATAATTTCACTTCGATACCTTTTTGTTTTATTTTTATTGTTTGTGTGCCCTTTTTGCTAGCAATTGTAATAACAGCAAAGTATTACCCGCATTGCTTATCATCGAATTTGGTACTTGATATTTATCTTGTTTTTAATATACTTTTGGTAACAATTGGTGTTTTTAACTGCATTGTGCTGGTCTGCAGCTGACCAGTAAATATAAAGCACAGTATACACAGTACAGCTTTTGCCTAGTTTAAAAAGTGTTTTTTTCTTCTTCTATTCTTTCTTTTACTGTTGTTGGTTGTGAACTTTTGTTATGGATGTTGTTATCAACGATGACACTAACAGTCTTAAAGACTATTGAATTTTTATTTTTATTTTTTTTTTTAATAAATGTTTCTACAGCTTATAAGGATTTGTATCAAATTCACCCACATCAACTATTACCGCCCACTTTAATTACACTGCATTATTATTTAATCACGATTCTTACCATTTTTTTTATTCTCTTTCTCTCTAAAACTCTAAATGATTTACAACATCTTAAGACATTACGACAGCTTTTATTTTAATGTATTAATAAAATGAGAAAGCTTTAAGTTAATTAAAGAATTTTTTTTTTTTTAATTTTAATCTCATAAACACTAGACACATTCGAGTTAAGACTATTATCATGCAAAAGGTGTTGTAAGTCGATTATAATTTAATAATATTACATCCCATGAAAACAGACCTTCACAGTTGGTTTCCGAGGGGGGCACAAATAACACAATAAATAATTAATTATAGACAAAACTGATCCAATTCATTGCATTTCAAAAGTTTTATTAATTTTATTTGCTTTTAAACTTTAGACCTTTCCGGTTTTATTTTTGTTGTTTTTCCCATGAATTGAATTTTCAATTATTTAGGTCAACCGGACCATATTTGATTCAATTAAAATATATTTATATATACAACGCATAAATAGGCTTAAAATTAAATTTATTAAAGTTCGTTGTAACGACTAGCCAAAGGTTAAATAAAATAAAAATAGAAAATATTCTGCCGAAAGTTATGCAAAATGTATTACTTCTTGTACAAAAAAAAAGTTTCTTTTTTTCTTTCTGTATATTAAAAACGTTCAAAGCTTTAATACTTTTAGTTACTTATCGCACGTTTAGAGAACTTTTTTTTTCTTTTTTTTATTATTATTATTATCTGTTATTAAATTCTCTATTTAAATTAATTTAATAAAGTTTTTGTTTGTTTGTGCGCTTGGCTATACGTACGAAATGTTAAATAATTTTTTTTTCTCGTTTCTTTTCGTTTTAAAATCAAAAATAAATTTATTTTCTTAATTAAATTCTTTAGATAAATCAATTAATTCTAGTAAACATTTTTTTTTTAATAAATAATAATATTATTAGAAATACCAATGATAAAACCATAAAGTTCATAACCGAAAATTAATCCACTTTTCCGCAAAACACAAAACAAAACACAAAAAGTAAAAATTATATGCGAAAAAAAGCCTCAAAACATCCTTAATAAACAAGAAAGTAATTTTTTTTTTTATTACTATCTCTTGCTTATTAAAACCGGATAATCCGTGTAAAAACCCACCGTAAAATTCAATTAAACGTAGTAATTAAATCGAGGGAAAACACGGAAAACGTAGAAAATATTCGTGATTAAAAATTATTATGCAAATCTAACCGTAAAAAAGTTAACTGTGGAAAATAAAAGGGTCGACAGTAAATTCGTCTCGTCAATAATAAAAACAAATCAAAAAAAAAAATATTGCAACCAGCTAGATTTTTCCCGGTATTTAATTAAAAAAAAAAAAGCAAACGTACGGGATAAACACTTGTTTCCCTATGGTGTTGCTTTAACAGCTGAATTAAAAACAACAACAACAGCAAAAAAAAAGCTTCTTAACAGACCAACAAACATTTTTTTTTTAATCAACAACAAAAAACCCCAAGCATTGATCTATTGACTCATTGAAATTTTATTTCCGTTGAATGAATGAAGAAAATAAAAAAAAGGAAAAAAAATCATTTCCGATATTAATTTCCCAGTTGAAAGCTTGAACTTTTTTTTCCCTGTCTCTCGCTCTCATTATTTCCCACTCAAAACTAAGTTAATTTTCAAGAAAATGAAGAAAAAAAAATTGTTTTCCCGGTAACAAAAAAAAAAATAAAAAAATAAAATTTGTGTCTTTAGAAAATTATTTAACTTGTTGAACCTGCAGTTTCGTTGCTGTTTAATTGTTTGTTTGGTTGTATCCTGCTCGTGTATCCTGTATAAAACGAAAAAAAAAAAACTTCATCAACACCATAGCTAGTGACTTAGGTAATCCAGAATGTACCGAACGCTACACAAACGTTATAATAAGCAAAAAAAAAGAAAAGAAAAAACCGAAAATAATCCTTCAGTGGGTGGCAAAAATTTTCCTGTTTTTATTAATAAAAATAATTTGTTTGTTCCTGTAATTTACACATTGGTTTCGCCCTGTAATTTATTCTTATTTTTCGTATCAGGACATGATTTCAGTCATTTAATGAAATGATCATTGAATGTAACAACAATAACACAGCGGAATAATTTAGTTTTCGTCATAGAATAAAACAACCATCGGGTGGCCTTAAAAAACATTAAAAAACATTAAAAAACATTTAAAAAAAAAAACCATTTGCTTGCCATTTTATTTAACGAAAGGAAAAATCCTTACATCCCAGCTGTAACATAGATAAATTGAGAAGTGAACGAAAGTAATTAAGTGGGATGTTGGCCATAAAAAAAAATATTTAATAAACAACAATGATGGTTTAATATAGCGAATCCCCATTATTTTTTTAAAATTTTTTTTTATTTCTCTTCATTATTTCGTCCTCGCTTGGGTTTTTCTATTTTTCTTCCTTCTTTTTTTAATGTTTTATTCCATTGTTGATGCTACTTCTTTTCCACAATAATCTAAGCTATCATTCCGGCTATAATAGTTTCGCTGTTGTTGCTGCTGCTGTTGTTATTATTACTGGTGCTGGTTCTTTCTTCTAGAATATTCAAAGCTTTCTTTCACACACACAAAGCACACAAAATGATTTTTTTTTCTGCTGTAAAATATTTTCAATTATTATTAAAAAGAATGGAGACTAACAAAAAAAAAACCCAAAGAGAATTGTCTCGAGGCTACAGAATATAAGCTTAGCGTTGTACAAACAAATAGAAAAGAAAGGAAAAAAAAACAATTATTGCCTGCCAACTTGCTTTAGAAAGTTTTTTCCTATTTTTTTTGTGTTAAAATGTTGTAATTAGAAAATGAGGAGAGAACAAAGCGGTTTTAATAAAGAATTTTTATTTTATTTTTATATACCAGCTATGAGTTATGGTTTAGAAGTAAATCTTTGGGCACGGTATTTTCGGAATAATAATGATAATTACCTACAAACAGAAAACCTTCCGTTGTGATATTCGGTTAGTTTGAGTTAGTTTTTTAATTCTAATACGAAACTGACAATATAAAAATCGATTTAATCCCATCTTAAAGACAATGGAACTGTGTATGTGTGTGTGGTACACTGACGAAATTTCTATCTGTGTACAAACGACAATAAAGTGATTTTCGAAAAGACAGAGATTTCCCATCATAAATGTTATTTTAATTTATTAAAGCTCATTGATAAATGTTGCTGTTTAAAGGTGAAAGGTAAACGAAATTTTATTTGAACTCGTTTGTTAAGCAGACGATTCTTATTTCGTTTTTTTTTCTTCTGTGTTTACTATATTAGAATAATCGATAAAACTATCAAAAAAAAACTTGAATAATTGTTTTGGAAAACTTTATCGTCTATTAATCTATCAAGCGTAGTGCAATGCCACTAACCACTAAGCTTTAATATCAATAAAACAAAAATATAGGAAAAATAATTATTCTTTGCCTAATTAAAACAGTTTAATACGCTTTTAAGCTCATTAAAAGAGCTTTCACATCTTTAAACTCACTTTGTGCTGAGTTCAATCGATTTCTTTGTTAATTTTTAACACGATCAACACATTTGATTTACTCTTTCTAAAATATATAAAAAAATGTTTAAAGCTCTTAATAAAAAAAAATAAAAAATTGCTCTCTAAAGCTCATAAAAAAATTATTCTTTTTTTTTTTTGCCAGCGTCATCGTTTTGTATTTTAATTAATTAAATATAATAACGAACGCAGTTAAGCAGAGTTTCATCACTGTCATCGCAATTTTTTATTATTATTTTTTTTTATTTTTATGGCAAATCAATATTTATCGCTGAATAAATATTAAAAATGAGAAAAAAAATTCTGCAACGAATAAATATTTCGCTGGAATTCAATGACCAGCAAATAATAAAAATTGTTTTTTCAATAATTAAAATTCGATAAGCTGATTACAGTGAAATTTTCCACTGTTTTTGATTACATTTCTCACGGGGGGTGTTTTTTCGCCCTAATTAAAATAAAATAAAAGCGATCACAGTCGTGGTTGCAATTAAGTAACATAAACAGCAACGTCAACAAACGAAGAAAAATTAACCAACATTTGTGTTTACTCTGCTGATTGGCATTACTTAATTATTTTACATTAATTTGTATTTTTGTTAAATAAAATGTATGGTGCCAAAAAATAAAAACCATCACCCCAATTTATTTAATTAAATAGCCGCAAAATAGCGAACAGCGAAACACGTGTCTAAGGTAGAAATAACCTTGGTTGATTCTGTATTACGTTATTGTCATCATCATCAACATCCCGATCATTGACGCAGTTCTTCAGCAAAAAAAAAAAAAAAAATTATTTTCATTCTGTCATCATTCATCTGCGCTTATTTTCGCTTTATCCAACCATACTGCTCGAGCATATTTACGCTGCTCTGCTCAAAAAGCCATATCTTAATATTCAAAAAGCGTAAAATTATTCTTTGATATTCACGTACTGGATGGCATTCTTTATTCAAGAAAGAAAAATAAAAGAAAAAACACCCACCCAATCGTAGCGAGAAAATTATCCTCATTCCGTATCGCCCTGTTATCGCAATTAAACGATGCCATTCATACGTTTATCTTTCATAAAAAAAAAATAAAAAGAAAATTCTTTTTCATTTCTTTCATTATTGTTTGTCACAAACAATTTAATGTCAAGACGAAAAATAATGAGGAATTTATTATCCATGTTTCACGTATGAATTTTACGTTGAATGCATTTAAATGCGCTTTTGATGGGTAATGACACAGCCTAATCAACACAACGATGCCAGCTATTAAACCGGCGAAGATAATTAAAAACATAAGGGGAAAAATCATTAATCATAATAAGCGTTATTTTCTACATAATTAATGTAGCGTTTTGTAACGCGTTACCACGTAATTGCTGACACTTTTATTTGTATTTATGAATTATTTACACATTTGTGGGTGTACGGGGTGGGACTTTTAAACTGTTACCATAACCAGCCAACATTACGTTACATTATGTAGAATTTACCACCGTCTTGTTATCAAGTGAAAACATTAATTAACTTTTCGTTAAATTATCTGATTTTCTGATTGTGCATGCAGAGTTTTTTTTTTTTATTATTTAAAATGCGATAAAGCAGCGACTAAATAAAGCGAACAACCCAATAACTGTGTCGTTTGCCTTATTTCCAACGGTTTTTATTATTTTTTTTTTTTTAACATTAGAAAGCAGAGGAAAAAAACCCGCGTATTTACCGGTAATAATCCCATAAACCCTTTAGAATGAGAAATTAACGTAAAAACATAAATTAGTCAGTGGGATGAAATAAAAACGAAACGCAAAAACAGAAAAACACAGAAATGACGATAAAAGCTTTAGAAATAACGTGCAACCCCGTGCAGTGAAAATATTTTCGAAACAGCATGCCGCCTTAAAAATGATTCATATTCACGCTAATTTAATTAATTTTATCTAATAGGATTAATCAATGTTAAAAAATTATTTCATAGTAATAATAATGTGAAAAACACAAAAAAAAAAAAAATTGATTTCATCTCGTGCAACATTTTACACACAGTGCCAAGCATAGTATTTTATTTATATATATAAATAAATAAGCTCTTTGTGGCATTATTTCCATTTTCATCTTCTATGCGTCTGTGTGATGCTTGAAAATTAAAAAAAAAAACAAAACAAAACAGAGAAAAAATTTTTTTTTTCTGATGCAAATCAAAGTAATTCCATGAACAATCAAAGCGTTACGTTTTCTGTTTGTGTTGTTTCTAAAGTATTATTATAATCGGCATTCTGTTCATTTTGGGCTTTTCTATATATATATATAAAATATTCATTTGTTATTCCAAATAAAAAAACCAGCTAAAAACGCATTTAAAAAACACCAAGCAACGGTATTAGAAATTCCTTTAAACATGGATTTTTAAATTTATGAAATAATTTTTCGCATTTCACGTTTTGTAAAATTTTTGATGAGAAATAAAGCTTTTATTAAAGCTTAAATGATTTTTTTCTTTTTTTTTTTTTTATTCTGAATTAAACAATGAACCGAAAAACTTTTCAAATTTATTTAAAAAAAAAAAAAACGTTTATAAATAACTAATTTGTGCTTTAAAAAAAAAAAAAAAAAACTTTTCAGGTGTATTCAGCAAGAAAAAAAAAATAAATAAAAACGTTTAAAGAGCAACAAGTAAAAAAAAGCCGACGGCAATTTCAAAAACTCATAAACAGAAAATTAAGTGAAAATTTTAATTTGTTAAATTTTGTTGTGATTTTAAGTGAAAGCGAAAAAAAAAGCTTCTTTTACTTTAATAAAAGCCCGAAAGCACGAACACAAAGCAATAGAATCAATTTTGTGTGAGAGAGAAATTTTTTTTTTTGTTACTTGACCAATCTATTGTTTATTACACCCAGGGGTTACAATTATATAAATAAATGAACTAAACCACCCAAGTTATTGGCAGTTGTCAAAAATAATAAAAAAATTTTTTTTTTTTTTGTTTTATCGATGACTATCGTGTATTCTCTACGGAATACCTACGCACTCTGACTGTTTATTACCGTCTGTTGCACATTTAATTAATTTTGATTATGATAATGAAAAAGAAAAATATTTATTTATTTGATACCACGAAAGATCAAACGAAAATGTCATCGACATTCACATAATTTTAATTAATTTATGTTCCTTTTGGTGTTTCTTTCATTATATGGTGAAACCTTTGAAGAGACGCTTTTTTCTCTTCTTCTTCTATTTTTTTGTCGGTTATTTGTGATCAAAATAAAAATTAATTTGTAATTACTTTGCCGTAATGTTAATCAATTATTAACATTTATTAGCTATAGAAAAACTAATTAACTGGTGGCACACAGACAAATATTAATGATTCTTCAACAATAATCGCAGCGTTACGTTACGCAACGCCACTATTACGCAAACCGTTTTTTAAAAAACAAATTATATTTCATTTTTGTAATCCTGTAACATTTCATTATTATCAACGTAATTGATTTGTTCTATGCTAATTAAACACGTCTTACATTTAAGGTGAACGTTTCGTAATGTAACCAGCAGAGTCCTTCATTCAACATTCTTTCTCCTGTGTACTAACTAAAACGACACAAACACAAATTAAAAAAGAAAAAAGAAAATTCCTCGACGGATGAGGAAACTTCAAAAGAAACATTAAGAAATAAAAATTTTATTTTACAAAAGTAAAATAGAAAATTTCATCTTCTGAGAAAATGGAATTCTATGAGTTTTGGGGTTTGGTCGGTGTAATGGGTGGATTTTATCGGTGGTAGAAGTGACTGAACTATTTTTATTTTTATCTACTAAGCATTGAGAAAATTGTTATAATTTTTTTTTCTAAAAGCTTTATTATAATTTGTGTGCTTTCTAATGATTTTTTTTTTGTGAATGGTGGATGTTTCTTCTGAATCCTTCGTAGTTGTTTTGGCTAATGATACCAGAGCACAGAACTTGGGAAATAAAATTCTTTTTACTGACAAACTTTTTGAATGCAGCATTTATGCAGTTTGCGTAATGCTATAAACGGAAGAAATAATTAAATTATAGACTCTGGAACTCTGGATTTTGTAATCTAACTGGTTCTGAACATGAAAAAAAAAAATTTTTTTTAAGAATTTCCAATAGTTCAAGGGGCCATAACTCAAGAAATAAATTTTTTTCGGCAAAACACGTAGAACAAATACGAATCAGGACCTAAAAATACATCTATATGCAAATTTTCAAGCCTCTCTGAATTTTTTTTAATTTTCACTGGAAAACTTTATTAGATTTTGCGTTATCACTTTTTGCTCAGAGTGTAGTTATCGCAGTAAATTGGCTGTAACTCGACCAAATCTTACGCTAGATTAATTATTTATACGTTTCTGAACTCAGAAATATATTCTCTATACGTTTAGTGAATAAAATAGTAAAACTTAGTGAAAATTTTATAATATTTCGTCTGTTTAAAACAAAGCAAAAAGAAACCTCAAATTTTTCTTTTATTAACCAAAACCATTTTGAAAACCATAAAAGATGACTAATAACAAGTTAAAATCCCTACAAAAAAAAATATATGCAAATAATCAGATTGTCACGCATTTAATATCATAAAAAAGAAAAAAAAAACAAACTAAGGACGTAAAGTAGTAAAATAGTTAATCAAAGTAAAAAAAAATAAGAAAAAATCAAGGCAGTGGAAGTAGCAAAAAAAAATGTTTTTTTTTTTTTTTATAATAATTGTGTCGCACCAGTGTTTCACTTTATTTATCGTTTTTATGCTCACCCACGATCATTTTAATAATTTGTTAAAAGTGGAATATAAATAACCTAATCATCCAACAAGTAAACAATATTTAAGTTTAAGTAAAAATAGCAGGGAGTGCTAGGAGTATAAATGACAAAACATAAACCGTTGTTAGCTTTTCTTTTTTGTGTGTCTGGAAAAATTCATTTTTATTATTTTATTCGGGTGGGGATGGGGTGGTAGTGACGAGGCGCAGTTAAAATAAAAATGATGAAACGAAAATTTATTCATATTGTTTCTGTTTTGCTGGTTCCTTTTTCTTCTTTTCCCTCATTTTCATTTTCGTTTATTTATTCGTTTGTGTTCAGTTTTGTAAAGACTTCTTTACCATGATAGTTTAAACCAAAAAAAAAAAAATATATATAAGGAGGAAGAATAAGCTACAATAAAGATAAATATAGGGTTTCCTTTGACCGCCTTTTTTCTTTTTTATTCATCTCAGTAGTTTTGTTTACCAAGAATAACCAAAAATATATTTGAAAAAAATGTAAATTTACACATTGTGATCGTTTTCTACGTTCTTCGTTATTCTATTTTTCAATACGCATCGGTTATAAACAAAAAGTTCGTGTATACAGTAGGAAGGAAAACAGGAAAGTTATAAATTTGAATAAAAATCCAGTTATAGTTTCTTCTAGTGATGTTTTGTTTGTTATTCGGAAGACACAGAAAAGGAAACAAAAAAAAAAAAAACCAACGAAAACTGTGTGTATTACGATGGTGGCAATATTTTTTTATAATAACAGGGTGGTTAACACGGCTATAAGGATAAAACAACAAGAAGAAAAAAGAAAACAAAAACAAATTTAAAACCTATCACACAACACATATTTCTTAAAATAATATTTAAATTAGATGAGAATAGATTTGTAGAAGCTGCGAAAAGAAGCTGGAAGGATTTATGGCGGCTACTTGTTTACAAAACAAACAACGAATTCAATTATGAAAGATTCAAAGAAACCAACATTTGCATCATTAGGAAACAGCAACACAAAATAAAACTTTTCATTTTCAATAAAATAAATTACTTTGTGCCTGAGTCACCAAAAAAAAAAAAAAAAACTGAAATTTACCATTTGGTAGGCAATTTGCTTAGACGAAAAAAAAAACATACAGGAAGCAAATCACAAATTTTATATCTTTCGAAGGCGTTACTTGTTGTATCCTTAATCGAACAATCAACGGTTACGGTTCCGTAACACAGGCATTCAGACGTTCAAAACATAGAAAATTTGTTGAAAATAAATCTTTTCTAATAAGAAACGAAAAACAGCCTCTTTGGCTGACGGTAAAGACGCCAGATTTTTACACTTAACAAAAAAAAATATGTATATATATATTCTAAGCTCTAGAGATCAGATTATTTAATACAAAAGCTTCATTACCGTACATTCCCAACACACAACCGGATGTTTTCTTTGTTCTAAAGATAATAAAAATAATTTTTGTTTTCTAATTCATAGCCACAGTAATTCAATAAATTTTGTCACCACATTTTTAAATTTCGTTCAGTTGCAATAATAATCAGACAAGGGGTCTAATAAAATATAAGAAACAGGAAATTGGAACAGAGACAGTAAATAATATTTTCTATGAGAGACACAATGGGTCTAAAAATAATTGGAAATGACAAATCGGGACAGTCGTAGTCGTAGATGGGTAAATTCATGCCGAACTCAAGTACTTAAAACGAAAAAAAAAAAAAAAATCCAATAATGGCTAGTTTTTTGAAGATATTATCAACTGTACACATCCCTTAGGAATACACCCATTCCGGTATACAATTTTTCGATAAAACTTTCTCCTCGTTTACATAAATTTTTATTTTTATTGTTAACCAAATAGCAATAAGCAAAATATCATAAATTATTATAGAGAAAAACAAACGAAATAACCGAAAATAAAAATAGTAGAAACACCCCTTTTCCACTAGTTGTTGAGCATTGGCAATAAATGTAAAAAAAAAAAAAAAAAAAAACTAACAGGGAACACATAACTCGGAATAGTTTTCTTTACAAAAAAAATAAAATGCATTGATGCCACTTCCCCTGTTATTATTTTCAGTTTCGTAAACGAGCTAACAAGTGATTTGAAAAAAGAATAAAAAAATAATAATAATAAGGGGAGGAAGAAACCAATAAACCATGCATTATTGAGTACAATTGATGGCATTAGGGGTGAATTTTTTTGTTGTCTCATTAAAATTATTATTATTATTATTTATCATGACTCAATAATTGTTTGTTCGTTGTCAATTCACTATTGACAAATAATTTATTTGTTTGCTACCCTTATTTGCATTTGGTTGAGTTAATTTAATGCAATGGACACGTGAACTAGGACCGGATAATTATAGAAAAAGTTTATCCGGTTAAAGCAGTGTTAATGTGACTTTATTAAAGAATTTTTGATCGTTATTACATGATTGCAACATGAGAATCATTAAAGATCCGATGCAATAATCTTTCTTTCTCCCCATTCGACTGTATGGAACTCTCATAACAACTCGAAAATTTCTTATAATAAAAATTTATTATTTATCTTTCAAAAAAAAAAAAAAAAAAAACACATATGATGCTGTTATAACGCGTATATATTTATCCCAGCTGTGTGTCTCATAATAATAACCACCCCTGAAAACCCTAAAAAGGTTTTAACATAATCAAAGAACAAAAAAAAAAAACTAAAAGTTATGAATCAAAAAGTCTTCAGTTTTTCATCTCTTTACCTTTCCAATTACTTAAAATTTACACACACACACACAAAAAAAAAAAACTTGAGGAGTATTTCTGTAGGTAGATGATATTCATTCTACCCCTCAAAACAAAAATGATTTTTAATTTATTGACAGTTCTCGCAGTGTTAACGCGGTGTTAGCATGTGTAGAAATATTATTTCATGATCGTAAATATTCATTATTGCACGAATGTACAGTGCTTTTTGTAAGGGTTGTATTTTTTTTTTTTGTAAAATTAAAATCACTCTTTTGAAACTACATTAAAGAGCTAAAGCTTCTGCTACAGGCATTTACTTAGTCAAAGTTGTAAAGATAAGCAAAATAATAATTTTTTTTTAATAAGAAAAATTCTGCATCAACCAAACGAACTAATAAATTAATAAAAGTAAAATAAGGGTTGGATTTAACGTAACATGATTAAAACATTTAAGAATGTATAAAGGATAAAAAAGGTTCAATAATAATCCCCTTGTTTTTGTTGTAATAATAACGTTAAAGGTCCTGATCCTGACTAAACTATTAAAACACAACGATTAAGCTTTTCATGATCTTCAAAATAACCCCTTTTGTTCTGTCCCCATAAAGTGGGAAAATTAATTCATTTGCTTTCTTTAATAACAAGACATTTTAATCGTTAAGGAATAATTAAAAATAATTTTTTAAGGAGCATATTTATCACGTACGTGTTTAAGAAAATTACCATCCGTTGTTGTTTGTAGAAAGAAACGTAGAAACGTTTCTCTTTGGATTTTACCACGTTATTGGTGTTAAATGAGTTCGTTCTTTTCTAAACACTGGACATAAAAATGAACGGTTTAGTGCCGGGAAAAACAAAAAAATATTCAGCTGCAGTACTTGAGCTGCAATAAGCTGTTGAATGAATTTCTTTTTTCTTTTTTTGTTTTTGGTACATAAATCGTGTGTTTATGAAACGCTGGAAACATAAGTTTGCTGTGCAGTTAGACTAAAGAAGCTTTTTCTGTTTTTACAACAAAAATTATTATGTTAACAATGGGTTAAAAAAAAAATTATTTTCATTTTTTATCTACTGCAGTTATATTATGAAACCGGAGTAAAGCTATTAAAGTTGTTTAATGTTGAAAACGTGATCACCGTATGATAAATTACCATGTGGATGCTATTTTTTTTTCTTTTTTTCTCTCCACTACTCTACAGCGTGTGTGTGTGTGTGTGTCTCTGTAGTTTTTTGTTATTATTTATTTATTTTTATATATGTATATATTTTTAAATTAAATAAATGCATAATATTTCATCGGTTTTTTTTTTTTTTAGAGTTTTAAACCGGATGGGAATTTTTTTTTTTTAATTTTTTTATTTCATCCTCTGCAATTTATTACTACAGTTCAACTGGCACGTACTTAAATATATTTATAATAATCAAAATAACAAAAAAAAAAAATAACAAAATTAATTTAAATCTAATAATAAAAAAAAAAACAGGAAAAAAAAAGCTTAAAGCTTTCCAGAACGAGCGAATGACAGTGCATTGAACGATAGTACACCATAGTGACAGTGCAACCGTTACTAAAACAGTGCTGCTAACGTAAAAATAACACAGCAACTCATTTGTTTTTCTTAATAAAAATTATTTAAATCTTTATCTGCGAAATAAGTGTAAGCTTTGAGTATTTAACCAACGAAAACTCACTAAAAACCTTGAAAACTCTGACTAATTACACCCAAATAATCGATAAGCTTTCCAAAAGCACAGTAATAAATTTTTTTTTTACCATCATTCATCTTCTTTAATTTCCGTAGAGACAGTTTTTTTTTTTATTAATAAATGGCTAGTAGCCAGTAGCTAGTAAATCCTGAGCACCTGATTGTGTAATTTTCAAAAACGTAAAATTGTTTGCGGTTGGTTATTTTCGGGGTTTTGTTTTGTTTTTTTTTTTTGTTAATTGAAGGACGTGAACGTGATTTTTAATTAAGTTTAACAACAAAAAGCATGGGAAAGAGGATTTCTATAAATAATCTCGATATTTGTGGTTAAATATTTGATAAATTAATTAATTAATCCATCGAACGTAACCCATGTCTTGCTCAATTTTTTCGTATTCGTGAATTTAATTTAAATAAAGTATAGCACACCTTTTTATTTGATTATCTGCTTATATTTTACCAACTGATAGTAAACCAATAGCACCATTAACCACCACAAATCAATAAAAAAAAATTTTAATTTACTTAGAAATTTAATTAATTGTTTTCTCCGACTTATTTTAAATGTAACAAATAATTGAAATAAATGCGTTGGCTTGAGTGTAGCGAGTTTTGTGCGGATAGAGAAATTAATCATGAAAGAAAACTGAAAAAATAACTTTTGATGATTTAAAAATTTGTTAATTTGGTTAAGCATAGCGCGGTTTTTTTTCTTGTTTTTTATGGTTTGGTATTTGAAATAGGAAAAAATATTCATTCAACCATTTAATGGATTGAGATTACCAAACAACAAAAAGGGTGAAAGGTTTCCGCTTTTTTTTTTTTTTTTTGCATCTCATTTCTTTCGTTCCGCTGCTTGTTTTTTAATTTAAACAAAATATAAATATTGGATTTCCTGCTTCTTCTGCTTCTCCTTTTCCCTTAGTCTTTTCTTCGTGTTTTTTTTGTATTTTCATCTGGTTGCTACAAAAGAAAGCATAAACAGTGGTCGGTTACAAAATCAGTAAAAGCTAAAAAACGATGAGAATCTTAACGGTTTTTAATGGGAGAAAATTGTTCTTTTGCTTTTTTTAACTTTTCTCTTGTTTAACAATGCTTTAACCATTTTATTAATGAATAATAATAATAATAATAATAATAATAATAATCAAAAGAGAACACAGCAAAAAACCCTCTTGTAAGCTCGCCAAAAAAAAATAATACAAAAAAAAATTGCATTTTGAAAACCGTTAGTGCGGAAAAGATACGAAAGGCAAATGATTTTTAAGTGAAATTCTGTATTAAAAATTATCGATGAATCTTTATGGAAATGATTTTTACTTTTAATAATCAAAGAAAACCATTTTTTGTGGTTTTTAGCAGGTTTTTTTTTTGTTAACCGTAGTCGTTTCCATCTAGGCGCTAAACAAATTACTTGTGCGCATAAATCATGTTTAAACAAAATAAATTTTTTAAATGTTTAAACCAAAAAAGACTAAAGCACAGCGACATAAAATAATTTTAATTTTCCTTAATTTGTAGCGAACGAAAAGGTTCCTTTTTTAGGAAAAAAAAAAATAAAATAAATTTTCTCATTATGTGAACCAGTTGTGTGTGTTGTACGATTCTAACAAAACACAATGTCAATATAAGTGAAATAATATTATAATATTGTGGTGTCGTCATTTGGGTTTAATGCCCTACATAAATAAAACCTCATTTAATCGTCAGACACCACACAGAACAACGAGAACATCAACAACCAACCAAACCAACCCCGAGCAACATTACTTCACAAAACTATTTTTTTTTTTTTTTGTTGCAGACACAAAAAATTAATAAATAAAAACATTAAATAAATAATTAAATATATAAATATACATGTGTATGTGTATGTGCTATAATAATAATAACAATAATAATAATAATAAATGAAAGCTTTTAAAAGGGATAAAACTGAGTGCATTAGGTCATGAAACATTAGGCAAGTGGAGCATTTATTTTGTTATCATTTTGATTATTAGCTTTATTAACATTTTCTCTATTCATCTGTTTGTTTATTTACATTTTAATTATGAAAGCTTTAAAATTATGGCTTTAAGAAAACTAAAGCTTTCGCTATAAATTTCACCAAAGAGCAGAGTAATTTTGATTTCGGTTAGTGTCTACTTAGGAACAGAAATTTTTGTAGTAAAATTCAAATTGTTACTAAATCCCAGATTCCGGTGTTTTTTTTTCTTTTTTTTTTTTTTTTTTTTTGATAACCAAGTGACCATAAAAACCTCAAAATAATTTTTTTTTTTTATATTCAACCAGAAAAACCAGCAATTACTCATTGTTCAATGTGTACAGATTACCTATTGTTGATGGCAACAATTTTTTTCCGTTTTTAGTTGGTTATGCATTGTGTATTCTGTACTTGTTGACATTAGCCGAATTTCACATATACATACACACACAAAGCTTTGTATCAAACTTTATTATTATTATTATTATTATTATTATTATTATTATTATTATTATTATAATAAAGCTTAAAAATGTGTTTGAAAATTTGATTTATGTGCTTTAAATGAAACAGCGGCTTTACGTTACGAAAAAAAAAAAATAAAATTCTTTTTCAAGTAGAATAAAAAAGTGAAGAGGGAATTTTATTATCGTGATGGAATACAGAATTGTAATGTACATGATCTACCTTAATAAATTTATGTTTTACGTAATGGTAAATAGTTGGAATAAGGGGTAAAAATACTTAAATTTCAAGGTGAATTACTAGAAATCCTTGAATCTTTCGAATAAAAGCTTTTATCGATACGTAACGCTACTTACCGTTTTGGTTTTAAGCAATCAAACTTTTGCATTCTGAATAACAACTTTATAAACAGAAAAAATACATTTCTAAAAATTAAGCTTTAAATGTGCTTAAAAAGCTTTTATTAATTCTCCTTCAAAACTTTAATTATTTATTTCATGGTTAAAATGCAGCAAATTACTTTGCATTTCTAATACTAAAAAAAAAAATTTTTTTTACTTTTCTCTAACCCACAAAAAAGCTCACTTATTGATTTCTGTTTCTCGTTAAAGTTTTTGCTGTTTTCTCCCTCTGTATTAAATTCGAAATTGTTGGATAAAAAAAAATTAATTCG
This sequence comes from Ptychoptera albimana, assembly GCA_961205885.1. Classification (NCBI taxonomy): domain Eukaryota; kingdom Metazoa; phylum Arthropoda; class Insecta; order Diptera; family Ptychopteridae; genus Ptychoptera; species Ptychoptera albimana. Next base: position 2,226,263 of record OY540803.1, read on the forward strand.
CTTTTATAAGTGGCAACAATATTTTTCTCTCTATTTTTGAATACGAAAAAAAAAAAAAATCTTTTTTTTTATTGATTCTGTGGGGAAATTATGTTTACGTTTTATTGAAAAAAAAAATATGTATATATATTAAAAAATGAAGAAGAATTTTGTTGCAAAAAGAAATAAATTTTATTCATCTATAGTTGCTAGAAAAATTTTTAGTGAAATGAAATTTTAATCGAAGCTTTTTCGAGAAATGTGCAATGCTAACGAATTATTATTTTATTAAGTTTATAACGCAAAGCTTTTAATTAAACTTTAAATACAAATCCAGTGTCTGTTTAATGTTTCTTTGCCCCACTTCAAACACCAACTCTGTTCGTTTATTCTTCTGAAATCATTTTTTTTCCCCACCGGAAAAAGCTCATTACTTACGCAGAAATAAAATCGAATATTTCCCATATCCGCAGCCCATAAATTAATTAATAAAAACACAAACACAAAAAAACTTTTTAAACGGAAAAATGATCCGATGCCAAATTAATCGTATCATGCAAAAAAAAAAAAAAAATGCTTTAAAATTAAGTTACTCAAACTAAGCCAAACAGCTGGCGTAATGCCAACCAAAAAAAAAAATTAATTCTTTTATGCAATTTAAGCTTTTGGAATAATTTTTTTGTGTTTTTTTTTTTTTTTATTATTATTCTTCCGTCGTCTTTCTATAGGAAAAAACATTTAAATTTACATTAGGGAAAAATTCAATTTTGTAGTTTTTTCATTTGCCCTTTTGTTTGCTATGTCCTTATTTGTGTGCTCGTTAATACAAAACAAAAAAGCACAACACAAACATAGCAAAGCAAAGCACATTTGACATATTTTTTTTTTCTTTTTTTTTTGCTACCCTTTCCATGGATAAATCAAATTATTTTTATTTTTCCGAGTGACAAAGTTCATACTAACCAGTCAACTTTATCAAATCAATTTTTTTTTGTTTTCTTTTCCTTTTCTTTCCTTTTCTTTCTATCTATTTTGTGTCCAATACATTTTTTTCTTCTTTTTAGGACTGATAAGGACACAGCAGATTTTTTTTTTTTTTTTTTGACTATGCGACAATCACAGAAAGTTATATCAGCGAAACTGACCTAGTCAGCAATAATAGAAAAAAGAAAAACGAAAAATAAGCGGGAGTGAACAAAACTCTTTTATCGTAGTTTCGGTTCTTTTATTTATTTATTTTTTTTTTTTTATTTATCTTTAGCGATATTTATTCAATCAGTGAGTTTTATTTCCCTTGGTTCTATTGTACAGTAGCAACAGTAGCAACAGCAGCAGTAGTAAAAATTACAAAATAAATCACCACGATAATTCTATTCTAATTCTTTTAACACAAAACACCTACGGCTTGTGTTAAATTTAACGTAAACCAAACTGTCTACACGAATAACAATAAAATTATTAAATAATCAATTAGCCAATGCATGTTTTTCATCTATTTTTGCCTGTATGCATAAATGATGTCATTATAAACGAAAATAGCATTAAAAACCACCACAAACACAAAAATCAGTTAACGAGACTCTGCTATTAATCAAAAAAAAAATATTTTTAATCTAGCTAAGTGACAATTTTTTTTCACCTATTGTTAAATTATTCAGCACGCAAAATCACCACCCACTAATTTATTCAGGAAAAAAAAAATTCTTTTTTAATTATTATTGCGTTTCGTTTCGTTTTTTTTTTTTTTCAACTTTCTATTTATAAATAACGAAATATATGAATGCAAACAATAAGAACATAAATGCACAAATGCACAGAATTAATCATAATCAGTATGTGTACCCTTATAAACACGCAAACCTGTTTATCCTATTGCTGTTTGTCGCTTTGCCTAAACATGCAATTGAAATGCAATCAGAATAAAAAAAAAATGTTTTCTATTTTATTTTTTTTATCAAAAGGAAAAAATTTAAATTAATGACAAAATAGAAAAGTAATTAAAGTAATTAAGAGGTTATATAGCAAAGCACAACAAAAAAAAAAAAAAAAGCTTGGTAAGCACGCAAAGCTTAATTATTTATAACAAAGGAAAACAAGAAAATTATTTACAACGAATTTTAATGAATTTCTGGATAGAAATCTTTAGTTTGCAGCTTTTATAAAAGCTATCACATTACAGCTTTGTAGTTTTATTTATTTTTCATTTTTTTTTTTTAATTTCAACGCAAATCACCCCTATCGTGCATAATTCATTATTTATACGTACTGTCGTGACGGTTTATTCACATTAAACGGTTAACCAATTACCAACGGACTAACTTTAATCATAATTTAAAGCACAAATCAATTAAAAAAAAGAAGCAAACGGAAAACTACAATTCACTGGTTTTACAAGTGTCGTCTTCAAAAAAAAAAAAAAAAACTTTTGCAATCATCCACATCCCACAAGTAAATAAAAACACAAAAAAAAATTCATCACAGATAAGACGAGAGGCGAACAAAAATATAGAAAAGTTTTTTCTTGTTTCGTCTTTTATGGTTTTTAGACGAAAGAGCTTTATTTTTCCCGCACATGTTCGAATTAGTTTTTATTTTGCTTTTATTTTATTTATTCTTTATTTTTGCTTAGTTTTTTAATATAAATTTTGCTTACATTTGGGAGCCAACGTAATGGTTAGCTAACCAGTGGAATTATTTTTATTTGTTTCTCTAAAACACAAAAAAAAAAAATTAAATTTAAATACGAACAAACAGAAAAGCACACAGAACAACAACAGCAAGTAAACAAAAAAAAAAAAAAGACGAGAAAGTAGATTAAACACAAAAAAAAATTGAAGAAGGAAAACTTTTTCACATTCATTTTAATTTTTACACTCGTCGCTTCATCGTTAGATGTGTGGTTTTTTCCCGGTTTTCATTTTATTTTTTCATTACATTTTTCCACTGTGTTGATAATAAATTAAAAAATAAACCCGGAAATGACTTTCCATTTGTCCAGTGATTTTTTGCTTGTTTAGTATTGATTCACCTAGATTGCAACTTAATTAACACGACGCAAACGAAAAGACAAGACAAGACAAGACACGAATCAATGTTTAATCAGAAATAAAACAATAAAATGTTGATAAATCAGAAAAAAAAATTTTTTTTTGTACACATAAAACAAGTCACATTGTCCGTACAGATCTTTAATTTGTTTATTACAAATTCCATAGAATCTGTTCTCTTTAATTAAATCTATTAAAAGCGACACGTTGAATATGCTATATACGTTGTTAAGGCAAGAAGCAAATAACCACAAAACAACAACAACAACAGTAGTAGCATCAAGGAACAACAGTGACTAATAATATAAAAAAAAAAAAAAACAACAACAGTGAAACAGGGATGCGAATAATTGGAAATACATGCTGTATACACGCATGTTAAAAATAAAAAAAAAAAAATCATCACATATGTAGAGTCTTTATCTAATAGTTTTTCTTTTCTCTTTCTCTGTTGGTTGTAAAAATTATATTAAAGGACAGACAAAACTAGTGACAAAAATAACCAGAGTACACCCACCCATCCATCCATCTATCCATCCAATACATAATTATATTACACAAGGAGAGACAAAACAACAACAGCAGCAGCAAAAAAAAAACGTAAAAAAACGTAAGAAAACGACACGATAATACGTATAGAAATACGAAACCATAACCAGTTAACCACCCCTTTAGTCTTAACAACAATATATCTTCCATAAGCAGATGCTTGACTCAATGTAACAAAAAACGTAAAAAAAAACTTCTATGTACAAAGCTTAAGGGGGTTGTTAGAACAATCTAATAACATCATCTACTTACTTCTTAAACCAGCAAAGACAAAAAAAAAATCACATAAACTGCATTAGAGACTAACTTTAATCAGTTGTTTGTTTAACTTTAAGTCGCATTTATTATTGGTTAAACTAATTAGGATTTGTGTAGAATTAAAAGAAAAAAATATATTTACATAGACAAAGCTTTTAATACCAACAAAACAAAACAAGGTAGAATACAACAGGTAGAAAAATGTAATTTTAATTAACAAAACGGTTTAATCACCAAAAAGAAAAAAAAAAAAAAGGTTTAAGTCAGTTAAATCTAGTTGTGGGAAATAGTTAATCCATAAAAATTGATTTAAAAAAAGCTGCTGCTGTTAAATAAATTTTCTTTTCTTTTTTCCATTTGCCAAATAAAACTGTCAGTGTGGTCGTATCTATAGGACAACAGACTTTACGTTTGGTCCTTCTTGTTCTGTGTTTTCGTTTTCGTTTTTTTATTCAAGTGCTTAACCAAAACAACCCGATAAAGAAAGGAATCAATAGTATCCACCAAAATGAATATAAATTTTCAACAATCAGTTAACTTGGAAATAAATTTTTTGGTTGATAGGACGAGATGGACCACCAGCACCACCCAAGAATCTTTTTACATTACTTTTGCAAGCCAATAAAGTTGTCGGTTTGGTTAATTTTTAAAACTGACATAAATAACTCTGGAATGGCAAAGCGATTTTTACGTTGTTTCTAAGACAAAGCTTAAACAGTTTTGTGTTTGAAAAAAAAAAAAAAATTAGATAAGGGATGGAGTAAAAACCTCCCGATAGTATTTTAATCGATTTATAAGACAACAACAACCGTAATGAAGCGATATATTTTGGCATTAATAGTAGAATAATGAAGAGATGAAAAAAAAAATTGTAATGGGTGTTCCGTCAGAGTTACGACAAAAAAAAATCCATATCCACCTCCTGGTCCAACAACTTTTAAAAATCAATCAAAACATATGAGACAAATAAAGTAGAATTTCTCTCTGTGTTTTTTTTTTCTACTAGAAAATAAGGGAAAATCGCTGCTGTTCATGTCAATGTAGTGAAATCAAATTATCGATTCACGCTGTGTAAGATAAGCAACAACAATAACAACAACAACAAAAACCCAATTTGCATAATGAAGGTGAAAGTCAAGCTTTTTTATTTTTTTCCGTTCCTTTACTTTCGATTTATTTTTTTTTGTTTTGTTTTAAATAACAGTGGAGTCTCCTGGTATCTAGCAACAAAAATCCCCTATACAAGCTGGATTTGAATTAATTTAATTTTAAAAAGAAATTAATGAGGCAAATTATACAGCGTAAAGCTCTAATTAAAATTCTAGTTCCTGTGTCATGAAAATAATTTTTTTTTTTTTCGTTAACAAACATTTTTACAAACCTTGAGTACTATAAAGGGATTATTTGTTGGGGTTGAAATAAAACAGAAGGAACCTGAAGAATATTTTACAGCATATTAAAAAATAGCGCAGAGATTTTATAGTAATTAAAACGGCTTAAACACTTCAATTAAAATGTTTTCTAATACAGTTTCGGGCTTAAGCCATATAAACGAAAAAAAAATGATGAACCATTGATGTGATGAATTGATGCAGTGAATTGACAAAGAGAATGAAAATTATTTAATCCTTTTTCATAGTTTCTATAGTTTTTTTTTTGTCCCCATTCATCATTTCTACCTCATTCAATTTTTTTCTCTTGCTCTCCCCATTTTTAACCATTTTCTTTACGATATTTCATTTATAATAAATATTCTTTTGTACAAAGAAATAGCTTAAACACAAATATCTTCGCCTGTCAACATCACATAAAATAAACCCTCTTTGTTCGTTATAAACATTTTCTTCTTATTATTTTTTTTTTTTTAGTATAATTAAAAAACAAAAACGGAATAAAGAAAGTAGAAACGGAAGCTAAGTAAAATAATGAAAAAAAAAAAAATCGTAGCAACAATAACTCATTATTACTTTATAGTTTTTACCTTTTATAGTTTCATCCACTTTGTGTCACTTTGCATTACTCTTACCTGTAGCTGAAGCATTATTTTCTTTTTATTTTTTGATCCCTACTTTAACTATCGCATTTATTTAATTATTTCTTCCCTTCTTTTCTGTTATTCTAGCTCTTTACGACTTTTGTTTATTATTTATGCAAATTTCTTGTTTATTGACTTGATTATTGTACGTTCAGGAGTCAGGCTGTCACGTTATTTATTTAGAAAAGATTAAAATTTTAATAGATTTGTGGATAATACGTACCAGACGGTTAGAATAGGAAAAAGTAATAAAATAAAAAAAATTATTAACGATTTGTGTGATTAGTGAATGCAATTAGACGTATTCGTAGTATGAATTGCATCAACTTTTAATTGAACATACTCTGTTAGAAAAATTTATTTAAGTAATTATAATCAATACATTCATTTAAGATAAGGAAAACCACTTTGCAAATTATAACGTATGAGTTATGACCAATTTACCACGACTACTACCCTCAAAACCGTTGTTTTAAAAATCAGCTTTTCATGTTCAGGACCAGTGCGCTTACAAAATTTGTACCAACGTCTACAATATTATTATTTATTCTTTTAGAGAATTAATTCCTGAGTTCAAAAACGTAAAAATATTGAATTTAGCGTAAGATTTAGCCGTGTTAAAGCCAATGCACAGCATCCCTGCAAAAAGTAGCGATGACACATTCAATGAATTAACAGCTGAATAAAGAAGCTATACAAGCTTGAAAGCTTTTATAAAATATATTTTTTAATAAAAATAATAATTAATTTCTTTCTCTCTTTCATTTTTAAACGTCGTCAGAATTGAATTTAGTACGTAATTCGTTAAGCTTAATAATTATTAAGTGTTTAAAGGAGTTTTTTTTATTCTTTCATTTTTTTTCCCATTTCTTTTTTTATTTTTTTTTTTTAAACTGTAATGAAATGAATTTTTTTTTTTTTTTAATTAAAGTTTTATTTTTCTATTTGTTTTCTGTCTTTGTGTCATAAATAAATAAAGAATAAAAATAAAAAAAAAATAATTATTTGTGGAACTTTAACCAGGGAAAAGTGTTTGACTTAATTTTCCATACATCTCAAAACCCCAATCTCTTAATTAATTTATAGGGAATAAATAATTATTAATAAACGTGAAATATACAAATGTAAAATAAACTATTAACTAAAAAATAACTTTTTGGTAAGTAGAATTATGTTCTGCACACACCCACACACAACTAGTTAAAATAACAAAATAAAAATGTTTTATTAAAGTTTAATTAAATTTGTGGTGTCTGGATGGATTCTTTAATTATTTTTTGTGCAACATTATGATGGTATTTGCCATACAAAATAAAATATATTTGACAAATATACCATACGATTGTTTTTACTTTAGTTTTTGTAACAACAAATTAAACTTTGTCGAGTGTTTTTAAGGGTAGTTTACTAAGAAAAAAAGAAAAGCATCGAATTCAACATGATTATTAATGGAAAAGTTCTTTATCAACAGTCTACAATGTTTTACCACCTATTTCAACACTGTTTTTCACAGTAATTAAATTTATTTATTTAATTTTATTGAATAATCAAAATAAAATCGAATAAAGAATTTATTTAAAAAAAAATATAAATTTTAGGTGGATAGAAATAAAAATTAAAATCGACAGGGATTTAGTGGTGTTTTAATAACCGGTGCTAATATCTACAGCAATGTTTTAATAACTCACTGACCAATTAATAACATAATTAAGATTTTAATATCTGATAAAACCATAATCGTTTTATTACACACACACACACAAAAAAAAACGTTAAAATTTTACGTCGTTTAATGCAATAAATTCGTTTTTAAATTAATTAATAAAAAAAAAACAGTAAATTTGGTGAAATTTTATTCATCAATCAGATGACCAGATTTCTGATTGTTAAATAAAAATTTTATAATAAAACCCTCCACCTACCACCCCAATTAATGTTTGATAATAAATTTCAAAACAAATCCCTGGACAATATTTTTTCTATCGCGAATATTACCTACTTTTACTGTGCCAGCTGTTTATTTGTTTATTTTCACTTGTTTTGACACGATAAGACACACTACGGTGGATTTACCAGCAGAGAAAAAAAAATCGTTCATCATATTTGCATATTTAGGTAGAGAAAGAAAGAAAACAGGAGAAAAAAAAATGAAAAAAATGTACAGAATAGTACAGCGCAGTAATATTATGTTGTGGTACCACCGTATAGTGGTTATGGTTTGGGTATGATGATAGTTTTGCATAATTTCCATATACCACATAGTCACGTAACATATGCTAGATATATGTCATGTTCATATACAAAATTTATTGACTCAAAATTATTGTTTTTAAGAAAAGGATTTATTTCCACCGGTTTTTTTAATATACGGAATAATAATGACTGACCATATGGTAAAAGCATAAACAAAGCTTTTGTTTAAAGGTTTTAATTAAGTCATTAAAAAAATCGTGTACCCTTGTGCTTAGTGCTTTCATTTTTATTACCAAAAATGTTTTTTCGATGGGGTGGAACGATAAAATTAATTCAGAATGTCCTGAAATTTCGTTACAGGCTCCAGAAATGACTTTTTTTTGATAAAATTCTAAACGGTCGGTTTTTCGCTTCAAGTGTTTATTCACCGCTTCTCTATTATTTTTAATAAAAATTTGTTATTGCAAGCTTTTAGTGCGTTTATTTATTTAACAAAAAAGGACAACTTAGTGTAACCACTTCAAGTTTTATTCATTCATTCATTTATATCAAGATATTAAATAAATAAATTGAAGGTGCTACTCCGGACAGAGGGGGGTGAAAAAATAATAAATGTGAAAAAAAAAAAACTTCTAATATTTCTGTGTAAATTCCTGACGATTAAATAGAGGTTAATACGCGAAATGGTGTGTCCGATTATGTTAAGTAAATATTAAGAATTTTCAACAGAAATCCACAATTGGAAAAATAAAATTCATAACCAGCATAAAGCTTATGTCAATACAAAAAAATTAATAAATTTTCAGCCAAATAAATATTTGAAAATTCATACTGGATAAACGTAGTGGAAGAAAAAGCTCAATCTGTTGTTTGTTGTTATAGCAAAAAAAAAACACTGTATAAGGGTTGGTAAAATTCAATTCATAATCCATCCCTTTAAAATTATTATTATCATTTAATTATGTAAATAAAATTATATTAAAATCCCTTATTTGTGTATTTTCTCTAGATCAATCCCGAGTAAATATTAATAATTTCGACAAAAAAAAAAACATTTTTTATTCTGTTGCCATTGGAAAAGCTTAATTAATATGACGAAATAAAGTATTTATAATCGAAGAAATATTAACAAATATATTTACCTTTTGAATATGTGGTAATATTTACATAACTCCTGCTTCTATATTGACCATCAACAGAAATATCAGAGGTTAACATAAAAATCAATAAAAAAACATTAATACGTTTTGAATATATGTGACTGTGTGCGTCTGGCTGAAGCAAATAGAGAATTATAAGGAAAGAATAAAAAACCACAAAAGTTAAAGGAATGATAAAATGTAATCAATAAATTTTATTTAATCGTGGGAGTTTTGATTGATATTCTATGGTATTGGTCAGTCCAACTAATAATATTCCAAGTCCTTGAACAGTTTTTTAGTTCGTTTTTTCTATATCATATTTCATATTTCTGTTATTGGTTTTGATTGAATGATTTTTTTTGTATTTTTATCGTAATCTTGTTACACACAATACAATAATTGATGTAATTAAAACATTAATTTAACTAATTTTTAGTGTTAGTTAAACCAAGATTTTAAGGTTTCTCATTTTTATACGTGATGGTTCACGTTTTTTTGGTTTAATTATATAAAAAAAAATTTCTACAAAACCACACCCAACAATTGTCACCTAAACGCTTATTAAAGTTTATCTTATGTTATTAAATTTATTTTGTAGCTCTCACCTGTGGATACTACGGTAAATACAGCACGTCGCTATGGTTTTAAAATTTTTTTTTCTTTCCCATCATCTTCAGCTGGAACAAAAAAAATTTGAATTGTAAATTGTCGTTGTTTTTCCTAGCTAAAGCTTTGTTATGAACGTCAATAACAAAAAGCTTACTATAATAACCATTCCTTTGCACTATTTAAAGTAACTGAAAGTTACCACATCCATTTTTTTTTGTTGCTACCCTCTAACCTTATTTCTTTTTGCTGTTGTTTAAAGTTGGAGTTTTTTTTTTTTTTGTTGGTTTTTAAACAACCATATGAAAAAATAAAATTAATTTACGATACACAAAGGTACAACAAAATAATAGTAACCAACTCACACCTGTTTATACCACTGATAAAATGCTTAACTTAACTTAACTTAACTTAACACAGTGCACAGTGTAGATAATAAAAAGTTTCGTTTTCCCAGTGTTTTTTGTATCAATATTTCGTAGTGAAATAATAGAAAATCATTTAAATTTTATATTACACAGGTGTATAATAACTGTAGACCGTATGGTATATTAACACAATAACATAACAATAATAATAATAACAACACAATTAGCAAATAATTAAAGGAAAGATGTACAATAAATGGACGAGAAACTAACGAATAATTTCTAATCAAAATGAGATGTTGCTACTGAATGCTACTGCTGCAACGACACAAGAGAGAAAGTAGCTTTAAATAAAGCACTTAGAATGTAATTTACGTTGTTGTTTTTCTTTTTTTTTTTTAATTTTAATGTTGGTTAAGGATTTAAATTGTGAATTATCATTTACACAACAACCAAAGGTGTTTAATATCCCATGTGTGTGGTTTAAAAGAAGAAAAAAATTCACAGAAAAAGGTGAAATAGTTCCGTTGGTTAAAACCTTTGTTTAAAGCTTTTTACACAAATAATTTTGTATTTCTTTTAATTTTTTATTTTATCGTTTTAAGCTCACAACTAATCCGACATAATAAGATTGGCAGGTAGGATCGTAATGCTGTTTAAAAAAATAAAAAATAAGAGAAATTCCGTTGTTAAACTCTTTTATCAGCTGTTTTAAATGCTTTAAAGCTTATTTTTATTTACAAGAATAATAATTTTTTTTTCCATCCTTCTTTAAGCTGATTAATTTTCTTTTTTTTTTTTGTGTTTATTTAGATGTTCTGTGTGTTTTGTATAGTAAAGGAGCCATGGTTTGTTGTTTATTTAATCAATGATAAAAAAAAATATTGACAGTGGATTTTCGATTAATTATTTTTTTTTTTTTCCTTTAAACAATTCTGTGGTCTAATTTAGAGAATACAAAAAAAAAAAAAAAGAAATAGATAAATAATTAATTAAATTAAAAGCAAAAAACCCAAACCACTTTCCAAATAAAACTAAATAATTATGCAGCCACAGAAAACGAGAATGAGAAATTTTTTTATTTTATGAAATCAAAATGCTGGAAAAATTTTAATCAAGCATCGATTTGATAAATTTATTTTTTTTACTATCAAATATTACAATTTACTATGCTATCCTGTGGTTAAAACTAACAAAATATAATCTCGCGTTTATTATTATTAATTTTTTTTTTTATCATCATTTATTATTTAACAAATCAAATATCAGTGATATTGGTAAACCAAATACACAAAAAAAAAAAAAAGCAGCAGAAATTCCAAAAACGAACTATTAATTTACCAGAGTTTATCAACGAATTGATGGAGTTGTTTTTATGGGGGGCGTGTGGGGATGTGTTATATGATTTCTCAATCAAAAAAAAAAAAATAAATAAATAATTTTTTTTTTATTTCTCATTAATCGATATTGGGGTTTTTTCCGGTTAAAATTTATTTTGGGTTATAAAGTTTGCATAATTGATTTTTGAATTTTTCAGAAGCAATTTCTATAAAATGTTTGGATTTTTAGTGAAATATTCTTTAGAAATTATTTTTCGATCAAAAGAATTCAATTATATTGCCACGATTTTTTTTTTCTGAGTATTTTGGTAACTTTCAGAGCTTTTTATTGCTTTAAAGTCACAAAAAATTTGTGGAATTTCAGTGAGAAATTCTTTTTTTATTCGTTTGCTACTACTGAGAAAAAGAGTTTTCAAGCTAATTACCTGTTAAAAGCCCAATCTCATTAAAAATTAACTAGAATCCAGTGGATTACAGGTGTTATAGTTCAATAACAAAGGTTAACTAGTTTAACCATAGTTTAAATACCGAGTTTAAAGGTGAAAATTTTGTTACACAACTATCAAGTGGCAAATTTTATTATTTTTTTTTTTATCTAAATTTCGGTTGCATTTGTCATTTGTTATTTGTGTTATCGATTCACTTACTAACAACATTAAAACCCGGTAACAAACTATTGATTTACACACAGATCATGTATCACAGTGTACATGCAGAACATAATAATTTACAGGATCATGTGACAAAAACCATGTTGATAACAAGGAGGGAATTTTTTTAAATTTTTTTTAAAGAAAGTCACAAAACACATTTTGAATATTAAATCGCGTCTAAATGAATAAAATTTAGCTACGTAATTTGCGTAAAAATATTTTCCAATTAAGGATTTTCTTCTTTTTTTTTCCTGCGTGTAGGTAGAAGTGAGTGAGCGATGGAAAAGCCAACCCACATGAATGTTTTTCCGGCACGTAAGCGTGGAAAGAGTTTCTTTGAAAACTTTCGCACATGTCCGGGATATAAAGAAACGAAAATTGATTGACATTGTTTGGTGATGTCAATAATTTTTCATCACCAACCAATACCCACTTAAAGGTTAACAACGTTACCATTAACATTACCGGTTTAACAATGGTCAGTACAAATTTTCCAAAACAAACCGCAAAATATCACACAAAAAAGAAAGGAAAATTCCGTGAAGACCTTTCTGATTATTAAATTAAATTACTCCGCCTAACATCTTGTGTTAGTTTCAATCGGATGTACGTGGCTATTCTTTATTGATTTTCCCATATCAATTGGACATTTATAGATATTAACACGGAAGTGTGTGATCTGTTTGATTAGAATTTTTGTCACAGAGAGAAAAAAAAAACAATTTGTTTTCTTCTTTTAATGTAACAAAGTTAAAGCGTGTTTTTTTTTTTTTTTGTTCTCTCTCTCTTTGTCAAGTGGATACTTCCGTGTTGTAGAGTGTTAAAAGCTTATACACCACTTCATAAACATTATAATTAAACACTTAACATACAACAAATGTACACAATAACACCACTTAACATTCGAAAATACATAGAAAACGGCAAATCAATAATTTTTAATAAAAAAAAATAATATAATTACAATTCCGGGGTGTAGTCAAACGTTTTTTTATTTGTTTTTTAATTAAATGATGATCGTAGGTAAGATAAGACAATTTTTATTTTTTTGTTTTTTTTTTTAATTGAGTAATTGAATGACTTATTGAATAGCAAATGAATGGATTTGATTTTATCGTGAAAGCAATATAAAAAGCAGTCGAGTAATGATATTGCCTTGTATGTGAGTGGGTGGGTGGTTTGAATAAAGGAAGTTAAATAACAGAATGAAAAATTGACGTCTTATTTATATAGAAGAAAAAAACTGATAACGTGGAACTTTCACCATAACCATTACCCACTTTTATTCACAAAGGTGTGTTTAGCTGGTTTTTCCTTTTCCTTTTTCTTTTCTTTTTTTTTTTTGATTGTTGTAATATTTCAATAAAGTTATTTCATTGTATCCATATGCTATTCCGTCATTTTTCCTTATCTGTTTTCTTTTCCTTTTCGTCTTCTTCTTTTATTTTTTATTATTTTTTTTATAGATATTGTTGAAGGTTTATTGCTCTCCAAAGTAACACCAACCAAGAAACGCAGCCCAACCATAACGTAAATCGTTAAATTTCAAAAAAAAAAAAAAAAAAGAATTCTTCTCCTGAATTAACGTTTCGCAAAAGTATTTTTTTATTTTTTTTCTTCTGATCCTTTAAATGTGTATCATGTGTGTCTTTTGACTTTTTTTTTTTTTTTATTATTTTTAACAATCTGTTTAACTTTTATTACACTTGCACAAGAAAAATAAAAAAAAAAGTGTTTCTCTTTATTCTTAGACGCAGCACAATACAACACGAAACGAGATGAAAAGAAAAATTTAATAAAACAAAAAGCTTTTGCTTCTTAGTTAAACTTTTTAAGCTGCTCTTAAAAAATGTATTTTTTTGTTTTTTTTTTTTTTTTCAATTAATTTATTCCTGTTTCCTGGTGTTTTAATTATTATTAAAAAAAAAAAAGGAAAAGTCAAAAAAAAAAAAACCTTTAAAGTGTGTTAATGGTAAGCTTTTAACATTTCACCATACTTACCATGTTTCTGATAATCATAGGGCAACAAAATTTATAAACAAATTATCTTATTAATGTGTTTTGTGGGTGTCAAACAAGTTAAGCAAACAACTTAAATTCTATTATTGGAATTAAAAACAACAAAAAATTCTCCACCATTAACGCTTTAAAAAAAAGCACCTTTACTCTCTCACCACCACCACCCCACACATTTAACATGATCAAACTAAAAAACACATAAATTCCGTATTCTTTCTGAACAAACGTGTTTTGAATAAAAATTCGTCATTCAAGTCTTCACAATACATAACGTTGCGTAACGGATGACATGACTGATGTTTAAGAAACGAATCCATATAACACATTTTCAGTGTTTTCTGTTTTTTTTTTTTTGTTTTTTTTTCTATACAAAACCACACCACCCACACACTAAACCCATCCATATACACACACATAATAATAATAATATTTTAACAGATGGAAGAAAGAAAAAAAAAATTTTTTTTTGACGTATTTTACCGCGGATATCATAAAATTCGTTTTTATGTTTTTTTATTTTTATTAATATTGAGACAGATGAGTTTGTTGTTTTCTCCTGTAAGCTTTTCTATGCTTCTATCAACAACAACAACATTATTTTATTGACGACAAATCGTTTATTTATTATTTGATTTAGTTTTTTTTTTAATCGTGTGTTGAGCGGTGTTTACTTGACGTAGTAGTAGACAACTGAGTGTTTTCACCTAAATAGCGTTAGGAATACCGTGGACCGAGGAACATTGGTTTGTTGATCTTTTATTCCAGCAATAATTGTTTAATTTTTCCTAAATTTCCTACTTTCCTACCCGCTTTTTTTTTCTCTTTAATTTTTGTTGTACAGATAAATATTTGGCTAGACAAAGCTTAAGTACACAGCTAACAAACAAAGATTAATTCATGGAAGACTCATGGAATTAAATTTGTTTTATCAACGAAAAGCTATTTCTTTGTTTATTAAATAAAAGCTTTGAATGTAACACATTGTTACTACGATAATAAATGGTGTGAGAGAAGCTTTTTCGCATTTCTGCTTTTTTGTCTACATCATTAACACACTGGTTAAGCCAGTTAGTGTTATAATTATTGGATTCGGTTTTAAAGGAAGAACAACTGTGAATGTGATTACGATGAATAAAGAAATTTTTCTTCAGCAACAACAACAACAACAAGCTCTTTGAAGCTGATTTTACTTCTTTTTTCGATTGGCTTTTATTTCATTTTGTATTTTTTTTTTCTACGTGTTTACATTCGTTTTACGTGATGAGATCCCTTATAGATGGAAAAGAAGAGAAAAAATAAAAAAAAAAAAAACTCAAACCAATTTCACGTCATCATCATAAGCACGTTTCTAAAGCTTCGTTTATCAGCCTGATATATATATATATATTTTTTTTTTTTTCGTTTTTATTTTCTTCTTCAACGATGTACATCAAGTTTTATTTTTTGCATTAGTTTTGTTATTTTGATTCACATAAATCCGTTGTGAAGTAAAATGGATTTCTGGAGATCTCTCTCGTTTGTTGCTTTCAGTTTTATTTTATTTATTTCGCCACTCTGGTTTCTTCTTTTTTTGTTTTTTGTTTTTTTTTTATTATAGGAAAAGCTTTAGGTTTTTTTTTTTTTTTTGTTGTTGTTCTCTTGTATTTATATAATGTATTTATCGTTTCACTTGTTTCATTTAAGTTAAACAAGTTGTTGTTGTGTCTTTTTACTCTGTCTACTTTTAATCTTGATGACAATAAGTAAATAAGTGTCAAACGATGATAGAATTTATAAATTTATTTGATTAAAAAAAAAAAATAAAAACAAACAAACAGCACACAAAAACTATAAAAGTAAATTAGTTTCCCAATTTCCAGATAATAAATAAAAAAAAAAAGGAAAATTTCAATGCAAATTACTAGCTACGTTAAGGTTGATTCAAGGTTGATATTGACCATCCAAAAAACGATTCCTTCAAATCATATTTTAATTACTAATTACCCCAATGAGTATGAGTGAAAAAATATTTTTAAAAAAATACCAGATGTCCTGAAATTTATTATTAATTAACAACAAAAACAAAAATGATGATAAAAAAAAACAACAACAGCTACAACTAAAATTAAATTAAAGCGAAAATATTTACATCACACTGGGTCTGTGTTAACCTTTAAAAAGCATCAGCAGCAAGCACAAGACTTTAATTATGAGCTTTTATACATTTTTTTTTTTCAATTACAATCTGCTTAAATAATTTAATCGGTTGTGGTGGTTTCTAAAGTAATTTTTTGTACAGTTTTTTTTTTTTAAATCTTTTTTTACTTTCGTTTTCCTTTTGAATGAGTGAGAGGATAACAAGGAGAAAGTAAAAGTAAAATTTTTTTATCGTTGACAATTAAACGTACAAACAGAAGAGACAAACATGATAGTTAGAGGAATAAATAAAAAAAGATCTAAATCCGACAGTCAGACGATTAAAGGATGGCAAACAGAAATGAATTTTTTTTTTATTCTGGTTAAAGTTTCTAGTGAAAATCATTAAAACCACATAGATCCGTTATTAACTATTGTGGATTAATTTAGAAATGTCTTTAATATTCATCTCTGATCCTCTTAACACTTTTTATTATCTTAATACAACTCAACAGCTTTTTACATAAAGCTACACCCACACTTCGTTCTTGTTATCCCATTTCTGTTTGTTTTGATGATTTTTTTTTTTGGTTATCACGCTACACGTTGCTTTCAGCAATATAATTTCCACGTTAAAACTTTACTGAACACTAAAAAACAGATCAAATTCACTGAATAATTACTTTAAAAAAAAAGCTTTTGATGTTTCTAGTTAAATAAAAAATGAAAAATCAACGAAAAAAATTGTTTTAAGGCTTTTAATTGACATTTGTGAAAAAAGTTTCTTTTTCTTTTATTATTTTAATAATTAGGATAGAAAATTTATTAATAAATCCTTTAAACCAATTAAAAGTCTGCTTTCTGGAGGTTTTTTTTTTTTTTTTGCTTTCCCTGCTTTGTTTGTTTGTTATAATTGAAACTTTATCGCTACGTTGTTGTTACCGCGGTTGATACTGAGACTCGTCAGCATTTTATCTTATTAAATTTATTATTCCTGTGAAATAAATACTTTTCCATTGATTTTTCCGTTTTATAAAATTTTTTTTTGTATTATAAGGATAATAATTTTAAAATAAAAAAAAAATACTGAAGAAATTGTGTAATTTGATCGTAATATTTCAATAACAGGTAAAAATTGTGTCATTTTTTTTTCTTTCGCTTTACTTTGCTTTGCTTTTAATTCATTTCTTTGCTCTACCATTGTTTCGCTGTTTACGAGGCAAAGTTTTGTTTTCTGATTTCCCAAAGAAGAAAACTTTTTTTTTTATTCAAGTAACCTGAATCAATAAAGCAAAGAAAGCACATTGAAATCAAGAGAAAAATGTTTAAAGAAATCAACAGATCACCTCATTATTTTGTTTGATGGAACTTTTTCTATTTTTTTTATTTTTTTTCACTACTACGTTTGTTGTTTAAGATTTTCTTCCCTTAATCAATGTAATGTCAGTAGTAAAGAAAATTCTTCATTTAAATATCTAATTTCCAACCAGTAAAAAAAAAACGTATCACGTTGCCAATTTTACTGTGATTTTAAACAGAAAAAAAAAACTTTTATGTAGAATATCCTGATCAAATTAAAGTTTTAATGAAAATTATTTAAAGCGTTTTCAGTGTGACTATCCAGATTTCTACTGTGTCTGTAAAATTAATCAACTTACAGAGCTAACGCTTAAGCCGATTAGAAAATAGTTTTTTAACCACATCTTAGGAGTAGACAAATATATTTTTATTTATTTAATTAAACTAGGTGCTAACTAACCCGAGAAAAAGCACCTGAAGAAAATTCTCATTTAATTAAATTATTTTTTCAATTAGAATTATTTTTTTTTTTTTCAAAAAAACTGTTTAGGGTGGAGAATTTTTAGTGCAATATCCCAAGACTGGTGCAGTGCATTCTTAATCAGATTATAACTAGATGATGGAATTTAAATTGAATTAGATGCAGACGTAGCCCTGAAAGATTTACCCAAAAATGTGCTAACAGTTTTATTTGTCTTAATTCACTAAAAATGTTGGGCTTAGATTTAAACGTAAGTGTTCTACTGTCTGCTGCTGCTGCAAACAAAAAAACTATTTCTAATCAAAAGTTTTAGGTGGGGGTGTGGAAATATTTTTTCTCATTTTTATGTGATAACAAAAATTTTTTTGGTTTTATTAAAACGGATGTGAAACGATTAGTAATTTGTGTTGATCAATATCTAATTTACTTTAGGGGTTTAAGCGGGTGAAATGTGGAATTAATTTTAAAATATAAATATGTGTGTGTGTGTGTATGGCAAGTAAAATGCCTATACGTTAAGGCATTTTAATTAAATTTCAACAAATATCCGGCACTAAGTACTTACGTTTCCCCAACACTTTTATTTCTTCATTAACTTTTAACAGACAGTCCTGGAAAACTATTTGTTTCCACTAGTTTTAACTAATTAATAATTTTCCACCCCGTTTGAAATTATTTTGTGCATGATTTTTACTAATTAAAATAGTTGTGAATGCATTGATTTAGCTTAATTAAATTTAAAATCTAGATAAAATATCCAATATCCGTCACCACCGCCCACACCATAATCAATTTTATTTGAATTATTTTTTTTGTTTAAACAGGAAAAGTTTTAAAAAATTTTCTTCAAAAGCTTGATTACCAATCACGAAATTTCGTACAAAACGTGAAAAAAGAAAAACTTTTCAAACGCATTTTTATGCTAAAAACACTGAAATTTACGTATTCGGTTTAATCAAACGTATTTAATTGGTTCGAATAAAGTTTTAACCAACTTAAAAAAACCATCGACCAATCAAAATTCTCGGTTTTTTTTTTGTTTGTTTGTTTGTTTCATTTTTCCTTACCACATTGTCACGTAACACGTAAAATTGTTTAAAGATATATGCGTCACGTATTAAGATTATTTATTTACATAAAAATTGTTGCTTATAAGAAAGGATTTATAATAATAAAATAAGCTTTTTTTTTTTTTTTGCTTCCCTTGTCTTATTTATTTAAATAACAGAATAAAAAAACGTAAAAAACGAAATGAAAGCCTGAGAAAATAATTTTTAATCAAAATTGCAATTTTTCTCTTCCATCTCCCTTGCTTTATTTGCTTAGTTAAAATTTATTTTCATAGCAATGTTTTAGCTTTTTTTTTGTTTTTTTGCTGTTGTTGTTGTTAAGAAAGTTAACAGGGTTTTTTTGGTTATAAGCTTATTTATTGTAACAGAAAAAGAAAAAAATAACTTTTGTATGGACGTGTGGGTTTTTTTTTTCTTCTCTGCTTTGTTTTTAACTTCAACGATTGTACACAACGAAAATTTCTAAAAAAAAAAAAGAAGAAAAATAGTGAAAAGTGTGGGTGTTCATGACTTTAATAATACCTCGTCAATCATGTACGATATTTATAATAAGAGTGAATATATAATAAATACACAAATCGTAACAAATACATCTTTAATTTAGCATTTCAAAAAGTTCATATGCTGTAAAATGAAGAAAATGGATCACGTTTTGCTTCAGTGCTTTTTTTTTTTTTTCTTTGCCTCTATGTTTCTTTCTTTCTCCTTTTATTATGAATATAAAAAAAAAGAAGAAAAACCACCCGCCGTCAGCTACATATAATATGTGTAGCTAAATTGAAAAACTGTGTGCAAGATATCAAATCGTTTCTAACAACAGCAAAAAAAAAGAAAGTTTATTAGGAAAACAAAACAAGTTTCGGAGTGTTGTGGATAGAAACAAAAAAAAAAACATTCAGCTAGTAACAAACAGAAAATACCATTAGGCTTTAGACAAAAGTACAGATGAACGTGATTTTGTTTTTTTTTTGTTTTTGTTTACCAAAAAGAAGCTTTTCGCTCTGGTGTTAAAATTCAAATAAAAATTTTAATTTTAATTTTTTTTTTATGTAACTGATTATTGGTTTTACAGAGGAAATTTTCTCGATACTTTAACTGAACTTTACAACGTAGAATCCAGGTTAATTAAATTAAATTTAAAAAAAAATGTCACAAAGCAAAATTATTAATTATTCCAACATTTAATGTGGGTGAAACGTACGTTAAACACACACAAGTGGGATAAAGAAAAACTTCACAGTACCATTGTAACTGGAGTGCAAAAATTTTATTTTTGACTTTGTCACAAAAGTCATAAATATGATGGGAAACAAATTTCAGTAAAATACTTAAAAAATACCACGAACAGTGAACAGTTGTCGTAATAATTTGCTAAAAATAATATATTTGCTGCTAGAAGGGAGCAGAGATTTTTTTTTTTTATATTTCAAACAAACAGAAACCAAAATAATTTATTTAAAATTCACGGAATTTTTTTTTTTTTTTACTGTTTCTAGTACAGTTACGAGTTCTTGTTATAAACACAAATTATTGTTTTTCTGTGTGTGCGATACAATAAAAAAAGCTTTGTTATAAAAGCTCTATTGTATCTGAATTGGTTTTGAAGTTGAGTCTAGATGTAAAACTCTCTCATTCTTCTCAACGATTTTTTTGTATTATTTTGACAAGACAAGACTAAGTAGAAGAAGCCACCAAAAATATGAAAAGTTCAAAAGCTTAGATGTTAGATTTTAATTAAGTCATTATCATAATACAATTTTGTTACGCGAAAATTACAATTGTGTTTGTGTGGTCTTAACAAAAAACTACATAAAAAAAATTCGTCTCACCAAACTTTAATTTCAATTTATTAAAGCGAGAGAACAAGTGAATTAATTTAACTTTTGATGTGTATAACCGACTTAACTTAATTTAACTTTAACAAACAATAAAAAAAAAAAAAAAAACCTGATTATTTCTAATTATAATTGTTTAATTAGTAAAGTTTTGCCATCCCGAATATACAAGAATTGTTTGCAATAGAAAATAGAAAATTTTATTTCAGTTTTTAACGCATAAATTCGATGTAACACAACAACCACAATATTTTATTAACACTGTAACAAAAAACAAAAAAAAATAAAATAATAAAAGAAAAGAAAAAGCTCAAATGGATAAACTTTAAACAGTAATAGAAAGAACTATAAAAAAAAAAAAAAAAAAATTTGATTATTTTATTTTTTGATTATAAAACCAGCAGAAATTGTTGGCAAGTTTTCTAACGAATTTCTTTGCGACAAAAAAATATTAAAAATAATTCTCAACGTTTTACTACAACGAAACTTTTAATCGTTTTAGAGTCAGCTTTTATATTCTCTGTGCTTTTTTTGTAACTTACAATTTAATTTACTAAAGTATTTAATTGTGTTTGCCTAGTTATGTTTGTTTGACGCCAGCAGCTAAAAACCTTGAAGGATTTCTGTATCGTTTACTGACCTTTTCCAAGCTTTTTTTTTAAATACTTTCAAAATTAAATTATTAAAAATCTTTTAGTGTGTGCGGTTTTAAATGCATTTATTTGTAAGAGAACACTTTTGCAATCAATCACCGGAATCACTGATATTAATTTAGCTTTACGTACGGAATATAAATAGAAAAAACTCATCGAAAATTTACTTTTTCGTATTAGCTAAAATTAATTACTTAAGTAACAAAGAAAAAAAAACATAAAATAGACAGATTAATGGTAACAAAATGTATTTTAAGTATTAAAACTTTTAGTAAATCGATAATTATGGTTGGATGGTTGAAAAAGTAGAAGAAGCAGCAGCCATAGAAAATTACATAAAAACAATTTAATGAATGAGATTAAGGATGGTTTTTGTTGCTTCTGTTTCCTTTACTACTATTTCCAATACTTTTTTTTTTCTTTTCTTTACTAAATACTTTACGATTTATTCATTCTTTATTCCTATTCATTCATTTTAATTATGTTTATTAGACATTTTTATTCTTTATGCGTACCGTAACTCTGTTTTGTTTGTTGTTTTATCCACCCTCAATGGTTTCCGTTTACGTTACGTATTTATATCATTTTGGCTATAGTAGAAATAAATCAATTTTATTTCTAAGAATAATAATAAACCAAACTTAGACTTAACTTCGACTTAACTTAACTAGAGTTTGGATTTTGTTTCATTATTTTATATACGTTGAATCGTTAATATAAAACGAAAACACTCAAATTAAAATCAAATCAATAAATGTATTTGATTGGCTTTAATAAATTAATTAAATACAAAAAAAAAAAAAAGAATAATTTTTTTTTAGGTGTTTTATCCAGTCCAGTGTGATTGGCTACTTGTTGCTTTTTATTGTTTATCTCGCGCACCCGAAATAAATAAATAAGGAAAAATACATAAAAATTCTTCTTGTGCTTGAATGACGGTAAAAGCATCAACAGCATTCCCTGTTTAAATGATAATTAAAATTCTAAAGTCAAATATCAATAAAAGCACAAGCACTATGCTTAATAATTAATTTATTTTAAAAATTCTTCGTCTTCTCAACAATTTAATTAATTTAAATTTAGAAGCAGCAAACAAAATCAACACCAATTTCTTCATGATCTAAACTTCAGACAACACCTTTTAAAAATTATTTCCCCTTCTGTTTAGCAACGGAATAAAGTAATAAAGCAAAAAAACTAAGAACCATAACATAGTTAATAAAAACTGTGAAATAAAAAGCTTGCCTACATATTACGACAAAGCTTTTTCAATTTAAAAAAAAAAATTGAATTTATATTTCCATCGATACCATTCGACATTACGACAGCTGACCAAACTTTCATTCATTTCTATCTGCAGAGAGAAAATTAATTTTTTTTTTCTCTAAAAAAAAGAATAAAAAAAAAAAAAATTATTCCCACTTGCATTTTGAATACAAAAAAAAGCTACAAACACAAAACGCAACAATACAGCAGTAATACGGCAACAAAAAAAAAATTCCTATTTAATGTGTGTATTTTCCAGTGAAAATTAATTAATTTTTCAACTGGATTCTGTTTTTATATGAATAAAAATAAAAAAAAAAAAAATTCAAAAACAATAGATGGTTAAAGCACAATATTAAAAGCATGGAAAACAACTCGGCGTTTTTTTTTTTTTTCTGTAACAGAAAAAAAATTATTTCGTTGCTTTGTTATTTCTACAAAAGGAAAATAATTAATTTTTTTTTTTCCAAGCTCTGTATTTTTTTTTTTTTTTGATATAAATAAATTAAATATTTTATTACATTTGACACATGTGTGTGTCGGTTTATGTTATAATAATCAAAAAAAAAATAACACGACTAATATTCACGACTAGGGCCCAGCTAATTATAAAAGCGTTTTACCTCGTGTAATGATTGTGAAAAACTCGTAGCTTTGTTGCTATAAAATGCAAATGTTTTGTGTACAAAAAAAAAAATAAAATAGAACAACAAAGCTTTTGCTATCGTTTATACTAATTTAATAAAAAAAAAAATCTCTGAAATTTAGTACAGACAAATTACGTCGCATAAAACAAAAAGAAAAAAAAAATCATTTTTTAAGGATCAAACACATCATCAACCATCAGTAACAGCTATGGTAATGAAACAAAAGACAATAATCCTCCAATTACTGTCATAATCATCATGTTGAAAAATCTTTCTTAAAACTTAATTCATATTTATAATTGATGTCACTTGGGTACATGATAAATTAATAAGAAAAATCGTACGAACGCCAGTAACAATAGTCGTTGTGTTGATTTTTTTTTTATGGTTGTTTATTCATAAAGACACAACAGAATATTATCGTTGCCATAATAATAATAATAATTAACATTTAAGACTAGAATGAATGATGTGAATAAAAGCTTTTGTAAGGTGTGGGCTTATTATAAAACTTTATAAAGATAATACTTTTTTGGCTTACGAATAGACATAGAAAATACATTTTTTTTTTTTTGATTTACTGGTCGCGTAAAAAACACAACGCAAATTAGGGAAATAAACGAAAAAAAAAAAAAAAGCGCACCACAAAAGCTAATGACTGTATATGCTAATGACATTGCCAGATGAGACGTAATAATAGAAAAGGACTAATTACTGCGTATTTTTACCTTATTTGTTATAAGGAGGGAACTTTTTTTTTTTTTTTTTTTTTTTTCATTTCTTTCGTTGCCACATTGGAAAATATTTCTTAATTAAATCCAAAGACATTTTTTTTTGTTGCAATAGAAAGCTTTGCCATAAGCTGCTTACGAAAATTCATTGGAATTTTATTTTCGTTTAAACATATATATATATATCGTTTTCCAGGTATTTACTTATCTAGTTACATGGAAATTTATAATTTATTTGATTGAAAAATGCTTTTTGTAACAGCTTTTTGTTTGTTTGTTTGTTTGTTTGTTTGCCTGTTTGCTTGTTTATTTAAATTTTTAAAATTGGGAAAAAAAAATAAAAAGAAACAGAATCAAAGTAACAAAAGCTAACATGAATAAAAAGCTAATAAACAGCACATGATCTGCCTCAATGGAAGATTTCTGGGTTTTCTTTTCCCTCTGTACACGTAAATCAGGTGGGTAACAAACGTTTTTTGTTATTTATTTATATTTATTTTTTGGTTGCAACAATCAAAAAAGAAAAGAAAACAAAACAAAAAAAATAAGAGGGCGATACAAATAAAACTAAAAAACACAACAAACTGTATGTCATTTCTGTTGTACAAAAATTCCATCCTTAATTTACATTTTATTAAAATCCATAAAACAAGAGATGACAAGCTTTTTTTCATTGTATCATTTTTATAATAAATTCAGTAAGATGAGATTTGTGACAAAATAGTTAAAGCACAAACAAATTTTTACTGAATTAATTTTATAAAACGAAATTTCTACAAGAAATATTCTAATTTTTGAGGATATGTTGCTGCTGCTGCTTGTTGTCTTATGTTGCGGTTAGTGATGGAGTAATTGTAAAAATGACAAAATTATGCTTATTCGGGTTTTAAATATTTAAAAAAAAAATCAAAACTCCTGTGCTGTACAAGACAAAATAAAATGTCACTCTCTCTTTTAATCGCAAAGTTTTACGTTATTACATTACTTTCAGTGAATTTTTAATTAACTAAGCTGACTTAATCCTTTATCATTATGATAATTAATTAATGAAAGAAAAAAAAATCAACTTTTTTACTGTGAAACATCCTTAGAATCCTTTCAAAAGAAAAACGAAAAATTGTTTTCACATGAATTTTTTTTTATTCAAAGTGTGGAATGTTGATTGGCTTTCGTTGCACTAATAACACCAGATACAGGGGTATATTTTTTTATTATTATTAAATTATTTAAATATTAATCAAACACTTTTTATTATTGTTTTGTGTCACAATAATAATAATATTAAAATCTGCACTAAAATTCCAGTAATTTCCATTTTCACCAATGAACAAAAAAAAAAAAATCAACGAAAAAATTCCACAGCCCAAAAAAAAAATGCTACAAAATATTTATTTAATTAAATTAAATTAAATTAAATAGCAAAAATAACAAATATAATAATAATAAAAAAAAACCCAAGAATTTTTATTTATTTAATTAAATTAAAAAAAAATTTTAAAATGTTTTTTTCTACCCCAATTAAATGTTTTATTACAAAGTGCTAAAAAAGCAATAGCACTATGCAGGTGTGTAATTATTTTTTGTTTTAACAATTATCTGTTGTTATTTATTTATTATATATAAATATGCGTTGTACATAATTTATGTTATTTAAGCATAAATCATTTGTGTTAAATAACAGGCAGTAGTATTAGCTGTAGAGATAGGAGAGTATTATGCTAGTTAAAGTACAACCAGCAGCAGTAATAACACTCGTAGACCTGTTGCCAAAAAAATAACAAAGTAAATTCTTTCGTTTAAATATTTAATTAACATTGCTAACACTGTTTATATATATGGAAATATATTTTTATTAATTATAATTAATTAGGTAGCCAACATATAATTAACGTAATTTATTATTTATAAAATTTGTTTTTGGTAAACTAGGAATAAAACCACTAGGAGTTAAAAATCTGTTAAAAAGTATCAAACTGAAAATATTATTAGTTAACTAATAGAAAACTTTCTAGCTGTGCTTTTTCCCCCATGTTATTATTTTATTTTATTTTTAATAAAAATTTTTTAATTTTAATCAATTTACCCTAATTGACCTTATCTAGAAACAATAAAATTTAAGTAATTAAAAATTTATTAATTCGTTTAAAAGTTTTTTTTTTTATTTTGTTCTATTGTAGCTATTCTGTTACCAACATCTAACGATGATAAGCTTTTAAAACTTTTTTCAAATATATTTAGGTCAGAAAATTGCGTGACATTTTGGTGTTGAATATATCGAATAATTATATTAAAATATGATTCAATTAGAGTTTTTTTTTTTTTTTTGTTAGGGTTGTATTGTATTCGATTTTTAAATGCACGAACCAAGTAAAGCTTTTATTAGGTTTTATCACAAAATGCCAATGCTTTTAAATTACAAAAAAAAAAAACTATCTCTCGTTTTTTATCAAAACCACAACAACAAGGAGCTAATCAGTTAATTTATGTAAAGATAAAAAATAAAAATTTAATTAAGTTTAAAGAAAAGTTTTCACTTTTAACCAGGCGCCTACACTTGGTGCTATAGAAAATCAAGCAGAAAGGGGAAACATAATTAAATTAATACAAAAATTTAAAAACCAAAATACCACCGTTAAAAAATTAAATTAATTCGATTTTCTTTCATTAGATTCGTTGGGATCAATCAGCGTAATAAAATTAAAAAGACAACAAACCACCAAAGTAGTTTTTTACGGTAGGCAAATAAAAATCTTTTCAAAATTTTATTCGTCCTTTTAAATAAAGTTATTAAATTGTAATTTTCCAACTGTACAACTGTAGTCGCGACCTTTTTACTTTGTGCAAAAAAAAAATAATACACAAACCCCGCACACATACACACCGTAAAAACTTCAGCATGACAACCCTAAATAAAATTTGCGTTACAAACTTTTTATGGTAAACAGCTTGCAATGTTAAAAAAATAACGTTTGGCTGAATTCTACCTCTGCCTATACATTTTCTTTTAACACTTTTTTTTTTATTATTATTATTATTTTGATATCAAAAAACATAAACGCAGCCAACCCACCCACCATCATGTTTTCTTTTTTTTTTTTTTTATGTTACTTGTCTCTCCTTTATTTTTCGTGTAAAATTGAAATGAATAAATTATAAATCAATTTTTTTGTACGATATTTCATTTCTTTTCTTTTCCTTTCCTTTCCATTCTCCTGTTCCTTACAAATTTTTTTATTTCGGTTGAACTTTTGGTGTTTAGCTTTTACATTTTTTTCGTTCTCGTCTTTATTCGCCTAGCTTTTTTCTTCCTTTACTTTGCTACTTCTGTTGTATTGTTGTATTTTTAATAACCCAACACAGAAGAAGCTGAACAAAAAAAAAATTATGCGTTGTTCATAAAAAAGAGAAAAAAAAAAAAAAAACACCATGAATCAAAATAATAAATGAAAAATGAAAGGAAAACGAACAAGGAAAAGTTGAAGTTATTGGGTTATAAAATGTTTTCTCTGTTTTATTAATAATTTTTCTTCGTTTTTTTTTTTTTCATTGTCGTCTCCTCTTTATTGTATTACATGTAATTTTTTGTGTGTTTATTTTTTTATTTTGAATTTGCTTGGTTGCTTCTAAGGGAATTTAATTGTTCTGGAAATTGTGTAAATCATACCACTGATTTTGCTGATGATTTTTTATTTTACTGTTTATTGGATTTTTTTTTTTTTTTTGCAGTAATAATAATTGTTTGAATAGTATTTTTAAAAGCTTAAAGCCTGAAGGATTTAATATATATTTTTCTATTTTTTTTATTACATGTAATGAACTGGTAACTTGATAAGCATGTTACAAAGACAGCATCTGCGTTGTTCCCTATCGTTAACGTATTGACAAGTCAACTGTACGCTGCTTTAACCCGTTCTAGAACCAATTTTAGTGTCTTAAAAAAATTTATTATCACAATCATAAAATATCTAATTAAAAGAAGAAAAAAAAATGCTCTAAAATGTTTACCATGTCATTGTTGTTACCTAGTTTTTAAAGCATAAATCTAAATCAGCAACAACAAAAAAAAAACACAAATTTATTTTTTCGCTTCTATTTCCATCATTTTCATTTCTTCATTCTTAATCATACGCTCAAGTTAATAAAAACAGATTACGAAACATTTATATATATATATATTTCTGTAACATAAATACAATGTTAGTGGAAAAATTTTTATTTAGAAACGAGAAATAAGAGAAGAGACAACAGAAGTAGAATAAAAAAAAAAAAAAAATGAAGTAAAAACCCTTTGTGCACAGTTGAGCATCTAATTTGTAATTTTATGATGACATAAAAATTATATGCTGCTGAACCAATGTTTTTACAAAATAATATTTAAAAAAAAAAAATTAGTTTTAACAGCGAACATAAATTAATAAAACAGACAACATACGACAGCAACTACTACACACCGCACGCATGAATTAAATCAATTTTTTTTTCCTGCTATACTTTGCTTTGTTTTGTTATCGTTAATGCCTGAAAACACTCGTATCTACGGATATTTACCGCCAACAATAAGAAAATTTAATTTTTTTCTTTTTTTAATTCTTAACTAATGTAAAGTAGTTTTTGTAGTAAAAAAAAAAATTTTTTTTAATGCGGAAGTTTAATCCTTTAATTAATTAAATAACTTCTTTATTTTTTTAAGTAAAACCTCAGTCATTTTTAGTCATTTTTTTTAAAATAATACCACAAGTCTTGATTTTATTTTTTTACATTTAAATTACTACTTAGTACCTGTTCAGGAATTTTTTTTTTAATTGTTTATTTAACAAGGAATGTATTAACCGCAAAAACATTAACTTTCACCTAAATGTATACTATTTTGATTATATGTGTCTTGGATAAAAAAAAAACATTTTAGTAGGAAATTTAAAACAATGAGACTTTTTTTTTGCGCACATTTATTAGCAATTCCCGCTGTTTTATTATTAAAATAAAAAATTAAATAAAATTCTTCTATAACCAACATACCTTTGAAATTAAAAATTAACCAAAAATAAAAGAAGAAAATTCTACGATGTTTTTTTTTCTATTTCTTAACAGTAAAAAGCACAACAGCACAACGCACATAAACAAACAAATTAATAAAGCATAGAATTTACCAAAATTAAATAAATAAATATAAAAAAAAAAGAAAAACATTAGATATAAGGAAAATTCGTAGACAAAAAACAATGAAAAAAAATTTTTTTTTTGCTGATGGAAAGGCAAATAAAAATAAAAAAAAAATATTAACTCAAAAACCAAACATTTTTGGCTATATTATAAATTTAATTATATAAGTAAAAAAAAAAAAAACAAGAAAAAAACGGGAAAGGAATTTCAAATGAATTCTCCTCGTTCTGGAGCTTTTTTTTCCTTTTATTTTCCACTTTGTTTAAGAAAATTAATGTGAGAAAAACATTTTTTTTTCTTTTTTATTCAATGAAAATCTACTTTAAAGCTTTATATTAAAAAAAAAAACAGTAAACAAAGCTTTAGTTATTCAATTTATTCATATAATAAAAAACAAGGAAAAACAAATCGGTATTTTTTTTACTCGATATTAATTATTGATCATTGAATTAAATGAATTAAATCAACAAAAAGCAAATAAATTAATTTTTTATTATTAATAACAAAATATCAGCTAGAAAGCATAACAGAATATATATAAATAAAATCCAATTATAGACAGTTGAAATAAATTTTATTTTTTTTATTTATTGTTGAATAGAAAATATAAATTTTGATTAAAATTTGCCTAAATGAATATGAAAATTAAATAATAAAAATAACGAGTGTGCGTGCGTTTATGTATGAATGTTAAAAATTCTCATATGAAGCTTTTAAGCTTTATATTTATGATAATAATGAAACAAAATAATAATAATAATAATAATATTAACTAGAAGGAAGAGAGTGAAACATTTTTATTTATTTTTTTTTTTTGTATATAACTGCCAAAAACAGGAACAAAAAAAAATTTTTTTTTGGTTCTGAACGTGCTAAATTATTCATAACACAATTTTACATTTATTTAACAAGCTAGTCGTGTTTTATAGTAATATATGTCTACAGTATTATATAAAAAAAAATATAATAATAAAACGAAAGGAAAGGAAATAATAATACACAGAAACCAGGTAAATGGAAAATGTGTCGCAATAGTTGGTTAAAAAACAGAAAAATAAAATTCCAGCATAAAATACAAACAAATCAATATTTCACGTTGTTAAAATAAGAGATAATCTGTTATATAAGACAAAACACATCCACACTGTATTAAATAATGTAAAAAGTAAATAAAATTTCTCTAAATAAATCAATAAACTGCAAAATTCATTAATTCTGCACACATCAGAACCGCAAAATTTATTACTTCATCCTTCGTAAAATTTTCTTTCTTTTTTGTTTATTAATAATTAGCGACATTTCATTCAAGCTAATAAAACATTTTCTTGATTAAATATCATTAGGAATGTTTTCACATGGAAAACACTTCTAAACTTTCATCATGATTGTTTCGAGACGACAACAACAACAACAAAAAAAATTGATGAAAGTTAGAAAAAAACTAAGTTTCGGTGTCTCCTTGTAAAATCAACAGAGAAAATGTCTTGAGCATAGTTTTACGTTTATTTGTTTCGTTATTTTTTAGGGTTTTCAATCAACATCTTCGTTAGTGACAAGTAGATGTTCAGACGTTGTTAATTTTTATGTTTGTTTTAAGTTTCTACAAGTGCATAGAAGAAAGGAAATTCGTTGATGATACACACGACGAGTTTCATTTAATTTAATTTAAGGTAAATAATAGATGTTTTTCATATTTGTTTTTAATACAAATTAATTTTAAATATTAAACTGCATGTTTCTTCTCAAAAAAAATTTGAGAAGACTTCTGATTTTTTTTTTTAGATTTTCAGGAATACTCTTCAAAACTTTTTTCTTGCAATATGTGGGTAAAAAAATTATTTCCATAGTTATATCAAATAAGTTAATTTAAAATTCTTCGGAATTGTGGATTTTACAGCAATTTGAAAACAAAAACCCGTTCCGGACATGGTTCTCTGCATCAAAATATTTAAAATAAAATTCTGCGATAGTATTTACCTAATAAACCGTGGTTATTACCCACCAAAACGATTATTACTCAGTTAATAATAGGGGATAAAAAATATTCTCATAAGTTAGTCGATTCAGTGAACCCTAAGCAGCCATTCCCATAAAATTTAAATTTTAATTTCAAACCATCATAAGGATTTTTGATTAAATCTTTTAAAATTCTGATTATGCTGAAATTTCGTTGATATATTAATTTTGCGACGTTAAATCGATTTATACAGAAAAAAAAATGAAAAAAGAATTTTCCAAGTTATAAAGAGAACGAAAAACTTTTAAATCTCGCTTATCGTAGATTTAAATCATCAAAAGAATTTTATAGAAAAATAATCTTAAAACGAAATTGTCTTCAAAAAATCCTAGTTTCACGTCGTTTTTATAAAATTAAGTTCATCGTTTGCCCATTATTTAAATTTTTGTAATGTGCACAGAGAGAAGAGAATCTTAGTGAAAACAAAAAAAAAAAATTGCCTGACCAACATTTTTATTATTTTGGCAAAAAAAAAAAAATGTAAACTATATCATAAAAGTGATTTCAGAAGAATAGCAAAAACGAAAACAGAAAACTTTTAATGACATTTTGAAAAGAAATTCTCTGCTTTTATTTATGATTTAAAATTGGAAAAACTACGTCTCGTTGTTCATATATAAATCGTAAAGAGTTTTATGTAGATTTCGTAATACTGTTGCTGCAATTTTTCATATAACGTATCATCGTCCTCTCTGTATATAAATTGATTATAAAAAATTCCCAATTTAAATAAAACAATAAACGAAATAAAAATGACAAAAGAACTAGAAACACATTTATTGAGAATAATTCTTGATGGTCAGAACGAAACAGCATAAAAATCTGTATATAAAAAAAAAACTTTTCTTATATTTTATTAAATAGTTGAATAATTTAATTAACAAAAATAATAAACGAGAGAATGGATAATTCCTGAAAAATAAATTTTGAAAATTCCCACACACAGTGTGTAAATTGACAACAGAAAAATTTCTCATAAATTATTTACTATCATTATTCGCCTTTAATAACTTAACTAAACTTTTAATATGTAATAAAAAGCTTTATTAAATCATTAAAAAAAAAATTCTTTTTTTTTTGTTTTAAACTTTTCAATTGTGTTGTGTATATAAATCACCTAGTTTCAGGGCTGGGGGGATAAAAAAAAAATACCTAGCGTCTGCATGTTTAAAAAAAAATTAATAAATATTAATGTTAATTATGTGTCTTTAAGCTACGTATTAACGTTACCAACATTACATGATTTGATTGAATGATCACATGCACATAGGAAAAACTACTTTCAAGTACGTGGATGGGTGTACAAAATACAAATTTTTCCCTATTACAAAATTTAGTTTCGTTATTTCATTAATAAATAAATAATTTAAAAAAAAAAAATCAATGAGAAAAAATAAAGTTTTCTTCATTTTTTTTTTGTTATCGTGTAAACCGTCTTCAATATTACGATGATAAATGATCGAATTAATAATAAACGAAAAAAAAAAATTCGGTGGGTGAAATTTTTTCGTAAGTAACTAAAGTGAATTTTTTTTTTGCTACCATAATGATTAATAGATTTGCTTTGTTACTTTTATTGATATTAGTCACATAATAATCGTAATTTTTTTTTTTTTTTGCTATATGAAAGCTTTTTTTACTGCTGCTTTTATGTTATTAATAATTTTGTGGTGTGGGATTTTTGTTTAGGTCAATTACCTGTTTTAAGTAAAGTTTATGCTGTTTTTCCTTTATCATTTTTTGTTGTTTGTTAGAAAAAAAGAGGCGACATTTCTTCTGTTTAAAAACTTTTAAATCAACAGTAAATAAGTCGAGTTAATTATAAGTAAATAATAATTTATGTTTACATAAAGAATACAAAATTTGGTTGACCCTTTTTATTATTATTTTTTTTTTTTATGTAACATTTTGATCAGTTTTGTTACGCGACTGGTTAAGGGTGGAGAATTTTATATAATCATTAAAAAAAAAAGACGAAAAGTTTAATCAAAAAATAACCAACCAGATGTATTTTATTGTCTTTTCTTATTCAATTCAATTATTAATAAAAAAAAACATTTTATTTTAAATAATAATTTCATATTATTAACCAATGAGAGTTAAAAAATAAAGAAAAAATGTTTCTCCCTTATTTATGATTTATTTATTTAAGTATTTAATGAACCAAACAATTTTCTATATTCGTTTATTCAACAGAAATATTCTGATTTATTTATTTATTAATTTTTTTTTTTTTTTTTTTGTTTTCTAAAAGCACACACAAACACACATAATATGGAAAAATTTATTTTTTATTTATCTATGTTCGTGTTCATAATCGATTCCTGTTGTTTAATACATGGAAAATGCGTTATTTTTAGCTACAAACAATTTAACAAGTAGATCCTGCTGCTGCTGCTCCTTTTTTAAATGGGTTTTTATGATTTATTTCTATATGTGTGACTTGTGACTTATGATAATTTTTTTTAAATAAAAAACCTTTAAAACCATCTTTATTCATTAAAAAAAAAAACCCGTTGTTATAGTGACATAAAAATTGTTGTTTTAACCCAACGGGAACGTAAGAAAGAAAGAATTTTTTTTTTTTGTATCGGAAATACCTCAACCCCTAAATATAATAAAAAAAAAAGAGGAAGAAAAAACCAATTTGTAATAAAATATTCGCGATAATAAATGAAATATTGTTAAATTTATTATTGCATTCAAAATGATGAGGACGACGACAACGAATTTGTACAACAAAAAGGACTCAAAAAAATCGTGAAATAAATAATAAAGAAAAGAAATTATTAATAAAAAAAAATTTTATTTTTATTTTTTATACAATTATGATTTTATTATTTTATTTCTTATCAATTTAATAAAAAGAAAAAAAAATCGCTCTGTTACTCAACTGTAGCTAGATGGATACACTTTTCTGCAATTCTATATAGACCACTGATTTGATCATTCAGCTGTGCACTCTCGGTTGTAATAATAACAAAAAAAAAAAAAAAAAAAAACATTTTCTTCATGTCTCTTTATTGTATTATTGTGCTTCGTTTATAATTTTTTCTTTTTTTTCTTAAGACTTTTGTTCAAGAAGCAAAAACTCTTATATTGGACTTTCTATATTTGTTGAACGATTTTTTTTTTATTTTTATTATTCATCTCTTTGTCGTTTTATAGATAATTTTATTATAGCAAAAAAAATGAATTTCTTTATTGTTATGCAAATTTATTGGAATACAAACAGTACAGAGAATTTATTTCGTTTCTGTTTTTTTTTTTTTTTTTGATTAAAACAAGCTTTTTTATTTTTTTAAATCTGTGTAAAGTACGATGCGTTTATAAAGCAATTAGAAGCGAACGAAAAAAAGCTTAAGCATTATTAACTTCACATCTTAGCTGAACATATGTTGTTTGGCAACAATTACACGATTTTTATCCAACAAAACATAATCATTACATGGTTATGGCAAGTTATACAATTTTTTTTTATATTTTTTATTTATTTATTAATCCTGTGCTTTGTGTGTATGTGTTTTTTTTAATGTTTTTCTGTTTGTCGTCGCTTTTTTATTTTTGTGTATTCAAATGTTATGTAAATTCGTTTTTTTTTTTTTTTGTATATTAATTTCTATTATAATTTATGGCAACAGGAAATTATATAAAATGACATCGAAAAAAAAAAATAAAAGCACACAAAAAAGCACACAGTTGATGTTGATGATTATTTTATACACCGAAAAATAAGGGTAATCATATTATGCTCACAACATGAATTTGTTTTTTTCTATTTTTTTTTTTTTTTTTAATTCACTCTGGCTGTCTGGACATTTGAATTAAAATTTCTATAAAAAAAAAAAAAATTATTAATAATAACAATAAAACTTTTATAAAAATAATAACAAATATATACATAAAAGCTTCGAACTTTAATTAAAATATAAAAAATACAAAGAAATTTTTAATCTATGACTTTTTATTGTTCGTTCTTGGGTGTTTTTTTTTTTGTATATTAAAAAAAATGTAAATTAAAGCTTTTTTTTTACTTGTTATTTGTTATTATTAAAGCTAATCACCTTTTCTAACTATTAAAGATCAATTGTAGTTATGAAGCAATTATAAGCTATAATAATGAGCTTTTTAAAACATCATGTAAAGGAATTTATATATTGTTTCTGATTTTCCAGACAAAACAACACTTGAAAGCTTCTTGTTTTTTTATTGTTTAAAAAAAAAAACAGAAAAAAGACTCTCAGCTTTTAATAAAAGTATTAAGCTTATTATAGAAAATTTTCTTATTTCCTATCTAAACTAACGTAATTAAGGAAACAAGCAAACAATTTTTTTTTCTTTCCTTGTTTAAATGTTTAATTGTCTTGGTCTACTGTTTTGTCTAATTGAATGTTTATAATAAATTTTTTTTCCATAATTACTAGACAGAGCACTGTACAGAATATTCATTAATATTCTAATCACTTTATAAAGACGAACAAAAAAAAAAACACAATTAAAATTTTATAAATTATTATCGCTGTTTTATGATTCAGAAATGAGCAGTAAAGACGCAGTAAAAAAAAAAAAATTTTATTTTAAGGATAATAAACATTAATGACTTTTCAATATTCTTGATGTTTTTCTTTTGCTGAAATTGTTTCTGTGCGTCTTTTCGCCTATCAAATTAACTGAATGTATCGTGCAGAAGTCACGCTATTATTCCGAAAAATGAATTTATTTTTTATTATTATCATAATAATGAGTACTGTATTCCATCTGTTGTTAGTATTATTTAAATTTTTTGTTATGTTTGGTTTTTTCGCCTGTTCATTTGACAAATATGAATAAAAATTGCGAAGTGACTGTTGTTGTGGATTTTTTTTTGTTGATCAAATTTCGTGCAGACGATAAAATTTAAGTGTCTGTTAGCTGCTGCTGTTTTTTTTTTTTTTTTTTTTTTTCGTATTTTTAATCAATATAAATGTGTGTGTATATATGTATAACGAATAGGTAAATGCAATGTACTTGGCTCTTTTATATATATATTTTTATTTTTATTTATTTTTTTCGACAGTAAAACGAAACGAATTGAGGACCATGCATGGTGTTTATATAAAAACATTCACCAGTCTATTGATATTCTAAACGTTGCGCTTAATAAATATTTGTTGGCTTCAAATTTTTTGCTTTTTTCTTTTTTGTGTGTGTGTGTTTGTGTTATGCGTTTAACGATAACAAAAAAAAAAGTAACCAACATTAAAGTGTTTTTGCTATAAAATGTGTGCAATAGAATTTTAAATGACTTTTTTTTTTTTTTTTGCTGCCGTCATTTTGCGGTGTGCTAAAAATGTGATCGAACCACCCAAAAAGCATTTTTTCTTAAACCCTGATTTGTCTACACTATTAAAATAAAATGGCTTCTTAGTTAAAATAAGAAGAAAAAGGAGAAAGAAACCGAAAAAAAAATTCATTGACCTTTCACCAGGCGTCTCCATTGCATTTTTTTTTCAAAAGCTTTTCTTTTAAACATGGAAAAATTAAAATTAATTATTTTTATTGTTATTTTTATTATTGTTGTGTCTGCTTGTAATGATTTTTTTAAATATTAAAATCAAAATAAGATTTTGGCGTTGAAAATTAATAAAAATAAAAAAATTGCTGAAAAACAAAGTGATTAAAGTTGCAAAGCTTTTAACTAGCGAAAAATCAAATCGTTTTTTATTAGTAATATTGTCAAAAATTGGTTACTTAATCGACTTTGTTGTCTTTTTTTTCTTTAATTTAAAACTCAACGTCCTTGAGAATCATTTCACAAATATTCGTGTGCCACCACCAACGCATAATCGCTATAAATATTTTCCGTCTCCTTTTCAAAGCAAAAAGAATAAAAAAAAAAAGCATACGAGAAAATACAATATAATCAATCCTGCTTGATCCGTAACAACAATTTAATGTTGCTAAACGAAGGATAATAAATATGCCGCGTTGGTTGTATTATCTATGAATTATATTAGAAAATAAGATGGAAAATTGTTGCGTTAAAAGAAATCCAATATCAACAATATAATATCATTGTAATCACAATTTAATTCCAGTTAATACACACGCGAAACGTAAGTAGTCGTATATTGAACAATCGAAAAAAAACAACAAAATCATGCTTTTTTGTGTGAGCTTCGATCAATTACTCATTCTTTTCGTTATTGTTTAACAGAAAAACGAAAAATGTTTTTTATTCTCATCGGAAAATGTAAAGAAATTTATTCGATAAACACACAAAGTCCCTTCATTTTTAGAAGCAGAAAATGTTTATAGGCTCAACCATTTGTTTGTTTGTTTGTTAATAAACTTTACGTCACGTAATAAGTACCTAGTAACGTTCGTACTGTTATAATGAAAACAAGAAGCAAAAATAGAATGAAGAATAACCAGGATATATTGACTCGTTAAACGATCCGTTTAAAAAAAAAAAAACAGGCAACTTTTTTCCCTTATTCCTTATCTTTTATATTCACTTGTGTTTGTTTGTTTGCTTTGTGCTTTTGTTTACATAAAAACATTACCATTGACTATGCACATTTTCTTTTTTTTTTTTTTTTGAAATGAGAAAATCAAATCGTATTAGATTAAAATGTTTCAGTATTCAACATGTACCGTTGATATGTAATTAATTAATTCATCGGTTTTTTTATTATTATTATAAAATAAGTCATATGTGTGACCTAAAATTCTGGTTCGCTTATAAAATAAGTCGCAATATAAAAAAATAAAAACAATTTCAATGTAAAATGTTTGTATTTTCCATAGATTAAAAGCAGCACATTGATAAATAATTTCTATTTAAAGGTTAATTAATAGAAAATAAGCCTAAAAGTGTTACGTAATAATAACATAAATCATTAAGGTTGTATAGCGCGTGAGAGAGTGAGTGAAAAAGCTGTGCAAACAAAATACATTACAAATTACTTTTCAAAAACATTTTACCAATTTAAGCTTTTATTTTTCTTTCATATTTTTTGGCGACATAATAAAGTTCCATTAATCATAAAAATCAAATAAATTGAAATTTACTGTTCAACATTTTTTTTTTATTTTTTATTTTCACCCATCCTTGCTAAACATCCCTTTCCTTAAAAGCATTTAGTGAAAAACGAAAAAAAAATATCAAAATTTGCTTTTTTGATATTTTATTAAAATTTATGATCGCTTTTCACAAAATTTTTTTTATAGTGAATTGTCAAGTCGAAACATTTATTAAGAATATAAAAAATAAATTCCTTTGCACAAAATGCTTAATTTCTGTTTTTTAGTACAAGAACGTGCTTTTATGTACTAAAAAAATTATTTTTATCAAGCTACATGATGTATCAATGCTAAAAATAGTTAAGCAAACGGTAAAACGAAATTAATTCCGTTTTACTTTACTACCGCAACGACTACTGGTAAGGTACAAAAAGTGTCCTTAATTGTTCTAAATATACAAGAAAAAAAAAGAAGTAAAAACCTTTCTGTCCTGCTATAATACACAAGCTTTTCGTTGATTTTCATTTTTTTGTATATAATTAATTAAAAAATATAATTAAACGTAAGACTTTAGATCCATTTAGGCTCTTCTGTAATGAATTCTCGTTTAAAAAGAACAAAAAAAAAAATAAATATATAGAAGGAAGACGAAGCAGCAGGAAAAAAAAAACCCAAACACAACAAACTTATAAATACTTTTATGAAAAAAGAGGAGAGAAAAATATAATAAATAATAAATAATAAATTTTATTTCAACTTTAATCATTTGTAATTGAAACTTTATAACAAACTTAAATAAAAAAAAAAAAAAATGAAAAACGAAACGAAGAAAAATTCTAATTAAAAAGGAGATTTAAAAGTTTTTCTGCTTTTTTTTCTTGTTTCGTTGCGAAACTTTGCGTTTTATTAATTGAATAATTTTTAATAATAATAAATATAATAATAATAATAAAAAGTAATTAGTCATAATCTACATGATTTAAGGATTGTATTTGCTGAGCTTTTCTTTTGATTATTTAATTTGTTTGCAAGCTTTCGTATTCTTTGTTATAATAATGCAGACATTGTGACCGTTGACCGTAACAACGTGTTTTGTGATGTACATTGCGGTTTAAAATGTGTTTATGCATTTTTATGCAAGTGAGAAGCTTTTTTAGTACATTTTAAATGTAATGTTTGTGATTTTAGTTTACAAAAACGTGATTAGAAATTTTTTTAATCTGCAATAAGATTTTATATGCCGAGTAAACTTAATACAGAGTTTTAAAATAATTGTGGAATCTTAAACCATGATAAGGTAGAAAATAAGCTTTTTTCAATACATAATACTTGTAGTTGTAGCTAACAAATATAATTTTAATGACTAATGACTAATTACAGGCGTAACGTTGGAAGTTTCATGCAAAAACGATAAATTACATAATTTAGAACAGGAAATAATCTTTTTTGATGCATTTATTGCATAAATAAAAGCTTTTAGTACATAATTTCTTATGAATTTATATTTTTACCAATAAGTTCAAGCTGTCAATTACTGATAACATCAAATATTCACACAATAAAATCACTTTAAAGACTTTTAAATAATTTTAAACAACATTTCAGTTTCAATAACACTTAAAAAAAAAAATGAAAAAAAGAAAAATCCTTTGCCCGATCATCCTAACCATCAATTCTCTGTCTCTCTGTGTAATTTTTACCAGTGATATTATATTGACTTGTCACAACATACAGATTTGAATAATTGTATATACGAGAAACCAGGGAGTATTAAACCCAAAAGATTTAAATCTTCTTAGCCAAGGAGAATAAGAAAGAAGGAAGGATGCAAAAAAAAAAAAAAGAAACGAAATGAAAATAAACCCAATGTGTTATGTTTTGCTTAGTGATAAATGTAGAAAAAGGATCCACGTTTAAACCATGGGAATAAATTTATTTACTCTTTTATTCACAAATAATTTGTTGGCTTTTATTTTTGTTATTTTTTTTTGCTGCTGCTGCTCCTTACAAGAAAAATTCATATTTTTTCCCTTTACCATCATCATCATCATCATCATCGTTCTTCGCTACTACTGCTACCGCTTTTACTTTATTTTCTTCTGTGTTTTGCCATTTCATTTTATCATTTTCTTAAAAGAAAAAAAAAAAAGAAAAGCATTTTTAATAAAAAATGTGACGCAATGTTTATAACTTATAAAAATTTATTAAAAAAAAAAAAAAAAAAAAAGAAATCTGAATAAAAAAAATTGTGAGTGTCGGTTAGCATGGTTTGTTTATTTTATTTATTCGCATTTTTCTTTTTTATTTTTTACATCATTTTATTTATTTCTGCTCTACGTTACGTTATTTTATTTATTTTTTTTTTTTTTGAATAAATAATTAAATATCTTTGCATTTTGTTGGATGAAATTGAAATGAAAAAACCAGAGACGCGAACAGATCATCTAACCGCAACTGTGGTTTTAAATAAATAAATAAAAAAAAAAAATTATTTACAAGTGTTTTTTAGTTTTGTTTTTGTTTGTTTTCTTCTTCTTCTTCTTCTGTGTGTGTACTTATTGCTTAAATAATAAAAACGGAAGAATAATCATAATAATAATATTTGACACCGGAGCTGATGCTTCCATCAGAAAGTTCATTTCTGTTTGTTTATTTGTATTTTCTATCATGCGGTGAATTGCGTTGACTCTTTGCACTCAACATTTTCTTCTTTTTTTTTCTTTTTTTTTTCACTGTAATATCATCAATGTAACGAAAAGTTTTTTCTGTTTTTTTTTTTTTTTCTAGTATAGTAGGGGTTCTTGTATTAGTGACCTCCAGAGATTACAATTACATTAAAACACTCTAGTGACACCAAATACACTTGGTTAGTTTGTTGGTCTTATATACAATAGAGAATAAAACTTTATTTACGATACCTTGGGGGCATTGGATAACATGTAAAATGTTACCAATCCTTAAAAAAAATCCCGTAACATTTTATGAATAATTTTTGTACAATTATTGTATACCAAAGTGTATCACAAACACGTATAATAATAGAAAAACCAAAAGCTTTTCTTGGGTCCCTTTATTTTTCTTGCTTTAATAAAATCTTTTCCCATCAATTTTCTATCTATTTTATTTTATTTTATTTTATTTTTTTTTTATTGTAATGACATGACACAAGATGATATAATTGCCTAATACTGTTTACATTAAATAAGGAAGAACAACAACAACTAGTGACATTAGACTAATCAAGTGAATGTCAAAAGTTATCTTTTAACATATAGAAACAGCATATGTTTGCTGTTAAAACCGAAGGAAAAGAAATATATATATATTTTTTCTTTTGCTTATCTCCACTATCTATAAACCTTCACACTTTATTTCTATTAGACAATTTTACTTGCTTTACTACTGTTACTGCTGTTGCTGGATTATATTAAATAATATTATATCGTTGAACATTCCTAGAAAAGCTTGTTATATTGGGACAGTGAATAAAGTTCTTTGATTTTTTTTCTCTTTACATACATTTTCTATGCTGAAATTGTAATTACATCGGTTATTCTCTGTGTTTATGAGTTTATTTGATTGGTCTATTTCCCTTTAGTTTATACAAAATAATATTATATCAAACCAGTGTAGTTTATAGATTTATAAAAATAAAATTCTGTATGAATTTATAACTCAGAGAAACAGCACGTTGTGTTATGAAATGAATTTTTCTGCACCGATACAAAGTAGTTTTTTTTTTTTTTTCGTTTTTTTGGTTTATATCAAAAGTAAACTCGTTACTATCAAATGTGACTTAAGTTGTCAGTTTATTATTATAATTATAGTAAACAGTGAGCGGTTTATGTTTTAACGTCTCAGTTAACGTTAACGTGATCATGATACTTGAAGGTTTTATAATAATATTTTCCTGTTGAATATTATCTTGTCATTCCCGCTTTGAGCAAAAAAAAAAATTATCTTAACCAATTTCATGGGGTATTTAACGTATTTATAATTAAAAAAAAAAAAAAAAGAAGTTATTTACGAATTTCTATATCAATCTATTATGCAATTTAAATTTTTTTCTTTTTTAACTACCTTAGCCTTAAAAGTTCAATTCAACTTACCAATAAAAGCTTTGTAATAATAATAATAAGATTTCAATCCATCTAGAATATTTCCCTCAAAAAAAAAAGCTTAAAAGTTTATATTTATCTCTAGAAATATTAAACTAAAAGTAATTTCCCCTTTTTTAATAAGCATCCATAATTGCTTTTATTTCATCTAGAGTTTTTTTCTGTTTCTTTTTTTTTTGTGTATTGATTTTGAAGAGTTTTTCCGAAGAAACAACCGAAATAATTTTCTTTTTTTTTTATAATTAAATCTCGTTAATGCCTTTTAATTTAAATAATAATTAATATTTGATGAGATTTCTTACTGTTAAACAAGAGTAATAGTAGGAGAATGAATGACAACAACAGCAACGACGAATTAAGTCTCTTCCTGACTCTATAACATTGTCATCAGTTTTAAAGGGTTGTTAATAATATTTTATTTATTTTTTGACCTTTTTTCCACTACTGAATCATTACGTTTTTTTTTTTTTATTATTAGAAAACCTTGTAAAGTAACTCGTCCTTGTATATTACTTTTTTTTTTTTTTTTGTCAATCTTTTATTATAGTTTTATTATTGTTAGGGGTTTTCCTGGACGATGATGTTCATCTTTTATAATTTACTTTTTCTTTTTTTTTTGAATTTTCAAAAATAAGCACGATGATGTATTTTGTAACAAATTTTTGTTGCTAGCAAAATGAAAAAAAGGACAAATGATGTCTATTATATAGAAAATTTATGCATTTTATTGTCCTTTCCTTATCCATAATACTCAACAAAAAACTAGACTTAAAGACTGACTATTTACCCTATAAATGCTACGAATAAAAATCTTTCGTTTTTTTTTTTAAACTAAAAGCCAATTTTCTGCTTTTTTTTTTTTTTTTTGCTTTGCTTTTTTATTATTATTCGTTATTAATAGGAATGAGGACATTATCCTATTATTCTCAAATTGGTAAATGCTAAATGTATCTACATACAACAGATATTTATGTATATCGAAAATGTTTTATTATGTATATGGTCGAGAAAAAAGGAAAAAGGAAATAAAAAATTGAAGAAAATAAAAAAAAAAAAAATGTTTTCTATCAATCAATTGAAATAAGAGATATAAGCTTTGACAATTTAGTTATTGATTTAATGTTATTTTGCGTACTTAAGCATAAAAACATAAGCAATAAAATATAGAAGAAAAAAGTTTTCGTATCTATACACAAACACACACACACACATAGGCAATTTATTTACTTTTTATCATTTTTTTTCTTTTCTCTAACAACAGCAGCAGCAGCAACAACAGAAAAACCACAAAATCATGGTAAATTTGCAAAATGACAATCAATCAAAAAGTGTCTTTCAAGCTTAATGACACTTTTTTTTTTTTTTTGAAAAACAGCAAACCTTAAGAAAAGAAAAAACAACGAACGGATGGAAAAGATAAACAAAGTGACTACGAAAGTAGCAGTAACGCAACCAAAAAAAAAAGAAAGAAAAAAAAACCGAAGCAGATAAAAAGAAAAACATTGAGTAGCTGGGAAAACATCATTATTTAAGATGATGCATAGATAGATAAGCATTAAAACTTTTGGAAACATTAAAACTATTTAAAAGAACCAAAAAAAAAATAAATAAATAATAATCCTGAATCTAGAAGCTAGAAAACCGAGACAAAAGAAATAAATTTATTATCATTAAATCACTAATCGATGGTCATTTATTATCTGCGTGAATAATGGATGCGTTGGAATGAGGAAATGTAAATATAAAAAGCTTTCTGTTTCGTTGTGATAATTTTATCAAAACATACAAGGAGTCAGAGAGATGTCAGAAATCAAATTCTGTTCTAATTAATCTATGTATTAGTCTCCTGAAAATATTTTTAACTTTGGAAAAATAATTTTCTATCACCATTAGTTTTGTTCATTTTTCATTTTTTTATTAACCGTTTGCTGTGTAAAGATTTTCTTAAATTATTATTAATTGTGTTTTTGAAGGGGTTGAAACATTTGGTTATTAGTGGAACGAAAAAAAACTACAAATAAAGGAGA
Source organism: Ptychoptera albimana (assembly GCA_961205885.1). Classification (NCBI taxonomy): domain Eukaryota; kingdom Metazoa; phylum Arthropoda; class Insecta; order Diptera; family Ptychopteridae; genus Ptychoptera; species Ptychoptera albimana. The sequence continues at coordinate 2,270,876 of OY540803.1, forward strand.
CTATACAGTTCGGAAAACTGCTACGTTTCTATTAGCTAAAAACCACTTAAAATCCATTACAGAATAATTCTCATTGACATTTATTGGAGTTTTTTTTTTTTTTTTTCGTTTGTATGTACATCGTCTGTCTCGTATATTATTGTAAAAATAGGGGATGAAAAAAAAAATAAAATTGAAAACGAATAAACATATTTACTGATTTCAAATTGAATGTGAAGTGTACGATAAATGTGTGTTGTTGCCCTGTTATAACGCGAAGAAATGTAATTCACAAGTAAAGAAACTTCAGACACTTTAGTTTGTTAACACTTAAGAGAGTTATCTGTTCTGGGAAACTTCTTTAGATACAAAATAATAATCTTTTTTTCTTTTGCGAGATACAGAGAGAAAGAGTGAAAAGTTTTTTTTTATTATCAATTGAAAATGATGGATTGATAGAGAATTTTCTATAGAAAATTAATGAATTTGAAAGAATTTAATTTTTTTTTCATTTTTGTTTACCTGTGCGATTTGTGGATTTGTTCGTGCATTGCTCTCGCTGATTTTTTGCTTTTTGTTTTTACTGTGGTTTTAATACCGTCTGAGTTGGTACTTTATTGATACTTACCACAACCGTTTTGTTGATAATGTTTTTTTTTTTTTTTTTTAGTGTTTTTTGTCTAGAAAAGGAGTAAAAAAAAGTTCATTCAAATTATTACAAGCGAAACAAAAAGGCTATTTAACAACCCTAATGTTATTATAATGTTCCGAAAATGACCATTAATCATGATAAAACAATTTTTTTTTTTTTTTGTTATTTGTTTACTTGGTTAAGAAGCCACAAAAGGATAGCGGATGCGATAAAATGTAACGAAAACAATCAAAGGAATAGAAGAGAAATTTAATTGTACGACATAAATCTTTTGTTTGGTAATATGTAAGATGGATAAGAATCAGAGAAAAAATCATCCAAGGAGTTTTATTCAATTTTTTCTTTGGTTTGTAAATAAAATTCCTCCCTTTTTTTGTGATTATTAAACGTAATAATTGTGAATGAATTGAGATCCTGTCGCTAATAATAATTAAAAAGTTTTAACAAAATAATGTGATAATAGCGGGTAATGATGACAAAAAAAAAAAAAGGGGGGTTGAAAAAATAAAATACGTGCACGTAGAAAATACCTGATCGCTTTGTTAATTTTTCATACATTGATTAAAACAGAGAGAAATTTGTTAATTAATTAAATATTTCTCATTAAAGCTTAATATGTTTCACCAAAAAAAAAAAAAAAAAAAAACAAAAAGAAAAAAAAAGTACTGGCTACCAGCCAAGAATATTTTATTTTCCATTGAGATACAAATCAGATTCATGGAGTTAAGCCAAATTAAATAAAACCGAAGCAGATGACAATATTAAAGCGAAAATAAAAAAGAAAAAAAATGGGAAAACCCGACTGAATAGAAATGGGGTGGTTAAATAGTTAAATTGCCTTGGTTTTTGTTTTATCCGAATTTTTTCATATCCGTTGCTGTCTGTAGTAAATGATAATGATGATGATGATGATGATGATGATGATGATGATAATAATAATAAATGCAGCAGCAATAGTAGAAATAGAAAAAATTCCATTTCGCCTAGAATATAATAATCAAATTATAATTTAAGATATGTTTATCGGCTGAATTATTTATTATTATGCAATAACCCAATCTATTTTATTCATAAATATTTATTACATGAGAAAGGTCACCGAAAGTTTCTGTATTATTATTTTTTTGCTTTGCGATCTCTCATACGTTTGTTAAGCTTTTATCAATGTTAGAACAAACGAGACATTTTATGAATTTAAGAATAAATCTAGACAACAAGACGATTACGACGTACCTTTAGTGGTTAATAATAATATTAATAAAAAAATAAAAATCCATGTTTATCCATTAAACTTCACTTAACTTAACAGAGAGAAATATTTGCTTTTTTCTTTTTGCTTTAATAAACAAAGACCACCTGGTAACAGTCGATGAAAAATATTCAACGATTGGAATTTCTTTAAAAAAAAAAAAACAACCCACCCGCAACGTAATAAAGTAATTACGATTCATGTTTTCTAACAATTATTGAAAAAAAAAAAATTGTTTTATAAAGTGTCGTCCTTATCTCATATCAGATGATTTACATTTACTCGTTTGCTGCTTTACTTTGATAAGTAAATCGAATGGTGGTTGGTGGGTGGTTGGTGAAAAATAAAAATTATTTTCTTAAATAATTTATTTTCGAGTAAAAGAAAATCGTTAAGCATGTAACAAAGATATAAATCCACTTGCCCGTTTAAAAAATACTAAAAAAAAAAAAAATGTTGATAAATTAATAACCTTTAAAAGCTCATGTTTTATTAATTATTTGATAGAAAAAAGTTTCGTTTTTTTATTTTTTATTTTTTTTTAATTTACCTTCCTCATGTTTAATTTATTATTTTATAAAGCTTTGACGTAACGTACATACATTTTTTAAACAAATATAAATTATAATTTATTACATTATCCTGTGCTTTTGCACAAATATATTACAGTAAATGTAGAAAAGTTTTTTTTTTTTGCTGCAGCTACTGCTTTCGTCTTATAATTACAGGTAAGTTTGCTGTGAGCTTTTAAAATTGCAACCACTATGTCTTCGCTGTAGAAGGACTCTTTTTTTTAATATATTTTTTATTCTTTAGTAACTTAATTCTTAATGACATTAGTCTTAAAGTGCATTTGCGTGTTAATAATTTTCTTTTCTTTTTTTTTACACTTTGGTAAATATAGAGAGAAAAAAAATTATCAAGGTGGTTGCATTACAGGAACAAAATTAACTTTAAATTCAGTTCGATGGTAAATTTATTGCTCGTAGTACTGATCGTCTGGTTGTCTATGATAATATTTCTTTTATTTATTTTTTTTTTTATGAAGGTTAATACACCGGAAATCATGCACTGAAAATTTATTGTTAATAAATCTGTTAAAGGTTAGTCACCGCAAATAAGCGTTTTACACCAATTTTAACAGTCATTAAGCAAACACGATTTAATCATTTAATTATTGATTTATTTCTGAATAAATTATGATTTAATACCAAAAGATTATTATTATATGATAAAGTAATTTGTATGGAGAGCTTTTATTTAATTATAGCTAAACAAGTTATACCAGGCGTCTCCACTGCAGTGAGTTTTTTTTTTCTTTTTTTAATTCGTTTTTCTCTAGTTTTTAGAACATTTTACAACCGGAAAAAAAAACAAATTAAAAATAAATGAAGCAATTAATATTAATTTATTAATAAAAAAAAAATCTATTTACTCAAATTTTCTACTGTGCTTTGTTCGGTTTTATTTTTAAAAGTTCTAGGCACTACGCTAGCCTTTAGTAATTAGTAAAAAGGATAAAAAATAATTTTCAATTGTTTCTGGAAATAGAGAAGAATACAAAATTAATTATTTAAATGTGACAAAAAAATAAATAAATATTTACATTGTTAATAGCTGCCCATTATAGGCATACCGGCATATTCATCCATTTGTGATTTTTCCATTTTTTACAAATTTAATTTCTCATTAAATTGTTTGCACAAAATTTATAATTTATGACTTTAATTAAATTTCTTTTTTCTTGTATCATCATTTTAAAGCAAAAAAAAAAATCCTTCGTTTTTATTATTTGTAGTCTCGTTAATAATTCGTTGTGTTTAATTAAGAAAAGAAAACAAAATTCCTTGACTTTACTCCACGCTGGTTTAATCTAATTTAAGCTTAACGGATATTTGTTTTTTTTTTTGCTTGAACTTTTCTAGTTAATGCAAAAGCAAAATACGTTCACGTTAAGCTAGAAAGTTTTGAAGCAAATAGAAAAGAAAATTGGTGATTGGGCTAAATAAAATTTAAAGAGAAGAGTGAAAAAAAAGCATAAATTTTGACCAGCTTTTGTGCTTAAAATTTAATAGAATTTTTGCATTTTATTTTTCATTTATTTAGCCACTGTTAATGGTTCTTATGGCAATAACTCATCATGCGAATTTTTTTTTTAGTAGCTTTCCATTTCTTGTTGCTGACTTTATTCCTTTATTATTAGCAATTGAGGCAATTTTTGGGCTTTTTTTTTGTAAAAGAAAATAAACTTTAAAAAAAATAATAATTTTATAACGAAAATAAATAAATAAAGTAGCGAAACAGCCAAGCCCCATTATACATAAACATGACAATAAAAAAGAATAAATAAGTCGTTAAAACGAATTGTGATAGATAAAGAAAGTCCATAGTTTCCTATCAACAACAACAACAAGAAAACGATGAAAAAAAAAATTTGAAATTCATAGAAAAGTTTCGTTTCGTTTCGTTTTGTAGAAAAAAAAAATTCCCCGAAAAGCAAATCATACCGCAAATTTTCTATTTTTTTGTAATTCGTCTTTTCTGTTTTTTTTATTTCTTGTGTTGTCGTTTCGCTTTGATAAGTCTAAGAAATTTTTCAAGTATTTCTCCCGGTCTTTTTTATTCTCTTCTGTATTTTAATAAACAAACAAATTAGTTTTCAAAGTCAATTCACGCACAGTTTGTATATTATACGATGGCTATTAGTTTTGAGCATGCTTTTCCCATTACACAAAAAATAAAAACAAATTTCTAAACAAAGAACTTTTTTTCTTTTCTTTACGTTGCCAGCTTTTTTACGTTGTTGCTTTTTTTTTTTGTTATTTTATTCTTAAACATTGTTATGGGATTAAATAAAAAAAAAACGAAACAGAAAAAGCTTTTGTTAAAAATGGAATGAGCTAATGATATTTGTAGCTTGGACTAACTAGCGAAATCTTTTCTGTTTGAAAATCCTTTAAAGTTTAGTTCGTTAAGGATTATTGTTATAGGGTAGGCAATGAATAAAAAAAAATTATTGATTTGGGTGTTGGCTGACCCAATAAAAATTAATTATTTAATAATGATGGATAATTAAATTTCGATTAATAACCAAAAAAAAAAAAAAAAACCAGAAAAAACGATTCTTGGTTTTTAATTAAATTCCCACGATGTAATTTTAATTTTTCCTTCTACACTTCGTCTTATAGTTTTTTTTTTTTTGTGTGTGTGTGAAACTTTTTCCTTTTACATTTTTGTTGTTATTCGGTTATTTTGCTCTTATTATTCAGCTTTTATTTCATTTAATTAAAATCACAAAAAAAAACTAAAAAATTACAGAAGGAGAAAAATACTTAGAAGAAAAGTTTCATTATGCATCGCGTATTCATTTATGTTTTTCAACAAAAAAAAAAAGCAAAAACAAAAAGCAAATATTTGCAGAGAGGAAATTTCTTCGTTTTGCTATTCATCTGCTGTTCGCTGTTGATTTCATTTCGACGAAATTAATAGAAAAAAAAAAAAAAACGAAACGAAATTACTTTTGAACAAGAAATAAAATAAAAAGAGAAAAATCCTCATAAACTTATTTACATAATTGTTACTAGTTATAGATTTAGTTTACAAAGGATTTTCTATTTTTCTTCTTTCCTTTTATTTTTTTATTTTTTTATTATTATTCTTACTGCGAGCTTTAACTTTATCAATATATAATTACTTTTAAAAAGTTTTATTTTTTTCTAGTTCTTTTGTTAAGTTTTTTCTTCTCGCTGTTAATGCTTTTGTTGATTTATGTTAATAAAAACTTTTTTGTTATTCTTTAGAAATTATTTATTACCGGCATAATTTTTATTTTTTTTTTTGCTTTTGCTTTCTGTGTGCCAGTGTTAAAGTTCAGGATTCTTGAGTTTAACGGCTTTTAATGAAAGAATTTTAATGGGTTTTTTTTTTCTTTTTTGCTCCATATTATCTGTCGAAATTTGGGTAAAGTTTTTAGAATTTCACTCGTTTTAGTCTAGCCACAAAAAAAAAAGAATGAATGAAAATTCCGTTGGAAATTTCAACCAGACAGAAATTAAAAGAGAATTTTAAAGAATTTCTGTAGAAATTTTCTGGATTAAAGCAATAAGTCGGTTAATAAATTTTATTTAAGAGAAAACTCTACGAACGTGTGAAAAAACTCAGAATTTCAAAAGTCAATAGAAATCAAAGCTTTTTTTATTGTCATGTTTTAATAATAAACAATGTAGTTCGCTTGATGTTAATCGTTTGGAAATGAATCAATAAATCAATAAAAAAAAAACAGCGAAAAAAAAGCATAAAAATTGATGACCTAATAATTGGTATAATAATTATCGCTATCAAATCGTTTGAAAAAGTTCAGTCGAAAAAGTTCGTTCTTTCATTTGAAAATATAAAAATAAAAAAAAAAAAATTCCTCCAGTGTTCACTCAGCTGCATTCATCCATTAATAAATAAATAAATAAAAGCAAACAAAAGTAAATCAAATGTAAAAATAGAAAGTTGAATATAAAAAAAAGCTCAGTTACCCTTACGTTGTTGTTATCATAAATACAAATTAAACAACAACAATGGCAAAATTATATATTTTTAATGTGGTTGATGACATTAACAGGGAATGAAATGCCGTACGTTGTTTACAGAGAATACAAACAAATAAATAAATAAATAAGAAAAGTTCCGTTTAATATATGTTAAAAGGGTCACATTAACAATCTTTAATTACAAGAATTTTCCAAATTAAGCTCTTCGTTGTTTATTTTATTTTTTCTGTTATCCGTAGATTCTTTTTTCGCTATTTTTTTTAAACATATTTTAAGCATGAAAGTGGATTTATTGATACAAAATTAAAGCTTTTTGTGTTTTGTATTAAAAACAAGCTTTTACTAATGTATTTTACATGCTGATAACACTATAAAAATAAAGTAATAGCGTGTACTAAAAAAAAAACATTTTATTTCTTTGAAAATGTTGCTCAGAAGTTTTAGTTTTTCGATCGGGAACTTCTAAAAGTGATTAGACTGGAAATCCTGTAAAATAAAAAATGTAATTTATCTTGTCGCATATCCTTTAAATCATTCATTATGATCAATGATATTTTGTTATAAAAAAATAAAATAATATTCCCAACAACTATACTAATGTAATTTTATATTGTCCTCAAAATATTTATTACTCCTCAAAATATATCTATAGAGAGAAAATAATCGTTTTACTTGTATTTCTGCAATCAATCATTAAATAAAAAAAAATGTTATTTCGATGACATGAAGTGTTGATCGTATACAGAACGTGTAATAATATATTTAGTAACAGAAAACTGAAAAATTGATTGATTTGCAATTTAATTTCTTGCAAAAAATAAGAAACTTTCAGGAATTTCTATAAACAAACAAAAAAAAAAACTTTTTAAAGTCTCTTATTTGAGTAGATTTTTCGTTTATTTGTTCACAAAATGCATTTTTGTAGTAAAAATCAATACACCAAAGAAAAGCTCCTTCTTGATAAATGGAAAACTGAGCTGTTTTACTGTGAAGAAACAAATTTTCTTTTAAAGTAAAAAAATTGGATTAAAATTAATTGAAAATTGTCTTAAAACACTGTACTGACAAAAATTCAGTTGTTTCAGTGTTCAACGTAGAAAAATTTCTGAAACGTACATAGAAATGTAAGCCAATTATTAGTCTTTAAAGTAATCATCACAATTTTTTATGAACACTTTCATGATTTTGTTAGATAATAAAAATTGCACACAGTGAATGTCCGCAAAGTAATAATTCTTTCGAAACATATTTTTACTTGAGCATTGCGAAAATTATGCTATTAATATTATTATTATGATTATAAAAGTAATCATCAATTTTTTTTTTTATCATATATTAGACATTAGAGCTTTCTTAGAATTTGTTTGCGTTTTTTTGGGTTTTTTTTTTTTTTTTTTTTTTTTCATTATTTTCTACTGAAGTTTGATTACTCATGGGATAAATGTGTAAGTTAGTTGCTTGCTTTTTTCGTTAATATTTTTTTTTGTCTGTATAAGCTGTTTGTTATGGGAAAGGACTAGTGACAGGTCAGTGGGTGTTACCAGTCATATTAGGTCAAGAGTATATGTTGTGTGATGGGACAACTTGTAACACACAAAACTGATTATTTCAGTTTTGTACGTTGTTCGTTCGTTTTTTTTTTTTTTTTTCATCTGTGTGCTTGAAAATGTAATGAAATTTCTAGAAGGATTTTGAATTAAAGCATGTACACTACATGATTATATTGTTATTAGGTTGTGTTTTTTTTTGTATCTGTGTGTGCGTATACATTTTGTATATACACCCTTGTAAACAATGTTAATAACGTAATGTAAGGTCACCAAATGTATCAAAGCGATTTGTCATTAATGAATCTGAACAATGATTTTCATGTAACAAAAGAGAAGAAGATGAACGAAAAAGATGAAAAAAAAATTCTTTCTTTAATTAGATAATAATTAATTGATTATGATAAATAAATTAATTATTCATTACTTGTATTATCTATGTTATTAATTTAATTAATTTACATTTATAATATTTTATGTTGTTTAACAAAAAAATAAAAATGGCATAAATCGGTACGTGTTATGTGAATTAAGTTGATTTTCTGTTATGAAATGTATCAATGTCAACATTAAATTACTTTGTCTGTTTATGTGTGTGTGTGTTAACTTAACAATAATAAGTTATATATATATATATATAATAATAATAATAAAAATGATAACTCTATAAAAAGATTACTTTTCATTGTACCATTATATGGTGAGTGGTTGTTTTAATATAGCGAAATCACTTTAATGGGTTGTTTTTTTTTTTTTATACACGAGTGAAATGAATGTTTTAACCCCTTAGGTAATATTTTTTTTTTGTATTGAAAAATAAATAACGGAGAAAGCACAAAAAAGCTACGCTTATTAATTTCATAAAACACAAAAAACTAGTTTCAGTTATGATTTTCCTACTGTACTCTGCATTGCAAATGCATTCCTTCTGGTTGTATTTATTCTGCGAACTTTTGATGGAATTTTCTCGTTTATTTTTTTATTTTTTCTAATTAAAAAAATTATTGTGGTCTCCATGGTTTTGTTAAATATTATTTTACAGGTTAATGGCTTGCAGATATTTTGATTAAACAATAAAAACGAAAAAAAAAAATTGTTTCACCTGTAAACATCATCGTAACTGGATTAGCTGGATTAATAATCGTTGCTGTTCTTAGTAAAGTCATTAATTTTCTACAGTCAAATAAATTATTTTTACATTTTACAGTAATAAAAAAAAAAAAACCATTTTGATTAAACAAAAAGAAAAAATAAACAAGATCACGTATTATCTCGGTCATATATGATTAATTTATTGTCGTACTGATAATAAAATTGTGCGTTTCTACGCGTTTTTTCCACTGTTTATAATAATTTATATTTATATTGCACGCACAAAATATAAATGAATTTATGAATGTTTCATATTAAGTGGTTATAATCATTTTTAATAAGGCGACAGTTTATTTGTTACGGTTATTTTACAAAAGCACACAAAAGCACATAGAAAATAGAATTTTTTTTTTTATTAAGAAAAGTTTTTTATTTTTAATTTATTACTCGTTGTATTTTGTGCCTTTACATTTTTTTTTTATTTTGATTAAGGGTGGTGTTTTTTTTTTTCTATTCTACATATTATTAATACACAGTTTAATCATGGTTGTGTTTTATTTATTTGTAAAGCTTTAAAATTTCTAAAAAAAAAAAAAAAAAAAACTACTATATGCAGCAAATGGATGTTTTTTGTGATTTTTGATTACTGTTTCTATGACTTAATCACACTAATTCCGTTCTTAATGTATAAACATTTTTATATGTTTAACATAAAATATTACAATGTCTTTTGTTTTTTATTATAAAAGCATTAAAATTTGCCTATGGCAGATCATTAATAAAATCTCATCAGAAAAAAAAAAAAAAAACAACAAGAAACAAGAAAATAAAAAGAAAAATTTTTTTTTTTATCGTCGTTATTATTATTATTATCATTATCAAAAAGCAATGAAAAGTTAAGAATAATGTGTGTTATTATGTGTATGATGTGTTTGGTTAATTTTAATTCTTATTTATTTTTTTTTTTTTTTTGGTTATCAAAAGCACATTAATATCAAACAAAAAAACGCGATCCATGCAGAGCATAAAAATCATCAAAAATTTATGAATTTTCCATGATCAAATTATTTTATTTTATTTTTTTCTGTGTTTTATCTTTATGAATCGTTAAGCTTATGTTTCTGGATTAATATAACAAATATTTTAAGACTTAATAAAAGAAACTTAAACCTTATTTAACATGTACTTTGTTGAGGTATGTTTGAGCTTTTTTTTATGTAGCTGTGGTTTGTCTTGCAATGAACTGTCCGCCAGCTATCAAAAATACAATTTTTTTTTTTTTTATTCATTTTTATTTCTAAACTAATTAACGTAGAATAAAAAAATATTTATCCTATGTAATTAAACTTTTATTTTTACCTTGCAGCGGTTATACAAAGTAAAAGTCGTATAAATAGTTCAAATGCATTAAATAAATATATAAAACCGTACAAACAGCAACAGCAACAGCAAATTAATATTTAAATAAATAATTTCTATTTCTCCTATAAATAAAATTATTAACAACAACAAAAAAAAAAAAAAATTGGATAGCAACGTCGCGAATAAACCTAATTTAAATTTATATGCTTTTATGTAAGAAAAAAATGAAAAGCTTAATGTAAAAAATTGTGTAGAGTATTTATTTCTTGTATTTTTTGTATTTTTTTTGTTGTTCTGTTCTGTTCTGCTAAAAAAAACTTTTTTTTTTTCTTTTCTTGTTGATAATAACAAAAAAATAATAAAAAGGAAAATCGTTGTAAATACGCTAAAGTATCGCGTGTATGTTATGTACTTTAGCGTAGCGTAAGAAAAAAAAGAATATATTTTACGCTTTTTGAATATTAAAGTCATGGTTTAAACAAAAAAAAAAAAAAAAACATACAACAACGGAAAATTATTATTTCTTGTTTTCTTTTTTTTTCGTTTTAATATAATAAAAATGAAGGAAGGAATAAAAAAGCATACAAAAAATAAGCAGCAGTAGTAGCGGCAACAGCACAGGAATGGAAAAGCGGTAACAACGCATAAACACGAGTGAATATTAGAAAACGTTGTGTACAGTGAAAAAAAAAAATACCGAGTTAAATGATGGCACATAAATGTGCGTATAACGTACGTAAAAGTCATGAAATTCTTTTTTTTCTCTTTTTTAAACGAAAATTTATGCTGAAAATTGAGGACACAACATAAAAAAAAAAGTTATTTCCTGATGGAACAGAAAAAAGAAAAAAAATTGAAAGGAAATAATTAATTTAAAGTTTCTTCGCTATAAAAATAACGGTTTTTAGTACTTATTTTTAGTACAACAATCAAAAAATGCAAAAAAGCTTCAATTGTTATTGTTTAATAAAAAAAAAAATTCTTTTAAAGCTTTCAAAAATGATTTTTAGCTTCCTTAATGTATGTTTTGTCTAATGTAAAATTATTTTATGACTTTTAATCTGTTTTCTACTGCTAAAAAAAGAAGCTTTTTGTTAAAGTAATTAATCAGAAAACAGTGGTAGAGAGAAAGATGTAACAAAAAACTAGAGGAAAAAACTTTTAGTAGCTAGTGGAAAATATGTTTCAAGCTGTAAACGATACCGCAACATATAGATAGAAAGCACAGAAAAAGAAAAAACGCTAATAAATGTAAATTTTATACAATGCCAGACTTTTACGTACACCGAAAAAAAAACCAAAAGCTTTTCTATAAAAAAAAAAAAAAAAAATGTAACCAGAAATTGGAATAAAGACTTCTCCCGTCATCAGCATGCGTGTAGTTTGTTTCTTCTTTGGTCGCTTTCTTTCCATTTTTCTATTCAAAAAACTGAAGAAATTATGATAAGAAATGTGTGTGTGTGTATTGCAAAAGATAGCAAAGTTTATTTTTAATTTAAATATTTTTTGTTTATATTCTGTGTGCTTTTACTTAAATTATATTCAAAACGGATGGCATATGGTTTAAAGTTTGCTTATTTTACTTTTTTTGGTTGTGTCAAGATGTAGGAAAAAAAAAAAAAAATTTCGCATCCATTAATCTTGTAAAATTCTGCTCAGTCGTTATGTGACTTAAAGTTAGATTAAAGAAAAAAAACTTTTGTCGGTTGTTTACATGATTTTTAAGTGAAATAATTAGAAAAAGTTGACACTTTTACACCGTTTCTAACAACAGCAAAAAAAAATATGTATTCAGTAATGAAAAATTAACGTGAAAAACCACTTTGATGTTATCACAGAAATATCATCAAATAAAACCATCAGCATTGATGTAACTAACAGTAAAATACAACAACGAAAAGCACACGTTTCTATACTTAAAATCACCACTTGTGCGCTTATTTCTATTATTAAAAAAAAAAAAACAAAAACAGAAAAAGAAAAAAAAGCAACAAAATGTAACGTTTATTCCGTGTATATGAAGGCAGGAAGCTGTTGTATTGTTTTGCCTCATTTACGGCCTCTTCACAATCAAACATCTTACGAGTAAAAAGCAAATAAATAAATAAAGAAAGAAACAGTTCCTTCAGGGGATAGAAAACAGGCTACAAGTAACAACAAGTTGGCATAGCAAAAAAAAATAAAAAAAAAGGAGAGAATCATAGTTAAGCTTAAAAACATCGTTAGGGTATTGGCACTCGTTTGCACGAAAAAAAAAAAAAAAAACTCTTCGCCTTCCAATGTTTACATTTGTATTACGTGATGAATATTCTGTACACACTCTGTTATTCCCGGCATAAATTCTGTGTAATACTACTCAGTACTTACTGACGTTGCTTCCATTTTCTACACTTAATCCCTAATTATTAAAACTTTTTTTTTTCGAACAAACTGATTGGCAACTGTTTAGGAATAAAATCCATTTTCTCTATTCAATTAATTAAGCAGCGATAACGATTAATAAAAAATAACTATTCTAACTTGGATACGATAAGCTTTAGCGGTTAAAACCGCTGAGAACCACACGGTTATTTTATTTAGATTTTTTACATTTAATTAATTTTAATTTGTGCTAATCTATGCACATAACTTAATTATTTTTAATTAAATAAAACCGGAAAGAAGGCAAAAAAAAAAAATACAGAAAAAATTCGATTAGAGATAATTGAGCTTTTTGTGTGTGCTTTTTTTTTTGTTTGTCATTAGTTTATTGTAAGCCTATATTCGTTCTTTTGTTATTTAATTTAAATTTTTTCTTTTCTTTTGGTGAGCTTTAGTTATTTTTATCGGTATGTAATTAGATTAATCTTGGGCTTTTATTATACTTTGTTCATTTCCTATTAGTGGGTGGATGGTGGTCGCTAAGAGTTGGACACAGTTACTTTGTAATAATAATAATTATTATTATTATAATACATTATCTATATTCTATTATTGTATTTCTCATCACTGGATACACGATTAAACTTCCAATTCTGTTACAATAGATAATCTTTTTCGTTATGCTGTTTGTTTTAGTTTTGTTAACACAACGATGTCGACGACGACTACAACAACGAATAAAGCACAAGAAAACAAAAAGAAAGAGTATTTTCTATTGAATTTCATTTACTTCGTGTTTGTTTTCTAATGTAAATGTGTTTTATTGCTTAAGATCCTTATCGCTCTATTATTCTACACATTTTTTCCCCTTTTTTTTGGATTGGTTTGGTTTGTTTTGCTTCTTTATTAAAGCAGACGTTGCATAAGGAATTTTTTCTTTTCTTCACATGGACAAATCGATCTTTTGCTCTACATTTCTAGTTATAAATTAACAACCGTGTTGTGTCCTACAGCGATTAGAAAATTTGTATCTAAAAAAAAAAGCCACTGTCATGGTTTAAAGACATAAAATATTAATACGAAGCAAAAACTAATAGAAGTGCAAAATAATTAAAAAAAAAAAATCAAAGAAAATTAAAGCAGCAACAGTAACAGCAGAATTGTTTTTTTTTTTTTTTTTGTGCTGTGTAAAACACAATTTGACAGACAAAACCTTTTAGTGAAACATTCTAAAAGGATATCACCCTGCAGGCAGATTTTTATATATATATATATATTTTTTTTTTTGTTCCTGCCTCGCTTAATACGACTGTTGACGATATAATGAATGAATATTAATACAGAAAAAAGAAAAGGAAAATGCAAACAGAAAAAAAAAAGAAAAAAACAACGACGACGACGACAACAACGACGATTCTGTTCTGTTTTAAAAGGATTTGGTGGCAAAGGTTTGTTTGCTTAACCATCTTGGTTGTTTATTAAAAAAAAAAAAAAGAAATAAAATGATGGAAAATTGTGTAATACGAATAAAGAGTTTATTCTTGATGTAGAAAATCCTTAAATTATTATAAGATTACCACTAAACTGTGAATTCTTGCGTTTATATTAAGATTTTCTATCGTTTTTTTTATTTTTTTCTTCTATCAAACGAATCTACTGTTTCCCCAAACCATTTCTGGTTTATTATCACCCAACCACCCATTTTCATGTTTATTTAATTATTTTATATAAAACCATAAACATATAGAAATTTTATTCTTTATTTTTCTACATTAATTAATGCAAAATAATTTAGAAGAATGTTTTTGTTGATTGTTTCATGAATTCCATTTGTGAAAAGTTTCGTTAAAAAAAAAAAAAAATTATATATTTCTTTTTTCTTTTAATTAAATTTAATAATGGGAAAAATATTTATAATGAAAAGATCTTTAACATTCTTGATAATTCAATTTATAGAAGCAACGAAATAAATTTTTTGTTGGCAAATTTAGGTCAATCGATGATTTAGGAGTCGAGCCAGTTGAGAATTTTTTTTTTTTTTTTTTAATAGCGAAAAGAGTTTTTTTTTTATACCTTATATCACTCACACATGAAATAATTGTTAAAATTTGAATATGGAAGGAACAAGGACATTTGGAGCAGAGGTTTTTAAAATGGGTAAACATTTTATCTAACGCAGAGATTACACTTGGTACTGTGTTTCCCGCATTTAATGTTCGTTGACCCAATTTTTAGTTTTTTTTTTTTGTAGGCTAAGTTTTAGAAATTTTAATTGAATCCAGCGAACAAGAATCCTGTGAACGAATTTTTATTCAGAAAATCAGGATTTTTGTAAATAATCCTGAGAACAAGTGACATTGTGGAAAATAACATGAAATTCTACATAAAATACTTTATGAAAGCAAAAACTGGTTTTGGGTTGAAAAGCAACAGGAGACGACAACGATACCCACTTTCCTGTAAGCTTTCATGTACAAAAGTTAAGAACTAAAAATGCATATAAAGTTCGTAATTATAGTGATGGTGATGGTGATTGTGGTGGTGATGACGGCATAATCATGATAGCAGCTAGATGGCTGCTGCCTTTCTATTTTTGAATTTCTGATTGAATTAAATTAAATTTTATTGATTCCTCTGCTACACAAATTTTCGTTTTTTTTTTTTTTTATTATTCATTTCCTTCTATAATTAATACTTGAGAGAAGATTATATAAAGTGATTAAGTTTTAAAGTGAATATAGAGTTTTTCTGTGGTATGTCGTGTTGTTCCGTGAAGGAAAGATTTATTTTTCCACCACTTTCTGTATTTATTTATTCGGTAAGTTTTCTCCTCATCTGATCGATTTTTTCTTTTCATTTCTTTTCGTTTTCCTGTTCTTCTTTATTTAAAATAATGTTTTTGTTGACTTTAAAGCTTTCAAGGAGTTTTTCTACAACTCACATAACCAGTTAATAAGAAATAATTTTTTTTTACTTTTTTTTTTTTGGTTTTAAATTGCAATAATCATTAAGCTGGAAAATTTCTGTTTTCTTTTATTTCGTTAGCTAAACAACGAAATACTGCAGTAGGAAAAACTTTATAATTTCCCATTGAAAAATGACGCCAAAAACGATACGAAATAACGTTTATACGAAAGAACTGAAATCACATTTCAACCCCAAACAAAAAAAAAAAGGAAAAAAGTTATTTAATTGTTATATTTCTCTCTGTTTACTCCATAGTTTTATAGATAAATTAAAAAAAAAAAATCAACTTATAAAGTTATATGCATTAAAAGCATGTATGTTTTGTAATTAAAGGCGAAGAAGCTTTAACACAAATTATAATAAGAAACAAACATTCCTCCTTCTGTTAAACTTAATTATTTCGTTTTGGCGCATAGAAATATTTTGGTAAATAATCATTTTTTCTGCGATATTCTTGCAGTTTATGTAATTAATTTTTATTATTCTAATTATAGCAATTATATTGCAAAAGTCTATGATTTAATTAAATAAAATCAGCTTGCACAAGAATTAAAGTTTTTTAAGATTCTATCGCATTGAAACAGAACTGAGTTATTCGAACTACAACTACTACGCAATCGTTAATGACTTCACATTTATCCGATTGTATTTATTGTTTGCTATAAACTATCTGAATAAAAGCTTTTTTTGTCATAATAATAACGGAGCTAGCTGATAAAGCTCTTTTTAAAAGCAACAATAAAAGCAATAAACGAGAAAATCAGGTAGAAGCAAACATTTTTTTTTTATTACACAGAGAGAACACCAACGAAACCAAATCAAATTGATTGCAAACAATTTCTGTTAAAAACTTTTTATTTATTTTGTTATATGTGCTTAAAATCACTATCATTGTGAACCATTCAGTTATAGTACAGCCAAACAGATGTTAGTTAACGAGTTATTTATAATGCTAAAAAAATATTTTCTTTGACTAACTTGAATGTAAACTTGTCTCTCCCGCTATTGTTTATACAATGTTTAAAAAAGCACAACCAACCCACCTACCCACACACCAAGCTATATCAATTCACTTTAGTTTTGTTGTTAAATAGAAAATCCATTAAAAAAAAAAAAACTGCAGCCAGTTCAATGAAAATCAACAAAAAAAAAAAAAATTCCACGATTAGTAAAATATTTTTTTTTCTGCTGTGATTTGTTTGAGTAAAGATTTGCCTTAAGCTCAACTTTGTTCCAATACGATAGGAAAATATCTTTTTGAACAAAGTTAAGACTAAGCTAAGTGAAAAGCAAAGCAAAAAAAAAAAACGAGAAAATTCAAAATGCGAAATAGCAGATTGGTGAGAAAATTATTCATGTTTTGAGTGACATTTTTTGTATTTTTTTTTTTTTTTTTTTTTTTTTTTGTATAAAAACATCAACTAGAGATACTAAGCCAGAAGATTTTCGAAAAAAAAGTGACAGAAATGTTTACTGTTTTTGCTCCTTTTTTATTTTTGTTACACCAATCCTGTTTATATTCGTTTAATCGTATAACAAACTACGTTGTTTTTTTTTTTTTTTTTATCAGCTACTATCATTGACATTTTTATTTATAGAAACTTTCAATGTGTTCCAATCCTTCGAAGGATTTTCTATGATTTTAAATTGAAAAAATAGATTTTTCGCTTCTTTTTTTTTTCACTCTCGTACCTACCAAAATTTTTATTTGTTTGGCGTTGTGTGATTTTGATTTCACCTACAAAAAAAAAATCTCATCTAATTTTTTATTGCAGTATTGAACTTTAGGATTATTAAGTGTTTTGTGATTGTAAAACGTAGATAGTGAAATGTTATCACAGTGTCTAGTCATTAAAATAGTTTAAAAAAAAAAAAAAACTAAAAGGATCTATTTTTAGGGGTTAACAAACTATTTTATTTCACCCTTGTAAATACAACGAAAGAATTAAACAAACTAAGCAAACAGTTGGATAGGAACAAAACAAGGAGAAAACAATTACTTAAAAATTACAATAAAATCCAAAGCTTTTATCCTAAACAACAACAAAAAATAATAAAAGCAAAGCAGAGTCAATTAAATGTTTTTTTTATTTTAAAGAAAAAAAAAAAGGAAAAAACTCTCAAGCAAACTAAGGTAAAAACAACAAACCTGAAGAAATACAAAACAAAAAAAAGCACAAAACGTACATTTCAAAAGTACCGTGAAGTTTATTTGTTAGTGCGAATAAAAAGTGCAAAAAAAAAAAAGTGATACAAGAAGAAGTTTTAACAAACTTTTTATATGAAGAGAGGGTAAAAAAAGTAACAAAAAAGCACGAATAACAACTGAAAAAAAGGAAGAATATTTATTTGTATGTTAAGCTAAAAGTTGAAAATGAAAATAAAAAAGTCGATGTATTTTCCTATTGAACTTTGATGAAAAAAAAGGAAAAGGAAAATAGAAAAGTAAATTATCCGTGTTTTACATTTATAAGGATATTTGATTACGTTTTTTTTTTTTTTCATCCCCATTATCATCTCTCGGAAATATTTTTTTTTTTTAATTCCAACGTTGCTCTATTTGTTTTATTTCTTTTTTGTGCTTTTTTTCTTTATTTCACTGACAGTCATAAGTAATTTAAGTATTGTTTAAGCTTTTTCCTATTGTGGTAGAAACAACAAAACTTTTACCTGTCTGATTGGAAAATTATTTATAGAAAAAACACAAAAAAAAAATTGTCATCCTTATTGCATGACATCGGGTTACTTTTTTATTTTTTTTTTTTGTAATAAAAGCTTAAGGAAATTTGAGCTTTAAAAGTGATTAAAATAATTTTCTTTTTTTGTAGCTTTTTTTTTTCAAAAATCAAAAATTCAACATCAATCTATGTGTGTGTGTATCCCTTAAAGCGAGTTCAATAAATTTACATTTGACTTGACATAACAACTGTTTACTATGGATTATTAAACACTAAATACTCCACAATATGATTTATCTATACAGTTGGCTTATTTATTTATTCTGGTTTATTAAATGTAAATAATTTTAATTTGTTACTACTGCTACTGCTTTTACTACTACTGCCACTACTGCTGCTGCTGCTGCTGCTGCTTATTATTTATTTATTTGTTTTGGTTACATATAGTTTATACCAATGTTTTACCCACATAAATATGATAAACAGAAAAAAAAATGATACAAAGCTCTGGTTGTTTCTGTATCATACGACAAAATACCAAAAAAAAAAAAAATTATTAATATGCAGCTGGTTAATCTCAGTTTAAAAACAAAAAAAAATTCCTATTTTTCCATTTGAATAAAGATTTAAAAAAAAAAGAAGAAAAACCGAGACAAAACCAACCACAAGTCAACGTAAATAGGGAAAAAAAAAGAAAACAGAAATCAATGGTTGCAATCAAGAAAGAAAATTTATTTTCTTTTCTTTTTTTTTTTTTTATTATTCAATAATGAATTAATTAACAAGAAAATTAATTTATAAAGATAAATTAAAATAGAAAACAACGTAAAATAAAATCGAAGTATGATAGAATAGGGAAATTGCAATAAAGTTTTTAAGCGAGCAAGTTGTAACAACGACAAACGGATAAAAAAAAAAATTCTTTTTTCTTTTTTCTTTTTTCACAAAATTCAATTTAAAGTTGATTTTGTTTTACTGATTTGTATTTTTGTTAAATTAATTTATTTATTTATATTCTCTTCGTTGCTATTGATTGTGGTTTTTATTTAAATTTTTTTTATTTTGTTTTTTTTTTTTCACCCAGTTCGACGTACAACTTCCGTAATCAGATTATGCACAGACAATTGTTAGGAAGCGACACTGGATACCGAGAGAAATGCATTCAAAGTAAGCAATACAAAAAAACCCCTAGAAATTTATTCGTTTATCAATGAAATAGATTTCCTTTTAAAAAAAATAATTATTTTTTTAATTTAATTTACAGTTAAAAATAGCTTAAAAGCTCTTCTTGTTGCGAAAATATTGAAAAAAAAATTGATTTTTGTTTACTTTGATATAGAAAATCCTAGAATGGTAATTACCTTCAATCTTAACTGGAATAATGGGAATAATTTGGCACGAAAAAATTACACATAATTCTAACTAAAGTATAAAAGCTATAGAAAGCTTATTTAATAAAGTTCCTTTAACCACAAACATTCATTCATTTCTATTCAGAAATTTTATTTGAAATTTTTTTTTTTTTTATTTTATTCTTCTTTATAAATAGCACTCACTTCCTAGGTATTCTCATAATTAAGTAATTAAATTTCACTTACTTAATAATAAAACAATAGAGCACAAAAATGTTTAATTTCTATTAATACCATCATATTTGTTAATTATAATTGTGGTAAATTGATAATTAAAGCTAAATGTGTTTGTTAAAATTGTATTTACAATGCTTCTGGTTAATAAAAATAAATAGAAAGAGCTTTAAAGCTACTTTATTATTTTTTTTATCGTTATAAAACAGCAAAAATTTATTATAATTTTATACACAAAAAAATGTTTTTCTTCTTTGCTTCTTTGCTATTTTAAATAATTTATTGAATAAAAGAAGAAAAAATTTTTTTCTATGTTTTTTTGTGTTTCCTAACCACACACTGTCTATTCTATTTTAGATATAAATTTTATCATTTTTGATTATTATTACTATTATCATGATTATTGTTCTTATTATTGCTGATTTTTTTTTGTCTATATAATAAATAAAAATTAGCATAATGACATTTGGAAAATGTACGATGTGGTTGAGTGAATCGTTGGCTATTCGACAACCGGCGGCTATTTAAGCGATGCCTCAAAATGTTTTTTTAATGTAAATTAATACAAAAACATTTGTTTGTGTTTTATATATTTATATTTGCTTTTATTATTATTATTATTATTATTATTATTACGATTATTATTATTATTATTGTTCTGTTGCCGAAAATAGCTTTTGGCTTTATATATGCTGCAGAAACAATCAAAATGAATAAAACAAGCAGAAAGAAAGAAAGAATTTGTTTTTGTTTTTTTTTATTTTTAAAAAAGATAAAGGACTCGCCACATAAACGATACGAATCGACGTTTATTGTTTTGTGTATTTTAAAATTAATTTTCTAGCATTGGATAACTGGGTATTTAATGTACGTATATTGAGCTTTAATAAGCTGACATAAAATCCTTACTTTCTATCACTAATGAAATGGATTTTTGTTGCGTACGTTCCCTACTTAGCTTCGTGGCATTTTTTTATTTTATTTTAGTACGTTATGATGGCTATGATAAGTCAGGTTCTTTAAGGATTTTTTTTTATACATTATCCCTTATCTTATCTTGATATAATTTCCGTTTTTTGCTATTTATTTTTTTACTATTTAAATATTTTTTTTTTTGCCTTATGTATTAAAGCGATTTAAAGAAGAAAATCTGATAAAAATGTTGGATAATTCATCATATTTATTGATTAAAAGCATAAAAAATAAATAAATAAATAAAAAAGCTTAAATGCAACATGTGCTTTAATACCAGTAAATCCATTAATTGAGTGTTTTTATGATTTTTTTTGAAGGATTATAATTTTTTTTTTTGTTATTTAAATAATTTATTGAAATAGGGGTAGAAATTGTTATTAATTAATTAAATTATCTAGTGAGCTTATAGATTTTTTTTTTAATTGTTGTGCTTTAAACATTAATTATTTATGGATTTGACGTGCTTTTTAGTAGTAAAATAAACATTTTCTATGTAATGGACAACAAAATTGTATGCCAAGCAAACAACTTTTTTTTCTTCTTTTTTTTGCACTCAAAAGACTACACACAAGGAATAAATATTATTTATTAATTATAATAATAATAATAATAATAATCAAAGTAAAGTAAAGTAATATATTGCAACCAATTAAAAAAATAAGGGCGGGGATAGAAAATAACATTTTAATCAATAGAAAGAAAAAAAAAACGTCTAACATCAAAGAAAGGTAAAATTTTATTTATTTATTTACTTTGGTGCTTTTAACCAATATTTAATTAAACTAACAAAACCTTTTAATAATTATTTGTTATTTATTAGTTTTCCAATATTAATAATAAATAATTAAATTTTATTTAATAAAGATGTTTCGTCTCATTAAAACCTCTTTCGAGAAATAAAGAAAAAAAAAAATCTTTTTTTTTTCTATGTAATTTGCAATAAATTTAATTTCCCCATACATTAATAAACAGAATGTCCTTTATGGGTTTTAACCTGAATGAAATTTAATTAAATTAAACTTTTTTTATTATTTACCTATATATTTGTCTTACTTATTAGTAATCAATAAATATTATTTTCTATAAACAAATTAAATTGGTTTTTGTGGTTATTTGTTATTTGGTGAAAAAAAAAAATATATATATTTATTTTTTTTTCTCTTTTTTAGTTTAGCATAGTTTAAACATAAATCACGATACTAATTTAAATATAATATTTATGTTTTACTTACGCAATGTCTAAATAAATAAATAATTATAAAAAAAAAATTCACCACCTTTTCAACGTTAAAGCTTTTATTGTTATTATTATTATATCATTTTTGTATGCATTGTGAATTTTGTCTTAAATATTTACAATTTTATGTTCTGCCCTTCAGCAACAATATTTCACAAACAAACAAATAATAAATAAATAAATATAAAAAAAGGCAACGGAAAAAACTCATCCTATATTTAAATTTATCACTTTCACTGGCTAAATATTATTATTTTCTGTGTTGTCCTTGTTGCCCTGTTATTACATACTACTCAAGTATTATTATGCTAATTTCTATTGGTTTTATTTTATTTTATTTTTTTATTTCTGTTACAACCATCGACATTCACTACTCTATACGCCAACGATGATAAATTTAATAAATAGCTTTTTTATGCTTTTCTAAAGACCTCTTAATTATACTGAAATATAAAGAAACAGAACGCAAAAAAAAAGCATTAAAGAAGGATTTTGTCGCGAAAGGACAAAAAAACACTCAGTTTCATTTTTGTATGATGGGAATTTTTTTTAATGTTTTTGTAGGGAACACAAAAAAAAAAGGGTCGAAAACAATAAATATGAATAATTTTCAAATCATTTTTTTTTTTCTTATTGTTTGTTTGTTTGTTTATTGTTTGTATTAAGGGTGTGCAAATGTTTACTTTACTTTACTTTACGTTACTTTGTGACTTTTGACATAATATTATTCTTTTATAAAACAAGACAACAGCAACAAAAAAATCAACAAGAAAAAAGCTCAAAAGCTACCTACACTCTAATTTTTATTTTTTTTTTTTTTTACAAACATTTTCCGTTTTAATTAAATTATTTTTAATGATTAAACGTATTGAGTTTTCTGCGTTTTTCTTATAAAAAAAAGAAAAAAAAGTTGTTTGCCGTAATACAAAACGTTTGTAGTAGATAATCAGGCGCAGAATTAATTCCTTGTGATGAGTTTTTTTTTTTTTTTTTTTGCTACTCCTGATATTAGGTTTAATTTCTAAAAATTACTCTAATTGAAATGAATATTTCATGCAGAACACTGATAATGGATTATTTAATGAGAAATACGATATATTTTTTTATTATTATTATTATTATTATTATTTTACTTTCAACATAATTAAGACGAACGGAACTGTAATCATCTTTAGTCATTTACCACTTCCTATACTTATCGATACCTTCTATTGACGATTACATCGATATATTTTTCTATATTTATTTTATTATAATACGGTTCGTTGGTTCAATAACAACAATATCCAACAAATTTATCTTAAATATTTTAACGTAATTTAACTAAACAAAAGGAAAAAAAAACATTAATTAAATCAATTAAATATCGCATTATGCTGATTATTTAATGATTAAAATCGGTGGCAAGGGTGAAGCATAAAAGCCAACGTAAAAAGATCTTTGTTGTTTTCTTTTTTATTATTTAAATTATTATAATTAAATTATTCATCGTAATCCATTGCTTAAAAGCATGGTAAACTTTTTTACTTTTTAATACATAATTGAAGATTAATTTTTGAAAAAAAAGAAAATAATTTTTTATTTTATTAAAGCAATTTTCAAGTAGTTTAGTTGCTGATAGTTTTTAAAGTTTGATTCAAAATGATAACGATTAGGTCAATTACTCATTACTCTACGTAATATATATATTACGTGTAGATTACGTGTACTTAAGTAATTATTGTAGCAAAAATTTATTTCTTTTATAAATTGCTTAATGAATTATTAAACAAAAAAAAAAAAAAATATTTTAAGTTTTATTCAATCATCATTAAGGTAAACAATAAGCTGATTGCACTGTTAGTATATAGATAAGAAAAAAGTTTTTCCTTATTTTTGTAATAAAATTATCATCAGTTATACCTGATGAATATTATTTTAATAATTACATCAAACACCATAAGTAATTATAATAAGAAACTAAAAAAAAAAAATTCTATAATTTCCCAAATGTGCATAAGTTTTGATTACGCTTGTGCGGGTGGTTACGGTATGTTACATACAAATAAGACGGTAAAAAAAAAATGTTACCACCCATTAAACTTTTATATTCTATTGAAATATTAATCTGTCAGGATATGGTTGTTGGTATAAGCAGGTCAAACGCAGGTGTAACGTTGTTTAGCGTATTCTTTAAACGTCTTTAAACTGAGTAATAAAAGTTTTTTTATTTTTTGCATGTACTTGGTAAAGCATCGGAAGCGGTATGTGTATTGGGATTAAACTATGCATCAGCATACTCACTTTTTTATATTTACTAAACAACATAAAGTATGATAATCATTCGTTATTTCTATGTAACAGGGTTGAATTTCAAAAAAATAACTTTTTAAAAGTTTGTTTGAGTTAACTTAACTAAAGTCAGTGAGCTTTTATAGTTTTTTTTTTTTTAAGTTTTTTTATGCATTACAGATCAACAACGTTTTTACGCAATTGCATTTTATTTTTGTTGACAAATTGCTACATTGATGAGAAAGTTAAAAGCCCATCAGCAAGTAAACTACACACAATAAACATACAGTTTGTTGAAGTTATAGAAATTAGTAACTAATGCAAGATGTAATTAAATAAATAAACAAAATGAAAGTTTGTTGTTAAAACTTACCTGCAGGCATAATGAAAATTAATATTAAAAAAAAAAAAAGAAGTGAAAAATGCAAATAATAATGGAAAAATATTATTAACATGATGCTGATGTTGCTTCTTGTTTGTTTTTCCATTTGTTTTACAATGTAATGTCTATGTGCTTTTATTATTATTATTATTATTTTTTTTTTTTTTGCTGTATAGAAATATCGTGAATATAACTAATTATTAAATATTGTATAACAGCAACAACACAATGATTAACGTAGATAATTCACTTCCTGTCTGCTTAACATTATTTTAACAATTTCCACAATAATCGTGTAAAGTTCAGTAGTTTTATTTCCTTGTTTTTAATAATAAAAATAATAATAAAAATAACAAAAAAAAAAAAAAAAAAGCACACATTTTACTCCTTAAATAATTTTAATAATAAAAAAAAAAGTAAAGTTGTTTCTAGATGTGCTTAAACTGAGTAAGGCAATAGGAAATGTTATTTAACATAGGGATGAGGTTATAATGGAACTACTAGCAAGCATAAGCAACCACCTTACCATTTGAACCGTTAATTAATGACTGCTTTAATACTTGAATGATTTTTCCGTGCAATTTTCATCAAACATTTTTTTCTTTTCTTTTGCCTTCTATTCAGCTTAACTTTTCTATCTTATCTGGTTTCAACATGGCTTGATAAATCTAGAAAAAAGATTCTTTTTCATCATAAAATTGATTATTGTTGTTGGTTTGATTAAATTCTTTAAGAACGAAAAGTCACAATTGTGATTTAATTTAATTATTTTTCTTCGTTGGTATGGTAGGTGGTAATGGTGAATTTTTTTTTTTTGTATTGAAAATTGATGGTATTTTGCCAATTATTCGGTAAATAAATTTATTATTTTTTTTAAAGACATATTTTCTATTTTAAAAATCGATAAAACACCCCTAAAACTAACTGTATACCAGTATTCAGCAGAATTGACTATTTTTTTTCAATTTTGTAGGAATGTTCTTTAGGGGTTTCTGAACTTTGTTCTATGGGTTTGATCGAAAAAAATGTATTTCTCGAGTTACAATTTTTTTTTTTGATTTTTTGTGTCCAAAAAACACCGGTTGTGTGTAGTCATTGCACTAAATTGGGTATAACTTGGTCAAATTTTGCGCTTGACCCAATATTTTTACGTTTTTAAACTCAGGAATAAATTTTCTAAATGAATAAGTATTAAGATTTGTAAGTTCTGATACAAATTTTTCAACATTTATGCTTTCAAACATGAAAAATAGTAAATTCATTACTACACAAAAATTATCACAAATCATTCATAAAAAAAAATAATCAAAAATTTCTATAATTTAATAACACAAAAAATAAAAACAACGAAAAGAAAGCAAATATTTTCCATGAATTTATTATTAAAGACAAATTAATTTCAGCTATCAACACACGAAAAAAAAAAAATCAGATACCAATCAACACTTCCTCATTGTCATTCCTTTGTCTATTTAATTTACTTGATACACATTTATCCATTAACGTTCTAAAAAAAAAAAAAATAAATAATTTAAATATAACGAAAGCACAACTTCTGGTGTCTTCTTAATATTTTCTCCTTGTTACCAGCATAAGGAAAACAATCAAGATTTTACAAGCGAGCACAAGAATTTTTTTTTTTTTTATTTTTTGTCAACATTTTCTGTTTGTTTATACTTTGATTATTTATTTATGTCTTAACTGTTGAGCTTTTTTTTCTTTTTTTGTGCGCTTTTAATAAGAGTTTTTTCTTTTATAAGAATTAATAAATCAATTTGAATTTTGTTTGGGAAAAGTTTTCTATTAAATAAAGATGCCTTCATTAGCATCTGATTGAATTGTTTTCATTAAAAGCATTGTTTTCTAGCTTTTGTTAATAAATAAAAATAAATGTATATATAATAATAATAATAATAATAATAATATTAATAATAATAATAACAACGATAAGTTAAATTAAATTAAATTAAAATAAAATAAAATAAAATAATATTTGTTTCCTAAAAATAATTTTTTTTTTGCTTTGCTTTAAACAAATAAAATAATTGGTTACAGTGGAATGAGATTGTTGTCGCTTATTATTATTTTATTTTTATTTTTTTTGTTACAGATTACATTTTCCAAAATAACTAAGATTGTTTATAAATGAATTAAATTAAAATAATAATAATTACTTTAATAAACAACAACAAAAATAAAAAAATAAATTAAGACGAAGACGAATATTCTCTGTTTTGTATGAATAACAAAAAAAAAATTCTACTCTTGGTAGAATCAAAGTGAATATCTAAATAACATTTTTGGGAAATAATAATAATAATAATAATAATAATAATAAAAATAGAAACAACGATGGAAAAAACACAACAGGAAGTTATGATGGTTAAAGATTGTTTTAAAAGCTAAAATAACTTGAGTGAATTCAACAACAACCGGCAATATCACGTAAAGTAAATGTAAACACGTACAAAATATACGTTGTGTACGAAAAAAAAAAAATATAAGAAAATAAAGATACTTGGTGGAATAAAAATAAAAAAAAAAGAAAAAAGAAGAGTTTCCAATTATATTCTATTATTTTCCTGGCAAAAATTTTCATTTAATTCCTTCGCTACTATTTGTATCTTTTTTTTTTTTTTTTGCTTTATTATAAAAGTCACTCCAAAATGAAGAAATAAATAAATAAATTGTGTATTTGCCATTGTCTTGAGAATGGTAAACGGTTTTTTCCTTATGAGACTAAACGTTGTTAACAGTGATGTAAACCTTTGTGTATTACCAAAAAAAAAAAATAGTTTAACGTCCTGCACGGTATAACATCAGTGTAATCCAGCAACAATGGTTTACAACACTGATTATAATTAGGATACGAAATTGTTTTTTTTTTTTTATTTATTTATTTAATATTTACACAGTTGCAGTTATGATATTCTTATATCATAGATACGAGAAAAAAATGTTAAAGTATTTAATCTTCATCTAGTTGATGAATGCAGTGAAAATATAGAAAATAAAATTGCAACAACAATCCGATTATAATTTTTTTTTAATTAATTTTTCTATGAATGAATTGAAAGTTTCAAGTGAATTTTCTTGCTAACGTTTTTATCTTATTAGAAATATTATTTTTTTTTATTTTCGTTTTATTAATGGAAAAATGAAAGGATGGTTTTCTCCTTATTTTTCCTTTATCGTATAAAAGCGATATGTATAAATCAAATGTATGAATAGAAATAAAGCTGCTGCTGTTGCTACTGTTTGCTGGTTCTCTATCGTCATCATGTTGCATAAAAAAAAAAAGAAAAAAAACATTTTTTTTTCCTATAATCGACATAAGAAGAGAATAACGACAGATGTTTAAAAATTTTGTTAAAAAAATTTGAATTGAGCGTAAGCAGACAGCTTGTTTGGTAGAGAAAAAAATAAATAAATTAAAATATGAATAAAAAAAAAAAAATTTTGAGTAGAAATCAGTTGATTTGTATGAAGACATATGTCGTGTGATTATTTGAACATTTAGGCAAACAAAAAAATAAAAAAAAACCCAAACTATAAGCTATAGGCTATAGGCTATAGCTATAGGCTATAGGCTATAAGCATAGTGAAAATTGAAAAATCAAGCATTGTTATTAGGTCAATCAACGTTGATGACTTTCTTAACAGTGCACAGTTGTTGAAAAAGTATTTTTCTTTCCTTAACTAAGTGTTAAATGCCAGTAAATTACCTGTTTACCGACACAAATCTTTGACTTAAAAAAAAGCTTAATTAACAGTAAAAACAACAGTAACTGGTGCATTTTAAAGCTCACTGGACTGTATCATAAACTAGCTTTATAAAGCAGCAAAAAAAAAAAATTCTATTTTCTATGTAAAATTATTATCACCAGTCTCACAATTCACACCCGCTTGAATCATATCAGGAATTTTTGTTCATAATTCTTTTTAATACATCACTCATGTCATCCGTTACATAATATCACACGCATATGTACAGTGAATTATAGAAAAATCTAAAACACAAAAATGTGTATTCATAACACGTTTCACGCACACTAAGTATATAGTCTCTAGTTTCATTTTATTTATTTCAATTTTCCATACGTACGATACGTTACCATATTTACCATATTTTACTCCTTTCTGTTTTTATTCTGCACAGATAAGAAAAACCAAGAAACGAAGACAAGTAACGTAATGTTGAGTAAAGTTAAGAAAATTCTATTTCAAGAATAAAAATGAACCGATTGAAATGTTTACAGAAAACACCAACAGCAATTTTTATTTTTTTTTTTGTAAAATAAAAAAAATAAAATTTTGTTGACAAGAAAAATCAGTTTTTTTTTTTTACACAAAATAACATAAAAATTCATCTTGCAGGGCTTTGTGGTTTTATTACTACTGCGTTTCTTGCTTTATTTAATAAATTTAACGTAAAATAAATTAATCGTGAGCTAGGATACTTAAAATGAATAAATTCTAATCAATTTTAAACTCTCTGTGTGTTTAACCACGAAAATGTTTATCGAGATTAAATTCATCTGTCTCGTTAATTTTTCTTTTAAATCTTGTATTTACCTTAATCAGGAAAATTGTCTATTAACGCTATATTTATATTATTTATAATCTATTGATAAGATTACCAGAAATACCAGAAAACCTTTTCCATAAAAATAGTGGATGGAAAAATAAAAGCTTTTCTTTAGATAAAATTAAATCACCGCACTAACAATGTGTTTACTTTAATTTTAAATTTAATTATATTGTCCTAAGATCTGTATTTAATCCTTTAAATCAATTATTAAATCGATTAAAATGAAACACGAATAAATATCTACACAAAACTAAATTTTTATCAACAACAAAAAAAAAAACAGAAATCATCACAGGTAAGGTAGAAATAAGTTTTAATTTTAATCTATGAAAACTATTAACAGCCACCAGCAATATAAACAATTTCTTAAGGCTATTCATGGATATTACAGTTTTTTGGTATAAGTTATAAAAACAAATTGAACCTTTCGATTTATCCTTTTTCTTATTTTAATTACAAAATTTTACTTTGCCCCTTTACTATTCCAAAGTTTTTATTTTTTTCTTTTTTTATTATTAAAGCTTACTCTGGTGATGGACAGTAGCTTTTAGTTTCGTTTATAATTTTCTTTGAATACAATTTTATTATTAATTAAAATTATTTTGTATATGTGTGTGTGTATGTGTATATAAGCTTGTTTGATGTTTTTATTGACTTTATCCCCAAAAATAAAAAATGGAAGAGATCATATTTCGTAGAAATTAAGAAATTTTTGAATAAATTCAAAGATCAAGTAGTTTTTTTTTGTTTTGGTTTTTTCTTTTGTACGTTTAATTACTTTACAAAGGTATTTTCCTTTCTTTTCTTAAAGCAACATACATCCTTGATACATTTATAGCTACGCATGTTTGCAAAATTAAAAAAAAAAAAAAAATGTTTTCACCCATGCAAAGTAAATATCAGGTGAATATTCACATTCTTACGTTACATAACATTACGAAAAGTTACTTAAATATTACGTGATGTAAATAAGAAAATAAAATAAAACCTCCTCCACCCCCACAAAAAATAAACTTAACCTGATGAGATAAATCACGGCACACCGTCACATGAAACCTAACATTCAACAGTACGAGTCAAAAAAAATTGAAGAAGCAGCAAGCAGCCAACCAAATCAAAGCAAAGCATCAAATTTACAAATACAGAAATAAAAGAAAAGAATAAAAAAAAAACAACAACAAATAAATCCTTGTAATTTACTTAAAAGCACACCAGACAAACAACAAATGTAATAACAAAGCTTTCAAGAACACCAACACCAACCGTCTAAAAGTGAAATCAAAAAGCCAAAAGGATCGTGAAAATGGTAAAAAATAGGGTAAAAACGATTTTTTTTTTTATTTATCATGTGGAAAAAGCTTTAGAAAATAAATTAATATTAAACTTTGAAAATCCTTAGCTTTATTTATTCTATTTATCAAGTGTCTTACTTTAATTTTCGTTTTCGTTTTTTCTGTTTCTGTTGAGACAAATATCAACTATTTGTCGCTTTAATGTTTTTTTTTTTTTTTTCTATTTTTATTTTTGTTGATGAAAAACCGTAAAATTTGTTTCTATTGATTTTTTCCCTTATTTTTCACTTAAAGTAGATGATGGAAGATTCTCACAAAAAATAAATAAAAAAGAAAAAAACCTTTTGTATTATATTCATTCGAACGCCTATAACACATTAAATAGGCGAAAAATAATACGAAAAATTTGACAATATTTTACGAGAAATTTATCATCATCATCTGTAAAGTGCAAAAAAAAAAAATAAATAAATAGGCGAAAAATTCATTAAATTCTTCATTGTTTTTCAGTTATTCAATCGATTTTTATCCTAAATTAAATTAACAGACTTAATAAACTTCATTCAATAATCATGACTTAACTAAAAAAACGCCCATGGCAATTTTCCTTTAAACATTAAACAAAATTTCACATTTTTATTCTATATTAAAATTTAATAAGACTTTAGTATCCTACTGATTTCAAATATAATTTTGTTTGATTAGGACGACAATCATTTTTATAACCGCATACAATCTGTCTGGTCGATTATAATACTTTTGTCTAGACATTTGTGTTAAAGTGAAATAAACTGTAAAGCACACATAAATCGTATTTTAAATAGGGAATAAAATGGATAATAATTAGTGATGATATTTGATATAAGTATACAGAAATGTATCCTGCCCACGCATTATTGTGGACGATAAACCCAAAAAAAAGCACAATTGTTGGTTTATTATTACACTGAAAATAAAAAAACAAATAATTGATGTGATTAAAAGTAATAAAATCTTGAAATTAATTAAGAATCTTAATACCAAACGAATGGCCATCAAAATCAATTAACTTCCCTGACAACAACAACAGAAAAAAAAACCGCAAGATCATTCTGATTAATAAAAAAAAAAAAAAAAAATTTTTATTTAATAAAATCAGTGAATAACTGGCATACGGTTGTGGTGGTGGTGATTGTCGTCTCTAATTTAATTTAATTTTTCTTTTTTAAACAATGAATAAATTTCGGATGTTACTTGTTGATGAGAATTTTATTTTTTCTGCTTTTATCGCTAACAATATTTGTCGTTGATGTTTTGAAAGCAGCAGCAGAAACAGCAGCAGTTCATACAGTTTGTCACAGTAAAGCAAACTATTAACGTTTTTTAATAAAAAATAAATAAATAAATTTGCCTAATGGGTGATTATGGTAATTTTTTATTATTGATAATATTATAACAAGCAGCTAGTTACTCTGTCTGTTTGTCTTCTTTTTTTTTTACACCAGAACAAGCCAATCTTTATCATCATCATCATCATCATCATCATCGTCTACTCATATTATCCAGTCAAATGTCTATTAAATTATCTTTAAAAATTTATTAAATAATTTATTATGCGCATAATATGCTAATAATAATAATAATAAAAAAGAAAAAAATTAAAATTTATTCCATTTATAACTGTGGTGAACTTATTAATTCAACAAGTAATTTGTTTGCTCACCATTTAGCACGTTATCAAGTATTTTATATAAAACAATAACTAATTAAATTATTAAAAAAAATTAAAAAAATTAATTAAAACTTAAAAAAAAAAAGGAATGAAAAAACACTTGTCTGTATGCTTTTTTTTTGTATTATAGTGTGTTGTAAAAGCTTTATGATGTTTAAAACCATTAAAAAAAAAAAATTCTTTTTTTTTATTTTTCTCTCTTTTTTTTAAATAGTTTAATTTTGTGCAAAACATTAACAGAAAATTATTTATACATAATAATAACAATAATGAAAAAATAAAAGTATTATATTGTGCTTTTAATCTCTCAGTCTGCTTACGTGTGGGAGTGTGAGTGTGCCAACATAATATTATTAATAAACTTTTTGGGTTTTAATAATAATTAGTACAAATTTTTGTATAACAATTATTTTAGTACAATTAACGTTAATTAGTTGCTGGAATAAACTTCTTTTTTTATTTTTATAGCAAACATTGAGCTTTGTTATAATTTTTTTTTTTTTATTCACTTATATTGTCTAAATCTAAGTAAAGCACAAAATTATCTACAATACATTGTAATCAATAAAAAAAAGTTATTTCAATAAAAAAAAGTTATTTCAATAAAAAAAAAACAAAAAAAAAGCTTTAAAAGAACAAAAACAAAAAAATATTTATCGTAAAATAAATACGCATAAAAGAAAAAAGGAGAAAAAACAATAAAGCTCAGTACATTAACTTTATATCGTTGCCATATTCATCGACTAAACACGACAAGTAAAGTTGCTGCTCACGTTTTCTTTACATCAAAGTTCCGATGAGACAGAGAAATTAAATTTGTTTTTTTTTTTTTATTTCTAAATGATTATTATAGCTTCTTTTTTTTTTATTTTAAACTTTTATTTTTTTCTTTATAACTTTATTACGAAATGCATTTTCTTGTATTAAAGTTGTGCCATCGAGAAATTGTTAAAGCTGTTGAGTGGAATTTTTTTTTTATTACCATACTAGATGTATAAAAACTCGTGCAGCTTAATTCCTTATGTATTTAGCTTTTTACTGTGTTTTTTTTTTTTTTATTTAATTTAAGTGGAAATTATTATAACAGTAAAGCTTTAAGTGATTAGAAACAACTAATTACAACAACAGGTACACCACGTCAAAACAATCAGTTAAAAGTGGCGATAGGGGAAAACGAGTAAACAAGCCAATCACTATAATTAAATAATTTTAATGAAATTGTTATGAAAAAAAAAAAGCTTATTAAGCGGATAATAAAAAAAAAGTTCAAATAAATTATTTCTGTCATCAGTAATAAACAAAAAATTTTTGTTGACTAAGCAAACTTTTTTTCCTTTCTTCTCCGTACAATCAATACCCAAAAATATATATATATATAATTTTTTTTATTCCTATCTAATCAAATTTATTTTTATTATTGCCTTGTCAAGAATTTGAATAATCGTGTACCGAGCATAAATCCCAGCAGATAGTTAAAACAGCAGAATGCAAAAAAGATGTAAAATTTCTGAGTTGATTTTATTTCGGTTTTTTTTTTCGCTTTTTTGCATTCGGTTGATAAATTGACAAACAAAATAAGCAAAGAATATTTTCTGATGCAGATAAGATAGGGCTTTAATTTTAAAATAAGCTTTTTATAAATCTATGTCATATGCAGTCTGGGATTTTTTTTATTTTTGTTCAAAAAAAAATTTTTAGCAAATATTTTTTGTTCTTTTTATTTTTTTTTTTTGTTAAGGGTGAATCCAGTTGAATAATAAAATATTTGTATAGAGCTTTAAAAAGCTACAATCTTTAACTATGTAATTAAGTGTTAATGTAATACTAAACCGTCTTGTTCCACGCAGTAAAATTTTTCCCTTCTCTTTGTTGTTATTTACACGATTTTTCTCACTCTCCCTACGACTCCCAAACACAAGAATGTTCTTCGGGAGACGCATAAAAAAGCATAAAGAAAAAAAATTCCTTAAGTATGTTTATTATAAATGTCTGTTTTTACTTTACTTAAAAAAAAAAAAAAATATTATCTTGGTGCCTTTATTACAGCATCACACACACATATTAGTAATCTTTTGTTCCGTTCATTGTTTGGGGTGTTCTTACTTGTGGTGTTAATGGTACTGTTGTTAAACAAACGTAAACAGTAAGTGTGGTTTATGGTGAACAGCATAAGCGTTTTCAGGATGATTATGGTTTGGGCAATTTTTGTTTTGTTTTGTCACTCACAGTTACGTAGTTCGAGGAACTTAAATAGTAAAATTATGTTTTTTTTTTCTTTGTCTTGTGTTCTCATGCTGTGTGTAGTAAAAAGAAATGTTTTGTGTTGTCAACATATCTTCTTGCCATTACCACAAGTCAAAAACAACAGCAAGTAACCATGGGTAATACACAGAAAAAATAGCATTACCCCAGCCCATTGTTACCAAAAAAAAAAAATTACATAGTCACCTCGGGATGGTATTTTTCAACATTTATACCACTTGGTTTTTGTTTGTGAAAATTTCTTTGGTGTTATTCGCAAGGACATTGCATTAGTGACCTTTGGTGTTTATAGCGTATAACTAAAATACTCTGTTCATAATTCCCATCCATTCTATATGTTCACTCCGAATAACGTTAGCGTTAACATTTTATTTATGATCCCCAGGAGTTAAATTGCTATAATAAAATCTATTCAAAATAATAACATCCCCGAAATTTCTCTATACTTTAACCACGCACAATTTAAACAACAAAACAATTATTTTTCAAGCCAAGAATTCGTTTTCCTCTAATTAACTCTTTGTTGTTCTACAGTAGGAACCAAAAGAAAAACAAGTAAAAACTTTTCTCTTTCTGCTTTTTTTTTTTTTTAATTGTTTTTTAAACTTCTAGTGCAACAAAACAAATTTTGTAACACTTGTACAAACACTTTAACCACCACAATGTACCACTTAAGGTGTTTTTCAAAAATAATAAAAAAAAAAATTTTTAAAGAAACGATTCTTGGTGTTTTTACACCTAAATAACCTTTTTGGTTGTTGTTTTTTTTTTTTTTTTGTTTACTTTATTTAATAGCAAATGGGTTTGGTAAAACAAAAAAGGGAGAAAACTATTTTTAAATACAAAAAAGAAGTAAAAGAAAAACTCTTGTCTGGTTGTTGATGTAGCTGCTCCACGTTTGACCTGCCTTGACACTGAATTTGTACACCCTGCAATGCATTTGGGTATTTTTTCTTATGTTTCTCTCTCTATATTTTTGTAACGTAAATTAATGAAAGTTTCTTCGTTTAATCTTTTAAGATTCACCACTACCACCACCACCACCACCACCACCACACCAGAGTAATTTTCTTCATTTTCTTGTTAATCTTGATGGAAAAATAATTTATTTAGAAAATGTTTCCCAATAAAACCATTGAATAAATTACGAAATTTTCTTTTAACAAATTATTATTTACAATTTTTTTTTTTTTTTTTTTTATTATTATTAAGGTTCATTATGTTGACCTTTTCAAGTGCTTACACAAAAAAAAAGATTGTGAAGAGAACATAAAAAAACGAACAAAGGCTAGAGCGGATGTACACGTCTCTAGAAACCGGACAAGGATATCCGATTTTTAATACTTATCTACTTTGTTATGCCACAGAAATAAATGAACATAATTTTTCCTATCTATTATATCAATTTTTTTTTTTTTTTTTTGTGTATATGATAAGAACTTAAAGTTTAATTCAGTACAAGTCTAGTCCTGTCCAAGTTCTGTCCTGAATCTTTAGCAAATGTTTTCTCAAAACGATTATTTACACTATGGATTGTACGAATCCTGTATTAAATGACAAAATTGTTATTTTTTCCTTTTTACCTTTTTACTTCAAAATAAAAAGTTTAGAGCAAATATTCAATAAGCACAGACCCGTCCTTTCCTTGAAAAAAAAAACATTTTTTTTTATCCATTTTTCTCACATCTTAAATAACCAAAAAATAAATTTTGTGTTTCAAAGTGCACAAAAAATTGAATTTTTATTATATATTCCTTCGATCAAATAACTATCAATATTTGTGTTTATTTAAGGGATGAAAGCACAAATAAAATAGTGTGCTTATGTCATCAAGAAATAGCAAGTTGGCTTTATTAATAAACGTAGAAAAAAAAAAAAAAAAAAACTCCAACGAAGCTCTAAAATTTAAACAATTTTTTTTGATGTTCTCTCTTTAAATATCCACCCTCTGTAAATACAAGCAGGGTGCAAGGAGGTAACATAAACCCATCCTAAACAAATAGAAAATATAACCAAAAAGCCATCCAGGACAAGACAATATTATTTTTTCATTATTTTGTTGGGTTTTTTTTCTTTTTCTTTTTTTTTTTTTTTTGTACAGAAAAATAACTTAAATAAATAAAATAAAAATAGTTCGGTTAAAAAGGCAGAGCTGGAAAAAATAAGCGAAAAATAATTTGTTTGTCCTAATACTTTACTTGTTGAACCTGCTGTGTGACCTTTTAAACAAACAAAAAAAAATGTTTCTTATGCTTTTTAATTAAACGATAAAATTGTCAAACATATTAAAGCAAAAAAAAAAAAAAACCTGGATCAATTTTGAGAAGAGATGAAAATGCGAAGAAACAAACAGGATGACATTGGATAAAAATTTCTGTTGCTTTATGCACAAAATAAATGTTTCTTTTCATTAAACTTGTATTAAGCGTTAATGTGTGTATGTGTTATATATATTAAAATACAACCCTTTAAAAGCTTCGCCCGCCTTTTTAATACAAACAACGATTTTCTTCAAAAACCAACAGCAAATTGAATTTTAATTTATTAGATTTTTTTTTTTTTTTCGTTTTTCTGTGTAGCGAAATATTTAGATTTTTTCTATGTATCACAATTGTGGTAAAACCAATTTATCTTAGTATAAAAAGTGTCATATACACATAGGATTTATGTTGAATATTTTGAAGGTTATGGAAAAGCTTTTATTTTATTTTTTTATTTACACAGTGGAAAAGCTTTAAATTAGGTCATTTAATCCTATAAAATGTTATAACAAAATTTTTCTATATACACAATGATTTAACATAGTTGATGTTGATGTGACTTAACGATACAATTAAATTGATATACGTTTAGTTGTTAATTTCTTCTTGACTATTTGTTTGCCTATTGTATCCGTAGCATTTCCATACATGTCACCAACCATAAATGATTACAAAAATAAAAAAAAAAAAAAAGCTTTTTATAACTAATGTGATTCATATAGAAAAAAAATATAAAATTCATTTTTGTATAAGAATAGTTCTGTCAAAATCAAAATCAGTGAATTTTTAATATTTTTTTTTTTTGTCTCATTTTTCTATTTTCTATTAACGCATTGTATTTGTTTGTTTTGTTAACATTTCCACAACAATGATGATGAATGACTTTTAACAGAAATTTTATAAACATTTTGAGTGAAAATAATATGTTGTATTATTAAATAAGTATGTGGTTTTTTTTTTATTATTATTGTTGTCACATTGTCACATTAATATTATGTGTAATAAGGGAGAAATTTTATATTTTTAACTAGTGAATAAAATAAAATTAGAAAAAAGTCATAAAATTTAAATTCAGCATATTTAAATAGTAAATAAATATCATGTTTACAATAATAATAATAATAATGGGAATATAACAACAAAGGCAATAACATAGCCAATATTGATTACATTTAATGAAAACACAAATATCAGCAATTCAACAATAACAAGAACAACAACAACAACAGCAGCAGCAGTTAGCTAACTAGTAAACGTTTTATTTTAAATGGTTTTCTAGTTAAAGGATAAATTACATAATAAATGCACTTGTTACACGTAACAAACAGCACGTCATATACATTCTCATTAATAATAATATTATTATTATTATAACAATTATTATCATTCGTATTAATTATTATTTCTTGATTAAAACCAATCAATTAAAATGGATGGAGAAATGTGAGAAAAAAAAAAAAAAACAGAGAATTTTCAGGAAAATTTAATTAAAATTCAATTGTATTTGAAGCATACAGTGGTTTTAATAACATAAAAGCTTGCACACCTACAAAACAAAATCTATTTTAACCCTTAAACGAAGTTTAAACAATTTGTAATTGTGTATTAAAAGCTGCACAGAGCTTTTCTTATATATAATAAATAAATTTTAAAAACAAAAATTTAAAAATCCCAAAAGAGTTATAAACATAAATTTGTTGGTAATAATTTTGAAAATGGTGTGAAGTTTGGTCAAAAATTGCACTCCGATAATAGAACCATTTCGTTTGTAGTCCTGGTGATTCTTAATTTAATTCCTCTTTCATATTTTTTTTATTATTATTATTATTCTCACACTGTACGTACTTTATGTAGAGTAAAATTGGAATAAGAAAAATGATGGTCATAAATTTTGTGGTCCGACTTTTCTGCTTACTAAGAACAATTTATCATTCCCGAACGTTACGGTTTTACTCTATTCTTTCATTATTTTATTTTATTTCTCTGCTTCTATTTCTATTCTTCATAAAACTACTGTACAATCAATTTACCTTTCAATATGTAGAATCAATTCTTGGTAGTGATAAGAAATAAACAAAACTCATTAAAGCACCACGATTACAATACTCCCATCATTTCTTATATATTTAGTTTACGCTTTAACTCAATTCTAAACTAAATGTTTTATCTATTTAACTGAAAGCAGGGCTGAGAACCGATTGGTGAATTCATTTCTTCTCGTTTTTTTTATTTTTCTAAAAAGTGATAAGATATTTATAGCTTCTTTCATCGCTGACACAGCCGGTTAAGTTTTCTAGTTAAACAACAA
Organism: Ptychoptera albimana; assembly: GCA_961205885.1. NCBI lineage: Eukaryota > Metazoa > Arthropoda > Insecta > Diptera > Ptychopteridae > Ptychoptera > Ptychoptera albimana. Next base: position 2,310,180 of record OY540803.1, read on the forward strand.
AAATAATATTTTTTTTTTTTAATAGCTTTAAACATTCACAACTTTCCTTCGCTTCGTTTGTAATAACAGAAAAGTTTTTTTTTTTGTTTTTAAATAGAAACGTCACTCCCTATCTATAATATCCAATTTAATTTGTCGTTCAAACTTTAATAGTATGACAAGTTTATTTTTTTAAACAACAGAAAAATAATTTTTTAAAGTCAATTTACACGCAACTCGGAGTATTTTTTTTTTTTTCGTTTTTACATTTAAAACCACCCACGTCTCATTCCCAAATTTTCATCAATATTTGCGGTTCGTTTTTTTTTTTTTTTTGTATTTTTATTCTCATTACATTTTGTTCTCTGAAAGAATTTTTTTTTATTACTATTTGCATTCCGTTTTTAGAATAGAAGAAAAAATAAAACAAAAAAAAAAAAATTATTTTTATTTGGTTATTGAAGGGTGATTCGGTCGAGCTTGAGTGGCTTAAAATAGCGTTCAGGATTTTTATTTTATTTTTTTTTTTTTTATTGATATTCTTATGATTAAAGTTTTGTGTAGTTTCTTAACGAAGGGTAAAGTAAAGTAAAGTAAAGTAAAATAGAAAATAGAATAGTATTAGCTGAGTGAATAATAATGGAGAAGAATATTCTATTACTTTAACAGACATTCGTTGATAATGGACAATCTCATACCACTTCAAAAGTATTTTTCATTCATTCTTATTTGTTAAATAAAAATAATAAAATAAAAGCGAAAATTTATATGGAAATGAGTTTTTACTTAAAGTTTTTATTTAAATATATCTTGACTAGTTTTTCATTTTATATTTGTTTATATTCTCATCTGATTGTTATTTATATTCTCTTATGCAATGAATAAATAAAAACGAATGACTTTCCTTTATTGTTATTATTTTTTTTTTCTTTTTTTTTTATCCTTATTATTGTTATTATTACGTTTTATTTACAGAACTTTCTTTTTAAGCATTTTTCATGTTTATTTAATTTTTAACAATACCGTTTGTCTGCACAATATATAAAACCATTTGTAATCACGATTCATTAGCTGTTACTGTGATAATTGTTTACCCGAATACTTAATATTTTAATGATAGATATCAGAAAATTCCGGACAATATCATTTTGTAATTTTAAAACAATTTTGTGCTCAAAAAATCACGCGAAACAACGATAAAACCAAATCTGATGCAAATTTGCGATTTCTACGAAAATTTGAAACAAAAATTCAGAGGTGTCTGAAAACCTGCACAGGGACGTACTTTGTGGTGCTAAATCGTGTTTGTTCTACGTCTTTGTTCGAAAAAAAATTATTTCTTGAGTTATGGCACCTTGAACTATTGGAAATTCTTAAAAAAAATATTTTTTTTTACTTTCAGGACTAGTATGTTTATAAAATTTGTACCAGCGCCTATTATTTTATATTTTTTCCAATTAGCTAATTTATTTCTGAATTCAAAAACGTAAAAATATTGAATCTAGCGTTAGATTTGATCGAGTTACGATCATTTTACTAAAATTACTACCCTCACCAAAAATGAAAAAAAAATTTTTAACTCGTAAAGAAATTTTTTTCTAAAACAAAAAAAATAATTCATTTCTCAAGTTACAATTGGAAAATCTTTAAAAACTTGAAAAATTCTCTTCTCACAAATCAAAATAAAAATATAAATTAATTAATTTAAAGCAAAGGAATGGCATCAGATTTTTACCTAATAGAACGTAAACGAGAACACTTAATGAGTTTAAGCTCTTTATACATTTTTTTTATCTTTGCTCTCTACGTCTGTAATTTATCAAATGGTAAATTATTAGATAATACAAAGTGATCTTTATCAACATCCGGCGTTTTTTTTATTCTTTCTTCTTCTTTTTTTTTTACTTAATCACAAAATTCTTTTCAGCTTATAAATTGTCTTTTTTATAAAGTAAGACAGATTTTCATTTCATTCATTTTTTTCCCTATTTTTTTCGTAAGCAATCAATTCATGAAAAAAAATAAATAAGAATCAAAGACAACAAAAAAAAATCAGCAGCTACACAACCAATTCATTTGAACAAACAAGAAACGTGTGTAAAACATTTCATTGTTGCTAACTTGTAACTTCAGAAGTTGGTAACACGACTGAAAAGGCAGTAAGAAATAAGTTAAACGAAAAAAAAAAAGTGAAAAACACTTATTGGAAGCAGCAAGAAATGATGATAGAAATAATAAAAAATAAAAAAAAAAAAAGGAACCAATCGACAAAACTAAAAGACATTTATCTATTGCGAAGTTGCAAAACAAAAGTACAACGATGATGATGGGTAGAATGAAGAAAGAAAGAAAAAAAAAATTTTATAAATCCGAAAGGGATTCGTTTACAAAGCTTTTCGATAATAACTTACATCCTTTTCGTTTATTCTTTTCCTCTTTACTTTTTTTTTTTTTTTTCGTTTCGTTTCTATTCTCCACACTTTTCCACTCGTTACTGGCGTTACGTATCTCTACCAAAAAAAAAAAAATTATAATAATTAATCAAAATTATTATCAGCTAATATCCTTCAGTTATATTCTTCATCTACTGGTTACTCTATAAGAGTCCTTAAATTAAAATAAATAACATTAAAAGCACAAAATTAAAATAATAAAGATTTTTATCGTTAAGTTTTTGTTTTTTGTATGAATTATGGTTGGAAAAATGTGTGTAACGTAAAAGTGTGCAGTAGCAGCAGCAGCCCCTTTTATTGTGGAATAGGAATAGGAATACGAACGCACAACACACAACAAACCAAAGGATTTGTTAAAAGTTTTTCGCAGTTATTGAAGCAAAAGGAACAAAAAAAAAATAACAATTTTTTTTTTATTATAATCATAAAAAAAAAAAAAACTTTTGTTAAACAAAAAAGTTGATGAAAGCTGAACGAAAGCACAAGAAAAGGAAATACTAAAAAAAAAAAATTAATTTTAACATCTTCGTCCTTGTATATTTGTTTAGGATCTTTTTCATTTCCTTTAAAATTTCTTCGCTTTTCTTTTCGGTTTTTTTTTTTTCTTGCCTTGCTTTTCCTTTTCTTTTATACACAAATAGATAGTCCCTTTGGTCACCCCTATATAATTCAATGCGTGAGGTTTTTCCTTTCTATTATTGCGTTGCTTGCGAGCACCAATATTATTCGTAAATAAAAAAAATAAATAAAAATAATTTACATATTGTATCGTAATGTAACCAGCATAACGTAACAAGGAAGTGATAAATTTGAATAAAATATAAAAGGATTTTCTGGTGAAAAATTGTGTGAAAAAATTCCTAGTATTATTCTAAGCAAAATGTGAATAAATTTTTCACTAACAACAGTCGTAACGAAACACCAACAAGAAAATGCGATGCATTCAAAATCTGCACTAACCATGCAATAATTCTTCTTGTTTAAATAAATAAAAAAAATGTTTTTTAAAATTTATGCAAATTAATTAATTAATAAAAAAAAAAAATTAAATTAAATCAAAAAATAAATAAAAAACTGTGTGTGGAGAGTTTTTTTTTTTTTTTTTGCGTTTCGATATTATTGTATTTCGATATAAATAAATAAATAAAAAAATTATTTTTTATTTACTTTTAATAATAATAAAAAAAAAAAATAAATAAATCCAATTTCAAAGGAATATCCAATAAATAAATAAAAATTATTAATTAAAAACCATAAAAAAAAAAAAAAATAATTATTAATTATTAATAAACAAATAGAAGTTTTTATTGATAAATTTTTAATTAATTATTGTCGTTGGGTAATATTCGTCGATATTTCATTTATCGACTTTTCATTGAATTAAAAAAATTTAAACAAAATTCCCTGTTCTAATATTTTATTCAAATAAACAAATAAATAAATAATTCATCCTTAATGATCCTTTAAGTAATTATTGAATTAAAAATTTCATAAGATATTAACACTAAAATGCGATTAAAAATTAAATTTTTTTTTATTCGATGAAAATCAATTGAGAGAAAAAATAAAAAGAAAAAATTTTTTTCTCCTTGACTAATTGTCTAAAAATTAAATTAAAGGATAATTCCAATAAGTAATCTAAATAAGGATCTGGAAAATTAGATTATCATAGAAAAAAATAATATTTTTTAATTAAACTTTTATGGGTGCTGGAAGCAGTTAGAAGCGTTAGTAACACTTGATGATTTATGCTTTTCTCTCCCTAATACTTTCTATTTTTTATTTTTTCATAACACAAATAAGGAAATTAATTATTTTATTCGAACATTATAATTATAATAATAATAATAATAAAGTTTTTATGTAACGATTAAGTACATAAAGCTTTAGCCCTTCATCAGCTAAGCGATAACAAAACATGAACAAACAAAAAAAACCCTTAATACACTTGTCAAACAAATACAAAAAAAAAAAGAAAAAATTATCTAATGCAAATCGTATTTTAAATTAAACAAAAATGAAAAAAAAAAACATTTTTCACACCCTTAATATAAAAAAGTATTATAAGCTAATCGTAACAACCCCTATATGCCAAATATTAACACACATTTTTGTTATTTAAATGCAACAACGAAAAACTAATGACTATTCAGTTATACAGCGTTAATAAAATTATAAAATTTTAGGGGATTAAAAAAAATGGGGAAAAAATTTTGTTGGGTTTTGTTTGGTTTTTGTTCGGGGTAATTTTTGCGAGACAAAATTGACGCGTTGCTTAAGTGATTGGTTGCATTTGAAGTGTTCCGTGTTTTTCAAGTAATTAATTGGGTTGGAAATATTTGATTAACAAAACAGTCGTGTTATTCAAGTAATTCATAATTATTCCATGTTATTCAACTTATTATTTCAGTTATAAATATCCGCAAAAGGACAAAACAGTCGCGTTATTTAAGTAACTGATGGCGTTTGAAATGGTTGCTTAAGAAATCTACGTTGAAAATATCTGCTTAAGAAACGTTACGCGTTGTTCCAGTAATTCATAGCGTTGTAGATACCCGCTAATCAAAACAGTCGTGTTATTCAAGTACTACATTGTTCAAGGCATATAAAAAAAGTCCTGAAATAATAATCAATCAAATAAATTACACAACAACAGCCAAAAGCGTAAAACAAAACCAAACTACTCGTACCTTGATTCAATCAATTAACATCGCTAACCGCAGGTTTATTATTTTCACAACAACAATCATAATAAAATTTATTTAAATATATTAAATGACAAACAGAGAGAGAAAAAAACAAAACAAAACAAAAATTACCAAATTTACCTAGAATTAATATATATAATCTGTAAATAATAATTGGTAATTTTATACCATTTTTATTTTTATTTTTATTTTTATTTATTTTATTTTGCAAACAACATCGCGTTTCGCATTATTTTCTATTATTTTTTTTTTTTACAAATTTAATACAAAAAAAAAAAATATATTTCACTGGAAAAAGCATGAAATGGTAGACATAAAAAAAAAAATAATTTAAAATTATTTAAAAACTTGTATAATTGGTTTATTGATACTCTGAGGTGAGCTTTTTGTTGTATTTTGGTTACAAAAAAAAAAAAAAAAAAAAATGTTTCTCTGGTGTTGGTTGCTTGCTGTTATTGCTGCTGTTGCTCGTCTACAGTTGATTTTAACCACGTTTTACATTGCCACGCCTGATCCTGTGCTTTTACTGTGTGTGTGTGTGTGTATTATATACTCATGATTTATGACCTTTTGTTAACACGCTGAGTTACTTCACATGACTCATATACTTGAAAATAATCGGTGGAACAAAAAAAAATTGCTTCTCTCTAGCTGGCGTACGCTTTAACAACTCATTCACTTATAGCAAGTCATTTTTTTTTTTTTTTTTTGTTATTTTTACATATTAAAGTTTTTTTTTTTCATTTTTTATGAAATATCGCAATAACTCTGTTCGTCCAGTTCAGTTCAACGTTATCATACGTCTATCATTGACCTTTTTTTTTTCATTGTTTGCTATATATGTTGGTGGTTTCGTTTCAATTCGTTTAATAATTTCAAGTTTTTTTTTGGGGGGCATGCTGCTTAACACAATAGGGTTTTTATTTTTGTATAATACGTGCTATGACACTAAATATGATAAAACGAACAACAAAAAACTAACAACGAGAAAGTTTTTTTTAAAACAAAAAAAAAAACTTATGGAATGTTTATTATTAATGAAAATAAATGATTTTCCGACACCAAATATTACTTTTTTTTGTTTTTGTTATTTAATAAAGCTGTAAAGACCATTCATCTTCGTTTTAATTTTTTTTTTTTTTTTTTTGTTATATGAAAGAAATTTTCTACACAGCGACAAATAATTTAATAAAATTACATTCAATTAGTATGTGTGTACGTTGTTTTCTGGAAGAAAAACTCTACTAAGTTCCATCAGTTTTAATCACAAATTACAGCACCAAAAAAAAAAAACCTGTTGTATTCTTAAACATATGTCAATGTTTTTTGATTCAATCTTTAAGGTTCAATCAGGAGTTGGGGTTCTTAGTGACGAAGCAATGACGACCCTTTTTTTTTGCTTTTCTTTTCAATTTTTTTGATATGAGAGCAGTCAATTCAAGTATCATAGAATTTTTTTTTTGTGCTCTTAACTTATATATAGATACGTACGTTACGTACAATACGTATGGTCCTTTCTCAATAGTCCTTTAACGAATCTTATCATCTATTACTGTGTTGATCACCCCTTATATATATTTTCATATTTTTTTTTTTAAACATGAAATACCTAAACACATACTCAAGGATAGAAATAATAAAAAAAAAAAACTCATAATTCCAACGTCCCTCATCCCAAACACATAATCAATAGAATCACCAAAATTCAGTTACATTAAGGATATTATTTTCTCACAATTCGATGACATTGCACTAAAACACAACTCAATTGAAAAGACATTTGACAAATTTTTCCGTTCTTCAAAAGACATTTCCTTTATTTCCTTTAACACAAATTTCCGTTAGTCATGAAATTTTGTGTTACAAGAAATTTTACAAATTACTTGAAATCAACAAATAAAAGATGTAGGTAGAAGTGTGTTCCTTGTTATCAGTGAAAGTGACTCACTTAATGGTGAAACTATATTTTAATTATCATTTTTCCTTATCTGTTGATGGTTTTTTTTTCTATTGCTGTTGTTGATTTACTGATTCAACAGAGCTTCAATTACGAATAAATTTAAATAAGAAATAGCAACCCTTAATATCGCTTTTAATGATCAAACCTTTTTTTTTTTTTTTTTATAGAATAATTTAACGATCTACCCCGTAATTGTAGAAAAGAAATAAAAAAAAAAAAAAAGCGCAACCGACTGTTGAATCAATTTTTTTTTTTTCTTCATCATCTTTTTCCTTGAAGATTCTCGTAATCTTATTGAATGTACACCTCTTGCTACGTCAGTTATTTTCCGTTTTTTTTTTTTTTATTTCATTTGTAAATCAATTTTTTATAATACTTTGGTCCCATTTCCAATACGCGACAAATTTTGCATATTTTTATTTCCAGCAGTGATTTGATCATCTCTACTCATTCTTATGCTTCATAGCATTTTTGCATTTATTGAACTGTAGATTCAGGTTTATTGGTCTTATTGTTATTATAGGTGAAGATAGTAGAAATATGAAACGAAAGTAAATTATAAATAAAAAAAATTCATTGGTAATAGCAGCAATCGTTATCATTGAAATTGGTACCGACGTTGTGTTAACTTGAATTGAGTTCTATTCGTTTTTATAGTGAATAGACATCGATGAATGCAAAATAAAATTAATAATAAATATGCAATTCCGAACATCAACCAAACCTACTTTGTAATTTTACACTTTTTTTTCCCTTAATATTCTGAATGGAAATTGCCGCTACTTCGCGTTGTTTCACCCTCCCATTATAATATGATTTTTTGATTACATAATTTCATTTGTCTTCGGGTGGAAAATCACTAGGGGTTTTTTTTTTAATATTATTAATAAAAATACGTCAACTCAATATTATTTTTACATTATTATGATTATTTTTGGTTTTTTTTATTCAATTTCTCTAGCTGAACGTAAAAGCGTGTGGATTAACGAAGTTATCTGATGAACGGTTTGGACGTACAAACTGATGAATTATGACAGATAAACTGATATAAAATATTCTTAGATTAGAGTAGATATTTTAATACATTTTTTTTTTTAAGCTAGTTATATATCCGAAAAATTCATCTACATTAAACGCGACACCGCAATAACATATCGAGATTTTTTTTTGCTCTCTAATTTCTTTCTCCGCTGTTTTTTTTTTTTTTTTTTTTTTTTGTTCTCGATAAAAATTTAATGTCATTGTTCACCTTTCAAATCATATTCATATCAATTATTTATTATAACAAAATAAAAAACGTAATAATCATAATAATAATAATAAAAAAAAAAAAAATTGAAATTGAAATGAAGTAAAAATGGATAAAAAAAAAAAAAGAAATTTGAAATTCATGAATAAATTTCTTCGTATTTTTATCTTTATTTAACATCGGAATAATAATTTTATTTTATTTTTCTTTTTTCTATGGTCATATAGAATGAAACAATTGGTTGATGTAATAACGTGTAATACATATATTTGGGGTTTTTTTTTTTTTTTTAATATTTATTTACATCATTAACGACACATTAGGCGTCTCGAACAGCCGCTGGCGCGCCGTCTTTCTAATATCGTTATGTAAATTTTTTTTTTTTTCTAGACTCTCTTTTTTTTTTTTGGTTTATATTTAACTAATAATGATAATAATAAAAGTAATAATAATAATAATGATAATCAAAAGTATAGAATAACAACGAAAAAAAAAAGAAAAGGAAACGGAATACTTAACGAAATAATAACAAAAGCATCGTAGAAAGCATAACAGAAGTGAATAGAAATATGGAGAGAAACAAAAAAAAAAACCCCCCAATCCGATTCTCAACAATACATTTTTGCAATTTTCTTTATTTTTATTATACATTATTGTCTATTTTTGCTCAATTACATTTTCTATTGATTTTATTACATATTCTTGTTGTATTGTTTCTATCATACCGGGCATGATTTCCGAATAACAAAAACGATCGAAAATATTCCCAACAAAATTACATAGGTTTTTCTAAAGACATGTTATTTGTTTACCATTAACCACTTGATTACATAATTCAAAAAAAAAAAAAAAAACCCTTTCATTTACTTTCTTAAGTCTTCTCACAAATAAATTATTTTCAAAATTCTTGTAATTCCAACGTTCCAATCGTAGGAATAGGGGGAAAATCTCTTGAAAAACGAGAAAGAAAAAAAAATAAAACTTAATTATTTTAATAAAAAAAAAACACAAAAGGGTAAATTTCTTATGAAGAAAAAAATATGTATTCATCCTTTTTTAAAAATGTTTTCGTTTTTATCATTTTCGCTTACTTAAAAAATAAAAAGCAGAAATAAAAACGAAAAACGAAAACTCACCCCCCCAGTTCAGGATTTTTTAATGTTATTTTTGCGTCTTTTCAGACACAACATATAATAAAAAGGAAAAAAAAATAAATTCACATTACTATTCATTGGATATTAAAGTCATCATCACATTGATGACCGCGTGCTAGAATAACTTAAGCATCCATTATCCTTTTTTGATGGCTTAAGACATTAAAATCATCTCCATATACACTACAACCCCCTACTAGAAGTATTTTATTATTATTTTTTTTTTTTGTTCGTTTGTCTGTTATTATTGTTGCCGTCGTCTAAACAACACTAAATTTATACGCGTAAACAACATCAACTGACACATATTCAGCATTATTTGATAAAAGAGACCGAACTACGTCATCCGTTATACCATAGTTCATTCATTCACTTCGTATATAAATTTATGACTTTCACCGAACACAAAAAAAAAAAGAAGAAAAATAGCAAAAAAAAAAGTTCATCATTTTCTTTTAGAATTATTTTCCCTAAGCAAAAAAGCACAACGATGAGAAATAAATGAAAAGACGACGTAGAAGAAGAAAAAAACAAACATCAAAATTCCCATTATTAGGTCCAAAAAAAAATTTCAACAACAAAACGGAAGAAGAAAATGACGAAAGAATAAATAAATAAATAAATAAATAAATAAAAAAAAAGATTACAACAATGAAGATAATAGGAAAAAAGCACAACTTTCAGAAAATTATTATTCCATTTAGTCCATTCCTTTAATTTTTGACTCTTTGTTATTTTATTTACTTTTTTTTTTTTTTTTTTGCACTATGACTCTGTGTTATAAAAAGTATTTTCGCTGCCATAAAATCATTTATAAAATGGTGGGTTGGCGTGGGTGGCAGTGGCGGCAAAATATAAATAAATTAAAATTACGCGCAAAGTACACACCGAGTAACAACAACAGCAAAAAAAGAATTTATTTCCATTCGTTAAGCATTTAAAGAGATAATAAAAAAAAAAAAAAATAGAAAGACAACAGCCAAGCCGAAAGCTTACAATACAAAAGCATTAAAAAATTCATGAATGGCTCTCGTTCCCTCTGTTTTTCGATTATTATTATTATTAATATTATTTTTTTTTTTTTTTCGGTTTTTTAATTGAAAATTCTATGCTCAAGTTCCGTGATCGTAAATAAATAAAAAATTTCGTGTCGCTTTTTGTTTGGCTGTGGGTTGATTTTTGGGTGATTGACTTAAACAAACGTAGGATTAATTCCTATAAATTAATCTATTGTTTGATTTGTATTAATTTACTATGTGTGTGGTGTGAGGTTGTTTTATAATTTTGTCAAGAGGTTTCTGAATGACCTAAAAACATTACACGAAGCACCTGAAAGTTTATTTTAATTTTCAAAGGGGTTTTGTATCGTTGTTTTTTTTTTGTTTGAATAGCAAAACTAAAATCTTTAAACCGCTTTGTTTCTTTTATTAAAAAAGCTCTTTTTAAAGCTCAGTAAATATTTATGCAAACTAACGAAATAAAATTAGTTTATTCTCGTGAATTTCATTTTAAAAGAAACTCCTCAAAGCATTACCATCACCATCAATCTAATTTTTTTTTTTTTTTTCACAGCATTTATTCCCGATTTAAATATTTATAAATGCTTAAAGCGAACACAAAGATTTGATTGTTCTTTGTGCAGGAGAAAATCCACCAAAATATATATATTTATATATATTCCTTTTTCAAATAGAAATGTTATTTGCTTTATCATTATTATCATTATTATTATTATTGTTGTCATAATACACAATTGCGCTTAAATTCAAATATAAATTCACATTTTCTATATGCACATATTTAATATTGTTCTAACATTTATGCTGTTTTGTATATAAATTTTATCCCCAATACCCAAATATATCCGCCCCATTGAAATTCTTTGCTTAACTTTCAGATTTTTATTCCAACATTAACAGGTATCAATAGTTGTCAATATTTTACCACACATTTTACATTGAATAAAAATGTTATTCCCAAAAAAAAAACTTACTTGTCGATAAATCCACATATTTCAATGATTTATTCAACGAAAAAAAAAAAAAAAAAAGAAAATTTCATTTTCTCATGTCTTGTTTTCCAGAATTTTACATTTTTTTTTTTTTTTGTTTTTTGTCTTTTGTAAAATAATTTTCACCGAAATTATCAAGTAGAAAATCCAACTGTTTTTTACCCACAAATATTTGGTCTGGGTTTTTTGTTAAAATAATTTTTTTTAGTTTTTATTGCTATGGTATGATTAATTTATTTTTACAACAAGGACTTTTAGTGGTGACAGCTCTATTGTTAAGGTTACCAAAAATATTTTTTCAGGAGTTTCTTCCTTTTTTTTTTTTTTTTGTTGGTGGAATAAATAAATTATTTAGCAGTGATTGAAGTATATAAACCAGAAACAATTTCAATCAAATGTATTTTTACTAATTTAAACTCAGTGAGTTTAAAGCACAGAGTGTATTTAAATTTATTATTATTTATTTTTTTTTTTTTTTGAACTACCTTGTCTGCACTTTAATTCAACGTTTAAAAAAAAAATCCACAATATTCCTGACTTTTATTAAAATTTAAATAAGCAGCATCTACCATCCTCTAGAATATTTTTATTTTTTATTCACATTAAAAGTATAAAATTCTCGTTAAAAAATTAAATCTCTTCGACAGTAGCATACAATGTATAAGAAAAAAAAAAAAAAAAGGGGGAAAAAGGCATCATCTCTTGGCATCGTGAACGCTTGAAGATAATATTAATGTTAATATTTAGTCTTTCTTAATTATAATCATCATTAAAACATTACTTGCCTTTATAAATTGAATAAGCAAACAAAAAAAAAGAATTTAATTTTTATTTTTATTTTTTTGTGTTTTATATAAATAACTTAATGAAGTTTTCTCAGGCATACATTTATTAATAGCATGCGTGGCTCATCATCATCGTAAATATTCTTTTTTTTTTCCTTTTCCTTTTCCTTTACTTTTAAAGAAATCTAAACGTAATGTCATCATAAAACAACCAGCAAAAAAATAAATAATAATAACAGGAGAAGAAAGGAAAGAAAAATTAAAATTAATAAACTCACTTAACTGTACACAATATGTGTATTTAATCATTTTTAATCAGCTTTATTTACTTAAGCATATGATTAACACACATTTATTTTATAATAAAATGTCAACAACGTTATTCGGTGAATAGAATAAACAAATAAATTTTAGAAATTTCTGTCGCATTACTTTTTTTTTTTATTTAATAAATTTCTCCTTGAACAATTTTTCTGCTGTATAATAATATATATGTATATCCTGTAAAAAGGAGGAATTTTTTATTTTTTTTTTTTATTAATTAAACAAAACTTAGCCAATTAAATACAACAACGTCGATGGTACAGTAAAAGCTGTGCCAACATCAAGCATACATAAGTGAAGAAAAACGCCTTAAAAAAAAAAGAAAGAAAAAGTTCTTGAAAAATAAGCGGGAGAAAAAAAATCATCTAAATGATTTGGTGTCAACAAAGTAATGTACAAACAAAAAGGATTTACCGAAAGCAAAAAATAAAAAATAAAAAAGGGAACAACAAATGCATTAAATAGACTGTTGGAAAAGTTACACAAAAATTTTGTAACTTCTGGAAACAACAAGCAGAAATAAAAAAGAAAGAAAAAAAAAATGTTTTTCTATGTTGAAGGAACAAACTAGATGTTGAAAGGCGTAAAGATACTAAAAATAACAACCATTTGGGGATGAAAATGACTGCTGATGGTGCTGGGGTGTACTGTAAATGAACTTTTAACTTTTTAACGAACCGTTTAACGAGTCAATATAGAAAATTCGGCTCCCATTTCAACCATTTGCTGACGGTTTTATAGAAATCTTTCACATTTTTACTTTTTATTTATTTATTTATTTTTTTCCTTCCTTTCGTGGCAGTACTCGTCCCTTTAGCAGCAGAAAAATAAAAAAAAAAAACTTCATTCTTACACAAGGCATACCGAACATTACTTATTTCTTACAAGAGAAAATGTTTAAAAGAAAAAAAAAACAAGAGAAAGAAATCTAGACAGGTTTTGAATATGTGCCTTTAACAGTTGGTGCAATAAAAAATAAGCAAAGTACACTCTATGCGGTTCTACACATTATGCTAGTTCAGAAAACATTTTTCTTTGATCTATATTTTAGTTTTTACCACTCGAATAATAAAATAAACCAAACAAAAATCTTCAATAACTAACTGGGAATGAGTAATTGGTCGTTATTTTCCACCAAATAATACCATCAACAAAAAAAGAAAATCTTTTAAAGTAGATTAATTGCACAGACGAGTGTTCTTGTTGGTATTTTTTTTTTATTTGTGTAAATCAAAATATAAATCAAAACATTGCATTGTGTACGTTTTGTGTGTTTATGAATTGAATTTAGTCTGCATTAGAAGAGGATAAAATGGTAGAATTACATAGAAATACTAACCACGTATTTAAACATTGATTATCACTGTGCACTGGATGAAATCGGTTATTAGCTTTTGACGATTTATTCAAAAAATAATCACAAAATTTCGATTTTGTCAGTTAATCAAACAGAAAAATAAATTTCGTTAACAAAAACTCAGGGTTTTTGAACCGGTTCAAGAAATAAATAATAAAATCCAAAAAAAAATTAATTAAGCACACGATAACACAACAATTAAAAAATTAAAATAGAAGCTTTTTAATTGATGTTTTTTCGTTGAACTTTAACCTTTTCCCTATGGCTAATGTCAACAATTTTTATCTAAAATCTATTTATTTTTTTTTACTCGTTTCTCGCATTTAGTTTCATCAAATTTTAATTAAAAAATATTTTTTTTTTTTTTATTAATAAATTCGCTATCGTTGTCAGTGTTTTGTTAATTTTTATTTTGTTTATTAAACTAAAAGCTCTTGTTACATTTATCGGTTGAACAATTATATTTATTTACGTGACTCAATGAATTTTTCAATTCTCTCTGTCAATGACCGTCTTTTTAAAAAAAAAAATTCTAAATAAAGCGAAAAAACCGATTAAAAATATAATTATTATTTTTTTTTTTTTTTTTAAATGTAGAAAGCAATTTAAAACTTCAATGTTGCTTAAAATATGTATTTATAGCAACAGAACTAAACGAGTTAAATAATAAAGAAAAAAAAAAAAAAAGGAAAAAGTTAAAAATCTATGCTTAAAAACTTTTCTTTTTTTGTATTTTTAACAAGAAAACTTTCCCAGGAGTTTTTTACTCTTTTTATATTTTGTTGTTGTGTGCTTCGCTAAGCTTTACTTTAGGATAAACTTACCTTTTTTTTTTCTTTTGCTGTTGTTGCTGTTGCTGCTGCTTATACTTTAAATGTTTATGTATTTTCCTACGTTTAATTTGTATTTAATTTCTGTTCTTTTCAAAAATTAATTTTCAAAGTGTTTTTCGTTTTTTTTATTTTTTTTTTTTTGTGCTTTTGTGTAATTAGAACTTTATTATATTAACACGACTTTATTGTACAGATTTCTACGGTTTTTTGTTTATGAGTATTTTTAATGGAAAGTCTTTATTGGATGAGAATTTTTAATATTTAATCCCGTAACCCTACGAAAAGTATTTACTTACATTAGAACAGAAATATTTAGGTGTAAAGTATCTACTACAAACCCTATCATGGTGTAATGTAACAAACTTTAAAGTGGCTAAGCACATTTATTACTTTTTTTCAATTTCGTTTGATTTATAATTTTTTTTTTTTATATAATTAAAGGTCAAGTGTTAATCAGTGTTAGTAATACAGAAACCAACCATGAGTCTAGACAGGAGATGAGTAACGCAGAAAAAATTATTTTTTTCTTTAATTACATAAAAATAAATAATCGAAGGGTTTTTTATTAGTACACGGAAGCTTTTAATAAATTATTTTATTTTTCTTTATTTTTTTGTTATTAATAAAAAAAAAAACAACAAAAGCTTTTACAGAAGAACAACCAACACACAGATAAAAATTGTTTAAACTTTTGTAAAAGCAAAATCTCTCTATACAATGTTTTTAACACTCTTTTGCTAAACTTTTCATTATGTGTTAAAGTTCATAATAATTATTATTTTCCTTCTTTTTATATCCTTTTAATTTGCTTCTTCGCTTCTCTTCGTTTTTTTTTTTTTTTTTGTTTTATTATTTTTTATTTATCCTTATAAACAAATAAAATCTATTTAAGTACAAACCGTATCATAATAAATTTTAATGGTAGCATACGAATGGTATGAAAATTTGGTGGAAATCAAGTAATAAAATGAGATTAAATTCGGATGTCGTGTTATTTACGAAAGTTGATTTACTATAATAAAAAAAAAAATAAAGAACGAAAGCTTTTGCGTGATTTTTAATCAAAATACTTTTTATTTTAGTAGCTGTGCTATCAATTTTTTTTATTTTGGAGTTTCTTTGTAGTTTAACGGTAATTTCTGTTATAATTACCGCAATAACCGGTTTAAAACCATGTTTCAAATTGAATTTTTATTATTAAATACAAATTAAGTGATTTAAAGTTCAAAAAATAATTACTCTATAGCCCAGACAACCCACTTTTATTATTATTATTAATTTAAAATTATTATTCGTTAATTTTATTTCAATTTTTTATTTGTGCTTTCTTTATGGTCTTGCTGTTTTACGTTAATTAACATTATATAGCTTCATTTTTGTGTTGTTTTTATTTAATATTCCTTTAAAATGCTTTTTATTTAATGAAATAAAAAAAAATCATTTATGTTGTTGACGTGATTTAATTAAATAACAAAATAAAGAACCGCAAAGAAAGAAATTTAATTAACGGAAAAAAGCTGGAAAAATATGTAATTATAACCATTGATGTACTTGTGCAGTCACTGTACACTTTCTTTAAATGTTAAAGACAGTATTTATATGTCACCATCATTGATAATGTTTATCATTCATCTGTACATTTTTGTTTTATTTTAAAATTATTAATAATGTCAAGAAAACTCAGCTTGTCCGGATGAATTAATTGTGAATAACAGGCAGCTCAGGTGCAGCCAACCGTATGCATGTCTTAAAGCACAAAAACCATTATAGTTGTTATAATCAAAAACTATAATAAAACATTTGATAAAAATCTTCTTTAATACATAAAACATTAATTAAGGCTTGACAACCTTTAGTTTGTTTCTGTTACTCGGATTCGTACATACAGCTACATACCAAACGACCATACAAATTGTTATTAATATTATTCAAGGCGTTTAGGCATGCAAAAAAACATTTTTTTTTTTTTTTCGTTTGCTGTTTGCTGTTATTTAGCAAATAAATTTATGAAAACAAAAACGGGGAGAAAAAAAAAAAAAGATGAATAAAGAAAATAAATTAAAAGTCAGCCACCCCCGTCAACAGCAACAAATATTTAATGAAACAATATTAGGATCGTTTCTTCGCAACAACAACAGCAAAAAACAAAAAAAAAAAAAAAAAAGCCTTTTTAATGCCTTTTAAGTTTCCTTTCTGCTGTTTGTTGTTGTTGTTCTTTTTTTTTTTTTTAAACCATTTATTATTATACAAAATATACGACAAAAAGAAAAAAGTTCATTTTTTAACTCCGTGTACTATCTTTGTACAAAATTTCTATACCGCCACGCGATAAACGATTTTATGTTTTTTTTTTTTTGTTGTCTTCATATTTAATAAACAATAAGAAAAAAAAATGTTTATTTTGTTTTCTGCGTTAAAGGTTTGCTTCCTTCTTATTTGTTTTGGTTTATTTTCTTTTTTTTTTTTTTTTTTTGTTTGTTTCGGGTTGGTTTAAAATATAAAATTCCTTTTGGGGTTTTTTTTTATGCTTAAAGCTTCTCCAATATTTTATGGGGAAAACTAAGTAATTTATTAATAACAAACCAAAACCAGAAACATTTTTTTGTAACAAAAATTATTTTAATATAATTATTCTGGTATTTATTGTCCATTTGTTGTAATAAATTCCTCTGGAAACCACAATATAGAAATTATAATTGCATAAATATTTTCTATAAAAAGGGGGAAGAGCGGAAATTTTATATTTTCCAGTTTTGTTGTTTATTTACTGTCTCCACTGTTACTCCTACCAAAATACCATAAAACCATCAACAACAAAAAAAAATTGTTTTTATTTTTAACTTACATCATTCTTACCTTTATGATCGAACATTTGATAATTGTAATCTCTGGAACAAAGTTTATAGTTACAGGAATCACCCTAACAAAGTGTTTATTACATTTATTTAGTAACAAAAAGATTTTTGTTTATAGATAGGAAACAGTAAAAACTATACAGGTAGAACGGTATTTATAAATAAAAATAACAAAAACTTTATTATCAGTGGAGAAAGTTTTTTGTTGTTTTTTAAACCTGAAAGCTTTCTCTAATAAAAGCTACAATAAATTTAGTAATTACACCACAAACACCACGATTTAACTTGTCGTCAGTGACAACAACAACAAAAAAAAAATAAAAATAAACATATTTAGCCACTCAAATAATTATTTTATCGTTTGTTTTATTCAGTTTTTTTTTTTTTTTTTTATCAACGAATCAACGTTAATAAATGATAAATTATGAATAAAAAAAAGAATTTTATTTTATTTTATTCTTACCACAAAAGTTTGAAAATGAATTTCATTCACGTTTTGTTTTATTTCGTTTCGTTTCGTTTTTTTTTTTTTTTTTGTTGTTATCAAATCATAAATTATACGATAATAAGTATATTATTTGAATTTAATTTTGATTAATGATTATATTATTAATATTATTATATCTTTATTTAATATAAAAACCAACGAATAATGATAGAAAAAAAAAAAAAACGAGGAAAAAACGAATAGAAAATTGATGACTCAGTTTCCAGTTTTGTTTTACTTTTTTCTACTTCCGTTTATTCATAATTCAGTTTTATTTTTATTAATTAATTAATTTTTATTTTTATTCCTTTTACATTTATAAAATATAATTACTTTTTATTATTACTAATTTATTTAATTAATTTTTTCTTTTTGTTATCCTTTGACGATTAAAGTTCTTTAACTTTTCTTTTTCTCTTTTAATTTTTTTTTTTTTTTTTTTTTTTTTTAAACATTTAAGTGACACAAATATTATTTAATTATAATTTTTTTTTTTTTTATTTAATTTATTTATTTAATATTAATATAAAAATTAAAATAAAAAAAAAACGAATTTTCAAATGACAAGCTGAGTGTTTTATGTACAATGCGATAAAGCGTCCTGGTTTTACTGTAATCATACATCGAAATGTAATTTTAATTTAAAAGTTTAATTAATAAGGAAAATTAAATTGTTTGTTGTTGTTGTTCATATTACTTAAAGAAAGCTTTTGATTTATTTTTGTACAGTAGACCAACAAAAAAATTTAAAAAATGGCGACGTTTAAGCTTAAAAAACTTTGATTAATACATTTCTGTAGTTTATGCTTTATCAGCACGTAAACCATCTACCATCTTTCCGTCTGTACAATTAAAATTAAGCTTTTTAAGCACTTTTAATTTTTTTTTGTCTTTAATTTTAAGCTTTGCACACACAAACAAAACGACAAAAAACAGTCAAATTGTCATTTGAAAAGCTCTTCTACATTTTTCCACACACAAAAAACTAAACAAAATACGTTTAAGGCTTATTATTTATTCCATAAATAATCCACAGTAATAACATTTTACATTTTTTTTTGATTTTTAAAGAAAATTAAATAATTTATTTACATATTCAATGAAAATTTATTTAAATTTAAAATTTTATTTATCTAATAAACTGTGAACAAAACCAAAAAAAAAAAAAAAAATGTTTTTTCTTATCAAAAAAAAAAGACAAAAAATCCCGATTTTAACCAAGCTTTAAGGTAATTTAAAAAAAAAAAGAAAAGAAAACTTTATTCAAGCTTAATTTCACTTTGTTTTCTTTCTCATTTTTTTATCATAAAGAAAATGAAAAAATTATTCTTTATTCTCCTTTTTAACCATTTTAAACCGTTTGCGAAATTTCTTTGCTTTCTTTGCCAACGAAAAAAGAATTTTAATTTTTTTCTGGTTTTGTTTTCTTTTAAATAGCACAAAAAAACAAAAAAAATAGAAGAAAATTCGGTTAGAACAACAAAATAATAAAAGTTCAAAAGAAAGAAAGTTTAGGAGAGCAAATAAAAAAAAATTGTTCCCCAAGGAACACCCGAATCTCCACAAATTAACAACGAAAAAAAAAAAAAAAAAGTTTCATCAAACCTAATTAACCATAAAATATTAAAAAAAAAAAAACTTTTTACTTTTAATTTATCCAAATTCCATTTCTTTATTAATCAAAATAATTTTTTTTTTTTAAATCCTTTAGCTTTTTAAAGTTAACAAAACAAAAATAAAATTCTAATACAAGTGGAGGCGCCCAATCATTTACAAAATTTTTTCTTAACACAAAAACTCTGTGCCAATTGGTTTTGTTTCATTAATTCTCTTCATAAAAATTGAATAATTTAATTATTTTTTTTTTTTTTATTAATTAATTTTAATAATTAGTTAAGCTATGTACATGCGCAAAAATGAAAACAAAAAATTTTAAATTACTTTGGGAATGGTGTTGGAAAAACTGCTGAAAAAACTGCGGTTTCACGTTACGTTTTTACAAAAAAAAAAAAAATTCTCTCATTTTCTTTTTTAATTCATTTTAATTTTCTTCTTCTTCTTCTTCTTCTTCTTCTTCTTATTGTTTTATTCATTTAATTGGTTTGTTTTGGTTTTTTCTTTTTTGTGTTATATTTATTCTTATCTAAAAAAAATTTCATTTCTTTTTTTTTTTCTTATTTCACTAAATATGCTAAAATGTTAAAAATAAGCAAAATTTGTATTTTGTTGCTTTGAATACAATTGCCATTGTTATGCTCGGTACCATGGTATGTTACACCCAAATCTTTAATCTCCATATCTAATTTTAATTTGTATTTTGTGGGTATTTTATAAAATTAATTTTTTTAATTATCATTTTCACACTTACCAGCACTTGATGTTGTAAATTGAAAATCTTCGGAAAAGTCACTCCAACCATAACGATTTCTGTTTAGAATTTAATTGGTTTATATAAAAAATAATCGAAAAATGTTTGCGCATAAAAGCTAATAAAGTAAAATTAATTTACCTGGATTGTACACGTGCCTCATACTGTTGATCTGGCTCTAGATTCCTAATCATATAACTCATAACACATGGTAACAGATGGCAAAAATTATGATACGATTGTGACATGGCGGGTAGGACGACCTCTTGCCATTCATCATGTGATGATTGCATCATGTTCCCGTAACCGTTGTGAAATGGAAACGTGTTAAACTGTGATTGATCATTGTTATCGAAGTTCTGCGAAGAAAAAACAAGATGATTTATTAGCAACAAAATGAAATAAAAAAAAAACATTTCTAAAACGATGTGAAAATTTACCTGGTTAAAGGATGAACGATCGAAATTATTCTGTCGATTGCTGTCATGTAAGTTACTTGGCTCTGGATCATACGGATGTCCCAATAGAGTATTTGGTACAACACGGTAATTCAGTTTGTATTCCTCAATCGGCGAAAATGATTCAACTTTCCATGAAATGTTATAACTTTAAAAGTCGAGAGAGAAAAATTGTTTAGTTGAAAATAGGCAGGAATAGGGAATAAAACACTAACCGATCTTTCCACTGTCCAATTGGTGGTGATTGAATTGCCGGACTTAATGGTTTTCCACTCAGCGTTATCGTTTTTCTTGACTTTCCCAACTGATTATCCGCCACACATGTATAATTACCAAAATCCCTATAATTAACCCGATTTATAATCAGTGTATGTCTTGCACCACGATGCTCTACTGTATGCTGTTCATTCGTATCTATCTGCATTGTATCTCTGAACCATTGCACCTGTTTACAAACGAACAAAAAAAAAATTTCCACAATAAAAAAACTTTCCTAATTACGAAAATAAATTTAACTTACTTCAGGCGGTGTCTCACCATGTACAACACAAACCAGTTGTGCTTCTTGTTGTTCCCCAGAATACACAATTGGTTTTTCGATTGTTATCTCCGGAGGAACTGTGAAAAAAATTATTATTTTTTATTAATTAATTTTATTAAATTTTATTCTGTTTTGTATCTTGTAAAAAATTTTTATCCAGAACTGGTCACAATAACACAGTAATTTTGTATTCATTAATTTTCCAAAATAATACGAAATGCAAAAGAAAAAATTCATTAAATAATAAAATAAACAATGTGCTAAATGGATATTGTGTAAAACGACGGTGTTTTTGTATTTTTGTTGGTTAGTTGGTTGGCTGGTTGGTTGGTTGGCTGTAGCATCCTTTTGTGGATCCATCTTTCATTTTTATTGCGCGTTTTTTTTCCTTTATTTTCTTCTTTTTTTTTTATTACAATTCGCTATGTATCATAAAGGAAAAAAAAAACGAAAATGTCACAAAGTTTATTATTATTATTATTATTATATAAAAGAGTGTTTTGTTCTTCGTTGTGTTTATCCGTAATGTTTGGAAGGCGTTCAGCAGCAGCTACCGCACATACAACAGTAAAGTGTTTATTCACCCAAATAACGTAAACAAACAAAATTGTCACAGACAGTTGTTGTGCCTCTCTTATGCTACAAGGAAATTTACCTTAAAACAACTCTGTAACCGTTCTGATAGACTGACATAAAATATATCTTTGCCAAGTTTAATAAAAAAAAAAGAAAAATTTTATATTTGGATTAACTAAAAGCACACGAAGAAAACAAAAAAAAAAAAAATTGAAAAAACCATCATACAGCGTTTGATAAAAATGACATGACACAAAAAAAAAAAATAAAAAAAAACTTTTCTATCTCGATGCACATATAAAAGTTAAGATAAAACTTTCGATCTTTTATATTTTCTACATTATTCTTCGATGTGATGATTGTGTGTGTGCCTGTGTGTGTGTGTCTTTATTCAGCTATCAAGAAAAATGATAACAAACAACATTGACGTCGTCGAAGACGATTCGTGTTATTTTTTGTTGGTTATGAAACGATTGGTTGTACGGTTGGACATTATTGTCGATTGTTTGGTTTGTTATTGCTGTGACATTGAACGTGAAAAATGAAGGAAAATTATAACCAAAATAGATGAAATCATCATAAAACAAAAAATATTCAGTCTACCGGTTCTCCTACAGATATTTATCGCATGGAAAAATATTTGCTTAACCGACGTTTTGTTTTTCTGTCTGGCTTCCATTATTTTCTTTGTTTTGCAACAGCAACAACAAGAGCAACAAAAATTAATTAATTAATCCAAGATTAAATGTCACTTTGTTAATATTTTTACATCGTATTTTCGTCTTTCTGGTACAAAAAGAAAGAAATTTTTCGTTGCCTAAACGATAAAATGGATTTTCTTCTTTGCACCACTTAGCCATAAATAATTTAGATAAAAGAATATTAAAGAGAAAATGAAGAATTTTCTTCTTATTTTTTTTTTTTTTTGGTTGATGGTGATGGTTGTATCATAAACCCAGCATTATTGGATCGTCGAGCATCAACAATAACAAAACATCCTGTCTCACAGAGAGATCCCTTCTTTTTTTCCCTTTCAGACCTTTGCTTTTTCGTGTTTTTTTTATTTCCATTTTTTGCGACGAAAAAACCTTTTCTTTTTTTTATAACAAACCGAAAAAATAAAACTCCAAGGAGGTGCATAGCCAACTTATTTATATACAAAAAAAAAAAAAATAATAATCTCGGTTTCAGTTTCATTTCGTTTAAACTGTTATCCAAAAACCCCACCCAGTGGTTCACTGATTCAAATTAAACATCAAAAAAAAAAAAAAGCACTGTGAGTAAAACTTTTTAATTGATTTTCACTTTTAATTACTGATGGCCACAAAAGTTTAATCATATTTTTTGGTGGAGATTATAATAAAAAAAAAAAATGTTTTGTTTCTACTTACATAGCACGTGTAAAATAATTTGACTGTTTGCAACCGGATTTATGCCATTGTTTGCTGTACAAATATAAATGCCACCCTTGTGCCGATCCATATTCTCAATTGTGTACACCGGCGATACAAACTGATTCTCACCTAAATTTTATTAATACCAAAAAAAAAAAAAATAATAATAAAATTGAATTTAAAAAAAAAAATACTGAGGCAAAAATAAAAAAGGTGAAATTGGATTTATTTACCATTAGGCAAAACATTATTTTTCCTCGTCCATGTTATATTCGGTATTGGATTACCAGATGCATTACATTCTAAACGGACCGGTGAACCTTTTTTCACCTGTAAATGCCCGCCAGACGTCACATGATGGATTTTCGGTGGTACTAAAAAAAAAAATTTAATTATTTTATTATTAAATAGCTTTTAATCAATTACGAATCATAAAAGCTTTTATGTATTCTTAATAACTTCGTGTAAATCAGGCTATACATATAGAAATAACATTTTTGAAATTACTGAAAGCTTTACAAGCACCGGTAATATATAAAAATAAACAATAAAAGCTCTTTAGTTTTCCTTCATTTCGTTACTATACACAAATCGTTTTCTTTTTCTTTTTTTTTTTGTTTTCTTTAATAAACTTGCACGCGATCTTTCAATATTGTAATAAAAAAAAAAAAAAGAGAAAAAGAATAAACAAAAAGCTAAAACAACTTCATTAAGGGAATTTATTAAAGCATTCTATAAACAATTTAATAAAAAGGTAAATAAACGTACAGCAAATCAATCACACTGGTTTAGAAAAAAAAATAGAATTTTTTTTTTTTTATTTACTTAAAATTTCAACGTGATGTGTTATTTCCCTTGGATCTAATGTCGCTATTTGACATATGTAATCACCCGCGTCCTGTGGTACAGCATCCCGTATTTGTAATTGATTACCATTAACTAAACGTATCCTTTGGTCGGGACTTACTTGAACTTTGCCAGCGGTCAGTATAGCGATACCACGTTTCCATGCTAGTACATAGGAACCTAGAAAACAAAAAAAAAAAATGTTTTTTTAATTAATTAATAAGAGAAATAAAAATTTTACCCAGCTATAAACACTGGTGGTAATACAATAAATGGTATAGTGTTAGAAGAAATAAATAAATAAAAAAAGCCGTAATAGTAACAGCCGACAGACTACCTGGTTAGACAGACAGCACAGTTATTACTGTCATCAATACTTGTTACGGTTCTAAATCGTTTTCTTTTTTTTTTTTTTTTCTTTCCTTTCTAACCTCATTTTTACATCATATTAAGCAATAACCTAATCTTCTATTTATTAACAAGGTGCTTTATATAAATAACACTTATGAATAAAAAACCATTTCGTTTGGTCTATGCGTTGTTACAGGTGAAAAAGACCAAACAACTACAATAACCCCCAAATTTGTGTCAATTTATATTTTATTATGCATTTATAGGCAGAGTTATCGTGGTAATGTTAAAGGCAGACAATGCTTTTTAACCCGTATCAATAATTTACGTTTTCTTTATTATTTAGTTTCTCTTCTTGTTTTTTTCACGAGGTAACGTCTTACCTGGCTCTAGTCGATCAAATGTAAAGCAAAGCAAAAAAAAAAAAAAAAACTTTTTACCAAGCATGCAAATGATGGTTGAGCTAAAAATAAAACTTAACAAAAAAAAAAACTTATTCACCAAAGTAATCTATTTAAAATTGCATTATCCACTTAACTTGAACAATATTAACACACTCACACACACACGGATCATGTACACAAAGTTCGACACTAAAGTCTACACCTTAAGACATCTCCATTGTTTGCATAAGTAGTTTTTTCTACGTTAGATTCGGTTGGGAATAAAACTGATCTTGTCACAAACTATAACTAGCTGCTGTTTTTTTTTTTGTAAATTATGTCGTCGTTAAGCATAAAAATGCTTCTTTTTTTTTGTCTTCAACGTGCTTTTATAGATTATACAATTTTTTAAGTTTAAACTTAAAAAAGTTTATCGAGCACTTTAAGCTCTTTCTTTTCGTGCATTTTTTTTTTTTTTTTATTCTTTGCTATACAAATTAAAATCTAATAAATTTCGTTATAATTTGTATGATGGCGAATTAATAATTCATTACATAACTATGGTTTGGTTAAATAATTAATTAGTAAAAGTAATTTTTTTTTATGCTGAGCTTTTGTATTAAAATACTTTAAGAAACACCAAGCTCACTGTTAATTCAGTATTTATCACAAATAAATATAAAGACAGACAGACTAAGTAAGAATCTGTGTACACCAAAAACCTGACTCTCCAGTGTATTAATTTCTCAGAAGAAATACAAAATACAAAAAAAAAAAAAAAAAATTAAATATCTTTGCAATAAAAGCAGAAAGCTTAACATTTTCTTCACAGAAAACAAGTTTCGGTCTAGCGAGTGTAGAATATTTAAAGAAAAAACAAAAAAAAAACTTAATACCATGTGGGACTAATTTTGGTAGAAAGATTACTGTCCAAAGACAGACATTTTTTCATCTAATCAGTTCGTTATTTTGTTTTTAATTTAATTTCTCGCCATTAAAAAAACGAAAAATAGAAACAGAAACAGAAAAAGCTTATTCATCATTAGTTAAGATTTATTTCGTTGCCATTCTTATTAACACGAGATGTTACAACACCAAAAAAAAAAAAAATTAATTTAATTTAATTTTGAAAATCGCAATGAATGGAAACTAAAATGAATTTGGAGTGTATACATTTAGGTGGTGAAATTATTATTCAAACAAATTTTTCAGTTTTTCTTTTTCTTTTGAAAACGGTTATTTTGTATATAAATTTGATTTAGCATACGAAATATAACAAATACGATGGGGATAACCAAAAAATAGTTATAATTAAGAAAATTGTTTAGTAAATTTCCACCACAAAATACCCAAACACAAGTGGAGCAAAATTAAATAAATTCACACACACTTTAAGTAAAAATAAAATTAATGAAATTTGCTATTCATTTGTGTTTTCCATTTAAAGGTTTTTTTTATTTCCTTCTCGTATCATGTTTTGCTTTTTTATCTCTTCTATTTTTTTTTTTTTTTTTTTTTCGTTAATTTAAATAGAAAAAAGCTGTGCTTTGCATTTGAAATAAATTTTTATTTATTTATTTGCACAGTTTATGTCCTTCGTTTCAACTTTTCAAATTAAAAAAAAAATACGAATAATTCTGCTGCTGCTGCTTTCTACAAGGAGCAAAGACAAAATAAATAAATAAAAAAAAAATTGTTAATAAAGCTTTCAGTTCACATGTTTGTATTCTCAGGTAGACTTAATGTTGACTAAATGCTAAGAGTTCACTTTGCATTTAAGAATAAATTTAAATAATTTTTTTTTCTTTTTTTATTCACGCTCTATGCATTAAAAAAAAAATGTTTTAAAGAAAAAAATTCTCTATAAACAGATAAAATACGAAAAAATAAATGAATTTAAAAAAAAACAGGAGGAAAATAATCCTCGGCAAAGGATAAGGTAACGACTTTGGTGTGATTTAATCAAAATGCAGCTATGCTGGTGAACGAACACCAGGTGACTGCACTTAATTTAAAAATGGGAAAAAAAAATAAAATATTTCACCTGTCACCATTATCGTTTATAATTTTATTTGTTATACCTAGAAAAAAGCCTATTACCACTTTGCTTTAAGTAACAAAAAAATTAAATTTTCTTGTACAGAAATAAATTGTTTAAATGGAACAACACAAAACGTAATTAGACGTAATTGTGAAAAAAAAAAAATATAAAATATTTTTCTTATATTTATACGTATTGTGGTATTAATAATAAAAATTAATTTTCTTTTAAATGGTACAAATGTGACAACGTTAAAGCAGCACAAGAAAAATGGTGCAGAATGGTAATAGATGTAAAAAAAAAAAGGAAAAAAACACTTGATAACCCCATGACTGTAATAATAATAATAATAATAATAATAATAATAACAATTATGATAATAATAATTAGCTTATCCTATTCCTATTTACTATATACTGTAATGTAATAAAGAGAATTTAATTACCATTACCACATTTCACATTTTAACGATGTAGCGCCGTTGTGAATAGACAAGAAAAAATGGTGAAAAAAAAAGCAGCAGCAGCAAACGTTTGTACTTAAACTTATAAATGAAATTGTGAACCTAGATAATAATTTATTAAAGAAAGGAAAATTAAAAAAAAAATTATTTACCTGGTTGTGCTACCTCACATGGTAACGTAATAACATCACCAACAGCAAACTTAAACGCTTCGGATTGTGTTAAAAATATTGGCTCCGATTTTATTCCTACATGATTCACTGCATTACCTGAAATGATAGATTTATTTTTATTTATTTCTATGTACATACATAACACTGATAACGTCATCAGCATATTTACAATGCCAAAGAAATATATGTTAAAACCAATTAACGTAATTCATAAACATAAATTTTAACAACAAACAAAAATTATTTATAATATTCATAATTATTTAACCGAAGCACATCATTTATTCAAATGTCTTCATCTTATTTTACATATGTTACAAAAGTTATTAATATTTTCTATTAATAATAATAATAAAAAAAAAAAAAAAAGATTCGAGAAACGAGAAATGTTCTAAACCAAACTTAGACATTTGTATTCTGTAAATTACTCTTGTTTATTAATGATTTATAAGATAAAACACAAATCATCATCATCACTATTCACTATTCCTTCCTTCTTTTATTTGTTTTTTTTTTTTTACCATTTTAATTTTATTAATTATAAATGTATACTGTTTAAGTAATATTATTTAATCAAATTAATGCTTCATTTTTATGGATAAATGTTGCTTAAAACTAACATTTTATAGGGAAAACTAACAGAAGAAAAAAAAACATTTCAGTGGTTACAAACTCACTGCGAATAGTAATGCTTTTCAAGTGCTTTATAAATGTTGGTTCGCTAGTATACGTACGTTTAAGCTTTATTTTATCTTTAAAAATTTTTCAAAAAAATTATAGCATCCATAAGATTAGCCAAGATAACAACCAAACACTTTGCAATGTTTTTCTCTTTTTAATTTTTTCTTTTTTTTCCATATTTAACCAACGAATTATTTAATTTTATTAATTTTCTATTATTCTCAGTTATAATAAAGATATTTTGTAATAATTATTATCCAGCTTCTTAGTGTACATTCCACACAATAAAATGTAAAAAAAAAAAAAGATTAAACGGTACAAACTTTTATTAAGTAAAATAATTATTTAATAAAAAAAGCTACAACAACAACAGCTTTTTTTATGTTTTCATAATAACTTTAAAAATAATAATAATAATAATAATAATAAATTAAATCAAATTTCCTATAACAAGTTACAGTAAAAAAAAAAGGAAAAGAAAGTTTTATTGATTGAAAAACGATGGCAAAAAAATAATTTTTTTTTTTTTTTTCTGTCAATATTTTATCAAATATTTGCCTTCCAGCAAAGACTAAAAATATAAATGTTTACCCTAATTTATAATAATAAAATAAATAAATAAAAAAAAAAAAAAAAAAACGATTTCAAACTTCCTTCACAATTATCGATTGGAAAAATTTATAAGCAAACATTTAACAAACAGCTAGCAAGCAAAAAAAAAAAATAACAAAAATTAAGGAAACTTTATTTTCTTCCTTGTGTCCATTTGATTTATTTACGTTCACTTTACGTCTTATGCGTTTAACGTTAACGAGAATATTCTTCTTCGTTTCGTTTCGCTTTCGTTTTTGCTTTTTATGAAATAATATTTTAACAACCAGCAACTTTAACTGTTATTGAATGAACTCCAGTATAAAGATCGTTTAATGAGCTTTTTTTTTGTTCATTGTAATAAAAAAAAAAAAAAACGAAGGAGAAAAGAAAAACGGAAAAAAGTTATGGAAGAGCATCAAAAGTACAGCAGAAAAAATACTTGAATTGGTCAAACAAGATTTTTTTTTTTATATTTTATGACAAATAAACAAGCAAAGCATAAAAAAGCAAAATCTCTTATCGTTGATTATTTATAGCTTGGGGTAAGAGAAAAAAAAAAAAACAACAAAAAAGTTTATTACGACAAGCTTTAAAATTAGATTTGCTTAAATTTATTGGAATTAAAAATTATTGAAAAGAAATTCTCTGAAAATTATCTCACAACTCTTTCTTTCTTGTTTTATTTTTATTTTAAAAGCACAAGCTTTTACCGTGAACAATACAAAATGTTAATTAACCACAAAAACCATACAAAAAAAAATTATTATAAATAAAAGTTCGTAAACAAACGGAAAAAAAAAAACCACCCCCCAGAAATTTTGATTAAAACCAAAAAATTTGTAACAAAACACCATAATCAATTAACATTATAGCAAATTAACTTTATTATTCTAATAAACAAAACAATCAAACGAAACGAAACAAAACGAAAAAAAAAGTTATTAAAGTAGAAATGATTACCATAAAAGCTTGTTAATTGAAAAAATCGTTTGTTTTTTTTCATTCATTTAATTTTCCTCACTTGTTATGATTATTATATTTGGATACAAAACGGGAAAACTTATTTCACGTTTAATTTAATATAAACACAAGGTTGTCGGTGTTTTATTTATTTTATTTTTTTTTTTTCATATGTGTTTCCTTGTACACAAAAAAAAAAGCTTTTGTTGGTGTCACACACTGCCTAAACTAAAGTAATAAACAAAACTCACTTTTATTCCTGTGTTATTTTATTCAATAAACCTTTTTGGTAATTTTGGTTGTGGTATTTTTGGTTGTAAATTGTTTTTTCTTTTTCTTTTTTCTACTTCTTCTTCTTCTTCGTCTATTTTTATGTTTGCTTTTTCTTTTTTTTTTTTGTTACCACTGTGCCCATTAAAGCTTTTCTTTGACGTTAACGTAAATAAAATAAAAAAAAAAAAAAAAATGAAACGAAATTAACGTTAAACATTATAACATTTTGACTAATATAATTTTTTTTTTTTTTCTGTTTATACGACCCTTCAATAAACCGTTTTCAACCACCCCTTATACACACGTGTAGTGAATTTAAGTATTTTTAATAGCCCGTAGGTTAAATTGTTATTAAATACGCGCGGATTCAATTTGTTTTCTTTTTTCTTTTTGGTGGAGACTTTGTTATAGTGAATAAATAAATAAAAAAAATAAAAATTGAAATAAAAAACCGAAGCCAAAGTAATTAAATTAAATGTAAGAAAATAAATGCTCGTAAAGGTAACAAAATACAATAAGATTTAACAGTGAAAACATTCAATCAAGTAAATGTTTACCTAGTAAAAACGAAAATAATAAATAAATTTCGCCACAAAGTGTGCTACATTGCATACAAAGTAAAAATGGAAATAAAAATAAGCATAGCAACAGCGGTAGTATTTTCTTGAATTTTTTTTTTCTTTTTCTTTTTATGGTTAAATCTGTTAGCTTAAAAGCATTCCTTAAGTACACTTTTATTAAATGAACTTTTAAAGGCGTAGTGAACGTAGTAATAAATTTTGTTAAACCACAAATAAAAGTATTTTCAGGTCCATTTTTCTAGTGTTTAGTAACAAAAAAAAACTAACTTTAAAGCTTCACCAGGATGAGCTTTGTTTTTAAATGTTTTTTTTTATTTCTTTTTTGGTTTTTTATAATAAATAAACTAGCGATGTGCTTTACATTTAAATTAAAATACCTTTAACAAGCTTTTTAAATAAAGTTTTTTTCTTTTGTGTAAATCAAAAATCTCATTTCTAGACAAATATTCAAACGAAACATCCACCACCACCAGCACCACCAGATTAAAATAAGGGACGAGAAATATTTAATATGGAAAAATAATATATTTAAGAATGTAATCTATATTCCTTTTGTGCAGATTTTTTTTTCTTTTTTTTATTAAAACAAAAGTCTTACACTTGAAAGGATAAAAATACTTCAGCTGACCATTCGCCTCGGAATAAAAGAAAAAAAAGTTTTTTTTTTTTTATGAATGAAAAAAGAATTTTTTTTTTAAAGTAACAAAAGCGTCGGTTAAATGTGTTTAAAAGGGTGACAAATCAAGGGTTTTTTTTGCTTCTTTCATATAATAATACTGCTGCTGGCTATTATGTCCGATTTTTTTTTTCTCTCGCATGTATTCCCTATACGTAACAGTTCCCTAACCTGTGTCGCGATAAATAAAACATAAAAAAAAAAGAGAAGAAAAATGAAAAACCGAATCCTTTGTCCACAGTACACACAGAAAATAGTTAAAATTACACACAGATTCAACGTGTGTAACAATGACATATGTATGGTTTTTCTACAGGGTACACATGTCCAGTATAAATACACAAAAAAAAAAAGGGGGTAGTTAAACGAGAAATGATGATGAAAACAAAACAACTTTAATTGGGTTTTTATTACTACAACCAACGGCAACAACGAATTTAAATTAAAATACTTCCCATGGGCAAAAAAAAAAAGTATTTTTATATAAATTATTATTATTTTTATTATAAAATATTTAATTAATTTTTTTTTTATTATTCCATTTCATTTTTGCAGCCAATTTTTAAGCGAACTTTTAATTTCAATAAACAAAAAAAATTTTCAATTTTTTTTTTTTTTTTTTTTTTTTTATTGTGATTTTCGATTTGAAAGTTAATTAAATTTTAATTAATTGATTAAATTATTTATTTTGTTGTTAATTTGTTTTTAATTAATTTGATTTTTTTTAATTTTTTTGGTTGTTTTTCTGTTGTTGTGCTTTAATTGATTTATATTGTCTGTGTGTGTTTAACAAAACACAGGTGAGGTTTTAATATTTGATGCTTTGTTGGTGTTAAAATGGATGTTGTGAAAAAATTTGGTAAATTGCGGTGCGTTTTTCTTTCTATAAGACACTTGAGACGTTTAAACGAAAAATCAATCTGTTCGTTAGGTAAATAAATTATTTCAGAAGTTATGCCACGATTGATCCACCTTATCCACGACAACACAAAATAAATAAAAAAAAAAAAAAATCTCATTACAAAGTTATCGAATATTCCGTGTAAAACAGATACAAAAGCAACAAACCAAAACGTATAAATTGTTTACGAAAAAGAAAAAAAAGAAAAATCAGGATGGAAAAATTGTTTTGTAAATTGAAGGCTATTTTAGATAGTTAACGCGATGACAAGGGTTTGTGGAATTTTTTCCATTCCAATTTATATTTTATTTAACAAAAATCAATTGAGCGCATCATTCAATAATAATCGATGTTGAAAAATGTTTTTACGCTTTCGATGAACTTTTTTTTATTCCATTGTTTCCAGAAATATTACAAAATTGCGATTTTTCGAAATAAAACATTTAATTAAAATTGATTTTCGCATTTATTTGCATAGGAATCTGTGGACATCAGAAACCTTGGAGTAACAATTTAAAAAGCAGCTAGCATTTCAACACAAACAAAGCACCCGTTAACAAAGAAATCACATCAAAAGCTCTCACAAAACAGACAAAAAACTTCCACACATAAAAAACAAAATAAAAACTTAAGTAAAGTTTTCGATTCGATTCTATTTTAAAACATAACTTAAGCCAAGAAAATTCTACAGAAAATCACAAACTAAATCAAAAACAAAGTAAAACGTAATAAAAATCGTAAAAATATTCTTCGGTTATTTAAACTTAAAGCACAAATGAAATAAAATACGATGGTGAAAAAAAAGTTTATTTGATTTGGTTAAAAGAAAAAAAAAAAAAAATTTCATTCTTTCCAGCTTGAAGCAAATAAAAATTATTGACGCGTTTCCAGCATTGAAGAATTGATTTGTTATAAATAACTAACATCAGTTTCTTAACCGAGAACCAACATACATACACACACGAAAAATCCGTTTTTATTGCTTAAGCAGCAATTTACTAAAACACAAAGAGTGCACTGCACAGCAGAAACATACAGTAGATGGGGTGAAAAAAAAACTTGGAAAGACGTTCGGTTGGATTCTCTTCTGCAGAAACAATGGGTAAAAATAAAAAAAAAAAAGAAGAAAATAGGGAAAATTTATTGTAACATTGTTTTATATTTTTACCAAAGCAATCAAATCGTATTAAAAGAAATAAACGGCGGTTAAACAACATGAAGAACAATCGGCAAATAAATTAAGGTGGGTGCATTTGCGCTATCAACGCATTTCTTCAATCGACATTAACGGTGATAAATGATGGCAATAAACATTTTTTTCCTTTTTTCTTTTTTCTGTTCTTTTTCATATTTATTGAATTAAATTAATTGATGACTTGATACTTTTTATTTGTTAATATTAAAGCTTTAAACTTACCGAAATTAACGTTGGTAATGATTAAGATTATGATGAAAAGGTTCAACAGGTAATATAGAAACATATCAAAACATTTGTTAAATGACAACATTTGTATGCCAATAATAATGATCCCATTTTAGTCTAATTACATCACATTTAAACTTTAGCTTTTCATTAAGCTCTTCATTGTAAACATTTGTAAACAAAAACTTTACAACAAAAAGAAAATCCTTCTTTAAAATCCTATCGATTCGTAACTTCACTGCACTTTAGTTCAAAGAAAAAAAAAACTGTTAAATGGTTTTCTAAAAAGTTCTGCAAGTCTCTAAGCACAGAAAGAAACAATTTTTGTTTTCTTTATTTCACTAGTAAAACACCAAGTGGTATGGTATTAAAAAAAAAAAAAAAAAAAAACACCGCGTATTATATGTCTAAGAATAATTTTTAATTGCTTTAGAAAATGAAAATAAAAAAAAAAATTTAATAATAATCAGTAAAAAGGATTCACATCACAAAAGCACCACAAAAAAGTAAAAATCGAAAAACATCAACAAGAAAAAATAAGGGAAGAAGGAAAAAAAAAGAAACGGATCCTTTTTATTTTATTTTTAAAGCGTACACCACAGAAGTAAAAATAGAAACAACAATCGATTGAATGTAGGCAAAAAACAAAAAAATTATTTCTTTTCGAAGCTTTTTTCAAAACAAAAGAAAGGACAAAAAAGAATCGACAACAAGAATCATCCCTTTTATGTTGTTTTTATTTTTTTTATTATATTTCTACAAACAAATTATGTTTTTGTTGTGTGTGCTTTTGTTCTTGTTGCTGCTGTTTTCATTTTTTATAATTTATAATTTAATTTTTTTGGTAGCTTTTCTATTCAGATAATAAACGAAAAAGCGAACAAGAAGCAGCGATTTTCATCCTTTTTCAATTAATTTAAAAAAAAAATTTTTTTTTTTTTAAAGCCTAATTAAAATATTTCGCTATGGTGAAATGATATTAAAGTTTACGAGACAAAAAAAGCACAAACATCACTTTATTTATTTCTAATCAAACAACGCAACACAATATCCTTTATTTATCCTTAAAAAAAAAATCTTTTACTAATATATCTCCACACGCAAGAGAAACTTTTTTTCCGTTTTTCTATTTTCGCTCACAAAAAAAAAAAAAAAAAGAAAAAGAAACCTATGCCAATTCGTAACTGTTTTGCTCAAAGCTTACTAGAGAACTGAACACTTTTTGTTATAAAAGTTTTTATATTTTGTTTCCGTTTTTGTCTGTAATTTCCCCTTATTATTTTTCATCTTTTTTTTTTCAACAATAATAACAATTTTATCCACCACAAAAAGCTGGAGTAAGGACACACGCAGTGAGTTTATCGTTGGTGAGAATGTTGATGAGAGTTAGAGAGAGCGCTTGGAAGGTAACTATAATGGAAGAAAAAAAATTATGATTATTTATTTATTAAGGACATAGTACACAGGGTGACACGGATTATTTTGTTATTTAAAATAAAATGTTGTAAACAAAAATTAACACCTTGTTTATAATTAAAAGTTTATGTTGGTGATGCTTTTTCAACTATTCCATCAACAATTAAGTTATGTTTTGTGCTTTTTTCGGTATAAGAAATATTTTTTCTATATAAAATGCCGTAGCATAAGCATTGAATACAATACGTTCGTGCTTAAAACTGTGTTGAATAAATTTAAACACAACAAAAAATATGAAAGCACAGTTTAGGGTTGTTTGTTTTCATCGTTTTTTCCCCATTTATTTTATTTTTTTTTGATAATTTTTTGTTAACGTGCAAAATATCCATCGATTGAGTATTAATATAGAAAAGAAAATTCCTTTGTGTTTAAGACAACAAAACAATATTTCAACTCCTACATAAATAGAAAAATTCAAAATAACACCTGAAGCTATTTAAAAAAAAAAAAAAAAAAACCCTAGGTGTTTTATAATAAAATGGGATAATCTGGATGCAAACCCCTGATGTTTTTTTTTTTTATTTATTTATTTTTTTCTTCAGTTAAGTATTTTCCGTTTAATTTAATTTTATTCTAAAGATACTTTCCTTGTTTATGAGTCAGTGTATGGGTCAACAATTTATCATTCACCAGTAAATCCAATAACGTGGCGATTTTATGTAATTCCATACTGTTGAGTTTCGTTTCGTTTCTTTTTTTTTTTTTTTACTTTTTCTTTTCCTGTTCTCTGCTTTCTGCAAAATTATTTGATATCTTTCTTTCCCATTAAACGAGAAATTTGTTAGTAATTTCATAGAAACAACAACAACAGGAAAGTATTAGATAAAATTTTTCATTTTTTTTTTTTTTTGTTATTACAGAACCATAATCTGAACCAAAATTTCATCACAAAAAAACTTGACAAAACTTTTCTTACAACTCATTCATTCTTATAAAATTGAAATCAATTTTAATTTTTTTATTTTTTTTTATTGTGTATTTGCGATGTGCAACAATAATAAATGTCACTTAGTTTTTCCCTTTAGTTTTTCATTTTTCGGTGTCTTCTAGATATTTGTCGATACACTATTCCGTACACTTGCTTCTCATTATTAGATTTTTTGTTAAATAAAAAATTTCCGTGACTTGGATTGAAGTAAAAATGAAATAAAGCAAAAAAAAAAAAAAAAAAATTATTATTATTTGTAAAATGAAATGAATTGAAAAATTCCAATCTTTATTTATATATTTTGTCTTCAATATAGAATAAGAACTGCCAAAAAAAAAGAAAAGAAAATTGAAAATAATAATATGAAGAGAAAATAATAATGGATTAAAAGAAAGAAAAGCTTCAATAAAAGTATAGAAATTCGGGAAAAATATAAAAAAAAAAAATTTTAAAAATAGTAAAGCTCTTGTGACCTTTTAGAATCATTTTAATACATTTTCAAGATAGAATATCTTCCTACTTCAAAAAACAGCAATAAATCGACTAATCGACAAAGAAACTAACTGCTTACAACGAGTTAAAGAAAATTTTTTTATAATAATTTTTCAGGCAAAATTCGCTTCAGTAATACTCAAGCAACATTCCTACCCGGTTTAATTTTTATTAAAAAAAATTTTCCAGATTTCCAGCGAAAATTTAAAAATTTTCAGATCGACCTAAAATATTTGCACAGGTTCGTATTTTGAGGTACGGAATCTAATTTCTCTGAAAAAAAAAATATTTTTCGAGTTATGACCACTTGAACCATTGGAATATTTTTAAAAATTAAAATTTTTCATGTTCAGGACCAGTAAGCTTAAAAATTTTGTAGCAGTGCTTACAAAATTGTATTTTATTTCTTAACAGAATTCATTTCTGAATTGAAAAATGTAAAAATATTGAATCTAGCACAAGATTTGGTTG
This sequence comes from Ptychoptera albimana, assembly GCA_961205885.1. Classification (NCBI taxonomy): domain Eukaryota; kingdom Metazoa; phylum Arthropoda; class Insecta; order Diptera; family Ptychopteridae; genus Ptychoptera; species Ptychoptera albimana. The sequence goes on from OY540803.1 coordinate 2,347,385, forward strand.
AGTTATAACCATTTAAATTGGACTACTACCTACCTTGTAAATTTTTTGTATCAGCATCCTCGTACCACACAATCAATAGAAAATCGCTTAATTATCAGAATAAAACAAACAAACAAAACTTAAGACGGAAACTGAATATTTTCCTACTTAATGATTTATTAAAAAAGTTTTTTTTTTCTGTCTGTGTGTGTTTTGTGGGTTTTGCTTTAACCAAAAATAAAAAAAAAATATATCGCACGAATCGCAGTTAACGATATCATAAACACTATTATAGATCGGGTGTTATTGCTGTTTTTCCATCTCCATCAACAGTTTTATTGTTTGTCCACAAATATCGCCTGATGTATTATTGAATAAATAAATAAACAATATTGCAACAACAATAAAAAAAAATAAAAAGAAAATTTTTATTCGGATACACAAAAACCGGCGACAATAACGGAAGTCAGTAGTTTTTACTTCAGGCGATTTGATGTTTTTTTTTTTCTTTTTGGGTTTCTTCTGCTTTAACGACAATAATAATAATAATAATAATAATAATAAAGAAAAATAAAAATACGATTCTATATCCTGAAGAATAATTCTTTATTAAGTACAGAAATTTGTTTGTTTGTTACCAGCAAAAAAAAAACAAAAAAAAACTCCTCAGCTGATCTTCCTTTTTGGTAGAATTTTCAATAAACAATAAAAAAAAAAAAAAAAGAAAAATGTTTTTACCCATCAAGGGTGACAATATGGATATTTATTTATATATCGTAGAATTCGTGGTATTGTTACACAAAATATTATTTGCATACATTGGTTACATTACTCCGCTCCGTACATACACAGCCTACGTAACTAACCTACCAAGAATAAAAAAAAAATAAAAAGCTTACGAAACATTTTTAAATATTTTTCACCAACCAAATAAATAATAATCCAACTTGGGTGGTTTTTGGTGAATTTGGTTGGAGATTCTGTTCTTTTGCACTCCACTGTGTAACGTTTCTGTGTTACTTTTAAATGTTACACCGATGATTTACAAAAAAGAAAAAAAATAAAATAATAATAATAAATAAAAAATACAAATAAGAATCAACAAGAGATGGAAAATAGAATTGTTTTTTTTTTTATTGAATTTATGAATATTATTGTTACCTAGTTACTTTCCTTGGAGTACAATAAATGAGATTATTTGTTATAAGAATGAAAATCGATTGCTTTTTGTGCAAGATGGAAATAAAAAATAAATTTTTACACAAATTTAATTTAATTTAATTTAATTTAATTTAATTAATTCAATTAAAATGATTATTTCGTAGCTGCAGAAATGAAGGAAAATGAAGAAATTACGATTTTGTTTGCAAGGATGTTTTTTTTTGTAATTTAAAAGTAAATTATTGCTTCAATGATTCCAATTGTATTCTTTTTGCATCCTATATGTTAGAATTTATTATTTCTGATAAAACTAAAAATTCATTTCGACTTATAGATAATTAAAGAAGAATTTTTCGATTTTTCTTTTCTTGCTACTTGTGCTCAGAGAAGAGAATATAAAAAAAGAATCATTAAAGTGGAACCATCGGTAATTTATTTCTTTAATTTTTACAGAGTTGTAATCGGATAAATGGAGAGGTTTGTTCATTTCATTATTTTCTATAAAATTTTTCGTAACCTTCGATAACAAATATTCCTTTATTCACGTCTTACAGCATCATCACAGAAAAAAAAATACGTTAACAGGGCACAACAACTAGAAATGTGTGTAAATGTGTCTTGAAAAATAATCCCTTAAAAAAAAAACAAACAAACGTCTTAAGAAAGACTCAATTCAACGATAAATTGAAATAAAAATCAATAAATGGTTAATAATAAGTTTTTGATTAAAATTCGATTAACGCATCTGTAAGTTTCTAATTGACAGAGAGATTTTTCTATTTTACGTATGTTTCACGTTCTAATCACAATAAAAAAAAAAAATTAAACCATGTATTCAGGACGTAGGTATGTTATTCCGGACAATTAATAATTAACGTAACTGGAAATCAGCTAATCTTATTTGGTATATCTAGAATTTCCAACTACTATTTAGTTAGCCTGTTATCTAACTTTTTTTTTTTATTTAAAACATTGAAAAGCCTTTGGAAAACTAACAAAATCAAAAAAAAAAAAATCAAGAAACTACAATCGGTTAATTAAGTTACAACAACAGACCGGAATAATATGAAAATTTTATACAAAACGGATGCAAATTTTAAATGCTTTAAACGTTTAATGGAAAATGCATGCATCTGGTTTATTTTATTCTGTTTATGAGATTGTATGTGGCAGGTATGAGCTTTCATCTATTTTGATTATTTACTCCATTTAGTTTGATTATAGAAAAGTTTACTAAACGTATACGTATGAAAACGACATTGATGGAAGTCATGTAATCTATTCTCCCTGATAAAACTACGTGACATTAGGTGGGTGCACAAAGTATTTTGATCCATTTATTCTGCATAAATCAAAAAAAAAAAACAACAATAATATTGTTTTTAGAAAATTATTATTATTTATCAATTTACGATTGAGTTTTAACTAAAATTCAGGACATTCTTTGTTGGAATGTTTTCAACACAGCAAAAAAGATTTAAATGAAATTAACCAGCGGTAATCCTTAAATCAGCCGAGATAAATTACTAATTAAGTTAAAGACCGAGCAAATCTTCATTTTTAATGAAATTAACTAAAATTTAGAAGGCCACTAAAGTAGGATTAAGTAGCGGGTAGTAATGGGATAATTTTTCTTCTGTTAATTACATTTTTGAGTCGCATCTTTATTTAATAAAAATTTATCACTTTCACTTAAAGCAATTAAATATTTTTTTTTTTGTAATTTAATTTAATTTAATTATTATTTAAGGGGAGAAATAGCCTCGTCCTTTAGCCCCGTCTAATTACATTTTTCTTCTTTTTTTATTCTAAGTTTTAATGCGGGAAAAAATAAAAAGGTTAATTCATGAAAGGCATTTGTGAATTAATTTTAAATTAAATAAAAATAAATTTAGATTCTAGAAGAAGAATTTATTTTTATTTTTTTAATTATTATTTAATTATTTAATTGAGAATAAATGAGTTTAATCCTTGGTGAAGCTTTCTTAATGCTTTTTGTTGTTGCTGGTGTTTTTTTTTTTTTTTTGATAAACTTTTATTGAATAGAATTCCGATTAGAATAGCATAACCGAAAACAATGACATCTATTTTTTCAAAATATAACTTTTTTTCATGAATATCTTTCACCGATTTTATTTACCTTTTTTAATATAAATATTTATTTCTTTAATAATAATAAAAAAAATTAAATTTAACTAATTGTAATTATAATTAATAAATATTATTTTATTATTTTTATTAATAATAATTTATGTAAACAAAACTATTGTCGGGTCATGGCCCTGCTTACAATGATAACCTTGTATCTACGGTTGCCGAATTTAAGTTGTCTTTGGTTACAAAAACTTCAATTTTTTTTTGTTCATATCCTATTATAATTACGCAGAATAATTAATCGAAAAGTAATTTTTAATTTAATTTGATTATATAATTCATAATCAATTTGTTTTATTTAATTCATTTTTAAAATAGAGATGCCGGGCTTAGAATTAAAGTTACTTTCTGCAAATAAAATATTTAATGGGTGGCAAAAGGTATTCTCCCATTATTCCAAAGAATTATCATGTCAAATGAAATTCTCAATTTATTTACCACCACAAACAGAGAATGATACAAAGGTGCCGGTTTTATATTGGTTGAGTGGCTTAACATGTACTGAGTCGAATTTTGTTGAAAAGGCCGGCGCTCAACAGTTAGTATATGGAATGTTATTCACCGGTTAATTTATTTTTAATTTTTGGAATACATTTTTGACAGATTCGCAGCAAAACATGGTGTAATAATTGTGTGTCCAGATACTTCACCACGTAATGTAGATATTCCTGGACAAGATGAATCATGGGATTTTGGTAGCGGCGCTGGTTTTTATATTGATGCAACAACAGATTTATGGAAAAATCATTATCGTATGTACAGCTATGTAACATCGGAGTTAATAACACTAATTCAGGAAAACTTTCCGGCAAAACCGGATGTTCAAAGTATTTGTGGTCATAGGTAACAATAGTGACGAAATAAATAATTATCGTTGGTTAACAAAAAAAATAAAAATCTAATTTCAGTATGGGTGGTCATGGTGCCTTAATTTGTGCTTTAAAGAATCCAGGTCTTTACAAATCAGTGTCAGCATTTGCACCAATTGCAAATCCAATAGAATGTGCTTGGGGTAAAAAAGCATTCCAAGGCTACTTGGGTGATAATACAGAAGAGTGGAAAAACTGGGATGCAACACATTTAGTAAAAAATTACAATGGGCCTCCATTAGAGCTATACATCGTACAGGGTTCCGATGATGAATTTATGAAGGGGCAATTATTACCAGAGAACTTGGTGAAAGCGTGCCGCGATGCACAAATGCCATGTGTACTAGACATGAAGGAAGAATACAGTCACAATTACTACTTCATAGCGACATTCATCGGTGATCACATTAGCTACCATGCAAAATATTTAAATTAAAAATTCAAACAAAGAAAAAAAATTATTTTTAAACAATTTATGAAATATATTTTTGTTGCTTCCGGTATCCGCTTATTTGATTTTAAATTAAATTTTTATTTACATTAATTTTAGAATATTATTATTACTATCCAATAAGATGTAATCAGCATTATTTATTAGCCGACGTTCTTATTCGATGCCAATACCTAAGTACGTGTTCACGATATGGCCACACATACTGTGTACCATAGTAACACCAAAATCTGAAATTTATGTTTATTAGGTTAGGTTCATTCATTTTTGTCTTAAATCTTAATCAAGGGAATCTTACAATCCAAATAGAGCGCCACCCAAATGTGCAGCATGATCAAAGAATCTCCATCCTAATAATACTCCAGCCAAGTCAATACCCATAATCACTTTAATTGCAGCTCCTGCCGAGAACTGGTACATTGGTAATAAAATAATACTTAACTGAGTGTCTGGATAATAAGCGCATACAAATGCTAAAATTGCCATTATTGCTCCAGACTACAATGAAAAAACAACACAGGGATTATTTTTCGTTCTTTATTTAAAAAATAATTTAAATAATTACCGCTCCCAATGATAATCCAGCTTGACTTGCCATAGTTTTGTACATATAACTAGCAAACGTAGATATAACACCAGCACTTAGGTATAAACCCAGGAATTGTTCTTTGCCAAGTGCTGCAACTGCAGCTGAGGTAAAACTATGCAGAACATACATATTGGCAAAGATGTGAAACATTGAATAATGACTGAAAGTAGACAAAACCATTGGCCAGCATACAGCACCTAAAAATAAAAAAATTAATCACCATGGAAAAAAAATTAAAAAACAAGACCTACGTGCAGCCGGATTGGAACAAAAATATTTAACCATAAATGGTTGTAGCCTGGGTACTCGCCACATTGCAAATACTAAAACATTTAACGAGCACAAAGGAATAAATACTTTTTCAGCTGGTGTAAAACGGTTCCACCATGACATTACATCACGACTCACATCACTCTGCTAAAGAATTCATTTAAAAACGGAATTAAAATTAAAAAACATTTTCATTTTATTTTTATTAATATTTACTAATCTCTGCTGTTGTTTTAATTTACTTTTAAACCAATGTATACTCGGAGAATTCTTAAACGCCTTCATTGCCTTTGAACGTAAACTTTCGTATTCCCATATCGTGACAGAGACAAAACTTCCAGCACTGAACTAGAAGAAAATCAAATTACACTTTTATATTTATATTTTATTAAATATTTTATTTAACTAACAGCTAATGTGAACAGAAATGGTTTCCATAATCTTGAAGGATCTACAGCACCCGTATCAACTTTAACCGCTTCAAATGGCGATGGAGTATAGCTTCTCTGTGGTCCAAATGATGATTTTTGTACTTTAACATTTCTTAATTTGCCAATATTTCTAAACTGTTGTATATTAAAACTGGGGCGTAATAAATATTTAAAATTTACACTATTTGTTATTAATTCCTGAATTAAAAACGGCGATTTTGTTCTATTTTGGGGGAAGGAAATGAAAGATTAAAAACAAAAAAAAATCATTTTTTTTTTGGTTATGTTTCGGTTTTTATTAATTTTTTATTAATTTAATTTACCCTAAATTATATGTAATTTCACGCATGCATAACAATTGTCTTAAAGCCATATTATACTACATTAGTTTCATTTAGTTTAATTAATTTATCTTTTCTTTTATTTTTTCTATTTAATTCTATATTTAGGAATATTTTTATTAAAAATTTACTTGTCTTTGCGACAAAAAATCCATTAAATTATTCTTTCCCCGTTTTGACGTTTCATTACGTTATGCATATTTCTGTACTAAAACTAAACATAAAGTGGTGTAGTTTGTAATTATTTTTACAGTAGTTTATTACCTTAGTTTTACCATTTCCATAATTCCTAATTATAGTAGCATAAGTCGTGTAATAGTTTATTTTAATTAATAATTAATATGGATCTTTAATTAATATTTTAAAATAAATATTCCTCAATAGATGTCTTTTTACTGATTATAGTGAATGAACGTCGAACGCAAACATATGGAACTTTTATAATATGCATGGAAAATTAATACAATTATGGTCACACTATCTTGCAACTGATAACAGCTGATTGAATGTCAAAAGAAAATGGAGATTTTTTACACGACGAGTGATACATTTGTGTTTTCGGATTTAAATAACTAATGGTGTACATTAAATTAAATGTTGACAATAGGTGATAATGTCAAATTCAAGTCATTTCCAACCTTGGAAAGAGAATGCACCTATAATAAATAGTACAAACGATAATTATTTTAGTAAAACAGATGCGGTACCGATATCAAATGCTACAGCGACAAATTCAACTATGTCCTCTATGTCTGCTGATTCGTATATGCAATTGGGACTATCAAAGTTCGGTGATTTTGATAAAATGGAAAATATGGATAAACTTAATGAGATTGGCATTCATATAGATATGGATATGGAGGATAAAGAACATAAATTTCAACAATTAGTAGAATCAGCAATCAGGTAAAAAGATTATTTCCTTAGAAAAGTAAAAAAAAAAGAATTATTTAATTGAAATATGCAAATAAAAATGAATAAAAAATTAAAAAAAAACTATTTTCCTTAGTGATAATGCAAAACAGCAAATTTTACAAATTTTGGAAAAAATTCAAACACTTAAATCTCCAGAGAAACTACTTTTGTACCTGCGTTTGCCCGGTAGAGTTCCAGATACTGGTAAATTATTACGAAGCTTTATTTATGCCTATAAAAAATTTATTTTTATTTATTAAATAAATATTTATAGATCCACTTAGGCAACCACAAAATCCATTAGGTACACGTTCTGAAATAAATCACACAATAAATTGGGTACGATCTCATTTAGAACATGATCCAAATGTATCAATTCCAAAACAAGATGTTTATGAAGATTACGTGTAAGTAAATTTTTTTGAATAAATTTTGTAAAAATATTTATATTTTGTTGTTTTAGGGCTTATTGTGATCGTGTTGCTATTAAACCGCTCTCAACAGCCGATTTTGGTAAAGTAATGAAACAAGTGTTTCCAGGCATTAGACCACGACGATTAGGAACTAGAGGAAATTCCAGATATTGCTACGCAGCTATGAGAAAAGCCACTAAACTAGATCCTCCGATATTACCTGATTTGGGAGCTAAATCAAATGTAAAAAAAAAAAAATCATCCACAATTGAAATAATTAATTTTTTTTTCTATTAGATAATAGAGAAACTACCTGTTGAATCTGAAGAAGAGTCTTGGAAAGTTGTTAAATCATGGGCGGAAGGTTTACTAAATTCACCATTTGACAGTCTTAAAGAATTAGCAAATCACATTACAAAGCATCATCTAAATTCGCCTGCCTATAATAGTTCGCGTTTGTTATTGCAAAAGAAAATTTTACAAAGAGAAAAGAAGGAAAAGAAAAAAACCGTAAGTTCCGTAAACACATCTGAAATCATAAATTTTCTATAAATTGTATCCTTATTTAATTTGAATAAATATAGCAGGATACCACACCACTGAAAAAACGTAGAAAAAAGAAACGTAAAAGTTCAACATCGTCAGAGAATTTACAACAAGTGCAAAATAATTCTTCATTTTCAAGTGCAGCAATATCAAGTGATTCTTTAGCAAATGAAAAAGAAGAAAATAATCAAATAATAAAGATAAAACAAGAACCAATGAATTTAGTTAATGATGATATTAACGATAATAATAACCCAATAATACATGGTACAAATTTAACCTGTGATAATGCAACAAATACAGCTGCAACGATCAGTCATAAATTAGAAAAAACAGGTGATAGTTATAAGGAATTAGTTAAATGTCATAATAAATCCCCAAGTCAAATTGAGGATAAAAAAATATTGTGTAAAAAAGTGCGTCAGGCTCAACAATCAAAGGGTTTATGGACACCAACATTAAATAAAAGAGAAGCAACAACAGTAACCAGTCAACAACAGCAACAAATAATTTTAACGCCAACGCCATTTGATAATGACTCAGCTGTAATGCGTCCACCAAATTATCCAAGTCAAACGTATAATAATCAAAATGATGATAATGGTAATTTTATGTTTCATCAACCAGCCAAACGATCACAATTAAAAGATTCGATGCGATCAAAAAAAGTGAAAATAGTCCAATCAAAAACTGATCAAGAGCAACAAACATCATTAGATGATCCACATAGTTTATCAATGGATAAACAAGAGACAATAGCTGATTTTATATTGCCACGGGAACGTGTGATTAGTTTATGTAATTTAGATAAAGATGCGCTCGATGATTACCTGAATGGTGGTGATAATTCACAAGAACAGGAAGCAGAATTATTACAATATTTTCAAGCAGAAAATGATGAACAAAAATCAAATAGCAATGAAGACATTGGTAATATACAAACAAGCATTCCGTTACTTGAAAATTATCAACTCCTAAGCGATTGTAAAATTGAACGTAAATCTGATATAGAGGAAAGTAATGATAAATTATTACAATTGCGATATTATTTACATCAAAACTTACAACATAATTCACCAAATATGAAATCAGGAAATGATTCAAATATTAATATTGATAATAATAATACAAATAATAATAATCAGCAAATGTCATTATATCCAGGATCAGCATCTGCATCATTGGCTATGATGTCACAACGCCATTCAACAAATAATTCATCAGATATATTAGCACAACGTAACAACAATAATAATAATAATAATAATTCCATAATAAGGGGACCAAAACCACGTTTAAATTTAAATATAAATTTAAATACAAATGATATGTTACAAAATTCAAATACACGACGTAGAAATTGTAGTTTTGTACCAATATCACCTGGACCACATTCACCTTATATAGGAATAAACAATAATAATAATAATAATAATAATTTAATAATAAATAATCGTAATAATAATAATAATAATAATAAAGATAGTCCATTTGTGAGTCCTAGAGCGACACCAGTTAAAAAAAGTTTTATGAAATCATCATCGATTGGTTCAAATACAGGACCTTCAGGAACAATGCATTCATTAAATTTATCAATGAATACAATTGATTCAATAAATGATCCATTAATGGGTAACCATGATACAACAGCATTTACAATAAAACATCAAACATTTAAAAATGAATTATCTGCATCATCTGCACCGCCAAGTCCATCGGTACAGCCAAATTTCCGTTTTATCAGTAATAATATTAATAATAATAATAATAACACAAGTAGTAATAATCTAAATACATATCCGTCATTAACGTCAAATCAAATACATTCAACAACAGATAATTATCCATCCGAATCTAGATCACAAAGTGTACCATTACATTGTCGTAGTCCAGCATTTAATAATAATTTTAATTATACTGGTTATTCATCAGCATGTAGTTCTGTTGTCCAAACACCGGTACCACCAGAATATGCTGATTTTAATGATGCAAATATACTGGATATATTTAATGACACAACAATACAAACAAATAATATAAAATTAGAAGCAAATGATATGATACCATCATTAATGGATAGTGAAGTGTCTGATGCAACAACAAGTGGTAGTGTTGGTATGACAGAGATATTACCAGAATTTAATACACGTGGTAATAATTATAATAATTGTATGTCACGTTCAGTACCATCAACACCATTACCATTAATTATAAATAATAATAATAATAATTTTACAACAAATAATCTAATTGGAAATAATAATATGGGAACATTAGCAACATCAACAACAACAGGTAAGTCAATAAAAATGTATGATATATCAAAATCTGTACCAACAACACCAATTGCAATGATAAGCTCATCATTCCGTTATAGTCCTGAAATTAATCGTGATTATTTAATAAATGGCAATACAATTGAAGTAAATAAATTAAATAATTTTTATCGTAATAATAATAATAATAATAATAATAATAGTAATAGTAATAATAATAATAATATTAGTAATAATAATAATAATCAACAACAAATGCATCTTCATCAACAACAGCAGCAGCAACAGCAACAACAACAGCAGCAACAACATCAGCACCGTTTACACCATATACAACAACAGCATCAACATAATCAACAAATCCAAACATCACATATAATTGGTAAAGATTTAACCGATGATATTGATGATTTAAGTAATTATGAAGATGTCTCTGATCCAATTATTGGTTCTGATTTATTAAATAATCTCTGATTTTTTTCTTTTCTTATTTATGTTGATTAATTAATTAATTATTATTATTATTATTATTACTAAATTATATTAATTATTATTACGATTATTATTTGCTGGATAAATAATAAAAAAAAATTATTTTTTTTAATAGAAAAGAAAACAAATTCTAGTGCAAAGTAAAGCGTAAAGCAGCGTTAATTGTTTTTTTTTTTTTTTTTAATTATTTAATTAGAGAAACATAAATTTTAATAAATATTGAGAAAAATAAATAAATAAAGAAAGATGAAGAAGAAGAAGTACAAAAAAAAAAGGCAAAACAAAACAAAATTAATTAATATTTGTTGACGATAAAACGAAAAACGAGTATAGTATGTGTGTTGTATACAAAAAAAATAAAAAAAGAAGGAAAACACACAATTTATATTATTTACCTTTATTGATAAATAATTTATTTATTTTTAATTTTTTTTATTTATATCTGAGATTAGTTTATTCTTTGTTATTATTATTATTATTATTATTTTAGGTTTTTTAAATCTATATGACGATAGGAATATTTTTCGTATAAATTCGTTTTTTTTTTTATTATTTTTCCTAATCAAATTATTATTTCGAAGTAGAAGTAGAAATAAAATTTAAAAAAAATATTAATTGATAAACACGATGATTATACATAAATTGTGTATTATATCTCTCCCGTTTAATTATTTAAAAAAAAAAACATTATTTGTGTTATTTTTTGGTTATAATTATTTGCTTATTATTATTATTTCGGCATTATTATTATTATTATTATTTTCTTAATAAAGATTATACACGGATTAATTAACGAAATTATAAAATAAATAAATTCTTATTATTATTTTTTTTCTCATTGTAATTATTTATTCTTAAACAATTTTTTTTTTTTAATTCTCATTCTCTGTTATTTTTTACAAGGATTTATTGATTTATTTTTTGTATTTAATTAACGTTTTTTTATTGTTTTTTCGTGGGTGTTTTTTATTAATAAAAGTTAATAAAGGTTAATAAGCTAGTTACAGTAATTGGTCAGAACGCTTATAGCTGAGCTGTGTTTAGGTTTTTTTTCTATCTAAATCTTCTAATTAAATCATAATAATGCGTCCAAAATAATACAACCAAACGTTGTAAAGAAAAATTTAATTAAAAAACTTCGTCGTCAAATAATTAATAATTAACCAAAAAGAAAAAATTAATAAAGGAAAGTGTGGAAGAGAAAAGAAAGAAAGAATGAAAGATGAAAAAAAAATAATAAAATTAAATAAAAATTAAAATCGTACCTGTATCTGTGATAGATAATAAAAAAAAAATTATTAATTAATTAATTTTTGCTTATTTTTTTGTTTATTAATTTTTTTTTAATTAATCAAAATTTTTATTTTTATAATGAAAGAAAGGAAGGAAGAAAAAAAAATCAAAAATTTTATATGCGGTTGGTAAAGAAAAGTTTTTTTTAATTTTAATTTGGCCTAATAAATTTGTATATTTAAATGTTAATGCTAATTTAATTTAATTTTTTTTTTATTTAATATTGTTAATGAATGAAATGTAATTAAAATCGTTAGAACATAGAAAATTGGTTTGATGAAATTAGTTAGTTAGAAATACAAGTTAGAAAAACAAGTTGTCGTCGTCTTTATGCCACTTATTTTGTTAATTTTTATTTGCATTTAAAAAACAAGAAAATGATCAACAAAAAATTTTAATAAAATTAAAGAAGAAAAATTGAAACTCCTTGTGACTTAAAAAAAAAATTTACATTTTGTGTTTTCACACCGAATTTGAACATTAAATGAGTGAAATGAGTTTGTTTAATTAAATAAAAGTATGCTTAAAAAATAATTCTTATAATTAATTAAAAAAATTTTAATTAAATTAAGTAAGCAAAGCAAAACAGAAAAAAAAATGGTAAAAGCTTAATTAATTAATTAGAATTTTAATGAACATATCTTAAGAACAAGAGAAGAAATTAAATTTAAATAAAAGCAAAGAACAAAAATCGTCTTAATTAATTAAAGAAAAATAAATTTTAAACACAAGCTTTTACTAATACGATTATACGATTAAATTTTAAACAAAAACAAAAAAAAAAGGCTCAATTAGACAAATGTTTTATTTTTATAATATAACAAATACGAAACTATTAAATTAAATTAATTAATTATGCTAAAGTAAATTAAAAAATTTCGTATTATTTTTTTTTTTAATGATAAATTATGCTTTTCATAGAAAGAGCTTTATCAGGTTAAATAAAATTGTAAATCACACGAAAATTTGTGTCCGAATGCTTGGTTATAATAATCGCAGTGTAACATTTGCTAGACAAAGTTTTTCTAATTAGAAAAATGTAAGAAGATGGATCCTAAGGTAAATGATTTTTTTTTTTTTTTTTTATTTATTTAAACATAAAATAAGTAAAAGCATAGAGAAATGCTTTTAAAAGTAATTAGATAATAAAAAGCTCTTTTTCTTTTCGTTTTGTAAGCCAAATAAATTCGAGTGATTTTAGTAATTTTTCTCTTTTTTTAATTTCCTCTTTTCCTTTTAATTGTACTTATTTTTAATTAATTAATTAATTAATTTTTCATTTGGCAATTACATTTTTTTTTTTGTATATCTAATTAATTAATAAAAACTTTCTTTATAAAATGTAAGAAGAAAATAAAAAAATACAATTGATAAAAAAGTGCAAATTATTAAATATATAATATAAATATATAAATTAATTAATTGATTAATTAATTAAATAAAAAAATTAATAATATAATTATTAAATGTTTAGAAATATGTGCCTATGGCTATTTAAACCACTAAAAAAAAAAAGAAAATTACAAAACTTTAAAAAAAATATTATAATTGTAATAATAATGTATAAGAAATATATAATTAATTAATTAATTAAAAAGAAAAATGTTAAATGATGAGTTTTATCTTTTATAAAAAAACAAAAAATTTATAATAATTAAGGGCAATAACGCATAATAATCAAGAGAAAAAAAAAATTTTCTTTTAAATAAAATAATTAACGCTAATTTTTAATTAAGTAATTAATAAAGAAAAAATAATTATTGTTGAATTTATATATATATGATATGATATATAAGCTGTTTAGGCTCAGCGGCATTAGTAACGTATGGTGTGTGATAAACAGAGCCCATATATCTAATACACGCTAAAAAAATTATTCTTTATTTTTTTGCCATACAATTAATTAATTAATTAATTAATTTAAAAAAAATAGAAAACAATAAACGAAAACAAACAGACGGACGGACGGACACATTACGCATCGAAATTCATTTTTTAGTTTTAATTTAACAAACAGATTAGAGGATTCTAGATGAATTTTTAAAAATAAAAGAAACTGCTTAAACAGGAGAAAAACATATTAAAATTAATTAATTAAATTTAATTTAATTAATTAATTATTATTTGTTAATTCTCTTAAATATAATTTAATTTAATAATAATTTTAAAAAATAATTACTTTTCTGTTTGTTTTCGTTTAAAAAAAAAATAATAATAATACACAAAATTCAAATTAATTAATTAATTAACAAAATAAATTAGTTTTTAATTTTTTTTTAATTATTCTAAATGTACAATTAATTATTAATAAAATTTAAAAAAAAATTAAAAATGCAAAAACGCAAAAAAAATAAATAAGTAAATATATATTTTAATTTAGAAAACAAAAAAAAAATTAATTAATTAATGATTTATTAATTAAATAAAAATTTTATTAATTAATTATGTAATTATTATATACAGAATAAAAATATTTTTTTTATCATTTAAATCTTTTGATTGTTTTTTTTTCTTTTTCTCTATTGAAATTCCACTGAAATTACGAAAAGTACGTGAAACCAGGAAATTACAAATAAGTTGGCATCGTTGGGACGTTGTCGATCTTACAATACAGAATAATGAAAAGAGTTCGCGGAAGTAATGCCTCTTCAAGAATCTTATCTACGCACCATAAGAGCTGAAATATTCATATTAACATCTCACAACCAATCAGTCATGGTTATTAGGGTTCTGACAGCGAAATACCAAAATAATTTCTTCATTTATACCGTGACGTATTGAGATATTTTACCCATCGCAGTATTATCATCGAAATTCAGCATACAAACCTTTAAAATCTAAAATCTAGTCCCAAATTAGCATGGCAGATCAGAATTTTTCTTTTATTTTCTGATTCCTGATTCCTAATTGAATCTTCTTTAAATTTATACAAAAAAAACCGAAAGAATATTACCTGCTCCCCATATTTTACACATATGTTTACCATTCGCAAATAATATAAATTAACGAATAAACACCAATGGTAAGACAAATATTATTTTATTTAATTATAAAACTAATTAAAAACCAAGTAAATAATTTATCGGAAAAAAAAATATATTTAAAAATAGAAAACCTGGTGCACCTGGTTGTATTTAAAACTTTCTTAAGATGAAACAAGTAAATAAGAGATTAGAATATTTCATTGTAGTAAAAAAAAAAAAAGCCAAACAAATTAAGTTCACTTATTTAAACAAATAAATAATCAGCGAAAGCATTTGGTTTTGTTCACGATTTTTATTGTTTAAATTCTTTTATCTTTCTGATTGATCTCTGTTTGAAATAAAGTAATTAGAAATTTGTTGCTTTAATCCAAGTTTCTTATTTGAATAAAACAAAATTTTCATCTTGTTTTATTTAATTAATAAAAGAAAAAAAAAAACTAAAATTCATTGAATAAGCAGTAAAAACTCATTGTTTTCGCTTGTATAAACATTTTGGTTTGTTGATGACCTTAGCGGTGCTGGCTAGCTAGCTAGCTGGCGTAGAAAATAATTTACTTTTTTTTTTTCATTTTAAATTTAATTAAACACAAATGTTTCTTTTGTTTATTAATTTTTATAATTTCTTAACTTTCACTTAAGCAAATAAATTGTTTTTTTTTGTTGTTTGTTGTGTAAAAACATTCAAAATTTGACACTTTTTTTTTTGTTATAATTTCTTGATGGCAGTTTTTTTTTTTCCCAATTGTTCGAAGCATAAAACGTGGTTTTACCAATTCTAGAAGAAATTTTTATTTTTTTTGAATTCTTTACGGATGTTTATTTATCTGTGTGTTTGTTGCAGATATTGGTTATCCCTTTGAGTCATTAATTGATGGTGAAAATTATATAATTTCGGTGAGCTTTAATTCTCCCACTGTTTTATGACTAACTGAATACCACAACCTCAACAATAATCATCCTCCCACAATTTCTCAACAAATCACATTATGAATCCGCTTAAACACACACAAAGAAATTTCTTTAGCCTGCATTTTTTTTAAATAATTTCAACGATTTATGCTTGTCGTTTAATTATTTTTTTTTTTTTTATTTTGTAACTTTTGATAAAAATATTTAAATTTCTAAATACACAAACAAAAGCAGATACAAGTTTGTAAACCCAGACAAACACTGATAAAGGTAACAACGAATGATGAAAGAAAAAGAAATGAAAAGAAAGAAAGTCGTTTTCGCAAAATACATTTCTTTAATAATATTTAAATTTTATTTTTAATAATAATTTATTCGTATTTTATTGACTAATACAACATTTTATTACAAAAAAAAAAAAAAACAATTTTGTTTATTTGTATTTTCACTCTTTCATATGACAAAAAAAAAAAATTATTTTAACGTAAAACGAAAAAAAAAAAAAAATAATCAAATTAATTCATCTTAATACCCCAGATGCGTTTTGTATTTCATTGAAACGAAACACGTTTGAAGAGAGTTTTTATTAATTATAATTAGAAGAACTATTTTGTGTTCTTGTGCATTACCTTTAATTTATAAACAAATAATGTGTGCTGTTTGTTAATTAATTAATTAATTAATTGAATTATATGTGAATTACTTGTTTTGTGTAAAAAAAAAATTAAAAAAAAAAAAAAACAATTAAAAAACGACGAAGAAACTGAAGAAAATTTCATACAAAATGATTAAAAAAATCTTTGTGCTACTTTTAATGTATCCATTATTGATAAATGGAATTTATTTATTAAATGAAACATCGAAAATAACACGAAATCGTCGTGTGCCACAAAAAGCAACTGAGTGGACTGAACCGGATGGTTTATTTACAAGTTTACTTGAGGAGTGGACTTTAAGGTAATTTACGTTTCTTATTATTTTCTTGTTTTTTGCACAGATTCTTAGAATTTGTAATATGTAAAAATATTAAATTTCCAGAGAAGAAAAAAGCGAAAATCATCGTGAAGGTAAAATATTACAGGCAACACATAAATATATACCGACATCAGGTTTTTATATAACAAAACGTATTGGCGAAGCAATTGAATTAGAGCCACATATGAGGCCACCCGGTGGTAAAGTTATCAGTACACCAACAATAAATATGCCAATGCGACAAAATTATGCAAATATAATGCCATCAGCACGTGAAGTATCTGAAACTGATTTATATTTATTGGGTGCTATTGAGAAACTTGTTTACCGTGTTGATTATATGGAAAAACGTTTAATGCGTGCCGAACAATTAATTTATTATTTAATGGCTGGAAATACACAGCGTGAAGGTAAAACTTTTTATTTGTTTTTTTTTTCTTGCACAATAATATTTAATATGTTGAAATATGTTTGTAGATCCTTGTCCAGAGAATTATACACGTGTTGGAGAATTTTGTTATCATTTTGGTGTAAATCGTGATTTAAATTGGAAATCAGCGAATAATATGTGCCGTTCATTGGGTGGCCATCTAGCTGAATTTGATGCAAATAATGAAAAACATGATATCACTGCACTGTTGTTAAATCATCCAAATTATCGTGGTAAAGATTTTTGGTTAGGCGGTCTTAATCCAGGTTTATTATGGATTTGGTCACATTCAGCAAAACCAATAAATCCAAATGCTAATTTAACAACAATTTCTGGTACCAATAATAATGGAACTAAAATCGTGAATAAACCACCAGCAGCAAGTGGAAATAATTTAAATAAAGATAAGGAAGTACCAGAGATTACAGGAACGGGTAGATGTCTTCGTTTATCTTATAATCCATCATTGCATAATTATGGTTATGCCGGACATGATTGTTCATCAAGACTTCATTATATATGCGAGTACAAGGATTCAACACTCGACAATGAAATCCAAAGGATCGCCAAGGAATTATATGAGAAAAATTAACTCAATTGTTATTTATTTAAATTACTTTTTATTATTTTATTTATATACAACAAGCAGGAGACAAAAAAAGAGATGTGTGAAGGAAAAGAATAACAAAGGGGTGATAAATATTTATTAAAATATATATACACTTATAAACACACATAATAATTTATTAAATAATTAATTAATTAAAAATTTCATTATTTCTTTTAATTACTTTAAAAAAAAAAAAAAAAAGATTAAAAATAAAAATTAATTTTTTTGTTGTCAGGTTAATAATTAATTAATATTTAATTAAAACATCATCGATGATATAAACTTTAAAGATAATATGATACCAAGAATTGCCAGTACAACTGTCCCTTTAAATAAATAATCATCTTTTTTCCCTTTTAAATATACTGGCAGTCCATCATCTAATTGATATTGTGCCTGTTTATCTTTAAGTAATCTATAACCAATTGGTATACATGTTTCCTTTTCTAATTGCGTTTTAGTGGCATAATTTAATTTTGTTGTTGATAACATACGGATTGTTGGATTTAAAAAATATTTCATTGTTGTACGTAACGGAAATTTCATTATTAATTATTATTCTCTTTAATTATCTATTCTAATTAATTATTGTTTATATTTTTATTTATTATTTTTTACTGTTTATAAATTAATTTTTATTTATTTTTTTTTTTTATTACATGAAAACAATTTAATTGTTTTTCTTGGTTAAAATGTCAAAATAATTTCGTAGCCTACTTTGGAATTTAAATCTTTTATAAAAGAAAAAAAATTTGGCACTGTGTTCGAAATTTTTTTTTTTTTTTTGTATTTATTAATTAAAATTCAAATTAATTAATTAAGGTAAGAAATTTTTATTTATTAATTAATTAATAAAAATAAAAAATGTATTCAGTTTATCAGGATATCCATTTGTAAAGTAAAAGAAAAAGTTTTGTGTGTTAAGAATCGTGAATTCAGTTTCATGTTAGCGAATCTACATTTTTGTATAAGAAGTAAACCTTCGAACCCCAGATTTGAATGCGGAAATGAATTGTTTTTAAAATAAAACTACATGGAGAATTTTTTTTTTATAATAACTTAAATTTTATTCAATTAAAACATCATTGAAGATATAAACTTTAAAGATAAAATTAATCCAATTAGGGCGAGAATGAATGTGCCTTTATACAAGTATTTATCATATTTTCCTTTTAAAAATACTGGTAATCCATCATCCACTTGATATAATTCCTGGCAAGCTTTTATCTCATGATATCCTGTGGCGACTGACGGTTTACCAATTTCACCACAATATGTGACATTTTTCTTTTCACTAAACCGTCTCGGTGTCACCGACAAATATCTTGTCTGTATCGGTGCTCTTATAACACCCGATTGATTCTTAATCAAACATAATGCACTTCGTATGAATTTCATTTATAGTTTTTAAAAAATTATTATAACTTATCTCGTTTTAATTTTATCGAAATATTTCTTATAAGTGGAGTTTTTGCCAATTATTAATTTTTATTTCACTAAATATAAATTTTTATTATAAATAAAAATAAATAACAATTCACAGTCAAAGATGATTGCTACGATTTAAACAATCCAACAACAAAAATAAAACAAATAAATAAATTTAAAAAAAAAAAAATAAAATTCCAAAGTGTTTGGTTTTATTAATGAATAGATATGATAGTCGTATACCGGAAATAAAAACAAATTTAATTTAAATTGAAATTTAAACTCACATTTCAAAATTACTTTATTTTACGTTTTATTGTGGTGTTATCTCTAATTTTAATTAATTATTAATACATAAATTACATCGTCAGAACATAAATACATTTTTTTTTTTTACATTAAAATATCACTTTAAAAATTAATTAATTAATTATTTTATAAATTAGTCTCCTGAAAAATAAATAGTTAAAGGGAAATTTATTATTTAAAATCTTCATTAATTATAAGGCATAATAATTACCTAAATATAAATTTAACATCGTCATTGTAACAAAACCTATTGAAACGGCTAATAATTGTGCTAATCCGGCACTTCGGTGTTGTCTATCTTCGTGCCATCGTGCCTTTTCACGTGGTAATACTTCACACACAGTTACGTATAAAAGTGTTCCACCAGCTAGTCCTTGTAGTATTGGTATAGTGGTTGATGTCCACGAAGCATCGAGGTCAACTATACCCATACCCACAGCAATACCACCTGCTGAACCCATCGAAAATAATATAATCGCAAACAAGTGATTACGAAACATAAGACGAGGATTTGAGCATAATACCACTCCTAAACAAAATCCGACAACAAATTTATGGGAAGCGACTGCTGTCAAAAGTAGCAATACCTGAAAATTCAAAAAATTAAAATTAAGAATTTTCGAGATGTGAGGAAGTAACAAGCATACTTTTGATCCTGAGTCTTGCACTCCAATTGCTAATCCTTCAAGTAAGGAGTGCATCGTAAGGGCACATAATAAACCTGCATGTCCGGTTAAACTATCACCGCATGGTTCTGCATGGCTTACGTGACATATTCTCGCATTTAAAGCAGCTCCCGTACAGCAATCTGTCTCTACTGTTGGTAATTGATCTTCATTATTTGTTACCTCGGGATTATATGGTGGTGGTGGTATTGATAATTGCTGTGGTATAGCTTCACTTTGGTTCATGTTAATAAACAAATTTTAAATTCATTGATTTTGTTTTCACGTAAAAAAAAAATTCTCTCTTACCTGTTCGATGTGCCATAATATGGGAAATTATTATTTCTCAAACTAGTGCTACTTGTAGCTACCGCTAAATTTTGATATGCTGGAAAGTAATTATTATCATGAGGATCATCTTCCTGTGAATGATTATGTTCATACTCATCATGTGTATGATTATTATGGCAACTATGGCTTATATGATCTGTTCTAGAGTCTTTACGACTACCATGGGAATGTTCAATTGCTTCACCACAAAAATAGTGCACAATCTCGTCAACTAAATAAACAATAAAAAAGCCAGCACAGAACACTATCTCAGCATACTTTGGCATACTTTCATGAACCTTTAAATAATATTTTCCATTATTATTACCAATGACAAAAGCAAATTCAATGTAAACAAACCTCAGGCAACATGTGAACTAAAGATGTTGCTAATAAAACACCAGCACCATAGCATAATAATAATGAAATAATAAGTGGGAAACGTCTACGATTTCTTTGTGATATCCATGCTGGTAGTATACCAATTAAAAAACTTCCTAAACCTAGTACACACATAGCTAATAGTTTAGCATGGTCACTGTTTATATCCATGGCCACTGATGTATTGTTTTCCATTTTTCATCTAAACTTTTTATCACACACTCGTCGATTTTTTTTGATTTTTTAATTAATTAATTAATTTAGAAATCTAAAACAGAAAATAAAATTTTTGTAATACTTTAGAGGAAAAATTTACACAAGCAAAGAGAAAAAAAAAATTCTCATTTCTATAATTAAAATTTAAATAAGTGAGAAAGCATCTGTTAAATTTTTTATTTTTTTGCAAATGAGACTAAACTGAGTGATTAATAAAAATAAAAAGAAAAATGAAAAAAATTATTTTTTAATTTTACAAAATTAGCTAGAGAGATAATTAATCTGTGAAAGGCACACATTTTTGTAGTCAATTTAACTTTTATTTATTTAGACCACAAACAACAGTTTTTGTTACTGATTCTGTTTTTATTTATCAAAAAATGATAACAATAATAAATACAAAAAAAAAAAAAAATTTATTATTATCTTTTAACAAATAAAAGATACGAGCACGATAAAACAAAAATTAAAAAAATTTACATAATACCGGTGATGTACGTTAGAGAATGAAACGAATGAGAAAGAAAAAAAAAACTAAATCTAGATGTTTATTGTGTAATTTTAATTAATAAATTATATTGTTACATGTATTATGCGTCAAAGAATAATTTTATTAATTAATTAACCAAGAAAAAACTTCTTTTTTTTTTTTTAAATAAAATTCACAATAAATCGACTAAACGAAGGTTAAATCTCAGATGGTAAAACATAACTTTAAAAAGTTGTTTCTTCACGACACAAGTATTTTGAGCAATTACTGGATAATTAATAATTATTTATTCGATTTTTACACCCATTTTACTAACTAACAAACAAACTAGGAACGCCCTGTACTACACAAAAAATAAGTAAAAACAGTTTATTAACTGATTAGTCTATAATAATAAATAAGAAATTATTCAAAATACTCTAATCATATAAATAAATATTTTTTTGAACTTTTTTTTTTCCTCCTTTATAATTTAATTAACATAATTAAATTTTAATTTCTTATTTAAATAAAATACAAACAAGTTACTTTGAATTACTTTACTGAACTTCAATACAAAGAAATAAATAATAAAAAAAATTTCATAACTTTATAAAAACACAAAGAAATTTATAATTTTATTTTACAAAATTAATTAACCAATTAATTTCTAATCACATAAAATTATTTAATTATAAAACACTAATGTGATGCACAGAAAATTACATTTTTTGTATACACAAATTTTACTTTCGATTAAAACACAAAAAAAAAATTATTTTGCTTTGTGAAACAATAACAGAGCAAGTTTGCACTTTAAAAAAGCCTTGAAAGCTTTGTATTGTTTTTATTTACCTGTTGAACTATTTTATTATGTTTTTTTTTTTTTGTGTAAACAAAAAGAAAATTAAAATCAAAACAAAAATATTAAAAACGGCGTGTTTATGAGTCAACGGTTATACAAGTTATAATTCTACAAACAATATCTGCATTGATTGCATTTTTTTTTTAAATACAAAACCTTCACAAAAAAAAAAAAAAAAATTAAAAACACAAAAAAAAAAAAAATAATAATCCGCTAATTAAATTAAACTAATTTAAGTAAAGCAAAAAAGTTTAATTAAATAAAGAAATGACAGCTATGAGAACTAAAACTGTGCGTCACTGGCACAGATTTTTTGTTTTTGATAAACAAAGTTATACTACTACTAATGTACGCCCCACATTTGTTTATATATAGAAAATCACTAACCCAACCTTATTAGACCAACACGGATTCACTTTAATCGTGTAGGTTTGATTACATATATCACACAATAAAAACTTATTATTAATTAAAATTATTCGAATTAAAAAACAAACAAAAAAAATCTTTTTCAAACTGTTGCGCTTTACAATTGACAGCTGACTGATGAATAAATTTCTATGATCTCACTATGTAAACCCTACCAAAAAAAAATTATTTTTTTATTATTTTTAAATTTCGTTATAGAAAAATTTAATTTATCGCGTTTTTTAATATTAAAATTATAAATTTTATATTCAGGTGAAAAATCATACAAGAAGTAAATGAAATTCAATTACAAATGCGTGTCACAATTAAATCAATCAATAAGTATGACTTGTATAAATATTCTTTATATCCTTAAATGATTGAGCTTAAAGCTCTTACTAAATACTCTTTTGCATGTCATGCACACAATCCACAGGTACAAAAAAAAATATAGAAATTTAACGACCGATAGACACTTGATAGGAAATAGAAATAAATAAACAAACAGGGTAAATAAAAATTATTAAATTATTCTATTGAAAAAAAATAAAAGTTTCAAGGAAATACAATTTAACGAACTATTTTATTTAATACAAATTTTAATTTAAATTTTAAATAAACTGATTACCCTGTTATCTATATCTACCACCCTTATTTTAACTATAAGGAATACCACAAAAAAAAATTTTTATATTAATTTATCAGTAATAAATTTTATAAAATAAATTGACTGGGGTGTATAGCAGTTATACTGTATACCAGTTAAGCATAGCTTTTCAGTACAACAGTGGGGTATTTTTGTGATAAAAATCTATTTTTAAAATGTTTTACGTATTGAAATCATATTTTTTAATTATTTAAAATTATTTGATCAAAATTAATTACTCATAAAATTGGCTAAATAATGCTACAAAATGTAATTTGATAAATACTGAAATGAGTCTACAACAAAATATTTAGTCATCAAACATGCCACATTTATCATTGCGACAAATATACAATTTTTTTATTAAAAAAAATATATATATAATTAAAAGTATTATTTAATTAAAATAATATTTAATTAATCAATGTAACTATAACAACATTATAATTGCATGCGAATATTGTTCATAACTGAACGTTTAACATTTTAATTTACAATCAGTAACCCTTTAATCCAAAACATATAATATTACTGAATATAAAATAATAATAATAATAAAACTATTAATTAATTTTTATATAAAATAACACGATTTTAAGGGTAAAATAAATAATAAAAAAAAAAACTTTTTATTATATTTTGTCATATTTGTCGTATGGTTTTGATTTGTTTTCTGCTTCTTTGATAGTCTTTTGCGTACATTCAAGCTGTAATGTTCCTTAAAATAGTAACTTACTCCTGATAATATTATTTCTTCATTTGTTTAGTGCTATCAAATTTTTTAAAGTATTATAAATTTGTGATTATTTTATAGAATTTTATTAATTCATAATCCTAAAATAACAGAAAACAATTTAAAATAAAAACTCTACAAAAACTCTTCACAACCTACTACATTTCTTACCTAATGACATTTTATATTTAATTTCCACAAAATTTTCTTCACTTTTTATTTTTTTTCCTTCATTTATTTTTAATTTAAATTTTTTTTTTTTATAACAATTTAAAAAATATTCAATTTTGTTATTTCCAAAATTTCCTTGTGATAGAAATTGTTTTTTTTTTTTTTTTTTTCTCTCTTTCCACATAATTTCATTAATTATTTAATTAATGTCAAAAAAAAAAATAAATATATTTCCTAATATACAGATATATATATTCAAAAAAGAAAACAAAATTTTTCAAGTTTGAGTTTTAAAATTTTTAATAATTTGTGTGTATAACAAGAATAAAAAATTAAAATTGAAAAAAAAAAAAAAAACAAACAAACCCAACCCAACCCAACCCAAAAACCACCAATCCTAGTGTTTTATTATTTTTTTTTTTTTAATCATTTGTTAATTATTTCTATTTATTATTATTATTAAAATTACTGAACAAAATAAAATTAAATTAATTAATATTATGACAAATAAAAGAATTTATTAATATAATATAAGAAAATATTGAAATATATATATAAAAATTAATTAAAATATTTCTGGATACAAATCTAACATCGAGACGAAAAACATATATTTTATTTTACTAATTTTTAACGATTTTTTGTGTACGGAAAATTATAAATAGTAAGAAAGCATATAAAAAGGGGAAAACGAAAAAATTAGTGAATTTATTAATAAACTAAAGAATTTTAATAAAAAAGAAAGAAAAGAAGTAAAAGTTGGAGAAAAAAAAAACACAAAATTCGTTAATGTCAACAGCAATGAAAAATAAGGGATCTCATAAACTAGTAAAGATTGAGAAGAATATTAATAATAATAATAATAATAATAATAATAATAATGATATGAGTATAGAGAAAATAAATGAGAATGCAATTGTGTCTAGTATTGATGTTTCTGATTCATCACAAATTCATGATGATGAGATAATTAAAAATTCGGGACAATTTTTTAATTGGCCAGAACAATTAATTGATCAAAATAAAGCAATATTAACGGTAAATAAAAAAAAATTTACCGTTGATTGTAATGATTTTGATCCAAAGAAAATGATTCCTGATAAAAAAAATTATCCCAGCTCCAGGTTGTATATAGAAATTTCTTTATACCAAAAATTCTAATACCAAAAAAAAAAATATTTCGTTTTATTAATTTTTAGACAATTAAAGTATAAATATGCAAAACAACATGAAGATCAATTTAAAGCAAAAAAAAGATCAAGGTGATGAATAAAGATTTTTTATTTGAAAAATTAAAAAAAAAATACAATTAATTACTTTAGTAATGTAAAAAATATATTTTTTGTTAGGAATCCTATTCGTATTTGTATTTTGAATAGTAGATACGAAGTTATTGGACGTGTTGCCAAAGAAATGGGATACAAATGTGTGAATTATCGTCATACAAATTTCATTAATAAAGTAAAAAAATTCTCATTATTTAATTTAGTGACAACAAGTTTTCTTGTTTTATTTGTAGGTGAGAGAAAGTGATATGTGGAATATATGCTGGACAGATTCAATATTAGGTGTTGATGTATGCAAAGATATGCGACGTTTTCAAAAAATCAATCATTTCCCTGGAATGTTTGAGATTTGTCGTAAAGACTTATTAGCACGTAATTTAAATCGTATGCTACGTTTATTTCCATTAGATTATCAATTTTTTCCAAAGACATGGTGTTTTCCAGCTGAGTAATTAAATTAAATTAAATTTTGCTGAATTATTTTTTATCTAAATTATTTTTTAGTTTAGGGGATGCAATATCCTATAGTAAACAACATAAAAATAAAACATTTATAATAAAACCGGATCAAGGAGCACAAGGTAAAGGAATATGGATAACAAAAAATTTACGTGATATTAAACCAGGTGAAAGAATGATATGTCAAGTTTATATAAATAAAGTAAATTAATAAAAAAAAAATTCAAATTAACAATATAATTAATATTCTAATTAATAGAAATGATTTTTCATTAAATAATAATAATTAAAAAAAAAAATTATCTATTTCCCTTTTTATAAATAAAACCAAAACCAACTGAAGCCACTTTTGATTGATGGATATAAATTTGATTTACGTGTTTATACATTAATTACGTCAACGGATCCATTACGAATATTTGTTTTTAATGAGGGTTTAGTAAGGTAATTTTTCTTTACTCCTTTTTTTGTTAAATAAACATTTTTAAAACACGCAAAGGTCTAGTGCAGAATAATTGTATCTTTTATATTTTTTTTATATAGATTTGCAACAAGTAAATATAGGGAGCCGTCTGGCCATAATACAACAAATATGTTTATGCATTTAACGAATTATTCAGTGAATAAACATAGTAGAACATTTTCGTATGATGATGAGGCGGGTAGTAAAAGAAAATTTTCATCATTAAATCGTTTACTAAGTGTTGAAGGTTTTAATGTTGAGGATTTATGGGCGAATATTGACGATATAATTGTTAAAACATTGTTAAGTGCATGGCCTATGCTGAAGCATAATTATAGTGCGTGCTTCCCAACCCACGATGTGATACAAGCATGTTTTGAAATATTAGGCATCGATATACTGGTTGATCATAAATTAAAACCGTATGTACTGGAAGTGAATCATTCACCTAGTTTTCATACAGATGAGCAAGTTGATCGTGAGGTTAAAGAGTCACTAATACGAGACACATTTGGTATATTAAATATATCAAATGAAGACAAACGACGGGTTATTGATGAAGATAAGAAAAGGGTAAAAAATAGATTATTACAAAGGATAATCAAGGATACGGTATTTGCAGCAAATAAAGATAATGGAGGCGGTGATGAGTTAATTAAATAATTTAAATCGAGTTTGTATATAGTTTAGAAAAAAATTTCATTTGTTTTAGTGAGAGGCCAGGTCCTATAGTAGCACAAATTGAATGGGAGGAAACTCACATGGGTGGTTTTCGCCGTATAATGCCATCACCAGGTAATCCAGAGAAATATACGCCATTTTTTATATTACAAAATCAGGCATCTGTATATTGTGATACGGCGGCAAGTAAACGACGTGAAGAGGCTTCAAAATTACAACGGGCCGAATTATCGGAACGTGCTAAAGTAAATAGTTTTCTACTTAATCCAAAGAATACAAAAAATTTTATAAATTTGAAAACGATAAATGAGGAGGATGAGAAAATATCGAAAAATAAAAAGAAGAAAAATACAAAAATACAGCGTGATCTATATCAACCGGATATTATATTTGATTGTGATGAACGGGAACGTTTAACATTATTAGCACAGCGTGATTTTCTAGTCAGAAGTTGTGGCCTTTTACAAAGTGTACGGTTTTGTTGTGCTTTTAATTAATTTCTATAAATTAATTTGTTTTGATTTTTTTTATGTTACAGATTTATTCTAGCTTTTATAGAAATGATTTACTAACAGACGGCGATCGTAATAAATATCGAGATTTATTTACAAAATTAACAAATATTGATACGAGCTTATACAAGGTACATGTTTAGGTTTTTTTTTAATTTTTTTGTGTGGTAAATTGAATTTATGTAATTATTTATTTATTTAAAAGCTTCCAATAACAATGGCAAAACAGAATCTAATTAATAATGACATATTTATTGATTGTACAGAAGCACCAATAACACATCGACAACCATTACCGATGATTAGTAAAAGTATTGGCTCTTTTTGGTAATTAAGTCAATTAATTGTTGTTTTTTCTTTTTTATTCTATTATTAATTAATTAATTTTTATTTCTTTAATGTGTAGTGGAAGCGCCTATAGAAGTAATAAAGCAACATTAGCCCGTCAAATAACAAATGTTGTGAAACGTTACAATTATGATAATCGTGTAGAATGGTCTGATAAAGTGGTTTAGTTACATTTTTATTTACCTCTAATAATATTAATTTAATTTTTTTTGTTTTTTTACTTTTGTTTTTTTCTTAATTAGTGATGAAAATAAAAAAAAAATTAAAAAAATTCATATTACTGCCACCATTTGATAAAAATAATATCAATTTCTCTCTTATTATTAGTTTATTTTTATTTTAAGTAAGGATTATTGTTATAAAGCGATGTTATCTATTGGATGTAATATTATTACAAGATTTAGAGATATTATTATATAAAATAAATAAAAAAAAAGAATGAAAGAAAGAAAGAAGAAATCACGAAGAATTGTATAAAGTCTGTTTACAAATTGATGTGTGACGGTTCGTCTATTATTAAATAATTTTTTTTTTTCTATATATCTATTTTATTTGTAACGCTTTAAACAAGTGCAATTAATTAATTATTTATAATTAATACGATTATAAAAAAAAAGACAGAAAACCAGAAAAGAAATAATAATAAAAATAATAATTAGGCTAAATAATCGTAATGAGAGAGGAAGTATCTTTCTTTATAATTAATTAATTTATTTATTTTACTTGTTTTTTTTTTTTTTTTGTGAATAAATAAATATTTGTAAAAGTTTTTTTTTTTCTCTTTTAAATTAATTAATTGATTAATTTTTGTTTTACAAACAATTCGTTTTGATGAAGAAAAATTGTTTTAATTCTGTTGCAGTAGTAATTGAACGTTTTTTTTTTTATCTGTTTTATACTTAAAAGAAAAACTGTGCCATCTACTTTATTGTTTTTAATATGTTTGTCGTTTTATATGATCCGTAAAAAAAAAAAGGATTTTATTGTTTGTAGTATTTATTGTTTAAGGACATGTCATTCGTAACATTTTATTGATAACGTTTTATCTCTATTATAGGCAATAATAATCCATTGTTTGAATCGGTAAAAGACAGTAAAAAAACGAATGGATTTATATTAAAAACATTTCAGGATACATTTCTTCTATGTTTTACTTAAATAATAAACCCAAATTTTGCAGGTATTCCAAGAGTTAACCACCCTAAATAACATTTGGATAACAAAAACGAAACAATTTTTTTATTAACAATTTAATTATTTATTAAATATTTTCACTGTACATGATAATTAATTATTTAATTATTATTATTATTTATTATTATTAATTATTAATTATAAATTATTATTAATTTTTTTTAATTTTTAATTTTCTTCATTTTTTTTTTTTTAGTTAAACAAATTGCTTTTTGTACTATCACAAAACATCTATTATTGCTGACATGGCTAAATGTTTATTTAATTTTCTTTTTTTTTTTTGTTAATTATTTATGATAATTAATTAATAATAAAATTAATTAGCTGGTTGGTTTTTATAATACAATATTGAAATTACGTTTTTTTTTTAACGCTGTATTCTTATAACGATACGTACAAAATGTTTTTTTTTTTTGTTGTGTTTTTGTTTTTTAAGAAATAAAAATTAAACCAAAGATTTGATTGTTTTTTTGTAGCCACCTTAGATCCAGCATAATTTTTTGGAGAAATGTTTTATTTAAAAACACACACACGGGCGCTGTTATGAAATTTAATTCTGTTAACTATATGTATTAAGGATTAAGGATTTTTTTTTCAATTTAATTTTTACTCTGGAAGATCGTTAATTAATTAATGAAAATCTGTGTCTTTTGTGCGATTGATGTGTGTACAGAGGTATTTACGTTATTTTCCACATTATTTAACTTGAGGGGTGGTGATAATTAAGGAAAAAGCAAAGTTGATATTATCTGTGTGTTTCACTGTCTCTCATATAAATCCAATAAAAAAATTCAAATTGTTTTTTTTTCTTTCATTAATTAATTAATTAAAAATACTCAAGCCAATTTGTTGTTTATTTATTTTTTTTTTTTGTTGTCTCATTCTTAATTTTTAATAATTAATTTAATTTTTATTTTTTTTACAATAAAGCGTTTTATTTTATTTTTTTATTTTCTTTTCTTTCTTTTAATTAATTAATTTATTTATTTATTTAATTAATTAATTTTTTGTGTTATAAAAAACATTTTTTTTTCTTGTTTTAACTAAAAAAAAAAAAGAAAAATTCTAATTTACAATTATTTTTAATTAGTTTTTTTTTTTTTTGTTTTGTAAAAGTTTTATTTACATTTTTGTTTTTTTTTTTTTTGTTAATTATTTAATTTACAATATTTTGTGTATGTGTGTGTATGTGTGTTTTGTGTTTTTTAATTAATAATTAAAACTTAAGAAATAACAAAACTAAATAAGGTATTAAAAACATAAAATTATTTATTAAATAGTAAAACGAGGTTAGAGAATTTGTTTTTTTTTTGTATAATAATTAAAAAATAAATGTGCTTAAAAAAGAAATTATAATTTTGTTAAAAATAAATATTAATTAATATTTTAATTAAAAAAACAAATAAAGAAAAAAAAAAAGGAAAAACATTTGTTAATTGCAGACAAACAGTAAGACAACCATTTTTAATTTTGTGTTAATAATTTTCTTGTTCCTTCTAATTTATTTATACTAAAAATCACGTAAAATAATGAAAAATTTATTTATTCTCTTCATTTGCCCTTATTTACAATATTTAGTGTTTTTTTCTTTCTTTTAATTAATTCAAAACAATAAAAATAATGCTGCATGTGCTTTTTATAATCGTGTGGTGAATAACACAAAAAAATACCAATTTTTAGTAAAGTTTAAATTATAATGTGTGGTGAATAAGAATTATATATGAAAAATAAAACAAAATGGAGGAAGTATGAACTAAATAAATTAATTTTTCTTTAATTAATTAAAAAAGCAATAAGTAGTTAAAAAAAAAATTAAATAATTATTTTAAATAAAACTATTTTTCTAAAGATAGAAAATATTAAATAAAAAAAGATTTTATAAAAAGAAAAGTATTTCCTTTAGTCATGACACAATATTAATTGTTACTGTGTGTCTTTACTAGACAATTATTAACACAAAACAGGTAACAACCACAATTTTGATTCGGTTTTATTTAAAATAAAACAATAAAAGAAATTTTTTTTTTAATTACTTTTTAAAATCAAATATCAAGTGTTTAGCATTTAAAATTAGAAACAAATTAAATCATTAAAACCATTAAAACAGAGAGAGAGAGAGAGAATAAGAGTAACCAAAAAAAAAAAAAAATAAGGCATAAAAAAACAGAAAAAAATCTTTTTGAATTTTTTTTTTGTTTATTTAATTAATTAATTAAGTAATTAAACGTTTTTTTTTTTTTTTTGTATGCATTTTTATTTATTTATTATTTTTGTTCTCTTTTTTTTTTGTTGTTTTTTTTTTTTTCGTCTATATTTGTTAATTTTTAAATCTATGTACAAATTTTCTGTTTATTTTAATTTTAATTTTTTGTTATTTTTATTTATAATTAATTAATTTAATTAATAAGAGATAATAAAAACAAAAAATTAAAAATTAAATTATTTTTTATATTGTAAAAAATTAATAAAACTTAAAGATTAAATTAAAAAAAAAAAAAATAATAATAATAATAAAGAAATTAATAAGAATAATAATAATTATATAAAAGAAATTACTTAATTAATTAATTAATTAATTTTTTATTAATTTTATTTTGTATTACAAATTTTAATTACAAAAAAATGGCTTAAAATTTCATTTCACTGTTGGTTGGTTTTATTAATTATTTTAATAAATTAAATTAAATTAAAAAAAAGAAGAAAAACGAGAAAAATATTGCTTTGATTTTTATAATTAATTAAAAGAAATGTCTGAATAAAACAAAATCATCTTCACTGGTGGTGTTTCTGTGTTTTTATTAATTACACGATTAATTCACCCTAAATGCAATGTAATTTGTATTTAAAAGGTTTGCGCGCTGTTGTAATTTCCGTGTAGATCAATTAAAAATTAATTAATTAATTAAAAAAAAAACAAAAACAGAAATCAAAGAAATTTTAATTTAAAAAAAAAAAAAACTAATTACTAATTAATAAAGACAGTTTAAATATAATATTTATTATTTATAAGTGACTTTCAATGCACGTTTAAGTAGTTTTATTAACGAAAAATTAATTAAATATCACGTAAGTAGTTGTAAATAAGTAATGAGATTACACTAATAAAAAAAAAAACGAAAAAAAAAAAATAAAACGTATCTTAATTAAGATACTTAAACTTATAATCCTACATAAATGTTAATAAAAATCACTGCAAATTCAAATATAAAAATGCAGCCGAAATACGTTCGACACTTATCGTAATACAAAGAGAGAGAAAAAAAAAAGCTTTACAACTTAATTATGAACCTCTTCATACTTAAATCCTAATTAAGTTAAATTTTATAATCAAAATGAGAAAAATATATATATATATATATAAAGAATTTTTTTGTTTTAGCACCATTTTAAGTTGATTAATTAATTAATTAATGAGTTTACTACTAGGGGCAAAGCTTTTATATTAATGAAAAGGGTATAAAATGATTAAATTATTTGTTGCTTCAACACAAGAAACGCGCCAAAAAAAATTAAAGGTTTAATTAAAAAAAAAGAAAGAAATAATTAAAATACTGGTCTTTGTAAAATAACAATAATAATTATAATTAAGGATACAAAATTAAAATTAAAAATAAAAATAATAATAAACTGTCATTAAAAATTAGTTAATTCATTTTATAATTACTATATACATGTTCTTGTTAATTAATTAATTAGTTAATAAATTGAAAACATTTTTATTTGTACAATATTACTTTAAATAAATGTAGTATTCACCTCATAACTAGGACACAGCTAAACATCCTAAATAAACTCATACCACGTAATACAAAAAAAAAAAATTTTTTTTTTCGCGCTTAAATTTTCATTCATAAATTTTCACAAAAAAAAAATAAATTAAATCCGATAAGATTAATTAACATGATAATTAAATTAATAAACATTTCTGTTGGTAATTAATAAAAAATAAAAATAATATTTACACAGAGTGAAAATGAAATAACAAAAAAAAAATTAATTAATTAATTAATAAAATAATGTGACTAATCTCTTCTCTGTTTTAATTAATAATTAATTAATTAATTAATTTTTCTTTTACTTATTACAGTCTATTGCATATATTTTTAATTTAATTTAATTTAATTGTTTTTTTTTTCTTTTAAATAATTAATTAATTTTATTTCTTTGAAACAATCCATCTCTTTCATCATTTATTTTTTAAATAATTAATTAATCAATAAATGAATTAATTAGTTAATTAATTTTTCTGTTTTATCATTTCTTTCTATAATTGAAATCTTAAAAAAAAAACTAATTTATTTTTCTTGTAAATTAATTAATTAATTAATTAAATTAATTACTTTTTTTTCTTTCCTTCATTTTATATGATTAAATTTTTAATCAATAATAATAATAATAATAATAATAATAATAATAATAATAATAATAATCAATAATAATTTCTTTTCTTTAATTATTTTATTTTATATTTTAATTTAAATTATTTTTATTTATATTTATATTATTATTAAAATTAATTATTTTATTCTTTATTAATTAATATTATTATTATTATTATTATTTATTAATTAATATTATTTATATTAAATTTATTCGTTTAATTTTATGAACAAGGCAATTTTTTTTTTTTTTTTTTTTTTATTAACTTTTATTTCTTTTCATTCTCTTTTAACATTTAAATTAATTCTTCTTCATCATCATCTATTACTCCTCATCATTATATAAAATCCTAATAACATCATGAATTGTTGTATTCACACTTTTATTTTATAATTTATTAACATTTCTTCTGCTGATGTTATTGTTGGTTGTCTATTTTTCCATTTGTACACAATTTTTTTTAAAACTTTTTTACTAATTGTTTCTTTCTTTTTAATTACTTTTGTTTATTTTGTTTTTACTTTACTTTACTCTTCTTTCAACACTTTTAATTATTTATTATACTTAATTATGGTTTAAACTTCACCAGAGGGATATTTTTGGAAGACAAACACTTGTCACAACACCATTCAGCATATACCTCTGCATGTATAAATTGATATGCTGCCTCCGTTAATCCACTACAACTTCTGTAAACATAAAAAATTTTAATTTTAATTATTTATGAGATAATGAGTTAAAAAAACAAAAAATTTACCTATGAAACCAAAAATTGCAACCGGATTCACACAACATTGCTTGATCATTGTCATGCACCTCTTTATGGCACACACCGCATGGGTATATTGGTGGCGCATTTGGATTTTGTGGATTAAATACCATGGGCTTGTCAGGTGGATATATTTTACCCGCACTTACAGGTAACGGTTTTGATAAGAACATACCCATGGAGTTGGGTCCATTATTGCCTTGCAGTGGGCCACTGCCACCGAGCGGACCCATTTGTCCCATATGATTTGGTGACATGCCCATTCCCATGTTCTGCATATTTGGATTCATGTGATTATTAATATTATTATTGTTATTATTCATATTGTTATTCATATTATTATTCATATTATTATTCATATTGTTATTCATATTGTTGTTCATATTGTTATTATTGTTGTTATTATTAGGACCACCCATGGGCCCCTGATTTGAATTCATTTGCAGATGTTGATGCTGGTGTTGATGATTCATAGGACTTGGAATCATTTGACCCATATTGTTCATATTGCTACCTACGTTTCCTCCATTACCACCACCTCCACTTCCTCCGCCACTACCTCCATTTCCTCCACCCATTGCATTCATACTATTTGACATTTGATTATTTGGGCCACCTATTGAGTTTCCCATCTGATGCGACATTACACCTGATGGCGTCATTGCACCATTAGGCACATTCATTCGTGGCCCTGGTATATGCGTTGGACCATTTCCTAACGGACTGTGCATAGGAGGACCCATTTGTCCATTGTTCATATGATTAGGACCTGAATTCATAGGACTGCCCATTGGAGCACCCATAGGTGATCCCATTGGTAGTGAATTCATTGGGCTACCAATAGGGCCTCCACTCATCGGACTACCCATAGGTCGATTATTATTGGGACCCATAGATGGATTCATTCCCATGTGTGAGTTTGGGCCCATCGGTGACATTCCCCCCATAGGACTCATACTTTGTCCCATATTACCCATAGGACTCATGCCACCCATACTTGCATTTTGCATGCCACCTCCCATCGGACTCATACCTCCTCTATTGCCCATATGAGGTGGCATTGGACCCATATTTGGTGATGGACCCATAGGGCTCATGCCACCCATTTGATTCATATTGTTCATTCCCATTGGGCTCATCCCCCGCATAGGTGGACCACCCATATGATGGTGCATATGATGATTCATTCCTGAATGCATTCCTATGTGCCCCATACCAGGTGAATTATGATTCATTGGTATACTTGATGGTGCATCATCAAAGGGGTTTGATGCAACTATTGTGTCACCATACCCCGTTAACGGGGGTGGCAGTAAGTCTTGTGGTATAGGATGAGGTTGCGAGTTTATTTGTGCTGCTGCTGAATTTGATGCTTTTCTTCTTTTCTTAGGATTACTAGGCGCTGACGTCGTCAGCTGTGGTGATTCTGATGGTGATTTAAAGTCAGCAGGACATAGTCCTGGACCAGGAAGCCTGTATTGGCTCATTCCTAGGTTATGTGTCATTATTTATTTATCTACAAACTTAGTAATTTCTATCTTCTTGTTTGCCTTGATCTTTGTAACAACATTGAGCTATATATTTGCTCTCGTTTTCGATGCCTTGTGGCCCTAAAAATATATAAAGCAAATCAATAAGGAATATAAATAAATAATATATTATTTTAGCAAATCAACCACCCGGGAGGTAATATAATTAATATATATATATATATGTATATGGAATATTGATGGAATATGAAGGAATAAACGAACGAAAGGACGACCTAACCTTTTTTGACAACTACTTTATATACAAATGTCATTAACAATTAAATTTCTGATTACTGCACAATAAAACATTTTCCATAAAAAATTATTCATTATTATTATCATTTATCTAATCACTTACCTGAACATTATTACACAAAAACAATATTGTTTTCCATTTATTTATTACTTTTTTTTTTTGCTTTTTTTTATTTTTACAATGGCAGAGGAGGCCGAGAATATAATGTGTCAAAATACACAACCAAAAATCTCACTTTTATAATATATAAACGTACATATTAAACATATAATTAGTATTGCAATATATAATTAATTATAAACATTTAACACAATTATTTATTCTACTTTATATATATATATATTTATATATATATTTATATTATTATTATTTTTTTTAATGTTATTATTTTTCTTCATTAAATTTTGTACACAACCAAACACACGCCACATTCATGATGGATGAAATTTAGAAAAAAAAAAAAAAAAAAAAAAAAACACACATACATTCGGTTAAATAACTTTTCGGACAGTTTTATGTTTTATTTAGTTTTCATATAAATATTTATTTTCTTACCCCCACCTATTTTCTACAATAAAAAGCGATTTTTAAAAGTATACTTTTATATAGTTAAAATTATTAAAAATAGATGTCACATCCTTAACGAGAATATATATAATTAAAATTTTTTTA
The DNA here is from genome assembly GCA_961205885.1 of Ptychoptera albimana. Lineage (NCBI taxonomy): Eukaryota > Metazoa > Arthropoda > Insecta > Diptera > Ptychopteridae > Ptychoptera > Ptychoptera albimana. The sequence continues at coordinate 2,384,646 of OY540803.1, forward strand.
TTTTATTTATGTTTTATCTCATTTTAATAAATATAAAACCTATTTTAAAAAACGAGGTAGAAGATGTACGCGGTTTTTCAATATATTATGCCCAAAAGGGCATTTATTTTTCTTTTTTTTTGTATACAGAAATAAACAAATCGTCAAAGACACAAACCGCATTTGTGTATAATAAATATGCAAAAAAAAAAAGAAGCCAAAAATATTTTTTTTTTGTCTAGAAGAATAAATAAAACGAAAAAAAAAAATATATAAATATATATATTCTTCCAAAAATAAATAATTAAAATTTCACATAAAATTAAATGTAAACGTTAAAGAAGAAAAGAACCTATTTTTAGAATATTTATCGTTTTATTTCTCTAATATTTTTACTATACATTCTACTCGAATCAAGATGAAAAAATAACAAACATTGGTTCGCCTCTTTAAAATAATAATTTTTTTTTGAATAGAAATAATATCATCAGTGGTGTACGCATTTAATTTACTGATTTTATTTATTAATTATTTAATTAATTGATTAAAAACATTAAAAATTATCCTCCGGTGAATATACCTAACACACAAACATTTTTTCATGTTTATCAAGGAAAACACAGCGATATAAACTCAGTACAAAATTCACTACAATTTAATAAATTCTTATCACAAAAATCATGATTATATTTTTGAATCTTTAATTAATTATTTATTAATAAAACAATGATAAATTATCGCTTTGATTCAGATTTTGATTAAAAATTGAATAAAAATGTAAACAACGCGTAAAATTATTTTTTATGTTGCTTTAACATATTTCTACTTGATTATAGATGACACTGTATGTGATGTCAAACAAAAATGCTAGGAATTTTAAATATTTTCTTTATAAATGCGTTTCATATTTAATTAAAAAATTATTCTTTTATTCTTTTAAAGTATAAGCTTTATTATTGTTTTATTTTAATAAATAGTTTATAAACTCAAGTTTTTTATTAATGTATTTTAAGTTTTTATTATTGTTTTATACATGTTTATATTTTATTTCATTAAATTTTATTATTAAATTAACATTATTTTTATGATGAATTAATCCAGAATTTTAATTGTTATTGTTTTTTGCATATGATGAATTTTTTTTTTGACAGATAATCTTTTCTATCTCACTCTAGTCGAAATTTTTTACTTTTTCATTATGTCAAAAATCCACTTAGTTTTTTTTTACCAAATTTTCACTTAAAGTAGAGAGAAAAATTTTTTTTTTGCAAAAATGTGCGTAAAATAAATGAAAATAAAAAGTTTTTTATTTGCTTCCTCATAATAAATTAATTAATTAGTAAATGTTAAACAAAAATAGTTAAATAAAAATTAAGGAAAAAGTTTTTTCTCTCTTTTTTCAACAAAAAATGTTCTCCATTAGATATCAGTATAAAAATTATCATTATTGTTGCTGTAATTTAAGTTCCCAAAGTAATTACTACAAAAATCTATTATTAGCCGATGGTAATAAGTTTAGTTTAGTGAATTTATCAAAATGTTTAATATCAACGACGGCTGTAAAATTGGAACCGCGCACAAGTTCTACGGTGAAACCGAGTAAAAATGTTATGCTGCCCGAGGGATTACCAGAGGTTGCTCTGAATATTAGTAAGAGTCCTCCGAAAAATGTTCGAGTTGTGATATGTGGTGGTGGTATTATGGGTGCTGGTGTCGCTTATCATTTGGCGATGCGTGGCTGGGGCCAGAACACGGTTATTATTGAAAAAGGTACAATTGGCACTGGAACACCATGGCATTCTAGTGGATTAATTGGATCTTTTAAATCAACATTTGCTCAGGTGCGACTTGCTCAATACTCAATACAACTAATTAAAGAATTAACCGAAAAAGGACTTAATACTGGGTGGAAGCAATGCGGTTCACTTAACGTAGCTAGAACAAGGGACCGAATGACAATGTTTCGAAGAATGAAATCCCAGAGCGTGTACGTTACTATAACCAAAGATTTTTTATATATCTAATAAAATGATTTTTATTTCTAGAGGATGGAATATTGAATGTGAATTAGTTACTCCGGATCAATGTAAAGAATTGTGTCCTATATTAGAAACATCCGATCTGCTAGGTGGTTTGTGGATACCTGGCGATGGCGTAGGAGATCCGCATTCAATTTGTCGTACACTAGTTAGGGAAGCCATAAGTATGGGTGTCACAGCCGTTGAAGATTGTTCCGTAAAACAAATTGTGCAACAGGATGGTAAGGTGCGTGCGGTTGAAACCACTTGTGGAACAATTGAATGCGTTTACTTTGTAAATTGTGCTGGTTTTTGGGCGCGTTGTGTTGGTCAATTATCTGAGCCCTACGTAAAAGTTCCGCTTCATCCGGTAGAGCATTATTTTTTACACACAAAACGAATCGAATCACTAGATCCAATGACACCTGTCGTACGTGATCTTGATGGTCAAATTTACTTCCGTGAAAACTATGGAAGAATTTTAGCTGGAGGCTTCGAATTAAAGGCTAAACCCGTGTACGAGGATGGCAATATGCCTTGTAAGATTCGATTTTTTATTTTAATTCTCTATTAGAAAAATAATTTGTTTTTTTATTTTTTGGTTGCAGCAACAAGTTTTGAACGTCAATTACCTGTTGATTGGGATCATTATCATGTTTTATTGGATCAGTTACTGCAGCGAGTACCATCATTGCAAAATGCTGTTTTAGAAAAACTTTGTAATATTGCTGAGGCATTTTCGCCGGATTGTAAATGGATATTAGGCGAAAGTCCTGAAATTCAAAATTATTTAGTTGCGGCTGGAATGAAAACGGTTGGAATATCAGCATCGGGTGGCGTTGGCAGAGCCATTGCAGATATCATTACTCAAGGTTAATAAATAAAAAAAAAAATTAAATTCGCCATAATCTTAATTCTCCATTTTTTTTAGGTTACTCAAAGTTAGACGTTTATGAATTGGATATCTCCAGATTTCTGGGTTTGCATAATAATCGAAAGTTCTTAAGAGATCGCGTTAAGGAAGTTCCAGGTTTGTAATTATTGAGTAAACCTAGAGAAAAGTCTTTAAATATTATTGAAAATCATTGGTTAGGAATGCATTATGCTTTGCCGTATCCATTTTACGAATTTAAAACTGGTCGTAATTTACGGATGTCGCCAATTTTCCCAGCATTAAAAGAAGCTGGAGCGATTTTCAGTCAAGTAATGGGCTATGAACGTCCAACCTGGTTTGACAAGACAATACAAACAAACGAAGATGACAGCATGTCAATACCTAGGAATCGTATTGCTGAAACAAATACATTTGGCAAACCGCACTGGTTCGATATTGTTTCAACTGAATACGATGCATGCCGTGAGAACATCGGATTATGTGATTACAGCTCATTTACGAAATTTGATTTCTGGGTAAGTTTTTGTAGAATTTCTGTGAACCGAACGAAATAAAATCGGAAATTGTGTTTTAGTCAAAAGGACGTGAAGTAGTTGACTTTTTACAAATGCTGTGCTCTAACGATGTTGATGTACCGGTTGGTTCTATTATTCATACCGGAATGCAGAATCAGCACGGTGGCTACGAGAATGACTGTTCGTTTGCACGTTTAGCTGAAAATCAGTAAGGAGATTTGCGTTCCCTTTTAGTAATAATTTTTTAAACATTTATTTTGAAGTTATATGATGATTGCGCCAACCATACAGCAAGCACGGAGCAAGGCTTGGATAACTAGGCATTTACCGCCTGGTGGCCGGGTAAGCGTTTCAGATGTAACATCTATGTATACAGCGATTTGTATAATGGGACCATTTACAAGACTATTGTTATCGGAATTAACCGATACTGATTTATCACCAAAAAATTTTCCATTCTTTACATTTAAAGAATTGGACGTTGGTTTAGCAAATGGTATTCGGGCTTTAAATTTAACTCACACTGGGGAACTCGGTTACGTACTTTATATTCCGAATGAATTTGCATTGCATGTATATTCTAGATTAATGGATTCAGGTCAAAAGTATGGAATTAAGCATTGTGGTAAGAGATACAGAAAGTTCTTCTTTTTTTCCTGTCTCTAATTTAACCCTAAATTCTTTTTCAGGTTATTATGCGATGAGAACGTTACGTGTGGAAAAGTTTTTTGCCTTTTGGGGACAAGATTTAGATACATTTACGACACCATTGGAATGTGGAAGAAGTTGGCGTGTTAAATTTGATGTACTTAGTTGATTTCCTCCCTGTTATTAATCAACGAAATTAATGATTAATTTTCTTTGATTAATTCACCAGAAACCATACAAATTTATTGGACGTGACGCATTGCTGAAGCAACGCGATGACGGTGTACGCAGAATGTATGTACAATTATTATTGAATGACCATGATCCTGATGTTGATTTATGGAGTTGGGGTGGCGAACCAATATTCCGTAATAATGAATATTGTGGACAGACGACAACCACCAGTTATGGTTTTACATTTAAAAAGCAAGTTTGCTTAGGTTTTGTTAAGAATTTTGATAAAAATATGAAATCGCACAATGTAACGGCTGATTACGTGTTAAGTGGAGATTATGAAGTGGAAATTGCTGGTATTCGGTAAGAACTATTATGAATTTTCGTTTTTTAATTTTATGATTAAAAAATTTAATTTTATAAAACTAGTTACCCAGCTAAAGTCAATTTGCATTCACCGAATCTTCCAACTAAATATCCGGATCAGGAGAGAGAAGCATATAAAGCAACCAGAGATAAAAATGATGATACAAATAATGTCCAGTATGGAAAGCAATAATATTCATTAGTTCAATCAATTGTTTGTTTATTTTTTTCTTTTCTTTTGCATTTAAAAAGAAACTTTTATTATTATATATAACGTCCATATAATTATTATGTAAATATCATAAATTATAATTAAATTAATTACTCAAAATAAACTTTGTAAATAATTATGAATTGTGACTTGTTTTGTACTGACTAAACATTTATTTTTAGTCAGGTGTTAATAAAAAAACTGTTTTATCGACATTTTTGACTTTGTGTTTACATGAGATCTGTCATTTATTGAAGAAAAATTAATTTTTCCTTTCACCTAATTTAATTCAGTTTTAGAAATTATTTCTTAATTATACAATAATATGTGGACATAATTAAAGTACGTATAAATATAAAAATAATTATGCATAACCTGTAAAATATTTTTTTTTAATTTTGAATACAGATTTTGAAGAATGCCACAAACATACAAACTTGATTATGGTTATGGTGACAAGGGTTTATTGCCTTATGAATTATTACAAGTAGATATACAAGAAGATACAGCACGAATAAGTAATTTTTGTGAAGTCATGAACTTTCATAGATTACCACTTGGTTTTCCGCCTCTATCGCAAGGTTTCGCAGCCACTTCCTCACTTTACACAAATTTAAATCCAAATATTTATACATCAAGCCAACCACTGGCTTATTCGGATACTGCAAAATCAAGTAAAGATTCGGAAAAATCAAAATCTACATCTACCGATTCAGAACCACAGGATGTAAAAGCATGTAAGCTGAAAAAACGATGCACACAACAAAAACTAAGACGCCTTAACGAATCAGTAGAAGAGAAATTAACGCGTCGTCAAAAGAATGCTGAACGTAATCGTCTACGTCGAGCAAACACAGATGATCATCGTGTAACAATAGAAAAATCAAAAAACCGTTTGCGACAACGAATTAAGCGAGAAATAGCTAGAATGTTAAAAACTAAAGAGAAACGGGAGGACTTTCTAAAGGAAACATTTCAGGAAGTGTCCAATGTATTCTCTCAAGAGGATTATAATATATTACAACAACAAGTAGCTGACACAATTTATATACTAGGCATAACGTAAAAATAATTTTAAAATTACGCGTAATTTAAATCATTAAATAATTATTTTATGTTTAATAATAAACAATTATTAAAATTAGATAATCAAAATTCGTATATATGTTTCACTGATATTAGCCATCTGCCGGATTTTAACACTAGCTAAATTGACATTTGTACAAAAGAAAAATAAAGTGAAAAAACTTGCAAGGTTTCTGTTTACTAATAAAATAATACAAAACAACAAAAAATTGTTTTTATTTACCTAAATTAATAAATAAAATCGTATTTAATAAGAAGCAATATTTGTAATAATGTTTTAAAATTGTTGATAATCATATAGAGTAATAAAATTATATAAATTATGAAGTGTTTATGTATCATTTGTCATCAGTCACTTAAGCCACACAAGACAACATTGTCTTAATTATTTAATTAAATTTTTTTGTTTAATTTACATAAAAAAAATTATGTATACTAATTAATTGTTGGTAAAAAAATTTGCGATGATTAAGTTCTTGTCTAGCATTTTAATGAAACAAAAAATTGTTTTATGTTTTGTAGAGTGAGATTAATTCATAATGAATAATTACGATTGGGGACTTGGATTGTTTGGTCCAAATATACCGTACCACCATCCGTACTTTTCTGGCATTAAAGAGGAAAGTGCCAGAAATGCTGAAGATGCCAGAAAATATTTACCAGGTCCCAGTATGGTGAATCATACAATTTTTCAAGCAGCATTCAGTAACACTGGAAACAGTTCCGATAATCATGTAACGTACGGTAGTAATAGTGGTAATAGTTCTGATTCTGCACCAAGTACATCGCCAAGTACCACTACAACACAACCAGGCACATCAAAATCCACAGAATCGACAAGACGTAGAAATTATTCTAATGAAAGTCCTGAAGCTCGTTCTAGGAGGTTAGCGAAAAATGCACAAAGAATGCGTGAGAAACGGGCAAGTGAAACTTTTGATGAATATAAATCGCGTTTAGCTAAAAACGCTGAAGCGAACCGAATAAAACGACAAAATGAAAACGAATCGCCAGAAAAAAGGGATCTTAGACGTCAAAAAAATCGTGATCGTAATCGATTAAAACGGGCTAGTGGTTCCACAACAGCACACAGTAAACCTTCTACCTATCATGTGCAACAAAAGATAAAGCGACAAAATGAATCACCTGAAGAAACGGCAGCACGACGCCAAAAAAACGCGGAGCGTAATCGCCGGAGGCGTGCCAACATCAACGATTCTCGTGTCATATTAGAAAAGTCTAAAAATCGATTAAGACAAAGGATTAAACGTGAAATTGCCCGAATGATGCGTACTAGAGAGAAACGTGAGGATTTTCTTAAAGAAACGTTTCAGGAGATTGCTAATGTATTTTCCGAAAAGGATTATCACAGTCTTTATCAGCAGGTCATTGATACGATGTACTTAATCGGAGTTACATAAATAATCGATTGCATGCAAAGTAGAATTATAATTATAAGTAAAATACTATCTATATTCTTATTGCATTATTTATTTTTATTTTGTACACAAACAAATTATTTGTTTTGTTTTGATTTGATATTTTTTTTTTTGGTCTATTAAAAAATTACATTTTTTTTCTATTTTATTTTACTTTGATTTATGTAATCAAATTTTGTGTTTACATTTTTTTAATGCGTAAATATATATATATATTAAGAAACAACACAACTGCCTCTTTCGGATATAAAATAAAGTTTTTTTTTTTTGACATTTAAAGTAAAAAAAAAAAAAATAATAAGAATTTTCCTCATTCCTCACAATTTTACTTCATTGTATAAAAATTAATAATAATAATTATTTAATTTTTATTCTTTACAATTATTGTGTTTAATTATAAGATAAATAGTGTTTGTTAATATGAAAAAATAAAAAAGGAATAATACGAAATGCATTGTTGTTGAAAACAATTGTATTGAATAAAAGAGCACAATAATGACAGCTATATTGTTAGGCGCATTTAAATGTGAATTAATTTATTGTTTTATCAATTTCAATGCAAAACAATAATAATAATAATAATTAAAAAAACAATTTAAGTGGTTTTAGAGATTATAATAAAAATGTAAATAGAGGAATTAATTATGTTTTTATTGTTAATGATCAAAGGATATTAAATAAAAGATGGCATACCATCCCTATCCGTATTTTTCTGGGATTAAAGAAGAAGATAGTGCCATTAGATATGAAGAAGCTAGACGCTTTTTATCACCACCAACAATGGTAAATCATTCATTGTTCCAAGCTGCCTTTACGACGAGCAATAGTAATAATGGGAATAGTTCTGATTCGTCACCAAGTAGCACGACTCCAATAACAAGTACACAAACAACAAAAGCACGTCGTAGAAATTATGCAAATGAGAGTCCAGAAGCACGTGCCAGACGTTTAGCAAAAAATGCCCAACGTATGCGTGAGAAACGTGCAAATGAATCATTTGATGAATATAAATTAAGATTAGCTAAAAATGCGGAGGCGAATCGTCGTAAGCGACAAAATGAAAATGAATCCCCTGAGAAGCGTGCGGTACGTCGTCAAAAGAATGCTGAACGTAATCGACGAAGACGTGCAAATCTAGATGATTTTCGTGTTAAATTAGAAAAATCAAAGAATCGGTTAAGGCAACGGATTAAACGTGAAATTGCGAGAATGATGCGTACCAGAGAGAAACGTGATGACTTCCTTAAAGAAACATTTCAAGAGATTGCTAATGTATTTTCCGAAAAGGATTACAATGCGTTCCATCAACAAATTGTCGAGACAATTTATCTAATTGGAATCACATAATATTACAAATAGTCGTACTTTAACAATTAGTTTTTTAATTTATATCCTAAGTTAGTTAATAATTAAAAAAAAAAAAAAAAACAACAATTTTTTAATATTATTTACGTTTGATCTATTAGAATTTAATTTACTAAATAGTCCATTTTTAATATAATTTATTATGATTAGATATTAGTTGTTAAGGAATAATGTATAAACAAAAACTATGATATATGTATAATAATACTAATAATAATAATTTTATAATAAAATAAAATATAAATTTATATAATAATTATATGATTAAAATTGAATAATTAAAAAATGATTATTGGCTATCTAGTCAGCCAGCCATATCGGCTGCAAAAAGAAGAAAAGTCAATTGCATTATTATGCCATCTATGAGATAATATACGAACGGTGTCCCCTTTTCTTTCTCTCCTTGTTTGTATTATTTTTGTGACATTGTTAATATTTCGAATGTCGTAAAGTTTTTTGAAAGAAAACACATTTTTTGGGTTGAATTACATATCTTGTAAACATAATTAATAGTTTATTTATTAAAAAAGAAAAAGGTGATTAGAAAAGAAAAGTTTTATGTTGATTGTTTTTATTTATTTATTTTATTCTACTCGCATAAAATTCACTTAGTTTTTATGAGTAAATATAACCTCTCATGTCAAGGAGCAGCAAGGTGTTTATTCGTATTTGATTCTTTCTTTTTTTTTTGGTTGTAAAAAGGTGTAAATATTTATTGTAAATAAGAAAATGTGATTGTTAATGTTTGGTTTTAATATAACAATGTTTCATTGGTTGAGAGCGATTAAAAGAAAGTACGAAAAAAATGTAAATAGATTTTAAAATGCGATCCTTATCGCAGATTTAGCATTTGTTATGAAAATGGCTTATCAGAATTGCTTTAGTGGAATAAAAGAAGAAACGTCGGAATATAATACGGAGGAACAACCGAATCAATTGGATTTAACGCCAATTCATAGCACAATTAATCATACAATATTTCATCAAAGTTATTCGGAAAGTCAGTCACCGACGTCCTCAACAAAGACAAGAAGAAGAAATTATTCTAACGAAAGTCTGGACGCTAGGTCTAGAAGGCTGGCGAAAAACGCTGAAAGAATGCGCGAAAAGCGTTCCAATGAATCATTTGATGATTATAAAGTTAGATTGGCAAAGAATGCGGAAGCAAATCGTAGAAAAAGACAAAATGAGAATGAAATAGAACGTGCAATGCGTCAAGTAAAGGACGCAGCAAGACAAAGGTTGCGCCGGGCTATGGAAACGCCAGATCAACGGTCTATTCGTTTAGCTAAATTAGCGGAACGAATGCGGTTAGTGCGTGCTAATGAATCGCCAGAGCAACGTTCTGATCGATTAGTAAAAAGTGCGGCCAGGGCTCGGGAAAGATTAATGTCAGAAAGCAATGATGAGCGCAGAGAAAGACTTAGGAAGCGTGCAGAGTATGCTAGACGCATGCGAGCGCTTAACAGTTCAGCAACATCGGACACGTCAAGTATTAAATCCCATGAAAATAAACGAAAATTATCACCCAGTAAAGTAAACGGAAGTACGAATAAAAATTTAAATTATTCAAATTCTCATCTTACTAGTCATAACCTTAATGCACAAGTATCCAGTTCCAATAACAATAATAATCAGGAGGAAACGAAATATAATGCAATAGGAAAGTATAATTCCCAGCACCTTCCACCGCTAACAACTTTTCAACCCTCACATCCAAATGGGCAGCACGAAGTTCCACATAATCCGTATATACCTGGCAGGCCAGATATAAACGAGAAACATGAATATCCACAGCAACAGCAAGTTGCTGATATGAGAACACAATTTTCGGCATTTCATCAAAATTCATTCTTTCGTCCAAACAATTTTCTAAACATCCCCAATTATACCAATCCAATGCGTTTGCCGCCGTCAGACAATTTATTATACAATAATTTTAGTGCTCCCGTACAATCACAAGTGCAGAATCATATACCTCATTTCATGCCTTCGCTGCCACTACCGCCGCATCCTTATCAAACGGCTGCCACATCAATGTTGTCGCACCACATTCCGCTGCCATCGAACTCAGACCATTTACAGCATCAACATCCAACGGATCATTATCATCCATTGCATCCGTTTCATCAGTCAAATCATCAGCATGGTGCATTGATAAACGATGTGGAGGCACATGGAGGATTTAATAGGCAAATGGGAATTAATAATGGCGATGAAAATAAGCCTGGGGACAGACATTCCGATTTGAATAAAATGGGACGAAATCGATTACGCAAAACAATGTCCTCTGATGACGAGTGTAGTCCGAGTACTAGTCCTGAGTTGAAAATAGACGTTGATCGTCATAAGAAAATGAATGAGCTCCTCGAAGAACAAATAAATATAATGCTGGCATCACCGAAACGAACGCGGGGACGTCCCAGTAAAGGACGAGAAACGCCCAGCGAACGTGAGGAACGATTACGAAAAATGGCCGAGAGTCGTCGCCTGAAAAGACAAAATGAGACACCCGCTGAACGTCAAATCCGATTACAAATGTTAACGAAACGAGCGAGGGAACGACGTGAATTAATAAGAAATTCTGAAACGGAGGACGAACGAAAAGAACGATTAGCCAAACAGGCAGAATATGCACGAAGGCGTCGCATGAAAGAACAAACACCAGAGGCTAAAGGGAAAGCAGAACAACGAGCTAGGGAATTGTATGCAAAATTACACGGAACTGGTAATCACAGCCGACCACAATCTCCAGTGCACGGTGACGAGCATGATGGTGATATTGAGGATGAGGAACCGGTTAAAATACGAATACCGCACCCCTATAAGCAATTGACCGGCCTAATAATGAAATCAATGCACAGCGAAGCGTATTGCGATGACAATAGTGACGTCCTTAAGATGCTAGAGCCAATTATCGAAATGAAAACTGTTTAAAGTTCGTCTTTGCGTCCCTAACAAATGGTGTGTTTGTGTGTGTACTGGTTACGCGGATGATTAAATTTTTTTTTGTTTTTTTTTTTTTTCAAATTTCTTTTCATTTTTAATTAAAAATTTTTTTTTTATTTTTATAATTTATTTTTCATGTTTTTTTGTGTGAATTGTAAAGTGAAATTAAATTAATAAAATTAGAGACAGAGGAAAAATAAAATAAAATTAAATAAAAGAGAATTTGGAGGAATATTTCCGCAATGGTAATTACAGTTGGTTTTGTGGTTTTAATACCGATTTTTTTTTCTGTGTTCATTACTGATTTTGTTTCTTTTAGATGGTGGAAATAAATACAAATCAGGTATTTGATACGGAATATTATGCTGATTCGGTTGAATGGTGTCCGATAAGTGATTACGAGGAATATCTAGTCTGCGGCACATATCAATTAAACGAGAATGAAACACAGAAAAAAATCAAACGTAAAGGGCGAATCTATTTGTTTAAATACGATTTTGCGTTGGACGCTTTAAATAAATTATTTGTTATGGAGACGGTTGGTGTGTTGGATCAAAAATGGTATAATGCGCCTTCTGAGGTGCCACTGTTGGGTGTTTCAAATGCGGCCGGTGATATTGTTGTAAATAAATTAGCCGATGATAAATTAATTGAAATAGATAAGATCAGCTTATCAAGCGATTGTACTGTTGACCAGGAATTAATTGCTTTATCGCTGGATTGGTGTTTGAATGAGAGAAAAATATTGTCCAGTGACTCTTTGGGAAATATCAGTTTGATACAAATGAATCAGGCCGGCATGACAAAATTATCACAGTGGAAAGCACACGATTACGAGGCATGGACATGTCTTTTTGATCTGACTAATCCAAACATTGTTTATACAGGTTAGGTATTTGGAGGTTATTTTTGGTTCCATCAAATTAATTAATTGTATTTTGGTTATCTAAATTCCAGGCGGTGATGATACATTTTTAAACGTATACGATACACGTACAGATTGTAATGAGAAAACGCTAAAGAATAAATGGCACCAGGGTGGTGTCACCTCACTACTCAACTACGATACTACGAATACAAATAATTATTTAATTACCGGTAGCTATGATGATCGCATACGTTTATTTGATAAACGCAATTTAAATATAGAAATCAGCAATAAAAATCTAAACGGTGGTATATGGCGTATTAAGAGTAAACCACCATATGATAATCATAATAATTTATTATTAACAGCATGTATGTATGATAATTTTAATATAATTAAATTAAATAATAATACTAAGAATAATAATAATAATAATCAGACGTGTGAAAAACAATTTGAATTAATTTGTTATTATGATAAGCATAGTAGTATATGTTATGGAAGTGATTGGTGTTATAAAATTTATAATAAATTACAATATTTTGCTGTATGTTCATTTTATGATCATAAATTATCGATATGCAGTATTCCTGATTGATTAATTAAACTTTTTTTTGTGTTTAGAAAAACTCGTTTATATTTTACACAAAAAAAAAAAATAATAATAATAATAAATACAAATGTACCTATTTTCTATTGAAAAAGAAAATTAATATAAAAGTTTTTAATAATAAAATAGAAAAAAATTTAATTAAATTAATAAAAAAATTTATTATTTATTCACCTTATCTACTTACCTTTTCATCTCCTTTATTCGTACTATGACGAAATTAAATGTTTCACAATCGTGTGTATTTTTATTCTAATCTTTAAAACCATCATCAACAAATACCTACAATCCAATCCCAAAAATTGACAGGTTAGTTCCAGTTAAATTTATTCACAGGAAGACTTTGTCAAACAAAACCCTAAACATGTCAATTTCAATAGAAAACACAAAAACCACTCAACAGTAAATTGAAAAACATTTAAATGGTAAACCTTATAACAGCAAATAAAAACAAACATTTTATTTTTGTATTCGAAATTAATTTTTTTTATCTGTTTCTTTAATTTAATATAATAATAAATGATAATTATTAATTAAATTAGAATTTTTTTTAATTACAAACTAATATTTTATTTTATTTTCTTTATTATTATTATTTTTAATCTTTTCTTCTTTTTCAATATATAATAATAATTGTTGATTAAATATTTTTCGCATTTAAAATTTAATTATTTTATTTTACTCTCTCCGTCTCTTAATTATGTAATTTAATTATTTTCTTAATTCTCAATTTATTTGTATTTAAAATGTATAAAATAATATTGTTTGTATTTATATTTTGTAATAAATATATATTAATTATTATTGTGTATTAATAATAATTATTATTATTATATAATTTTGTGTGTAATCATTACGGCAGTCTACTTTAGTTTTTCTTTTCGTCTTTTAATCAATTAATTATTTTTCAAATACAAAAAAAAAACGTAAAAATTAATGATACATAATTATGAATGAATGAATAATAATAATAATAATAATAATAAACCAATATTACTGTCAATTATTATTTCTATTATAAGCAGAATAACAGAATAATAATATAGAAAAAAAATAATAATAATAATAAAATAAAATAAAATAATAATCGTTTGACAATATTAATTAATTAATTAATAATAAATTATCATAATTAGAAATACAAAATAATGAATGGAAATTATAATTATAATAATAATAATAGAAAAGAAAAAAACTAACAATTATAAGAAATAATCAATTTGTGGTTGTTTGCATGGAATACCTCTACTCTCTTGTGGTGCCGCTTCAAATATAATAAAATCTCTATGTAAATGGTCATTTAATTCAAGTATAGCTGCTACATTGCCACAACTAGAAATAAAATAAAATTTAATTAATTTATTTAAAACAATAAAGAAAAAAAACAGAAATCTACCGATAACAATAATTTGGGGCCGACCAAACTGTTAAGACAGTCTCAGAAAAATGCCATTTATAACCCTCCATCACCAATTGATGTGCTCGACAAATCATATCTATATCATTAGCGGTATTAAACTGTGAAACAACATCGGATCCAAATAAGTAACCGGCACCTCTAGGTGATACACCCCAACCTTGTGTATCTTTAAAAAAAAAAAAATGTTTCAATTCCCAAAAAAATAAAACTAAAATTTTCCTACCTTCAGGATCACTCCATAATAAATCGCACATAGGACCATCATGTGGCACCTCCTGCTTTCTATCAATTGACCTAATTTGATCTAAATACTGTATCGAAGGACTTAAACCGCCATGCACGCAAAATATTCTACCATCAATTATAGCTGATAAACTAAGGTAATCAAATATTTCTGTACAATAACGCCATACAGTAACCGAACCATATTTTCTTAAGCATTCATCATAGAAACCATACACCTGTGTTATTTGTCGTGATTCATGATTACCACGAATTAATGTTATTCGATCCGGATAACGTACTTTCAATGCTAATAATAATAAAAATGTTTCAACACTGTAATATCCTCGATCAACAAAATCACCCATAAATAGATAATTCGTTTCTGGTACATCACCACCAACTTTAAATAATTCTTTTAAATCATAAAATTGGCCATGAATATCACCGCACACCTGCATTAAAAAAGAAACTTTTATTTGTTATAACAATTATCCAATTTTATTTTATTTTTATTTTTATTATTAATGTAACACGTACCGTAACTGGAGAATCAACTCTTTGTACATTGCCTTCCTCAACTAAAATTTCTCGAGCTTTTGCACATAACGCTTTTACTTCATTTTCTTTAATTATTTCACAACGTTTTAATTGTTCAATTTGACGATCCAAATCACTATAATCTGTCATTTTATCCTTTGATTTATTTATCTATTCGGCAATAGTTTTGTTTTTTTTTTTTTCTTGTCTTTTCTTTCAACTAAATTTATGTAAATAGATAAAAATTAAAAAAACAACAGAAAGAAAACAATTATTAATAACCATTAACCAAACATTTATTAAGTAAAGGAAAACAGTAAGAAACTAATCATAAAAAAAAAAAGAATAAGAAAACGAAAAAAAAAACTTATAAAACGGACAGAAACAAAGAATTTTTATTACATTTTGTTTTTTTTTTTTTATACAATATTATTGACAGAATATTTTTATTTACATAACATTATATATTTACCTTTATTTCTAGTCAAACTTTATTAATTAATTATTTTCTATTTTAATTTAAAAAAAAAAAAAAAAATATGTTTATAATAAAAATAATAATAAATTGATGCTTGATGTATTTAACTAAAAAACTATAATAATGACCGCCATATTGACGAATTTATTTTTTTTATTATATTTAAAAAAAAAAAGATTTCATGTCAAACCTTTATCCTACTTTAGCTAATAGGTAATATAAAGCGATAGAGTAGTACAGAATATAGATTTTATAGCGCTTTGTATTGCCGCTAAAATTTATAATTATTGTTTTTAAAACAAAATGAAGTTACTATAATATAGGCAGTTTCATATTAAACCATTTTTTCGGTTTACATATAAAAAGTCTACACACATTTGAAAATACATATAACAAAAAAAAAAAAAACTTCCGGCGATTCAACACGTTAGAAAAAAAAATTATTATTTTTCATTTACCAAAACTTTTATAAATTATTTAATTAAAATGAATAATCAAAATTCAACAATAACCAAAACACAATATTTTTATGAGAAATCTTATGATCCAACGAATCCAGGTAATAATAATAAAAAAATAAATTAATTTATTCTTCGCTTTTTAATATGAATTTTTATTTCGAAATCAAAAAGTTCCGGTTGTTATCGATAATGAATTTTATATAATGCTTCAGAAGGATGTTAGGAATATAATTGATACCAGATTCACATGTTTAACTAAATGCCAACCGAATATAATTACACAGTTTGGACAACATAATGCGCCCCCAGGTTGCATAAGGTTTTAACTTCTATACAATTTTTTTTTTTTCGTGTAATAAAATTCAATTTTCAGACAAGTAGATTTCAGAGAACCTCAATATTATCAACAACAAACTCCTATGCCAGCTGCTCAACAGAGAAATGTTTTTATTTTCTCTTATTCTAATTCTTCCTTTTTTTGTTATTAACAAAAAGTTTATTTTTAGGTTACATTACTGAATTACAGCAAAACAACTTCAACATCTGATCTACCTTATCAAAGTAAAGAGAAAAAGGAACCAGGAAAATGTCTCTGTTGTGAAAATAAATGTTATAAACAAATATCGAACAAATGCATTAACACCGTTGAATCATTAGAAGAATCGGAAATTTCCAATGAAAAACCCGCATCATGTAAACAAAGTGCACACGTTCTAATTGAGAATCTAAAAAAAGAAATCGAAGAACCCCTATGTTAACATTCAAATATTTTTTTGTAGAAATTAAATTAAGTTTAAAAAATTAAATTAAATTAAAAAAAAATTGAAAAACAAAAAAAATGTCAAATTCCTGTGATATCTTATCATCTAAAAATAATTCAGATAATAATAATAATAATAATAATTTAAAATTTAGTACGTTTATGTCATTTAATGAGCTAGATAATTATATAAAAATTTTTGCAAATGAACTAGAAATGCTCGAATACAATTTTCTAAATCAATCAAGTTATGTAAATGGTGTTGATTACTGTATCTTACACAATGAAAATAATTTAATTAATTTATTAAACTCTCATGAGAATACAAAGAATTATGTAACAATACTAGAGTATTCCGTTTGTTATCTGTATGATGAATTAGTTAGTTTAGAGGAAATTGTTAGTCGTTTAGAAGCGAATGGTGCTGTATTTTCTGGTGAAAGAAGTTGTTATCGAGAACGTTGTTCCATGTACATAAATCTTTAAATAATTTATTAAATTATAAACCAATTAAATGTTGTATGTATTTTCCAGGTATGACTTACTTCTAAACAATGAAAAACGTGTTAATAAAGCAAATGATGACATTAGAGAGATCCAAAGAAATATTTTTCTTTATAAAAAATATTTTAATGAGGTTTGTGAATTTATTTTTAATTAAAAAAAAAAGAAGCATTTAAAATGTTTTAACATTTAATCCACAGGAATATCCAATAATATCAATAATCTCAAAACATTTAGATTTATTAATAAATTTAGAAAGCCAGTTAAATGTTGCACAAAATCGTTTACTAGAAAATGAAAAAAATATTCTGAAAATTTATTATAAAAATAATTTGAATACAGAATTAAACACGCCAAAAACACTAAAGTAAGCAAAACAAAAATTATTTTAATTATAATTATTTATTAATAATCTTTTTTAGCAGTCATATATATATATATATTTATTTATATTCATTTTAACAATTTTTCATTTTTTTTAATTATTTATTTATTTAAATTAGTTTTATTATATTTATTTATATTATAATAGTTAAAAGGGAGGACAAAATATTTATTTTTTTTTAATATTATAGTTTATACCGAATGGTGTTTTTATTTAAATTAATTAATTTAATTGTCGTATTCCTATTTATATAATTCTAAAACGTTATGAATGTTATGAGATTCAAAAAAAAAAATAATTTGTAAGGTTTTAATTATTTTTTATGGTTTAAAACCAGACTATAATTGCAAATTATAATAAAAAAAAAAATTAATTTAAAAATTAAGCTTGGAATACGACACTTTGAACTCACGTCTAGATTTTGTTTTTTTCTTATTAATTTTTTAATTATTAACCGAAAACTAATAAAGGAAAACTAAAACACAACCATATTAGTGACATATAATAATAATTTTTTAATGTAAAATATTTTTCTATTTCAAAAACAAAATTTCTGTTTTGTTAAATGACGCGTTTTTAATGTCACGACACATTTCTTCATCCTACAGTTGAGTCATTTTCAAATTTTTTATAGAAAGAAAAAAAATAAAAAAAAAAGAATTCAAATCCCATTTACACTTTAATTATTTTATTTTTTTTCTCTTTTATTATAAAAATATAAAAATTAAGTTTTTTTTTGTTTTTGTTTATTAATTAATAGTTTTATTTGTTTACAACTTTTTAACGGTTTGTTTTTTTTTTTTTTTAATAGGTAAATAATTAAATAAAATAATAAATTAGAATAATAAAGAAACATTTTTTTTTTGTACAAGGAAACGTGGTGTGTGTAGAGAAAAGAAGTAGAGAAAAAAAAACAAATGATAAAACACGTGTATTCGATTAATGTGCTAAAAACAAGGAAATTTCTCACGGGATAATAAATTTCGTAAACAAAGCAACGCATTCTTATTGGTTAATAATTATTTTTTCAAAACAAAAAATTCTATTTGATTTGACTTTTCTCTTTGTTTTTTTACATTCAAAATGGAAGTTTTTTTTTTCATATACATACAAAACGCATTTTAATTTATTTATTTATTATTATTAATATTATTATTATTTTACTCACAAATTTGTTAATTAAATTAAAATTAAAGATTAATTATAAATTATAAATATGTATAAATGGACGAAATAAACAAAAAACGAAAGAAAGAAGGATAGAAAAAAATAAAAGTATATAAACGCGTGTACGTAATAAAATAATTTTTTTTTGTTTTTCTCGTTCTCATTCTTGTTTTTAAAGATTAGATTTAGTTAATTAGATTATATAATTAATTAATTAAATTAGATTAGATATTTAATTGTTTTCTTTTCTTTACTTTATTTTTTTTTTTTAAACACTTTATTATTCTCTCTATCTCTCACTGCTTTCTTGCATTTTTATTAAATATAAATTTACAAATATGAATATCATATAAAATATTTTTAATTATTTATTTATTTTTTTTTTTCGTTAAATGATTAATTAATTTATTGTTATATAATTATAATATATTAATTTTTGTGTTTATTATTATTATTATTATTATTATTATTCCATCACTATCCACACAATTTATTTAATTAATTAATAATATGTTAATTTCTTTTAATTAAATTATAAATTAATAATAATTAATGGATTGTCCATTTCTTTTTTAATATTTATTATTATTAATTAATTAATTAATTTTTGATTTTTCTTTTCTTTTTTTTTTAATCTTTTATTCAGATAACAGCAAAACTAAAGACTATCATCAACAAAATAAAGGGAAAATGTTTGGTGCGACCGACTGAATAAAAACCGATAAATGTCACACAAAAGGTTTGTCTCCTTTTCACCATACACTTCCTTATTTAATTTTATTATTTTTTTTTTTTTAAATCTAAATTAAACTGACCAGCAGCAAATAGCAAAAACAAAAAAAAACTTATTAATTGGTTTTGCTAATTGCTTTCGTGTTTTTTTTTCTTCTTAAATTTTTATTTTAATTTCAACATTTGCTTTGTTTTCTAACCGCCAATTAAACTGTGTTGTGCTTGATTGATTGATTGATTTAATTTTTTTTTTTTTTTGTATTATTGTTTGATTTTTTAATAAGGTACTTTTTGTGAGCTTGGATAACAAGAATTATCTATTTTAATTATTATCTTTATAAAATTATTCAACGTTATTTAAAAAAAAAAAAATTAATATTATGGTGAAAACTTTTCTTGTTAAAAAAGAAAAAAAAAACATTTGTTAAGCTTTATTACATTTATAGTGTTTTTTTTTTCTTTTCTTTAATTTTGACAACAATACGAAATTTTAATTTTAACTTTTAATCGAAAACAATATTAATTATTAATTAATTTTTTATTGCTTTTGTGATTTTTTTTTTTATTTATTTATTTTAATTTGCTGCCTTATAAGAAAAAAAAAATAAAAAACAGCCACACAATGACGTATTTATTATTTAAATTCTAAACTAAGTAAAAATTAACATTTGCTTGGTTTTTTTTTTTTTTTTGTTCTCTGAATTTATTAATTAATCATAATAATTTCATTTTAATAATTAATCTCCTTATAATTAATATTAATTTCAAAAATATTAATTAATTAATAAACATTTAAACGTTTTTTCTTATCTTTTTTTCTTTTTCGTTTTTACTCTTCTTAAAAACTAAACTTTTTACAATTGTTTTTGTGTAATTTTCATCTTTATTCATTCTTAATTAATTAATATAATTTTTATTTTATTTATTATATTTTATATAATAATTAATTACAATTTTATAAAAACAGTTAATCAAATTAAAAAAAAAAATAATAAAAAACGAAATTAAATTAAAATCATCAACGTTTAACGTGCGCCACTGCACGCCTACAACTCACTTTATTTACTTTACTTTACATTCCTTTTTCCCTTTACTCTTATTTATTGTTCTTACTTGATGCTTCAAAATTAATAATTACTCAAAATTCAATTAAAAATAAAATTAAGTAAAAAACAAAACGAAATGAAAAACACTGGAGGAGAAACACAACAAGCACAACACAATTTTACACCAACGAAAATAAACTTTTCTTCAATCCGACTATATTCAGCAGATGTCTTCCTTTATTCACGTTGTATTATTTTTTAATATTAATAATTTTGCTTTTAAATCATGAAACGTTGGACGACGCATCGCATTTAAATCCCATGCCTGTAACATCATATTATATATTTCTGTTGGACAACCATCTGGTGCTTCCATTTTATAACCTACTTCTACATGTTTAACAACATCTGCTAGTGGCTGCGTAAAAAAGGAAATGTTAATTACATAAGTTATTTGGTTATATAAGAAGGGCCAAGTAATAATATTTACAATTCTGGGATAAGGTACACGTCCAAATGAATAAATTTCCCATAGTAAAATACCAAAGCTCCACATGTCTGATTTATTTGAAAAACGCTGTAATAAAAAAAAGGTTTTTATTAAACAGAAAACATTTTCTTTGATTAAACAAAATTAAACTTACGCCGCCTTTTAATGCTTCCGGTGCTGTCCATTTAATTGGTAATTTTCCAACATCTAAATTATAACATTCTTCACGTGCCAAACCAAAATCAGATACTTTTGCAACACAATCCTCTGATATTAATACATTTCTAGCTGCTAAATCACGATGGACAACTTTTTTACATTCCAAATATTCCATACCTGAGCAGGTGTCACTATTTATATTAATTAAATAATTAAAGAGAAGAGAGAAATTTTTTTATTATTATTAATTAAATAATTAATTAAGACAAATAACTCCT
Organism: Ptychoptera albimana; assembly: GCA_961205885.1. NCBI lineage: Eukaryota > Metazoa > Arthropoda > Insecta > Diptera > Ptychopteridae > Ptychoptera > Ptychoptera albimana. The sequence continues at coordinate 2,406,411 of OY540803.1, forward strand.
TACTATGCAAAATTAATTTGATCAATTTTTGTTATATGTTGTCGCCCACGCGATCTTAAATAATCAACTAAAGATCCTTTACTCATATATTCCGTGACTAAAAATATGTGTTTTGTAGTAAATACTAAACCAATGAATTTTACAAGATTTTCATGTTCTAATGTACTGTGAAAAAAAAAAAATCAAATTAAATTAATTAATTATTGAAACAAGGTGATTATTAATTAATTAATTATTTAATTACGTCATAACAGAGGCTTCTGCTAAGAATTTTTGTGCTGCACCATCATCTTTAAGCATTTTCACAGCAACTTTCTCATTACGTAAAATCCCAAGTAAAACATCACCAAATTCACCTTTGCCTATACTTTCACGTAATTGTAAATCACTTTCTGGTATAACCCAACCTTTATCTAAGAAATCTTTTGAATTTATACAAAACTCTTGTTTACCCTTTTTCGGTAAACATTTTATTAATTGAGTACATAAACCGTCTGCATCTTTTTCATAATGCTGTAAAAATTAAAATTAAAATAAATTATTTTTTAATTAAGTAAGCAACTATAAACCAACAACAACTTACCGCAACTAATTGTCCTAAATTCTCAAAATATTCCTCATCGTCAATTGTTAATTTATTATCCATATATTTGACACGATAATGTTCGACTTTTCCTTGAAAACAAACGCACAATGTATAATCACCGGGAAAATTTGTCGATTCTCTAACCAAAAATAATCCATCCTCTCTTGGTTGTAATAAATGTTCAGCTTCATCTCTAGTTATACTACCGTGAAACCAACTAGAATTGAAAATACATTTTTTTTAATTAATTAATTAATTGATTAAATAATTTTTAATTTCATTTAATTTTTCCTTTTAAAGGAGAAAATTTCATTTATTACATTTTATCACGAATATTAAATTTATTTGACATTTGTTTTATTATTAACCTACTACTAACCACAACAAGAATTATATTTAATTATTAAGATTAATTAATTAAATAATAAAAAAAAAAATGTTTTTTGATTAAAAATTTACTTTTTACTCTTTTAATTCTCTCTCGCTCTTTTTTTTTTTTTGGTTGATTATTATTTCTACCCAGTTTTACTACACCAATACAAGAAATCTTTTATTGATAAATCGGTCTGTGTGTTGTTTTACTGCTACTAACTAATATACAAAGGGTGTGGGGAACGAATAATATTTTTAACTAATAAATACTGATTACAAATTAATAATAAATAATGTAAATTACATATTGTAATATTATGTATGGTTGGGTAAAATGATAAGAAAACATTTTTTTCTTTTTTTATTCCTTTTTTGCTATTGCTTATTTGATGATAATTATGGTGATGTGTAACTGACTGATGTCATAACAAAAAAAAAAAAAAAAAAACATTGAAACTATTTTTATCAGACAGAAATAATAATAATAATAATAATAATAATAGCAAAGAAGGTGAATTAAATAAATTGATAGCAATAAATAAATTATTTTATTCTTGTTGTGTGCTGTTTTAGATTGACGTCTAATGTCAAAAAAAAAAAAACCTTGCAAATGTTTTTATTTATTTTCTACAGATAAAAACATTTGTATTGTTGGTGGCCATAAGAAATAATTAATTTCCTTTGGTGTTTTTTTTTTTTTTTTTTTTGTTTTTAATTCATAATCAAAAATTTACTACACTTACGGCATGGCATTTAATTTAACTTCACATTTTTTATGTGATGATGATATTGTTGGTGATAATGATGATGTACTGTTCCATGATGTACAGCCGGCTGCACCAACAATACTATTATTATCAAATGTACTTGCATTATGTAATGATGTTGACATAATTGGTGGTATTATATGTAATTGTGTTGATGGTCCATTACCACCACCGATTAATGCGTTTGTACTACCAATGTTACCCATTGAACAAACAGATTGTGTTGATGTACCACCCATTATATGTGATTGTAATTGGGCACTGTTTAATGATGTTGACATTAAATTTGGTGTTGCTGTTGCCACCGTTGTTGTTGATAATAGTAAAGAATTATTTTGTACTGTTGTTGTTGACGTTGCGGCTGATTGTACTGTTATTGAGGAAGCGGCTGGTAATGGTGGCGGTTGAATCTGTTGTTGTTGTTGTTGAATATTTGGTGATTTTGGACCTACTGGTATTTGATTAATTATTTGATGGGGATGCGATGCTGCCATATGTACTGAATTCTGTAATTAAAGGAAACAAGTTTTTTTAAGTAAATTACTTGTTTTTTTTTCGTTTAATGCCAAATTACCATTCCGTTTTGATGTTGTAATTGTGTGCTACTTGGCATTATAAGATGTTGTGCGGTTTGTGTAGACGCTGACGATGACGAAGAGGATGATGTTGATGACACAGATGATGTTGTTGATGCTAATGATAATGGTTGTTGCTGTTGCTGTTGATGATGATGATGTGTTATTGATGGATTAATTGTTGTTAATGGTGCACCACCCACACCACCATTATTTATAATATTTGTATTTGTATTATTATTATTGTTATTATTATTATTATTATTATTATTACTACTAGTAGTTAGATTTGTTGTATTTGGATTAATATTATTTAAGCCACCTGGTTGTGGTGCTGGCCTTTTATGTTGACGTGCTGGTGCTGTTGGTGGCATTTGATGAGCCGTTGGCGTACCTGACATAAACCATGGACAATCACTTGTATTATTACTTGTTGTTGGTGTTACTTGTGGGAAACCACGATGATGTTGATGATGCCCAACAACAGCTGTCTGACCAGATGATTGTAAATTTATTGCACCACCGTGACTATTCATAATAATTTTCGTTGTACCAGTCGAATTACGACGTGATAACTTTATTTGATTAGAATTTTTATTATTTTTATTATTATTTCGATTATAAATTTGATTATTGCTTGTCGTCTGATAATATTTCTCTTTGAATATATGGAAATTATCCAATTTTCTACAATCACCTCTATTCCGGTTTGCTGGTGACGGTGTTTCCTTTAATGTTGTAACATCTGCAAAAAAACAAAAAAAAAAAAAAAATATTTAATTAATTAATTAATTAATGCAATACGTTAAGGTTTTTTTTTTTTTTTTAATCAATAACCAAACCAATATCCCTATTGATAACAAATATTAATCTAAAACATGCATATTGGGTGGTAATGGTTGTGGTGGTGTTTGGTGGAGCAAAGTACAATTGGAATCAGTAATCAGTAAACTTTGTGATCCTTGAGTAATTTCACTTTTTATTTTATTTATTTACGCCAACAGCATAATTTAGCCAAAAGCGAAAAAAAAAGAAGAAAAACTTTTGTCTTGAGTTTAAAATTCTGAATAAACTAAGCTAACACCCATATTGATATATTTAGTAACCACCCACCAACGGCAACTTCTTAAAAGGTGCAAACTTAAAAAAAAAAAAAAAAAAAACACATTTATCGAGTATTTTCGGTGTGAAAAATCATCATCAATCGTCTTTTCTCCATCAATGTAAAGTGGAGACGACAAGTCAATGTCACTTTGCCTTTTTTTTTTTTTTTTTTGGTTATCTTTCTACTACCAGCATTTTGTTCTTGATTGTTACGAGGAAAAGAAAATTTATTACAAAAAAAATGACGAGAAAACTGGTTCACGTTTTACATTTCCCAGTAGTGGATAAACGAAATTAAATCTTAAAACTAACGCTGATTGGTTGTTTGTTGAAAGGTTAATTAATAAAATTCGTAGCACAAAGAGGGATGTTTACGTTAAGAGTTAATTGTAATGTGACTTTTTTTTTTACTTATTTTACATTGAATGTATCATATCTTTATAATAAATAAATCTCAATGTAAGTAAACACAATGAAAAATTAAAAAATGTAAATAAAAAACAGAGAATAATAAAGAGCAACCAAAAGGAGGAATAATAATATTTATAATGAATCACTAAATCAATCATTGCAAGAATAATTTAACTGCATAAATAAATAATTTTGTGTGTTTTTAAGCAATAATAATAATAATAATAATAAGTCAGACAGAATAACACATGATAAAAATAAATAAATAAATAAAACCAGCTAAAGAAAGGAAGAAGAAGAAGAGTAAAATCCCATTAATTAATTTATTATTTTTGGACAGCAAAATGTTGCAAAAGGTGATAGAAAAACAGACAACAGAGTAGCAGTAGCAGCAGCAACAGCAGAGCAATTTTTTTTTGTTGTGTGTTCATCATTTTTAGTTACTGTGGCGACAAAATATTTTATTTTTGTTTTTTTTTTTGCATAATCAAATATTTATCACACTATTATCATATTTCAGAAAAGTAAGCAAACAAACGGCTTAAATTAACATATTAAGGCGGCAGTGGTTGGTTACAATTTTTCTTTTTTTTTTTGGTGTTTGTTCAGAAGATTTGTTAGTAGCGGAATTTTTAAAATGACCCAACCCGATGTGTGGCAGACTGACAAGCTTACTTACTACCACCTATCCCAAATTAACCTTGAATTAAATAAATATTTTATCTGTGTATAAATAAAAGACTTTTCGCTAAAATTTAAAGAAAAAAATAAAGAAAAATTCGCAAGCTTTATTATGTGAATTTAGTAGCAGTCCCCACCTCTTATAGTTTACTTATAATTTTCGTTTTAGAAATGTTAATTACGTAATAATAAGTGAAGAGTGAAAATGCGTGAAATTTTTGCAAGAAAAATGATTTTTTATTTTTATTTATTTTATCGGTGTACAACGATATCGCGTTTTTTTAATTTAATTCAGAGAAAAATTATAATTAATGAATTATTATTTCTGTCATATTTTTTGTTCTTTTAATTAATTAATTTATTATGTAATTTGGTATTAAATAATTATTTATTGAATGAGAAGTGTGAGAAATTTTTATTTTTCTTTTTGACATTTACTAGGTTTTTGGTTGATTAACACAATTTTTCATAGGGTTTAAACACAATTTACGTTATAAGTCAATTATGATTGCGACACCACAACACATCTACAGATAAATAAATTTCGATGGATCAATGGTCAGCTTATTTTGTATAATAAATAAAAAAATAAAAAATATTTTCATTCATTTCATGCGAATACACGAAAAACCAAAATCACGTACGTAAAAGAAATAAAATTTAAAATTTTACCAAGTTTTTATTATTTACACAAGAGATTTATTTAATAATAATTTTTTTGTTAGTTTATCTGTTTATCACTTTTTTCGAGTATATGTGAATAATAAAATAAATAAATAAAAAATTGTTTCTTTGATGATGGTTTGATCATCAATAGTTGCGTTGTTACGTTGTGTTACGTTACGTTACGTATTTAAAGGTGACTTTAATACAGAAACCTTCAAGTGAGATTAATGCTAAATTATATATATTGACAGACGAAAGAAAAATCAATTTATTTTCATTATTACTGTCGATTTATTTGTTTCTCTTCATCAGCATCATCAGCTTTATTTAAAATGTTAAAATATGATAATTTTGATAGAAATTGAAACCATTACCCAAGTTAAATGGTTACAAGGGAATAATTTCAACGTATCATTACACAAGCTTACACAATTCCCAAGTAAACAGAACGATAAAAGATAAATTTGTTTAGGTAAAAAAAAAAAAAAGTAAAGTAAAAAAAGAAATTAAACTGGAAAAGAAAAAGAAAAGAAAAAGCGAAATTTTACTAGATTAGACTTTATTTAACTTAACTTAGCTTAACTAAATCATTATCATCATCATGCCTTTTTTGGTTGATGCATTTGAAAGAATGTGAAAATAAACAAAAAAAACTCATAACGCATTGCAGCATTAAAATTAAAAATTTAATAGAAAATCAATTCATCACGCCAGACACCCAGTAATTAAGAGATTAGATTGCGAAAAAAGAAAGAAATGAAAAGAAAAGAAAAGAGAAAATTTTATTAATTAATTATAAAAGTAAAAATTTTCTATTAGTGCAATTAACTGCAGGACGTTGATTTTCAGATTAAGATTCATTAACGTAACGAGCAAACTTCGAAATGTAAACAGCATATGGTTTAGCAGCAGCAGAAGCAGCAGCAGCAGTAATAGTCAGCCAGTTGTTTGTTTATTTTTTTAGTCATTTTTGTATGAAATCAAGCAAATAGCAGCTTAGTTTATTATTTGTAATTTTTTTTTTTCCGAAAAAACTTCCAAGAAAATCACACACCCAAAACTGAGTGGTTTTTGGTTTCATGAACTTCGCTACTTGAACGCGCGCCTACACATTAATCTGTTGCAAACAAAGTTCAAAATAAATTGCTGTTGCTACTGCTTTTAAGCTTAAGACGTGATTATTTACGATTTTAATTCGATATTAAATTAAGTTTAACAAAGCAAAAGCTTAACATATGCTTTTAGAAAGAAATTAAAAAATTACGTCAATTAAACTGTGTCATCGACAACAACATTCATAATTTATATAATAGAGAAATAAAATTTGCCTTGAATTTTTAATATATATTTTTTTTTTTAAACAAAAACACAAAAAAACTAAAAAAGCTTTTCATTGAGTAATTAAACGTAAATTAATGAAATGTTGATGATGATGGTGATGATGATTCATTTATTATTCGTTATCATCACAATAAAACATAGAAATTAAATTTTCATTACATTACACACACATTAAACTGTCGTAAACAAAACAAATGTGTTAAACAAAAAAAAAAAAAGCACACATAAAAAATGTGTAATAAAAGCTTAATTCAGCTGTGTTAAAAGAAAAAATAAAAAAGGGAAATGATAGTAGATGAAACGTAAAAAAGTCAAGTCAAGTTTAAGCGACGACAACGACGACAACGACGACAATGACAACGACAACGATTAATAATGATGGCAGGCATTGATGATTGATCTTCATTTAATTATAAAAAAAAAAATGTATATTTCTATTCAAAGTTAAATAAAAATTATTTACACAAAATAACCTTGTCGATGTGATGTTTGTTTGCATGACAAAAAAAAAAAAAAATTAAATAAAATTTATTTGCCTTGAAATCAATCAAAATTCACAAATAAAAAAAAAAAAAAAAAAAAAAAAAGATTTATTGTTATAGAAAATAATGAATTTTCTTTAAGTGCGGAAATTAAACGTTTGTTGATTGTGACGACCTAATTTAATTTTTATTTATCCAGTTTCAACATTCAACAACAATCAAGTTTTACTTTTAAACCTTTATTTGGTATTATGGAATTTTTTTTCTTCTTCTTCTTCTTCTTCTTCTTCTTCTTGTAGACGACGATAACGACGACAATAAACTAATAAACTGATTTCATATTAAAAAAGTGAATTAAGTCATTCAACATTAATCGGATAATCGGTAGTAATCCACCCTCGCTTTTTTATATTAAAAAACCAAAAAAAGATTTCTAATCGACTCTTCTAATCATTTCAGTTCATAACTAGATAGATAAACAATTTAAAACTCTAGCAGCGAAGCAACTAGATAATTATCAATTTTGTGGTAACCATTTTTCCGTTGGACGTACGTAATAAAAAAAAAAATTCTCTCTGTGTTAACACACTTCCCATCTCATAAATTTTTTAGTTCACGCATAGTAGCAGAGCAACAGTTGTAATAATAAATTATTATCGCTTATAATCACCAACTAGAAGTAATTAAATAATTAATTAATTAATAGATTCTTACACTAATTATCATTTTTTTAAATTAATTATTGTGTTAAACAAGTGTAGTTATCATGTTTAAATGTAATAAAATCATTTAGCATCCCCAACTTAACACAAGTTAATTAATTTGTGTGAAATTTTTTTCTGTGTAATAAGAAAGATAGAAAAAAAAAGAAAAAGGTTTAATTAAATAATCACGACAGTTAATTAACAGTAACACCGCTTAGGATGTTGGCTCGAGATAGAGATGACCAAGTCTGTATATCCAAGTCGGTTTCCCATTATATATCGTTACTCTCTCAAAGGAAAAACACCGATAAAAAAATAAAAAAAATTGTCAACGAAATTCATCGATTATTACTTCATTGGAATTTTTTATTTAATTTTTTTTTTTTTTTTATTTTACCAACCGAAAACACATTTGGAATTTTTAATTAAAATATTACAGAAAGAAGAACACAAAAAAAAAAAAAATTATTATTTTCGTATTCAATAAGCATAAGCAGATTATTTTTTGTTGTTCAACCACCACCACCATCACCACCACAATGACTACCATCATCATTTATTATATAAATCAAATTCTGTTTTATATATAAAAAAAATTTCTTTTTGTCTATGTTAATGACCGACCGCATATATTTTAATTTATTTTTTGTTGTTTATATTAAACTATTCAATTATTGTTAACTAATAATAATAAAAAAAAAACATAACTACTGTGTATGCTTAAACCTTTAATTATGCAATGTTATGTTAACATCAGTAAAATTCAATGAATTTATTATTTGTTTCTTTTTTTGGTTACAATTATTGACTATTGTTGTGTCTTGTTAACATTTAAAATAATTAATTAACAAGCCAATCGTTATTATTAACCCTTGATTTACATGGATTAAAAACAATAAAAAACCTCAACGTCGTTAGCAAAGAAGCAGCGTTGAGTAAGTGTGCAATGTTTCTAGCCACAATTAACGTAAGGATTCACTTTAGAACTGTCATTTTGACATTTCTTACGTTAATTTAGATTTAGATTGGAAACAACACTCGAAAACATTTATGACCTACAAACATCTTTTAGCCACAACACTAGATATCAGATTACACTAGGTTTAGTAAAAAAAAAAAAATCGTGTAAATACATTTATTCACTTTTATTATTACATATCTACATACATGACGACAAAATCATTACGTTTTTGTTAAGCTTTTGGTAACAAAAATTTAAATAAAATCAATTCACACCCAACTAAATATCAAACTTATTTGTGTTATAACCAAACAACAATGACAACAACAACAAAAGCTCTAAATAAAAAATTTACAAAAAAATATAGAAATAAAAAAAAAAGGCGTAAAACAACAAAAAAATAGTAATTTTTTTTGTTGATTAAATCGTGATTATTAAAAAATTCGCAAATAAATTGGGGCCACCAAAATAAAATAAAAAAATAAAAAAAAAACGGAAAGGAAAGGTGGTTTGTTATTGTTGTTTCTGGTTGTTGCAACAACTAATTCAATTGAATAATCAATTAATAACAGAAAATAAAATAAAAATTAATTTCGTTTATTTCATTTCATTTCTTTTTGTTTGTTTGTTTGTTAATTAATTAACCAAAAAAAAAAAAAAACAAAAAACTTTTAACACACAACAACAATAAAAAAATGAAAATTTTTTTTTTTTTTTAATTTTTCTTCTATTCATAGTCACGTAATATAAATTTATATTTTTAATTAAATAACTGTGTTGAAGAGATTGGTTTATTAAGCATACAAAACAGTAACAACCAACAATGATACACATTTTTGTACATTACAAATTGTAGTAAATAGCTGTTGCTGCTGCTACTGCTGCTGTTTGGTGGTTTTTTTTGTTGTCATTCCTTACATGTTGCTGATGTCGTTGTCGTTGTCGTTTATACGGAATGTAACCACTATGTAATCAAGAAAAATTATGTAAGTTATGTATGTCACATAATTCATGTTGTTGTAGTTTTTTGTATTAATTAATTAATTAGTTTATTTATTTTCGAAAAGGGTTTTTTTCTTTACATTATAACGACATCGTTGGTCGTTGTGGGTGGATTACATTAGTTAAAATAATAATAAACGTGATATAGGTCACGTATTAATTTTGTGGATAGATGATGGTGATGGTTTTCGTGGTGAAGATGATGATGGTGGTAATTATAAATATTTTATTTATCTAGATTGAATTATATAAATTATAAATCATGAACTCACTGTGATTTAAATAATTAAAAAAAAAAAAAAACACACACAAAAAAACTGATGAATAATAATGAAATAAGCGGAAATTAAAAAAAAAAAACTACACGCAACGCTTAATATTTATTATCTATCGTCATCATCATCATCATCCCACCTTAGTTTCAATAATAAAGAAGCGAAAATTCATTATATAATAGAAGAAATAAATAAAAATAAATCAAAAAAAAAACAGGAATAATTTAATTTGATTGAAATAAAAATTCAATCAAATCAGTATTTTGATTAATTAAAAAAAAAAATCATTTTCCTATAATCTCTTCCACCGAGATTATGATATTCGTGCATCATCTATTTTAATTTTGTTTGTTTACATAACAATGAAAAGTTAGTAGTTGGAAAAAATACCTTCGTACAAGTGGAAATGTAAATTCGCAAACAAGCTTATAGAGCGTATTGACACAAAGAATGATTTACACAAATTATTATTGCTTAATTGCCACCACCCACACACCCGGAAATATATTTAGCTGCAACCAAAATTTTATTTAGTTTTTAATAACATAAAAAATTGATACGGTTAAAGACCGGGAACCGGACCGACCTCAAAAGAAAAAATAATTCGACTACTTGCAAAATAGAAAGAAAAATATCAACATAGTATTCTTCTTCCTACGCAATTCCTAGTTATTTTTCTTTCTTTCTTTATTCAACCTAATTTCACTTATTTTTATGATTTATTAGTAGACAGTTAGACACGTTGATGAGAAAAATAAATTCGTGGATTATGTGTGATGAAAAAATCTAATCAAAATTCTATGGGTTTTAGAAAGAATATATGTGCTTTATCCGGGAAATAAGGAGTAAATAGATCTTTATTATGGTTTGATTATTAAATATTTATAAAATAAGGTCAAAAATAAGGTAAATCGATTTGTTTTAGAAAAAAAAAATACCAAAAGCACCAGCAGTAAATTCCTTTACAAAGAATTGTATCCAATAGTTAGAAGTAGAAAAAGTAAATAGGAATAAAATAGATAAAATACTATCAAGGGACTACGCCCTCAAACATAAACTAATTAATTAATTAATTACCAAAGCTTTTAACACGATTTAAGTAACTCATTACACAACAATGCATGTGGTACCATCCAAGGCAAATAATAAAACTCGACGGTACGATGGTGAAGAGAAAAAAAAAAAATAAATAAAACGCTTTACCAAAACACAATGATGAAATTTAATTTAATTTTTATTATTTAATTACAACACAATTGTGTTGAAAAAAAAAAAGTTTCAACAAAACAAACAAAATTCATAATTAAAAATCCAAAACAACAAAAAAAAAAAAAAAAAAAAAAAAAAATTAAAAGAAGAAACAAACAGAAAACACAGAAAAACGAACCGAATATGATTTTGGGTAATGGATAGGTAGACAGACAGGGGCATTGTTTTGTTTTGTTATTTAAATTTATGTGCGAATGATAGTAATAAATTTTCTTGCTTTTTTTACGCTTTATCATCATTATTATTGAATTAATCAAAATATATAATGTTGGCATCAAAGTACAAAAGAAGAAGCAAAAAAAAAAAAAAAAAAAAAAACAACTCGCGGATTTAAAACCGTCAAGAAAATAGCTGATGTTGTTTTGTGATTTTTTTATTTTACTTCCTTTTTTGAATTTTATTTATGGATTTCCTACTTGTTTGAAAAATTTAATTTCCGTTAATACAAATTTATTTAATTCATTAATTAAGAAGCGACACAGACAGGATATTTTATACAAAACCGAACAAATAAAAATACAATCTGTGTATCGTTAAAAAATTGATGGAAAAAAAGTGTTTTTCCTGCTTAATTAATTTTTAATTACAAAAAAAAAATCCTTTAAATTAAACTAATTAAATTAACAACCGATGATGCTACTCGCAAAATATCTGTGACAATATTGCGTGTTTCTCTCCCCCCAATCCATTTGTTTTGTTTTGTGTCAAACTGAATCAAAAAAAAAAATAATAAAAAATAAAATAATTAAAAAAAATAAACAAAAACGTTACAATAATTACCTGAATTAAATTTTCTAAATAAAAAAAAAAATTTACGATTTAATTACAGCAAACGCGAGAACAAATTAACAAAAAAAAAAAAAAAACTTCAACAAAAGACACGACAATATAGACAAAACAACATTTAAAGCGATAGAGATTAATTAATTAAATAAATTAAAAAAAAAATAATAATTTAATTAAGTAATTAAATGATTAAAAAAACACAAAGAGATAGAGAGAAAGAGATTTTTTTTTTTTTTTTCGTTTTGATTGGTAAATACTTGATGGTTGTTTGTACTGCACTTGCGGATACTGACAACAATGTAAAAAATTCAACATTTTTACAGCTGAGAGTGTTAACACCCACACATAAATCGTATACACACTTTATATGATAATTTTACCTACGATGATAATAAAATAATTAATTACTTTGCACTGCAAATATGTCACAAAGTAATTTCAAAAAAAAAAAAAAAAAAAGAAATAAAAATCAACTGAAATGAAATAAAAAATAAAAATTAATTAATTAACGTAACAACACGTTACGTAACGACAAATTAATTATCCTTAAAGTAGATTAGAAAATAAAAAAAAAAAAAAAAAAACAGAAACAAATTCTCTAGACAACACAAAAAATTGAATTATCGTTGATTAATTTAATTAAAACACAACAACAACAACAACAACAACAACAATACAAGTGACACAGATAATTAATTAATTAATAAGAAAAATAAATAAATAAAAATTAATTAATTATCACCACTAATAATATTTTATCGTTAAATGTTATTCGTTACACAAATAGTTCAAGGTATTAAAAATACGTTTTGATTTAATTCACATTAGTCCATTAGTCATAATTAATTAAAATATTCTTATTTAGTGTGATAATTGTTAATTAATTAAATAATTATATAATAAACTTAATACTTAATGCTGTTCGAATATATTTTGCGCATTGTTCACATTGATTAATCTGTGCGTTTTCTATTAGAAAACAAATAAAAGATTTTATTAAAAAAGGACGCAGGGTATTTTGCGCATGTTAATTAATCTGCGCATTTCTATACAAAAATATTACACAATAAAGCTATGCGCACGAGAGCGCATTTCATTATTAAACATTAAAAAAAAAAAAAAAGCTACTATAAAACGCATAATAATTTATTATTTTATTGTGGTGTGACATTGAAATATTATAATTCTAAATTAATTAATGCGATAAATACATATATAAAAAAAACTATGAATCATTTATTATATTCAGTAGTTGTATAATGTTGGCCACAAACAGCCCACAATGTTCACATAAGCTTTTAAGTAAGGTTACAAGCGTGTGTTTTATAATCATCATTCATTCCGGTTAATTTTAAGTAAATAAACAAAACTTGACAACCACAGGGTACAGGGTTTAGAAACTCTGAATAAAATAAAACAAGAAAACAAGTTTTTTTTTTTTTTTATTTTATTTCATCTAGAATAAATAAATAAATGAATTAAAAACGCTGCAAAATTATTAATTAATTAAAATGATAAAAGCAGCAGCTAGAATAAATTAATAATCAATGTCAATAACCAAAAGCAAAAAATGGAATTTAAACGATGCGTTCGATTTTATTAAACGTCTTATTGTTGGTTAATTTCGTTGGAGTTTTTTTTTCTTTCTACAAGCTACAAGGCGCATAGCTACAATGGCTGACTTAAAGGATTTAATATGATAAATACACAGAAATGCAACAACAATAACAACACCGCATAAAATAAAGAATTTAATACACAACCTACATGACCTACATTAAATAATTTATTATTATGATAATAAAATAATAATAATAATTCATTAATTAATTAACATAAAAAAAAAAAAAAACAAGAATGAAATAATTTAATTTAATCCATCAAAGGCTAACATTTTTCTGGTTATGTTTTATTTGCTGCGTTGTGAACACAAAGATGAGGAGTTTACGTGACTTGATTCATTTATTCAGTAAAGCTTTATCTAAAGCTTATTTTTCTTCTTGTTAATTAATTATTAAATCGTGCTAATGTCGTGCTATACACATGGAAATTGATATTAAAACATTATTTGTGATCCTTGAAGCATTCATAATACACAATTCCTCTTACAAATTTAATTCACACAAAAATTAAGAATAATAATCTAGTTGGTACACTAATTAATTAATTAATTAATTAAATGCGTACAGTGTAGATTCTGGGATTAAAAAATATATATATATTTGTTGACTTTTAACGCGTAGCAGTAACTTTACAAAGTCAGTAGTTTGACTCATTGTTACACCACAACAACCATCATCATCAGCAACAACAACACAGCTTAAATAAATAATAAATATTTATTTAAAAAATTTTTTTTTATTATTTCATATGAATGAATCATCGAAATGTTTTTTTTTTTTTTTTTTGCTTTTATTTTATTTTTCCATAAGATCATCACTTACTTCGTCGTCATCATCATCAACAACAACATCAACATCAACAACGTTATTGTAATAATCGTTAGTAAATATTAATTCAATAATTTATTTAGAATAATGTATATAAAAGGCGTTGTACGTATGTATGTAAAATAAACAAAAAAAAGTTTTTAATTAATTAATAAAAAATCGTGTTGTTGCCGGAATTTTATTGCAGAATTTTCTAGTACAAGTAAATAGTAAGAAATATTTAAAATTATTACTGGGGGATAAATAAACAAGGATAACCCCAAAGTATTGACAATGATTTAAAAGAGTTTTAGTTTTTATTTTTTTTTTTTTTTTTTCAAAAAGAAATTATCCAGAGAAAATCTACAATAAACATATGCGCGACGGCGACTAGAGAAAATTATTTATAAAAAAAAAACAAAAAAAATCCACAAAGAGAAATTTTATGCGTTTAGCAAAGAAACAACGAAAACAAAAAAAAATATTTGATTGTTCATTTGATAAAGAAGAAGAAAGAAAAAGAAAAAAAAACCGCAGCATGTTTTAACTCAGTCGAGAAAAATATTTTAATAATTCAATGATGACATATGGCTTGGCTTAGCTAAATATAAATTTTATTCTATTTTTTTTCGCTTCTCAAAAGTAAATTAAAATTTTGCAAAAAAAACTTTTATAAGCTTATTGACTTTAAGCTGAGTACATACAGAAAATACTTTTCTAGCATAAAAGTTTTTACTGAACGGCATAGTGTCTAGGCGAACTCTAGGCGGATAACTTCCTTTTCCCCAACGAAGTGTTTTATAAGGATAACAAGAAAAGTAAATCAGTAACCGTCAACACCAACAGCAGCTTAGATTTAATCAAATTTCTATTCCCAAACAGACAAGAGATTTAATCCATAAATCCAATCTATCATACACTCTGGCGATACTTGTTATCTTGTTTGCTCTGTTTTTGCTAATTCATTCCAAATGTAAAGAAAAAAAAAAAAAATCAGATTATTTTGGTTAAACAGGAAATAGAAGTTTTTTCCAAAGACTTTCATAAAATTTACTTAAACACATTTCTCTAATTCTCCTTTCTACCGATTATGTGTTATTTATTTATCAATAAACTAAACACAGACAACAACAATTGACACACAATGAATATTTCACTTTGACAGTAGAAAATAATTTATTTATTTTTGTTAATTTAAAATAACACTTAGCAGCAAGCATACCACGTTAAATTAATTTTTACACAGGCATCAAGTCACATATTAATCATAATTTCCCCAAATAATAATAAAAAAAAAAAACATGTTTAGAAGAATTAAAGCAAAACAAACAGCAAAACGTAGATAAAGTGAAAGTGAAGTTATGAGAAAATATTTTTTTTTAAATTTTTTTTATTATATTATATAAAGTGGACGGACGGACGACGGTTTAATTGCTGCATAATTGTTGCCGTCACTTAAATACAAATTCGTTTCTACACTCAAGGGACAAAATAATTTATTTTTTCATTTCTTTTTAGATACATTTGTAAGGTTTTATCAGGTTAATTAATATTGAGTGATATACCCAAGAGATGTCAGTTAGTGTAACAACATACAGCATCAGCATAACCAATGGTTAATTATTAGTTGTGCAGCATTGCATAAAATCAACTTTGTTTTATATTTCTTTTATACAAGATTTTTTTTGTTTTTGTTTGCTTTTAAATAATTAAATAAAAAGAAGAAAAATTTCTCTTTCTTTTAATAAAAAAAAAACACTCCAACCTACTGACCAATATTTTTTGACGTTGATAATAATTTTTCTTGTTTATTTAACTGCTGCTGTTGTTCTTGTTGCTGCTGATGATTATTGTCATCCTCTTGTAATTCCTGTTGTCTACGTTCATAATCTAAAACATCAACATAAATATGCTGTTGTTGTCTCTTATCATAATATTTATATTGTTTTATAAATTTTAATTGTTTTATTGTTGATTTATCGTCACGTTTTATATAAAAAAAATTATTTTTATTATTTAAATCAATATTTGTTGTTGATAATGAACGTTTTAAATGTTGTAGTGATTGTCGTGTTGAGTGATCCTGTTCCTGTTGCTGCTGCTGCTGTTGTTTTTGTTCTGTTGCTGTTGTGGTTCCCGTATTTAATTTTTTTTTATTTGTTAAAAATGAATTTGACTGGATAAATACACCGTCACATGTTATTTTAATTGTTGTCACCATAATCACAAATTTTTTTTTACAATTTCTGTTGACTTCAATTACATAAAATTAAACCAACCAACCAACCGACCAATAACAAAACACATTTATTTATGAATTTCCTTTTATAAAAAACAATTTATTTCCATTTACTTATTGTAATTAATTAGAAATTTAAGTTCTCTCTAAAAAGTACAAAAAAAAAAGAAAAAAAAGAAAAATTGTTTATTGCTTTAAAACACACAATAATAACACACTTTAGAGCAAGTTTTTACTTCTTTTTTTTATTTAATGTTATTTCTCTTATTACTTATTTACCTATTTCTACATTATCATTAATAAAAAAATTAAAAAAAAACATTATTACAGGGTAAACCCATTAAAACTTTCAAAGCTATTGAAATCCACTGATAAATACTTATTTAACCTATAAACAACAGTCCTGAATACAAGTATAGATAAAACACCTCAATAGTAACTGACAACCATTAACATCATTTCAGTTTTGTATTTAAATAATTTAATTGATATTTTAGAAATGATTGATTAATATACATAATTAAGAATCAACAGAGAATTTTACGTATTAATGAATCACAATCAACAAGCCTATTGTTGTGCTTAATCATAATAATAATAATAATAAATTAAATTCAAAAATTAAACACACAAAATGAGTAATAAATAAATAAAATCAAATAAAAAACCTTCAATCTGTGTGTTTGTTAATTAATTATAAATATTTTTGGTGTTATGAAGAAAAAAAAAACCCCTAAAAATTCATCATACGGATTTAAGAGATTTATTTACGAATAAAATTAAAATACTGAAATACCAAACGTTATTGACGGTTTAAGTCGCTATTTTATAATTTTAAATTTTAAAAGCTTTTCCATAAATTATTAATAACTCCTGAACGTCTAAGTTCCTACCAAATATCTACAGAATTTTTCTTATTCATTTTATTACGAAAAAAGCTAAAAAAAAACGTTAGCGTTAATGAAAAAAAAATTTATAAAGCAACAAGCAAGAAGCACGCAAAACATTTTATTTTCCGTGAAATTTTTAACTCATTCATAAAAAAAAGCTTCTTTGGCATTATAAATGTATTTATTATTATCGTCTCCACCCACGCAAATAAATAATGTGTATTGTTGCTTTACTTGTTGTTATTCGTGTGGTCGTGGTATTACGTCTTTATTAAAAGGTTTCAAGATTAATACAAAGTATGGTAATCAGTTGTCTTGTCTGGAGATTTGTGAAAATTATTTAACGCAAAAAAAAAAAAAAAAACAAAAGATTGACGATGAAGTTTTACGCGAAGTTCGTTACAAGATTCTCTACTACTAGAGCTACGAAGTTTATTTAAAAATAAAAAAAATGTTGTCGCTATTATTTCAATACCACCCTGTATATAAAACTTTACTCGAAAGTAATGCAATGAAAAAAAAAAAGAAAAAACTTTTACTTTACTAATTTTTATGACAGAATTATTAATTATTTGTTATGATTATCCGCGGTGTAAGAGGTGCATTAAAACAAATAAAACAAAAATTTCAACTGAACACATCCGTTGTTTGCTTGCTGTTTATATTTAATTAATTATTTTATTAAAAAAATTTTAGAAAAACAGAAAGAAAAAAAACAGAAAAGGAAAAACAAAGAAAAATTATAAAAAAAACGACGACAAGAACAACAAGTAACTCAGTCGCGTCAATTCCGTCATTTTTTTATTTTTAGAAAAAATGAAAAAAAAAAAAAAAATTCCTTAAATTAAATTCTTTGTTTCAATAAAAAGTTGATAGAAGAACCAAACAAATAAATAAACAAACAAAAAATAATGAATAAATCGCTTCAAGAGTATTGTGTCTGGTTTGGTTTTTTTTTTTTTTTTACTTAGTTTAGATTAATTAGATTAATTTTTATAGAAATAATAATAATAATAATAAACCGGATAATCTCTGCCTTTTTTTTAAATAATAAAAATAATGTAAAATAATTTCTAGTGTTCTGGTTTCCGGATAATAAAAATATAAATCAATCAAATGTCAATATTGATTGAAAACAATTTTTGTTTTTCATTTACTTTACTTTACTTTGCTTTGCTTTACTTCGCTTTATTTATGATAAAGCTACGCAGCAATGGTTTATGCTAGAATTGTGGGTGCGTGCAACACACCACTTGAACATTGATTCAGAAAATTCTTTCCGTAATTTTCATCACCAAGAATAAACTAAATTAATTCACAAAAAATCTAATTAAAAAATGTTGACTGACTGACTGATTAGCGAGACAACGAAAACACATCACGCGCGCGGTACACAATAAATAAAACGTCCAAACGTCGTCTGTTTTAGCGGATTTTTTAAATTTATTTTTAGTTTTTTTTTTTTTTTAATTAACTTAAATTAATTTATTTTGTTCGTTATAAACACAAAAAATAAAAACAAGAAGAAAAATTCAGATCACACAAAATTTAAAAAAAACACAAAAAATTTAAATAAACAACAAAATTCACGACACAAATTTTTTTTCGCTTTATTCACTTCTGAATTATATTCAGATAAATTCAATAGCGAAGATTAAACTGACACAAAACAGACGACAACACACAGAATAGAAAATTAATTAAACAAAACAAAACAAAACAAAAACTAAGTTGAAAATAAATTTTAGAAAAATAAAAACAGAAATTTTTTCGTTGAATTATGCACCTTAGATCATGTCAAGTTGCGTTACGTTAAATTAGGTTAAGTCCTTTGCACTTTGTAATTAAAGAAATCTTTTAAATGACTCAGCATAAGTAGTCAATCGACTTATTTATTAAACACAATCAACAACAACACAATAAACCTTAACACTGGTTATAAAAAGTAAAAAAAAAAAAGCTCTGTTGGCCTCCTCTATAGGCCGCACAAACTTAAACTAAAAAAAATTTCGCTAAGAAATTTCAATACAAAAACCCCCAAAACAAATCAATGTGTGCTGTGCTGTTCGAACAAAAACAAAAAACAACTCGAATGGAAAAAGAAAAAACAAAAGCGAAAAAAAAAAAAGTTAAGTAGAGAAATGTTAAGTCGTGCTAAGCCAAGTCAAGTTAAGAAGTTAAGTTGAGTAAATAATGAAATTAAAAAGTAAAAGAAATGAGAATAGGAAAATTTAGCCGCAGATTTAATAACAAGAGCAGCAGCAGTAATAATCGCGTTTTATTATTTTCTTTCTACTTTAATTAATTTTTTTTTCTTTTCTTTTTGTTCGTGTTAAACAAAATTAATTAAAATTAAAATTACACACGAAATTCAGCTTAATTTTTTTTTTTGCTACCACTTCTCTCTACCATTAATTTTCAAGCAGAATTTTTCATTCAATAAAATTTTTTTTTACGTTTTTTTGTGCTTGTCTGTCTGTCATCATTCGAATTTCTTTTTACTTTTGTATAAATTCCGTGTTAATCTAGTACACACAAAATAATTAATTAGTGTTCTCTCTCTGTGTGTGTGTGTATCAGCAGGTAGTAATCGAATACAAGAGAGTAATACATTTTTGTTTGTTTCTTATTTAAAAAAACCGTTTTTGGTCTAGATTTTTCAAATCGTTTAGTGACTAATTCCTGTGCGAATTTTTTTGTTAAATTTTAAAGTCAGTTAGTTTTGTATTTGATTCGCTATGATTGTTAAACCACGCACCCCAGCAGATTCTTAGATAAAGTGGATAAATGTCATGAAATAAGAAATTTTTGCGGTAGCTAAAAAATCAGTCAAATTTCAGTCAGTTTTCTGTGTTCAATAATTTAAGAAATTTTGCAAAAAAAAAAAACTTTTGATATTGAATTGAATTGATTTCACAAGTTATTCAGGATAAATCCATATGCCTAAACATTCAGGACAATCCTTTAATTAACTTTATTTGCTTTACATAAATAAATCCGGCGTTTTTTACATGACTTAAGCGCACTCCACATAGTAGAAGTTAAGAAAGAAAAAAAAAAACAGAAAACTTTTATAAAAATTACTAAAGAAACGAAACAAAATAAAAACCGAAAAAAAAAAAAAAAAACTTTTTGAAACTAAAAGTTATTGTTTTGTTTATTATAATAATAATAATTATTATTTATTTTTTTTATTGACTTAATTAAGCTTTTATTTTTCTTTATTTTTATCGTAATTAGATTTGTTAGAAATTTTATTTAAAGTGGAAAATCGGCCAACTAACCGTGAAGTTTTCTATAATTTTTTTTTTTATCTTTTTCTCTTTTATTTGTATTGGGTAAAGCACAGCATAAAGCATAAATTCATTTTAATTGAATTTGAATTTCAAATTTAATTAAAGAATAGGGAAGAACAGAAAAACTAAGAAGCTTTTAGCTAAAGTACTTTGGAAACCAAAACCAAAAACCTCCCTCACAAGATCTAACAAAAACTAAAACGAAAAGTGGTGGACGGTGGTCTCTACCCCCTAATTACACCCCACAATAAAACTTTTTGTTTTAATTTGGAGTGATTTCTAATTCTTTTGACTATAACAAAAAGCTAAAAACTTATTTAAGTACATGACTTAAAGGTCACACAAAATACAACGCAAAAACAGCAGCAAAACAAAACAAGAAGTAAAAAAAAAATTCATTCAATAATAATTCGAGAAAGATTTTGTCTCTCTTTGTCCTTCGTTAAGTCACTTAAAATAAACCCGTTTGGCTTTCTTAAGTCACATAATCAAAATTAAAAAAAAAAATAATAACAAAATTATCAGCACAATGCGGCTTATTTACCATCCATTGTGCCAAAGTTAAGTACAGGGAAAAAAAACCGATTAGCGAATTAAATAAACGACAAAACACTTTCAGTTGGAAAAGAACAAAACAAACATTTTTAATGACTTAGTTAAGTGGTAACAACCTAAGCCTTAGTAAACAAACACTGGTGTAGCTAAAAAAAAATTCTTTTTGTTACGAATAAAATTTAAGTAATTAACACATGCGTATTAGCCCCTAATTAGTTTAAAAGGTTAATCTAAATACCTGTAGTACCGAAAAAAAATATTTATAGGGTGAAAAAATGACAAAAAACAAATTTTTCCTTTAAATTTTACCGATCATCACATCACATCAATTTGTCTGCTGTCAAAGTGGTAAAAAATGTTTGTTTTATAAAAACCAGACGACAGCAGAAACAGACAGATTTAGATTTCACAAATGTCATTCAAATATAATAAATAAATAAATAAACAAATTAGATAACATTTGTTTGTTTAAATAAAATAAATTATTTAAACACAAATTTACGTGTCACCCTATTAACACACATTCCGATAGCATCAAAGCACCAAATTAATGTAAAAAAGAAGAAAAAGAAGTTGAAGTAGAGAAGACGAAAGAAAAAAAAACCTTTTGGCTCATCATAACATCAGGCATCAGCAGCAGCAGCAAGCCAACCAGCCGCAGCAAACGGACAAAAATCACTCATTCAGACTCACACAGTCTCACATAGTATTATAAAAATCTGATTTTTCAATAAAAAAACATAACTTTTTAATATGCAAATAGCACACTTTTTGTCGTAATAAAACTAAAAACAAAAAACTGACGAAACTTTATTTAATTCAATTTTATTTTCGTTAATTAATGCAAAAAAAAAAGAAAAAAGTTTTTTACAGATTCTCTGATACAAAAAATAAATGCAAAACATTTAAATGGTTTTATTTTTCCTTTGCAAATAATTTTTTTTTTGTTGTTGATGACAATTGTTATTCCAGTTTTTTTTCTCCTTTAACGTAATTCAGAAGCTGCTTTAAAAGCACTTAAAATAACATGCTGGTAATTAATGTTATTTTCTTTACAATTAGCTCTTGTTGTACAGGTATTTTTTTTTTTTTACATTATAAAAATAAAATATATATTTGCCGGTTAAATGAACAGGCAAAAAGCATCAGGAATAGTAGTAGTAGCAGCAGCAGCAGCCGCCACACGTAACCAGTTTTATATCATACGTTGTCAGAGTGACCCAAGTACTTGTAACCTTTCAAAGGTTAACTATCGTCAACTCTGTTGTTATAACGTTTTATTGATATAAAACATTTTCTTACCGGTGAAATCGGTTTTTCGTTTTCTTTTTAAATAAATACGGAAGTAAATATTATTAAAATTTACTTGTGTCTAGTCAATTGACTAGTCCAAAAAATGTCTAATCAAAATAAGATTAAAAAGAAAAAAAAAATTATTAATAATCACTGAGCAAACATTACCGATATAAACATTTAATGGGTTTTTTTTTGTCCTCTATCTGTCACAAACTGACCACCATAATAAAAATGAATTAAAAACAATACAACAGAGATACGACTTCACTTAATTTTATTTAATAAATAATTAATTGATTTGTGGAAATTCGAGAAACATCACAACACAACAACAACAAAACAATACGCTTAACGTAAAATACGTAAAAAAAAAACAAACAAACAAAATACGGGAGCTGTTTTTGTAACGTCAGCGCCAAGGGGCTTTTAAATGGCATGCGCGCCCCATCCACACACACAAACAAACAAACATAAAATACTCACAAAACAAAACACAAAATTACACCTTAAAAAAAAAAACTTTTAGTAGCACCACCAACACAAATGTATTTTTGAAAGAAACATAAATTTAAAACCACTTTATTCTAGTAAACACACACACACACATATAATACCTATACAATAATAATTAATTAATTTTTAAAAAATGTCATTTTATTAATAATTTAGCATTTAGACTTGATTTTTATTGCATTATTTTAATGAAGAAACATTAAGACGAAAATCTGATTTTTATTTTGTTAAGGATTGAATTTTGATATTTATGTCATTTGCTTTTTGTTAAGGCCGTGACCCAAGAAACTTTAATTTTTTTTTTATTTTGCCTTCTTTGCGAAAGTCTTTAGTCTTTATTTTCTTATTATTAATAAATATTGAAGTAAAACGAAAAACAAGAGAAAAAAAAACGAAACACAAAAAAACAGGAATCAAAATAAGAAATAAAAACTTTTATTTACTTACATTATTTGTTTATTGAAATCTCTGTGTATCCAAAATCCAACAACACGTACATTAAATATCCATAATACAATCCAACATAATAAATAAATAAAAACAACAATATTTTTTAATAAATCAGTTTTTTTGTTTTATTATATGATAACGACGAAAATCAAATAAAAAATTTTTTTTTTCTTTTTATTATTATTATTATATATATATTTTTTTTATCACTAAAATCACTTGTCGTACAATCACTTAACTCTAGTTAATAAAATTTACAAATAAAAAAAAAAATATACAAAAAAATTATTATTCTTTTTTTTTTATTTATTTAAATAATTGCAACATACGTCATTTGATAAGACAACACTATTCGAATAGCTGCCATTTTAGTTTATTTTTTTATTATAAATGAAAGGGTTTTTCTTGTGTTGCCGCATCACATTTTCAATTCAGCGAATTCTTTATAAAAGCTTCACGAATGAAAAAACTTACCTGTTGAAAGTGGTATAATTATGTTTATAGCAGTTTTTATTACTGCATTATCATGGTTTTTCTTTTTAATTAATTAAAAAATTATTTTTTATAATTAAAACAAAATAGACAATACATTTTTTTTTTGGTGTTTAAACACTTTGTCCTTGTAAATATCGTTAATTTTCCTGTTAATATTATTCACTTGGGAAAAAACATGAACAGCAACAGCTCAACACTTGTTCGGTACGATACGTTTTTTAATTAGGTCAATTTTCTGTCATGCAATTTGTAATTTTTTTTTTAATTAATTTACCGCACGGTATTTTAGTAATTAAATATATTTGA
Organism: Ptychoptera albimana; assembly: GCA_961205885.1. Classification (NCBI taxonomy): domain Eukaryota; kingdom Metazoa; phylum Arthropoda; class Insecta; order Diptera; family Ptychopteridae; genus Ptychoptera; species Ptychoptera albimana. The sequence goes on from OY540803.1 coordinate 2,430,862, forward strand.
TAAAATATGGAAGTGACAATAGAGTTAATTATTTTATTAATAATATTATTTGTATGCCATTTATTAGTATTGGCATATGTTATTAAGAAACCAAAGAAATCAATAAAGGATCGTAATGTCGTTATTACCGGTGGCTCCAGTGGGATTGGCCTATGGGCGGCAATTAATTGTGTTAAACTAGGTGCTAATGTGACGATTATTGCAAGAAATGTATCGCATTTGGGTGTGTTTTACTCGGTTCTATTCTTGGGTTTTTTTTCTTGAATGAAATTTAAATTTTTGTTTTCAGAAAAAGCCATCACCATCATCAAAGGTTATCGAATTAATGATAAGCAAAAAGTCGCCTATAAATCCATAGATTTATCCAAAGATTATGATAATATTAAGGAGAAATTTGCAGAAATTGAAAGTGACATGGGTGATATTTATATGCTGGTGAATTGTGCTGGTATGGCCATTTGTGGTGTTGTGGAAGATTTTACAATTGAAAATGCCAAGCTTATGATGGACATAAATTACTTTGCGACATTCTATCCTACACATTATCTGCTCCCCAAAATGAAAGCCAAACAAGAGGGGATTATTGTAATAACTGCATCCCAAGCAGCATTATTAGGTATTTATGGTTATGGACCGTATGCAGCATCGAAATTTGCATTACGCGGTTTAGCGGAAACAATTTGTATGGAAGCAAAGCATAAAAATGTTTCGGTAACATTGGCATTGCCGAGCGATACAAATACCCCAGGATTTGAGAATGAAGAGAAAACAAAACCGATTGAAACGAAAATTATATCTGGTTCCGGAGGTTTAGCAAAACCAGATGATGTTGCCAAGCAAATAATTGATGATGCTCTGGTAATTTTTTTTTCTTTATTTATATCTTGCATCTAACCTAACTTAATTTAAATTTTTTTTCTTGTTTCAGAGTGGAACCTTTTTCTCAATTTTGGGCGCTGAAAGTTGGATAATAACAATTCTATGCTGTGGCATGGCACCGTGGAACAGTTTTTATTTAAATCTCATCCAAATTATATTGATGAGTCCATTACGTCTCGTAGGTATTATTCTCCAGTGGAACTTCTCCCGTATTATTAGGAATTGTGATAAGGAGAAGGAGCAGAGGAACTAGAAGCACCAAGTGAAAACACAATTTTATAATTTTTTTTTTTTTATTTTTCATTTTTATGTATGTATCAAGAATAAATATATATTTTTATAAATACCAAAAAAAAAAAGAAAAGAAAAACATATAAAGTAAAGGAAAATAACAGAAATGAAAAGTAAAAAAAAATTATTTATTCAAACGTCTGGCGGCTGTACGTATTTTTCTATCGGTGCGTGTTTGTGCCCCACCACTGCCAGGCCCAATGCTAAATAGATTATTCTGTGGCGGTGCGCCGCCAAATGTCGCTTGATTCGACGTGGCTAAATTTGTATTTCCAAACGCAAATGGCGATGATGACGTATTATTTGTTGTATTATTGAGATTATTTCCAGCAGAGAAATTAAAAGCAGACGATGCTCCCATTGTCAACGCTGGTTGAGGCATTATTGTGGTTTCATTATTATTATTATTGTTGTTACTTGTATTGCTTCCAGAGAAGCTAAATGGCTTTACCGTATCACCAAACATACTTTTATTTTTATCCGCTCCGTTATGACCACCAAATACAATATTATTGCTATTCGACTGTCCCAGAGATGATGAAAAATTAAAAGTTCCAGTTTGTGGTTGAGAATTATTATTATTATTAGTGTTGGACTGTGTAATTCCACTAGATATACTTCCAGTACCAGATCCACCAAAATTAAACGATGGCTTTGATAATTCAACCCCTGTAGCACTTCCGCCAAAGCTGAAATCTTTCTTTGGCTGTTCGGGATTAAATAAATTTGAGTTGGTAGTTCCTGTAGCATTCTTACTAATGCTACCGAAATGTTGTACGCTCAGTTGATTACCTTCCGTAGTATTCCCACCAAAATTAAATGCATTTGACGCTTGAGATGTGGGATTTCTGGTTGACGGAGCTGTAGTTACTGGTGTTGAATTACTCTGTCCAAAACTGAATGACGTCGATATTTGGCCACCAAATATACTGGAGCCAACTCCAGTTGTTTGTGCTGGTTGATGTTGTTGTGGTTGTTGGTGTCCTGTTGGCATACCAAACTGTGGGCTTTTTGCTGTATTGCCAAAACTAAATACTGGAGCATTCGTGACTGATCCGGTGGTGATGCCTTGAGTTGGTGTAGTACTTTTATTAAATGCATTGAAGCTGTGGGCATCTGTCGATGGCGCTCCAATGTTTTTATATAAAGATGAATTATTCTCATTATTTTGTGAGAAGGCAAATGGGCTTGTTCCTGAATTGGCTTTGTCACCACCTGCAACATTGGCCATACCACCAAATTTACCAAAAACTGGAGATGCCGTTACTGCTGCTGGAGTTGAATTAGCATTTGTTGCGGAGAAATTAACAACATTTGACTTTGCCAATGGGTTACCCATTGTTGGAGTATTGTTGTTACCAAAAGAAAATGTATTATTTGCTGATGGCTCTTTTGATTTATCACCAAAGCCTCCAAATGTATTTGTCGAAGGCATTGAAAATCCTGTACTCGTTGGTGATTTTGTAGTGAGTGACTTTGCTGGATCGTTACTAAACAAATTAGTGGAAGGTTGTTGCTGTCCAAAATTAAATAAGGATGGCGCAGCTGGTGATGAAACAGCCGCCCCAAAAGTATTTGTTGTGGTCTTTGCTGCCGGAACAACAGCAGGCACATTATGATTGACTTTTGTTTCGCCAAATTGGAACATACTGGGTGCATTGCTTGTCGCCTGGGTGTTTGGTATAGAAGCGGGTTGTGGTTCAGTTTTGCTACCAAAACCAAAGCTGTTGCTCTTACCAAACGGATTTACATTTGGAGCTGCAGATGTAGCTGGGCTACTAGATGTTGATGTAAATGTTATCGGCGATTGTGCAATTCCAACGCCACTTGCTCCAGTGAATCCAATTCCACTATTATTTGTATTTGCATTTAAATTACCAAACATAGGCTGTGCAGGTTTGTTAACTGGTGACGTTTTATTTGGTGTTGTGGTGGAATTTGTCGGGGCAAAACAAAATCCACCAATTCTCGGAGTCTCAGTGGTTTTTGTTGTTAATGAAAAAGCAGCTGAGGTCTTTGTTGTATTAAAATTTATTGTAGCCGGTTGTGGGGCAATTGCTGCGGTTGGTAATACATTTGATGTCGCCCCTAACGATGGTATTGCAGAAATATTATTTAAATTTGCACCAGCATTAAATTGAGTTACTGGTTTAACCGCAAAGTCTGATGCTGTAGTAATTTTTGGTAATGAACTTTCATCGTTTAATTTAAATTCATTTGGTTTTTCAACTATTTGATTACTTAAATCGTTTGCTTTCTCTGAATTATTTATTAAATTTGTTTTAACTAAATCTTGTGCAGCCGGAATATTTATTTGCGGATTTATTAACTGAAAACCACTTAGTGTAGGCGTTGTGGTTACAACATTTGTTGTGATTGGTGTTGTAATTGTTGATGTTTCTGACACAACTACAGCTGCAGCAGTTGGTATTGCTATTGCTACCGGAGTTTGTGTGGCTACTGGTACAACTATTGATGTATTAATTTGTAAAGTTTTCTCATTATTATCAGTTACATCATTTAATATTGATATTGATTGTGATTGAAATATAACAGCAGGAATTCTATCATCGTCATCATCATCATCATCAAAGTCACCACTTAAACAACTTAACATTAATGATAATTTATCTTTTTCAACACGTTTAACTAATTCTTTATCACTTCCCAATAGTACTGGTGCCTTTATTTTTGGTTTTATAAAACTTATATCATTCTCATAATCATTATCACTTGATAATAAAATATTTTTATCAATATTATTATTTTTATTATTTGTATTTATATTTAAATCATATTTTTTATTAAATAATGTTAAACGTGGTTGTTGATGTTGTTGTGGTTGTACTGTCGCTACTTCTTTTACTAATTGATTATTATTATTTTTATTTAAATAATTATTATCATTTAGTTTATTATTTTTATTATTATTATTAAGTATTATATTATTATCATTTATATTCTTTAATAAATGTTCTTTATTTAATGTTATTGCTGATGTTGTAGCTGGTGTTTGTGTTATTAATATTTGTTGTTGTGGTTGTTGAGTCTGATCAAAATTCTCATTCAATGATATATTTAAATCAGATTTTATTTGTTTTCTATTTAATGATGATACTGATGGTGTTGTTGTTATTATTAATTCATTTTTATTCGTTAATATAGAATTATCTAAAAAAAAAAAAAATTTATTAAAAAAGGAAAGCAACAAAAATAATTAAATGAAACAAAAATTAAAATTAAAATTAAACTAAATAAATGAATAAATTTTTCAATAGAAAATACATCTGTCATAAAAAAAAAATCCAAATAAAATCCCAAAAGGCAACTAGATCGATAATTAAAAAATTATTTTTTCCCCTCTCCGATACAAATCAATCAACAAGAATAAATAATTAACAACAAATCGATTATTTATTTATATTGATGATGTCATTAAGACAATTAATTAAAAATAAATAAATAAAAAAAAAAATTTATGACAGAAATAAACTTCTCAAGGCCCCGCCCCACCAAAATTTAAACAGGTTTCTCTTATAGTCAGTCAAACAACATAATAAATCGTTACTGCCTTAATTAAATTAACAAACAATGTGTATTCTTACCATTAATTTTCTGTTTATTAACAATAGTCATGCTTGAACTTAGCGAACTTGATATATCATTATTTTTAGCACCGCAAAGACGCTTCTTATTTAATTGATTTATTTCTGTAGGTGAACTCCTAAAATACAAAAAGAAAAAATTATTAAGGAAACACAATTTAAGGGAAAAGTAATAATTACCCTGCAGAACTAGGTGATGTACGTGATTCTCTTTGCCTTTTCGTTGCAGTAAAATTATCATTGGCCAATGACTTGCCACTTAATCCACCCGCTTTTGTTGTATTATCAACTTGATCACTTTTCTCTTTACAATGTTTTTTGTTACGTTCTGTATCCAAATCCTACAAAGAAAAACGATTTATTGTTAAAACCAATTTTTATTGAATAAAGTATTAAATAAAATCCCTACATCATTATTAATCCGTTTTCTAGAAATTTCTTTAAGATGTTCAATATTACTTTTTTCAAATTTATTTAATTCAGGATCCTGTTTCGATACAGCACTGCCCATACGTAATATTGTTGAACGTGTATGCGCCTGATATATTGATTTATCTGGTGGTGCTATTTTAACCATTGTTGTATTTGTACGTTTTGGTGAATTAACCAAATGATTCTTTTTTAAATGTACAATCGGAAATTGTCCAGGTTTTGTATAAACATTTTTAAATGGTATTTTTTCATTTTTTATTTGACTTGAATCATGATATTTTACTATTCTTGATACTAAACCTCTACTTTCGATATCTGTGTACATTCTAAAATGATAATAAATTATTAATTTTAATGTTTTTTTTTTTAATATTATTGTGATTAATTATATTTACAATGGATCAAGTTTTTCCAGTGATAAATGTGTTACATTTGACTTAAATAAAGTTTTATTATTTATCGGTGGAATTACAGTTGATTTTCTGGTTGCTGGTTTACCACCCCATATAAATTTTGAACTAAAAAATAGAAATAATTAATTAAATATTAAGAAATGCTTATTAAACAAGTAATATCCCTACCTAGATGCTGATGATTGACTTGACAGATCGCTTAAACTCTTTGTTACCACACTTGGTGAACTTAAATTTCTATTCTTATTCATTTTATTTAGTTTTTAAAGAAAAATAAATAAATATAAGAAGTAAATTATCTATTATAAAACTATAAATAATTTCCTTAATATAAAATAATTAATTTTACTTAATATTTCTTATTTTATAAGAATTTTCAAATTAATTTTGCAAAAACGGTGATAATTTGTTCGTTTGACATAACCATCAAAATTTTTGAAATTTTTATTTTTTTTTGTTATCACAACTTTAAAACAAACTTTCTTTTTTAATATTAATATTATATTTAATTTAATGTTTTAATGCATACAGTTTTAATGCATTTTATGTTTAATGCTAATTTAATTGTTTCGTTTTTCTTTTAAAAAATAATAAAATAAAACTAAATGAAAATTATGTATTTGACACAATAAGGCTTTTTTTTAACAATCAAATAAATGAACTGAATGCCAATGCAAAGAGACGTTACTAAAGGTGCTTTATAGAAATGTGCCATTTTAAATACTTTTACAATAAAAAAAAGCTCAAATACAAGAGATGGCGTTCAGTTGTTCTAAAAAAATATAAAATGAATTCCAGAGGAAAATTGGAAAAAAAAAATAATTCTCCATTATTATTATTGTTGTTGGGATTGTAAACGTACGTTGTGTTGTGCACTCGTCTTTATAATTTAGTATTGAAATTGAATAGAAATAGAAAAGAGAAGAGCAGATGTTCTAAAAACTAAACTAAAAAAAATATATATATATATATATAAAAAAAAAAGAAAAATAATAAAAAAGTTGTGAATTTTCAATCAATTTCAGTGTAAAAACATGGCGGATACAAAGGACGAAATTTTATCAAAAAAAATCATTGGTACGTAATTAATTAATATAAATAAAATGGGAAATAAATTAAAAAACTAATAAGTGATAATAATTAAAGAAAATCTATTAAATAAAATGACAGTGAATAAAAGTTTTCAGTTGAATGAACTTAAGCCAACTACACAGTTGGTAAAATCATCCATATAAAAAAGAAAAGAAAATTTTTTTTTTTCTATTCCAACTTTCGTGTATGCTGAATATGTTAAATTGTTTTTTTTTTTTTACTTGTATTAATTTAATAATTAAATTAATATGCATATTGTAGGTGTTAAAATAAAATAAATGAACAACAAAAAAAAAAAAAAATTAAGATTTGCTTTAGAAGAAAAGTTTTTTTTAAAACAAGAAAAAATAAGCGAGACAGACATTTTGTATCTTTCATGTCATTTTTGACATTAATCAACCGATAGAAAGTTTTTTTTTTCTCTTATTTTTAAAATAATTATTTAATAATTAATTACATTTGATTGATAATAATTATGATTGCTATGTGTACTCTACATTATAATTACTTTCTTTTCTTTTTTTTTTCTACATTTTTTTTTTTACACACTGCAGCATTTTTCTCTCTGTCTCACACTGTGTGGTATTTTTTTTTATTTTTTCGCCTTAAATTGTTTTTTTTTTTTTTTATGACAGACACAGTGGAAAAAAAGTGATGTCATACTTCACAAGTTAACACAAAATATAATTTTTTTTTTAATAATAATAATAAAAACAATATTGTCTAATGTCTCACTAAATTTCATTAACAATATTTACTCTACATTGTTTTTACCTGTAAATTTCTTTATCATAGATTAGAATTTGATTTTTTATTTTTATTTTGTTAATTAAAACTGATGTCATGATTTTTAATTAATTAATTTATTTTATTTTATTTTATTTTATTTAGAACCTGAAGAACGGTTACGCATTGTACGTGAAAAACAAAATGAGGAAAGGCAAAAAAAATTAGAAGAATTAAAAGCACAAGCATTTGCTGCTCAAAAATTTCGTGAACAAAAGGAAGAGGAACGTCGTAAACGAATAGAGGATTTAAAATGTAAAGACACGGACCGTAGACAACAGGTATATACTGCAATTGAAATTAAAATTTATAATTAAAAAGTTGTTATTTCTATCGCCACCAATGTGAAAAATAGGGTTGAAGAAAAAGAAATTCTTTTTTTTTTTTGCTAAATTATTATTATAAGAGAACAGAAATATCCAACGTTTTGTCGTATAAGTTAGTCGTTTAATTATTATTATTTTTTTTAATTTTATTGATGCACCTTTATTAATTGTTTATAAAATATATACAAAATAGAAGAGGATGATGATGATAATGATGAATAAGAAAAAGAAACAATTTATTCTAAAACAATAAAAGAATAAAAATAAAGTTTTTTTTGTTTCTTTTTTAAAACCTAATTTATATTTTAATTTGGATTATTGCCAAAGAATTTATGATTTTAATTTACAAGACAAGACAAGAAAAAAACCACGAGAAAGAGAAGAAAAAAAGAAGGAATATAATTTGATTGTCATAAAGATAACAAGACTAAAAATTAAAATTTCTTAATTGTTTTATCTGTTTTGTGTGTGTGTTGTGTTTATTGTTGTTTGTTTGTCTCTTTATTTTGGAATATAATAAAAAAAAAATGAATGAATTTATTTTATAAATAAATAAATTTAATAAAAAAACCTTGAAAATATTTTTATTTTTAATGATAGAGAAGTTTAAGTTTATTTTTTTATTTTATTATAATAGATAAAGCTTTTATAAATAAATTTTCATTTAGGCTTTAGCTGCTAAATTGTTTTTTTTTTTTTTTTTTCGTTTTATTTTTGTGTATGCATAAATAACCTTTGATTTGCATGGTACTTGAATTTTGTGAGATTCATTTTTAATCAATACAAAAATAAAATTGTTTGATTATGACATTTCAATATTTTGCGTTAAGAAGAAAGGAAAAAGTTTTATTTACTTACTGTAGAAAGGAATATAATCTACTTGAGGGTTAGGTGTCATTAGAATTATTTATAGAAAAATTATTTGTTTTTGTAAAATCTATATATATATTATATATTTGCTTAATCAATACAATTTAAATAAATTATATTTTGTTATGTAGATTAGATGGATGATATAAATGTAGATTTGATTTGCGTTTTATTTGCATTAAATTGTAACAGCTGAAATAAGGGTTGTGTGTTGTTTCATGTTGAAAAATCATTTCGATTTCTTTATTTATGATGAAATAGGATTGATTTCCGTGTTTTTTTTCTTTTAAAGAGAATATTTTATACCAACCACAGATTGATTGATTTATTTTACGCTTTTTTAATTGTTTTATTACCAAGCAATAAATTCTGTAAATTTTCTGATGTTTTTGACATTTATTTGGAGCAAGAATTAAGCCACGTAATCGTGTAATAATGTATGACCTTTGAATTGCACTGAATAAAACTAGCCTAATGCAGTATATCTGAAACAAATTTCTATACACAAGAAAGTTTGGTGGAATTTTTCTATAGTTTGTAAAGCGAGGCAGCGTTACGTTACTGTAATTATTCTCCGTAGAAAAAAAAAAGTAATTTATTTTTTGGCATGTTTGGTAAATTATTGTTTCTTTCTTATTTATTAAAAAAGTTTTTCTTTTTTTAAAGGTAAAAAAGAAGTAGAAGAGAAAAAATTTAATTAATGAATGAAGAGAGAATACAAATTGAAATGAGGTTTTTTTTTTTTTTTTTAGTTACGTGAATCTTATTCAATCCAAATTCAAACTAGAATAATAAAAGTATCCACGGTTTGATACCCTGTTTATGTTAATTAAAATTAGACTAACGTTTACTTCTTGTATAATGTTTTGTGTTTTTATTTCTGTGTGCTTGTGTTGCACTTGGATTCTCTAATTAATTTTTTCATTGTTGCAAAGCAGCATTATCAATTTTTTTTTTAGTTTTGTTTCGTTTGTTTGCAATTCTTATCATAGATTTAGATATTAATTATGGATTTATTTTATATATATAAAATAGAAAACGATAAAAATATCCTCGATAAATTATGAATTTGGGTCAATTCTGTGTTTTATTGTTTGTTACTGCTGTATAAAAATTATTTTCATTCTTGTAATGCATGCATGACAGAATTTTTTTTTTTTTTTTTGTATTCCTGTCTATTGTGTGTGTTTTCTACTGTATGAGGCGTTTCTTCCGGATGTTATTATTATTATTATTATTAATATTATAAAAGTTTTTTTATTTCCTAGAAATTCTCAAGGAGTTTTTCTCTGGTCTACACAATTCTTTTTTTTTTTGGTATTCTTGTTAAATGCAGGCTAAAGATTGTTAAAAGAAAGAAAACATTTATCAACGAAGCAAATCGTTAATTTAATCGACAGAAATCTGATTTTTTTTTTTCGTGATTATTAATCGATTATGTTAATTTATTTTAAGTAAATAAAATAGAAAAAAAAAATATATTTCTTATCTCTAGAGGCTAAATGTGTGTTGTTGTTATCGATAAAAAATTATATTTTTTTTTCTTTTTTGTGTTTTCGCTGTATTAACACCGCATTTGAGATTTTATTTATTTTTCTTTTCCTTCTTTTTTTTCTTTTTAAAGGTCGTAAATATGATTAGTAAAAGTAATTAACCTTTTTTTTTTTTATTAATTTTCGGTTGTTTTGTTACTGATTTGCTTTACGATTTATTGATTGGTTTTCGTTTCATTTTGATTGATTTAATTTTCTAAAATATGCAGTAAATAAATATTTAGCAGATTTGTCGTGTCTTACGGTTAGCAGAAATGTTTTCTTTTTTATTAATTAAGCCACACAGTTATGCTTCATTATTTTGTTTTAAATGATTTCAAAATTAATTTAAGGTTGAGGAACGTAAACGTGCTATTGAAGAAGCAGAAAAAGAACGACGAGAATATATTTTACAGAAATATCAGGTAAATGTTAGTAGACAATTTTTTTTTTTTATTTAAATTTTAATTTTATTGTTTGTATGGAGGAGACAGACATTTGAATAAATAATTTTTTATTTTTTTGTAATTATTATTATTATTATTTGTGTATGTTAATTGTAGGAACGCGATGCAAAACTGGATACAAAAAAACGTGATCGTAATTCTGGAATATTTGCTTTTGGTTCATCAACGCCGCGCATGTTAGATAGTGAATTTTCAACATCACCCAGTGTTTTTTGGAATCATCGAAGGTAACAACATTTTGCTCTAATATTTATTCCGTTTGTTAATTAATTTAATTTAATTTTTTTTTTTATTAGATCAACATCAATATCGAATGTTTCTTATATTGATAATAATGCATCTAGGCGTAGCTGTGAAAGAGAAACGGTTGATGCATCAAAGAAGCGTGCAAGCTCCGCAAGTGGATTAGATCGTCAAAGTAAAGGTAAATTTGATTGTAAACAAATATCTCCGCTTATATTATTGGCTTCTTTTTATTTTTTGTTTAATTTTATTATTTAAATGAGGTTAAGGAAAGTTTTTCTACAGCTTTTAATTTTTTTTAAGAATCTAGAATATTCTATAAAAATTATTTTATATTTGTTTACTCGCAAATACATTCGTAATTTTGATTGCAAATAAAACAGAGTTAATAGCGAATATATAACAAAATTTATTAATTACAATACCGTGGCGGTGGCTTTGTAATTATTAGATTATTGTAATCTCTATTGGAGTAAGTAGTACATGTTTGCTTACTCTTAAATTAAATAATACAGCGATGAAAAAAAGACTTTTGTGGTGATATAAAATAATTTTTATTTGAATTATTGCGGAGTTTTTATTTATTTTGTTATATTAATTAGGAACTATAGAATAGTTTTAATTATGAAATTAATTTCCTTTTTTATTTATTTATAGTTTATTATTGGTGGAAGATTAATTTTATTTATTTATTTATTAGAAATATTTTTATTTGATTAAGTCATGACTTTATGTAAAGGTCTGTCCTATCTATCTATGTATAAATTTATTTATTTATTCATTGTGTCGTTGTGCTTTTTATTATTTTATTTTAATTATTATTATTATTAAATGAATAACTTTCTTGTAATATTTTTATTTTATGATTAATAATTATTATTAATTAATTACTTAATTTAAAAAGAGAAGAAAATATATGAATGAAAAGAAAAAAGAAGTTTTTTTTTTCTTATTTTCTTCTTAATAATTATGATTCATTATGAAGTTTATTTTCTTATCTTTTTTTTTTATTTATTTAAATTAAATTAATTTTTATATATTTCTTGTGGTTTTTTTTTATTATTAATTAATTATAAAAAGAAATTTTTATTCAATTATTCATTTTATATAAAGAAATTAAATCATTTTTAACCATATTTAGGGATAGTAATGCGTTTTTAAATTTTAATTTTGAATAAACAGAAGAGACAAATTTTTTTTTTTTTGGTATTGCGAGATGTTATATAGAAATTAAATCTCCTGTTCTCGTTTTTTTTTTAACAAGTATTGTGAAGTGTACGGAGTGGTACGTGCCCAATACCCGTACTGAATAGTTTCTGAAGTTTTTTTTTTTGCTAGTAAATACTTAGGTAAAACAGGCGAGAGATCTCCGGTTCTGTAAAATTAAATAGATTAGGTTTTGAGTGATTATTTTCAATCTCTCTCTCTATCTTTTTTAATTAATTAATCTAACAGAAACAGAACTTGTGTGCGGTTTTATTTAATTTATTTTTCACCGGTATCAGATATCCAAATATTTTTTCTTGTTTTTTTTTTTTTATTTCGATAATATTTTACAGAAGTTTTTAAGATTCGCCGATTCTTTTATTTTACTTAATTAATTAGCGTAGGTTTGTTGTTTTTTTTTTGTGTTTATTTATTTAAACATTTTTTTTTCTTTTTGGGAGGAATTGCATTGCGCGAAGATGAGCAAAAGTTCATTTGCCCCTTTGATGAGTAAAATGATTTTTTTTTTTTGGTTTGGTTTTGTTTGCTTGTTGGTTCCTCTAACTAAACCTATAATTATATTAAATGGGAATTTAAGGTTTAATTGTTTATTTACCAAAAAAAAAAAAAAAAAGATAAAGATAAACGGATGAGATGTGTGGTGATGTGGTAAAAGTAAATAAAATTCGACAGGCAGAAAAAGAAAAAAAAATAAATAAAAACCTACACAAATCCAGTTAAAACAGCCAACAACATAAGACATAACATGTTATTAGTCATTTCTGTTCTGTTCTTTTATTATTATTATTATTTTACTTTAATTATTAATAGATTAATTAATAAATTAATAACTGTAAATGTGAGATTCTTGTTGATTTTTGTTGCCTTCTTTTCATTGTTTCTGTTTTTAATTTTTTCTTTCTTTACTGATTTTTATAATCGCAATCGTTGAATTTGTTTGAAAGTTGATTCTACGTTACTACTCGCTACTCAAAAATTATTTTTTCTCTTTAATTTTTATTTATTTATTGATTGTTTGATTGATTGATTATTAGATTTATTTATTTATTTATTTTTAGTGTGTTGGTTTCATTAGGAAATTTCATAAATCTAGCATGAAAAACACTTTTTTTTTTGTTTTCTCCTCTCTGTGGTACTTTAAAGTTTTTGTAGTTTTTTTTTTAATTATCGGAAATGCGCGCGTTATGCGGAAGTTTATTTTTCTTGTTTTTCGGTGGTAAATAGAAATTAAAATGAAAATAAAAATAAAAAAAAAAAAAACGTGACGAAATAATGGAAATTTATTAATTATAATTATGTGTGTTTGTCTTAAGAAGTGTTAGCGTTTTTATTTAAATGTTAATTAATTATATGTACGTTGTGTTAGTTGCACAGTAGTTTGCACAAACGGTTACTTTCCCTAATTTTTTTTATATAATTAACGTTTCGTGGTTATTGACGTTACTGTTTTTTTCCTGTAAAAACATTTAAATAATTTTTTTACTTTCATTGTATATATTTTAATAGAGATTAAAAGGATGTATTTGGTTGTATAAATCCACCCTTAAGGCCTAATCAGAACGAAAAATACAAGTACCAAATACACGTAAAAAATTCAATAGTTTCTGAGGAAATACGCTCTGGTAAACAGAACCAGAACGTCAAACGTTTAGTGACCAATTTTAAATTTTCAAATAAGAAAAAAATGTATTGTGCGAAATTATGGATTTTGTGCAAGCTAAGCTAAGAAATAGAATCTAAACAGACGACAAATACAATTTCTCTCAGCGCGTAATTTGCTTGGCAAAAGTTGTATTTAGTCGTTGCATCTTTCGTTCTGTTTACTGCTTTAAAGTTGACAAGTCGTCGTTACTTGGTTTATTATTTATTTATTTATTTATTTAAAAGGAAAGGAGAATTTTTTTCTGTTTGCTAAGGTGGTTTTTAGATTGGTGTTAAGATTCCCTTCGTAAAATGTTAATGTTTAAGAAATGTTTATCGTTTTCTTGGAACGACTTTTACGGTTTTATGTATAAAGTTCTTGTAAATTTTTATCTTCTTTTCTTTTTAAAGTAAATTTATTTAATTAATTTAGTAATTTAACGGAAATTTATAGTTTCAGTGACTTTTCATATGCTTAATTATGAGTTAATTCATTCATTCATTCATCGAAAAATCGATTAATTAAATATTTGATTGTGTTGTTTCCGTGTTACGTTTTATTGTGTTGATTCCTCATTAAAAATGCTTAAAATTCATTGAAAAAATATTTTTTTTTTGTTTGTTTGCCTCCGTCGTACGTGTTTTATGCGATTTCGATTCAAATGCGATTTATATCATGTAAATAAATTTTTTATTTCATTTATTTATTAATTAGTTATCTCTGTATTAAATAAATAATTAGTGTAATAATTTTTTTTTTTTTAAATTTTTAAATGTATTATTTTAACAAAATAAAATATTTTAATCACTAAGCAACAAAAACACCCCAAATACCAATCCACCCAATACACACAATAAAAACACAAAAAAACACATGAAATTTTAATCAATTTACATTACCACCACCTCCCCTTTATTATTTTATTTTATTTACACAAATTATTATTACAAGACCACACCCACACCACCCTTATTAAATATTAATCTAAAAAATATATAAAAAAAAAAAAACCAAACCCAAAAACTTACCTTAGATCACCAACGTATGTCAACTTCAATGTATGAAATATTTCATTGGGGCCCAACAAATGATGACCATCCAAAAAAATTACATTTTTCATTGGCCGCCGGCTCCCATATTGATATTGATGAGAAACCATATTCGAGAAATAATCATGTAATACAGGGTGAGAAATAAATCAAAGATTAAAAAAAAAAAAAAAATTTAAAATGACGAAGATGAGAGATGATGAGGAATTTTTTTATTTTTTTTTTATATATATGGAATTTGCGTACCTTTTAATTAACAAAAAAAAAAATTTTTATTATATTAATTTATTTAATTTTTTTTTATTTATTTATTAAGTAGGCTGCATATTTGATTATTTATTTATTTAATTAATTAATTTTGTTTTGTTTATCTTGCGTCAAATGGCATGTTGAATTGAGTTTTTATTTTTTAAATTTAATTTAATTTAATTTTATGATTTCTTGTTCCTTGTTATGTGATTTTATTTTTTTTTTAAGTGCATTTTGAAGTGTTTTTATTTTATTTTTTATTTTAATTAACTTTGGTGCCTTTACCAGCAAAACCACCCACCCATCCAATCATCTTGAAAATTACTTTTTTTTAATTACTTTACAAGATTTTTGTTTGTTTTTTAATTTATTTTGATAGGTAGGTGGTTTTCTCTTCTCTTTTTTTAATTTGTTTTGTCGTTTTTAATAACGAATTTTAATGCTATTTCGGCTGATGATTTTGCTGCTGCTTCTGCTAATTTAATTACAGATTATCTTTGTAATTTAATTTTATTTAATTTTTTATTGTTTATTGAAAAGATTTTTTTTTTTTTTCTTTTTTCGCTCTTTTAATAATTTTGAAAGCAAGGTGAGAGATTTATTTAAATAAAAATAAAAATGAACCGTCATTACTACGTGCGTACGTAATATTTGCACTGATTACAGTAGAAATGTAAATTAAATGTGTTTAAGCGAAATGATGTCATTCATTCCTTTAACTTTGTTTACATTCTTCGTTATTTGCATAAAAATTTGCATTGTTTTGCACTTGGGAGTTATTTGACATTAAGCTGTGATTGTAGCCAGTGAATTTATTTCATTGATTAAGAAAATCGACTAGAGTCTTTATTATTGTTTTTCTTATACCAAAACAAACACAAAATAAATCTTTAATTAACACTTAATGTTGTGAGTAATTTTTGAAATTAGATTTCTACGGAGAGAGAGATCAAATAAATAAACGAAAATTAGTTATTTATAAAAGAAATTTCTATCCTAGCTACGCTATGCAATGGTGAAATCTTTTTTGTTTTCCTCTTTTTGATGTTGAAACGTTTGCCTTGAGGAATGTCAAAGGTTTTCCTGTTGAATTCTTAATTACGCCAGTTGTTGTTAACCTTTTGAAACTGGTTTTGAAAAGGTGGAAATATTTTACGTTACAACTGTTGGAGGTGGTTTTCGTTCACGTTGAATATAAATTAAAAAAGAAAAACACCTTGCTTAGCCCGTGTGGATTATGCTGTGCTATTACGACGTTTGAGCACCTCTGACACATTTAAAGAATTTAACATTGGATTATTTATTTAGATGTAAAAGGAAATTCTAAATCCATATTCATTGAAAATAACTTTGATACTGCTGGTGGTGGTAGTGATGGAGTAAAATCTATTTACAGAAATTTTCCTCGTTGACTGTTTTGTGTTTTTCTTTTCTTCTGTTTTCCTGTTGTTATTTTTATTATATTTAAATAAACATAAATCTCTAATCCATTAATATGCGTATACCACTCAACCAACAGATTATGTGCTGATGTTAATTGTTGTTACTCTGCTGCTACTGCTGCATGTTTGTTTTTAATTTTTTTTTATAAATAACTATTTGTTGTCGTTTTTTCATTCTTTCTTTTCTTCCTTCTGTAACACACATGTGGCTGTTTTTTTTTTTTCTTGTAACGAACATAAATAACTTTAAAGCAACGCATCTCATATCTACTATAGAAAAAAAATTATTTCGTTACCTGCGGTAACAACAACTCGTGCATCCCATTCATTCATTAATAATTTTTTTATTAAATTTTAAATGATTGTTTAAGAAGATGTGG
Organism: Ptychoptera albimana; assembly: GCA_961205885.1. Lineage (NCBI taxonomy): Eukaryota > Metazoa > Arthropoda > Insecta > Diptera > Ptychopteridae > Ptychoptera > Ptychoptera albimana. The sequence continues at coordinate 2,447,787 of OY540803.1, forward strand.
AGAGATTTTTAGAGGATCTAGTTGTCTAGACTGGGGAATTATTTTTTGAAAAGACTCTTCACTGTTGTAATGCAAATGGGGTAGTTTTCTAGTCGTTTTACTGGGTTGATTATCCAGCTATAGATGATTTATCTGTGAACTTTCTACGGGAACACAACAACGAAAAATAAAAAAAATAAAAAATGATGAATTACTGTTGTCCGGTCTGCCGGTGTGTGTAGGCCCCCCCATATTATTTTTATTTAATTATTCATAATTTTTTATTGCATGATTGTTTTACTTTCTGCTTTCATGACTTTTTCTTTGATTTATTTTTTTTTACTTTACTTTACTTTAATTTAATTTAATTTATGTTATGGCTAATGAGCGCATGTTATTCTTATTATTAATTAATATTATTATTATTATTTTTTTAAATTTAATTTTATTTAAATAACTAAACGCAAACTTAAAGCACAACATAAATACACAACATCAACAACGTACTTAGCTGGTTTTTTTTTTTTTTTGTGAATGAAAAAAAAAATTCTTTACATTTGATTAAAAGTAATTACTATTCGCTGTTGTGAGTTAATTAATTAATTAATTAGTTTATTTTTATTCTCTCTCTATTGTGATGTGACCAACATCGTCACAATCACAAAACCACCACAAATACAATTGACTAATTAAAAATGTTTTTGTAAGTCTCGTTAAAAATTTTTGAAAGTGGGGTAACCACAGTAAGCTTTTTTATTAAAAGCATGTCTCTTGTTCTGTTTTATCTTGAAGCTTTACGTAGGAATATATTTTTTGTTTTAAAGCTTTATTTGGTTGTGTTTTAACGCACGAAAAGGCAAGGCAAGGCCAAGTCGATTTTATCTTTACTAAATATAGCTGTTTTCGCTGGTGCTTTTTACAAGTACAAACCAACGACAAGTTGTCATTGTTTTGATGCATGATTTTAGTAAAGCTTTAACTAGACTTGAATACAATTATTAACAAATACAAAAAAAAATAATAATAAAGCTTAATTTAACTGCTAAAGCTGGCTGCTTTATAACAAGCAGTGAAATTATTATTTATCTGCTGCTGCGGCTGCTGATGCTACGAATGCTTGTGATTCCACTATTAAAAAAAAAAAAATTTTTTTTATTGTTTTTTCTTAAATTTTGATGCTTTAATTTAATTATTTAATTGACTTTTTAATTTAAATTTAACTGACTATGATGGTGGTGATGATTATAAAGATGATTCACACTCTGTTATTGGATTTTTTTCTTTTTTTTTTTTTTATTATTATCAGTTGATTGTTTGTTTTAAGTAAGGCGAGTAGCTTTTTTTTTTTTTTTTTAAGTTTAATCTTTAACAAAGAAATTTTTGATTTAATTTAATCTAATTTAATTTAATTAATTAACAAAATTAAAATTTTTTTTATATGATCTCTGTGTGTAATTTTTTTCTAACATTTTTCTAACAAACTCCCTAAACAAATACAAAAAAAAAAAAATTCATTTTTTAATTAATTAATTAATTTTCTTTTTCTCTCTTTTTTCGTTTATTTTTTATCCAAATTAATTAAAAATAAAATCATCGACAACACCAACCACAGAAAATAATAATACACAAACATATCGAAGTGTTGCACGGCGAAAAACAGATTTGATGCCAACAATGCCTAGTCCGCGTGATGCCTGTTTTGGATCAAAATCATCATTAATAAGCACACCAAGAACAGCAGGTAAATTTTTATTTTTTTTTTCTCTCTTTTATTTTTTTAATTATGAATCAGCGGTGTAAATTTTTTTGCCATTTCTTTGATAATGAAAAGTAAGAATGGTTGGTTTACACCGCTGATTTATTAATTATTCTTGTTATGAATTATTATTATCGGGATTAATTAAGTAATTTTAAGAAAAACTGGGTAGGATTTAAAGCAACATGAACATTTTATTAATACCAGAGGATTTTTAATTACACCAATACACCACCAACAACCACCCACCCACACCTTGATTTACGGTTTAATTTAATTTTGTAAATAAATGGTGAATGCGCGTTAAAAAGTGGATACTGGAATCAGACATTGATACCATCACCACCATGAGTGTAAACGTTGATCCCTTCTGCTATAACACGGTTACATGCGTTGCGTTTACATCTCGGTTTTTAAAACGATGTCGGTGGCGCGCTATAAATAGAAAAAAATGTGGGGTATTGGGTGTATTTTTTTAAAATTATTTTTTGATTTAAAAAAAAAAAAAAAGTTTTATTAGCCGCTGTTGCTGCTGCTGCAATATTTATTTTTATTTTTATGTTTTTCTTTTTTGCGCACTGATTACAATTTTTATTTATTTATTTTGCTGTTGTGTACCGCTGTGCTGTGTTGTTTTGTTTTTCTTTTTTTTTCTTTTTTTTTTAATGTTTTGTTAATTATTTAATTTGTTTAGAGATAAAAAAATAAAAATTTTTTTTTGCTTGTGTTTTTCCTTTTATTATTTTTTTTACTTTGTAATGAAATTCATTGATTATTTATGTGTGAGTTTTGATTGTTTTTTGTTATGTGGAGATTGGGGAAAGGATATTTTGGAGAATATGCACTGCAGAACACAATTTTTATTACTTTGATAGGAAAGAAGCAGAATTTAGCATCTTTTATACGTGAATTTTTCACCTGGCACACACAGTACTTTCTCACAATCTCATTACTCATTCTTTTCTGTATTTAATTTGTTTATCAAGTGTAGAGTTTAATGAAAAATTTCCATGTGTCTGTTGTGTTCAGATGTTCCATAAAAATTTGATTAATATGTTTGGGTCAACTTAATAACGGTCGGGTCTTGTTGAATACATTTTCCACCAATAAATGTTTTGTTTGGTCCATTGTGTCTCTTGTTGTGTTCATAATAATTTAAGTAAAAATAAATAAATATATTATGTAGGACGGACATTATCTATGACACGTTTGGATCAACTAGCTAAACCACTTCGCTATAATGGTGAACATATAAGGTCAATAATGGAACGTGAACGTCGTAATAATGATAATGATAATTTATTATTAATATTACCATCACATCATAATAATAATCAGCATCATCAATTTTTATCATCGAAAAATTCGTCGGCAGCAACCACATCATCGTCATCAACATTTAAAAAGAATGCACGTATATCACGTAGTATGGTGAATATATCACAACGTCAAAAGCAACAACAACAATTGCATAATCAACAATTTTCAACATCAACATCGATGTATTCAAATGCAACAAATCCACCAATGTCATCGTTGTCGTCTGTTAATCATAAAAAGCATCATTATGATAAAAATAAGAATTTATTTAAAGCTCATGCAGCGAATTTAACAAAAAGTTTGTCACAATTATTGGTGGTAACGTCGTGTAATAATAATACAACAAAAATTGGTGTTAATAATTGTAATAATAATCAAAATGTAATAAAAAATAATTTCAATAAACGTTCCGTAATAACAATGAATACGAATAAGAAAATGTTATTATTGCACAATAATCAGCAACAGCAACAACAATCACCGCAACAATTGCAACAACAGCAACAAATGAGTACAGGTGTGTGTTTTTGTAATTTTTTGTCTTTTCATCATCAATCTTCTTGTTTTTCTTCTCTCTAACTTTTCATACTTATTTGGACTCAATTGTTCTGATTGAAAAAAAAAATATAGTTGGGTTTATTGGTGTTTTTTTTTTCTTTGTTGAATGAAGGAATGATTTGATTTCTTCGTCTAACTATTAAATAATAAATTAATTGAATTAACGTTGTCCGTGAATGGGTAGTTGGGTGTTAACAATTACTAATACTTCTTGAGAATTACATCCTGTGATTATTCGTTTATTTTGTATGAATTTAATTCTCCTTATCAACTGTTTGTTTGGCCATCATCATCTAATCTATTCATGATGAATAATTTATTTATTTATTTTTTTTTTTTTTGCTTATTCTTGCTTATTTACACCACACTCTAACAAAATAATTATTTTCTCTCTATTTATTTGGCTCTACCTGCTGCTTAATTACTTTATTAATATTAATTTATTCTTGCTCTCTGTGTATTTTTGATTTATTTTCATTTTGATTTTGATTAACGATGAAAAAGAATTTTTTTTTTTTTATTTAAATAATGTATTGGGTCATTCAAAAATGTTTTTATTTATTTATTTATTTTTTTTTTTTGACTCTCTGTGGTGATTTGGTTTTGTTGCTAATATAAATTATAAATTGCAGTTATTATTTATTAATAATTTTAAAATCAGGTTAATAGAAACATCATCGGCTTTCAGAAAAAAAAAATTAAAAAATTTATTTAAACAACTAAACTGTGAATAAAATAATTTTTTTTTATTATTATTAGTAGTAAAAGGTGTGGATGAATAGATTATTGTTTAATTCATTCGTTTATTATTACATACATTATTTTGTTGGTGAAATAATAAATAATTAAACATTTTTAATTGTGTTTTTTTGTTGTGGATTCTCTCTATAATTTTTGTTTAATTTTTAATTTAGGATCACGTTCCGGTGATATAACACCAAAAAGTATAATGAATTCATCACGTCCGAATAGTGCTCTATCTAGTGCAACATCAACATCAGCAATTGTGTATCGTCGACCAAAAACCTCTCATAGTCCAAGACCCGCTAGTATTGCCGTTACTGGTGTCTCACATTTACTTGGTAATACAAATAGTTGTAAGAAATTTTCAAATAATATTATTATAAATAAAATAATTAATTAATTAACTCTAATTTTTGTTTTGTGTGTTTTTCTAGATGATAAAACTGATCGACCACCATTACCAACAAAATCACATCATGTGGGTATGAAAAAGGCGACACCAAATCTAATGACACAATCATTTAGAATTGAGCGTACGCATCCAAGTAGTTTATTATCACAATCGATGAGATTAGAAAAAACCCATAGTATGTCATCTTCAGTTAAGTCATTGGACAGTAGGCCTCCACGTAGTGGTGATAAAACCGCAACACCATCCAAGGTAATTTTCTAATTTGTTTATAGATTTAAATAATGAAATTAATTTAAAAAAAAAATTCTATCGATAGCCATCAACACCAATTAAAACCACAAAATCGATTGATCTTAATGGAGCTAAATCAAAACATCCAAAATTATTATCAACGCAAATGACACCGAAAAAGGAGTTGGATGATAGTAATAATGTGACGCCAAAAAGAGAATCAAAACCAAAGGTTGTGGCTACAACTGTTGCAGTTACACCAACAGCAGATTTAATAATGATATCTGATAATAAAGAGCAAACTAAACAGCAGCAGCAACAGCAAACAAATGGTGATGTAATAAAACCTGAAATTGAACAAACAAATGGAGAACAAGAAGCAAACGAACAGCAAGTAGCAACAAAGAATGATAAAAATTTACAAAATAATGTTGTAATAGAGCAGCTAATTGATTTAATTGAAGTGAATAAAAGTGAAACTACTAGTGATAAGAGTGGTGATATAATAGAAATATGTGAAAATGTTGTTGAGAAAAATAATTTAAATAATAATAATAACACGGCAACGGTCACCAATAATATAAGTAAAAGTTTTATAGAGAAAGAAATTATAGCTGCGGTTGTAGATGAGAAATGTAAAGATAAGGAGGAGAAACAATTTGTTAATAATAATATAAAAGCGGAACAGGAGAGTACAGAAACAACCGGTAGGTTTATTATTAATTAAAAAATTTTGGTTTTTATTATTATTAAATTTTATTTATTGATTTTGTTGTAGGTAAACAAAGGATAACGAATGAGGAGGAGGCAAAAGCAGCAATTGCTGAACGTAGACGTTTGGCACGTGAAGAAGCTGAACGTCAGGCTGAATTAGAAAGACAGAGATTAGAGGCTGAAGCTGAAGCTGAACACCAACGTCAATTGCATGAAGAAGAAATGCATAGACGTCTTGAGGAGGAAACAAATCGTTTAGCTGAAGAGCAACGTCTTGCCGAAGAAACTCGTTTACAGCAAGCAATAGAGGTGAATATATTTTTTGGTTTGATGTTATTTTCGGTAAATTAAAAATGTGTAAATTGTAGGAAGCACAAAAACGAGATGAAATTGAGCGATTAAGACGAGAGGAGGAGGCAAAACAGAAAATTGAACGTGAAGAGCAAGAAGTTAAAGCACGCGAAGAGGCAGAAAAGCAAAAAATCGAAACTGCTGAACGATTAAAAAAGGAGGAGAAGGAACGTGAAGAGCGTAGAAAACGAGTTGAAGCAATTATGTCACGTACACGTTCCAAAAATGGAACTCCCATGAATACACCATCAAAAGTATTAAATAATTTTATTTTTTTATGTCCGAATCTTAATTAATTTATTTCTTTTCGCAGACATCTGATAATGAGTCAAATAAACAAATTGACGATAATTTAACACAAGGTTTTGATGAGAATAATTTAATAACATCAACGACAATATTACCAGAAGCAACAGAGAATGTAGAACAAACAAATTTACTAATTAATACAGAAATACTAGTAGACGATGATGAGAATAACATTAATAGAAATAATAATATAATAATAAATACAAATATTAATAATAATAATATTAATAATAATAATATAAATTTATTAAGTTATGAGCAACAAGTAACTGAAAAGGAGAATTTTTTATTAAGCAGTTTTAACAACGGCACAACAACAACACCAAACACAAATTCAACAAATGTTAAAAGAAATATATTAAATAATACGACTAGTAATAATAGTGCAATAGTTGTTGGTGAATTATTACAACAAACAAATGGTAAACAACAGCAGATACAGCAGCAACAGAATAATATTGTTGTTGTTGATACAACAGCAACATTATTACCAGCATTTGATGCTGATGATAATATTATTATTGATAAGAATGGACATATTAATGAGAATACAATGTAAGAATAAAAAGAATAGTCATTAGTCCTTGTTGTTTTTTGGTTAAGTTATTAATTATAAAATTTGTTGTTCTAGTGAATATTTTGGTGCTAAAAAAAATGATTTAGATAAAAATATAAATAATGATAATGATGATGGTAGTATAAATGTTTTATTAAATGAACAACAAAATACAATAAATTTATTACAACAGAAGCAACAACAATTACAACAGCAACAACATATTGATGATAATATTAATTTAAATAATAATAAGACAACACTTGAGAATTTAATAACGACAACAGCTAATAATACATTAACACTAGTCACATCTGATAGTCAACTAAAACAAGGTATGTTGTTTGTTGTTTCGTTTCGTCTACTCTTTCTGTTATTTAATTGTTTTTTTTTTTAATCTAATTTCAGATATATCTTTACTATAAATGTTCTTAAAATAATAATTGTATTAAAAGAAAGGAAAGGAAAAACGGATAGAATAATGTAATGATTATTATTGTATTTTTTTTCCATCTTCTACATAAATCTATTTTAAAAAATCAAAAAAAAAAAAAAAAAACGCAACCCCTAATAATAACTTAACGTAACTTCTAATTACTCTGTTGTTCTGTTTCAACCTGTTTACTCTTGTTAATTAAAAATAATAATAATTATTGAAAAAATGAAAAGAAAAATTAAACATATTTATATATATATATATATCTATTATTAATAATAATAATAATAATACAATTAAAAATATAAAATTATAAATTATTAAAAAAAAATATTATTGAGAAAACAAAAAACAAATTTAATGAAAAAATATTTTAAAAAAACTCTCATATAGTTGAGTTTTCATTGAATCCCGGGTAAATATTTTAATTAATAATTATTTAATTGGCTATAGTGTAATTGGGTAGAGTGTTTTATACAAAAAGGTAATTGGGGAAACCTTTTTTTGCTATAAAACACTGTGCTTGTCGCGCTTAGCTGATTACAAATTACGTGTGATTAATTGAATCGTTTAAATTAATTTAAATTAAAAAAAAAATGTTTGTTTCATTATTTTAGGTTTTTTCCAACCCCGCAGAGTACATATATATAATCTGCAGTATTGTTCGTTCATAATTAAAAGAAAAACCAATTATTTAAAGAATATTATTAATTAATCCTGAAAAAGAAAAAAGAAAAATTATTATTATTAAGACACAAACACAGATAATATGGATAAAAAATGGTTCGTTTGTGTACCAATAAATAATCCTTTGATTTGTCTAGTTAATTAATTTGTTTACAACAGACAACAAAAAAAAATTAATTGTTGTATAAATTATTGCTGCTCTGCTCTGTATGTATTAAAAAAAAAAAAAACATAAATGGAAATTTATAATCCATTTATATAAAGCTAATCACAAATCAAGGGTTAATAAAATACAAAGAAAAAATAAAATTATTATTCAGCTGTGTATTATTATTAATTAATTAATTATTAACACTAATTCTAATTTAATTATATATTCAATTTTTTTTTTTAAAGGATATTCAACTCAAATTCCAATTAATTTTTTTTTTTTTTTTTTTGTATAAAAACTTTTTTTTAATTACTACTAAAAACAAATAAAACACACACAACACACCCTTAAATTCATAATAAGAAGTAAAAAACAAAAAAAAAAATGTGTTTAGAAAAATTAAGGAAAAATGTTTAATTAAAAGAAAAATAAAAAAAATAATAATAATAAAAATATATTTATATACACATATTGAGCGAAAGAAGAAGAGTTAATAGTCTTATTGATTAATTAATTAATTAGTTAATTAATTGAATTATAAAAATGAAAAGTTTATTTTGCTTAAATAATTTTTGTTTGTTTTCTTTTATATATCTCTGTTACGTTAATAATTTTAATTTTTAACAAGCCGCGACCCTCTTTTGCTGCACACGGTTTGATTGTTTTTATTTAAATAAATCTTTTTTTTTTTTTGTATTTAATTGTGGCTAAGCGCAGCGCTTGTTAATATTTTGTTTGTTATATTTGTGTTGGGATGTAAAGTAATGCTGAGTAATAAATACGCGAGTTTTTTTTTTTTTTTTTTTAATTAAACTAAGGCTAAATGAGTTTTTCGTTTAGCTAAAATAACTAAGAGTATTAATTATTAATTCTCTCTGTTATAATTAAATTTTAAAAACGATTAATTAATTAACTTTTTACTTGAATGAATAACAGAAATAACTTTTTTTTTTGTTTAATTATATAAATAATGTGCTAATATATGATGAAAGATTAAATTTTTAGTTATTAATATTAATTTAATTAATTAATTGTTGACAATAAATTGAGAAATCATTACTTTAATTTCTCAATTTTTAAACCATGGAAATTACTATGCTTTTATTAGTATAATTTAGCTTGAAAACCTATTGATTTCCATTTTTTTTTTATAACGAAAAAAGCAAAACCCTTTAATTGTTTTTATTATATTTTTTTTATAATTAACTAGAAAAGTGCTGTTAAAAATTTGAAAAAGAATTAAATTATTAGGATCGACAGGTATATATATATATATTTATATATTTAATTAAAAGAGATAAAAAAATTAAATAAAAAACCCAAGATTCATGAAAAAATTATTATTATGATTAATTAGTTTTTATTATGCAAAAGAATTAACAAAATCACATGGTGGTAATAAAAAAAAAAAATTAAACAAAATTAATTTAATTTATTAAAAACAGAATTAAAATTGTATATATTTATATTAAACAATAATTAATTAATTTAATTTAATTGTAATTTTTTTTTTGGGTGGAAAATGATAGAACATTTGTGAATTAATTTTCCTTATGGGGAAATTTTTTCATTTGTAATTCATTCTTGTTTTAGGAGATAATCAATTTTCAGTACGTATTCAATACGATTTAATTCTGTTAACGTCAAATCATTCCCAAAAAAAAAACAAGTTAATTCTGATATCGCAAATGACAGATTTCTATCTTAAATTCCACCTGATAATTACTTAATTAATTAATTAACAAAAAATTTCGTTACATAACAAAAATAATTTAAAAAAAAACATTATTGTTGTCACTCCTTTATATAAGAAGAGAAAAGAAAAAAGAAACGAAAAAAAAATTCACAAAATAAAATAAATTTCATTTTTTTTTGTTAATTAATTATTTTTTTATTTAATTTTTGATTAATTAATTAACCAAAATCGAAAATATTATTGGTGGTTGCGATAAATTGCATGCATGCATTCCCATGGAAGAAGCTATATAGACTACGTGCTAACAATGACCAAATTTTCATAATTAAAGAAATTTTTGCGTTTAGGTGCAAATTAAATAGTTTGTCTCACCCATCCCCCGTGATTAAATAAATACAATTTATTTATTTTAATAGAAAAATAAAACACAAACATTTTTTTTTAAAAAAGAGTGGTAAAAAAAATTTCACCCCTTTGAATTCTGAAACCAAAATATATTTAAATTATATTTTGCGATTTTAGTAATATTAAAAACTAAAAAAAACGTTAATTAATTTTTCTATTAAAACAATTATTTAACTACTAATTAATTAAATTTTTGAACTAAAAATTAAATTATTGATAAACAAAAAAAAAAAAATGTTTGCATTATGCATGTTAACTAATTAAATCCCAGTGCTCTCGGCAGTATTGGAAAATAATATTATTTTTTACCCATTTAATTGATTAATAAAGAAGAAAAATGAAGAAAAAAAGAAAAGAAAAAGCTTTTAATTACATGGATAATAATAAAGTTGAAAATATAATTTTCCTTTGTTAATCTGGTTAATTAAAAGTTTGAAAATTCATTATAAAAACCAAGAAAAGAATTTACTAGGTTTTTTTCGCTGTATTTAAGCTTTGCTAGGTAAAGCAGATTTATTGTTCGGTGTGAATCTTAGCTACAAGTTTTTTCTTTTCAATTCAAATTTCTTTATACGTTATAAAGCGGATTAAACGGGTTAAGCGTGTTGTTGAAAATGTAGATTAATTAAACATTTTTATGCTTTTTAACGTAAATTGTTTATCCGCTCTGTTTTTTTTTTATTTTGTCTTGAATTCAGATTAACAAATAATTTTTGTTATCCATGTATGATGATTTATAGGCGACTTAAAATAAATTAAATTTAAAAAAATAAAATCATTAAATTAATAAAAATAATGCTATAAGTAGTAAAGAAATAAAAAAAAATTGAAATTATTTAAGGTTTTTTCTCTCCTGAAAATGCAATTATCAGGCTTGTTGCCTAAACCACAAGTCTTTTGTATTGAGTAACGAATAAAAATTCCTTAAATAATCCAAATGGTATAATTCCTACATAAATAAATATAAAATTCGCTTAATAACAGGATAATTCCGTTTGTTTTCTCATTTCCAAATTAAATAATTAATGAAAAACCAGAAAAAACGAGTAAAGTGTCATTCCAAGATGGTTGTTGATATTTTTCTTGATTAAATTTCGCCAAACTCTATTTACGGAATTTTTAACGTGTTAAGTTCCCTGTTGGAATTGTTTCTTACAATTTTATTTATTAATGTTTTATGTAAAACTTGATTGAATTGTCACACAACGTTACACGGTTACACTATTTTTGCTGTATTATTATCGTCGCTACATTCATAAGCAACAAACTTATTTAACAACAACAACAACAAAAAAAACTTCAACTCATAAATCGTCAAATTAATTAAAGATCCGTAGGAATTATACATGTATGACTATAATATTAATGTTATATTAAAAAAAAAGAAGAGTAATTAAATAATTAATTAATTAACAAAAAAAAAAATAAAATAAAAATATATAAAACACAAAGAGCACAAGTAAAATTAATTAATTAAAAAAAACAAAATAAAATTATTTTCTCATACAAAAAGAAAGAAAAATGAATAATCAAAAATGCAGAAATAAGAAAGGAAAAAAAACTATATTTTCTATAAATTAATAATACAATAATTAATACAATAATTAATGAATCTTTATTGGTTTTTATGTTTCTTTCTTCTTCTTCTTTTTTTTTCTCTCTCTTCCTAATTTTTAATCTAATTAAGAATTAAGAAAAAATTGTAATTAAAAAAAAGAAGGGAAAATGTTTAAAATGTTTTTTTTTTTTTTTGTTTGTTGTTCTTCTTGTTTAATCAGTGTTAATCAATCCATCCTAAAAAAAATAAAAAATCCCTTAAATAATAATAAAAATAATAAAAAGAAAAGAAAAAAAATAAACAATAAATTATTAAAGCAATTTGAATTAATTGTTTAAAACACAATTTTAATTATTTTTTAAAATTTAAAATAAAAACCAAAAAAAGAAAAGAAAAAAGTTTTTTAATTTTATTATTTCTTTAAGCCCGGGTTATAAACGTTTGTTTTCTTTTCTTTTTGTGTGTGTTTGGTAATTCGTAGTGATTTGTGTTGATTGTTTTGTTCAGATGTTCAGAAGTTTCCTTTTGCACGGTTTTTCTGTTATTGAAATGTTTTTTAACGCTAAGATTTAAGGTGGTTGTTTTTGGTTGTCGCTGTTGTTATTCTTTCAGTAAACACAAGGGTGTCTTATCTACAAATTAACATTTTTTTAATGGAATGATCTAAGAAGCAGACGCATTTATTTATTTAAAAAACAAAGTTTCTTAAGCCTTTTTCTTAATTTATTTGTGTTTAAGACGTCAATATAAATTAATAAAAACAGTTTTTCAACAAAAACTTATCGAAACAACAGTACAGAAAAAATCACCACAATTCCCATTAGCATTTGTTTTTTTAACCGTATGAACATGGTGTTAAAAAATCATAAGCCATGCGTTACCCAGGTTAGACAGGTAATAATAATAAAATCTAACGTAAACGCAATTAAACCGAAATATTAAAAAAAAAAAGAGTTTAATTAACAAAAAAAAAAATTTTATATTTGCAAATATGCAGTTAAATATAAGTAATCAAATAAAAAATTCCATCGTTTTTTGACCTGCTCGCGTTTTGTTCTTCTTCTTCTCATTTGTGTGTCGCCCCGTCCAATTAACAACCGAATCGCAAGATACAAAAAGATTTTTTTTTTTTTTTTTATTAATTCTTACCATAACGATGCATTCGATTTATCTGTGTTTGTGTTTTTTTTTTTTATCCAGTTATAAAACATTTTTTTCTTTTCTTTTCTTTTCTTCATCTTGTGACTCCCCATCGATTTTATAAGCCCAAAAAAAAACCGGCAGGCCAAGAACAAGATTAACAGCAACACAGTTCAAGTTTTTTTTTTGTTTTTTTTTAATTTTTAAATTAAATATTTAAGGTCGTGTACCAAATACATTTAATTTAATTAATAAAAAATATTTTATCACGTTATTTAACAGAATGCAATCTAATTTGTGTTGGTTAAAACCTAGCAATTTACTTGTTTTTGTCCAAAATAATTTGCAGGACATTTTTTATGTAAATAAAAGAATAGTTTTTTTTGACGCGTCGTCAATTGTCTAGCACGTTACCACGTTACACGGTATGATTGTGTTGTAAATTTTGTGACACATATATCAAAGCTTATGTTCGTGAGTGAATTCGTATTCGGTTTCTCTCTCACATCTCTATATGTTTTAATCGCGCATAAATATTTGTTTATTAATTAAACAAAAATTTATTTAAAAAAATAAAATAATAAAACTGCATTTCCCCATCATATAATAAAACAGCCAAACGAAATCCCCAATTTTTAAATCAACAAATGAAGAAACAAAAAAAAAAAAAACATTTTTTTTTTCTCTACTTCAGAATTCCATCACTGTAGAAAACGCACAGTCGCTGTTTGAACGTTGCTCTAATCACAAGCCAGTCAAGTACTTACTCACAACTACATAACAAATTACTTGTTAAACACATCGAATTTATTTTTTATTTATTATCAGGAAAAACACAATTTTTTTTGTTTTCTTTTTATTTTCATTAATTCAGTTAAATTAAAATAGAAGGACAATACGTTTCATCTGTTTAAAGGTGTTTGCTCTTGTCGTTTAAAATTTAATTAATTAATTTTTTTTTTTTAGTTTTTTTCGTTTGTTTTGTTTTTTGTTTTTTTTTTTTTGTTATTTGGTTCAAATCGTATCCAAAGTCGTCGCCAAAGCCAAACAACAAAAACGTGTGATTAAATTAATTAACCAAAGTCCCAAAACAAGTGTTGACTTAAAAAGTTTTTGAAATTATTTAAATATAAAAAAGAAAAAAAATTGTGCTTAAACAAAATGTCGTCTAACCGTGCCCCAAAATCTGGATTTGCTGCCGAAGCTCAAAGAAAGGTAAGAAAAGTTAATTTTTTTTCGTGTTTTTTTTTTTTTTTTGTTGTTAAGTCAAACCGGATTTTTAAAGAAATTTTTCTTATTCTTATTTTGGTTGGTTTTTTTTTTTTTTGTTTGTTCGGTTTAATCGGTTTTTTCCTTCTTATTCTCGTGTCTTGGCTAAATCTCTTAAACACAACTGTCAACAAGTGGTTGTTGGTTTTTCTTGTTCTGTATTAAAAATTAAAAAAAGAAAAGAAAAACGTAAATCGTACGTACCGTTTACAGGTAAATTAATTAATCGATTTTATTATCATTTAACGCGGATTTTTTTCTTTATTTTTATTGAAATCACATGAAAAACCGCAAAGACAAACAATTACTGGTGTTTATCCTTGCTAATCCGTATTCAATACGTATCTTTTGCATACAAATTCTCGCCCCCTTTTCAATTAATTTTATTAAAACAATTAGAATCGAAACGATTAATAATATTTTTTTTTTGTATTAATTTATTAATTGAATTGTTTATATAATAAAAGAAAGAATGAAAAAAATCGAAAAATGATTATGTGACAGTGGTAGAAAGAAGAAAATTATTTTTTGATGATGTCATCTGGATTCTTATGCCATACATACATCAGCTTAGATTCACTAATACTGTTACTAGGTGTATTTTCAGTTTTTGTTGGTGTTTTTTTTTTTTTTTTTTTTGATTCATTCATTTGCTTAACCATATATGGCGCATTTATTGTGCATGTATTATGCATACAAATACCAACTACTTGTGCTTTTATTATTATTATTATTATTTTTAAGAAATAAATAATTACTTTTAACTAACACAGGGTGATTCACTTTTTTTGTTTATTTATTTACAATTTTGTTTTTTTCTTTCTTATAATTTTCACCTTTCTCTAATACAAATTATTAAAAAAAAATTTAACACATAAAAAACGTCTAATGACCTAATTAATTACCGCAAAAATATTAATAGCCCACCACGATTATTTTTATTCGGTAATAAAATTAATTAATTAATATAATTTTTTTTTTGGTTTGTGTTTTTGATCAAAATCGTTAATGTTTTGTCAATAAATAATTTAATAAAAAAAAAAATTGAAATCAATAAATCAAAAAAGACAAGGCAAAGTTTATTTTTGGTTGATGAGTATTCGCTGATTATTGGGTTGTAAATTACCCGAAATAATTGTGTAAAAAGTCTTAACAATAATTAATTAAGACTAGTCAATCGAAATTTCAAACACAGTCTTGCAGAAAAGTGTTTTTCGTGGCTAGTTTTCAGCAGAAAAGCAAGGGAATTGAGTACAGTACAGTCCGGAAATCTACAGAATTTTCATTTATTTTTGTGGCAGAAACGAAGCAAAGAACTTTCTTGGTTTTTCCCTTTTTATTTTATTAAATATGTTAGACAACTCTGGAGTTTTTTTTTTTTTTAATAAAATTTTTTTTTCTCCATCAAATCACAATGTGGAAATATGCTCTTCCCATTTTGTTTGTTTTTATCTGGGTCACATATTTAATGTTTTTTTTTTATTATTACATTATTTACGATATTGCAACTGGAATTTTCCTTCTTTTTGTATTTGTTCTAGCTAATATAAGTAAGTGACTTAAATTACTTTTACTTTACTACTTACATTTGTTTCCATTATCTATGAATTGGCTTTGGATTATTTATGTGAATTCTGATTACTGGTTTTGCAGCGTTTTTTTTATTTTTTCTCCAATTAAAAATATTATTGATGCGCATGCGTTAATCACTTATTATTCTTTAACGCCAGTTAATAGAGTTGAATGAGTTTTTTATGCTTTTATTCAGCTTTTAATTACATTGAACCGTGTGATCGTTGGTTAGTTTTTTTTTTTTTTTTCTTTGAGTTTTTACTTTGACTGATGAGCTGTTTTTCAGGCTTGAAACTTTTTTTTTTTATTATTTAAGCTTTTTTTTTTGTGTTGCTTACAAAAATTTATCATTCAAATATTTATAAATAACTTATTACCAGGCTCTTGCTGTATATTTTATTTATTTATTTTTTTTTTTGTTATTATTAATCATGATTATGGTGACGTAATTTTTCGGAGAGTTTTTTCTTCTTGTTGTTGGCTGCTTTAAGGTTTTTTAATTAAATAACATTGCATTTATAATGATGTGTTTTGTTTATAGGTAATACAAGGTTGCTACAAGCGGTTTTACGTATGTTTAATACAAGCGGTAAAGTTAATGCATGCTATGTAAACCTGATTAAATGTTATCATCATCACGTTGTTTGTGTGTTTATACCAATTACACTCCTTTTACAAAAAAAAAATTAAAAAAAAAAAAGAAAAATTGTTTAAAGACACACACCGTGTTTTATTGGTTTTTTTTTTTTTTTATCGTCGTGTTTCAATTTAATATTATTGTTTGTCGTTATTAAAAAAAAAAATTATTTATTTACATATAAAAACTGTTTTAATGGAGTAGAGTAGAGTAGAAAATTGCGATTTAATCAAATACAATCAATAAAAGAAAAGAAGAAAAGAAAAAGATGAAGAAACCGAGCATAAATAATAATCAAACAGGATGTTTATGTAAAATTTATACTTAAAAGTTTTATTTCTGGCTTTAACGAATAACGTTTTGTTTGTTTGTTTATTTATCATTTAATTACATGTAACCATTTATTATTTTACACACACACACATTGGCTGTACAAATTTCTATATAAAAAGTAATTAAATGAAATTATAATTAAAAAAAATACTGCCATCTGTTGCGTGTACCAAGCATTAACATCAGTCAAATTTATGTGAGAAATTTTGTTTTCTAGTTCGATTGATTATTAAGTCATATTTACTCCACTTGCTGTTTTGTCTTAATAAACCTAGTGAAACACACATGACGTGATAATTAAAACAACATCGTCATTATTGTCATCGAATTCTATTTATGGTGAGAAATATTTTGTTAATCTCCCGATGCCTTTTCCTTCACCGTTTATGGGCAAACATTTTTTGCTTTTTTTTTTTTTTAATTTTTATTTACGCTTCGTTTTGCTTTGCTTTTTTAATTAACTAATTAATTAATTAATCAATAATTATGAATAATAATTTATTGAACGAGTTTTTAACTGTTTACAAGTGGATTTAATACATATTTATTAATTATGCATGCGTTAATTACTCTTTATTATTTTTACCATGTAAGCAGCGAGTTTCAGTGTTTTTTTTTTATTGAAAACGTTTGACAAACACTATGTGTGTGCTTTATGTGCTTAAGTTGGCGTCAGTAATATAAAACGTTTTTTGTTTTGTGTTGTTATGCATTTAATGCGTCTGCGCCCAAGGCTTTAGTATTATTATTATTATTATTAAGTTGACTAACCACCTATTTTGAATAAGCTAATCAAGCTTAAATCAATCGTTTTATGCACTTTACAGGTCTTCGCTTGTATTGACTTAAGTCGTATTCGTTGTTGTCAACTGTTTCTTTTTTTTTTGTACTTTATGAACTATGCAAACGGAAGTGTTGCATAGCTCTTTTGTTTTTTTTTTTCTTTAATGCTTTTCCAGCATTCTTATTTGCGTTATTAACGATCGGAAATTCGATATTTGATTTTTATTAAAAAAAAAAAAAAAAAAAAAATTGTTTTGCTTGTTTGTTATTTATTAATTTATTTAAGCCACGTAGCTTAATTTTTTTAATTTTATTTTATTTATGCTTTTTGGAAGCGAAGAAACAACAAATAGAAATAGAAAACAGCGAAAACTGATAGAATTTTTCGTTTAAACGTTTTATGGTGAAATTTGTTTGTTGCTTGTTATGCAAATTATTTCTATGATTATGGAAAGAAAAAAAAAACATTTTAATGAGATGTGACGGCGTGAATTTGTTGTGTATCGACAACTAAACGCAAAATAAGTAGCGATATAAAATTTTTCATTGCAAACGAACGACACCACTGTTGCTTGATGAATAATAAAAATCGCGAAAATCACAGCGAAAGTTCGTTGTTTTTTTATTTTCTCAAACTCTAAACAGAACTCTTGTAAATCCCGTAAATCTTGTAGAAAATATTCTGAAATGTAAATCGGTAAATCGATTTAGTTCAGCAAAGTTTCTCGTGTTACAGCGCAAAGAAATATTTTCACGATGCTGAGTAAACAGTTTTTCAACCAATTACAAATCACAAAACAAAGTATTTTCAATGTAAATAATAGTAAAAAAAAAAATTGTTACAATAATTAGTACAATGTAAATCCATAAAAACGTGTCAAAAGCTGACAAAAACACAACAAACGGTCGATAATAATAAAAAAAAGTCGTCGTTTATAGCAAAGTATTCGTTGTGTAAAGCAATTCTCTGTTATCTTATCGAAATTGTTTTTTAAAGTAAATTAAATTCCATTATAAATTCATAATAAATAATAATAATTAAAA
This sequence comes from Ptychoptera albimana, assembly GCA_961205885.1. NCBI lineage: Eukaryota > Metazoa > Arthropoda > Insecta > Diptera > Ptychopteridae > Ptychoptera > Ptychoptera albimana. The sequence goes on from OY540803.1 coordinate 2,466,428, forward strand.
TTTTGTGTTTTTATAGAGTAAATATTGATAAATTATAGTGAAAACACAGGGCGCTACAACAAACACCAACAAACAATCATCATAAAACCTATTTGTATGCAAAATGCAATTTAATTAACTTTTAATTGGATTTTTTTTTTTATTATTTTCTTGTTGTTTGTTTAAACGGCACACGAAGAGTGAAACACAAATTAAAATTCCTTAATTAATATTTTAATGCATTTTTAATGTTTTAATGACATTAGCGGCAGTTTGGTTTGCTTTACTTTGCTGGATTGTGACACAGGTTTGGTGGTTTCCTTTACTCTTTGTTTAATTAAATTTAAGTTAAAATTTTTTAAAAATTTTAAAAATGTTAAAAATTTGTGGGGTTGTATTAGCTGAAGCGCCACATCTTTGTACTACCTGCAATTATGGTTGTTTTTTAACGAATTACTAGGGCTTGCGTGTGGCTGAAATTACTTTTGGTTAAAAGTTGCATTGCTGCGTCTTTTAAGTACATCTGTAGCGTTTTCTTTTTAACACAAAAGTTTCTCGTTTATTCTCGTTCCTCGATTACTAATATTCTTCCCAGTCAACTAAACACCCAGACTTTGACTGCTTTAACCTCATAAAACACACATCGTAAGTGTTTAAAAACTAAAAACTGGTGCAGCTGCCTTAAAACATGACTTAATAAAAACGCTTCAAATTACTTCAAAAGCTAACTATAATAAACTTTAAAATAAAAACGCTGTATTAGTGTGCTTTTCCTATAGTTTAATCAACAAAACGTGATTAGAAATCAGAACAACCAGAAAAACAAACAAACAAACCACACAAAACTTTACTTAGCTACAAATAAATTAAATAAATAATTTCTATTATTATTTTTATAACAAAAAGTGCTTATCTTACATTTTTTTTTTTTTTCATTTATTTTATTTTTTAATAATCAATTTCATAATCAATTAATTATTTGAAAAAAAAAAAAAAAATTATTTTTCCCTGACGTGTTTTTTATATATATTTTTTTTTTCGGTTTGTTTAATTGAATAGAAATGTGTGTATGTGTCAGCGGTTTATTTTTATAAGTAAATAACAGCAATAAAAATAATAATTAAAATTAAGTATAATAAATCTGAATCACCCTTTAAAAAGGCGTAATGTCGTTACAAAATGAATAAAAAAAAAGAAAAGAAAAAAAATCCGCGTACACCACGATAGGACACAAATCCAAGCCTCATTAATATTTTCAATTATTAATACTCACATTCATTTATTTATTTAAAAAAAAAAACTATTTGACTTAACTTGAGTCACATTGTTTGCATTTATGTGAAATAATAATAATTGATTTGTGTGAATTTCGTTGAAGTTTTGCTTTAGTCATTGAAATTTTTTTTTTTTTTTTTATTATTATTCTGCCTGTGTACCTAGACCTAACAAGAAACATGAAACATAAAACATGAAAATGCTCTTGGCATTAATTTGTGTCATATTATGAGAAGTTTTTTTTATTTTTGGAATAAAACGCATGCGCGATTTGCTTAAACTTTACATTCGACCAATCACACCACAAATGGTTGCTGCTGCTTTTTTTTTTTCATTCAACTGTCTTTGTTATTTCTTTGCCTTTTTTTGGTGTTATTACGAAAAATGAAATAAAAACGGCTTAAAACAGAAAACAATTGAAAGTTTTGTTCTATTAAAAAACGATTTAAGCGCTGTTGCTTTCATTGGGTTTTTAATTCATATTGTAATCGGTTTATAATGTGACTTAAGCAATTATTATTACATAAGTTTTGCATTCATGCGCTTGTAGGGCGGTCTTGGTGTCGTTTTTTTTTTATTTACAACTGAAGGTCATCAGTTAAACTGCTAAGCCGCAAAAGCTTAATTTCTATTGTTTTTACCTTTACACAGCCCTTTATTTATTTATTTTTTTTTTTTTTTGTTGTCCAAAGTGATGTAATTTGAGTTATTTGCGTTTTTACCTTAAACTCCATTAGTGTCTTAGGTAATCAAACACTTTTTTGGTTTGTCTTTAACTGCGTTTTTTTTTTACTTTCTAGTTAATTAATAACGCAAAACAGCTGCCCGGTATAAAGGTGTTTTGGGGTGGTAGGAAATGTAGTTGAAAAGAGCAGAAATTTAGGGGGCTGGAGTTGTTGTTGTTGTTCCGAAGCATAAATAAAGCTTTTTTAGCACCCTATTACTGTTCGATTAGTCTGGACATGAACAGACAGATTTACATGTGTAAAGCGTGTGGCCACCAACACAGTTTCTGACTAAGAAGAATTAAAGGAGAATTCATAAATCATAGCAATGATCAGGCCACCAATACGTGTGTTAGTTTTTTCCACTGAATAAATGACGTTAGTTTCGACCAATGATTTGGTTTTTACTCTTCTTCTTCGTTTAGCTAACCATATGCCGGGCGAAAAAAAAAATTTTCCATCATCATGAATTGATTTGTATTCATATAGAAGATAAAGGTGATTCAAAAGTTTACCGGTTAAATTGTTTTTTTTCTTTAAACAGCTCAACCGGTTCTTTTTGTTGGTCTACAATTTATATTTCAGCAGATGGTGATGTAGTGGTGATGTGGACAGCATATACCTTGTTGATCTTTGATTAATCGTCTATTATCAATTATTATTATTAAGTAATACAAACGATAAGTATCTGACTTAAGCGCTTCGTTGTAAACACTTATCGGTTGATTGTGATCACGTGTGTTATTATTGATTGCATTTTGTATGAAAAGAATAAGAAAAAATAAAATAAAATTTCGCTCAGATTAGATAATAATTCATTAAAATTAAAGCTTTAAAAGCCATTGTTAAGTTGTTTGTATGATTATAAAAAAGTAAGCTGCGTGCGCATCATTATTATATGTTAATGTGGAATCTCGAGAAAGGTTTTTTTTTTTTTTTTATTAATTTTGGCCGTACAATCCACCCACTAATCTTCTAATTAAAATTTAATTCCGGTTCGGTTCAATTCCGTTTCGTTTTATTTTTGCAAAGTCATAAAAATTAAATTTTAATGAAGACAAAAACAAAGAAAGGTGAAAATGTCTGCGTAAAAGCTTAAAACACCTCTGGTTCATTCCATGGGTTATTAATCCAAATATAATCACCTTTTAACGGTTTTTTCCATGCAACCAGCAACAACAACAGTAAAGCAAACAAATGAGTGACCATATTACTGGCCTAACACACACCGGAATTAATTTTAATTAATTTCTTCATATTTGACTTAAGTTTATTTGACTTTAACACAGAATGAAGAATTTACGGAGCCAGAGCATATACATATTTATTAATTTATCGTTGATGTTGTCATTTACAGTTAGACGTTGAAGTTTCTTTTCTTTTCATTTCTTTTCTTTTCTGCTTTAGCCATTCGTTAACCAACGAATTTGTTAAGTTTTTTTTTCATCGCTGTTTTTCGAAATTAATTAATTTTTTTTTTATTTTTTTAGTGTGTTTTGCAAATATAAAGACAACAACCACGGGCCACAAACTGTATTTTGCTTACTCTCTTGTGCTAATTATTTCTGTTGTTTCTGACAATAATTTTTTCGTTTTTTCGTCTTTGATTACAAAATTATGATAAAACAAAATTTTTTTGGTCTTTTGTATTCAGTTTTAACGGATGATTGTGTTTTGTTTAATAAATTTTAAGTTAAGCTAAACAAATTTCTTGTTTTTAGCTTTTTTTTCTATTTCTTTGTAACCCACACAAAAGGAGACTAAGCTACGCTAAGGTAAGGTAAAACGACTCCAATCCCAACAAGCCATTATCGTTGTTTTGTCTTTTTATTTTTGTATAAATAATGATGATTGAGTATTGAAATATTTGCTAATAAATGGGGGAATTAATAATTCATTTGTAAAGCAAAAAAGAAAAAAAAAATACAAGACGTTACCGGTTATTAGATTCTCCACACACATAATAAAATCGCCCAGTTAGAGTGGAGACTAAGCCAAAGCCATGCCAATTCAAGCATAACAAAAAAAAAAAAACAACTATACACAAGACCAAATTAAATAATAAAAAATAAACTTAAAAAAGCACACAGAAATATGATAAATAATAATTAATGTAATTGACAGCTTGATCTTGTGCTTTTTTATTTTACCTTTTTGCTGCTTTTGGTGTTTTAATATTTTGCTTTTTTAATTAGATGACGTAACGTAAACTTCAAGGTTAACCTAAAACACATTTTGTTTTCTATGGCTACTACAAATATTACAACTCTCTGGTTGGTATTCACTTGTTGTTCAATGCCGTAACGTTTTTTTTTTAATTTAATTAAAAATCCATTGAACTTTAACGCATTTTTTTCTATTTTTCTTTTATTGTTTTTTAAATGATTAACCAGCACGTGGTTATTTTGCGATATTAACTGATTTTTCTTGATTATTTCACGTTTTTTTTTACTATGTTTAAGAATATTTAAAACAATTAAATTTTGTTTAATTGAATTTAATTAAAATACCAAATAAATAGCAAACAAAACAAAGAAAAGAAAAACAAGGTGAAAAAGCTGTTGAATTAAATAAAGCATTAATAAAACAATTGAAGTGTTTTAATTGTTCAATTATATTTTATAAAAATTATAATTAATAATAATTATGCTGATGGTGTATTTGTTCGATTATAAAAAAAAATGTTTTTTGTTTTATTAATAATATTGTTTGTAACAACAAAACGAGATATAATTTCTTAAAATTAATGAAATTGAAAAAGCGAAATAAAAAAACTGCGGCAATAAATGTACAAGGTCAGTGGGTTGGAAACCTTATAAATTTTGATTCTTATAAAATAAAAAAGTTACATTTGAAGTGTTTATGCTTTTTATTTTAACATAAAAATTAATGGAAAATGCGAAAAATTCTTCGCTTTTTTAATTTAATTTAATTTAATTAAAGCCACATGTGCTATGGGAAGATCTTTGTCCGAAATTTTGTTTTACCACAATAAGAAATAACCATTTGTTAGGCTCTTGAAAAATGTTTTATTTTTGTATTCATTTGAATGGTTTCGATGATTCTGGATGTAAAATAACCGTTGACAGTAACAGCGGTATTTAAGCGATTATTTTTTAAGACAAAATAATTCTTTGTTTAAAATTAGCAAATGTTTTTTTTTTTACATCTAAACGTCATTTCCGTTATTTTTGCTTAATTTATGTTATCATAATGAATAAGAGATTAATCGCAGAAGTTTTATTGTTTTTCAGTCTATAGATCATGACACGATGTTTGCCTTATAAATGTTTTTATTATTAGAAACAAAAAAAATAAAAACGCATTTGATTAGTTTAGTGGATAATCCACGGTTTTTTTTTATTGATGATTTACCTGATAAAATACCAATTCAGGATGTGTTTTGAATGGTAATCTGAGAAAAACATTATTATTTACTGATATTTCTATTGATTTATCGATTTTGTTTAAAAAAAAAAAACGTTTTTTCTTTACTGTTTGCATTAAGCGCTGAAAAAAGAGATTAAATTAGTTTTTAAGGTCACGAAATTTGTCACCAATTTTTTTTTTTTTTTTGTTAATTAATTTAATTCGAGTTTATTGAGTTTTTTTTCTCTACTTTTTCTTCTTGTTATTTTCATTTAAATTTAGCTTTCTGCTGGTTTTTGCTTTTGTTCGTTTGATTGCATTTTTTTTTTGTTGGCCGCCTGTTACTTTAGCTGGTGTTTTATGATGGAGATGACAGTTGTCAGTTTCTTGCGGTTTTTTTTTTTATTAATTTATTTTCTGCATTTAGAAATTGAAATTTGAAACAAAGTAAATGAACACCACGACCTAAATTCAATGTTAAATAAATTAATAAATATTTTCTTCTTTTAATTGTTTTCGTTGTTTTTTCTTGTTGGTTGTGCTTCTCGAAAATTATTCTGAATTTTTTTTTTATGTTTTTGCTGCCTTTGTGTTGGTAAAACTCTTTTGAAATCGCCCAACGTGAACCAAGCAGCAATTTAATCGAATAAATCAATCAAACTGAGTTTCTTTATTGAATTAAAAAAATTTGATCGCAAAAAAAAAAAAAATTCTTAGAATTGTGGGTGGGTTTGGGTGCGCTTTAATTATTTAACTGTCGCTGCGCCACATTAAACAAATTTAATTAAATGATTTTTTTTTATTATTATTTGCAGATAAATTCAAAATATAGTGAGGAGTTGGCAGCAGAATGCTTAGACTGGATTAAAGAGATAACCGGTGAACCAATAAGTACATCCGGTGAAATGGATAACTTCTATGAAGTACTTAAGGACGGTGTGCTTTTATGTAAATTAATTAATTGTATTAAGGCTGGCTCAATAAAGAAGGTTAACGAGACCAAAATGGCATTTAAGTGTATGGAGAATATTACTGGTAAGCTGGTGCTTCCTACCCAAGTACTTCTGTAATTTCGCTTTTAAACAATTTTCTGGTTTTTCTTTTTGTAGGATTTTTAGAGCATGCAAAAACATTGGGTGTGCCAACCCAAGAGACCTTCCAAAGTGTTGACCTATGGGAAAGACAAAATTTAAATTCGGTTGTCATTTGCCTTCAATCGCTCGGCAGAAAGGTGAGTCGCGACTACCTAATCCCGTCTCAAGTATTTTATTAATCAAAAATTATGTTTTTCTACATTAGGTTGGACAATACGGAATGCCAGTGATCGGGCCAAAGGAAAGTGATAAAAATGTCCGTCAATTCTCTGAGGAGCAATTACGTGCCGGCCAAAATGTTATCTCATTACAGTACGGCTCAAACAAGGGTGCCACCCAGAGTGGCATTAATTTTGGCAACACAAGACACATGTAAAACCATTTTGAACCACCATCCCCATGAATTAATTTTTTTTTTTTATCTAAACCCCCCAACAAAACAAAAATTTATTTTTTATTTAATTTAATTTTAAAAAAAGAGAAGAAGAGGAAGAAATGGAGACAAATAACGACGCGACCAATATTTATTTCAGTAAAAAAAAAAAAAAATTAATTAAATCTGGCGCTTTGTCAGTTACAGTAGTAGTAGAAAAAAAAAATATAAAAATAAAAAACGCCCCTGGCGCGACATTCCAATTTTACACAAAAACGTAATAAGAGAATAAAATTCTTAATTTTTTGTATTTTAGAAACAAAACAAAAAAAAAAGAAATGATTTATAAATTTGATTTATATTTTATTTTATCTTATTTAATTAATTAATTATTTTAAAAAAAAAGAAAGAACCATATATACTCTAGTAATTAACAAAAAAAAAAACAATTAAATTATGCTCTGTAGAGACGAAACAATTTTTTTTTTAAAATTCATTTACAATGAAATCTAGTATAATATCGTTTTGAATATTAAACTTCGTTACGTATTAAACACGATACACTTCAGTATAGTTGTTAATACTTTATTATTTCAAACACTAGGTGGCAATGTTACATTACTCAACAACAACAAAAAAAACATTGTAAATGTTATAAATATTAAAACCATTCAATTGTATTTTTACCAATATGAAATTTATATTAAAAATAAAAACTTTTAAAAAAGAAAAATTTTGTTTTCGTTTTACTGTAACTAAAGATTTATTTAAATAATTGTTTTACTAAATTAATTGTTTTTCCTATACAAAATCACGTTAAACATTCAGAAGAAGAGGAAGAAAAAAAAAACCAAAACAGAAAAGTTTGGTAAATTTTTACTTTTGAAATGGATAATAATCAAAACCAGAATTATATGGGTACTTTGTCTTCTTATATTGTTGACCAATTTCAATCATTTTCTTAACATTTTTACGATATGCTGGTGGCTGTAATTCATCACTTAACGTACACTCAAAATCTGTTAATTTACTTAATTCCTCCTCATCTTTAACACGGAATATATTTCGTCGTATAATATCAACATCACGTCCGTACTCTTCCTTTAAATCAATTATAGCCGATGGTGGTGTATCGAATTTCATTAAGAAATAACTACCGGTACGGTGTGGCATACCGTGTGCACTTATTTTATGTGGTAACTTTTGATTACCAAGATTCTCTATTGCACGCAAAAATCCACCACGTTCAAATATTGCTTCAGCGGTACGTTTTAACGTGGATACAACTTCTGGCTAAAAAAGAAAAAGGATTTTCACACATGAAATACAATTCATTAAAAAAGAAACAAATTATTTCAACAAACCCTTGACATCTGTCGTAATATTATTGATAATTCATAGGTTGGCATTTTTAATAAATCTTTATAACTATTAAACAGGATAAGAAAACTTTTTTTTTAAGGTTATATCAAATCGTTTTATGCAATGTTTTGACATTTGATGTTAAGAGTAAAGTTAGCAACAATCACAAAACAATAAAACCAGAGATAACAATGGTTCATGTCACTACTAACCCTAAATTGACTAATCTTCACATTTGATAGATTAATTCACACCAATTAACCATTTTCTATCACTAAATTAATTAATTCCACTAATTTTAAAAATCTAAAATTAATATTTATTTATATATGATTTAAAATTACATTTTTGAACTTTTTATTTATCTTGTTTTTTCTTTTTTAAATATATAATAATTAATAAACATTTTATTAAGCAAAAACAAAAGAAAATATAAAAACGATTTTACATTAAATTTTTCCTTTTTTCTATTTTGGTAAAAGTTGAATAGATAACTAAATATAGAAAAAAAAGAAAACAGAAAAGAATTTTGTTTTATTTATTATTTTACCAATAGTTCCAAGTCTAGTATTATTTTTACAATTATAGAATTAAATACATTCTAAAATGTATTCATTTTCTCTTTTTAAATAGAATTTAAAAAAAAAACAAAACAAAACAAGCAACGAATGCGCTTAATTAATTAAATTTAATTCGTCAATCAGTGTTTTCCAAATAAAAAAAAAAAAAAAAGAAAAAATGTAAAGAAAAGAAAACTCAGCAAGAGCTAATGCTAATAATAAAAATATTTTTTTTTAAATTAAAATAAAGAAAAGAAGGATAAAAAAAAACAACGAAAAATAAATATCGTTTTTTAAAATCGACTTTCAAATCTTGACGATAATGAATTATAACGATCTTGTGGTCGTGTCATAAATGTATTTTGTCGTTGCGGCTCAATACATTGTGATGATGGCGCCTGAATTTTACGTTCATTATATGTACGATCAAAACGGTCTTGATTTGTATCCATTACACGCCAACCACTATCTGACGTTTTATTACCCCATGAATCATTATTTGTTGTTGATGACATATTACCAAAAGTTTTCACTTGGGTTTGACCAGTATTATGCCATGGTGTTGATGTCGTACGCTCTCCATAACGATTATCATTCGATTGCGTATCCACATAACGTGATTTTCCACTATTTGTTCTAAAAAATAAAATAAAAAATGTATTCAAATTATTATGGAAAAAGGACAAAACAAAGACAACAACATACCTTGTGTCACGTTCATCACTACGTCCAGCCCTAAAATTAGGTGCACCAGACGATTGATGATCCGAATAGCGATTATCTTTATTCGATGATGTTCCATGTTGATCATCTCTGTGACTTATAGACGAATTACGGCTGTCATAAGTGTTATTACTGTTATTACCGCCACCGCCACCTCCACCACTACCACCACCACCTCCGCCGCCGCCAACGCCTCTACCTCCACCTTCACTGTGACGTGGCAAATCAATATCCCTTTTATAATCAGATGTCGATGTTGTCCTTTTATATGTGTCCCGTTTATAATCATCATTTGTATTATTACTGCTCGTATTATTACTGCCACTGCTACGTTTATAATCTTCACGTTTTACATTTGGATAAACATCACGTTTCGACACACTATAATCATCAACACGATTTTTAGTCTCGGTTGTTGTCACACGATCATATTGTGATCTACAATAAAAAATAAAAATATAATAATTAATAAACCACGTAAAACAGTCAAAACTTAGTTATTCCTCTTACCGATTAATTGTTGAATCAAATCTTGGTGGTGGCGGTGCCTCAAAACGTCTACTATCAACAGCTGGTCGTTTACGATCTGTCTCTGCATAACGATCTGTCGATGGACGTTTTATTGCCCGTTTTGCCTCCTCAATTCTATAAAAATTTATTCAAACATTTTCAGAGAAAGATAAAAAAAAAAAACAAAATAAAAAAAGAGAAAGAAAATAAAAAAAAAAGAAACAAACAAAAATTAATTAATTAAAAAAAAAACGCAAAAATAAATATTAATTAACTAAAAATAATTTAATTTGCTATATTTTTTCCCTCTCGACATTTATTTTTGTTTTTTAATTAATAAAAATAAACCACCTTCATTCCCCCTATACAAACTCCTCATAAAATAATAATAATAATTTTTTTTTTAATAATTAAATAAAAAAAAAAAGAAAAGATTGTTTTTAATTCTTTACGGTATTAATTTTTTATAGGCGGTTAATAAATACTTTTCGTTACACAAGAAATTACAACTACTACTGTGTGTGTGTATATGGTGTGTGCTTGCTGTTATTTTAATTAGTTAATTTAAATTTATTACTATAACATTTAAATAACAAATAAAATAAATAAATAATTAAAACAAAAAAAGATTAGAGAGTTATGGAAAAATTTTTCTTAATTAAAAATAGAGCAAAACAAAAAACAAAACAAATTAATAAACCACGTAAATAAAATTTTCCGGTTACGCCCTTTAAAAAATAAATCGCCAACCAATCAAAAATGTTTTATTATTCCGATTGGTTAGATTATAGAAAAAAAAAAAAAAAAAAAACCAAAACGTCAAATCTCTACACACAAATAAAATGTCACACAAAATCAATTAAATTCAATTTTTTGATTACACACAAATAAAAATTAATTAATTTACAATAAAATATAAATCATTCTCATTCATTCATAAAAATTATGGAGACAAGAAAAACAATTTAAAAAATCGTTTACCTAGTCCCAAACACACAATCGACATATTCAATATCACACAGAACAGAACAACAAAACGATGATGGATTGTGTTTTGTTTAGCTAAACAATTTTTTTTAAACTAATCTAAAAAAACAATTATTTCTACAAAAAAAAAAACAATTAAACATAATAATTTATCCACACATAAATTAATTAATTAATTATGATCAAAATGAGAGACACAAACACAAAAATCTTTCTTTTTTTCTTTCTTTCGTTTCCCCAAGAGTTAATTAAAATAACTTTTTATCGAGGAAATAGAAAAAAAAAACAAATATTAAATTAAATAAATAAATATTGACGCTTGTGGGTTGGATGGGTGGGTGGCTTTTGTGTTATATTTATCGCTAATTTCTTCTGTTCGGCTTAAATTAAAAAACAGAACAAACAAAAACCTCTTAAATTTTGCTAAAACAAGCAAAATGTAATAATAAACGGAATCAATAGATTAATTGATTAAAAAAAAAAGAATTGAACCAAAGAAACAAAAAAAAAAAAAAAAAAAAAAGAAAATTATTCGATCGCTCATAATTTTTTTTTTTTTTTTTTTAATTTAATTTATATTTATATGAGGAGAGAGTGAGTCTCATCATTATTAATTATTAATCGTAATCGTACTTCATTTGTTGTCTTTTTAGTTCCAGACGCTCCAATTCAATCTTCTCACGTTCAAGTTTTTGACGTTCCCGTTCTAGGCGAAGGAGCTCAGTTTTTTCCCGTTCAAGGCGTTCACGTTCTAGTTGAATTTTTTCCCTCTCACGAGCCAACCTCTGTTCTTCCTCACGTTGTCGACGGCGAATCTCACTACGACGACGTGCTTCTTCACGTACTTGACGTTCCCGTTCACGTAGACGTTGTCGTTCACGTTCCTCCCGGATTTTCTGGAATGATAATACTTCACGTTCACGTTCCCGGTCCCTTGATGTACGTCTTGGACGATGTGTTTCGCTTTTTTCACGAGGCTCACGTGATGATCTTGGGGATAAGCGACGATCGCGCCTTGGACTAATGTCTTTTTTCTTAATTGATGTTGAACGCTCCTTCATCTTATGCGCATCAGATGAATCACCATATTTATTATCGATGTGACGTTTATTATGTGTTGACGACGATGACGACGTTACTGATGTTTTATCTTTAGACGATGATTTTTTTATTTCAACATCATCAGCATTACAACTACTATTGCTTAAAGCTTGTTGGTGCTTTGTATTGTTGCTGCTACTGGTGTTGGTGTTGGTATTACTGCTGCTACTGTTATTATTATTATTATTACAATTATTGTTGTCATCGTCTTTCTTATTGGAAACTGATGATGGAACAGTTACTGATGCCTTAGCTGGTCCTAAATCAGATTTAGCACGTTCAACAGATATCATTCGACCATGCAATTCTGTACGATGTAAATGCTCAATACATTTGGTTGCATCATTTGCTGAACTCATTGTTACAAAGCCATAACATCTTGTTCCTGGTGTTTTTGTGTTTGTTACAATTTTTGCACCAAAAACTTTTCCATATTTAGTGAAAAGTTGTTTTAAATCTGTTGCACGTGTTAATGATGATAATCCAGATACCCATAGATTACGACTGGCTGATGTTAATAAAGCAGGATTTGCTTGTGCCAATGATGCTGCTGCTGCTGATGTTGTTATTGATGATGAGGATGATAATGTTGTTGCTGTTGTCGTTGTTATTGTTGTTTTTAACTTATTACCAGTTGTTGTTGTTGTTATGGGTGATGTTTTTGATGATGTTATTTCTGGAACAACCGCACATTGCCGAACAAAAATATTTTATATTTTATTTGCATTTGGTAATTTTTTTTTTTTTAATTTTATTCATTAATTATTTTTTATTATTATTATTTTGTATATTTATGCGTTCATTTTTATAAATAAAGTGTGTTTACAACGTAATTTCCTTTTTCTTTTCTTTTAATTTGTAGAAAAAAAAAAAAACAACAACGGAAAACCCGAATGACATTTTATTTATCATATTGACCAATTGTGGCAAAATATATTATTAATAAAATTATTAGATTATTAAAGGATTGATTGATTAAATAAATAAATAAAAATTAATCGTCGACGTTACAAGTCTTATTAACAAATCAATCAATCAACCAAAAGAAAAGAAAAGAAAAAAAAAACCATTTGTAACCGCGCTTTTCTTATATTGATTGCATAGTGTGTGTTATGAAGTTTTTTTTATTAAATAATTTTTTATATTCATTTTAACATTATCCAATTTTTTTTTTTTACAATTTTATTAGTTAAATTTACCTTTCTCTTCTAGTTTAGTTGACGACGACTTTGATGATGTTGATTTTATTTGTTCGCTGCTGTGAATAAGAAAATTAATTCCAAGTTTGTCAAATTTGTCTTTATAAAAAATAACCAGAGGTTGTGGGTGGTATAATTTAATTTTAATAATTTTTTTTTTTTTTGGTTAATTGCAATTATTATCTATTTTTTTTTTTTGTAATACAAATTAAAAGCACAACTACTGATAACGTTTCTTAATTTTAATTTTAATTTTAAAAAAGAAAAAAAAAAAAAATTAAATAAGAAAGAAGGATGATAATAATTTTTTTTTTTGTTTCATGATTATTTTTCAGAGATAAATTTTTACTTTTTTTTTTTGTTAAGAACACAACCAACCTATCCTCATGATCCTTTGTTTGTTCATCAGAATTTTTAACACCATCAAATAATTTATCATCCTGTTGTTGTTGTTTATCACCTGATACCGTTGACTTTTCGTTGTCTTTTTTATTTTTATTAATACTTGATGGATTATTATTGCTGTTATTTATATTACTGCCAATACCACTATTATTGCCTCCTCCAACACTATTATTTGTACCACTACCATCCTCCTTATTAGAGTTGTCCTCTTTCTTTGTTGATACTGATGATGTTACCATTGTTGGTGTTAATAACGGACCACCTCCTCCACCATTTCCTGTTCCGCTTGTTGTTGCCGTTGTTATTATTGTTGTTCCTGTTCCTGACATTGTTGATGATGATGATGCTGCTGATAATGATAATAATGTTGTTGTTCTCATTTTAATACGTTTTATTATTATTTTATTATTTTCATCAATGCTTTTTTTTTCATTTGTATTTGCAATAATTATTTTTTTATCTACATTTTGCTGATGGGAATCTAGTTTTTTTTTTATTTTAATTTATATAAATCACATTGGATGTGTGTATTATTATTCGTCGTCGTCGTCGTATATTTTTATATAAATCAAATCCATTTTTTTTTATTACACCATTTTATTTGTATATTTTTTAATAATAATTTTTTTTTATTTATTGTTTAAATTATTTAAATTTGTAATCAAAAAAAAAAAAAAAGGTAAATAAAAATTATTATTTCACATATGTAGGTAGAGGAGAAATGATTTTTTTATTTAGTAGTTGTTGGTTGTAGAAGAATAATAAAAAAAAAAAAGAAAAGATAATTAAGCAAAAAAAAAAAAAAAAAAAAGAAAGAAAAAAAAAAGAAGTAAATTAAAATTAATTAATTTTGCATAATTTTTTTTGTTTTTCCTTTTTATTTAATTATTAAACACAACAACAACGATTATATTTTTATGTTGATTTACTGCCTTTACTTTGCTTTGCTTTTACGTTTATATATACTCTCTCTCTGGCTATTTTAGTTTATTATTTTTAATTAATAATTATTTTCTGCTGTATTATTATTATTAACTATTAAATAATTTTTTTATTTAATTCACTTATAATTTAGTTGTTTAACCTCCGTTTGTGTTTGTTTGTTTTTTTTTTTAATTTTCTTTAACCATTATATTTAATTAAAACAAAAAAAAAATTAAATATAATTTCTATATGCATATTAAAATATATATAGGGAATTTTTATATGTATATAACACACATGTTTATATAAACTACAAACAATAGTTTCACGTATTTAATAATAATAACATTAATATGATGTTAAGAAGTTTATAATAAATATATATAAATACAAATAATAAATAAATAAAACCAACTCTAAAAAAATAATATTTCTACATTCAAATTGATAATAATAAAAAATTAAACACAATTAATTTGTTTGATTACTTACCCTTTTTCGCTTTAGACTTTAATTCATGATCCTACAAAATAATAAATAATTAATTAATTAAACAAACAACAAATAAAAAACCAGCAAATATGAAAAAAAAATTCAACATACATCATCCTGTAGTAATTTCTCTTCATCTTCACCAATTGTTAAATTTAATGAATCTTCATTATCAACATTACTTGTATCCATGTGCATTGGTGGACCTTTTCTATTTTTTCTTATCTAAAAAATAAAAATAAAAAAAATAAATTTTTAATTACATAATAATTAAAACTTGATAAGAATTGAAAAATGAATAAATGAATTTAACCTTTTCTTGAACAAATTTATTTATTTATTCAAAGGGTTTTAATGTAACTGTCATAAATAATTTATGATAAAGCATCGATAAGAATAATTAATGAACAACAGGATACAGTTAATTAAATTAAATTAAAATAAATACATACATATTCATCATTTTCACAATTATGATTATCCGGATTATTAAGTCCATTTGCATCAATATCATCTTTTATAATTAAATCTTCTGAATTTAAAATTCCACCTTGTTCATCCTGATCATCATCTATATTTTCTTTACTTTCATCTTCTGATTTTGATGTTATCGAACTTCTAGCACCTTTACTCCCCTGTATTATTTTCACAGATAATCTTCGATCACTTTCAAAAATATACTCATCCGGATTATGTCCTTCCTCTTTTAACGCCTATAAATTAAATTTTATTTTATTAATTAATAAATTCACAACACAATTATACACGACAATTAGAATAAAAAAAAATAAAAATCAAAAGAGAAGAAAATTTTTTATTTTTTTTATAAATATGGCTACCATGATCAATAATTGGTCAAAAACAAAAAAAATATATATATATCGTACCTGCTGTAATCGTTCAACAAGAAATGATTTTACACCAGAAACGTCAAGATTACGTTTTTCTAATTCCGCTTTTAAATCCACTACACGTAAATCTGTTAATTTTTTACCATCTAATTCTGTAGACATGTTATTATATTTAATAAAACATGAACTAATTTAATATAACTAAGAACTTTCTTTTGTCAATTATATTTATATATTTCTAGTTTTTTTTTTAATTAAAACACAATTTTAATCTGTTCCTTGAAACACTCGTGTATGCAGCTTATATGTCTAATTTCAGAGATATAAAAATCAGAACTTTTTTTAATTTTTATAAACATGGCCGCTTTTTTATTTTATTTTTTTCTAGACAAGTACTAAAAATGTGAATGATAAAAAAAGCTACGAAAACGCCATCTTAACATGAATAGAAAAACAATTTTTTTATTTAGATTTATTTTTATATTAAAATTAATTTAATTTTTTTTAAATTAATGGAAAATGTTTTTTATATTTAAAAATAAGACGAATTTATTACACGAATAAAAGAAAAAAGAATATTTTACATAAGATAAGCGTTAATTTACATAATAATTTGGGGATCTGGAACGCTAATCCCTATACTTTTATGTGGTAAAACTTGACCACCGTTTATGTAAATTTCATCTTTAACAATTACATCTTCGCCAAGGACGGTTGTACCTTCAAGTCGTACCCATCGACCAACAACAGAACGCCAACCAATTATACAATTATCTAACCATGAATGAGACTTCACTATAGCACCTTTTAAAATTGTACATCGCTTAATGCAAGCACCTGTAGTTGCGTCATTATTAAGTAAACGTGTTTAGAAAACATTTAAGTAAATATAAACAAACCGTCTTCGATAATAACATCTGGTCCAATAGTTACATTAGGTCCAATTCTACAGTCAGCACCAATTTTAGCGGACGGATCTATTAAAACATTTCCAACAATGCCAATTCCCTTGTGCAGTTTATCAGAATTATGTTGACGGAGGGATGTTAAATAGAGGCACATTCCTAGAAAATAAAAAAAACTTTAAACTAATGTAAAAGTGTAAGATTAAAAAAAAAAAAAACTGTACCGGTCAGGAAATCTTTCGGTTGTCCAACATCCATCCAAAATCCTGATAATTCCATCGCATATAATTCATTTTCTTCACACATGAAGGGAAAAACTTCTTTTTCAATTGATGTCGGCTTTATTTCTATCCGTGACAACACCGTTGGATTAAGTATATATATTCCAGCATTAATTTTATTACTTATAAACTCCTGTGGTTTCTCAATAAAATTCTCTATGCACCCACTTTCATTGTACAATACGACACCGTATTTCGATGGCTCTTCAACTTTGGTTACAACAATTGTACCTTCCTGTCATTTCAAAATCATTATAAATAATTTTCATTATTAATTTTCTTAATAAAAAAAAATACTTTTCCATGGTTGCGGTGGAATGCTTCAAGTTGTTTAAATGGAAAATCACATATAACATCCGAATTTAATACGAAAAATGGTTCAGGACTTTTATTTAATATATCTTTAGCTAATGCAAGTGGTCCAGCTGTTCCAAGAGGTTCTGTTTCATGTGAAAAAATTAATTCAATACCTAATTTATCAGCAGCTTGCTTTAATTCCGCTTCCATTTGTTCAGCGCGATAAGAAACAGCTAGTATAACCTAGAAAAAAAGTTTTAATTTTTTTTTTAAACAACAAAACATTATTTTGTTGTTTTATGCAAAGTACTTGTGTAACACCAGCTTCAACAAGTGCTTCCATTTGATGTAACAGAATCGGTTTGTTAGCAAATTCAACTAATGGTTTAGGCCGGCTTAATGTAAGCGGTCGTAATCTTGTTCCATAACCACCGACTAAAATTAACGCCCTTAAACCTTTTTTTCCATCAACGCCACACATTTTATTTCTTTTATTAATCAACTGAACTAATTATTTAATAACTTATAATAATCACTAACGACACGTATTTAATATTTAATTTTTATTCAATTATTAATAATATATAAATTGCTGATGAGCAATACAGAATAAAAGATTACACGTCACGTACTACTACTGTGTGTAGCTTTCTTATCTATAATGAGATAGAGAGATATTATGTTTACATTTGTAATATTTATTATAATAAAAAATAATTATTGATCAGCAGTTAATTAATGCAAATGCAAAAGATTTTTCTTTATTTTATTTTTGTATAATTCTAGAATAGATACACCAATTGGATTACTCCAATTGTATTTCTCGAATTGGATTCTCATGTAAACAATTATTTTGACGTTTAAGTTTGTGGATATAGTGAAAGTGACGTGACGATAAAAGCTTGTAAACAATAATAATGAGTAGTGATTCTCTCCAAACTTTACATTGACATTTCTCTCAAATATTCTATGTGACACAGATTGTCAAATAAAAGTCAAATTAATTAATTAAGAAAAATATTTATAATTAGTTTCATTTGGTACTGCATGTACTTGTAAACAATACTTAAAAATTTAATTATATTAGTTTTATAATGGTAAAATAGTGTTTAATATTTAAAATAAATAAATTATTTTTGATTTTTTAAATGAAAATTTTATTGTAGGCGTATGTTGTTAATGATATAAATTTACCACCACCAGAGGATATTAAAAATCTTTTAAAGGATAAACATATTGAATATATAGCAAAACATGGAAATGATAAAAATGATTTTGTAAATCAATAAGTTTTTGTATATAAATTAATGAAAAATTTAAATAAATTTCTGTTTTTCTATTTAAAGGAATATTGTATGACAGAGTTTTTACGAATGTCAGGAATATATTGGGGTGTAACAGCTATTGATTTACTTGATGAACTTTCTAAATTAGATAAAACTTCAATTATTGATTTTATTAAGAACTGCTTTTGTGTAACTACTGGTGGTTTTTCTGCTTGTGTTAATCATGATCCTCATATTTTATATACATTAAGTGCTATACAGGTAAAATAAAATCCAATCAGATATAATATGAAAGTAAAAAAAAAATTTATTTGGCTTTATATTTATAGGTTTTGTGCATTTATGATGCATTATCAGAAATTGATGTTAATGCTGTGGCTAGATATGTATCTTCTTTACAACAAAACGATGGAAGTTTTTATGGTGATAAATGGGGTGAAATTGATGCTAGATTTTCCTTCTGTGCCGTCGCTATTTTATCTTTAATTGTAATAAAACCAATTTAAAAATGAATTTTTATTGATATAATGACATAAATACCTTTTTTTTTAGAATAAAATGGATGTGATAAATGTGCAAAAAGCAATTGATTTTGTAATGTCGTGCAGTAATGCTGATGGTGGTTTTGGTTCTAAGCCAAACGCTGAAAGTCATGCTGGTTTAATATATTGTTGCGTTGGATTTTTATCAATAACAAAACAATTACATATATTAGATTGTGAGAAATTAGCTTGGTGGTTATGTGAAAGACAATTACCAAGCGGTGGACTAAATGGAAGACCAGAGAAATTACCAGATGTTTGTTATTCATGGTGGGTTTTGTCTTCATTAAAAATGTTGGGACGCTTACACTGGATCAGTGCTGAGAGATTAGAACAATTTATTTTATCATGTCAGGTAATTTATTTATAACTTCAGTAATATCTAGTAGAATTAAATTATAAAAATTGTTTTGTTTTTGTTACAGGATAATGAGACTGGAGGTTTTACTGATAGAACAGGACACATGCCAGATATATTTCATACATTATTTGGACTTGGCGCTCTTTCTTTACTTGGTGATAGAAATATTAAACCTATTAATCCAACATTCTGTATGCCACAGTATGTTATTGATAGATATAATATAAAACCACAAATATTGCAAATTTAAATAATAAAAAATTAAATTTAAAAAAAGAAAATTTTTGTTTTCATTTTAACTTAAATCGTGATTTAACAGTGTATCAGCTGATTTGACTGCACTCACAGGTGCTATGTAAACATGGCCTTGTTTGTTTTTATATCGCACATTGTGTCCATCTAACATTTGCAAAAAAAAAAACATTTTCAACTCACGAGCACAAAGATTTTATTTTTTATTATTTAATAATTTAATTATTATTTTATAAGTAGCTCATTTAATTATCATTTTTTATTATTTTTAAATATTAATAAATATTTAATATTTTTAAATCCATAGAATAAAATATAAATTATAGTAGAGAACCTAAAATTACATAAAAACTAAATAAAAAAAGAAAAAAAAAATGTCTGTACAAGACTCTGTTAATTATTTACTATTTAATAATCCATTAAGCAGTACACTGATATCAGGTGTTTCTAGTGCTGCTAAAAATATGGTAATATTATAACGAAAATATTCTCATTTAATAAGAAAGAATAAAACAATTAAATTTTGTTTAGGGAATACGTCCTAAATCCACAATGCCATCGGCGTCAACCCTTTCACCAACAAAAATAATTGCTAGTCAATTACCATTATGGAAATTATCTGGAAATTCACATTATTTTATACGTTTTGCTGGTATTAGTGGTGCTGCTGCTGTTTTATTAGGTGCATACGGTACACATAGATCATATGAAGAATTTCATGCTGATAAAAGGCCAGAAATGAAACGTATTTTTGATACAGCAAGTCGTTTACACTTTTTTCATACATTAGCATTATTAGTTGTTCCGTTGGCACGATTTCCAGGATTGGTAATTATATTTATGACATTAACCAACAAAATAATTGTATGGATAATATTTTAAATTATAGACGGGAACACTATTTGTTACTGGAATGACATTGTTTTGTGGAAGTTGTTACTATCGAGCACTTACCGGTAAAACAACTGTTGTACGTTTTGCACCAATGGGAGGTATTTGTCTTACTGTTGCGTGGCTTACTTTTGTCTTATAGAGAAGCAAATTATGCTTTAAAAAATTTATATATATATAAAAATAATGTAATGTTCGAAATAAAAATTAATTAAATATTCTAATTGCTTGCGTTTTTATTTTTATACATGGGATTGTTGTGGGTTATGGATTTATGGGGAAGTAACAGGTAAGTAAATCATTCATCATGGTAAATAAATAAGACAAGAAAAAATTTTTTTTTATACATTTTCTCTTTATTTGATCTTTTTTTTTAATAATAATAATTATTAATTATTATTGTAAAATAAATATTAATTAAATTTATTTTATTTATTTTTTTTTTTTCATGTTTATTTGTTAATTTTTTTTATATTGTTTATAATTAAAATTATTTTTTAAATCTAATTAATATAAATATTTATTTATTTATTATTTATAAATCTATAAATGACACTCCCAAAATATAAAATAAAAATTAATTAAATTAACAAAGAAAACAAATGAAAGAGAAAAACTTAAAATATTTAATTGATTTAAATAAAACTAAAAAACATTATTATTACTTTTTTTTTTCTTTAAATTAATATTTAAAAATTAGTAAATAAAATCTTAAAACAACACACAAGTTATTAGTTAATTAACTAATTAATTAAAATAAAAAACAAAAAAATGAAGAGAAAAAAAAATAAAGAAACAAAATGGAGATCAATAATTTGTATTAATGAATAATAAAACAAAACAAAACAAAAAACTACAGAATGAGTTAATTAATTAAATAAAAACAAAGAAAACATTGTGGGAAGAAGCAAATTAAAAAAAAAAAAACACGAATATTTTTTATATAATCTATGCATCTCCCCTTTTTATGATGATAGAAAATGAATTAAATGATGATATATCTAGCGTTTTTGAATTCGATACTTAATTAATTAATTAATATAAATAATTATCAAAAAAAAAAAATGTTTTTTTTTCTTCTTTATAATTTTAAATGTTAATCCGTCACAATTCTATCTAGAATTATTTATTTAATTCTTTTTTTTTTTGTTTTGCTAATTAATTATAATTTATGTATAAACTATCTAAAAATTATCATTATTATAGTTAATTCTTGAGTTGGAAAATTATTATAATATTTTTTACGCTTTTATTATATTTATTAATTAATTAAATCGTTTCTAGCACTGTTAGCTATTGGATTGGTAGAATGAATAGTGTTGTTGTTGTTATACGAATAAAACCAACCAATAAGAGACATGAATTTTACATTAGGTAACCACAGAACCAATAAGAGACAAGAATTATTGCAGTACACAGACAAAACTCAATTATCTAATAAATGTTATTGACGTTTTATAGTATTTGATTGATTGATTATATTTAAATATGTTTTTGATTCAGATTACGTAATTTAAACTGTTAAGTAATAACCATTTAACAATAAAAATATATGTGCGTGTGGGTGGTATATTTGTTTGCTGCTGTTTTTATTAAAGAAATATCTTTAAACGAAAAAAAAAAAACAAGAAAAAAATTAAAGCATCTATGGCTGGCTGGCTCTTAAACAGTATTATAAACTCCACCATTATCACACCTCCAAATCATCATCATCATTTAATAAAAAAATTTAATTAATTCTTAATCCCCCCATCAAAAATATTTTTATTATTTTTTTTTTCTTATTACTTTGAACTCATTGCTGTAATTTTTTATTCATTATTTTATTTATTTATTTAATTAATAAAATTAATTAATAATTTTTTTTTTTATATAATATTTGGTAAAAACTAGTTTTATTATTATATTCTTAATTATTTTATGATAATAATAATAATTATAAACGACAAATTTTACTTTAAATGTATAATAATCATTATAATTAAATTAAATTAAATTAAAGGAATTAATTATTATTTTTTTCTTTTTTTCGTGTATTTTATTATTATTTATTTTTTACCTTTAAAAACCTTAAATAAATCACTAAAATATTTTATTATTTATTTTTAATACAAAAAGAAAGAAAAAAAACAAGAAAATTCATTATTATTATTATCGGTTATTATTTTTTTAAATTAAATTATTAAATTATTTTCTCTCGTTTAAATTAGTATTAAATTTTTATTATTATTGTTTTAAAAAAGTATTTTTTTTTTTATTTATTTATATCGCAGACAAACATATTTTTTTTTTCTTTCAATTATTTTTGTTTCTTCAAAACCTTTTTTTCTTGTTATTTAAATTTTTTCTTCCCTTAATTTGTGTGTGTGTGTTTTTTTTTTTTGATATGCCCCTTTTATTATGCACATTCTTTTTAATATTTCTGTCTTCTTTAATTATTTTTCTCTTAAATGATATATATATTTCTTCCCCTTTTTTTATAGAGTAGTAGTTTGGTTAAATGTTTTCAATAATGTTCACTGTTTATTAATTTATTTATTCTTTCTTTTTTCACTTTGTTTTGTTTTTTTTCTTTTAAAAGTTTTATATTGTTAATTAGTTAATTATCGCACGAAAAAAGAAAAAAACAATAAAATAAATAAAATGTTTTTATTTTTAATATTTTAATCACTTTTTTTGTTATCATTTGTCGAAAATAAATTAAAGAGAAACACATTGATTGCACATGATTTTGAATAATACAAAAAAAAAAAAAATAAAGAACCGACGTTTCGCGTTTTATTTTTTGTTTCTTTTTAAAAGCTTAAACAAAAAATTTAAATTAAATTACTATTATTACACTCAAATTATTATCATTTTCTTTATAAAATAATATTATTTTTACAATTCCTTCCTTCCTCTTTCTTATTCTTTTCTTTTTTACTTTTTCATTTATTTTATTTTCTCTATTTTAAATTATTACTGGATTATTAGTATTATAAATTTGTATGCACAGAAGTAGTGGTAATAATTATTTTTTATTGAAAAATACACAAACACATATATAATTAGAGACTAGGGTCGCAAAAATTAAAATTAAATTAAAAAAAAACACAAATGACAAGGAATTTTGTTTTAAAACAATATTTCACCAAAAAGAAAAGAAAAATAAAGTAAAAAAAATTAAATAAAAACCATAATTGTAATAATAATATTTAAAGTTCAGATATAATAATTTAAAAAATAATAATTATTCATATATATGTATATATAAAAAAATGGATCAAAATAAAATTTTATATTCAGATTTCAAATTGGGTAATTATATTTCAGAACAAAAAAAAATATATATTAAATTATTATTATTATTATATGTCGTTTCACACATGAATCAATAACTTCTTCTCCTTCTTCTTTTTATGATAAATGGAAAGACATACTACCCTCACTTGCTGCCAATTTTAATTTAATGCGCATTACGTCCCGACAAGTGTATTCTGGTAATTTTAAATAATTAACACAGGTCATAACTGATGGTAAATATTCGTCAGGATTCTGATTGCCATCTAGTGTTTTTCGTACAATTGTTAATGCCGGTGATAATGCTTTGAAGCCACCAGTCGGTAAACGTGGACTACCAGTCACAAATTGCAAGAATAAACGTTGCTCCTCACGATTGTAAGAATTTAAAATTTCATAAAAATGCTGAATGGCTTTTGAGTCCTGTGTAAAACCATGATCGGTTCGACAACACTCTTGTAACATTCGTATATCCCATCGTAGGAAATTAACAGCACCAGAACCACAAAATACATTTTCCAATTCCTCTGGATAAAACATTCGCAATTGTCTTGTAGCGAAAACAGTATCAAACCCTATGAATAAAATTAAATTGTTTTAGTTGACTGTACATTATACACGAATTACAAGATAAAATACCTTCACGTAACGCTTCAAACTGTCTCTGTACTCCTTCAACCAAGAACCAATGTGTCACCAATGAAATATATTGATGCAAATTATGTATAGTTACAGGAATATCACGTCCACCTTTTCGTAATTCTATACTTGCATGTCCCGGCAAAATAAAATCTAAACCTAATTCTGTTATTGGACAACCATCAAGATCAAGCGATTCAATCTGTATAATAAATAATTAATTTTAATTTAGTTTAGAGTTTAAATAAATAAAGATAATTTACCTTTTCTGATTTCTGAATAACATCTAACGTCGAATTGACCTGAATAGAATCACGCTTCTTAACTATCTCTTGTAAGCGGATTAATGTACTTTGTACTTCAGGTGCAACCTTAGATAAGTCAGCTATACTTAATGATGTTTCTTCACTTAGTAACCACCTATAGAATGGTATGGAAAATGGTAAATCCAACTGAAAACAACAAAAAAAAAAAGATTTTCATTAATTATAATCCAAAATTTACAAAAGCTTGATTAAATTTTTACCATTCTACTATCCATAACAGCCTTTGCCATAAATTTGCCCAAAAATCTAAATTTAGCCTTTAGACGTGATATTTGTGACAATTTTGCTGTTTTACCTAGTGGACTTGGGAATAAACCATTTGCCGCATTTATATATGTAATAATTGATGGTGGCGGCGAAACTAATGTATTCACTTCAATAGTATTCACAATATTATTTGTTATATTTAGCACAATTGAATTATTAAATGTCTGTTGTTCATCATTATTATCAATTTGTTCATTTGTTTGAGTCACAACCATTACACTATTATCGCTTTGTTCTATTAACATATTTAGTGAACTTTCATTATTACTAATTACAGCTGGTGATGTTAACGGAATTTGTGAAGACTCATCTTCAATATTATTATAACTAGATTTAACAACGTCACTAATTGACGAATTTTGTTTGTAACTATCACTTCCATTCCATAATCCTAAATCACAGCGTTGCAATTCAGTTGATACAAGTGCATAAAATTCTAATGTTGGTCCTAATCCAGTTCCAACTTCATTTTCATATTGGATTTCCAAAAGTGCTTTTGAATGTCCACAATCCTGCAATTTAAAAATAAATTAAAGTTAATTTGTCATGTCAATTATTTACACTCATAAATCATACTTGTATTATGTGTTCGGCTTGTTTTAATATATCATCTCTAGATATAGGACGTTTACGTCTTTCGAGACGTGGTGTTACTCTTTCCGATGTATCAACTGCATTTAAATCAGGTGTTGTATCTAAAAGGCGTTGCAGGGCACGATCACGATCAAAAGATACTGCATAAAATAACAAATGTCTAGTTTCGAAAGGAAACAAAAATGGACAAACGGATGCAATTTGTTGTAGCCATTGTGGAAGATTCCCTGTCATTATAACAAGAGGATCTTGAAGTTGACGATTTGCTTTAGCAGCAATCTACAAAAATGTAATAAAAACAAAATTAATAAAAATGTATGGATGTAAAAATAAGCTTAACCTCACCTTTGAATGTATAAATTCTGATTGATTTATAATAGGTATGTGGGGTACAAGAAAATATAAACTATTCCAATGTCTATTTAAAGCATTTACAATACGTAACATACAAAGTGCGTCTAATGAGGCATCTGTTACAGTTACAGTATCATTTGGTAGACACGTATTTAAGAAAGGCGTAAGTGGTGAACTTATTATCGGTGTGGACCCTTCGGCCCAAAATTCAGCCTTTTTACGAATCAACTTAGAATTTGTATTTTTACTACTTTTTCGTGATGAACTTGCTGTACTTCCTTTACCAGTAACACACAAGGAGTCATCTTCTAAAGGTCTATAATAGATAGTATGTTGTTGTATCCATATACTTGCATTACCAATCGGTGTCTCTGTATCAGTATCTGTCTCAGATTGATCATTGACCAATGGAGAAAATTGTTTAACCGCTTGATAAACAGTCATTGTATATGGTAATACTTGATCACCAATTAAAAATTGTAATTTATGTTTTAATCCACTTTGTGACATAACAACAGCTGCTACATTATCATCAATATCTTCTTCTGAATCCTCCTCAGAGTCTACTCGTATACCACCGTAACCCCGTACAACTAAATAACGTTCAATAGCCTGGACTAAAGCCAAAGGATCTATTTTCACTGTGCCACCTTTCCATTGTCGTAAATTTGTACAGTCAGGATGACGTTGCAAATTGCACTAAAAAATAAAGAATATTTAGGGTTAGGTATCATGGGATAAAACTTTTTAATTTATTAAAAACTCACTTTAAGTTGATGTGTATTGAAAAATTTAAGTGCACTTGTATTTGATCTTCCACCTACTCCAGCAGGAAAATCATGAACTTTAACTGGAAATTGTTCTAATTGTGTAACGCATCCGTTCAGTTTTGCTACAAAAGTACTAAAGGATATTGAATCTAATAACGGAATAGATCCACAATAATATGCATCTAAAGGTAACGCAGCAAAAACATGTAGAAAAGCACGTAATCTTTCTTCTCTTGGTACAATACTATTTTCGGATGCCATATAATTTAGCATTGACTTAATTAATCCCGAATGATTCACTTCAAAGGGCGATATATCACTTTCAATTAATATGTTACGCAATTCTTTCAACGCACTCAAACAATCTTCGAAATTGCCATCTAATTTTAGTATCACATCTTAAAAAGAAATAAAATATTAATTTATGTCTATATTTAAGGGGAGAGAGTCTAATATTAACCTGTGAGACGTGATAAAATTGAAGAAGCTGGATGTTGATTACCAGTATTTTCTTGTCCAGAATATCTATTAATAAAAGATATAGACTGTTCTCTAATCCATTGTCTGGCCTTTTCTCTATTGCCTGCCGCAATGAGATTTGAATTAGAAGCACTTTTGGTTAAATTATTTGTTGTTCCTTCTTTTGCATATGTTGTATGAGATCCTTGACGGCCCCAGCGAGCTGGATTTAGGGATGCTAAAAACGAAGTTGTTTTTGATGACGCACCTGAGAAACGAGAACGCGATGCTGATGAGTTGGTTGATGATGATGGGGTATTGCGTCCGGAAGACCCTATAAAATATAACAATTATACACATGCGAATTAAAATATTTATTATTATAGATAATTACCAAGAGTAGTTGCTTTATTAATGAGATCTTGCATCATTGATGAACGGAAATTTGATGGATCTTCTTGTCTGGTTTTTGATCTTGCAGTGTTTTGTGATTTACGTTTTGGTGGGGTTTTTCGTTTTAACAAATCAGACATTCTTTGTTGTGCAGCATTAAGTGCACGATCATCTTCACGTAATGTTAATACTTCATTGTGATTAATGCGATAATTATACTGTTTCGTCGTATTATTTATCAAATCTGTGTTTATTTGTATTGGAGAGTTGTTATACATTGCATTTAGCAATAAACTGCCCTCGCCTGGTGATATTGATCCTACAATAGATTAAAATGTATATTTAATATTTTTAAACAAATTTTGTTTAAAATTATTTACCTAAAGATAATGGGTCTACGCTGGTACTTGGTATTGGCACTGGTTGTAGAGCAGATGTGCTTGTAGATGGCATTGAAATACTCATTTTAGAATTTAGCATCATTTGAGAATTTAAATTTTTAACGTGAGAACCATGTGGCCGCGTTGAAGACGATGGTGCAGTAACCGACTCAAAATCAAATATGGAAGGTTGTAGTCCAGAAGCACTTGGCGGCGCACTTAATGTCCCTGTAATAGATTTTGGGGAAGGATTTGCACAAATTGCTACTGTTGGATCAGCAAGAAGATTTATTTGATGCATAACACCTTCACGACGGAAATGAACACCAAACACATCAGGTAATTTTTGCATTAAAATTTCAGCCATTTGTAGAGCACCAACAACAATTCTTAAATCATTTGATGCCATCATTCCAGCAATATGAGATGAAACAATTTGATTTTTTAGAACATCTTTTAGCAAATCAGCATTGGCAAAATAAACCATTCGCAGAAGTGCTCTAAGGCATTTATATCTAACCGAAGGACCAGCTGATGAACTATACACTTCATATAGCACAGAAAATAAATTTTTAATAAATTCAGCGGCTAAACCTCTTTCTTCTTTTAAACATGCAATTCTAGCATCACGATAGGGATTTGGTGCCCTTACAATTGGAGTTATAGCTCCAGGATTTTCATTTGGTGTAGTTTGTGGTTCTACGGGAGGTAGATTACTTGCTTCATTACCAAAAGCTGTCGGTGATGTGGGATTCACTTTTCTTTGTACAGGACGTGTTGTTCCAGTATCCTCATTTATTTGTTGCATTGAATGAAAATCTACTGTATACGTACGTCCAAGGGCACTTAAACTGATTTCATAATCAGAATTTAAATGAGCTGCTTCAATCATTCGTGAATCAATAGCTGAATATGAATGCCATTGACTACGATCATCACGCCATTGCCATTGAATTTGTTCTTGAGCTCCACCATTAGGTCGTTCTAACAGTGAATCAACAGCAAAAATACCGTCGGTGGGAAGGCGTGGCATAAGTTCGCCAATTAAACACGTTATTTCATATAATTCAGAAGGACTACGTGACACTAATTCAACATCACCCGAATTTATTGGCTCAGCAGAACCAGTTAATAAATATAATAAAGTTGATGCAATATCATTCTTTAATAACGTTATTGCTAGGTCAGGACAATTGGCACACATAACACTTAACATTCTTACAACATTTGTAAAAGTACCCGAATTAAGAACAGATGGTGTAACGACTAATAATTGTTGACAATTTTTAAGTAAGTCCATACTGGCAATTTCTTGCAATTTAGTTGCGTCATGTTGGAAACTATCAACCAAACGATAAAATGCACTACAAACACTTTCAACACTTTTCTTATCTTGTTGTGCCAAGAGTCTTGCTAATAAAGGCAATGATTCACTAACAAAATGGAACTCCTCCGCATGAAGATTTAAACAACAGTTTGCTGTTATCGCTAATGCAGCACGTTGAGCATTTATGGAAAAGAAATCTAAATAGGTTAAACAAGCGGAAATACCACTTGCTTGCAATATTGATTTATTGTGACGTCTCGATAATATTTCTAAAGCTGTCAAACTTTGTTCTGCCACATCCATGCATTGTATTACTTGTAATTTCTCTAAGAATACCGGTATGGCATCTACAACTGTTGCCGATGATCGTGGTAACGCTTCAAGCATATAAGCTAAAGCACGACAAGCGTTATTCATTATATCAAAATTGTGTTCCATCCTCAACAATGTAATTAATGCAGGTACAACTTGTTTAATTGGAAATCCAGCTAATGTGTCTTCATTACCCATAACAAGCATTTGACACATTTCAATAGCAGCCTGTAATTGTTGGCTTTCATCTGGTGATTGTAATCCTTGCAATAATTGTTGTGCTTTCGATGAACTATTAGCACCCATTGATCTATGTAACAAATGATGCATCCTTGGTCCAAGTGCACCAAATAGGTGCGGAGGTAATCCTCTAGCTTCTAACAACGCTTGCAGCCGACCCACTTCACTGTCATCACTTTCTGAATCAGGATGCAATGCGGCACCAGCTGTCATAGAATTTGCAGACAATCCAGACGAGCTTGCTGCACCGCTGGTACCTTGTTGAGGATGTAGAATGTGAACATTGTTAACATCAATTGGTGCTGTTTGTGGCATAAGATTTCCCTTATGCACTTTGATTGAAGGGTGATTATTTGTCGGTTCGCCATTTCTAGAATTATCATTTGCCATTGCTGCTTGCGATGTAGATGGAGCTATAAATGGATAAATGTTATTTATTAAGAAGTTTCTTCATCAATCACAATTCTGTTTTTTAACATACCTGTATGTACTGCTGTACTATAACCAGCTGCTTGTGCTGTTTGTGTATGGTGCTTTGAGCTAGTTGCACCTGGTGTGGATTTACTGTGCGCTCCGCTATGTGAAGTGCGACCGTGTGCCCGTGAAGTGGTGCTAGCTGTAGTTGAACTCACACAAGAACCCGTCGTTGCTGCTGTTGTTGGACCTTTGCCACGTGAACTGCGTCTAAGCAGGCTAGGTGGGTGCCCCTAAAATAATACAAAATAAAATATATAATTTTGAAAAAAAAAGAAAAAAAGTTAACCAATAAATTACCTGAGCCTCTTGCGTTTGATTCTGGGGCTCCCTACCACCGCTGCTTTTGGCTAGACGTGCCCCCAGGTTCAGGGCTTTACTACTGCTAGATTCTTGATTTTGGTAT
Organism: Ptychoptera albimana; assembly: GCA_961205885.1. Lineage (NCBI taxonomy): Eukaryota > Metazoa > Arthropoda > Insecta > Diptera > Ptychopteridae > Ptychoptera > Ptychoptera albimana. Next base: position 2,497,392 of record OY540803.1, read on the forward strand.
AAATCAGACACTTTTTGTCTTTTCTTGGGTGCAATACCTAAAAGGAAAAACGCAATTTTTTTTTTAGGTTATAAAACAACAACAACAATAATTAATTAATTAATTAGAATAATAAAATCAATTAATTTACCAATTGGTGTTATATTTTTATATGCAGTAAACGTTGAATTTGATGTAGATGGTTGTATTGAGCCTGATAATGCAATACCAGAATCGTTATGAGATCGTAAATTTCTTGAATTAGTCGGTGTATAATTTTTTTGATCCACAATTAATTTTTCCTCCACTATATTATTATTTTGTTTATTATTTTTATTTTTACTATTCCTTTTTGATTGATTATTTTTTATTTTATTATTATTATTACTACTATTATTATTCTTATTTTTATTTATTCGTTTGACACCACTTATACTACTATTATTATTATCAATAATATATGATTTATTATTTGTTATATCTTCGTGTTCTTCCTCTTCTTCTTCTTCTGCTTCTTCTTCAACTCCTTCAACTTCTTGTTGATGATGCTCCTCTACCAAATCGTAAATATTTTTATTATTTTTCTTCAACTTACTACTATTATAATTTTTATTTTTTGTTGATGTATATTTCGGTGTACTTGTTGCTGGTGGTTGATACGTTTTATCAATTTTATAATTATTTCTAGTTGATACCAATGAATTATTATCAGATAAACTAAAATCTTCAATATCTGAATCAATAAATAATTCACGTTGATGCTGATGTAGCGATTCCTCTTCCTCCTTATGTTGTTGCTGTTGTTTCTTATTTAAATTTGTTTTTCTTGTTGTTATTTTACGTTTTAATTTATTTTTATTAATTTTTGTTACTACTTTTGTTGTTAATTCTTTTTTATTTTTAATAAATGTTGGTGTTCCACTTATTCCTGTTACTGATAATACAGATGAACCGGCTACTGTTGTTGTTAATGATATAGATGGTGATGTTGAATATATACTACTATTACCACCACCACCAACAAATATTGATGATGAAAAATTTATTAAATTTTCTGGTAATGTTTTTGAACGTGTTCTATGTGCAATACAATCTTCTGATGTTTCTAATTTAAAATTTATATTTGAATTATAATTACGACGACGACGTTTTTGACGAACTTTTTCTTCTGTTGTATTATCTGCAATTTATTTATTTATATAGATATTATATATATATATTTATGATTTTATTATAATAATAATAATAATAGTCAACAACAAACAAATACGCATTCAGGGTATTTTATATTATTTATTTTATATTAAATATTACGTTTATTAATGAAAAACAAATGCAAATAATACTTTTTATTAAGCAAAATCTATATATATATATATATATTATTATGATTATTATTTATATATAAATAAATAAGTAAATAATATAATATTATTTATATTCGTTATTAATAATAATAATAATAATAATAATAATAATAATAATTCCGTGTGTGCCTTTTTTTATTTATTTATTTCTTATTATTATATTATTATAAAATAAAATATTTAAATAATAAAAAATAACTATCAATCACTTGAAAAATTTGTGTTAAATAGTTAATTAGGTAGCACCACGCACATAAAGAAAAAAAAAAAAAAAAACAGAATGAAAAAATTAAATAAAAAATATCGAGAAAATTTTTTTTTAATTTAATTTTTCTTCTTTTTTTTTTCTTATATATATAAAAAAATAAAAATTCATTTTGTTAAATAAACTTACTCAACACAGATAATGATGATAATTCTTCAGATGTACGTTTTCTATTTTTAATTTGTTGTATTGATGATGGTGTTGTTGTTATTGTTGTTGCTGCTACTGTTGTTAATATTTCACTATTTAAAGGTGATAATGATTTTCTATTACGATTTCTTCCTCTTCGATTTTGTATTTTTACAGCAGGAGTAGTTATTACAGTGGTTTGTTGTTGTTGTTGTTGTGTCACAATTAAATTTGTTGATAAAGATGATGCAGGAATTGCAATAATGCCAGCAGTTGTGGTAACAGTTGTTGGAAATGCAACAGAATTATTTGTTAATGCTGATTCTATTGGTGAATTTGTTCTACTGCGATTATTATTTATATTTATATTATTATTTATAGTATGCCCCTCCGTCACTGCAGAGAGCAATTGATTTCTATCTGAGTCGGCCATAGACGACAATTCGACGTCCACTTTATATCATCAAACATGCCCTACGCAAAAAATATGCGGGGTCTTAAAAAAAAAAAAAAAAAAAAAAAGAAAAGAAGAGAAAAAAAAATTCTGTTTTCTCACTATTTTTTATTGAATTTTCTTCTAATTCTTCTCTTTTCCTTTCTTGTTTTTAATTAATTTTTAGAATTTTTCTCATTCAGTAGCTGATTTTTTTTTTTTTCGTTTTTATTTTATTTACAATTATTTCTTCAATCATGTGTGTGTGTGTTTGATTTTCTGTTGTTTTGCTTTATTTTATTTTAATTTTTATATTCCTTGGCCTCTCTTAATAATATATATAATTCAGACAAAATTCGGTAGAAATCCATATAACACTAAAAATAAAATAAAATTAATTAATTAATAAAAACTAACCAAAAAAAAAATCAAAAATAATAAATAAAATAAATACGGAAAAACAAATGTAGAAAAGAAAATTATTTATGACTTGAGGGTATTTTTTTTAACTCTTTAATCTTATTGTGTATGTCATGTTGCACCGCACTACTATTATCAACATTTAATCCACACAATTAGTGTAACAACAGAGTATACTACATAGCACAATAAATAAATAAATAAATAATTTTTATTTATTTAATTTACAAAATATGTATTATAATTCCTCACAAATTACACAACACAAACTCTATTGATATTAAACAAACATATTTAGCTGCTGCTTGTGCTGTTGTTGGTTATTGTTTTGTGGTGGATAGAAATAAAAAATTAAATTTTTCATAAAGAAACTAAACTAATTTATACCAACACACATAACCAACAACAAAAAAAATATTACAGATAAAACAATTTCATTATCAACTGAGCTATTATATTAACAAACAAACAAAAAAAAATCCTGCTAATCAAGGTCTTGATTATACACAACCTAATAAAATACCGTGTAAATCAAGTATTAGACACATTTATACATCAAATAATAAAGAAAAAAAAATATTAAAAGCAGCAATTTATGACATACAGACACTTCATTGTTTACAAAATAAAAATGTTTCAATACACAGGCCAAAGTCATTTCAGTCAATAATAATAATAATAATAATAATAATAATAATAATAATAATAATAATAATAATAACAACAGCGAAAAATAAAATAAAAAATCATTCCGAGTGCTTGCTGCTGCTTCTGTTGTTGTCGATTGAATTTTCATTAAAAAAAAAATAAAATAATAATTTTCATTATCATCATCATTATCAATAGATAGAAAGAAAGAAAAATAATATTTTTGTCTGTTAATAATAATTAAAAATTACATAATTCCTTTTTTGCTTGTCTTGTAATGCAATACACATTTTCTTTTAATAAACAATAATAATAATTAAACAATATAAAGAAAATAATGAGTGACAACATAGAAGTAGCAGCAACAACAGCAACAGCAAAATACAACAGAATATAAAAATTCTTATAAAGAAAAAGAAAAGAAAATATTATTTTACAATAAAAAGAAAAAAAAAGAAAAAGGTAAATAAAATATTTAATAAAACATTTTTACTTTATTTATTATTTGTTAATACTCTTTTTCTGATGTATTTATTATTATTATTAATAATAATAAAATATATAATAATCAGACAATAAATAAATAAAAATTGAGTTTCTTTTTTCTTTTTTGTTGAAATTTCCTGATAATTTTAAACAACGACTGACTCTCAATTAATTTACAGAAAAAAATAATTAATAAATACGCGATAAGATAACTATTATTCTATTGTATTTATACAAAAAAAACCTACAGTCTTTAAGACGCTTAGGAAAAAAAATCCAGACTATTTGTCTCTTTTTCCATCAGATAGTTTTGTTTTATTTTTAAATTCTTACAAAAAATTCTCAGTTTTTAAAACAGATTTAAAGACGCTTAATTTAGTGCATTTATAAAGAAAACTTACTTAGCTAAGGGTATAAAAATAATCTCTAATAATCTAAAGAAAAAAAAATTCATAGGAATCGAGTATAACAAGTTTTTGCTCCTAAAATAATCCCTCAAAAAAGAAAAGAAGAAAGAAAATGAAAAATTAATTTTTAAATACAAATCGCCTATAAAACGTCCAATGCAGCGGATGGATTCAACGATTCTCTCAACACACAAAAAAAAATGTATAAAAAAATATTTTTAGATTACTTTAGCTTCATTAGGTGTTGATTTATTTATCAGCAAATAAAAAAGGCAGTCGTCGTCGTATTTGTCGTTTGAGGAAATAATAAAACCAAATACAAAGAGAAAAATAAATAAATATGGTAAATTTAGCCTAAAAAACAAACCAACCTAAAATCTAAATAATTAAGTCAAAACCACGTAAAAAAAAAAAAATAAATGATAAAAAAAAAACCTTTTTCATGCACATTAAACACAAGAAAAAAAAATTTCTTTTCTTTATTCAAATTTTCTATAATAAAATTCCAAAGAAAAAATAAAATCCGAAAAACCAGGTAAAGTAAAATAAAAGGAAGCAACAACTAATAATGCACAACCTTGTGCCCCAAACATAATTAATACAAAAATAAAAAAACAATTATTTAAACTTTGAATAACAGATGAGAAAATTCTGATAAATAAATTAATAAATAAATAAAACAAATCAATAATCAATTTTTATTGATTCGGACAGAGGTAACAAAACAAAACCAATTCATAGACAACTGGACTTGGGGGAAATGTTACTCCTCTACTAAACACACGACAGATAGGATAAGGTATATTCTTCTGATTTAAATCCACAAAAAACAATTACATTTAATCAATCGTGCTATCCTTAGTCATATTTTATCTAGAAATGTTTTCAGGGTTTTTTAAACTACAAAAATTTACCAAACGCCTGTGTGTGTGCACTGGAAGAAGAATAATAAAAAACTAACAAAAAAACCAAACGACTAGAGAAATAAAATGCCATCAATATTAATAAAATCAAAAAAAAAGGGACCTGTATTCCATTCCGTGTGTTCATTTTATTCTATTGATGTATAAGTTGTTAAGTTGCCTCAACTTTAACAGCACTTAGTGCATACAATAAAAAAACTAAAAACCCGAATACATTACATTTTATTTCATATATATATATACGTAGTAACAAAAAAAAAAAAATAAAGGAAGGAAGGCAGTCAGGCTGCTACAGAACCAAGAATATTTTTTTTTTCGTTACATTTTATGCTGTTTACAACAAAATTGGTAGAGGGTTACTGACCCCTTCACATATTGAGCCTTGGACTGATGCTTTTTAATTTTTTCATTATAACATTTCTCGTCTTTTTTATTAGAAATTATTTTTTTACTTCCGAATAAAAGAATGAAAAACTTGATTTCAGGATCAAAATGTTTTATGTCCACACAAGACGACAAGAAGAATTTTTAATGAAATAACAAGAAGGACAAACACAACAAGGTTCTCATTTTCGTTAAGATTTATTATTTTGTTCTGTGATTCATTTTTGTGTTACACACAGATACACACACTATTTTTTAAAATTTTTTATTTTTTAAATATCATTTTCATGATCTAAATAAAATTTTCTTTATTTTTTTTATTGCCATGAAAAAACACTATTGCAGCACCATAAAAATTAAACAGAAAAGAATAAAAAATAAAAAAAAAAGAGTTAAACAACAATACACTGCTAAAAGCGAGCAATGTTTTAACCACATAAACGGAATATTTATTTAATTTTTTTTTTTACTTTTAAAACAATAAATAATAATAAATTAATTATATATATTAAAAACAATACACAAACCTAATAAATTAAATAAAATAAAACGTTTCCTACACACAAAAACATAAAAAAATTTGTATTTCTCTGCGACTTAACTTTTTTAATCGATTTCAATCAATTTCGTTATCATATTTAATTCAAAATAAAAATTCTTAAATAATTTTGTATTTAAATAAATATTATTTCGAGGGGCTTTAATAATTAAAAAATAAAATTAAATTAAAACTGTTAAAAAAATGTATTTTAAAACGAAAACTTCTAAAATATGTGTGCAGCAGCAGCAGAGCACACAGCACACAGCACACAAGAAAATTGACAGCAAATAAATAAAATAAAAAAAAAAGAACGAAAAACTTTTATGTAGCAATATTATTTAGGGAATTAAAACAAAAAAAAAAAAAGAACGAAAAAAAAAACTTAATTGAATAAATAATGTAAATATTATCTAACAAGTACTTACATCTTTTATTATTTAATTATATATATCTTTTAATTATAAGTAATTCAATAATCTATGTATTATGAAATAAATATAAAAACAAAAAAAAAAGAATAAGACGTGAAAATTTTTTTTATTCTAGACTTGAACAAAGGAAAATACTTTTTAATAACTAGACGGCCATATTTTCTATAGGGCGACACACAAAATGTCGTACTATACGAAGTTATCTACAAACAGCTGATTTCATACAAATAAATAATTTTTTTGCCTTTAATTTTATTTACGTTTTTTTTTCTTAATCTTTATAAAAACTTAATTAAATATTTTTTTTTTAAACAAAAACACAAGATATTTTCACAATAAATAAACATAAAAAAACACTTTTCTTGATAATATAAATACACCTATTATTTATAGATTAATTAATTTATTTTTTTTGCATTTTATATAAATGAATGAGTCATTCAATTATACAAATAATATGTATGATTTAATGAAAAAAACGAACATTCCTTAACAAAAACTAAAAGTATAATTATAAATTTAGATTACCTAATTAAAAAAATGAAAAATTAATAATTTTATTAGCTAATAATTAACATCTGTTGATGAGATAAAATGATGTGTATAGTATAGAGACATTACGTTTTTGTACATTTTAATCATTAAATTAATATAATTTTTAACAATAATTGTAATTATATATATAAATAAATGATTAAACTTACCTATAATATAATATATTTGTAGTATAATTATGAAAATAAAACAATTATTCTTTATCTAATAAAACTGCCACAAAGCAAAATGTCTTCTGATTTTTTTTTTTTCACATAAGAAAGAAAATAAAAAATGTCTGACAAAAATTCTACTATAAATTTTTTTTTTTTTCTTCTCTCAATAAAACAAATCGATATAGTCATTTATTTTTATTTTAAAAAAATAATAATTAATTGTATACTTTTTCTAAATTTATTTTTTTCCATGTTTTTTATTATAATTTAATAGATGATTTTTATTAATTAATTAATTATTAACACAAACAATTTTTATTTTGCTTTTTATTTACCATTTTCAAGTGAATGTTTTTTTTTTTTTTCTAAGTTTTTTTTTTTATTTTATTTATGATATGGAGAACGCAGTGACAAGAAACAGCTGTTTTAACAAGAGTACGTTCGTGTTATGAATTTTGAAAGCATATTTAAGAATTCGATGGACGATATAGAAAATATGTTTTATTTTACTAGTTCATTACAATTGAACGCTTTGTTAAAACAAAATAATATATGCATATTTTTTTTTAATAGAATTTATATGTATAAATGTTGCCAAGTTTAATAGTAATAATTGCAAAACACAACGACAATAAATATTTAAATAAAAATAATAAAATAAAAATATTCAAAAATTATTTTCATTTCCGTATAATAATTGTTTCAAAGAGTCTTCATTGATTGTTTCCAAATTTTGTTTTGTAATATTTGTCGGGGATGAATACAGGCATAAATTTTGCATCTTCTCTGAGGGTGATGGAACTTCTTCGTGGTACGGTGAAACAGGTGTTGAATTTATTTTGCATATATCTTCGATTTCTGCGGAAAATGAAGAATCATCAATACCCATACGATTACAAGATTCTTTAATAATTTCATCAATTGATTGTGTAATTGGATCCTCAACAGTACATGTTGATTTTGGACTTGTCGATTCAGGATTTGTTGCACCCTGAAAAACGGTTGCATTCTGTAATAATTTTTGTAATAAATCACCAGTTTGACGGATAACAGCTCCAGGTGGCTGTGCTGAACATTTATGTGTCCTTTGCGAAACTTTATAACGGAAGCTTTTCTCGCATGCGGTACACTTGTACGGCATTGCACCTGTGTGAATACGTTTATGCACCAAATATGATACTCGTTGTCGAAAACATTTTCCTAAATAACATTTTGAATAATTATTCAGAAAAAACACTAGAAAATTAAAGAAAATTTCTTACCACACGATTCACATTTAAAAGGTTTCTCACCACTATGAATCCTTTCGTGATTGTGTAACGTTGATAATTCTTTAAAAGATCGTCCGCACGTTGTGCACATGTGCGGTTTTTCGTCACTATGGTACAGTAAATGCTTGTGATATGATTGCTGAAATGTAAACGTTTTACCACAAATAGCACACGAATAAGGCATTTCACCTGCAGAAAAAAACAATTATTTTTAAATTGAGGCATAAACATTTTTTTTTTAATTAAATAATTTTTTACCTGTGTGCAATCGTTTGTGTTTCTTTAAAAAATATTTTGTGGTAAATGTTTTAGTACAAACATCACATTCCCAATTTTTTTGTAGACTATTACCATCTTTTGGAGATTTTTCATTATAATTATCGAATAAATAAATTTCCGTTTCCTGTGACTCAATACCGCTTTGTTGATTATAATGATTTCTTATCGCATTCGTTTGATCAAATGTTATTTCATCGTTATTGTTCATTTTTGTTTCCTCTAAACTTTCTATCTTTGGTTTATTTACTAATATTAAAGTCGGTGTAGCTGATGACGATGTTGATGTCGGGGATTCAACAGGTAATACTTGTTGTTCCTCATTCTCATTTTTTATCATTTTACTTTTATCACATATGCTTATTTTATTCGTATTATTATTATTATTTTTATTATTATTATTACAGTTATTTTTGTTGTTAATTAATGTTTTTCGCGTTTGAAAGCCCAAATGGACTACCCGTAAATGCACCTTAAGTGAACCTTTCATTTTAAAATATTTGGAACATAAGTGACATTGGTATTTACTTTGTGATGAATTTTGTTCATTTACTGATTTTTTTGTGTGGACCAGACACATGTGTAACGATAATAAATCATTTGTTTTAAAATTAAAACCACAAATATCACATTTCGGTAGGTATTGCTGTTGATTCAATATACTTTGATAAAAATTTCCGGTTGTTATTTGTTGTGTTTCATGTTTTAATTGTGAAACATTTGTTGTTAGCACAAGTGGCGGCATAATATTATTACTTTTTAATTGTTTTATTTGTTTTTTAATTAATTTATCATTATCACGTAATTTTATTGTTGTTCCATATGATTTATCATCAATAAACTTTTCATCCGATGTTATCGAATGACTAAATAGATGTATCGTTAGCTTATCTAAGCCCATTAAGATTTCATTACATATTGGACACTTTAATGGACGATTAACAACTTTAACAAGGCTTATTTTTAATGAATCAATTGTTGGAAAATTTGGCTGACAGCATAATGGGCAGGATAATATTTTTGAACACATTATTTTTTAATTTTATTTTTTGTTAAATTTAATTTAATTTTCTTTTTTAATTACTTAATCACATTCACAAACAAACGTATTATTTTCCACCTTTGAAATGTTAACTCAAAATGTTATCCATAGAGAAAAAAAATATTTTTATTTTTTTACTTTTTATTTAAATGCAATTTTTTTTGTTTTCTAATTAAATCGTAGAAAAATTGAACAAAAATAAAAAAGATTTTCATGCTAAATATATAATATTAAAACAAAAAAAAAAAGGAAAAGAAAAATGAGATTTTCTATGTAAACTAAACTAAAAGACGATGGTTGTGTTATATTTTTATACATTGGCATAGGGAACCTAATGATAAAAATAGATTAGTGACGTAGCCTTGTGAAAATGTAGTTCAGAATTTTTTTTTTTATTTTTCGTTTTTTAATTTGCTTAATCGTAAAAAAAAGCGTTTTTCTTTTATTAAATAATATTGAAAAATATTTCATTTAAATTTTCTTCTTTAAATAATTTTTTCAAACGCTAAAATTTACAGGTAAAACACGTGTAACCGCGATACCTTTTTGTTTTCTAGTTATAAACATATTTATGTAATGCAGGTTGCAGTCCCTTTTGATTTATTTATTTATTTATTTACAATTAAAAAAAAAAAGAAAAGAAAAAACGAATTTCTATGGCAACGTTTATTGAAATGACATAAATAAATAGAAAAAAAAATAAAATAAAACAAATATTAATTCCCAAAAGAAATTAAATTATTTTTCGCTTTAATTTATTTATTTCATGTGAATTTTTATTTATTTATTTTAATTTATTTAATTTATTAATTGTATTTTTTTTTAAATGGAAAATTACATTTAAGTGTAAGTAATTGAATTATAATTGAAAGAAATTTTCATTATTAATTTTACTTTATGTAATAATTAAGCAAAAGGAAAGGAAAAGAAAAAAAAAAACCGATAAAATGGCAACGTATATAAAAAATGTAATGGATAGTATGGGATGGACGGATGGTTCATTTTTACCAATAGCTAATGATGAGAATAAAAGGCTTATGGAATTGATTACAGAAATGAATAAAGAAAAAGTTGAAAAATCAATATTAGTTAAAGAAGCTGGTGCACGTGTTGAGAATTTACATGCACATGTTAACAACTCTGAACAAGAAGTTAACCAAAACTTGGTAAATTTTCCATTCCATTATCATAACTAATCAATTAATTAATTAATCAATTTATTTGTAGAAATTATTAAATGCACACCGATCACAATTAGAACGTGAAACACATTTATTTAAATTAGCTGAACATGATAAGTCACGATTGATACAACAGCATAAAGAAGTTGAAAAATCGATTAAAGATTTAGCTAATTATGAGGATACTTCGAAAAGTTAATACCAATGCTTAATTTAATAATTTTCTAAATTTGATTAAAGATTTTTGTTTGTAGAGGAAATTTATAAAATGAACGACAATGTTGAGCAAATGATTGAACAAATAAAATGGGTTAAAACTGCCCTAAATGAATGGCATCAAGTAATGGATCGTGGCGAAGAGGCGAACGCATTAATTGCTAAATATTGTAAATTAGATGCTAACAAAGCAGAAGTATATAAAGATCTCTAATTAATTAATTTCTAAATTCATTAACAAAATATATATGAATTAGGTTTTAGAATCAAAACGGAAAATTGTTCAATTGGAAATTATTAAAAAAAAGACAGCATTAAGTAGTGCGTATAACGAACAAAAATCCTTGGAGAATATTTTAGAAAAAACCGCACAATTATATCGGCAAGCGCATGCAGAAAGACGTGGGATGGTGAATACATGGAAAGATGCTGTAAACCAAATGAATCAACGAGAAAAGGAAATTACGCAGTCTGAATTGGTTAGAATTTATAGAGAGATTTAGAGAGTTAAGTAATAAAATTTATTGATTTTTAGGATTTAGAGATGGCAAAAACAATATCGAATTTAAAAAATGCTGATTTTAAGGAGCAAAATGATTTTCTATTGCAACAGGAGCAGAATAACAAAGATACAGAATATCTGATAAATGAATTAAATGAGAAGAATTCAAAAATACGAAAACATTTATACGAGCTATCTGATTTAATTTCGCTAAATAAAAATGAAGTAAACATTTTTTTCATTACGTTTATGATTTTTCGTTTTAAAAATTAATTTTTCCAATATTTTTAGTTGTCATTAATTAAAAAAACTGTTCAACATGTTGCATCACGTTTACAAGATGAACGTAGAAAGAATCGTCAAGCAAATATTGAGAGAGATGATAAAACAAATGCGGTTAAAACGGGTTTAAAAGTTTACGATGAACTTTTATTGAAATTGGAACGTTTTAAAGATACAAATATGACCGCAATTGAACGTTTACGTCAACTAAATGATATGATGGAGAGTGAGGATAAACAAATAAAAATTATGGACACAGAAATATCACGTTTATCGGGAAATTTATATCGATCACAACAGCAATTGTATTCGTTACAGGATGAAGGAAAAACTTTATATGTAACTTTCGTTGATATGTAATATTAGAAATAGAAAAAGTTTAAATAATTAAATTTTGTATTCAACAGATGAGCGTTGGTAACTTGGAAAGTGCAATAATGGCAATTTTAAAGAGTAATAAAGAACAGGAAAAAGAATTATTCCGTCAAACAGATATCGTTTATAATATGGTAAAAATATAATTTAAAAATTTAGATTTAATTAGAATTATACAAAAAAAAAAAAAAAAAAATCAAATCATTTCACAGGATCTTAATATACAAACGTTAGAGATGCGTATTAATAAAATGCGGGGCTCTGATAAAAATGATATTGATGAAGATATTGAAATAAAATTAGCATCGTTTGAGGAGCAATTAAATTTAAAAATGAAAAATCGTAATTTGTTACAAAATCAAATAACAAAAATTGAAGATGATATGCGAAAGATAACGATGAGTTTGAGTACAGATGCAAAACTTGCAGAGAGATTGGTAATGAATTTTTGTTTAACTTACACAAAAATGAATTAATAGGAAACTATTTTTATCGATTCTAGGGTAATCAAGTTAAAGAAAAACAATTATTTGTTGTTGGTAGTGAGAAGCGATTAAAACAATGCACGACAAGTAATCAGGAACGTTTAGTGGAGCAAAGTATCCTAAATATGCGTGTTCGACAGCTGGAAAAAGAAATCGAAAAGCAATGTGATCGTGTATATAATTTAGAAAAGCATAAAATGGAACTAGAATTGGTTATGAATGAACGTTTAGTTGATATAAAGATGCAAAAAGATTTACTATTAGTAAAACGTAAACATTTAAATGAGGAAATCGCACAATTACGTGCTGATATCGGTGAACGTAAAATGAAAATTGAACAATGGGTAAAACGTTATGAGGCGGCTTTGGATTTATTGGGTAAAAATGAGGACGGAACTCTTGTAACAGCGACACAGATCAAACTACAAGTGAGTACGGTTATTGAATGTTTTTTAAATAAAAAAAATTAATTAACATGATCATTAGACAGCACAAGAGAAATCAATTTTATTAAAAGAAGGAAATGATCTTAATGAACGTGTTATACAAGCAGAGAGTGATATCAAAGCAATGGAGAATACATTGCGGATGATTAATTATTCAAATGATTCGTATAAAAAATCATTTGATACATTGGACGATGAGAGTCCGCAATTAATTGAATTAAATAAATTACAAGAGAAGTACTGTAAGTGTATAAATCGTTTGAGAAGTTTTCGTATATTGATGGAGGATAAGGTGGATCAGGTGAGAAATTTAAATGATCAACAAGAGATTTTAGAGAAGATTTCTGATGAAGTGACACGTTCAAGGTGTGATTTATTTGACTTAACGCAGTAATTTATAGGAATTAAATAAAATTTTCTTGTAACAGATTAGACAATAATGACAGTTTGTTAAAAATCCACAAAGAATTAATGGATCAAGATGTTAAAATAGAACGCGCCAGCAGAGAAGTTAAATGTGCAATGAAATCAGCTAGAGCGAAAATAAATGATTTGGATTTTATTGCAGCATATGAGGTGATTTGAAGTATTTTGATTTTTTTTTTCATTACCTTTAAAGCCGCGATTATTTCCAGCATGATTTACAATTAAAAGAGACAGAAGAACGTAATACGTCCGCATTGCAACAAATATCAGATTTGGTTGATCTAAATCCAGATGTGGGACCGGCTGTAACAAAATATTTATTTGAAAAAGGATTAACAATTCCACAGGCATCCACACACAGAACTAGGAGGTGATCGGTTTTTTTTTTTAATTTTTTCTTTAATTATTTTTTGTGATAATTTTACTTTTGAAACCGCACAGTCAAGCATCAATGAAAAGTAATCGTTCGGATCGAAGTGATGGAAGTGAATTGAGTATAAAAATTAGTTCAGCCACATCCAGATGTTTGTTTAACTTTGTTTTTTTTTTTTTTTTTTTGTCTAATTTTGCTTAATAATCTTGTTTGTTAATTTTTTTAGCATCACAATCGGATAGAACGCCACTTTGCTCATTAACCGGTTCGGAGAGTGGTAAAAGTGGTACACGTTTATCGGTTGTACACATTGGTTTCCCTAATGAAACAAATGGTTCAATACAACGTCAATCATCAAAATCAACATCATCAACGGTTTGTTCTGCTACATCCAAACAACGTTACTGTAAACCACCAACATCAAAAAAATAATCTTTCATTCCCAAGGATTGAATAATTTTTTTTTTTTCCTTTTTTTTTTTATAGTAAGAATAATTAATTATTTGTTTGTTTATTTATTTATTGAAAAATTAAAGAAATTTCTTTGTTTAAAATTTAATTTAAACTTTTGGGCATTCAATAAAATTAATAATTTATGCTGTTTGTCGTGTGTGTAGTTGGTGTTTTTGTAGTAGTCGTTTAGTGTTTGGTTTTTTTTTGCGTACATAAATATGAATTAAAATTAAATGAATAATACACAGTGGTGTGTTGTAATATTATTATAATAAGGATATTTATTAGTTTTTTTTAATTGATTAATTTTTTAATTATTATTTATTGATATATACATTTTTGTTATTTTTTAATTAAATTTCTCGTCCAGCCAATTTTCTCATTCTTCTTACTTTCATTTCATTGTAAATTTTAAATATAATCAAAGAATAAAAAATAAATCAAATAATTTTGTGTATTTCAGGACGGTGTTGTGTGTGTGTTTTTTTAGAAAAACTTTTTTTTTTGTTTGTTGTCTTCAAAAATAATACAAAATAAAAAAAAAAATTAAAAATTCATTCATCAAATCTCTCCAAATTTGTTATGCATGTATAAAAAAAATTTTTTTTTATAATATAATCTCTCCAAAAATAATTAATTAATTAATTAAAATAAATCATAAAAAAAATATTAATGTTTTTTTTTTGTTTCTCACATTAATTAATTAAAAAAATAATTTATCACACAAATAAATGCTATTAGGACTAGATATAAACGAAAAAAAGGAAAAATTTTAAACAAAAAACAATTTTTTTTTATGTTGTTGGCTTAATTAATTAATTAAAAAAAAAAAAGCAAAAAATATCGCACACAAATCACAAAAACATAATAAAATAAAAGAAAGAAAAAATTCTTTTCTTGGCTTAAAATATTAATTAATAAATCGAAGAGGGTTTTTTCTTTTTTTTCGTTTATTCTTTCTTAATTAATTAAATTTTAAATTTACATTTAGATTGTTATATATTTTATGTTTCTTCACTGTGTGCGCGCCTTATCATTCCTGTTGTCACAAAGAAAAAAAATAAATAATAAAGTCTATAAATTTTCAAATTATTTATGGAATGTAATACAGCCCCCTTCCCCGTGTTATATACATAAATGCATTTTTAATTTTTTTTTTTAACGCGAATTATTAATTATTTTAAATAAAAGTTTATTGTTGCACTTAGTTAGCTAGCTAGAGACAACATTTTTTGTAAGAGCAAGTAAACATAATTCCTGTGAAGTTTTTCTTTTTTTTTTTTTAATCATTTTCCAACTTAAAAATAATTTTCTCTTTATCGCTGATAAGCTGATGTGTAGTGATTTAAATTTTTTTTATTTTATTTGTTAATAACTCAGGTAGATTGGTTTTTTTTTTTTTTTTGTCACATTTTATAATTATTCTTATTTTATTTTATATTTGATTAAAATTAATTAATAAAAACCAGAGACCAGTAATAAACAATAAAAAAAAAAAATTTCTTTCTTTCATTTTCTTCTTTTTTTCTTTTTATACATAAATTTAATTAATAATCAAATCACAAACAACAGCACAGGGGCAACAACAACAGCAGTTAATTAATTAATTAATTGTAATTAATTTCTGTAAATTTGTTGTTTAATTTTCTTTTTTTTTTCTCTTAATTTCTACATTTTCTTCTTCTTCATTATCTTCTGCTTTAATAATAATAATAATAATAATAATAATAATTAAAAATGTTGATTTAAATGAATAAACGTTTTATTTATTTTTGTTTTTGTTCACAAATTATAGTCAGAGTATTGTGTCTGTTATTAACGTAAGGATAACAACGTAAGAAACGTCATTTTAAAGTTTAAAAATCAAATAATTAATAAACAAATGGAGATAATTCCATTTACACTGACTTTGATTTAAATCTTTTTTAATTAAATTCTCCTTACTGACTTAAATTTTAACATCGCCTATTCTCCCCAGTAACACAATTATCCAACTTTTATAATGACATTTCTTACGTAATCCTTACATCAAATATACTCAAGCAATTACTTATAATTAATAATAATAGTTAATAATAATAAACAAATTAATTAATTAATTAAAAAAACTAAAATACAAAAAATAAAAGGAAAATTATTATGAAAAATAGACACATAGATTTTTCAACACATATTAAGTAATTGTTCTACGATTTGAACGTGTATTTATATTTATAATATTATTATTATTATTATTATTACCTTTACGACAATTATCATTATCATTATTATCATTATTAATACTTTTTCTATTACGTAATGAATAATTCTTTTTAATTAATGTACATTTTCGTTTTGTTTTATTACAATTTGTTTTTGATGTTAATAAATAATTATTATCATCATTATTATTATTATTTGTTGTTTTATTCAATTCATATTGTAATTTTTTAGCAAATTCATAATCATTTTTCTCTTGTAATTCTTTAGATTTTTTTTTTGTTTTTATTATTAAAATATCATCATCATCATCCTCATTTTCATCATCATCATCATCTGTATTTATATTCTTTTTTTTATTTATATCATTATTACTATTATTATTATCTAAAAATTTATTATCACATTTTGATCGTGTTTTTCTTGTTATTACTGTTTTATTATTATTATTACTATTAACAACCAATGGCAACATTTCCTCTTTATTATTTATTAATTTTTCTTTTCTTTTTCTACCACGACGTCCACCTTTACCACGTACAATTTTTACTTTTTTTATTTTTAATTCATTTATATCCGTTTTATCCAATAAATTACGATTTGTACATTTTCTTTTTAAATTTGTACTATTTATTTTATTTATAATTTGTGTTGGTGGTGGTGGTTGTAATTGTTGTTCTTGTTCCTCATCATCATCATCATCATCGTCTTCTGTTAATACATTTTTACTACACGATGTTTTAGTATTATCAATAGCACAAAATGCTGATGGTTTTTCATTTAATTTTATATTGTTACAGGTACTGAAAATTAATAATAAAATAAATTGTTGTTCAGCGTAATTAATTGATAACAAAAACTAACCCATGCGCCAAACTATTAAAACTATTATCATTGTTTACTTTTCTTATTGTAGGAACTTTTAATACACTTGATGAACATCTAAAAAAAATATAAATTTAATTAAAACGTTACAACGAAAAAAAAGGTGGGTATTTATTATTTCTATTACTCACTGTATTCTTTTCGGTGTTGTTGCATAAGATTTAATTGGTTTAAAATGATACATTTCCTCATTTAAACTATCCCTACTATTTGAACAACGATTTGGATTTGGATTTTTATGTAAATCATTTGGTTTTAATTGCATTAATTTATCTGGTGTTACCTTTGATGTAACTAATGCATTGTGGACAGTTTGTTTTAAATATTCTGTACCACGATTTATTTGTATTGCAAATGTTTTTAATAAATTTATTTTATTTGTAAATGTATTATTTGTATATATATCATTATTATTAATTAAATATTGGCAATTTGATGACATTTTATTTTCGTTATTATTTTTAATAAATTTTAATTTTTCTTTATTTGATGATATTGTTGTTGTTGTTGGTGGTGGTGTTGTTGTTGTTGTTTCTTCTGGTATTATTAAATTTATTTTATTATTACTATCTGTTGTTGATACAGACATACTACTTATTGGTGTTTCATCATCTTCAACTAAAATTTAAATAAAACATTATTCTCTAATCACATTTAGCAAAAATTATATAATAATAATAAAGTAACAAAAAAAAAAATTCTTTTAGATTAAAAAACTGTTTTTTTTTTTCTCTATTTAAACTCTTTGTTTACATTATTTCTATTAATTAATTGTTTTATAAAGAATTATTTAATTAAAACAATAGACAGAGTCCTGTTGTGTTAATAACGTTTCTTTTCTTCATCTCTCTTAACGGAAGAATACACACAACACGGATTAACAATACAGAAAAAAAAAACAGAGTTTTTTTTTTCTCTACTCTACTTAAACCAAAAAATTATTTTAATCTTATTTATTTAATTGATAAATAAACATTATATAAATATAAATATGCTAAAAACCTTACTTTCAAAATATTCATCAGAAATATTATTATTATTATTATTATTATTATTTGCTGGAAATTTCTCCTTAGCCAATGTTGATGAATTATTATATAATCGTTCTGTAATTATTTTTGTTGTTTCAGTTGTTGTTTCAAATTTTTTTACATAATTTTCCTCAATCTTTCTATCATTACTTAATTGATTGATAATTGGTGTTAAATATAATTTTTGATAATTTTTCGTTTCCTCTGTTGTTGTTGCTGGTGATAAGGCTAAAAAAGTATCAAAAAAAAAAAAAATTCTCTTAACCAATCAAAACAAAAGAAAAAAAAAAATTTCTCTCTTCTTTTCTTTCTAATGTCAGAAAACAAAAACCAAACTTAACCTTAAAAAATTTTTTATTAATAAAAATTATAATTAAATAAAAACCAAATTTTAATTTGATTTAATTAATTAATATTGAGATAAAACACCAAAAAAAAAATAACACATTTTTTTTTATTTTATTGCACAAGGGAATTTTGTTTTCTTATTTTATTGAATCAATAACAAAAAGCCGGAAATTTTTTTTTTTTTTTATTATTTTAATAACAAAGCAAATTTTATTTATAATTAAATTAAAGAAGAAGAAGGAAAAAAATTAAAAAATATATATTAATTTTAATTAAAATTAAACATTTATCGTCAAGTATTAAATGTAAAATAAAATTAAATAAAAATTAAATTATTAAATGAATAAAAAAAAAAAAAAAAAGTAGCAGGAAAAAAACAACAAAAACCAAAACACACACAAAAAAAAAAAATTTCTATTCAAAATGAAGGTTTGAGGAGTAGAAAAGTTTCCTTTTTGACTTACATGAAAAAAAATCTTTTTTTATATTTGTATTAGTTATTATATTTGATGTATTTATATTATTTCTATCTCCGTCATTATTATCGAAAAAATTTTCTTCTATCTCATCTTGTTTTAATTCTTGTTTTCTATCAAAATAATGTGAAAATTTTTTTTGTATTATATTCCATAATTTATGATTAACTAATTGTTTATTTTTTGTTGCATTTCTTAACCAGGAACCAAATCGTGTACGACAATTAATACATGTTAATGGATTATTTTTAATTAAATTATTAAAACAGGATAAACAGAAACCATGATTACATGGTAATACAACCGGTTCCACAAATATTGAACAACACACTGGACATATCACATCGTTTAATTCTATATTATCACTATTTAATATTGTTGATTTTATATTATTTAATAAATATTTCCTTTTTTGTATGGTTGGGGCCATTTTTTTTCTAATTACTTTAACAATTTAATCCATTTACATTTTAACAAAAAATTAAAAAATAATATAATTTTTTAAAGTTATAAAAAATAATAAAATAAAAAAAAAAAAAACTTTTTATTTTTTCTCCTTTTGCGTTTGACAATTGTCAATCAGTGTGTATAAAAAAAAAAACAAAAAGACACATAAAAATTCTGTGGAAGATAATTTTTATTTGGAGTATCCAGTTAGAGAAGCATTAATATGATTTTAACATGTTCCATAAATTATGTTCAAACATTATTAGTTTTATTTTGTGCTAGATGGCGTATATAGTATATATGTAGACGATAAAGCAGGAATATTGGTTTGTGTACTTGCTAAAACATTTTTTTTTTAATCATTAAAACATGAAAAATGCCTGTAAACATTTATTAAACCATAATACTTAAGTTTGTGCGTGGTTAAATCCATTTGTTTCTAATAATAAAAGGATCGAAAAAAAGGTTCGATTAATGATTTTTAAAGCGTAAACAGTAATAAGGTACTTAAATTGAAAAATAAGTCTATTGAAGGATTATTAAGGACATTTTACATTGTTTAATGTTGCAACTTTTATTCAAGAGTTTTTTTTTTTGTGTTTTATTCTCCTATTTATTACTTAAAGTTGACTTAATTTACAAGAGATTATTTCTTTTGTTTTGTTTTTTTTTTTTGTATTGTTATATAAAAGGGTTTTTTTTTTCGTTGTTGTGTTTAAGTCGTGTTTACACATTTGTTACACAGTTTTTTTTGTTTTTTAAATTAGTTTTTTTTTCTTTCAAGATTTTTACGACTCAATAATTAAATTCATCAACAATTTTTTTTTAAGTAACAGTAATGGTTGAATTGGTTGAATTAGTTTCATTTTTTTTTTTGCCATCATTAAAAATTTAACATTTCAAACACAATATTAATGTATTCAGATGGATAAAATAATTTGTTTAATAAATCTTGCTACTGAATTAAAGAATAATTTAATTTTTTTTTTTTTTCTTTATTCAATTGGGGATCGTGTTGTGCTCATTTGTTATTATTATTATTATTTTTTTTTTCTTGTTAAATTATCTTTTGCGTGCGCAGTAAATAATTTTTCCTTTTTTCATTGCTTTTTGTAATTATATATGGTTTTTGTATAGCACGCCCTTTAATGCAGATTAATAAAAAAAAAAAATTCTCATTCAAACGTTGGCTTTTCATTGGTGTAAAAAACATTAACTCCGCCTATTATCTGTGGTTTTCATTTCAGTACAATTCATTGCGTTTGTACGTTTATATGTTTCTATACTCTAATCAAGTTAATGTAATTAAAATTTTGTTATTTTTAATAATTTCATCATAATTATTCGATTTGTTTTTATTTCATTTATTCTGTAATTAAAAAAACAAAAAAAAAAAACACTGTAGTTTTTTTTTTAATTAATTAAAAATAATTAAAATTTCATGAATTATAATTTTGGCATTGATGACTTTGTTAAGCAATTCATCATTTAGCTTTTTTTTTACAAATCTATTAAAGCTTTAAATGGAAGCCTAAAGCGTAGATTTGTTAAAAATGTGTAAGACTTGTTCAAACGGCTTTTTAGTACAATTTAGGATTTTTCAGGATGTTTTGTACATAAATCTTTGGTTAATTCAGTTTAATAATGAAAAAAAATTTTTTGTTAGTTCTAAAAGTCTTTAAAATTGCGTTTTTCGGCTAATTTACTGACATCCATCAGCTTATGTATTCACTGCTTAACACACTTTGGTTCTAATCCAGTAAATCCAGCTAATTTGAATAACAGTAATAAAGGGTTTTAAGCTAAGAAAACTATAATACCCACAATCCAACTCCATTATCCTAGAAAAATTCCAACCCACATTAATCACCCAAACAACCAATAATAAATTTTCCGTTTACGTAATTATCCATTTCCTATAGTAAAAAAACAATTAATAACTTAAAAATCCTTTTCGGAAAGTCAATAAATTATTATGAAAAAAAAAGAAGCAAAACGAAACGTATAAAAATCCACAAGACGACAAAAAAGCGATAAATCAACCAAAAACAAAAAGAAAAAAAAATGTTTTTTAATTAAAATGACAAACGAGTGAGAAACGATGAGAAGACAACGCAGAGAAATCCCCAGCAAACGAATTTTCCAATGATGGGTAAAAATTGTCATAAAAACCCAGCAAAAAAAAAAATAAAAAAAACTCTGTCAGGGTGGTTTTTGCTTGATAATAAACTGCAGAACCAAAGACGACAAAATTTTTATGAAAACAAATTATAAACAAACAAACAAACAAAAAATTTGTTTAATTATGTTGGAAAGGTAAGAAGAATCGCAGCTAATATAAATGGAAGCAGCAGCAACAGTAGAAGCAACATCAGTAAACTAGAACGACAAGAATGAATTGGTTATAAAAAATTTTTTTTTTATTAAAATGCATCGCAATGTTTTTCATATTAAAAATGAGCCAACAGAAAAAAAAATTCTGTACGAGGATCTCTCATATAAGTAAGTTCCTGCTGTGTTTAAAATTGATCAGGATTCCCTGTTGCTTGAACTATGATGCGATATGTGTCGTCATATATAGATATATCGTTCAGTAACCATACATTGGCTTCAATAAGAAAACATTTTCGTGGTAGAAGGATGAGGTATTTTGTATCCCAGTGAAAACGCCTTAAAGAATTATTTTTTATTTTATCGTATTAATGTCGTAAGAAAATTGTTTTTTATTTTTCTTTCTTTCATTTCCTTGTTAATAATTTAATAAGGCAGCTCCATCGTGCACTTTTTTGCTATTTCCATTCAAATTCCCTATCGAATACAAATTGGAGCATTCAGATGGTTCACCTGGAATACACAAAAATCACCAGACATTTTAATTAAATAAAAGAGAAAATTTTCAATTACCACCGGGGGTTTAAGGTTTTTTTTTCTTTATTATTATTATTCATGATTGGCGCCTGACTGCACCCAAAAACAAAACAAAACAAAAAAAAAAAAAGAAAAGAAGAAATTCTTTATTATCTCTCATTATGGAACTTCAAGATTATTTATTTCATCAACATGTAATTTGAGGTGGAAAAATATAAACAAAAACCAAAACAATGCCGACACAACGATGTCACAAAAAAAAAAAATAAAAAATTATTAATCGTTTAAAAACAACTCCGCCCACATAAAAAAAAAAAACTCCACCAGTCATAATTCCTATTGATTAAAATCAAAGGAGAAATGTTTGACATTTAACGAATAAAAAAAAAAATAAAAAAACAAAAATAAATAAATAAATAATAATATTTTCTTTTTGTCTTATTTTAATAATCAATAAATAAATAAAAAAAAAAATATATATTAATTAAATTAATGATATCCTGTCCTATTAATTATGATAAAAAAATAAATTATCTTAACGAGAGAGAGAGATACAGAAAAAAAAAAAATAAAAAAAACGTGAAACGTAACGAAAATTCATAATTTTTTTTGTTGATGATATTGCTGATGCTGCCTATGGATGCTGTTATGAAAAATATTTTTTTTTTTTTTTTTTTTGTAATTTTGCGTGGGCTTTTAAAGCATTTTTTTTTTTTGTCTTTTCGATTTAATAAAGAGACGTAGTGTTGCCTTTATAGCGTTTAATTTCTCGTTTGGTCATTTTTTTTCTTTTTTGTGTTTATTTGTTTATCTCTTGTTTGTGTCTGGAAACTATAAATTTGTAAAAATTGCAATAATTTTGTTGTTGTTGCTGTCTTTTATTAATAATAAAAAAAAATTAAATCGAAAGACGAAAAAAACAAACAAACAAACAGCCAGAGTTTTTTTTTTTTTTTTTTTTGATGAAGGAGAAACGTAAAAAACGTAACGAAATGAAACTGAAATTGTTGTTGTTGTTGTTGTTGTTGCAGGGTAATAATATTCAAAATTTACATGTCACGTATGCAAAGAAAACAGGCAAAACCAAAACAAAAATATTATGTAGCAGTGAAATAATAAAAATTATTAATAAAAAGTTGTATCAGAAAGCTGGCTAAGGTGTGCTAAGCCATTTTTTAAAACGCTTTTAAACTGTGTGATTTAATGTAAACACTTTTTTTGTATAATCTTATGTTCAAGGGTGCTTTTGATCTGTTAACAGGAGAAATACTCTGATTCTGCTTGATAACCACGTAAAAAACGCTTGAGGACAAGACTGAAGAAATTCCTATGTAAAATATGAAACATTTTAACTGATTTCTCATACAAACGCATATTAGGCATCTGCTACAATTAATTGAACCCTTGTAAAACATTTTTCTAACCATGTTTCAGCAATGAAAATTGTAAGCGGATATGTCTTGTCCTGAACGGAACAGAATACCCAACCGTGGACGTATTAGCCTAGAAACAATAATGCTGCGAAGCAAGCACAAACAAAACAATTTTATTAATTAATCTGACAAACCAGAAAAAATGGCTTAAAGTCACCCACAACAACCGCAAAAGAAAAAAAAAAATCGCGAATAATTTATATGAAAAATGTTTTATTAATACAAAAAAAAAAAAAGAAAAAAAAAGGTAAGCGAAGGTAAAATAAGCAGCAGCAGCAGCAACAAAGTGCAAAATATATATATAAAAAAAAAAAAAAAAAAAACAAATAATAATTAATAAAACCAATAAGTTTATTGTTGCCTCCTTAACGTTTCGTGGTGCCTTCATTTCACCATTGATGATCTCATTTAATTTATTTTTTAATAATAATAAATATATTTTTTTTTTCTTTCTTTAATTAATTAATTAATTATTAAACAGGAATTTATTATTGTAATTAAGGAATTTTTTCCTTGGTTAATTAATTAAAAGAATAAAATTTTTTTTTTTCTTTACTGCGCAGAATTCACCTGCTTAAATATTATACAGCGGGAATAGGTCAAACCACCAGCGGTTTATAATAAAAATATTTAAACAATGTGATTTGGTTATGATTTCACAATTTTAAATTAATAAAGAAGGTGCCGGAAGTACTGTTCAGAAGTTACCAATAGAAACCGTTCTAACGTTCTGTAAAGAGATGGAATAATATTTGCGGTTTCATTAAGAAATATAATTAAACCGCAAAACAACACAAGAAAACAGCCAGAAAAATAATTAATAAGAGAACCGGAAGTAAACATTTACCTATGTTGAAATGTTTAATAAGTTTCTACTTCCGGATTAACTCTTTTGTTTAAATAAAAATTTATTTAATCTAATTTGTTGGCTTGCTCTATTGTTTATGGTGGGTGGTTGTGATTAAAGTAATCGTCGTAGTTCACCTAGTAAAGCAAAATGGTGTTTATTTCGTTTGTTTTATTAAAACTAATGTCGCCACCTAAGAATAAACGTTTAATGGGGGGCAAAATAGTTTTTTTTTTTATTATTTGTAAAACAGAATTAAATCATTAGCTGACTTTTTTGATAAAACGAAATTAGCTATGGATGTGGTCGACCATTTTGAATCGTGTTTCTTTTTTTTTTGTTACCTTAAACCGTATTAGGAATTTTTGTTAATTAATTATTAACGTGCTTAGCACACATAAAGTTCTAATAAAATGAAAAAAAAACAGCAAAAAACATATTTCATGACATATTTTTGCCAGAGGTTTTTGTTTTTTTTTTCTTAGCGCCTGCTTTGTTTGTTTTTTGTTTAGCTTAAGCCGTTGCGTGTTTATCTTTAGCCTCGTAAAATAATTGGTTTTTGCCAAGTTTCTAATTTTAAAACAAAGGAAACGGCGAAAAATTGCTTTATGAATTTTTGTTTTTTTTTTTTCGTACTCCTGGCCACCATTTCATATTTTTTTCATTTACTCTTACTGCTGCTGTTGCTGTAAAGGAAGGCAGAAAAATCGTCTTATGCTTTTGTTACAATTTCTTTTGTAATTTATATTAAACGAAAAAAAAAAAAAAATTACTCACAAACGACGCGACACAGCACAGTGGGAATTCAATTTTTTTTTTTCTGCTTCTTTAGCTTAAAAAATCATTTGTTGTCGCGTTTTGCTTCTTTTTTTTTTCTGCTGTAAAAATGTAATTAAATAAATAAATAAAAAATTTATTGTAGCACGATTTAAGCTTTTTTTTTTTTATTGTTAAATAAGCTTATTGCTAATAAACCACCTAAAACGGATGCAAATAATCAGCAAGAAAAGAAAAAACAAGGGAACAACAGTTAATACATGAAGTTATTTCGTTTTTTTTTTATTCGGATTCGAACACCGAACACCGCACGTACGCCTTTACTTTGTTTAACCCCAATAAGCTTTTCTGATGTTTTTTCTACTTTTATTCAATTAAAAACACAAAAACGAATGGAAAATAATATTTTTTTTTTTCTGTTATTAATCGAAGAATTTTCTTTAATTTTAATTTTTCCATTTTCCAATAAAATTTTATTAAAAATGTGAAAATTATTATTATTATTATGTAATATATGTTACACCCTTAACATTAGTCACAGTGGGTGATCGTTTTTATGTCGACAATATTATTACTAGAGTGGTTTTTAATACAAACAACCAACATTTTTTTTCTCGTTTTTCTTTTCTATTTTTGTAATAAACACACACAGAAATTTTGTTCGTTCGTTTCATCAAATAAAATAAAACAGA
This sequence comes from Ptychoptera albimana, assembly GCA_961205885.1. Classification (NCBI taxonomy): domain Eukaryota; kingdom Metazoa; phylum Arthropoda; class Insecta; order Diptera; family Ptychopteridae; genus Ptychoptera; species Ptychoptera albimana. The sequence goes on from OY540803.1 coordinate 2,523,846, forward strand.
AAATAGAAAATCCAGTGGAAATTCATCAGATCATTTTTTTTTTTTTATAAATAAAACATAATAAACACATCTAGAGATGTGATGATAGCTAGTTTGTTGAAAAACAGTGAGTGCTTTGCAAATAACAACAACAGCAGTAGCAACAGCAGCAGCAGTAACAACAACAACAGGAGTGGGTGGATTATATTGGATAAATATGTTTGTTTGTTTTTTTTTTTTATTTTTTATTTTTTTGTTTGATTCACTTAGTGTAATTTCATTAAAGCAAACACGATAAGTTTATTAAGAATATTATTCTAACGATAATATAATGGGAAAGTGAATTAAATGAACCAAAAATGAGAAAAACATTGGATCGTATTGATTTATTGGAATATTTAATAAACATGATTATGAAGGCGGCGGTTTATATGTTGTACTCAATATCTAAACATGATTCATTTGTATTTCGATATGATGATGAAGAAGAAGAAGAAGAAGCAAAAAAACAACAAGAACAACAGGAATACAGTAGCTGGATACGGAAACTGATTGAAATTATTAGTGAGAAATTTTATTTAAATTTTGGTTTATGATGATGGTGATTTAAGGAAAATTAGGTTCAGGAGGAGATAAAGAGTTAAAATTGAGATGGACACCCGGAAAACATGGAAACTGTAAGAATTAATTACACAAATATCGGCTAACAAAAACACCAATACGCGAAAAACTCTGGGAACAACAGAATCAAATCGAATTCTCACAAAGATTCTGTTGTAAAATCCCAATAAGAAAATTTAATTTCAATTAGTAAACTACGCAATAAGAAATCGGAAAAAACTTCCATAACTTATTAAACATTTTTTTTTTATACAACATAAAATTAGTATCGAAAAATTCGATGAATTTAGACAAAGTACTTTCTGCCTGGTTATTTCTGCTGTTTGAGTATTTTCTCCAAGGAATAATTACGTGAAGAAAACCACGATTAATTTACGTTTGAGATTTTTATTAACATTTTTCCTACCCAACTTAATTAATCGGAATTAAAGATAAAAACGTAAGAAACACCGTTTCTGGTCTGAAGTTTATTCAGGAATTTATTGTGTCGCCTAACTTCACTTAACTTAAGTTAATTCAATAATAACCGCGATATCATATTAACGAATTTATTATTTAAATAAATATTTTGCGGTTTCTGTTGTCCTTTATCCTTTTCTTGCGCTTATTTTTCAAAATTCATAAGAAATGATGACACCGATGCTTTGTACAGCTCAATAAACATTTTTCTTCACGCGTTTTTTTTTTTTTTTTATTCCTCTTGAATAAATGTCACAAAAAACGTTTCATTCGCCGTGTTAAGTGCATTTATTGATATAAATTTAAAAAATTAATGCGACTATCTGATTGCAGTACTTTACTACGAAGATTTTATGTGTATTTGCGTTAAAACTGATTAAAGTGAATAAAAATGATTCACCTGCACCCTACAAACATTAATAAAACGTTTGGCTGTTATACTGGCGTCATATTCTACAAACTGCTGCAGATGCGTTTTTTTTTTTTGACTCGTATCTTTCCCCAAACCTAAACACACGTTAAAGGCATAATTAGCGAACATTTGAGCACTTAAATAACTTTAATTATATGTTCTAAGGTTAATTGGAATTGATCTACGGTTTAAACAAATATTTTTTTATTTGTTTGTTTCTTTCTTGTATAACTGGGCGCATCTTAACGATTTTTTTTGTCTCTTCTCTGTTTTTTTCTTCGTCTCAAAACATTTCTGGTTATTATGATTATTGTTATCCATACACAAATTATAATTATTCTAATAAATGTCAACACACACAGCCGGTGATTTCTGTTGATCGTGGCATAAACGTATAACAAGAAAATTTTCTCTTTATTATGATAATTGACGGATAACAAACGGGCTTTATGGTTATTATTATTATTATTATTATTTTTTTTTTTTTTTGTTAGATTTAATCATATTTCTGTCGTTAATTTTTCTAATTTATGTTCTGTTGTGTCTCTTTGGTGTGGCTTTTTGAATGAACTTTTTTCTTTTTTCAACATTTAAACATCAATAACAAAGTGGAAACTAATAAGCTTAAATCCTATGTTTGTAGAATTAATTAGATAGAAAAAAAAACCTTAAGTCACTAATAATAAATAAATAAAAAAAAAAAAAAAAACTGAATAACGTGACGCCCATTCTACGTTTAACGATGGATAAAAATGTTAAAATTACAGCATAAAACTAATTAGTGACAAATTTGTGTAAAAAACTTCTTTTTTCTCTTTTTTTTTTTACTACATATGACTATAAATTAATTAATTTTTATTACCATATAAATAGGATGAAAGGTGCAAACAGTATTATTTAGAGAAATAAATAAATAATTAAATGAAATTAATTATTGAAGAACCGTTTAGTTGTTTGATTAATTAAAATAAAAAAAAAAAATAAATAAATGCAGATGAGTGCAGAGAGATCATGTTATAAGCAGCGATAAAGTTTAATCCAAAAGTGTTAATGAGTAATTAATTGGAATACAAAGTAGCAAAAATCTTTGTAACTACAGTTGAAATATTTTTTTTTTCTTGGTGGATTTTTAATTATTTTACTGGATATGAGTGTAATACAATTTGCTTCAATTAATCTTTAAGCTGGATTACAGGCTTAAGAACAATTTGAAAATCTGCTTGTAGTGAGAATGGTAGAAAACGAAATTGAATGGATTTTTGTTGTAAGACATCCCCATAACAAAATCAAGTACTTTGTGAATCATTTTCTTTAATACAACTTGCCTCAATTTTGCTTTAATTTCCATTCGAAATGTCTTACGTTTACAATCGTTTAACATCGTGTAACATCGTTTATCATCGTATAACCTCGTTTAAACATCGTAATATCACGACAATCTAAATGACAGCACAAACGGTGTATTTTCACAAGTGAAACAAATTTCTCTTCACTTCTATACTAACCTATACATTTAATTAATTTATTTTTCAATCATTTACTAATAAAAAAAAACAAATAAAAAATAAACCGAATAACAATAATAATAATAAATATTATTTCTTAATGATAAATTTAATTAAACTAAATTTCACATGTGAATAACAGAGAAGTGAAACGAAATGTTTTCTACGCAGTCATCGTATCTTCATTTAATCGATAATTTTTTTCTCTGTATTTTTTTTTTGTAATTAAAGTAAAAATAAATTTAATTTTTGTGTAATTATATAATAAATGAAAAAACAAAAATTATTTTGAAAACTCCTTTTAAGCTACCCTTTTAAGCCACACAAACTGGCAGACATTTCTTTAAAACGTTTTTTTTTTCCCAATCAAATTTTTCATTATTTATGTTAAATAATAAAAAATTGTGTGTAATTATTGTGATAGGAAAGGCACACCACACTGTGCGTTTCTAACATATTGTAAAAATCGAAAATTAGAATTTTTTTTTTGTTTTGTTTTGTTAAAGTCAGTAGCATGTTGCGTAGAAAAATAATAAACAATTCGTGAGGTACTTTTTGGAATGAAAAATCAAAAATAAAAAAAAAAAACAAATTTTTTATTCCGCAGCGCGCGGAAACATTAACAAAAAAATTATCCTAAATTTGTTATTTTTTTTTTTTTTTAATAACAATAACATAATGTGGCCTACATACATCGTTACCCCCTTTCTGTGTAGAACTAAATGATCTTAATTTAGAATTTTTAATTCAGTGATACTACGTGCCTATTGTGTTCAATTGCATTTAAGGTAGAAAAATTCCTAAACGCGTTGAATTTACTGTCAGGAATTTGGAGAGATAAAAAATGTTTAGCGAACTCATTAAAACACAGCGAAATCATTTGGAAAATGTTGTTTAGGTTTTTCTGGAAGAAATAACTCGGTTATACACAGCTATAAAGGTTCTAAGACAAGTTCTTACAGACTATTAACTCTCAGTACATTGAAGACACTAAACTGTAAGGAAAAATCCTACCCGGACTCATTAAAACTGAGTGAAATCATTCGATAAAATCTCTTTTATGCTTGTACTGGAATGAATAAATCGGTTATACGCAGCTATAAAGGTTATAATGGCATCAAATCTCCTTACAGATCAGTAAATATAACAAAACCAATTTTCAGGACGATAGATTCGACAAAAAAAAAAAAATTTTTCTTTCCAAAGAATATTCACAACAATGAAAATAACAATTCAATAAAAAAAAAAAAAAAAACGAAAGAAAGAAAACAACCCGAAACAACAAAAATAACATTTTAATACCAGGGGTCATCACCTGGGGCGAAACACCCTTTATTTAATTCCTATTTTGATTATTAAATAATAATAATAAAAAATATGCCGTTTGTCTAAGGACAAACATTTGCTATACGAAACTCCCGGGCGGCGTGAATAAAATTTTTTCGATTCCTTTTTTTTTTAAACCTTACGATCCATTGTCCTATTATTTGAATAAAAATTAAAAAAAAAAAAAAAAAATTGATTTCATTTGATTTTTTGGTTTTTTTAATCGAATATAAATTTTTTTTTTTTTCTTGTTACAAACACTTTTCGCTGAGTCTTTTATTGTTGTTATTCCGTTGATTAACACGATTATAGAAATGAATTTTTTTATTATTATTATTATTATTATTATTATTATTACAAAAGAATCGATTAAATAATTTTTTATGTTTTTTAATTATTTATTAATTTATTACACATGTGTTGTTGCCAAACAAAAATTGAGAACAATACGCAACACTACACAACACAAAAAAAAATCGATTAATGTGTTTTTAGTGTGAGAAATCATTTTCTATGGTAATGGAACTTTAATCATTAATTGCTTCATAATTATTTAATAATTTTTTATTTATTTATTTTTTTTTTTTTTTGCTTTATTTATTGGAAGACACGTACAGCAAATTTAATTATATTTTACATTGTGATTGGCATTCAAAAAAAAAATCGGTTTTCGCTGTTGAAAGGTAAGAAAAATGCTTAATTACGCAAAAATCACAACTGTTAAAGGTGACAACGTTGCTGTCTTCTAATCAGGATTCTTTTAAAAATCTTTAACAAAATATTAACGATTTAATTTAATAAAATTAAAAAAAAAAAACGAATTTTAATTAAGGGTGAATTTAGCGTAGGCAACTTTACGAAAAATTAATGAAAAACCAAAAATTTAATTAATTTTATTTACTTGTTATAACATGACCATACAATCCACTTTTACCATATTTAATAATAATTAAAAAAAAAAAATTACTTATTTTGTGGTTTTCCAAAATACCAAAAACCAAATTTAAATCCAGCATCAAACATCAAACAACAAACAACAAACATCAAACGATCAATGTCAAACAATGAAAAAAATCTCCCTTTTATTTATTTGTCTATTATAAATTATTATTAATTGTTAATTTAGAAATATCATTACCATATAATTATAAATTATAATTTGTAAAATAATAATTGTTTTTGGAAAATATTATTTTGCGGCATTATATCAAAATGATGATTCTGCGGTTTCGTTTGCTACTTCTGCTGTTATTTACTTGTCGGTAAAATAAAAAACGTTTTTTTTGTCAATAAACAATAACATCAGGAATGGACTAAGGATGTTAACACCGTCCAACACAAACAATCACGTTAAATCCAACACTGATTAGCTAAGAAAAGCTTTAATTAAGCTTTTAAAAACAACTTAAAGTTCTCACAATAAAAAAAAAAAAACCAAAATCATTGTGTAACGACGAATATAATAAATAAAAAAAAAATCGAAGAAGCTATTTACAACGTATGAACGATCACGCAAGTGATCACAAGTGATCGTATAAACAATTGTTTGTAGAATAGAGAAAACTAATTATAAATTAAATTAACAGAAATAAAAAAAAAAAAAAGAATTCATCGATACGATCGATTGATCGTTCGCTTCTAATTTAATTTTTTTTATTTATTTCTTTGCTTATTTACAGCACAATTGATCCAAAATAAAAAAAAAAATACCAAATGTTGTGATTGAAGATGCGATCGCCTGTGGTGATTTTTTTTTTTTTTTTCTTTAATTTCACGATCTTTGGTTGCGTATTTTCTTAACAAAACAAAAATAAGTCGCTTTTCCTTACGTTTTTATTATTTAATTCCTTTTTTGTATTTTTGTATTTTGTTTATGTGATCGTACAATGTAGGGACACAGCTCCCGCATAGTGTTTCATTCTGATTCCATTATAATTGTCATTTAAAGCGGATTACCTAATGCTATTTGTAAATAATAAAACAAGCGTAACGGGTGGTGAAAGAGTTACGGAACCATACAAAAAAAAAAAAAAAAAAACAATTTTCTAATTAATTTACTTTAATTTACCTTAAATTAAATTTAGAGAAAATTTTTTTGTTATTTTGTTTCACAACATAAATCATTTTTTAAACACTTGGCGTTTTTTTTTTTTTTTTCTGTTTGTGATGTTCGAAAAAATTGGAATTAGAATCGTAAATTTGTAACAAGAATAAAAAAAAAAAAAAACCACAACAGTAATTCAATAGGGAAATGATTAATTTTTGTTTTATTATCATTATTAGTATTATTTACAAAATAATGATATTAATATACACACAAAAAAAATGAAAAAAAAAAGTGCTTCCTTTTGTTACAAAACTATTGTAATCTAATGAGATTTACACTTCGGGGAGTAACAAACATTCGAGAAGAAGAAATACATTTGTTTTTTCATTTTTTCTTTTCTTATTTCATCTTTTACCGCCCATGCTTTTGTGTGTCCATTGTATGTTATTACCGTGCAGAGGCTTTTGTAGACTTTTGTACACATGTGTAGAGTGTTAATCTGCATTTTCTTTACTCTTAAGTTTTTTTATTGTGATATAAATTCGATTTGAATTTTAATTTGGGAATAAATAATTACAAACAAATTGACTTAATTTGATTTTTTTTTTATTTTTTTTTTATTTTCATAATTATTTGAAGCTTCGTGTTTAAATGTGGGTGCTTTTTCTGATTGGAGTTGCTTTCTGGTTGTGTTGCTGAAAATTAGAATTTTTTGGGGATTTATTTTGATAATTGGAGACAGTCGTTGGAATGATGATGAAGTCCTGGATTTGAGAATTCTAACAAGTAGAAAGTATGAAGTAGATAAAAAGCAAATTGTGGAGTCGCGAGAAAATAGCAGCAATTAGTTGCATAGTAAGTAGATGAGTAGCTTGCTAGCTACTATCAAGTAGTGTTGGATCAACAAAGGAAAAGTTTTGAACTTAAAACAAATTTAAATAAAAAATACAAAATGTGTTTTCCAGTAAAACAATTACAATTACATATTTTACAGTCTTTCATACACCAAAATACAAATCCAACCACAAAATAAAACATCCACCATCATCACGACAGAAACAGATACATTTTCGCCACGATTATTCAAACATAAATTACATAAAAATTCGCTTGTAGTAACATAAGATTAAAGATAACAGATCGCCCAAAAAGACGGTAAAAGTAGCCAATTAAAAGTTATTTTAATAACAAAACAAAAAGAAAAAAAAAAAAACGATTTATAATAATTATCTTTAAGTTATGTTAAGAAAGAAATTCTTTTCTTTTTTTGTGTATCATTTGTTTAGTAATAATTAAGCGTAATTAGATTAAGCAGATCTTTCTAAATAAAATAAAAAACGAATCGAAGAAACGCTGTGCCTTAAGTCAACTGTTAATAAATGAGTTTAATATAGTTGTTTTTCCTATTAATTTACGTATTTATTTGGTTTGGTGAATTTATATACCGAGAGATGAAATATCCATCTCCACCCAGCCGCATAAATAATATTTTTTTTTTTTGTATTTTATTTTGTTTTTGTTAATAATAATAAATAAAATTGTTTATAAATAATGAGTGCATCGTGAAAATCGAATTTCTACGTTCGGTTATAAAACGTTTACACATCGGGTGGCCTTGTTCACCACAACCACCCTCTGGGTGAATGTTTATAACACAAAAATAACCCCCAAGCGTCATCGATAACACAAATGAATTATTATAAAAGAAATTATTATTATTATTTTTTTTTTTTTTTTGATTCAGGACAATTTTTTTTTTTTGCTCCTAGCCTCACAGTCTGACCTTTTGTTGTTTTGTTTTTATTTTATTAGGTTCAGTGGCTTAATCCATAAATTTTTTTTTTCTTTTTTTTTTATTGCGCATAACCAAAGTGATTAATAAGCGACAAACATTTTTTTTTTCCTAATAGCAATAAGAAGCTAAAAACAAAAGAAATAATTTTTTTTATTAATCAGCTTTAATCCTTTTAATTTTTTTTTTTCGAAATAAAAAAAGTGTGCGCTAATGTGTCACCGTTTTTGGATGCCACAGCGGGAATACAAAAATCACGCTTAGCTTGTGCCCAAGGGGGTACTCAGCACGTGCTATTATTTAAGGATATACAGGAGAAAGAATTTTTTTTTGTTTTTTTTTGTTTAATGCCAAATTGCAGAGGTAAGATCCTCGGTATAATTTTAATATTATTTATCAGCAAAAAAATGGGGTGTTACCACCTCGCCTCGCCTCACATTAACATTTGTGCAAAATGCAAAATGTACTCTAGTTAATGTATGTACATACGTACACAGTAGTTTCGTTATAGAGACGTCGTGCGGTGTCCACATTCTATAAGAGTCAATATGGGTGTTGTATACGCGTTCTATGTTTTCATTGTGCTAAATAATCCTTTTTTATGTTATTTACAAAAGGAACATGGAAATACTTTGAAGTGACTTTGACTGAATTGGTAACTAGGCCATATGTGCAATATTAACATACAAGGATCACCCATTGTCATTCAATTGACATTAATATATATATATATATTCTACAAACGAAATAAGAAAAAAAAAATACTTCTGAAAATCACAGTGGGATGTTACAGAAACTTAATGTTTTTACTTTTTTGAAGTGGATACGAAATTCAGTTGAATTATTTTCCATTTTTTTAGAGAGAAAGAAGCTTAAAAACTTTACAACATTCCAGTTAAGTGTTTTCTGCTTATCATCACACAACAATTTGATTGTTAAAACGGGGACAACAGTCATCAAAATTAAGATAACGTCAATCAATACTCAGGTGTTGACTGAATAAATTTATTTAAACAAATATCGTGATTATTACTGATTTCAACTTTGATTATAAGGCGTATACGATGTATATTCTGCGTCATAAAATAATTAAAACAAATAATCAGTAAAAAACATGAATAAAAAAAAATGTATTTTGAACACCTGGATTAGTGTAATCAAGGTTATCTACTGATAAATTTTTCTTTTTGTTCACAGATCTCACATAATTTTTTTTTATTGATTCTTATTTTTTTTTGCTGAATAACTTAATCATTTATTGTTTACTATTAAAAATTATTATTATTTTTTTTTTCATTTCTTTACTTTAATCACCCCTTGTTATTGCTGTTGCAATAATAACAACAGCAGCAGTTACATTACAACGCAACGAAACATCATCATCATCATTTCGATTGCAATCAAGATAAGAAAAATTCTAATCAAATGTATTAATCAAACGCATAATAGATTTTTATTATTTTATTCAATAAACATAAATTCATTGATATTATTGTGTGTATTATCAACAGATTCTTATCGCTCATTAGCTTTATGTATTCAGTTTTTATATTTTTTAATCTGTTAGTCAATGTCAAATCAGGCTATAATTCAGCAAATAATCGAGCAAATAATCGACCAAATAATCATAAAAAGCAGCGTAAAAATGTAATCAAAACAATAACCAACCCAGTAGGGTGGTTATAATTAAACAAGAACAACACAGTGGATTCAAATGAGCAGATAAATATCATTTTGCGCGGTTTAACCGCTTTTTTTTAAATTTCAATTAAAAATCACAAATCAATTTTATTTCTCTTGAAATTAAAAACTATTTTCTGTTCTTTCTAAAGCGATCTCCTGATATTCAGCTGTTAATATTTAAAACATTCATTGTTATTACGTTGATGCTGTTTGTTATTCTTCGATATTTCACTCTGCATTATTATTATTAGGTTTTATTATTTATTTTTGTATATTATTAAATCTGGTTGACACGCCGTGGGAATTCTTTTATTTAACGTATTGTAAAAAATACCGAATAAAAGTCGAGAAGTGAAAAACATACAAAACAAAACAACGGATTTATTATTGTGATCGTAAAAGAATTTTTTCTTCTTGTTGTTTACCATAATGTACCTTGCTGTGTACTGAATACTTTAGCGTTTTTTTTTTTTTTTGCATTATTATTTTTCTAAACAAAAAGCGAAAAAACCGCGCCCAGTATTGTTCTGTTTAGTCACTGACTTTTTGTTGCACTGTGCTTGCTCCCTTATTTATTTTTTTTTTTTTTTACTATTTTTTGCCAGCCAGCTAACGTTTATTTTAAGGGTTTTAAACGTTTACCTTTTCGGTAATATCAGAAAAATTTGTACATTTTTATAGTAATTAGCACGTATGCTCGGGGTATTTTTACTTTGCTTTGCTTCGCTGCTGCTTTTTTAACAAACAAAACAAAAAATAAAAGTTTTTGGTTAAATTTGATGGGCGTTCATCTACTAAATGACGTACTAAAAGCATAAAAAGTCGACGAAATTTTTCATTGTAAAACGTACAAACAATTAGAGTGAAAAATTATTTTATTAAAAAGAATAAAAAAAAAAACGGTTTTTTTTTTCCGTATTTCTTTAAACTTCCGGTCGTTGGTTTCATGTTTCTCTCCTTGTGAAATAGTCAAACATCCACTGATGGTGATTTGATTCCATTGAATTCATTTCTTTCTTAACTAAAGAAACTTTTCAAGAGGGTTAAAGAACAACAAACAAAAATGAAAAAATTCGGAAAAAATTTAAATAAAAAAAAAAAAAAATTCTTTGACTTATATCACGGTTTATTTACATTGAATCCGTGCATTATGAAAAATCATTTAATTGTTATAATTATTTGCATTATATTTTGGTAAAATGTTCTGTGCATTGAAATTCCCTTTGTTATCGAAATATTTTGTAATTACGCGATGATTTGGTTTAAAAAGAAAAAAAAGGAAAAATTTTTAACAAAAAAAAAAAAAAAGCAACGCGGAAATTGCGCTTTAATCGGTTTTGTTCATTTTTTTTTTACAAATAGTTTTTTTTATTATGATTGAAATGAGAGCCTAGATGCTCCTTTTATTAAATTTGATTACAAATAAAAATATTCATTGAGCTACAAAAATTTTATCGATTAATCAAGCGATTAATGAATTTTTTTTTTTTGTTCTTTTATTCAGCTGGGGGCTTTTTTTGCGGGATTTTTTAATAGTTTTATGAACATCAATGAAAAGTGAATTAAACTGGCGATCATAAAAATCCAATAACAGAGTCTAAGACAACAAAAACATAAAAACACAAGCAAATTACATTAAAAAAAAAAACCAAACAGAAAAAAAAAAGAAAAACCAAACAAAACCCACATGAAAAATTAATTTTAATTAATTTACAAATAAATCCACTCAAAAGTATCTAATTAAAATTAATAAAAATTAAAATCAACTAATTTAAATATAAGAAAATTAATTGTGTGAACATAATAACAGAAATTTAAAAAAAATTAATTAAATTAAGAGAATTTTGTTTATCGCCGTTTTATTTTTTGATTTGGTAAGAGGCAAGCGGTCATAGGTATGGTTTTAGCAGTGTTTCAATGATCTTTTTCTTATTTAAGACATTCTGGAGACAATTTTGAGTCATCATCGTGGTTTTTTTCAGTGATCGTTCTGATCAGTAATGTTGCTTCAACGCTTTTAATGAATTATTAAAGATCGCGAGATTTTTCTAACATATTTCTCACACGATCATATAAAATAATACTTTAACTGATATATACAAACGATCATCACATTTTATATGAAGTCAAAACAATCGGTGATCACTAAACAAAATAAAATTAACGAAACGATCGCCTAATTTATTTAAACTACACGATCATAATAATAATAATAAAAAAAATGGCTTAAACCACCGATCAAACATTTATTATAAATTCTTTTTTGTTTTGGTTATAATATTTAAATATGTTATGATCGGTTTAATCGTTGTTCCGTAGGCGAAACTTGTATTTACATAAATTACATTTGAAAAGAAGAATTTTTTTTCCTTTATTAATTTTTTTTTTTTTGTTAAGCCATATTTGTTATAATATTGTGTGGACAAATTTATTAAATTATTATCAATAAATAATTTTTTTATTTTTTTTATTTATTGTAGATCACGTAAAACATGAATAAATAAATATAATAAAGAGGAAAAAGAAAAAAAAAAGAAAAAGATGACAAGACAGAACGCAAGGTAATAAATTTAATGAATATTTTATACAAAAGGCATAGCACAGGTAAATAAATTAAATAAAATAAATTGACATAAATGGCGTTAAGATTTTATTAGTAACAAAACAATAATTTTTGATAATAAAGTTATTAAAAAAAATTAATATTTTCACAATGTTAATGCGATTCAATCAAAACTATTTAATTCTTTTTAACGACTTAACATTTATTTCTTATGTTAAAAATGTGAATTTTGATGATCTTTATACATCAATAAAAAAATGTTTTTTTTTTCTTGTTTATTTAATAAGTTTATTTGCTTTAAAGGTTTAAACCATCAGACATAAGATTTAAGTGAATTAAGTGTGATAAAATGATTTTAATTTTTTTTTTTTGAAACAACAAGGATCGTTGATCGTTAAATAATTAAACCAAGAAACACTGGTGCTGGTTAAATATTATTTTTACAGAATAAATTAATTAATAAAAAGACAAGAAAAATCTACGTCAAGGTATAACAACCTGTACAGGACACACCTGATTATTTATTATGGTAATAAAGTAATTTTTTTTTTTTCATAAACAAATTATTCATACAAATTTATTGCATCCCCTTTGGTCTTGTAAAAATTTAAATTAAAAGAAATTTTTTTTTTTCTTATTAAATTAATTAAACTTAAGCTTTAATAAACAATAAAATTAATGATAAATAAAATATATAATTAAGTAAATTATAATAATTTATTCAAAAATTAATTCTTTTTTTTCAAACAAACCAAAAAATGCATTTTTAAAGAACGCGTTACAGGTAGGGAAGAAACGCAGCAGCAGCATCAGCGACGACATCGAGGCTTTTTTTTTGTTTTTATTTTTTTGTAGCTGTTATTGTTGGTTGTAAATTAATTTAACACGGTAATAACTAACATAGAAAATATGAGAAACTAAAGACAAAACATAAATAAGAGAAATATATATACATATATGCATAATAGACGGTTATAGACGGTTATAGACGGTTTCTTATTATTTTTAATTTATAAAAAAAAAAAAAAAAGAAAAAAGCTCGAGTGTACGCCTTAATAAATTCATTTAATAAACGCCATCCATTAAATAAAGGAATAAAAAAACAGAAACAAGATGAAGATGAAGGAAAAATAATTTTTGTATTTTTAAAACAAGAAAACAAAACGAACAACAACAACGACAAGAGAAAAATATCTCATCCGCCCACGAATTATAGCTGAGAATTACACCAACCAGCGCCAACAACAACAACGGTCTAACAACAAATAAAAACAACAAACAGCAAGTGATCTTCTCTTAATTCTTTTTTTTTTTTTTTTGATTTAATTTAAAATCTTTGTTTTGTTTTTAAAATTTTTTTATATTTTGTCAACAAAAGATTTATTAAATTTTCCTTACCCATCTTTAACGTTTCGATGTTTTATTAACTTTTGTACGTTGTTGTTACGTTACGTTGTTTTCATTAACATTGACACCGTTGTTATGAATTTTTTTTTTGCAGTTTTTCTATTCAAACTTAGCGAAAAGAATGAGAATGATCTTCAGCGATCGTTATGTTTAAAACAGATGAGTTGACGATGACTTTTCATTGTTTACTGATCTTGTGTAATTAGGGAATTTTTTAGCCACGTTACTTAAATAATTAAAATACTCAACGATCACTTACCACCATTTCCATTAGTTTTTACCTTTGCGTATGATCTTCAGCGATCGCTATGCTTAAAACTAATGATTTAAAAACGAATTTTCACTGTTTATTAATCATTGCTGAAAATGGGATGTTTTTACCACCTTACTTTTGTTAATAAAACAACCGACGCTCACTTATCACCAATTTTTTCCATTTTATTCATTATTTTTCCTTCACTAATTTCCCATTCAAAACCCATAAATTAATTCGTAGCATCCACTAACAAATCATAATTTAAATACAAAAATAAATAATTAAAAATTATTTCTACTCCACAATAACAACCCCATTAATAATAATTAAAAATAATAAATTGATAGGCAAAGGAAAATATGAAAAAAAAACCACCTTACTACCCATATTAGAAACAATAAATTTTCTTAATTACAAAAATTTTCTTTTTCATTTTTAATTAAAAATAATTTTATTTTCATCCCTTAAATTTCATAAAATCAACACATAAATCAATTAAAATTAATTTTTTTTATATTATTTATTTTTAATGAAAAATTTGTGGGTGCTCTTGTTGTTGTTGTTGTCACCCCTTTGTTGATCGCGTAATATTTTTAATTTTTTTTTTTTTAATAAGGTGTGAGCAGACGTTTAACGAAAGAATCGTAAAACAAAAATTTGTCAACAAATAAATAAGCAAACAAATAAAAAAAAAGCGAAGAATTTAATAAACAGAAAAGAAAAAAAAACCGCTGCGATATAGGGGGTGGTTTATTTACGTTTTTGTTAAATTGAAATAATAATAAAATCCGAGAAAAATAAGAAAATAACACAGATATAGGGCGGGCGAGTAAACTATTCAAGTGTAGAAATAAATAAAAAAAAAAAAAAAAATGTGAAACCACCCGCATCGAGGCGTGTGCTATAGGTTGTCATGTGGTTGTTTGGTTTTTTTTCACTTCTAAAACGACGACGACAACGACTTTGTATCAGTTGTTGTTGAAAAGATACGAAATTTCCGGAAACTTATGTTATATGTGGTTAAATCTAATGTAATTTTCCTATTTGTTGTTTCGTCCCTTTTATTTAATAGATACTGCTGCTGGCTGCTGTTGTTCGTTTTTTTTTTTTTTTTTTTATTTATTTATTTATTTGCTATCCCAACAAGATAATTAAATTGATTATCCTTGTGGGTTTTTTATCTTTTCTTTCCTTAATTTAATTTAATTTGTGGCTCCAATAATAGATTAATTCAATTGAATTTTAAGGGTTGCTAAGGGTTGTTTTTATTTTTTATTATTATTATTAATTTATTAAAAATTTGTCAGTGTCAGTATAAAATCGCGAATTATCGCTGCTTTTTTGTATATTAAAACAAATAAATCAGGGTTGACCAAAGAGAATTGTTTTTTTTTATTTTTTTTCTTTTCTTTATTATTTTGATAAATCAATTTGTCATTTTTTTGTGCCGTAAAACATATAACAAGACAATTCCGTTTTAAATATAATAAATAAGCAGGAATTATTGTAAAAATGTACAAAAAGAAGTAGAAAAAAAAAATATAATAACAGGATAAACAGCGCGACATGCTTAAGGGCACAATAAATAAATAAATAAATAAATCTTTGCATTTGCAAATGTTAACTTTTTTATTTAACAAAGTCATATTTAAGTAATGTAAAGTTAAGTAGAAACCAAACCAAAGCCAATAATAATAAAAAAAAAAAAAAAAGGAAAAGAATTCATTGGAAAATCAACAAGAAAAAAAAAAAAGATTTTTTTTTTCCTTCACAATTCAAATGAATAATTTTTAACCCTCGGTTAACAACGTAATTTATGAATATAAATTGTTTGTTTGTTTGTTTAAATAAGAAATATGCAATCTGTCCACATGAAGAAGAAGAAGAAGAAGTTTTTTTTTTATACAATTTGTTACCAGCTCAGATTGAATAATAAAAACGTAAAAAAAAAAAGGATGAAAAGAAAAAAATGTGCTGCAATTATTGCTGCTTGTTTACGTTGTTTGCATTAACTTTTGTGTCCATATATTTTATGTGGGTGTAACAATATGGACAAGGAAATAAATATTTAACCAAACAAATTGTATATAATTTGACACAAATTATTAAATAATTTCATTATTATGATAATTGTTATTGGTATTTAAAAAAAAAGAAAAAAAGGGAATGAAATAAATTGTCAGCCTTTATGAGTGTCGTACATTTGACCTTGTTGCATTTCCTTCATCTTCTTCTACGTCTGCTTTTGTAAATTAAACATTTGCTTGGCTAATTTTCTATAATTTGTTGCCAGTATAGTTCACCGAAAACAAAACTTTCACAATTTTGTAAAGAATACAACAAAATCAGATTGCTGCTTAATTTTATCACTGAATCAAGAAGAACAAAAGCAAAAATTACGATTCCATAGAAAAGAAAAAAATTTTTTTTTCTTTAAGCCATAAAATCCCTTAAAAATTGAATAATTAAAAAAATTAAGAATTGTTTTTTTTTTTAACACTAAATCTAACCCAAAAGTCAAAATAAATTTTTTTGTTTTTTTGGTTCTAGTTTATGGCATTTTTGCAATTTTATGTTTCCCATAAATCATAAATTTTTTTCCAAAAAAAAAACATTTTTTGTTTTGTTTGTTTGGTTTAAGTTTTATTACTTAACAACAGTTTAAACTGTTTTTTGGCTTAATAAAGGTAAGAAAAAATAAAAATATTTTTATTTATCCTGTAAGCGTAGCGAATTTTTTTTTTTCTAATTTTTAGGAATGAATAGGATTATTGTGGAGGATAGAAAATCATTAATATTGGTCAACCCTACGTTTTTTAATAATTTTCATTTTTATTCATATATTAAAAAAATAGAAAAAATAGAAAACAAACAAACAAAAGGACGACAAACATTAACCGGGTAATATAAAATTTTAGTAAAATCTGGCAGCTGGTTTTTTAGTCATAAAATAGCCAAAAGCTGTTTTAATGTTTGGTCCAGTCGAATAGATCATAGGCAGAGATATGTTTATTTAATAATAAAACAAACTCATTTATCCAGTAATTATAATGTTTAAAAAAAGAAAAAGGAAACGAAACACTCTAGGTGTGATCTATACGGAACGCCCGCATTGTTTGCGTCAAGATCAAATATTTCAAATACAACAAAAAAAGGAAATAACATAATTTTCGTTAATTTTTTTACCTTCGTTTTTTGCGTACTGTGTCCTGTTGTACGTATTTGTCCTATTGAGGTAAAATTATTTATTATTTACTTAACTGAATAGAATCAATTGTGGGGTTAAGTCAGAAGAAATCTACAAAGAAATAACAACAAAAATTATCTCGCTTTGGTTAATACAGAAAATACCGTTTTAGACAAAAAAAAAAAAAATAACGAATACACAATGTGACGGAAGATTCTTTATGGATAATAATGATAAAATAATTTAAGGCAGATGCCCATGCGTTTTTAACATAGAAAATTTAACCAATGAGCACGTGAACTAATTTTTTGTTTATTTGTTTGTTTGTTTGTAGAATAATTGCGTCAGGAAGGTTTCAAAATTAGGTAAATTTGTACGTTTTGTGGATGGAAACTAAGTGAATTTCCATTACTGTGTTACTACTGTGCATATTATAGGATTAATCGAAATTCAGCTGTGCCACAAGGAATAAATAGAAGCTTAAAACGTACAAAAACATTAATTAAGCCCTAAAAAATTAATTAATTAATTAATTAATTCTCTGTTGAAGATAATTAACGTGCTGCAGTAACTGTAGCGAAAAATGTAGAAACCAAAAACATCACTCTTAACATTTTAAAACATTACGTAAAAAAAACAAAACCATTTCGGTTGCAATTAAGACACACAACAAACATACAAAAATTGGGGTTATAGACTTAATGGGATTTCTATTTTAAATTAAAAAAAAAATTATTTTTCCGTCTTGTTTTGTTCTTAAAAAAAAAAAAAAATTCACCACAGGTCGTCGTCCAAAAAAGAATTTTATTTTTTGTTATTATTTCTTGTGTAGAATAGAAAAGAATTTTTAATTTAACGCTTCTCCCATTATTTAAGTTATGTTAAGTTAAGTTAAAGTTAGAAATTTCACATTTGGCAAAAATTTTCTATTTTTTATTATTATTATTATTGTGGTGGAAAACAATTCGTTGGAAAATTATCGAATTATCAACAACGTAGCACGCTATACATTTTAATTCAACCATTCATAATTAAAGTGACTTAAGCCTATCGTGTGTTTTTTATTTCTCTATTTCTATTTTATGTTTAATTAATTTATTCCTTTTATTAAAATTTTTTTAGCGTAATTAATAAAAAAAAAAATGACGGTTGATGGCACTAAAAGGCGGAAACATACAATTTATGCTGCTTACGTTCTAATAATTTTTTCTAATGTTTGAAAACCAGTTAAGCATGAATTTCAACCACAATAATATGTCCCCAGTAGCACAATTATTTTAAATTTACTTTCAAGTAAATGAGGAAACTGATAAGAGTTGCAAAAAAAAATTTAAAAAATTTAAATCAATTAAAGTAGAAACAAAGTGAACAATCCACTTAGCATATAATGCTGGCTGATTAAAATAAATTAATCTTGAATTGTCCTTGACTGAATTATTTATAATAAATCTGTTTATAAAGTCTTCGGTATTTTTATTTTAATTCCCCTGAATAAACCTTGATTGTATCTACGTTATTATTTCATAACGATAACAGATTATTGTAGCAATTCTTTTGATTACACAATAAGCTAGTCATTATGCTTCTAGAGATAAAATAAAAATTATTTTCCTGTTTTTACATAACAATTCTATGCTAATTGAATAATCATTTTTTTTATTTTTTCTGCTTATTTGTCGAGGGTTTACTTATCGTTGAATCACTTTGATTACGTTTTTTTTATTATGTAAGAAAAGAAATCAAGGAAAGTTTTTTTTTTCTTTATTGACTTAATTAAAGCTTAAAACGATTATATTTAATTATTTAGAAGAAAAAAAAATATATTCCAAGGTGCGTCCAACTGTTTTAATTAATTAATTTTTGTTAATTAAACAACCAAATTCGAATTTAATTTTTCATGGTAATTGGAGTAAAACAACAAAATCGAATAAAAAAAAAAAAAAAACCTTCATGATGAAAGGAAATTAAATTTTTTTAAATTAAAAACGAGTTAAAAACAAAGGATTGTCAGTAATAAGATTAATAAAAAAATAATTAAACAGAAGTAGAAAAAAAAAAAACCCCGAAAAACCTCCTAAAACAATAGGAGATGCAGAGAGATACAAAGAAAAAAAATTTTTTTTTTTTTTTTCTTTTAAAGGCGGTTTTCGGGGCGTGCCCACTCATTTTGTTTGCTTTTAATTAATTATTTTATTATTATTATTAAAAAATCATAAAAAATATTCAAAGTTAAAATCGTTAACATGATAATTAATAAAAAAAAAAAAAAGTTCAGCCTAAGCAGGAGAAAAATGAATTTAAATCGTCGTGTGCCAGAGGCCAGTCAACGTTGATTTTTGAATTTTCCTTCTTTTATCTGCTTGCTTGAAATTTTTTTTTTTAGCAAATCATCGTATAATCGTGAAAAATGATAATTTCATGTTTATTAAATTAAATAAACTAAATAATAAAGGAAAAATATGGAACAAACAAAGCAGAGAAAATTAAGGAGAACGACAAAGAAACGAAACGAAATGAAATGAAAAAAAAGGCAAAAACTGAGTGTTTTCGTTTCTGCTTTTTTTATTTTTAGTCGTTGTTATTAAGGAAGAATTTCGTATAATAATAATAATAGAAAGAATGACAAATGATGTTTTCATAAAGTGATGTTATGTTTTGTGAAATGATAACTATTAATAATCACACACACACAGAAAAAAGGAACAAAAAAAACTACGCGAATGGAGAAGAATGAAAAAAGGCAAAAAATAAACGAATGAAACGAAAAAAAAAAATAAATTAAATAATGATCACTGTGAAACCATTTCGAATTGTATTGTGTTGTCCATTTGTTACATTTTTCTATTACTTGATAGAAACTGAATAATACTGATGATGGTCATCATCACAATCATTATAAAGACGCATAAAAGGCCGCCACACAGAATTCAATATCAGGAAAAAATTTATTTTATCGAAATTTGATTATAATTCGTGAAATAAATTTTTTTTAGACACTTGGTTTGTTAAACAAAAATAATTGAAGTACGGAATCGACTAAAAAATTTTTTTCTCGAGTTTTAGCTCTGAATATTCGAAAAAATGCATCAAAAAATTGACGATTGGTTATGTTCACCAGGATTTATTTTCAGAATTTCGTTTTGAGTATCTCCTTTTTATAATGCCTACAGTTTGCTTATTTCATTATGATAACAAAATATCAAAAATCTTATTTCTAGGACATATTTTGACTGAGTAACAGCTAGAACCCTGAAATTACTACATTGCTTAAAAACCAATGCTGAGAGACCATTGGGGATTCAACCCCACATAATTTCTTATTAAAATTTTTTATTACATCGATCTTTCTACAGGATATTTTTGGACTTAATATTAAACTTTAGACCAAGTTTTGAGGATAATAAAAATTAATAAAAAAAAATTTTTCAATACAACAAAAATTTCAATTTTATTCATGTTTGCGAACTTTTATTGTAATTGTTTTGTACTAAGTGAATTATTTTAGTAATAAATACCTTTAGAACACTTTTTTATAATTCTAAAACACTTAAAATTTGTATTCTAGAACACATTTCAACCGAGTTATAGGCCAAAAACGGTTATTACTACATTCTTCAAATTTTTGCAAGAGAAAAAAAAATTTTTTTTTTTTTGTTTCTCCAATAAATTTTCCATCGCATCAAGTTTATTTAAGTCTATTCTTCATATTATGTATAAATCCTTTCATAGTTACTTAACGCTGTTAAAATCCCCATTAACACGGCTTAACGTCACTTTGTACCAATTAAATGTCGCGCAAATATCCCATTCAACATTCCCAAAAAAACACACCGAAATAAATAAATAAAAATAAAAACCGCCGATGAAATATCATTCACTGTAGTAATAGTAATAAAAAAAA
Source organism: Ptychoptera albimana (assembly GCA_961205885.1). Taxonomy (NCBI): domain Eukaryota; kingdom Metazoa; phylum Arthropoda; class Insecta; order Diptera; family Ptychopteridae; genus Ptychoptera; species Ptychoptera albimana. The sequence continues at coordinate 2,544,984 of OY540803.1, forward strand.
AAAAAAATTAATAATATTTTTATTAATACAAAAACAACAAAGAAACGATGATAAATTTAACAACAAATAAAATTCGTGGGTGGGACGACACACAGGAGAATTTAAGTAACAAAAAAAAAACTCTGGTTAGTCATTAAAAAAAAAAACATTTTTTTTTCTTCTCCTTTTCATGTCATTTAATTTGTTTTAAATTAATTTTAATCGAATTTTTTTTTTTTTTTTATTTATTTATAATATTGGCTATTAAAATGTGCGACATAGTTTACGTACGATTATGCACGACGTAGCTAAACGCTAATGCTTGTAAGGAGATTTTTTTTTAAAGGAGCCACAGCCTTCAGACTTTAAATTAATAAAAAAAATAAAAAAAAAAAATTTAATTACTTTCTATAATTGTTTTTTTTTTTTTGTTTTTAATTAATTCTCCACTCTTTAAAAACGTTTTTTAATTTCATCTTCGCCTCAATAAACATTTTTCTACAATTCCCACAGTTGTCGATACAGAATGTGTAATACACACACTAGAAACAATTTTCTAACCAACTCTACTGTGTGAAATGTTTTTTTTTTTTTTTACTTCTTCTGTACTCATTATTGATTATTATTAATAATAAAATTTAATGAGTGTGGATTTCATCAAAACAATGTGTGAAAAGTGTACTCTAACGAATTGGACTCTCCACTTGTGCTACTTTGGATGTACAGAAATAACAAAGCTTTTCCAAAAAAAAAGCTTACAATGATTAACAACAATTAACACTTACACAGTTAACTATTTAATTAAATTAAAAAAAAATTAATATTTCATATCGCATTAAACTCTAAATATGGCTTAAAGCATTTCATAAAAAAAAAAAAAAAAAAAATTCCCATCAAAATCCAAGGTCTTTAAATCCAACGAAAAACCAATAAAATTCACAAATTAAATCATCAAAAAAAAAAAATCGTATTTTATTTAAATAAATTAATTAATTAAAAAAAAAAAAGTCGAATTAATTGATGAGTCATTAAGTCATTTAGCCAACCAGACTTTTCTTTCTTTATAAACTTAGCCAATTAGCATCATGGTGATCTGTTGTCGTTGTGTGCCTAATAAAGGATTTTTTAAAATAATTATCGTAAAAATCGTTAATTGGTTTACTTGGCTTAAGTATGCTTAACATGACTTAACCTAACCTAACCCAACATTCAGCTTAAGTATCAACAAAACGAGAGTCAAAAGGTGAAAAGAAAAGAACCAGCAGCAGCAAAAAAAATCCACTTTGCTTCTGTGTTTAAAAGAAAAAAAAATCCAAACAATAATGGCTTAACTTTAAGCTTACTTAATAGCTAATTATTAAAGCTTATAAATTACTTTCTTTAGAATAATAATTTTTCATTTGCTTTTAAGTTTTTTTTGTTTGAAATTTTTAATACAATTGATGCGCAGACATGGAGACTATTTGATATTCAGCTTAAAATTTAAATTCAAGATTATGGCAGAAGACAGTACAAAAAAAAAAAAAAAAAAAAAAACAACAATGACTTAAGTATATGCCACAGAGAAAATAAATATGATGAGTCTATTGATTTAATCATAAACAAATAAATCAAAAAATTTAAAAAACGAAAGAAGAAAAGAAAAAAATTGATCATCGCTGACCATCATCGCCTTTAGAAGTAAAAACATAGGTCGTACGCGCAAGACAACACCGCTTAACTTTCAAGCGAAGAACAAAAAAACAATAAAATCAATAAAATTGGAGGCGAATTTTATTTTAGTTTGGTGAACTCTAAACAAATAATTTAAACAAAAAAAAATTAATTTTTCCTTCCAATAAATTTATTGAAAAACAAAACGCGAATGATTTTGGAAAAAAAAAAAAGTTAAAAAATCTTCTTCTCTGGGGTTTTGTCTGGTGAGGACTAAAGAAGAAAATAAAACAAAAAAAAAAAAAAAAAAAAAAAAGAAAGATCGTTCAGCTGTCACATTTTAATAATTTTTGGTGCTATTGAGAAAACTCCCCCCATGGCGTTTATGGTTGTAACTCATTAATTATCTATATACTCGTCTTCGTTGTTTTTTCAGTTTTTTTTATTTATCTAAAGTCTCATAACCAGAACAGAACAGAACAGAACATTAAAAAACAAAAAACTAAAAAAATTTAAAAAAAACGAATTTAGATATATTGGGTTGGATTTTTTTGTTTTATTTCTTTTTACCTTGTGTGTGTGCGAGTAAAAAGGAATGTGAGGTACGTGCGACCATTTGTTTATCCTGCGTTTAGGATAAACAAAAAAAAAAAAAAAACCGTTTAATCGGGTGCGGGCATTTAAAATCCGCATTGACTTTTTTTTTTTTGGGTAATGAAAGTTTGGTTTTTTAATTAACCAAAACGAAACAACAAGAAGAAAAAATAAACTTTTGGCTTAACTTCTAAAGACTTTAATGAATGTTTACAGCGTGTTATAATTTTTTTTTTTTTTATTATTATAAATTCGTGTCCATTCAATTTATTAAAATACAGAGATGGAGAGAGGAAAAATAACCGAAAAAAAAAAATCTGTTTAAAGAATTTAAATTAAAAACAAAAAAATTGTTTTTTTTTTTGATGAATTATTTTGTTGTGCTGCAGTAAATATAACAAAACAGGGAGTTGGTATGTTATATCGATGACGAATGACCACTTCTTTATTATTTAATATTCAATATTTATTGTTTGTTTTTTTTTTTTCTTCGTTCTTGTTGCTTTTAATTCCCATACATTAACCAGCTAACCAAAAACAAACAAAATAATTTTTTTTTTATTCTACTGTTGTTGTTAATCATTTTTCAACCACATTTTATGTCTTGGGATTTTTGTTTTTCTTTTTTGGTAATATAATTAACATTTTGATTGATGTAGATTTTATTTTATTAAATAAATTCAATAATTTATTATAGTTTAAATGCCTAAAATAGAATTTTACTTAATTAATTAATGCATTTATGGTTTAACAACCACACCATGTTGAGCACACCGGCTCTCGTCCGATCTCCGAAGTTAAGCAACATCGGGCGCGGTTAGTACTTAGATGGGTGACCGCTTGGGGTATACCCTCGCGTGTTGTTGAAATTAAGAAATAAAGCAGATCAGGCTTTTTCCTTACTGAAAGTGGAAATTGGGGCTTTGTGAAAATCAAAGCTTTTTTATCCCACAATGCAAGAGATGTCAACAATATGGACATACTGAAAACTACTGCCAGACAAAAAACGCCAAGGATATAAGCCAAGGTGTGCAAAAAGGAAAAAATCCAACCTGCGTGAATTGTGGAGATATATCCCCCCATCCTACAAATTATAGAGGATGTCAAATTGCAAGAATTAAGAAATAAAAAGGATATACCAAAGCCAAAAAAAATGGTTGGTACCAAAAAGAAAACCTCAGGTGCCAGTGTAAGAAAATCTCCTCTACAACAACCAAAAACCATGGAAAATAATCCAATGCTCAGGAGTGGGACACAAAATAATTCGGAAAATATTAGACTACTACTCGACTATGAGGAAAAACTATTAGAAGGCTCAAGAGGGTAAAATCATTTTTTTCTGTATCAAATCCTTTTGTACAAGGATTTTTTTTTAAGCGTTAAATAACATAATAATTAATAAAGTTTATCGATATTTTATAAACTACATAACCTATAAATTTATAAATACTTAATTAGATAAATACAAATTAGTTACCCTTAAGGAATTTACGTTAATAATAATAATAATAATAAAAAAAAAAAACTCTTTACCTTTTCTAACGATTCTAATCGATGATACTATCATAAATAAATTAATTTTCATTCTTGTTAATAAATTTATTATTTAATTTTATTTTATTTAATTTTTTTTTTATTAATATGTCAACAGAATAAGAAGACAAAACGTACGCGCGCGGCACCACATGAAATAAATAAACCAAAAAAAAAAAACGCAGCAACAAAAAAGGTTAAAAAAAAGTAGACGAAGCTAAAGACGAAGAGTAGAGAAAAGAAATGTAAACAAAAACAACATGACTTAGATTATAAAAAAAAAAAAAAAAAAAAAAAAACACAAGAAATTATATTTTAATAAGATAAAAATGTCGATAAAATTGGTTTTTTCTTTGTCAATTTAATGCGAAAGAAATTATTAAAAAAAAATTTTTTTTCTTTTTTTTTTTTATCTTAATTAATTTTTATGATTGTTTATCGACTTAAGATTAATTAATTAAAAATTATTATTTTTTATTTTTTTTTATTTGTTTTGTAATTAAGCTAATTATTGATTAATCAAACGAATATGGATTTTTTTTTATATAAGAAACTGTGTGCCAAGTACAAATAATTTTCACCAGTGAAGTAACAGAAAAAGATCACGGTTACATTGGTACGTTGCTTCAATGATTAAAATTGAATTTATGAGTTTATCAAATCAATAATTAATAATTAAAACAAATAAAAATAAAAATAAAAAACATCAACAAAAATGAGTTAATAAGTCTAGAGAAAAACCACACGACAAAAAAAAAAAAAATATTACAAATCAAAAACGATCAAAATTCGATCTTTCTTACAAATCCTAGATAAATTCAAAAAGATTCTCTTGATTATAATGATCTTGTTAATATTTTAAATAAATAAAAAGACACAAAATTTAATTAACTTTTGATTAGCATAAACATTAAATAAATCGATCGTAACAAGTAAATAAAAAAAAAAAAAACAAATTTGATTGGTTGATCGTGATAATCGAAATTAAACCGAATTTCCCATAAGTCTTCTCTAAATAATAAAAAAAAAAAATTAAAATAAATTAAAAATGTTTTTTTTTTTTTTTTGAGTCATCATCAAACAGAATATTAAATTGCGACCTAGAATAGAGTGGCCTAACGAATCACTTGATTAGTTTTATATCGTTTTTACCTTAACGATGTAAACATTTTTTTTTTTTTTTTTCATTAATTTTATCACAATAATAACAATAAAATTCGATATCTATGTTACAACATGATTATAAAACATTGGTGATAAATAATTAACAAAAATAAATAAAATACGCATGCGCAAAGTACTTAAAACAAGTAAACTTATACCGAGTACTGATTAGTTTACTTTAGGTTAGGTGAGAAAAAATCAAATAGCTTAAGTACACACAATAAAGGGTTAATAAAACAAATAAAATTGTTTAAAAACTTCAACGCACGCGTATTAAATAATTGTCATACTGCGCAGTATTAAATTACTTAAATCTTATCAGAAATTTTGTTTTGGTTTTAAATCAATAAACGTTTTAATAGATAAATAAAAGCTCACAAGTGGCGTTTAGTTGCGTTTTTGTTAAGTTTGGTTTTTTTTTATTGTCCCGTTGTCATGTTGTCTCAACGCTCGCTGTTGTGGATTTGCTTCTTTAACCCTTTTAATAATTTTTTTTTTTTAAATAATTTTTGAATAGAAATTCAAAATTAATTTGTTTGTAAACAAAAAGAAACGAAGGAATTGCGTCATGTGCATTTAGATTTAAAAAAAAAAAAAAAACAAATTCCTGTAACGGTTTTTGGAGACTTTTTCACGTGCACGATTATTATCTAATATATTTAACGTACTCTACACGGGCTTTACTTTTAATTAACAAATCTAACGTGAAAAGCCAATAAGATTTAAATTATGAAAAACAAAAAATTCTGTCTTTGTCGCATTTTCTACCTGTTTGTCAAGACAAATTATTGATTTTTATCTCTAAAAAACACAAAACATATTTTTTTTTTTTTTTTTTTTTTTATCGCATTTATAAGATTAGAATTATTGAAAGGATTTTTTTACCGCAGTATATAAATAATTTTAACAAACAAAAAACACAACAGCAAGACACGACAGACGAAAGATTTTTACATTTTGATAAATAAATTAATTTTTATTGGGTTTTATTCATGTTTTATGGATGATGATTTAAATCAATAATTTAATATTTTGGTTTACAGAGAAAAAAAATAATTTAATTGAATTAATTAATTAATTTTTTATTTGGAAATATTTTTTCTTGATGGTTTTGTTAAGTTGTTTCGTTTTTCTTCATTTAATTTTTGATTAATGATTCTGTGTTACATTTAGACACGATTATAACGAATAAAAGCTTTTCTCTCTCTCTCTATGTGTGCTTAAAAAATTTTGATTTATGAAAAAAGAATTATTTTTTTTCCTGCTTTACCTTAAAAAAAAAAAAACTAAATCAACCAGAAAAACCACCTTCAATAATTCATAATACTAATAGATTGAGAAAAAAAAAACCGATAAAAATCTAATCTTATCCCTTAGAAGGAATAAATAAGAAAACATTTTTTATTTTTTTCAGGAAATTTATTACAATTTTGATGGCACACGACTTGTGTACCGAAAGGAATTCCAAAAAAAAAAAATAAATAAAAAACAATAAAAATACAAATGAGGCTTTTTTACGAGTTTTTTTTTTTTGTTTCTTCTCTTCTTCTATAATAATAAAAAAAAATCTTAAATCTCATCAACAAAATCAACCAAAAACAACCCTTAACAAACATTTAATTTAAGTACGTGGTCAACAACGGTGTATCGGGGCAACGCTATCAGGGATAAAACATAAAAATCATCGTGAATCGTTTAACATACATAAAATATTTGTTTATAAAGTTATTTGTTTCTGGACCCTTTGAGCCTCTTTTCTTTTTTTTTTGTGTTTCGGTTAATTTTTTCATTGTTTATCCTTTTTGGAACGTTTTCCGTTGTTGTGGTTGGTGTATTTGGGTTTTGTTTTATGCGTTTGTACGGTTGACTGTTTGGTTTGTTTATTCGTTTGTACGATTAAAGGCGTAATAGCAGTCTTGTTCTAAAATTACCAATTCAGGTTTGAAACCGTTTCCCGGACTATCCTTGCTTGTGGTTACTATCTAAACTTAAACTTCAGAAGACGATTACTTCTAATTACATTCCTGTACTTGCGAACCTCATTCCTGTAGCTTAGTTTTTCGCAAATACAATTCAAGAACATTTCCAAGACAAAATCTGCTTGTTGTTACTGTGATACCTGACTAGAACACCTGAATACTTTAAAGGACATTCCAAACCTCTACTAAAACCACAAAAGGGTAACCCATCTTTGATTGATCATTGACTACCACAAAGACCTGAATACTTTAAAGCGCAGCACAAACCACAACCAAAAGACAAAACTTTCAAACCACAAAATTAAAACCGAAACGATCCCACGAAACATACAATAATTTTCATAAATAACAATGAAAATGTCAAAAATAGAATAAAATTATTATAAAGAATCCCAAAAAAATTGATGATCTAATAATAAAAAAAAAAAAAAAATATGTCGCGGCGTTTGTCCTACAAAACTTGCCTGAGCGTAAACGTTCAAGAAAACACAAAATAAACAAGGAAGAGATAGGGACAAGATATGATTTTTGATTTTGTCACGCGTTTCTCGTTTCGATAACAAAAAGAAAAAAATGCCGCAGCTATTAGACGCATTTTATTGCCATGTAAGACATGAAATGATGTGCGCCCGTTAACATCATGTCAACCTTTTTTCTTTTTTTTTTATATAAAATTTCTCTTATCTTGTTCTGTTTATTTTGGATTTAAATTGATTTTTCCCCTTTAAGCTTGAACGATACAAGATACAAGACGATACAAACGACATTGATTACTGTGACACCACAAAACCAGTGGACATACAGCCAAGAAAAAAGTCACTTAATGAGATGAAGATAATTTTGTGCTTGCTCTTTTACGTTTTGTTATTTACTGACCACATTTACTGGCTGTGCTTTAACGAAAATTATGTGGCGCTTATATTCGGCACGTTAATTGTTACACGCGAATGAAATTCCCTGCTTTAAAATTTGAAAAGGAAAAAAGGAGGACAAATTATTATCAAAAAAAAAAAAAATGAAATTTATCTCATCGATTTAATCAGCGTTTTTTAATTGGTTTTTATAGAGACAATTTGTGTCTTTTGGTGTAAAAAATGTAATTAAAACGTTTTAACGATTGTTTTGCGTGGTTTTTAAGTGTGATCGTATCGCTTAAAACCGCAAAATAAGGATTATCGTGGTTATAAAAGAAAACAACTAGGCTTTTGGTAGTAAAATAGTGTCCTAGGGTGAGATGATTATTGAATTGTTTGAAACAAAACGTTTTGACTATTAAAATTCCATAAATTTTTTCTGTTTGTTTTACGTTTCATGATCGTTACGATCGCGATCAATAATAGAATAAAACAACGTACAAAATTATGTCTACTGATGTGCTTAAGTAATAAATATTGATTCTTGTTGGTAAAAAAATTATTCCTATTTTGTTGCTTGCTGCTTTTTTTCGGTTATTATAAAAATAAATGACGAGAAAATTATAATTAATGAACATTTGGTAGGAAAATTTTATTTATTTATTTATTTTTTTTTTAAATGTGTATCATCGACATTATTTAATAAAAATTTAAATAATGCATCTGCTATAGAGAAAAAAATTCTTCTCTCATTGATAAATTAATCATCGAACGTCATAACCACCAAAAAAAAAATAAAAAAAGCCAACAGCACGAACCACAACACAATACAACAACAAAAAAAAATTTACTAAATGAATAAATTATTTATTTATGAAAAAAAAATAAAATAAAATTAAATTTTTGTTTTATTAATTAATAACAAAAAAAAAATATTGATCGAATGAATTATTAAAACAGGATTTGTTTGGTTTTTTTTTTTAACACAACAAATTTAAGATTTTTAGTGGTGATTTTAAGGTAATTTTCCTGCAGGCTGTATCACATAATGTAAATAAGTTTTAAGCGTTTTTTTTTTGTGTAACAGAGATAATTCATGTTTATCCAGTTTATCAAAATAAAATACTAAGTCATGACAATTATCCACAGTTAATAATAAAAAAAAAAAAAAAACTCTTTACACTCCAAGCAGAAATATCTAAAATAACCAACGTCTAATAAATCTAAAGTGAAAAAATGTTTGCAAAAAATAAAAAAAGAAAAAAATTTATTACCTTTAGAAAAAGAAAAAGTCTTTGGAACAGAAGATTAATTACATTTAATTCCAATTCTTTATCTGTTTATTGACACTTTCTGTCGGTTTTTTTTTTGTATGCAAAATAATTTTTTTTTTCTTCTTCTACACAACGTCTTTAATCATTTATAATAAATTTAGAATTATTGTATTAAATGGAAAACATTAAATCAATTCATATCATTTATAATATTAACAACAATTATGTAATAAATTCTATTTATTTTTTTTATTTATTAACATTTGATTTGTACTTTTTGTACTGTTTTTAATGTATTATTGCTACATAGCACGAATTAATACTTTGTACTAAGCATTGCAGATATTCCATTAATTACATAGCACGAATTTCCACTTTTTAGTACAAATTCTAATGCATTGTAGCAATACCACGCATTATACCCGTTCAAAGTAGAAAAGAATTTACTAAACATAATTTAATATTATTTAGTTAATGTCCTTAAAACAAAACACTGTAGATTTACTAAATTTAGTACTAAAAATCAATAATTAAAGGCTTTAGTACACGAAAATACCATTTTAAAATACTGTACCATCGTAAAAACTTTAATGTAACGAATGTTTTGCTGTACTTACGTTAAAAAATAACGATTCTTTTAGTACAACACTTTTTAGTACAAAAACCACCATAACATTTAAATTAATCACCGCACATAAATTAAGTATTAGTCGTATTTATCCATCTTAACGACACAGACGTGTATATAAAAATTCGCTAAAGCAAAAAAAAAAAAAATGCGATTAAAAAAGGTGCGTAGAAAACTTTATAATCGTTTCGATTTTTCTTTTCATATTTGCTCTTGTTTTTACCACGATTAATAATAATTCTTGTTTTTTTTTTGTTTTTCATCTTTTCCATGTTACTACATTCATGTTAACGCACAATTGGTAATTTTTCCTGTTTTGCATCTTCAGTAAAAAAAATTTATTTTATTTATGCGGGGTAAAATCATGTTGTTCACGTTATGCCAATAATAAATCAAAAGAATTTTTTATTATATTAAATATTTATACCAATAACTAGATCATTAGTTGTGAAATGTGTAGAATTTTTATTTTTATATAGCATACACTTTGCCACGGGTTTATTTTTTTATGTTTATTTCGTGTCGTTGTGCTCAGTTTAATTGAGAAATTATTGATTAACATTACAGTTCCCTAATACAGAGGTTTTTTTATTTTTTTTTTTATTTTCACTTAAAAATCATTTACTAACCAGACAACAACAGATTAATTAAGTTAGTAATAAATTAAATGGCTTAAGTGAAAGTTTTATAAATTAAGGATAATGTTTTAGCTGTATGGTGGCTGTGTAGGCGGATTAAAAATGTGTGATTAATCAAGTAATAAAGTTACAAAATGTTTAATGCAGCGTAACGAAACGTTTAATCATTTGATTGACTTATGACAGTTTTAAAACAAAACCTCTATGCACTTTAATTATTATTATTGTATAAACAAAACATAAATCTTGTGATTAATGTATAATTAACAAAAGAGTAATGTTAAAACAATGGGGGAAAAGGAAAAAAAGAAGAAAAAAACAAATTATTAACCAGCAGGTATTGCTGTTAAATCTGCGCATTAATAATTATCGAGACGCTTCTTGAATTTTTCAATGATTATTCCACCAGTCTATTTACGTCGCATTTAAATTCTTACACGTGTAACACATCTTCGTTTAACTACAAAAAAAAAAAATGTCAAAACAAACAAATGTATGAATTAAGTAAAGTAATTTGGTAACAAGAAGAAAAATTACTTTCGCCCACAATATAAAAAACTGCTGTCAATCTGTTTAAATTTCTTTTAAATAGAAAAACAAATAGAAGAAGAAAAAAATAAATCAAGAAAAATAGATATTATTCGTCGTTTGTTATAAAGATTTGCACGAGCCGGTAATTACCCAATTCATCTCTGATGTTGAAGTTTCAATACATGTTTACATTGATGTACCGCTGTGACCGATAAAAACAAATAAAGAAAAGGGCGAATAGCACAAGCAAACAAAGGAAACGGAAAAAAAAAAATAAAATCTTAAGTTGAAATGATAGCAACAGGATAAATAAGCTTATTTTGATAAAAAAAAAATTAAAAAAAAAAACAATTGAAGAAGATTAACAGCGATGGGGTTATTTTTTGTTTTTTTTTTTTATTTATTACGACCGTTATTGACGTATTTGTTTTCAATTGAAGACAAAAACAGCACGCACAGTAGAAATATTAAGAAAAACAGAAAAATTTTATTTTCGTAACTTTGGCTACACATTTGTATCCAAGGGATAAAAATATAAACAGGGATGGCGAATTTTTTTTCGTAAATTAATAAAAACAACAACAACAACAACAAAAAAACGTCTATACGTCATAGTGAAAAACCAGGTAGCCACGCTAATTAAAACAAATTTAATCTATTTCATTGTTTTTTTTTTTTTTAACAAACGCTCATGTGTTTACCACTTAAAAACAAATTAAATCGGAAAAAAAAAACACAAAAGGTATCAATCAAAATTAAAATTAAACAAACTAAAAATCAATTATCGATAAAATTAATTAAAAAAAAAAAAAAACTCTTCTTCATCGTATTTATCATAAATTTTAATTACTTAAGCCATAACCGGGGTAATAAAAGGATAAAACTGTAAATAATATGAAATATGGCGGTAATAATTCTTTTGTCCTGTATTGGAATTTTTTTTTTTTTTTCTCTCCCTCCGTGCAATAAAATAATTGACTTTGAATATTGAATTTTTTTTTTTTTTTTTTTTTATGGATTATACGCCCTCGACGACTTCTTAAAAATTTTCTTTTCTTATCCTATTCACGTACTTTTCTACTTCGTTTCTTTTATTAAGCTTTTTGTTTTTAATCGTTTTTGCTTTTTGGTTTTGGTTTTCTATGTAAAAATGAAAACGTCAAAGGTAAACTTTATGACAGGAGAAAGGTAAAAATGTTTTTAGCTTACCAGGAAGCTAAGAATGGACAACCTAAGCGAAAACTGTACCTAACCTCAAGCCAATAAATATTTGTGTTAATCTCCATACAAAATTTTTGTATTAAAAAATTACCAAATGTCAGAAATTTTTTTTTTTTGACTAGAATAATAGTTAGGTAATTTAGAGAAAAAAAGAAAAAAAATAAATTTTAAGTTAAGTCAACAATAAATTACAGAAAAAAAATTAAAATTAAAATTTTATTACCATTTTTTATAACGTGTGGAATTAAATTTTATTATTTTATTTTCGTTTTTCTTCTTAAGTCACTTACTTAAGTCAATTGTAATTATTAGAAAGGGAAATAAAATTAACGACAATAAAAATTTTTTATTAAATTTTATTCAATGGAATTTGGTTTATTTTTGTGAATTTTAACAATTTAATTCATACGTCGTTATATGCGATATTGGTAAGTCACTTTTTTCTTCTTCTGTTTTTTTTTTTTTTATTACTAAGAAAGAAAGGATTAAATCAAACAAACTTTACGACTAAGTCAGTGTCGTAAAATTTCGAAATAAATAAATTGACTTAAGACAATTAAGTCAAAATCATATGCAAAGGATTTGCTAATATTTTTCTTTGGTATTTTACGGTAGCCCAAATAATACATTTTTTTTTGTTTTAATTTTTAGAACTGAATAACGTCCAGTCGAATCTAGGAACATGACTCAACTAAACGACATCTTAAAAAACAAAAAAAAACTAAAAAAAACGTGTAGCATAGAAAAACGCGCGCGCAGTAGATGAAAACACACAGCGATAAAACTTCATCGCGAAATTAAAGTAAAATTCTCTGGTTGGATCATTTTTATTTATAACAAACAATGAAGACGCGAAGACTTTCCTATGCTGAAGTCACGCGCATTAAACTAAAACAAAAACAAAAAAAAAACCAACGAAGCATAAGAAAAGCAAAAAAAAAAAAAAAATTAAACGAATGTGGTTAGAGTTAAAAGGGGGGTTAGGCAGTGATGACAAATAACAACAATGAAGAACCAAAAAATTTATTTTCTTTAATTTTGTGATGAAAAGATGTTTTTTTTTTTTTTTGGAGAAGCACGCGACGTCGCAGTCTCAGACCCGCCCCCTTGGAAGTACGCATGTAAACACCTCGTTGGCTGGCACCGGAAACTAAATAGTCTGATTATAAGATTTGTGCAACCGCGCCCACTGTGTTAACCACAGTTGGAAACATGTCGAATCACCAGGCTTGCTGTGTTTCCAGTTCGATTACTTTGCTCCAAGAGGTTCTTTTCAACGACATTGTGCTTCCGAATAATACATAAACTGAACACAAATAATAATTAACCGCTTGTCCTGCTTCCTAACTCCTTGTTTAATTGAATGAATTAATTCATCTGTTTTGTTTTGTTTTGTTTTAAGGCACACGAGATTACCCACAAGCCATAATTGTGATAATTCAAATAGAGAAATAACCGCTAAGTAGTGAACAGTGTGATTATCGTTTTTATTGGTGGTTTTCATTAGCGGTATTTTGCTAATAAAAAATTGTGCTGTGCTGTGCTGTGTTTGTACCCCGGGTACTAGCGGGTGTGCGTGATTAAACTGAAAAAAAAAAAAAAAAAAAAACTCCAGTGACACTCAGTAAGCCCCATTGATTTGCATTACAGAAAACGGTAGGAAGCACTTAATTGATTTTTAAAAGTTTTGTGTTTTGCGAAAAATAAAAAAATCTATGATTTCTTACTTAAGCTAAGTGACTTAATTTTATTTTTCTCTATTTTTAGTCTATTTTGGGATTTTTTTTATTTCTACGAAAAAATCTGTAAAGAATTTTTTTTTCATAATTAGATTAATGAAAATTAAGTCAAATAATTAAGTCAAGTTAATTTATATATATATTTTTTTTTTGTTGTAAAATTTATCGTTTCATCTCTGTTGTTTCTATAAAAAAGTGATCACTGTTTCATTTACGCTTGGTAAAAGTGTTAAAAATTTTTTGTTATTGAAAAGAGAAAACAAAATGAATTCTGTACGCCATCTATACGGTGGTATTGTTAAGTAAAATGCTTACGATTAATTCATTGGTTGCTTCGATTTTTTGTTTTCGTTTTATTTACATAAGAAACTATGGTTGGTTTAGTTTTTTCTGTATGTAGAAACCAGTCTATCTCGTTTACACTGTACGACCAATAACAGAGAGAGGGTCATAACACTTTTGCTTATATTTCCCATAGAAATATTTAATGGAAGGAAAATGTTGTGTTGTAACAACGCCCCATTTTAGTTGAAAATATTCCGCTAGCTGTGCACCAGTCGCGTTTATGGTAAGTCACTATGGGACATGGATTCCTGTAGAGCGAGGTCAAATCATGATAGAACTTTTGAGTTTAGTCCCGCTGCGATTGTCGTATTGTAAGCAACATGCTGATTCCTTCTCGTAACAAAACGTAAAATTTTTCTTGAAGATATTTTTTTTTTTTTATTAATTTTATTAATTTTTTTTTTATTTTGCTTAAGTTGAGAAAAGTGTTGATAAATTTTTTTTGTTTATTTTCTTTCTTTCTTTTTATTTTTATGTAATAATCGCGGAAATTTGACATTTTTTTTTTGATTTTTAAAGAGAGAGAAATTCTGTGTTTCGGTTAACCAAATAGTGCAAAGTGAAGATTTGAAGAAAAATAAATTTGGTGAAGTGAATACAAAAAAAAAAAAAAATAGAAAAGAAAAGAAAAAAAAATATTTCTGTGACGAAAAATCTAGTGAAAAAGTTTGTTTAACATTTCGAAAAAGTGCCTAAAAAGCACAACAATGGATTGATATTTACTGTCAAAAACCGATACGAAAGTCAATTCTTATCTTATCAAGTAAAATATTAATTAAAACCTGAATACTGTAGTTCGGGACGTCGTACAAAACACACATAGAATAATTTTAGAAGAAGAAAAAAAAATTCTATAATGATGATGAACGCATTTATGGATACAGGACATCCACATGCCCATTTTGCGGCGTTTGGCTTGAAAATGTCACCAAATCATGGTACAACTGCTACGGGTCACCTCGGAGGACAAGAAAGTCATCCAGAAATGAGTGCATCGACAGGAATGAGCACTGGACACACAGATATGGGTTCGCCAGCAGCACCACAACATCCGTATCATACACCGTCGGCTGGAGCCGGCGGATATACAACACAACATCATCCACCGACACACATGGGTCACCACATTAATCCACAAATGCCAGCACCATATTCACGCGATTTCTTGTTAAGACGCGATGAATATATTCCGCCGGCGACTACACAGCCTGGTGCTGATCAGTCAATGCTATTTTCACCAATTCATCATACACATCCCGTCCATGAAAACCTAAATCATCATCCAGGTCCACCGCCACTTGGTAATCATCATTTCCATCAGCATCAAATGCGTATGGGCATTGCACCAGAATACCCGCATCCGTATCATCATCCACATCAAACCAATTTCCGACCGGTACATCATACAAATGTGACAAATCTGCCCATCAATCCTTGCCCCTCGGGAGCATTTTATCCTTACACCCGACACCAGGCCACAGTTAAAACAGAGATGCAATGTCTGTGGGTCGACCAGGATCAATCAATGTCCGGTGTCGCTTTAACCCGAAAATCATGTAACAAAACCTTCACATCGATGCAAGATATCGTAACCCATTTAACTGTTGAGCATGTTGGTGGACCCGAGTGTACAACACACGCGTGCTTCTGGAGTGGATGCACCCGAAATGGTCGCCCATTTAAGGCCAAATATAAATTGGTCAATCACATACGTGTTCACACCGGTGAAAAACCATTTGCATGCCCGTTCCACAGTTGTGGCAAAGTATTTGCCCGCTCAGAGAATCTCAAAATACACAAACGAACACACACAGGTGAGTCACGATTTATTTTCATTTATTTTAAGCGTAACAAAAAAAAAAAAAAATAACAAAAATTAATTAAAATTGATTGAATTTAATAAGAAAAAAGGGAAATTTTCTGTATTTTAAATGAACGCAAAAGATATGCGAAGATTTTTCTCTTGTCTATTCTTTTGCTGAGTATAAATATTGATCCTAGTTGATCCGGGTACATCGTAAAAATATATTTAAAAAAAAAAGAAAACGAAATGAATGCCACATGACCTTAAAAATACAAAATTAGATCTTTCTCGGTTCTTCTTCTTCTGTTTGTTTGTTTTTTTTTTTTATATATATATTAAATGTCCGCTTTAACAGAGGATTCGCTTTTATTTGTCTTGCTGACACAAGAAGGTCACAAGTTGATGTTAAAATTATTTTCTCTTTACCCTACACATAGAAAACCCTTTTTTTTTTCCTTCTGCTTTTCAGCAAAAAAGTAACAAACAATTTGATTTTTTATTTATTTAAAGTCACGTGCCATGGAAATATTTCCAAATTATTTGCGGGGGTGGCAAATTATTATGCGTTTAACAAAAAATAAACAAAAAATTTAATCATGTGTTTAACAAAAGTAAAATAAAAGAAATCAACAAATGTTAGGGTTGGTGTCAGCAACAGCCTCAAGTACTGTCGTGTAGTACGTTGTGTACTTAACGTAATTCGCCTTTTCGAAATAAAAAGAACAGAATTCAAGTGTCCTTGGGGAAATATAAAAGTCGTTTGTTCTCTCATTTTTTTTTTGTTATCCACATTCAAAGTGTGTGTAATTTTAAGCACAATTAACAACTAGCTTTTGTTTAAAAACAAAGTGAATTAATTAAAATCATATTGTTGACTAATTAAAGTTTAATTGGTCACAATAATCGAATTAACGCAGTGTTTTCGCAGTTAAAAATAATTTTGTGTTGTTTAATCCATGTTAAACATGTACTAAAGTGACATAAAATAAATAAACAATTGACTTAAAGTTTTATCTTAAATATATACAAAGTAAAAGAAGTTTTTCTAACTGACTTAACATCATATAAAAAAACAATTTTTTTTTATTTCTTTGGTTGTATCAACTTTAATTTTAAATCAAGGAAAGAGAATCATGGAGGGCAAAGCAAACAAGCTTTAAAAGTTTATTTTGAAAATAGTAGAAAAATTCAAACAAAACTTTTTTTTTTTTTCACCAAACCACACTTTAAAAAGTTCATTCATGTAGAAAATTTTCATCGTCCCTGGTTACCAGAATACAACAAAAAAAAAAATTAAACTATTTTTCGGTTTATCCGGAAAAACCGCACTTTTGGTTAAATTCTCTGACTTATAATGGGTGATATTTGTGACAAAGAAAACGAAAAAAAGGAGATAACACGTGATCATGTAAAGTGACACTTGATAAGGCGTTAAAATGAAACGCTCACTGCTAATTGGGGTAACAACAACAGCAACAACAACAACCCGGTATTATTTCCTTTTTTTTTATTTACGTATGTATATCCTTCTCCAATTACGATCGATGAGGTAAAAACAGACAACGATCAGTGTTAAGTGTTAAAAAACCAATGATCGTAGCGTTAAACTACATTAAGTAACTTGAAGAAAAAATAAAAAAAAAAAACAATTTAAGCTTGTTTAGGGCGCGATAAGTGGGCGTTGCTGAATGCATAAATTTTATAACAACAGGATATTATGTATGTTCGATGATTATTATTGTTATTAATATTAATATTCCAACGATTATGATGATAATGATGAAGAGTAAAGCGTAAAACAAGCAAAAAAAAAGCATAAAAAAAAAATTGTTTCCCCCAAGGCGATTATGTCTTCATTCCTTTTACTTTGTAACTATGGCTCCACCATGACTGGACGCTGACGTTGCAACTGTACTGATACAAATCACAATGCAGTAGCAACATTATTCCTTCAGTTTCGTTTTTTTATAAATAAATCTTTAACGCATTAACACTTGATGCTGCTTTTTTATTTATTCGCCACAAACTAACATGGGCGGAATTAATTAAAATTTCAGAATGCAACGAGAGAATAAATAATACAAAAAAAAAAATATTTCACAGCCTGGCATAGATATATGAAAAATTGTTTAATCAGAATCAGCCTTAACCTTAAATTGTTTTCTGTTGGTTTTATCCACCTACAATTCCTGCTTTTTTTTTGTCTTCCTTTTTCTCCTTTTTTTTTTTTCCTGTATTTAAACTTCCCTTTGCGTTATTTATTTACTTTTTTTGGTTGGTGTTGCTGTTTGTTTGTTTGTTTTCGGTGTTGTTTGTTTATTTATTACGCTTTGTTTTACACAATACAAACACCATGTTAGTGATCATCAGCATCATCATCATCATCACTACCGCCAATAGCAAACCAACCAACAAGCTGTTAAACAACAGAAAAATCTTTTCTTTTTTTTCCGTTTGTTTATTTAACGCACGCGTATCTAGTCTTGTAAATAATTTTTTTTATTTAAGGTTTACAATACGGTTATCTTGCTTTTTATCCTTGTTAACCAGTAAACATCCTTGTCACCCATCATTGTAATTATAGAAACCTCATCAAGAACAATAGCGTACGAAAAAAAAAAAAAAAAAATTATAGAAAAACCAGTCATGGGTTTTCTGTGGTTTTTTTTCATATCAAAACAGTCATTAATCGTTTTGGTACACACATTATGAGGTTTTAATAGTTTTCTACTTTGCTGCTTATTATTTATTTATTAAAACAAAAACAAAAAAAAAAACTGCAGTAAAAATTTGTCAAACACCTGGTAGTTGAAGGATTTGTACGAAGACCAAGGTCAAAATCAATGCATCAAATATTTGTGCTGTGAAAAATTGTTTGCATGTCATGAGCGTCTAAGTGAATATTTATTACATTTAAATGATGGATAATCCATCAACGGTAATAACTTAACTTTGATTCTGTTGATTTCCATTTAAAATCCATAATTCAATGTTTATTATTATGAAAACAAATAGAGTTTGAGTATGTGTTTATGCCCTTTTCCCATATAAATGCATCATAAATAAAAATAATTTTTTTTTGTATTCCATTGAGTTTTCGCTCTGCGGAAATATAACAATAAAATCTCAAAACCTAAAAAAAAAAAAAAAAAAACTAAAAAATCATTAAATATTGTTAGGGGTTGATTGTGCTATACACACACACAGTACACTGTTATTAGACTAAAGAAAAGAAAACACAAAAAATGTGTAAACACCTTTAAGGTAAATCCGTCAGGGTTGTACGACTTCTATTTCTGTTTGACAGTTTTTTTTCTTTCTACATTGTTTAAGAAAACAAAAAAAAAAAAAAAAACACTTAAATTCATATTGAAAAGTATTTTATTCAATACAAACAAATCCATGACGATCATAGAAGTGCCCGGTATAACAAGCCTACATTATTGTTACACCGAAGAAAAGTCGCAATAAATGTAAACCGAATACAGAGAGAAGAATAATTTTCAAGGATGAAATTATGTAACGAAAAATTTCACGGATCGATAGACTAGAAAAACGAAATTCTGAACTCAAGAACAACAACAAATAAGTAGAAAAAAGAAACGAAAAACTCTATGAATAGAATGTAATACGATGTAAATGATCCTTGAAAGAATAGAAAAATTATGTAATTTGCAGCACACAAACATACATCGGGGTGGGTTTTTTTTTTTTTTTTGTTACACAATTTTGTGTTGAATAATCGAAGATAATTCAGTTGCTTTGCTTGATTTGCAACACTTGAAAATCTCTCGACAAGGAAACGTTAATTTTGTTAATGAGTCTTGTCTTGTTATTTAATCATTAAAAACTGAAGAACTGAATCAAGTAAAAACCACCTACATTCATTATAATAAGCCGTGCTAATTACAGAATCACAGTAAATTCAGTTATTATTTATCTTGAGCTATTAGAAAATATTTGTATGAAGTGTTTGCTCTCAACATTAACACAGAACAAAGTAAACAAATAAACAAACAAACAAACACCAAGTGTTAATATTTGTGTATTAAATATCTACAATAAGAAAAAAAAAATAAATAAACAAACTACTTGAAATATAAATAAATAAAAAATTCAATAAACATGAAAATAGAAGAGAATTGGAAGAAGAATGTAATGAAAACACCTTTCGAATTGATTTGTAGTGTTTTTAATCTGGATTACAATGGTGAAGGAGACTTAAAAAAAATCTTAAGCATCGTGTCACTCGTTCATCAGAAAAAAAGAAAATAAAAAGAATTTCAGAAGCTACCTGAATCTCCTTCAAATCATTATTAAAAAAAATATATATATAATAATAAATTCGTAACATTGCTAAGCAGACATGAAACAGTCCTTAAGGATGACTGACTTTGAGGTTAAAGCAAGCTTCTGAGGATGCCGTATGCGGTTTAATTTTTCTTTTTCTTTATTTGTTAAATAATATCTCAGAAGATTATCTTTAAGGATTAAAAATGAATTTTCTTGTTACACTCTTATACAATTTTTAAGCTACTGTTGTTGTTTGTTTGTGCATATTGTCCCTCTGTTAATAATCAACAGTTTGTACCATGGTATTAACAATAGCGAAAAATACAAAAAAAAAAAAAAACGAAATATCTTTATTATTAGACGACTTAAGACAAGTTTCGTTGCGTTTAGGTTTAACAAACGCATAAGCAAAAGTATTTCCTTTCGTCATTATTACAGAAAAACGATAAGAAAAGGTAATGAAAAAACAATTATATAAAAAAAAAACCTTCTTAAGCTTAGAAACAATTTTTTGTTTTTTTTTTACACATTTACCACAAAGCAGATGAATTCATTTAAAAACGCAAACTCCTACTCTACACATGAGAAATAATTTTTTTTTTCTCTTTTTAAAATCAGCTGTGATGAACAAAAATTAAAGCAAAAAAAAAAAAAAAACTCATGATTAAGGTTGGAGAAGCGAAGAATTGTTTAACAAAATACCCAAACTATGTCATATTTCATATATTTAAACATCATATCCGTGAAACATAACTGAAACATAAGAGAAAAGAAGAAACGACACATTCGCGATTAAAGCGAAAAGTAAAAAAAATAAAAAAAAAAATCGAAGCTAATCTGAAAAGAATGAATGCGAAAAAAAAAAATAATAAAAATAAAAATTATTTAATTTGTTTATTATAATATATAATAACAGGGTGGTTATGTGATATAAAAAAAAAATGTTTCATCACATTTTTGTACCAAGAATTGCGTTGTCTGTTGTCCGTTTCCTAATCACCTTACAACTCTGCTTTCGTTTATCGAAATAATAAAAAAAAACATGTTATATGCAAAAATATGTTTGATCATAATTTAAGAAGAAAACAAACCAAAAAAAAAAAAAAAAATCAAATCTGATGGCTAACGAAATAACCAAACCGTAATGAAACGAAACGAAAGGAAAAAAAATAAATAAATTTCTTGTATTCGATGAGCAAACGAGAGTTTTTCTGTTTTGTTTTTTGTTTTTTTTTTTATTATTTTATTTGAAATATTTATAATTCCCGGTATAAAGGCAGAAAAGAATAATAAAAATTAAATAAATAATAAAAAGAGCGAAAAATTATGAATATTTAGATAACGAGCGCGCGCGAGAAAGAACACCAAATATCGCGAACAGAATAAACATCAACGGATATTATAACACGTCGTGTCTCTGTGAACGACTAAGCTGATTTTTCTTCTTAATTTAATTTTTTTCTTTTTTTTGTTGAATAAATAAATTGGAAATGTCAATTCGAAGATCAGAAATTAGAAGTAGAATAAAACCGAAAATTAAACACAAATAACCAACCCATAAAGCGCAAAAAAAAAAAAAACACAAAACACATAACCAGGGAACAGCAAATAAAAGTCTCGAGCGTCACAAACAAACAAACAAACAAAAATTGTTTAAATGAAAAGTCAAAAGTCACCTTTTCGATCATATCTCAAGAGTTAAGGATTTACAACAAAGTAATGTAAACTTTCGAAAACTAAGAGATTAGATTTTCTGATAACAATTAAACGTTTTTGTGTTCGTTGTGTTATAGGACTGTTTGAAGGCTCCTATTGTTATATACCATTGTCAAAATAACAAACACGATATGAGATCCTATGTCAATAATAATTTTACGATAAATATCAGTAGTTGTTATATGGTTTGATTTGGAATTAAGCAGAATTTAGTTAATCCGGAAAATCAACGTTTCTTTGCCATAACTTGAGAAGGAATTTTTTAAAAGGAATAGCTGCTTGGTGAAATCGTTTCAGGACTTTGAAATCAAAAAATTTACAAATTTTGCAGAATTAAAAATAAAAAAAAAATCCTGAAAAACACGATTTTAATCAGATTTTCCGAACTATTAGTAAAATTAATTAAAAACACGTTAAAATCCATTAAATCTAAATTAATTCGTGGCATTTCATGCCCTCAGAATATTTTTTTTCCTAGACTAGACAATAGGTTAGAGTTAAGTCTTTTATCAGAAGGCAAAAATCTTTTACAAACGACACACAACACAACCCGAAAATCAAGATCTTTATTGATAATTCTATTAAAAAAAAAAAAAAAAACCTAAACACAATAATCCAATAATAATAATTCAGTGTAATCCTCTAGAGTATAATAAACAAACAGATTACTCAATTTATCCTGATAAAAATCAGTTTTGTAATGAAATCAAAACCAAAGAATTTCGGATATTTTTTTATTTTAAGCCGCTTTTTTTTTCTTCACTTGTGTGTTTGGTAAAAATATAAAAAAAAAATGAAGAAGAACAAAAAACGCGTTAAAATGCGATAAAAATTTATTTAAATCGCGATTCCTGAACTATAAAATTGGCATTAGCCGTGGTAAAGTAAACAACCATAAGCCATAAGCGCGGTACAACAACTAGAATACAACCAACAAGGAAAACGATCAACAGAAATAAATAATAATTATATAAAGGAGGGCGAAAATAAAGCAGCCAAAACAAACATAATCTTAAATAATGGACTTAAGAAAGAATGGAAAAAGATATTTTTATTTTAAATTTTTCCTCTTCCGCATTTTAAACAATGTAAATCGCTGGCCACAACTCAGCTGGCTTCACCAAAATACGGCTAGGCTCTTTTTAAACCATAGTTTACGCATTTTTAAAGGTAATAAAAAAATCCATTTACCCATAAACTATGCAAATAATCTTTGGTTTCCCTTTTTTGTACAAAACAAGGATTTTATCTTCGTTTTTCTTACAATTTACTTGTTTAACTCAGTCTATTATATCTAATTTTAACTAAATAAAAAAACCAGTAACCATTATCCATTTATCATAATCAAGATAATTTTCTTTAGGCAGTTTTCCAAAAAAAAATTCCTTGCTAAAAATTCTCTTAAGGTAAATTTACCTGAAGCATAATTCGTGTTAAAAATTTAATTTTTTACTTAAAAATATAATTAATCAAATTGAAGCTAGTTTTTTTTTTCTCATTTTAAATTTAAAATTCAGTACAGCCAACAGTTTACTACAAATGAAAAAATTAAAAAAAAATTCAAATGAAAAAAAAATGGCGTAACTGTTGACAGTTAATCCGCAGACAGCCATTTTACTTAAAAACGGATTAAAAAAATAATTAATAAATTCTTTACGCATGAATTTTGAATTAGGATTTTTTTTTGCATATCAAAGGTTTTTTTTTTTTTTTCAATTTAGTTACATTAGCCGGTTTCCCCTGTTTATAGTTTTATTAAATTTTTTCTTCTACTTATAATCCTTTGCTCTATATATAAGGCTAATTTGTATTATTATTAGTTTGTCAGTCAATAATAAATAAACGAACAACAAGGAACGAATGTATAAAAACAGAGAGAACAACAAAAAAAAAAAAGCTTATTAATGTGATATAATTGTCCTATCATCGTCAGAAGATAAAAAATAAATTTTTTTAATAAAAAAAAAGCGGGTAAGGATGGTAGTTCGATATGCTTTTATAATACAACAACAACAAAAAAAAACAGAAAAAAAGGGGCGTCAAGATTGACATTTAATAAATAAAAAATAAACCCATAGTAAACAGACAAGGGGTTAACAATAATAATACCTTTATACCATTCTGCCCGTATATTTAAAAAAAATAAAAAATTATTCAACCAGTTGTACTTACACCTTGTGAATACATAAAAAAAAAAAGTTTATTTCATTATTAAAATCGTTGACAAAACCAGATGACATTATTAAATGCAATATGCGTGCCATCATTAACATAAATAATAATGAGCTTATATTAGCTTTAAGTAACTTCAATAAATGCATATTTTGTTAACAAAACAACAGAACACAGCACACAACAACAACAACAACAAAAAAACGTTAAAAATCCATGATAATCATAAGAAAAGGATAGAATTCTGTTGTGACAGCTATTATAGCATGACAAAACCATACCTTAAAGTGCTAAAGCCCATCTTAAAAATTCCCCTTTATCCGAAAATGTCTCCTATATATAAATTTTCATTAATTGTCTTTTGGAAAAGAGATTTTTTTTTTTGTTTGGTTATGTAATTACTGTTAATGACAGACAGACAGACAGACAGACAGACAGATAAACGTACTAATTATATACATTTTTGCAACAAAGTTTTCTTTTTTTTTTGTTTTTACAGGAACAACGTTTGTTCCTTTAAAAAGGGATACAGATTATTACTTTAAAAAAAAAAATAATAATAATAATAATTTTCCCTATATTTTGGAATATAAAATTTTTATTTTTCTACCATAACGCATAAGGGTCAGAAATAGATAAACAATCCAACCCAGACAATAACCCCACAAACAGAAAAATTTTTATTTCCTTGTTTATTTATGAAAAAAAAAAAAATAAAAATATTTTTAAGTATATAACTTAACTAGCAGCTAGTTTATGTTAAGTACGTATTAAATTTTAATTTTTGTTTTTTAAATATATATATATATATATATAAAACAGGATGAGTGTATTAGGAAGGATTATTTACTATTGAATTGCAGTGAAACACCTTTTGTATATATAGCTATTGTTGCTTATTTATTTATATTTTTGTCATACTACGGTTCATAAAAATTTCTTCTATTAAATAACAACAAGGTACAAGCGACAACAAGGCAAACAAAAAATATATATTTTTAAGCGAAACTAAACAGAATTATGCTCACCAAACAACAAAACGACCAAAAGAAAAATAATCACAATGGATGTAGGGTAATGAAAACAGTAGAAAACTATAATAGTTAAAGGATCATACAGGGATTCAACCATTTTATATATTAATAAAAATGGAAAAAAAATGAAATTTTGTTGAGGATATTAAATAAGGATTTAAGGATACAAACAACAACAACATCAACAGCAAAAAAAAAAACCCAAAGAGGAATTAAAAACAAACAGTCGAAAAATGTCTAAAAAAAAAAAATAAAAATTGATTAACCAATCAAAACGATAATCGGAAATATTTTGTGTTTGATAAGTAACTCGCGCTTGTTTTTTTTTTTAAATTTTTATTTACTACCCTTCTCCGATTATAAACTAAAGGGAAATTAATCAATTTTTTTATTATTATTTTTGTAAAAGAAATTGATTTATAAAGTGTCAAGAACAAAAAAAAAAATAAAATAAAATAAATTTTTCTCTCTACTTCCTTCCCATTATTACTTCGTTTATCGATTCTTCCTTTTCAATTATCACATTTTGCTGTTGTTGTTGTTGTTGCTATTATTAAACATCAATTGTCTACCCCTGTCTGATGATGGCTTCTGTAATTTATCTCTGGGGTTTTTTTTTTTTTTTTTTTATTTAGTTAAAGTTCATCCCTAGTTCCTAATTCTCACTTTTAGTTTTTAAATAAAAATTTGCCTGTACGTAAAGTGCCCTAATTTTTATTTCTGTTTATATCTATTAAGTTTAAATGATATAAATATTATTTGCTATTGATAATAATAATGAACAATAGCTGGTTTTTTTTTTTTTTTTGTATATAATGCCCTAGATATTATTTATATATAATAAGGGTGGTTAGAGGCATTATTTAAACAAAAAAAAAAAAACGAAAAGAAAAATATTTATGAATGAAAAGAAAACCCAAGAAAAAACGGTTTTAATCACCTGAAATAATTAATAATTAAATTTGATTGATTTATTCATAATTAACTGTGACAACTTTTTTAGTATTAATTAATCCGTTTCACACTTGAATTTTTAATCTATTTTCGTACAGAATGTGATAGATAAAAAACAAAACGAACGAACGAACGAAGGTAGTAACTTAAGGAACGATTAAATTTACAACAAACTTCACACTTGACTTAGTTAAATCAACATATTCTGACATAATCGTACAAATCTTACTTTATTAGTTTTAAATTAAAAAAAAAAAAAAAAACGAAATGAAATGTAATGAAACGAACTATAGAAATTAGTTTTGGCAAAAGTGCGGTTTCACAGCCTATCAAATTACACTGAATACGTTTATAGCTACTTGGTAAAACGGTATTACGGTTTGTATTTATTGTCGCAAGTATACCGATTACGTGTAGAACGTATATTAAAAAAGGTGAATGCAAATAATAATAATAATAGTGCTTAAAGCTTTTGATTACAAACATTTATTTCACGTTCTATAACAAGACGTCATATAATGTAATAAAGACAAACAACGTTTATGGTTTTCCATTTGTTTCTTTAACTGCAATCCAATGTAAACTGATATGGGGTTTCTGTTCCTTTTTTTTTTTTTTTTTATTTTACAAAAGCAAAAAATAAAATAGAAGGAAGGAATTTAACCGCGTATATATTGAGGTAATTCAGTATTAAAAGTCTTTTCTTCACGAGATGAAGGTTCAACATTTTTTTGTTTTTGTTTTTGTTTAAAAGGAATTTTACTATCACTGGGTGATACAAAAGTTTTTGTTAATAAATAATATTTACTTTACTATAAACACACTTTATAAATGCTATGATTAATATTTCATATACCAGCTGATTAATTAAATTTTCTTCTATAATCAACACACTGTTTACCAAAAAAAAAAAAAAAAAAAAAAAAAAAATACCTGAAATACCATCAGACTTAATTATTAAATAATTGAGTTGAGAGAATGTAATCCTAAACGCTTATTATAGGTTATTAATAGGTTCGTAACAAGGGTTGGACTTAGGACTTTTTTTTTAATTAAATTTCTTCTTTGCGTGTTTTTAATTTACAAAAATAAAAAAAAAAATAAATGTCGAAAAGAATTTTTGGTTGTTTGTGGCTGGTTTTTGTGCCTAAAAAAATTTGTACCTGTCCGTAGTGTCTTAAATCACAAATTTCTATATTAATCTTGTATCATGTATGTTTCATAATAATAATAATAATACATCATGTTAAAGTGACACTTAACAAACATTGTAGTCAGGAGAATTTTTTTTTTTTTTTAAAGCTCGTTACATTACCGTTTTTTTTTTTTTTTTTTTTTATGTCTGTATGTTTATAGCGTGCTGCATTGTTTTTCACTTGTCATAATTTTTTTAAATTTCTTTTCTTGTTATTAATATAACATGGAAATACCAAGATTAATGAATGTTAAGTAATAAAGGAATTTTTATAACACAGGACTATGTGTATATATAAATCAATAAACTTTCTCCTCTCTTTATCTCTCTTTTACTCTTGTAACTAATTAATTAAATAATTAATCTAAAAAAAAAAAATAAAAAATAAAAATTATAATTAAGGTAAATCTATCTAGAAATAAAAATTAAATTAACTAAACTACAGACGACTTAATAAACGACCTTAAAAGGTAAAAAAAAAGAATTTTTTTATCTTAATTCGAATAAATTAGTTCGTGCGTTAAAAAATTCGATTTTTTTTTTTTTTTTTGTTATATATTAAAAAGAAGAAAGAATAAAATTTAAATATTATCTATGTATGGTAAACAGAAATCATCACAGTACCTAATGATAAAGAAGATTCGATTGTGTTGGTCCTATGGTTCCATAACAAAACCAAAACAAAATCGAAAGAAAAAATTCTGGTTTATCTGCTTTTTTATTCTTTCGATTCGTTTTTTTTTTTTTCTTTTTTTTTATTAAAACTAATAAATAATAAATAATATTACTAAACAACAAAAATAAAACGAATATAATTAACAGGATGTATCGTATAATAAAATTAATAATTATGTGACATAAAAAAAAAAATCGAAAAATATTAGCTTTAAGAAAAAAAATTTATTAATTAATTAAACAAAAGCAAATTCCACGAAAATTCTAAATGAAAAACAAAAAAAAAAAAAAATTATTTATTTATAATTAGGTCAGTATAACACTGACTTAAAATTTGTCTTTTTGTTTTGTGTTATTCTAAGCATAAATGGCGTTAATAACAGAAAAACAAAGAATTAACCAATCAAAAACAAGCAAAATTTAATTAATAACCAATCAGTCGTTTAGTTACGCTATATTCTCGTTATTCCCGTTTTTATTTCATATTAATTTCGCGTGGATAAAAGGAATAAACGTTTGCGTTACCGTCGCGTGCGTAATTTATATTAAACAATAACAGAAACGAGGCATAAACGTTTCTATAGGTACATCACGAATAATCACAATTACCATAAATATTTATTTATTTATTTATTATAAAAGACAATTTACCATTCTGGTTAATATAATAAATGTAATAAAAAAAAAAAAGAAACGATGGCAAAAAAATTCATTTTTAACGGATTTAACGACAGAATAGCGGCTATAGGTCAAGAAATTTGTTTAAATCATACACATTTTGTTACAATGTTATATAAGTGCTTATCTAAAACCGTTTTTTCTTTACCATTACAACCACTAATTACACATTAAGAACAAAATACATTGAACGTACCACAAACATAAACGAAACACTCGAAAAAAAAAAAAAACTGTTTAAACACAAACTGCTTCAGTACTTTCAATCCAATTGTTAAATTTTGGTAGTAAAAAATAAAAAATGAAGAAACTACATTAAAAAAACATTTTTTACATTTCAAAAGGATGAAACAGTTTAACAAGGATTTACTTCCACTTCTACAAACCAATGCTAATGCTAATGCAGTAGTAATTCGTATTTTTTTCAATTTTTTTTTTTTGTTTTTATTAATATAAAAATCGTGCACTTGGTGGAAAATTACAATAATTTTCTACATATTTGAAACAGTTAAAGATGAACATAAAAAAAATAAATAATATTCCAAAACTTGGATTTAACATAAAGTATTAAAGCAGCAAAAATATGCATATAAAACAATTTATAAAACTTTATTGAAACTTTTGTTTTTTTTTTTCGTTTCATAATTTATTTATTAAACATTACTCTCGTTAGCCGTTTGTAGTCAGTATCATTTGGTATGTGTATAGTATATACAACATATTGGCCAGTATAACTGCTGTACATTATACCGCTGATCATAAATTTATGCAATTTAAATACAAAAAACAATAATAATAATAATAATAAAGGGAGAAACACAGCAAACGGCAACAGCAACATAAATTATTATACCACTGGATTGTAGTTGGTTTTTTTTTTTTTTTGTTTTAAATTATGTTATTGAATATTTATATTAAAACGAATTATTTATTTACTTGTTATAACCCCCCTTCAACCACATTTATAAATACTCAATAATTGTAATTTATAAACAATGTTTTCGGGAAAATTAATAAAATGGTTAAATCATCATAATTTATGAATAAAATAACACGTTTAAATCGTTTCTTCCTTAATTAAATTTCACTTTTTTTAGTTGTTTTAGAAAGAAAAGACACAAAGACACTTTAACTTACCTGGTTATTGTAGAAAAAGAAAGTTTTCTCTAGCATTCACTGTTTGTTCGTTTATTAAATAACCAAACTGCATGTAGGCACCAGAAAAAGCTGGTTCTCACTGTAACTAACATAACTTAATTAAATATTAATAAATTATAAATAATAAATAAATAATAAATTTATTAATAAATGTCATGGAAAAATGAATTTATTAATTTTCATTGAATATAAAGGATTTTATTAAAAACACCAAAAACATACCACAAAGGTTTTTTATTTTATTTATTTTTTCTTTGTGCATTAAAAAAGCGTACAACGAACAATTAATTAGTGAAATATAATTACCGCATTAAAAAAAAAAGAAAAAAATAAATAAATTCTTCATCAAAGGTCACATTTAGTTCCCTGGTTTTATGTTAAAATAATAATTTTTTTTTTACTTAGTTTTGACACTTCCTTTTACATTAAAATTTCTAAAAACTACAACAGAAAAATCACTCATCGTCAAAACTGTAAAAAAAAAAAACATTAAAACCGAAATGACACTGTAATGAGGATTTTAATTTATCCACCCGCAAAACCAAAATCCATTACATTGAATGAACTAACAAGCTAAGAATTATTTGTCAGTCAGATTGTCATGCGTTAAGTTAACAAAGTAAAGATTTTCGAAAACAAAAACATAAAAAATGCGACAGTAGTAACATTTAAGTAAAAACACTAAACACCGGTTACATTTGTTAAGAAAACAATTCAGGAGATATAGGAAAATAAATTCACTAAAGAGAATAAAAAAAAAAACAAAAAACTCGCGACATTTAAGAAAAATATTTTTCCAACCAAAACGCACATGGTTTCTTATTACTTAATCGATTGTTTGTTATTTAAACACACAAAAAATAAACAAAACAAAACAAAAATAAGGAAACATGACTTAACTTAACTTAACTTAAGTGAAAGAAAAAAAAAAAAAAAAAAAAAAAACAAGTGGGCAAAATATTACATTAAACATAAATAACAAAACGACGCGCGCAGCTTAATTATTTTTTGAATGATGAATTTACACATTTTTTATGTGACAAATGGATTTTATTATTTAAAATTAACGAAAAAAAAACAAAAAAGAAGAATTTTGTTTTTAGATGACAAAGTGGATTAAACAGTTGGTGGTATAAACAGCAAACGACAAATTACTAACTTGACTTAACCTTCTTCAGTTTTTTTTTTATTTTTTGTTTGTTAAGCAAAACAAAAAAAAAATAAAAACCTTTGATCGCGCTAAGTGTTTATAATACTTAATAATTATTTAATAAATAAGAGAGAAACAGCTAAACGATGACTTAACTTTACTTTACTTAAAACTTAAGTCATATAGTTTTTTGTTGTTGTTGTTGTTGTAATAAATTTGCTTAAATAATACCTCAGCTGACAGTTACAAAAATCGAAATAAACATCTTAATGGCGATAATTTTCTTCTTTTCTTATGTTTTTTTTTTTTTTTTAATACATGAATTAGTGTTTAGTAGTGTTACTTAAAAGCTTAAGCAAGTCCAAAACAAAAACCAAAACAACAACAACAACAAAAAAAATGTTTTTCTTACTTAACATAAAAAACGATAAAAGCCAAAGGCGATGATTTGTTTGTTTGTTTCTTGTATAAAAAAAAGAAAAAAAAAAAAAAACTTTTCACCACGCCTTAAGCTATTTGTTTACAAAAGCTTTTTTTTGGCTTAAAGTTTATTACTTAAAATACCTTATCTTTATGCTTTTTTTTTTTTTTTTTCGTTTTTATTAAATGTTTTATTGATTAATTTATCAGAGAGAGAAAATATTTGTTTTTTGTGATATATGTTTGTGTTAACCATTTAATAATGATAATAATCCTTTAACGCATGCGTAACACCTACGTTTTTTTTTTTTTTTATGTAACAAAATTCTTTTACTATCGTTCAGACATATTTAAATCAATAAATAAATTTTTCTTTTTTTGTTTTGGTTGAATCAATAAGTAGATAAATTAGTTTAGATAAAATATAATTTATTAATCATTTTAATTAATCAAAAAGAGCATAAAGAAGATGAAGAAGAAGAAAATGAAGTAACAAATTAATATTCACATAGCATTAATTGTTCCTGTTGTTTGTTGTTATTATTTATTTTTATTTTTATTATAGACAATTTTTTTTTTTTAAAGCAATAAACATAATAATAATAATAATAAAACTATAAATAAACTTAAATCGATCGTGTAAATAATTAAAATATTTTCAATCATTATTCATAATGATTAATGGTTTTTTATCCATCTTTTACGTTATTATTCTGGTATTATTATTATTATTTATTTATTTTTTTTTTTTTTCTGTATTTTTATTTAAAATCATCTTCGTCTTTGCATACAGAATAACACATAACACAAATAATATAATTTTTTAATTGTTTTATTATTATAATAATGTTTGTTGTCTGTCTATCTGTCTGTCTGTCTTTAAACTTGTTGAAAGAGAATTTAAGAAATATGAACAACAAATTTTTGTTTTATCCAAATTGACTGGGTTGTAGTTGGTTTGTTGCGTTTTATTAATTTATTAAATTATTACCATTATTTGTAGTGCGCATGTGAATATGAGTTACGCAGATTTCTTTTTAAATCAATAAAATGTTTGCTGTTAAATTAAACGAACAACACGTAAAACAAGCTCCGTTTACTCTAAAAAAAAAAACAACCTTATTGCCACCCTGTAACATAACGTAAAATAATTTCTACAGAACAAATGAACGAATCAACAAAATATTTGACTTAATAAAAATGAAAAAAAAATTTCGACAAGAAACATAATTTCTATCAATAAATTAAAAAAGAAGAATTTTCGACAAGAAATTCAGAAAAAGATTTTTTCCTGAAGATAATTTGATTTTTTTTTTCGAAATATTTTAATTTTAAAATGTTTAGAGATAGAGAGATTAATTAATTAATCTTATTATCTGATATAGATAATCTTCGATACTTAATTAATGCTGGATAATCAATTTAATTTGCATAAAAACTATGATAAAAGGTTAATAAATTATTTGAAAAAATTCACAATGTGACAAAGTGTCTAGATTAATTAAACCGTCGGAATAAAAGAAATTTTTTTTATTTTTTTTTTACAATTTTCATGCGCAATTTACTTAACACAATTTTTGTTTACATTAAACTAATTACATTATGCGCAGGCGTATTAAATGTTTAACAAAACAAGTAATAAAACAAAAAAAAAATTAATTCGCATGCGTAAACGACTTAAATAAACGAAATGACATTTAAAAAAACACAATAAAGCTGAAATGTATTAATTGTAACATAAAAATCGTTGTAAAAAAAAAGCAATAATTAAATATTTAAGTAACCAGCTTAAAATCTTAAACTATGTGAAATATTTTTTTTTTCTTAACAAACACAGATTAAGTTTACACGATCGTTAAACAAAAAAATAAAAAATAATATCGCTTGTTTCTCTATAATTTATTATAAATTTCGATCGTATTAAAATTTGACTAAAATGTTAGACATTCTGTTAGACAGTCATAATTGACAAGTTGATAGGTCGTTAAAGCACAACAACAGCTACAACAACAGCTACAACAACAAACAAAATAAATTCGCATAGGAAAACCAACGAAAAACGCTCACAAACTGAGTAAAGCAAACGGATTTTCTGTTTTGTTTATATTTTTCATTAATTATTTGTTTGATTATGGATTTGTATTTAAAACAGAAAAAAAAAAAAAAAAATTAATGGACGACAGAATCGATGATACTTACAAGTTGTTGCTTTAATGTTGAATTTTTTTTTAGTTTATTCTATATAAAAAATAAACCTGATGAGGCATACAGATGAAACTGGTCAAACAGATCGTTTAGTATGCGTGGGATTTTTTTTTGTTCTTCTTTTTCATCTTCTTCTTTTTTTCTTTTTTTTCTTACAAATTAATTTTTGTTAATAAAAGCGTCTCGTTTTAACACGAATCTCCCATGTTCATTTAAATATCGCTTAGAGGCAGGCCTAAAAGTATAAAATAATAATAAAACCAAAAAAAAAAACGAAAACAAGATCATAATACGGGAAGAGACAAACAAAATAAAAAAACGGCCAACAAAGCATTATACAAGATGAAGAATTAAGCAGAAAGCTTAAACATTTTTTTTTTTATTATTATAAAAATAACGAAAACAAAATATATTCACGCTCGCTTTAACAGAAAAAAAAAGAAATTTTTTTTTCGCGCTTTTTAAAAATTCTTTCTTCTAATAAAGTTGTTTTTCCTCTTGCAAGCTCTTTTTCACTTATTTTATTTTTATTTTTATTAATTTATTGCACATTAAATAATATTTCGAAATTTAATTAAGTAATTAATTAATAAAATTCTATCGGTTATAACGACACAATAATGTTTTTTTTTTTGTTTGTTGCTATTTTACATCGTTTGTTGTTAGTACAAACATTTTTTCATATCCAAACAAACATTCTGCATTATGCTTTAACAAAACATTTGTCAACAAATTCTATTTAAAGCTTTTTTGTTTTTTTTTTAATAGTTTTGTTTAAAAATAAAATAATTTCTTATTTTTCTTGGTGTTGTTGCTGTTGTTGTTGTTATTTTTAGCTAATAAACATATTTTCTCTAAACAATATGCTATGAATAATAAATAAATGTTTCAAAAACCGAAAGTTTTTTACGCACTTTTCACTGGTTGTTTAGGGTGAGCCAAAAAAAGTATATCTATTTATGTGCCCTCCCTAATTTATATTCTATCCCCCCTGTATTATATATATATAACAAATAGTAATCCTAGTGAAAGAGACAAGAAAATCAGTAACAAACACCAACAGCAACAAGGACTCTTTTCTGACATCTAAATCCTGTATAGTAAAATATATAATATTCACCCTTAAACATGCTAAAAAATAAAATTAAAAAACACCCTTATACTGACAATATTACTATCATCATCATGTTTCCTTGTTTGCCTTCGTTTACTTTTGCGTCACATTGTTATGCTTCGCCTCAAACATAGGAGATGTTTCTATTCGAATTTTATTTTGTTTATACACAATGGGGTTGTTTTTTTTTTTTTTTTTTTTTTGTATTCATTATTATTATTTTTTTTTTGTGTGCCATCATTGTGCCACCCAGTTATCTGGTGGTGACATGCCATGTACAACCCCCAAACTCAACAAAACAAGGAATAAAAAAAAAAAAATTCCTTTTTTTCCATCGATTGTTCAGCTACATAAACCAAAATTAATTTCTTTTTAGTTAACGAAAAAAAAAAAAAAAATTTAAATTAAAAATAAAAGAAAAGAAAACACACAGAAAAAAATTGTTTCTTCCGCAAAAAAAAACACAAAAAATAAACTTAAGCCGCTAAATTGATTAAAGAAAAAAAAAATGAATGAATAAAATTCCAAAGTGAAATTTAATAAACGTGACTTAACTTAACGTAATAGTTTTACGCTAATGTAAATTTAAAGTAACTTAATTTTGTCACTAAGTTATAATAAACAAAAACAAAACACAAAAATAAAAAAAAAATAGTTTAAGTGGCACGCGCCGAAATTTAATATTAAAAAACAGAAACAAATAAAAAAAAAAAAATACTTTAAGGAGAGAGATCAAATCAGAGAAACAATTTTTTTTTTTATTTTCATTCCTTTCTTCGTTTCATTTATTTGTGTCTTGATTTGTTTTGTTTTTTTTTTTTTTGTCTTTAATTCTTCGTTTTGGGATAATAATTTTTGCTTTTTCTTTATTAATTTTTTTTTTTCCATCTTTTAAAGATCAAATCAATTTATTTATTATATTCTTTAGGAGTGTAGAAGAAGAAATACAAAAGGAATGAAGAAAGAATTTCGTTGAGCTTTTTTTTCGTTCTCCTTTAACTTTGGTTAAAAAAAATAAAAATGAAGCGAAGAACATCATAAATAATAAAAGAAAAGGGTTACTCATAAGTTTAATCATTTTTTTTCTTCTGTTATTCTTTTTTCTGTACTGATTATCTTGATATAGCGACGACGACGACAAATTTAGTCTTGGTATGTCGCGACTTAACGTTTTTTTTTTTTTGGTTAGATTTCTGTTATTTTAGCGACTATGAGAAACTGACCAAGATTTTACCAGATAAATGATAATAAAACACAAAATCGTGGCGCCTATTCATATATTAATTTTTTTTTTTTTTATTTATTTATTTAATAAATTATTAAAAAAAAAATAAAAATATTTTTCGATATTTGTTGTTGTAATAGGATGACCGACTTAAGTCACTTTAATTGTACACCAAATATTATTAAGTTTTTATAAGGAAAAAATACTTTGCACATGTTTTGTACGCATAATAAACGATTTAGACATGCACATAATTAATTTTTCACATTTCTACTCTAAAAACTACTACAAAAAAAAATGTAAAATTTAAAGCTTTAAAGCACCTAAAAACTATCAAAATATTTTTATTATCTCAATAATTCATATGACTAACGTCTTATTTTGGCAAGATGCCGTCCCCAATTTATGTTCATAAATTTTCACAGATTTAAAACAATTCAATTCGATATGTAAAAAAAAAAAGAAAAAAAAAAAAAATCTGCTCACAATGCAAACAAAGTGATAATATTTCATTAAAGGACATTAATTTTATTATTTTTTTGTTACGTTTCGTGTCCTTAATGTCATGACGGTTGTGCAGCACCCAAACACAGCGTACAGAAAATTTAAATGTAGCGAAAATAATTTTTTTTTTTTATTGTCGTTATAAATCGACACTTTGTCAAATAAACAAAAAATAAATACGTTAAGGAGACTCTCGTAAGGATAATTTATTTTATTTAGTCTTTTTTGTTCAATAAAGTCGTAATAACACTTTTTAAATAAACTTTTGTTGACTGCATTTTGACCTTTAAAAAGAAAAGAAAAAAAGAAAAATAAAACGAACAATACAGGACGAAGAAAAAAGGATAAAATTCTAACAACAATAAAAAACTATAAAATAAGCGGATAATATTTATTTATTTATTATAGATTGTAGATAATGTCATCTAGGATAAATAAAAGTAGATTTTGATCTTCAATTTTCACGCAATATTAACCCCTTTTTATATTTCTTTAAAAGGATTAAAAGGACAACAAAGTTTATTTAATGTTTTATTATTAATTCATGTTTAAACCGAGCGAATAAATATTTATTAACAAACTCAAAGGTTCTTTTGTGTATCCTAGATACAGAAAAAAAAAGAAAGAAAAATCCTTTAGCTATATAAAATAAAAAAAAAAAGGGAAAAATAACGCCCACCGTGTTAGTTCTACTTATGAGTGATTTTTCTCCCTTTTTTATGTTTTTGTACAATTATAATTTTTTTTTTTTCGGTCCTACACACTTGCATTTGTCCGAAATATTAATAAATAATAACAATAGGGTTTTGTAGGGGTTTTTTTTCAAAAAAATTTTTTAACTTTTCACCTTTCGAAAAAGTATTTAATCTTCTTCGTTTTTTTGTGGACAAAACAGTGATGGAGTTTTGTTTTGTTACAAGAATATTTTTTTTTTTCTTTTCTTTATTAATATTTAAAGAGAAAAAGAAAAAAGGTTCTCGACATTTAAAAGATGTTTTAAAGGAACAAACTAAAAAAAGTGTCCTTTGTTGAAGGTTTTCGTTGTTTTTTCTGTTTTTTTTTTTTGCCAGACTACAGTTAGTTTGTTTTGTTATTAAAACAGTGATGTAACTTGAAGGACATTTTAATCACTTATTACTGTTATTTCGTTTAAGTGGCTTAAATATTACAAAACACACTGTAAACATTATTAATTATATTTATTAATCAATTATCATTGTAAAACCGTATGCCCTTGTCATGGGACTATAACAAAAATTATTAAAAAAAAGGTAAAACGAAAACGCTAGTGTCCAAATATAACTAGAAAATCCGTCACTGTCATAATAATAAATTAATTCTTTTTAGTTTTCCCTTAAGAAAAAGGAGTTTTTTTTATCCTAAATAATAATAATAATAATTCTAATAAATTTATTAACATAATTCATGTTAAAAAGATAGAAAATGTTAAAACGTTACATAATTTTACAGGATTTAAAGGTTTTCTCTGTATAAAAGCGAATCTAATTTAAAAAAAATAAAAAATTAAATAAATTGAAAAGAAGTTTTAAGGATTATAACAATAAATTATTATTAAAATGATTTGACAATATTTTCCTTTATTATTATTATTATTATTGATCGAAGGA
Organism: Ptychoptera albimana; assembly: GCA_961205885.1. Classification (NCBI taxonomy): domain Eukaryota; kingdom Metazoa; phylum Arthropoda; class Insecta; order Diptera; family Ptychopteridae; genus Ptychoptera; species Ptychoptera albimana. The sequence continues at coordinate 2,583,041 of OY540803.1, forward strand.
TTTTTAGAAAAAATTCTTCTATTCAGGCCACACTCTTCAGGGAATTAATTATACAAGAGAAAGTTTAACAAATCATGTCTGGAAAATTAATAACAAATTACAAAATATTCTTAAAAGAAAAAAAAAAAATAAATAAACATGACTTAACTAAGTCAGTGTTTCCTTTTTTAATTACAAACTTTCTATTCTTCGGAAAGAATTTTTTCTGGGATACAAAAAAAAAGAAAGAAAGGAAAACAAAGTCATTTGCTCAAATTGGCATAATAAAAACAAAACAAAAAAAAAAAATGTTTAAATGCAATTTCAGCTTAACTTCCTTGTTGTTTATTTGTTTAAACAATTGCCTAAAAAAATTGCCTAACCCAACCAAAAATATTCAGCATTATTGACACTGACATCGTTTTTTTTTTTTTTTTTTGCCTATATGGTGTCTATACGAAATTATTTCTTGAGATTTCTGGACTAAACAATATTGTTTTAACAAGAAAAAAAAAAGAAAAAAAAACAAAACAACCTAGCACCCACCATCAAGATATCAAACATAATAAGCTGGTTAGAGAATTTAAGTCAGAATTTTTTGTTTTTTTTTTTTACCAGCAACAACAAGACAACACACAGCAAACTCAACCTTTTGAAAATGATTTATGATTCTGATGCCATATATCTATTTCAGCAGAGTGTTTTTCTTTTTTCTTGACTTTTTTATTATTATTTTATTATTGTTGTTTGTCTTTTGTATATTTATTTCAGCTTTAACAAAAGTCAATTTAAAAAAAAAAAAATATTAAAAAATGTTTTTCTTGTGTCCTATGTCCAGGCAAATAACCGAAAAAAAAAAAAATTAATTTTATAATCTTTCTAAGTAAAAACAGGCAAAAAAAAAAAAAAATATGCCAATAATAGTATTTATGTTGTTTCAAAGCATATATTAGGTAAAGGATATGATAGTTTTTTTTTTTTTTTAAGTAATTTTCGACAACGACAAAGTGACATTGAACTTCTTAAGCGTTATGATTATTTAAAAGAAACCAAAATTTAAATAGAAATCTAATAAATAAAGACTAAGGAATTCTATTAAAAATTTCATCATATGCTAATTTTAATTGAATAAAAAAAAATTAATAAAATTAAATTAAATTCAAAATTATGATAATAGCTAATAATAGATTAGAATATTTACTATCAACGGCAATTATATATGAAATTTATTTCCCTATTCTTTTTTTATTTATTTATTTTTATTCAATCAAATCAAATTTAAATAAATTTAATTAAAATGTTAATTAATAAAATGTTTTTCTTCTCTTTTTATTAAAAAAAAAAATTAGGTGAGAAACCATTTAAATGTGAACATGAGGGTTGTGATCGACGTTTCGCAAATTCATCAGACAGAAAGAAACATTCACATGTGCATACCTCTGACAAACCGTACAATTGTCGTGTTAATGGCTGTGATAAATCGTATACTCATCCATCGTCTCTAAGGAAACACATGAAGGTAACAAATTATTTTTATTTTATTAATAAAACTTCTAGTCCAACAAATGGATTTAAATTAAAATGAAAAAAAAAAATAAAAAAAAAAAACAATTATGCTAAACAAATTTCTTTTCCATTTAATTTTTTAATATAGGTTCATGGAAGTTTGGGTGAGAAGTCACCATCACAGACATACGATAGTGAAGGTGAAGAATCTAGTTCATCAAGTGTGATTACCGGTGGTGCACAAACACCTCCATCACGTTTAACCGATAATAATAAATTAATGTCAACGCCGTCTTCAATTAAAAGTGAGGCATCATCTGTTGCTATTAATCATATGATCAACAATAATAACAACAACAATAATAATAACAACAATAATAATAACAACAACAACAATTTAAATAATAATTTAAATCATAATAATAATAATAATAATATAAATAATAATAAATCACCAGCATCAATTGCTCCACCATATTTTGGGCCAGCAACACATCAGCCACCACCTACAAATTCACCATCATCTATGTTAGCCGTCGGCCACCATAATCATCACCTCCTCTATCATCATACGCAACATCCAAACGATTGGTATCATACGCCACCAACACAACCAGGTGACTCAATGAATCACTTAAATCATTTTAGTCATCATCATCATTTGGTACATCATGGCGCTACAACTGCGTATTGAAGCCAACCAGAATTAGAACAATTTAACTATAGTTACACGCATCATACGTAATTAAATTAAAATTAATTTGTATTAAAAAAACAAAAAAAAAAAAAAGTAAAAACTATTTTATTAATTATTCTAAAATTAAAAACAAAAAAAAAATTAATTAATTAATTAACTTAAATCACCTGTAACACACAGAAGAGCAGCAGACGAATAATAAATTTATCGAAGAGAAAAAAAAATAAATAAACGAAAATAAAAGGAAACAGTGATGTAGTGACTTAAAATTATTTAAGCTTAATTAGATTTTTAATTAATTATAAAAATGGGTACATAAATTTTTTTTTAAATCATATTTACATTGCGCTTTTTTTTTGTTTATAAAATTAAACTAAGTAAAACGCATATTGTATTGTTGATGACTTCACGTTGATTTCGTAAAGTAAATTAGAAAAATAAAAAACGAATAAAACCAATTAATTAAGTAATTAAAATATTATTTAAGTCAATATTTAAGTCACTCCTGTTATCCTTACTTTAAATTACATAAACTACAAAAAAAAAAAAGAAACTTTCAATCAATCAACAAAAACTATTTTACACACAAAAAAACCAAACTATTTTCTATTAAATATAATAAATAAATAATTAAAAAACTAATTTATATAAATATTATTAATAATATAAAACAAAAAAAAACATTTAAATTATAATGAAAAATATAATTAATTAATTCAATTAAATAATTTGTAATCAGAAAAATAATATACGTAATTTTCAACAATTTTAATATATTTTTATTTTTATTTGATAGAAATTGTACCAACGTGCCTGCTTATTTTTAGCTATTAAAAAGATTAAACAAAAATAAACACAAGAAAGTTTAATTAATTTAATTTAATTAAATAATTATATTTCGGTTAGAGAGAAAGAAAATTTTTATTTTATGATTTTTTATTTTGAATAATTAATGACAGCTAAAAAAAAAAAAAACAGTATTCTTTTTTGCGCATACTCACCACTGCTAGAAATTGTATTCAACAATTTTTTATTTTTTGTTTTTTGTTTAGAGCACTTCACACATTTTTTTTTTGTGAAATCATCTGGATAATCGCTAATTGCAATTATAATTTAATTAAATACATTTTTGTTTGGTGTAATTATTAATTACTATTTTGTTTAGTAATTAAATTTTTACTTTATTAACCAATCATTTAATTAAATAATATTGAAAATCAGTGTGATACGGATCAGCGAAAATAAAAAAAAGTAAAATGTTTGTGGGAATTAAAAAAAATTTTTTTTTATTATTTTAACAAGTAATTAACAAGAAAAGTGTTTAAAATTAAAGTTTATTTAAATAATAATAATTAATAAAAACGTATATTTCTATTGTAAAATATTGTAAATAATTAATTAATAATTAAAAAAAAAAGAAGAATAATCAAAGTTAAAAAAAATCAATGATGAAAATACAAAGAGAAAGAAAAAAAAATTCTTTTTGGTGAAAAATTAATTAATTAATTAATTTAATTAATAATTATTATAATAAAATTGCAATTTGTTTTTAATTGTGTAAAAAAAAAAAAATATAAATATAATTAACATAAATAAATTTATTAATTATTCTAAGTATTATAAATTATATTTAACACATTTGTAATATAATTAAGCAACAGCTAGAGCTAGCTAGCCACCCAGCCAGCTAGCCAGGTTACAGAAAATAAGAAAAAATAAAAAAAAAAAAACTTTTATCGCGGATAAAATCAATTTAATTCTTTTAATTTATTTTTTAGTTATATATTTCAAAAAAGAAAATTTATAAACTTTATTATATAAAACCGTATATAGTGTATAAATACAAAATAAATAATTAAGAATATATAAAAATTAGAAAAATATATTACAGAACAAAAAAAAAAAAAGAGATGAAAAATTAATTTAAAAAAATGCATTAAACAAATAAAAAAATCTTATTTAAAAAAGAGAATAAATAATTAAATAATAATAAAAATTATTAAAATTATTATTATTATTATAAATAACTTGGATTTATTATTTAAATTAAATTTCCGGTAAGAAAATCTATTTTTTTTTTTTTTTTTTTACATAAAAAATGTTTCTTTCTTTTTTCAGTGTCTGAAAAAAGTTTTTCCAAATATTTTCAAAAGATTTTACTGGTAACAAACAGGTAATATATACTTTAATTAACAGATAAATGTGATTTTTATGTCACAAGTATGGTAAAATTAATGTTTTTTGTTTACCTTTTTATAACCAAGATAAGTATTTTGAAATCCATCAACGATTATTCCTAATTATCTTATTCTTATTATTACAGACCTTAAATTCGCGTAGGTATACTTAACATGAAATTAACGCTTTATTATTAAATTAATGAAATAAAAGAGAAACTTATTCATGGTTTAATAAGTAATTGTTATCTTCCTGTGTTGTTTACTAACCGAAACTTCTTGGTACAGTGTTTTAACATTTTTTTTCTTTTTGATATAATTTTGCAGAAGTGATGGGAAATGTTATAATGTGCTTATCGATTATTAATTAAAACTGTTTTTTCCTACTTATTATTTGTCTTATATTCAGCTAATCGTACAATTATTTGTTTAAAACTGTTTTTAGTTCTAAACGGTTTCTCTATACAAAAATGCATTTCTTTAGAATGAAAACAACAAATTTTTTTTTTTAATAATTAAATTTAATAACATCGTGTGAAAATATTAATAATTTAAAAAGCGTGAACAGATTGATGTAATAATCGATAATAATTATTTTTTTTATTATTTTTTGTTTTCGTTATATTCGCAAAATGAAGAATCAATTTGTTTGTTGGTTACTTAAGTTGAAAAATAGTATTTTGACCTTATTAATCGTTACTTAAACATATTTTTTGTCTATCATAATGTTATGGTTATAACCAAAACATGGTGTAAGAATTTTAATTTAAATTTGGCTTAAATAATTACATTTATGACTCATTCACATTTTAATAGTAATTATGTTGAGGGAAGTGTACTTTTATTTATTTTTTATTTTATATGTTTATATATGATTAATTGTGATTATAAAGCTGATTTATATATTTAATATTAAAAAAATTAAAAAAGAAAAAAACAATTCTATACGCAGCTGTATTACGCATTAGAAAAAACAACTGAGTAACAACTAATTAAAATTTACAGAAAATATACCAAAAATATAAATAAAATAAAATGCAATAAATGTTGTTGCAGCCTTACTGTAATCAAACAGACGCGCTATGCAATTATTATTATTATTATTTTTATTCTTTTTTTTTGTATTTTATGTTTATTTATGTTTGGTTTTTCTTTTTTTTATTTTTATTTTATTTATTATTGACGAAAGACACGCAAGATATTATTAAAAATTTTATGGAGAAAAGAAAAAAAAAAAATTCTTTCGTTTTTTAATTGATTTTGTTCTGATTTATATTATTGAGGAAGAAATTGGTTATGAATTATGTGCACCCCACTGGTGGCTTAAGTCACCATTTTTATTTATTTATTTCATTTGTTTTATTATTAATTTGTTGAGCGTGCTGATGTTAAATACGATTGAATTGTGGATTTTATCAACAAACTTTTACAACAAAGTTGATTCAGTACCTTTCAAAGAGTATTCCTGCTTTTCTGATCGATCTGAAACTTGGTAGGAATATTCTTTATTAAGTTCTGAATCGTTTAAGGGTAGTAATTGCAGTAAATTTGCTGTAACTTCGCCATATCTGGCGTTAGATTCAATATTTTTACTTTTTTTAATGCAAAAATAAATTAACTAAAAGAATAAATAATAATATTGTCAGTTGTGGTAGAAATTATTTAAGATTACTAGTCCTGAAATTTTCAACAGATCAAGAGGCCATAACTCGAGACAAAAATTTATTTCTCATGTTACAGGCATACTATGTACACTGAATGGTTAAAAATGAACAAATCAAACTGAACTATGTTAAAAATAGAAGAAATAAATGAAAACTAACAAAATCTTATCAATATCACATTGAATATTTACATTTAAATGAACGAAAGCGATTTAAATAACAATTTTTCCAATGTTATTTATGTATTTATAACATTGTTTGAAGGTAATTTACAATAAATCAGTCATTAAATCGATTGATATAAACGATTTTTCTCTCTCCTTTTTTTTTTCTTTAATTAAAATAATAAACTCATGTAACAAGATGGTGAAGGAAGAAAATGTAAAAGAAGAAAATCGAAATAATAAAAATAAAAATAAAATGAAATGAAAAGAGAAAAATAGAAATAAAGAAATTTTTTTAAGAGGATACAAAGATGTGCCGTGCCTTTCATCTTGTTGACATACAACATAAGTTAAATTGTAATAAATTATTAACTTTAATTAAATTGACATACAACAGAATGGTTTTTCCCGATTTTTTTCCATCCTCCATGCACTGTGTTTCATTTTTCATGTAGTTCGTTTTGATTTCAAGATGATTTTAGATGTAAATAACTCCAAAATTACTGGAAACTCACTTACTTAGATTTTATAAAGTAAAATAAAATTAAATCAGGCTCGATTACCAAATATAGTCATAAATAATAAAATGAAAATTATTTTTAATAAAAAATAAAATAATTTGCCAACACTTTACTAAAAAATAATTTACATAATAAATTTAAGTAACAAATAGGACAAAGGATATAAAAACCATAACTGACAATCTGGACAGATTATTATTCAGTAATGTAATTAAAATTTACGTGCGGCTTAATGTAACACAAGAACCCAAAAAAATAATAATTCGAATCGGTAAAATTAACACACTCTTCTCGACCATATAAATTAATAATAAATACAAAAAAAAAAAAAAATTATTTATTTAAAAAGCGTCATATAAATATTAATATTTATTGTTTATTAAAAACATAAATGATTAAAAAATAAAAAAAAAACGAAAGATAATAACCGAAAGACATTTACACAACAAAAACAGTAAATGGTTTGTAATCGGCTAAAAAAGAAAAGTGCAGTACGCGGCCGCAGAATACATAAAAAAAAATTTGTTTTTAAAAAATGGCATAAGACTCGCATAATTATAAAAGGAAAAAAAAAATATTGATGGAACTAATTGTGGACTGGACTGGACGGTTAATACCACCTGAATCGCAAAAACACTTGTTCCAGCTTTAATAAAAAAAAAATACATTTTTGGTTGTTGCTGCAAAGGGTTCAACAGCAAAAGGAAAAAAAAGATCAAGTTTGCTGCGATTGATTAAATAAATAAAAGAAGCAACAAACTAACAACCGATAAATTAAATAGCCAATCACATTTTGTTTGTCATTTTAATTCCATTTTTTTTTTTTTTTTCTATTTTAAATGCAATCATATAAGGAGATTGTTTATCGGTTATTTATTAAACCGGTTTAAGTAACATTTCTTACATTGTATTCGTTTAATATTTTTTTATTATTAGATATTTTGTTTTTTTTTTATTACTTGAATAATTATTAAGCCGGTTCTGAGGATATTTGTTTATTTTTTTTTTTTTATTTTTTAATTAAATTAAATTATTAAAATTAATAAAAGTTGTTTTTGCGCATGCGTGGATTACTTAAATGCTTTTTTTGTTAGGGATATTGATTCTTCTATAATTTTTAACGATTATTACGCTATTTATGCGATTTTTTTTGTTTATTTAAACATTTATTTCTGTAGTAAATAGGCACGACGTTTCAGTTTACATAGAAAATTTGTTTGTTATTACGTTTTACGATTTTTTTTTTTTGTTTTTTGTAGTTAGGTGGTGATACCTCATCATGTTAAATAAATTATATCTTTCACAGTTAATTAATTAGATTTTTTTTTTCGTTATTCTTATACCTAAATTAGCTACTAGCTAACATTTTACTACTACTCTGCTATATATGCTTAGCTGTTAGTTAATTTGAATTAGTGTTATTAGTGTATGATTATTGTTTTTTTTTTTATTAGTAAAAACATATTCTTTCTCTACATCTTTCGCTGCCTGTAAATTACAACGAAATGATTCAAAATAGAGAAGGAAAAAAACAAAGTTTCTTCATGTGATGAAATATTGTTACAACAGTAGTGTAGGTGGTGTGAAATTTCTATTAAATGATTATTCTTCCTTCTTAACTATTTATTTATATAAAAATCATTCAGTTGTTTATCACATTGCAGTAAGTTAAATAAATTACAATGTGGATAATCAGTTTATTCATATAAAAAAATTTCTGTTTATTTTGAAATTAATTTAAATTTTTTATTGTTTATATTTCAGTGTTTTTTTTTTTTTTTTTTTTTTGTTTTCCTAAGTACTTGGCTTACAAAAAGGTATATAACGAAGCGAAAGAATGAAAAATCGTGCGATTTGTTTACTCTGTAGAAATTGCTAGGTTTTTTTTTTTTTTTTTGTCTTTCTAAAGTCTTATTCGAATCGTTTTTTTGTTTGCCTAGCTGCCACAAAAAAAACGTTTTATTTACATTTTATTACGAAAAAGGTAAGAAAAATAAATAATAAACAGAACAACATGAAAATGTAATAATAATAATAATAATTTTTATCTATAATTTTTAATCAGCTGATCAATAATTTTTTTTTTATCTTTGTTTTATATGATTTCTGGTTTGTTGTTGGTTTTTTTTTTTTGTTAAGGTGAAATCACATTGGATTAGAATTGTTTTATCAATTGTTCTCTACAAAACCGAATTTAATTAAATATTACAATTTTCTTGAGGGAACAGGAACGGATTTTGAAAGTACTTTACGCCTAGAATATGTTTTAGCCAGTATAGTAAAAAAAAAAAAAAACTCTAATCGATTAACAAATGACATATTTTGATTTAACATAACCGAATGTACCAATGTAAGTGTCTTCTGGCGATTTGTATTCTTATTTCCGTGTCTTTCTGTTTTTATTTACTGTACATACGATTTTTTCGTATCGTGAATTAAAATCAATTGATTGGCAACAAAAAATATAAAAAAACATTTTTAATCCAGTGGTTTATCACCATTTTGTTTGATGAATTAAATAATAAAAATTATACTACGCATATGCATATAAATTAAATATTTAATTTTATGCTTTGTAAGGAGTTTAATTATTTTATTTTGTGGATTTATTTTAATAGCTGTTGCTCGACTTAATGTTAATGCTGGACAGATATATTTTATTTCCCACAATAATTAAACAAATATTTGGAATGTGGCTTAACAAACCACTGCAATAATCAAGTTTTGGAGTTACAAAACAATTTTTTGTTTGTTTAAACAAAAGCACAGACATTACATTTATGTATGCAAAAGTTTGAAATATATATTTTTTTTTTTTTTAATGAGGTAAAAAAAGCATAATTTTATGGTTGTATCGTGGTTTATTGTTGTTTAATTGCAAATAAATGTTATGTATTTCTGGTCAAACGATAAATTAATATTTTTTTTGTTTGCTTGAACTTTGTTTCCTATCGTTTCGTTACAGTAAAACAAAACAGAAAAAAAGCCCATTAAAAGTCTGAAACTTTTTGTTTTAACGAAAAAAAAATTTTTTTTTTGATGTGATTGGGAATGGAGAGTTTTTTTTTTCTGTTTTTGTAAACGGATTTTATGCCTTATTTTTTTTTTTTTTTTGGGTGGATTTAATGTTTCTTGTTATTAGAGATTGGTGGAAGTTTTCTCTAGCGTTAAGCAGATTTTTAGTTTTTTTTTTTTTAATATTAATCCAACAGTACACGTCTAACTACAACACAAGAAAAATATTTCTTATGTAACTTTTTTTTCTTTTTTTAAACATAAACAATTCATGTTCCAGTTGTCTCTTGCGTTAAAATTCGCGGTATTTATGCATAATAAAAAAATATGTGTTTTTTGTCAGCGTTTGTTTATAAAAAAATAAATAAATTTAATAAAAACATTATAAAGAAATGTTAAAACGTAAATAACACAGAAAAAAGCATGTTGGTCAGCTAGCTTTCGCCCGTTTATTATTTTAGCAAACATGGCATTTATGGTTTTTTCTTTATTTTTATTCATGTTTAAACCATAATTTATGAAATGAAATTTATGATTATATTTCTCCAGCCTAATTACATTATATCTTTTCACAATTATCATAATTATTTGTTATTTATGCTCTTTCACTCTGGTTAGTTGGTTTTTCGGTTAAAAATCTATGTTTAAAAACAATTACATAAAAATTAACATAAGTATAGGATAATTACAATAATAATAATAATAATAATAAAAATAATAATAATAATTTTTTTTTTTGTTTAATTAATAGAAGAAGAAGAAGATGAAGAAGAAGAATTTAGTTAAACAAAGTACTTGTGTGTGGTACTAAGTAGCAAGTAGTAACAAGTAGCACACACACAGTTTGTAGTCAGCGATTTACAAATTTATGTTTAATTACATAAAGTTAAATAAAAAAAGAAAATTCAAATTAAAATTTACCATTTGATTGAAAGCTAAAGTCAAATCATGTAGCTAATTTATCGGTTTGTTTACCACCAAAAAAATTAAATCTTTTTTTTATTTTACTTTTTTTCTCTCAAATTTACATTTTTCAGTTGATTTGTTTGTTGAAAGATAGAAAACTGAGTTTTTCTATCCAAAAAAAAAAAAAATAATTTCTTTTTTTTTTTTATTTTTGCCTATTTATTTGTTTTTAATTTCATTTTGTGGTTTTTATGTTTGATTTTTTTTTGTTTTTAATTTTATACCTCTCATGTATGTGGTTAATAACATGTTTAATTATCATTCAATTTGTAATATAAATTGTTAATCAAATTTTATGTTTTGAATTTTTTTACGTTTTAATTGGAAAAATATTATAGAGAAATAAAAAATGAAAATTAAAATTAATTTGGATGGGATGGTTTTCATTTGATTTTTGTTTTTTTGTTGTTATTATGTGGAGTTTACAGATGGGAAGCTTTAAAGGTGTATTTACTGTGTTTAAATAGTTTGATTCTACTGTTTTTGAACTGCAGATTGCACCTGAAAGCTTAAGTATTAAAGTAAATTAATTGGAATGCTGTGTTAATTACGTTACTATTGTTGGTAATCTTCAGATAGCACCTGAAAGCTTAGTTATTTAAGGAAATTTATTCTATTTTAATCAAACATGTTTTTAAGAAGTATTTACTGTGTTTAACTAGTTTGATTCTACTGGTTTTATACAAAAACATTAAATATTAAAGTAATTTCAGAAGATAGTCCTGAAAATAATTTTTTTTAAGACGTTTTCTTATTTTATTTCTTGTTTATTTTTTAACTCCGCCTTAAACATTTTGCAATTTTATTATACAAAGTAGTGAAAACATCTCGTGTTAAGTATTAAATAAAATAATTAAGTAATGTTAAAAAAAAAAAATTAATTTAAGTAGGATCACGCTGTTACTTATTTCTTTTAATTTTTTAATTATTTTCTTTTTTGTGTAACACAAAAAAATCTATAAACACACAAAATAAATTATTAATAATAAAATTAAAAAAAAAAATCAACAACAAAGCACACAGCATTTTAAACAAAATAATAAATAAATAAATTAATTAATTATTTAATTAATTTTTCTAATTATAATATTTGTAATAATTAATTAACCTAAAATTAAATTAAATTTATTTTCGCTTTATTACGATTTTTTTTTATTGTAATAAAACAAGCAGAGAAAAAAATGTTTCATTCCTTAGTGTGCTGCTTTTGGGAATTTTATTAATCAGAAAATATTCTTTTTTTTTTTTTTTATTATTTTTATTAATAATTTATTAAAGAAAAAGGTTTTTATTCATCTGTTCTTTTATGATAATATTTTAATGATATTAGGATAATATATTAAAAAAAAAAATCTTTTATTAGAGAAATGAATAGGGATCGACAGTTTAACTTGTTTATTTACATGTTCAACGTTTTGTTTTCTTTCTTATAACCAATATAGGTGATGTGACTTAGTCACGACATTTGAATTTTCTTTTCTTTTTTCGTTTTAATCTCAAGTCAGCTACGTTTAAATCACCAAAACATACGTGAAGTTAGCGCAATTTAAAGTCTAATTAAATTTAATTATTCTGGAAAATAAAATATTTACCGCCGGCAGTACCTGTGTTTATCTCTAAGTACCCTACCTGAGTATAAAATTTAATTAATTAACTGAAACAAATTCATAAACCTACAAACAAACAAAATTTTAATAATTAAAATCGAAACGGTTAAAACCAGTTATAAAACGATTTTCTAAATGACAAATTAAATAAAAATTAATTAATTATTAAAGAAAAGAAAAGAAAAGGAAAAACACAAAAACAAATTTTCTCAATTAGATGAATTTTTTTTTTTTTGTTTAATTTTACGATCATGTTATTAGGCTTAGTTTTTTTTTTTTTTTTTTTGTATTACACATTTATAATATACCTAAGCATGTTCACGTTTACTTATTTAAGTTATGCATAAGTCATTTGTTTAAGCGTTATAATGCCTAGATAGATATTAACTTTATTTGAATTTGTTTTTTTTTTTTAAACCGAAAATATTACAAGAGACCCAGACAGAATTAAAATTTATTATTTTCAAAGAGACAGGTCAAAATGAATAAAAAAATATAAATATGTTTTTTTTTTTTTATTTAAGTTAGATGCGAAGCCTTCCACACGACCGCGCGACCAACCGATCAACAATATATTTATGTGATGGAGAGAAAAATATAAGCAACATCCAAACAAAAAGAAAAAAAGCAGCAACATTAACAAATCTCTACACCACACCACCTAAGTTAAAAAAAAAAAAAAACCTTAAATAATATCCCAATTCAAATCCGATTTTATAAAAATAAACGAGAAAATAGTTTGTTTTTTTTAATTTTGGTTCTCTTCGTTTGGATAAAAGGTAGAGAAAAATTAAATTTTTTATTTCAATCAAATATTCGAATTTAGAATTTTGGTTCTTTCACCAAAAATTAATTAATTATAGATTTGTTGGTTTTTCTTATTTTTAAATTAAATTAATTGATTGTAATTAATTTATTTTTTTATTATTATTAATGCTTTCAGGACGCCTTGCATGGTTTTTTGTTTTGTACAAATGCCGTGAGGTTACGTAATGATTGTTATCAGTAAAATTAATTAAATATCGCTGTGATGTGTTAATTAAGAGATTTTTTAATTCATGTGAATTATTGCGAATGATTTAAAATTTTTGTAGCCTTAGCGGTTTTTCCTTCTTTATTTTCTTGTTATAAGTTTTAAGGATTTATTTTTGGTAAATTCAACGTGAATTATTATTAATGCTTAATGTTCTAGGATCGTTAAAGACGTTTTATTTTGTTAAAAAAATGTTTATTACATTTATATAGCACGATGTGTATTTTAGGACTCCTGAAATCTAGATTTTTTAATGGTTTTTTACTCATAACTCGAGAAATAAATTTTTTTTTTAACAGAATATTTAGATGAAATCGATTCCGGAATATTTAAGAAGGAAAATATTTCAGAATAATTATTTCAAGATTTTTTTTATTGTTGTAATAAGCAGTTTTTGATAGTTTTCGTGTCCTGAAATGACTTTTCTAAGGTAATAAAGCTGTTAAAAATTAGTTTCTCGCGTTATGAACCAAAAATAGACTTTTTTTGATACAGGCTTAAGTACTGTAGGTTGGTAGCATAAAACCATCTGATATTGTTATCGTTGTGCAATATTTATTGAAAGTATTATTCAATGGTAATAAATAAGAAAAGAAAACCTGAAAATTTCATGTAGAAAGATTACAAAAAAAAAAAAAGAGAAAATATAATTTCTACAATAAAGAAAATAAAATAATGCGGTGACAAAGTGAAAATTTATGTAAAAAGCACAAAAATGCTTTGTGATTAATTATAAGTCGTTTATTATTATTATTATTCTATAAAAAAAAAAACAAAAAAAAGGGCCTTAAAATAATTACAATTTTTATTACTAAACACGCATAATACGTCATTTTAACAATTAAATAATTATATCGAAGCACAAACAACAGCAAATTTATGAACAAGAGAAATAAAACGATAAAAAAAATATAAATTATGAGTGGTATAATTTTAATAGACTTAATCGATCGTAAAATATAGACGACAAAACAGCGACAGGGTTATAAAATGATGTAAAACAAAAATAACCCAAAAAAAAATTTATTATTATTTTTTTTTTTTCATAATTTTTGATTGATTGTTGGAGGAGCGAGCGCCCAGAGTATAAAACTAAAAAAAATCTCTATCGCGTAAAACTGACGCAATGTTGTTAATATAAAAAACATGTGACGCAATAGTAAAGTAAATGTAACGCAACGGGATAACAAATATTTTTTGAGGAAACGTAAAGAGTTTGGAAAAATTAGGAAGAGTGATGAGGACACCCGCCATGCGCTAACCGAGTTGAGTCAATTTGACAGAACTAGGAATTTTTGTATATTTTTTTTTTTACTTTTTTATAAATAAATCATAAGGTCGTGATGTAGGATGTTTGGCAATGGATCATCATCAACAATAAACAAAACAGAAACTGTGATCGGTCTTCATTCTTTTTGACGCGCGCGCCTATTATTTACTTTTAATTCGGCGCTTAGTTTGTTCCTGGTATAATTCTAGTAACCACAATAAAATAAAAAATTGAATTAGAATTAGAATTAGGTCGCGGACAAACTGTCCTGATGTTACTTCTCCTCATCATTTATATTTTCTTTTTTTTTACGTTTTTCATAGCGAGACGCACCAAAGTGAATTTCAAACTCTTTTGTCATCATTTTTCTTGTTTTTTTCTTAAGCCCATGGCGCCATCGAGTTTTTTTATGTTTTTTTTTTTTTTTATTCTTGGTTTATGCTTGTTGGATTTTTTATTCATTTTTGGGTAGTTGTTTGACTGATCTAGATTTTTTTTTTGTGTTAATTGTTGTATGTTGATAAAGTAGTCGGGTAGTTAGTCCTGAAATTCCTGAAAGTACTTCGTTAAAACCTTGCGACAAGAGAAAAAAAGCCACAAAAAACGGGACAAATCGTTTACTAAAACCGAATAAATTTCCTTCTTTTTTAAGTTATTTTGCTTCAATTAATCAAAAATCTAACAGCAAACAACCGTCGACGTACTGTTTTTTTTTTCCTTTTCTTTTTCTGTGTGCTTTTTGTCATTATTTGTCGGCAAAATATATAAAATATATTTTTTTTTTTGGTTGTAATAAATAGAAAATTATATTTGGTTTTGTTACTTTTTCCTTTTTTTTTTTCTTTATTAAATTGAATTTTTAATCAGTTTCGCTAGTTTAAAAACGATGGAATTCGCGTTGTTTGTTGGTTTTGCTGTGTGTTGAAAAATCTACCGCATCGCTGTTTTAACGTTTTTTTTTTTTTTTAATAGTTTTTGCTACAGTTTTTCCTTAATTTTTAATAAAAAATAATTTTTATTAATCAAGTGAATTTTGTTTTGCTGTTTTATTTACTTTATAAAGTTGTGTGTTTTGTGGTCAAAGGACGACAAAAAGACGTAGAAAAAAAAAAAAACTCAGCATAAATGAATGAAACTGAGTTGCTTTTGCAATAACACATTTATTTCTACAAAATAATTTTTAACCAAACGGATAATGATAAAGTAAAATGAATTATTGATTCCACGTTCAACATTTCATCGATTTTTAATTAGTAAAACAAAAAAAAATAAATCGAATGGCTATAATAGTTGTTTTATTTCAGCGGCATTTCATAATAAACCAGACAACATTTATAATATTTACCAGTTAAAGCATTTTTTATTAACAATTTTTTTTTCTTGTCTGTATGTTTGTTTGTTTGTTTGTTTGTTCGAATTTAATTACATCAATAGCAAGTCATCCGATCGCTTGTAATTAACACCAGTTAAATATCTTAATAAGGCTAAATGGATTTAATTAAAAAAAAAAAAAAAAACAATCCAAGAACAGTGTTATTTGCTCACCGTTTTTCTATAGAAAAATTAATTTAATGCAAAAAAAAAAAAAAAAATACAGAAAATTCCCTAACAACGATTGAATATTGATTAGAAATTTTTTTTTTAATTAAAATTCTTTACGATGGTAATGTGTGAAATTATTTCCGTTTTTTTTCTTTGTTATTGCTTAACTTAAGTTGTAAACATGGGAATTATCTGTATAAAATGAAAACATTTTTTTTTTTTTTTTTTTGTTTTAATTAAGTCACATTTTCGCTATATTTTAATGACTTAACAAAGTCGAATTGAACTAATAAGAATTTCTACAAATATTTATTTAATCAATTAGTTGCGTTAACTTTATTAATTAAATAATAACAATAAATGACTTAGTTAAGTCATAAGAATTTTTTTTTTTTTTTTGCATTTTAATTTTAAAGGTGAATTTCAAGAAACAACTTGAAACGCCCGTTACGTTAAGTTAGTTTAAGAAAAATAAAAACCTTTTCTTAATGTCAACAAAAAATTTCCATCTCACCTCAAATTAACCGTTTGTAATGTGTCAATGTTTGTCATGTCAAACATGCAATTTACATGCAATAAAAAAAAAAGAAGAAAATACCTGAAACAACCGAAACCGAATTTTTTTTTTTTTTTTTTATATTAAAGAGACGAACCAAAAAGGTGACATTTGATTGTCTTTTGTTCGACACCTGTTTATTTATTTTTTGTCAGCTCTATTGTTGTTATCTGTTTTGCCTGTTGTTTGAGAAATCTGAACATAGCACAGCGGGTGGGTACTATTGGACTATGATGATGATGATGACGACGAAGATTCTTTTTGTTTTTCATTTTTTCTTTTCTACTTCGGTGTACAAAATGAGTAATTTTTGTTGCTTTTGGTGTTAAATAATAATTTTTTTTTTTATTTTTCTCGTGTGTGTGTGTGTGTATTTAAGACACCGCGTAATAAGTTTTTTTTTTTTTCTTCTTGTAAAAGCTAGATTATGTTTCAAAGGTGTTGTTAAACCGTGAGAGAATCAAACATCACGGTTTAGTAATTTTTAGTTTTAAAATTTTTTTACTTAACTTTTACTTTTATGTTTACTTTGCATGGAACCACTTGTACGCCAAAATACCCTCTAAAACTCTAATCACAAATATAAATTAATTTAGAAAGAAAACTTTTCTGGTGAAAAACCACTTGCTGCTTGTAAAGCCAACACTTCTCAGAATATTTAGGTACACCTGCATTGTTTTTAAATTAACGTGTAATAAGCATTATGTTTTTATTATTTAATTAAATTAAACGCGATCTCTAGTGTTTTACACGTTTATTGTTAGTCACAAAAATAATTTTTTCTTGATCACAAATACCTCTAAAAACCTCATTTTTAATAAAAGCAGAATGCGACAAAAATGCCCTTTTGAAAATTTATTTTTTTTTTTTTATATTAATATTTTTATAAAAAAAAAGGACATTTTCCCTTATAATTTACAACCGTACGCACCTTTTAAAAGAAATAAATAAATAACAAAATTATTATTAATAAAAAAAAACCTTTTCTCCGGGTGTCGGGGATTTTTCTTTTATTTCAAAAAATAAAAAATTCTTTTAATGAAAAAACGAATAAATTGGAAATTTTTATTTTTTTTTTGTTCATCTTTTTCTCTTTCGAGGGGTAATTTATTAAAAAAAAATTAATTTGACAGAAAAGTATTAAGGAGTTTTTTTTCACTTTAATATGTGGGATTATTGTTTGCCTTGTTTGTTTCTAGAGACCTTTTGAAATATTCCCTGAATTTGACAATTTTGTTTTGATATAACTGTTTCAGTTTTGTGTCTATGAAATGCTTTTCAAGACTGGTAAATGCTTTTCAAGACTAGTAAATGCTTTTCAAGATTAGTAAATAATTTTCAAGAGTTATAACTGGAGATTTAACACGCTTTTTTCAGAAGATTTCATTAGTTTTGCTTTAGATACAAAACTTTTACTTTTTTTTGTTTGTTGAAATAACAAAAACAGAAAAAAAAAACTCACGAAGCACACACAAAACAAAAGATTATTTTAAAGAGAAATATTTGCATGAATTTCGATAAAAATATTTAGATTGTTGTCTTATTGAGTGCAAATTCTTAAAATTCCAATTTTTTTTTGTTTATTTATTTGTTTGTTTTATTATTATATAAAAAAAAAAAAATGCCAAACACCCCTCTGTTACGATTTTGGCATTTTTTTTTTATGACTTTTTAAATGAAAAAAACTAACAAAAAAAAAACAAAATTCCCGAAATATTCTTTTATTATTATTATTATTTTATCAGCACTATATGGGTTATTGTGAGTATGTTGTTCACATGAAAATATTGTGCAATATTATATTAGCATATGTGAATAAAAAAAAAATAAATAAATAAAAATATATGAAATAAAGTGAAACAAAGTAAAAAAGCTTAAGCAAAACAATAAAACAGGAAAAAAAAAGTCAACAACTGTTTTTTTTCTTCTTTTTTTCACAATAAGAAAAGTAAAGCACAGAAGACAACAAAAAAAAAAAAACAATTTAAGTCAAGTTAAGTTAAGTTAAGTCAAGTTAAGTCTGCATTTTGGCAAATAAAACTTTATATCTATGTTAAACAATGTAAATAAAGCGGGAATTTTTTTATTTTTTTTTTATATAAAAAACACTGATTTACACCTTTTTATACAATCGGGGGGGGTTTGGGGGGGGTGTTTGTAACCACAGATTTCACCGATTTTTACTTGTGAAAAAAAAATAAAAAAAAAAAAGAATAAATTTAAAATATCGCGCACACGTGTGTGCTATTATTCTTAAGTCACTTTTATTTATTTATTTATTTCATTTGCTGCTTAAATAACAACAGAAACAGTGACAAAAGAATTTTTTTTTTCTTAAACTATTAAAAAGTCATAAAAACCGAAGTGTTCTTTGTGCTTTAAGCTCTGTTTTGTTGTTGTTTTTGTTCTTGTTTAGTTCCTGTTGTAGTTGAACGAAAGTTTTCCAAATAAATCTGTTTTGTTTTTTTTTGTTTGTTTTTGTTGTATTTAAACGGTTGTTACAGTGAATTTTATTACCGAAACTATGGTTAAATTATGAAAAAAAAAAGAGTAGAACTTCGTATGGAAAGCTTTACTTACTCTATCCCACTTGAGAATTAATTTTTGCTGCTACAAAGCACCCGGAATACAGTGCTCAGCACAAACCAGTACACAATTAATTACTTTTCAGGAAAACTTTTCTATCTAATTCTTGATTAAGCTTTATCTCTAGCTAACTTAGGCAGAATAAAATGCTGAAACTTTTCTTTACCATTTTTTTTTTTGCGATTTTGGGGGAAATTGCTATTTTTTTTTTTTTGAAATAATATAAACCATGGCACAAACGACATCATATTTCATTTTTATTTATTAAATAGAAAAAAAAAAAGAAGCGAAATGAAGATTTTTTTATTTTTTTCATCTTTAGTGGGTTGTGATGATGTGAGACAGCCTGGTTTTCGGGACACCAACTAAAAGAACATAACAAAACTGTCATCTCCATACAAATCTATCATTTTTATTTCTTTTATATAGAAATAAATTCTGTACATCCTATCCCTGTTAAAAGTAAAGAACTTCGAACTTATAATCGTGGTGCTTGTTGGATGATGACTTCTTTATTTGATTTTTCAATTTTTATTTCGTTAAATAAAATCCACCCTAAATAATAAAATTTCTTTCGTATGTAAAAATTATTATTATTATTATTATTTATGTTTATATGTATATAACACGTGCGTGCATGCGTCCATATGTCGCCTAAAAAAAAAAAAGAAAAAAGCAAAGAAAAAATCGAATAAAATTGCGTTTTATGACAATCATAATGTTTTGTGTGGTAACTTGCGTTATTTATGCATGTCGCAGGATAAATATTATGATTTTTATATATATATATATATATTTTGTGTTATGTTACTTAACTTAAGTTTCGTATTATTAAGTTAGATAGCGTGAATCAGCGCGAGTAAAGGGAATAATAAACTCAGTTAATATCGTGCCTATAGTGTTGCTTCTTGTTTAATTGTATGGGCGGAGCATGATTATTTATAACAAATAATATTTCTTTGCTTTAGGCCATTCTAAAACAGATTCGTCTGTTGTTGCTACACATATATTTACATGAATATGACTTAACTTAAGTCACTTTAGTTAAAGTATTAAGGATTTACATTTTACTTTAGTCTTTTAATCCGTTAAGGACTTTTCCATTTATAGTTATCGTTATTTGCTGTTTTATTTTATGTCTAGAAGACTATAAGGAAACTTAATTTACTTTCCCTTTTAAGTTAATAAATAATACAAACTGTCCACACAGTTTATGGGTATGGGTAATGATTTACCTTTACATAATATTCGTACATACAAAAATGTGTAAATAAAATTCTGTTTTCGCGTAAGAACAATTCTTTTGTTGTTTTTTTTTTTTTTTTTCAAGTAGAAAATTTGTTAATTAGGGAGTTTTAAAAGTTACAAACACGTGGCTTATTCTAAAAATCGTTTAAAATAAAATAAAAAAAAAAAAAAATTATTAACGAAATAGACTTAAATGTCTATAATTTAGATTTTTGTTTTGTTGTGATTTTGTTTGAAAAGCATCATCACCCTCAAAGTATTGAAATAAAGTAACGAAAAAAAAAATCCACCAATCATCCCAGTAAAAATCTTATTTTGTTATTATTTTCTTGTTATATCGTTGTTTGTATAAAGTGTGGGTGTGAGAATTGAGAATTTATATATATATATATATATTTACCCTACAATCATCATGTCTTTAACTGATTTTCTGTATATGACACATTTTAACGTAAAATATCTACGCAATTCAACGTGTATATAGAAAAAATCGTGTGTGGAAATGGAAATTTTATAACAAAAATATTCTAACCAAAGTTTTTTCCTTTTTTTTTTTTTTTTTTGGTTGGGCTATAAGCGAAAAATCTTTATGATTGTTATTTAGGTTTTACTTTCTTGTGGCATTTCTACTTGTACTTTGTGTATTCTTTGGATAAGAAATGTTAATCGTGTTTCCATGTATATGGGTTTTACCTTCTGTCTAATGATATTTGTGTAGATGAATTGAGTTGCCTAATTCACCAAAATTTCTTAGAAACTTTCACCAACCCACCTTCACCAACCCACCTTCACCAACCCACCTTCACCACCCACACCAAATCTGTATCCAAAGAAAAAAAAAAAAAAACTTATTTCCTTTCTACATTCGATCAGTCAGTTTTCTCATTCGCATTTTTGTTAATAGAAAAAATATTTAAAAAAAATTTCTTCCTACACGCGCTTTTTTATTTTATGTCAAACAAAATAAATCGAAAAATAAATTGAAAATAGCAGAAAAATTGAATTTTTCTTTCTTTCTTTTTTTTTTTTTTTTTTTAAATTGTTTTTTCTACTGGAAAATTCTTTGTTTCTTTTGTTTTTATATTTTTTAGTCAAGTTTTGTTAGAGAGAAAAAAAATATCTCTGAATGTCAATTAGAAGTCGTGTGATTAGAAATTCAATTTAATTTTTGTTTTTTTTTTATATTAATTTTGTATTAGATTAACGAGCGCTTACTATATTTATTTATTTATTTGTTTGTTTGTTAATAATAATAAAACATAAATGATGCGGTTTTGTAACAAAAAAAAAATACATTCAATCCCTTTGTAAAAGTATAGAAAACACACAAACAAACAATACTCTTCAAAATGACTTAATTCCTGTTCCGGTAATGCCTTTTCTCAAAGTGCTATTCATTGTTTCCTGTTCCTAGTTTTGTGATTTTTTTTCCCCACTTCCATATTACACTGTTACATAAATTTTTTTTTTTTTTTGGTTGTTGGCAAATTAACTGAAATTTTATTAATTACCGTGAGACTTTGTTTATCTCATTAATTAAGTGAGTTTTTAAGTGATTTTTAAATGACATTTAAATGATTAGCCAATGAAAATGTTTTCTTTTTTTTTTATAATCCATTCTGATTGGTTGATGATAATTCCGTAGTAATCTGATTGGTGAGTTAAGTAGAAGTTTTTTTTTTTTTTTAAAGATTTTATCAATGTTTATCGATTAAATATTGTGAAAATATTTTGATTTAATGTTTTTCGTCGTTTTTCTTCTTTCTTTTCTTATTATTATTATTTATGAAAGTTGTTCCTGTTGTTGTTGTGTTTTTTGAGGCGTTCAACAGAATGATTACGACACGTGTCGCTTTATTGTAATAAAATTTAACCAAACAATTGTTAAAATAAAAGTTAAATAACAATTCAACAATGTATCATGTATAATGATGATATAGGATGAGTAAAATAATATCTATCGTATCGTTAGGAAGTGAAATATATAAACAACCCTTCGATGTGTTGTTACTATATGGCGTTAACGTTAACGTTAACGATAATGGTAAATGTCGATGTTAAAGTTTTCGTTATTATTATTTTATGAATAGAGAATCATTTATTTATTATTTATGAGTGTTTTTGATTTATTTAATCAAATATTATATTGGCGCGCGTACTTACTTAACATTGTCTTTGCATTTACATTTATGTTTGCTTAACGTATAACTCAGCCACAGAATAAAATACATTTTATTTTTTTTTTATTAATAACAAACAACAAAGCGAGATTATTAATTTAAAAAATTTTGTTATTTTTTTTTTTTTTTATATTAAATCGCTGAAAATTTATTGACATTTACAAGCGCGTGTTTGGGATAACAAAGTTATTTCACTTTAAGTTTGTTTAAGTTACTTTAGTCGCAAATATGTTTTCTTCAAATATTTTTTAATTAAATTTTCGATTTTGGTTTTGGGTTTTTTTTTTTTTATTAATATTCTGAGCGCGTTTATTATAATTTTTTATTTACATTTTTTTTTAATTAGATTAGTCATGTTCGAATCGTTTTGTAATTAAATTTGTGTTTTGTTGCCCTAATTTAATTTAATGTGACGGAAATTCAATGTTTTGTTTAATCAAAAATTAAATTAAATTTTTATATGTAATGTACGTGACCAGATAATATTTTTTTTCCTTACAGAAATTCAGTATCCATTTGGTTAATTAATGTAATGAAGTTTAGGTTAATAGTTTTACAGAGGTTTGTTTTGTTTTTTTACCTAACTTGGGAATTAGGTTTTTGTTTGCGGTTTTTTTTTTTATTTGCAGAAATTTTGATTAATTTTTTGTAGGGTCTAAAGTGTTGTAATTATTTGATAAATTTTTTTTTTTTTTTTAATTTGTTTTAATTAACAAAAAAAAACTTTCAGAAGTTTACGGTGTCAAAAACCTGAACTTTTCAGTTTCAGGCATTAAAAATTTTACATTTTTGTGTACAAATTCATCATCTGGTGACTCTATGTAATCAGAATCTTTAAATTAGTGCAAAATGGAACGGTAAAAACATAGAAAAAATCCAATCAACAATTTGCTTTGTCTCAACAATACAATTTTTGCCCGGTTTACTATAAATTTTTGGTTAGATTACGATGATGACATTGCTGATGAATAATAATAATAATAAAAAGGAAAAATTTGTTGACAAGAAATTCTGTTTTATTTAAATACGGCAACAGCAAAAACCGCATGTAATGAATTTTCTTTCTTTTTTTTTTTGCTCCTCTCTTTCTCTAGTCACTTTGCTCGATTTTTCTTCTTTTTTGTTATATGATAAAATAAATTCAGTTTTCAACAAGCGATTTAAAAATAGCGAAATAAATACAAAAATCCTAGTTCTAGCGATGTTCTGTTGAATAAAACCAGCGTAGAGACTGGGAAATTGGATTTTTCATTCTCATAAAAATGTACAAAAAAAAAAAATAATAAGGAAAAAGGAAATTTTTTCACGTGTTTAATGTTAGATAAGGCAGAACAACAAACAAACGATAAAATTAAAAATTATTCTCATCTTTGTATTGCTGTTGTTGTCGATGATTTGTGCTAAGAAATGGATAGTTGTGTTTGGCTACACTAAACAGTAAATACCACGGTTTTTTATGAGTTTTAATTTTTTATTAATTAATTAAAACGAGAAAATAGTGTTTATGTGGGTGGAATCAAATTTATTCAGCTTTTTAAACGATTTTATTTGATATAACAAGCAGAAAACCCTGTGCTTTCAGCTATAGAATCCATTTAAATATTTTACCCTGATAAAATTCATTGGTACGCCCAATAGATGGAGTATTTATCATCCCTAAATAATTTTTTTTTTAATTTTTCTTATCTCCCACAAAACAAGTAATTTAAGACAATGGGACCCGCTACTGTTAAGTAATTATAACATTAATTACACGTAGAAAAGAAAGAAAAAAAAAACGAACAGCTAATAAAGATATAAAGTAAACAAATCGTGCATTATTATTGTTATCGTGTATAAATGATAATTACATAACATTGTCGTTTGCTTGAATATAATTTGTGTTCCAGCTGTGGCAATAGTAACTAGCTTGTAGTACTTTCTACTCCCTCATACAGTAATACCCAAAAAAAAAAAAAAAAAAGGCCGGCTAATCATTTTTATTTTTTATTTATTAAAATAATAAAAAAACTATAAAAATGAATAAAAATAACAAATGAATGCTGTCATTTTATTACTTTCAACGAAAAAGAAAGAAAAAAAAAACAATCTTTTAAATGCAAAAAAGCACGCATTTAATACTGCAAAACCGCGTCACCATACCTAAAAAATGTGTAATAAAAATATTATTATTATTATTATTATTATTATAAATTTCTTCTGTATTTTATAAGACTACTAAAATAAAATTAAAAAAAATAAAAAACTAAATGAATAAATATTTAAAAAGCACGCAAAGAATTTATTTAAATTTTTTGTTATATTTTTTGGCTCTTCTCATTCGTACACTGTGTGCTTTTCGTGTGCTTACTTTCCGAATAAGAAAAATAAGAAAAATTCTCTCTTAGCTCCTCTTGATTGGTAGCAAACGAATAAAAATAATTATTATAAAATTAACTTTAATGATAATAAAAGAAGTGCAAAAAAAAAAAAAAAAAAATTAATTAAAAAAGCAGCAAATTATGGTTTGAATGGCAAAAAAAATCGACCACTGATAATTTTCCTTTTTAATTAAATCATTTTCATTAGGTTTACGTTTGTTTGTTGTTTTTTTTCTTTGTTTGTTTTTAAACTAATTTATAATTTAATCATTAATAAAAGCTGAAGAAACAAACATAAAAATTAATTAAATCGATTGATTTTGATTGAAGGCGATTTTATTAATTTAAAACAAGAAAAAAAAATCTTTTTTTTTTATAGCTTAGAAGCAGTAATAGAAAGTAATTGAAGGGAGAATAAATAATTTAAAATCTGATTACAGTGTGTATATTCAAGGAGAGTATGAAAGTAGTACGAAGGGTTGGTTTTTCTGAGTTATATTGTATAGGAAACATAGTGTTTGCCACTATTTTACACGATTTATAAGCTAATTTTATATTTTTTTTTGTTATCTGGATAAATAATTAGACAGAAAATACAAAGTATAATAGGGATGAAAATTAAATCAAAACAATGTAAATAGATACATTGTGAGCAAGATAATGATTATTATTTGAAAAAATACTGACTTATCTTAAGTAAGTTTAAGTAAAAGAAAATTTAATCAAAATCGGATTGTGTTGTTTGTTTTTAGGGTGTTTTATTACATATAATATATTTAATTAAGCTATAAGGGTGATTGATTGTATGAAAGGGTTAATAATCGGTTGAGTTTTTAAACCGCAAAGTATTTCCTTTTTTTTTTTTTGTTGATAATTTGAAAAAAATGTCTTAAGCAGGCTGTGCAGCGTTTTTCTATTTTATTCGCTACTGCCTTCAATCTGATGTTAAAGCTATGATTGCACATACGGAAAATTTCCCAAACAACATAGCTTAAAATATTTTTTTTTTTATAAATAATAAATTAATTAAAAATCATTTTTCGTTAGATCTCAGAGGTTTTTTCTTTTTAAATTATAATAAATTGAATTTCTGTCTGATCGTTTCATTTATTTATTATTTATTATTGTTTCTTCTTTATTATTATTTTTTATTATTTATTAATAACGTTGGTGCAATATTGAATTGTTGTTTTTATAGGGAGAAATACATGAACAACAGTATCGCCAGTATTATACGTATGTTGGTCAAACAATAAAAGAAAGAAAAAACGTAGAATTGGACACACAGTACACGGCAGACAAAGTGTTATAAAAGGAACAACAGAATCGAAAAATAAAAATACTTTTATACAAAAGAAATCCATATAATCATTATTGAATATCGTTTGTTTTGTTTCTTTTTATTTTTTTTTATATTTTTTGGTTAATAAATTATTGTTATTATTAAGTGAGAAAAACCGTTTCAAATGCAATTTTTCTTTCTCGCCTATTCAACAACTATGGTCTTGTGTCTCTGATGCTTTAATAGATAATTTTTTCTTATTTTTTTGTATTGAATTATGTTGATGATGTTACTGATGATCTAGAGATTTTCAATATTTTCTGTATCATCATTCCAAAACATTTTTTTTTTTTTTTTTATTTAATTATTTAATGTCTATCAGTTGTTGAGAATGTGTTTTTATTTTTTCCTCGTTGTATCATTTATCACCTGATTGTGTGAAGTCGATTATGATTATGCATACGTGTGTGGTGGGCCTAACAGGTGTCTTTTTTTCCTTTTATTATTATTTAATAGCGAAATCGATTAATAATGCAAAATAAATAAATAAAAAAGGAATTTGTTGTTGTTGTTGATCGTTTTTATGTTGCAGACACTAAGTCTACCAGAATTTGGATATTTTTTTTGTTGTTGTTGTTATTTTGCCTTCTTGCCTACCTAACAACGTAGAAGAACAGAAGAAAACACACAAAACTGTATATAATAACCGTGGAAATTTAATTAATATCTATAATTATCTGTAATATGGGTATTTTTTGGTGTTTTTTTTTTTTTTTATTTTTTCGTCTAAAAGAATTTATACTTTGGTGTTGGTTATTCATGCTTCGTTCGTTAGAAACAGTTTTGTTTTAGAAACATTTTTATTAACCAAAAATTACTGTATGCTGGAAGCTTTATAATTATTTATTTATTAATTTAATTGAGTTTTTAAAAGGGATAATTATACAGTGGTGGTTAGAAGATGATTTAGATTCTTCGTTTGTTATGGTTTGGCTCTGAACGTACGTTAATATTTGTTTTTCTAATGTAATTAAGATTTCCGGGTTTTTTAGGGTAATTTTTTGTTTATAATTTAATTAAAATTTTTTTTAAGTCATTTGCATTGATTTTTTTGTTTAAGTCGCTGTGTTAAGTCATGCAGATTTAATTACGAGATTGCATTCTTACTTGGATTGAGAGTTTTATTTTTATTATGCTTAATCCACTGACTAATTTAAGTCAATTTTTTTTATGTATTATTATCTGTAAACATAATTTCTATTGTAATAAAACAAAAAAAAAAAAAATTAATTAATTAAAAGGACTTTGCTTGCAGCAGCAGCAGCAGCCTTCTATTTCTTCAGCCTTTTATTAGTTTTTTTGTCTGTTTTTCTTATTAAAATTATTCGTTTCTCTCACTGTATATATATATAAAAATTATTATTGATGAGTTATGGGCAATAAATTTTGACTTCATTAAATTGACATCCATTAATATTATTATTTAATAATCTTAGACGTTTTTTTTTTTTTCTGTTTATAAGCACAAGACACACAAGTGTTTTTTTTTTCTTCTATAAAAAAAAAAAAACAACGAAAAATAATTTTTTTTTTTTGCCTGAGTTAAAGAAAAATTTATTATTTCTCACCGTTTATTTATTATTGTTATTAAAGAATAAAAAATAATATATATATATATATTTTCTTCTTTTTTTTTAATAAAAGAATACAAATGATGGTAGAAAAAAAACAGTGAATAAAGAATGAAAGAAAACTAAAGAAACGAAACGAAAATTCGTAGAAAACGTTGATGAATATTTCAGTTGATTTTCCTCCTAGTTAATATTATTTATTATTTATTATTATTATTATCTAATAAAGTACATTATGCCCCTTTTTTTGGTTGTTGTTGTTGTTGATAAAACATACCTTTGATGATAATAAATTGTTTCTAAACACTTTGTAAAAATACATTTTTTTTTTCTCTCTATCAATTAAATTCTGTCGTTGTTTGTTGTTTACTTAACTAATCCACTTAAAGTGTTACGTATTTATGTTTATTTTAAAATTCCATCTACAAAAAAAAAAAAAAATATGTAATGGAATCAAACTGGAGACTGGATAACTTTTGTTATTAATGCCTGAGCTTTTCAAAAAAAAATTCTTTCGCCTGTTAACCATCATTGTCGTTATGTTAAAGTTGAACCAGACTTTTAAAAAGTTGTTTTTTAATTATGAATTTGCTTAAAAAAAAAAAAAAAAAGTAAAAACTTTTCAATACGAGTCTAGACTGACTTTAAAAATTTTTATTTTTTCCGATTTTTAATCGTTGGCGTTTTATTTTCGCCATTTCACCATCGATTTTGACCAGTGGTTGCGTTTTTTTTTTCTTTTATTTTCTTTTCTTTTTTCGCTTAACAGTTTATTCGGTTAATAGTTGTTGGGTTGAAGAGGGATATATTTTTTCGGTTTTCTTCTTGTTTTTCTTTTTTACGTTATATATATAATAGATTTGTTGATAGAAAGAAAGAAATAAAAACGAAAAAAGAAAAAGCAAAATGAAGGAATTACGAATACACAGCCATTGCCCATGTTTCTTTTATAGAAACCACAACCCCATGCCGTTTAGATAGATTTTTATTTTATTTTTTTTTATTTATTATTAAAAGACAAACAGGTGTGTATATTAAAATATCATTTATAATTTATTATTCTATTATTATTATTATTTCATTTCTATCTGCGTTTATTTTTGTTCGATTTTTTTTTTTTTTATTATTTCGTTTTGCTTACACCAAAATTATGTTAAATAATTTTTTTTTTTATTTATTATTTACTTATATAAACAATTTACTCTACTGTTATTAAGGTGTTTCGTTATTTAAATACGACTTAAGGTGTTTTGTTTTGTTTTTGTTTAAACCAGAAAGTGTCAACGGTTAAAAACACAAAACAAGAAGAGAAAACTGAAGAATTGCATAAGAGAGTTCTTAAAAGAAAAAGAAAAAGTTTAGTCACATAAAAAAATCGCGAAATAATGGTTTTTTCGCTGAATTACACTGTGTTAAGTGACTTAATTTTAATCTAAAAGGCAAATACAAACTTATTGTTTGATTAATCTCACTTAAAATCATAGTTTTGCTTTGATAAGTCACAGTACATTGAATTAATAAATTTAAGCCAAAAATTATTTTTATTATTAAGTCACTTAAAGTCGCACGACATACAACAACAACAACAAAAAATTTAAGTCATTTAAAATAAATAAAAAATTCATTTTTAACCTGAAAATAAAAGATGCGCACAACGTACAAAATTAATAATAAAAGAAAAACGCATTTGACTTAAGAAAAGTTAAAATCATTAATAATAATAAATAAATTATTAATGAATAATAATCGTCCTTCTAGGAAGGGAAAGAATAGGAATCAATCGGTCTTGATGATTTTGTTGCTTTTTCAGTTTTGTCTTTTTTTTTTCTGTTTTTTTTTTTTTTTAATTAAATTTAATCGTTTGTTATGTGGCTTTGTGATCATGGTCAGGGTATTGCGTATTGTTTTTACGCATAATTTGTTTATTTAATAAACTCCCTATAAAAGTTAATATTTTCCACCACACACACACACACACCCCTATTCCCATAAAATGAATAATTTAATTTTTTCGAATTTAAAATCCTTTGCGACTTTCTCTCCTTTATTTAAAAGTTTTTTTTTTTTTTTTTGGTGTTAATACTGTCAACCGAATTATCATATGTTTTTTTAAGTCAATTTTATTAAATTAGTTTTCAGTGATTTATGCTGTTCCACATATTGTTATTTGCTAAAGGGGTTGCTTGTGTTGTTTTCTTTCTTTCTTTAACAGAGTTAGTTCTTTGGTAGGAGTTTCAAAGATATTTCCTCAGTTTTGTGTTGATTATCCGCTGTTATTATAAAAACTCTATCAAAATACAATAAATAGGTGATTAGAAAAGTTTTAACCACAATAAAAACGAAGAAAAATCATCGAAAATTATTATTTGAAAAGAAAGTAAAGAAAAGTGACATAAATGCGATAGTGGTGGTAGTTGTTTGGTTTGATAAATGTTTTTCTTTTTTTTTTTTGGTATATAGGAGAAGGGATCAAACTTTTACTTTTCACAATTTTTTTTTTTTCTACTTTGTTCACCCATTCTGGGGTAGCAGAACAGCAACGAAAAAAAAAAAGAAAAAAAAATTCTACGAGATACGCGCGCATAATCATAAAGCACACAAAAGCGAAAACCAAAATCAATTTTATCACTGAAGTAAAAAATTCGGGGTAACAAATAAACAAACAAAAGCAAAACAAACCAAACCAAACTGACGTTATAGGAATAACATAATTTAGGCACAAAACCAAAGTTTTATTAAATGTAAATGATTACTGTTTTGTTTGTATTGCGATTTTGTGGGTGTTTCTGCCTAATGTCTCATCGTCAAATGATATATTTGATTTAGGGTGAGTTTTACTTGTTAATAATCCCTGATCCCTTACGCACCCCTTTTCTTTTACTTTCTTGGTGTTGCGTTTTAAAGCATGAATTTTTAATTTTTTTTTTTTTTTTAGTTTAATTTAATTTCATTAGAATCGATAATGTTTATCGTAATTTTAGTGTTTTTGTTACAAGTTTTTAACTGTGGTGTCTCGTTAGTTAGTTTCCTCGCCCTTAAAAACGGAGATTTTACAGTGTGGTGCTTTTAACACGCAATACAGTGGCTAAAACAGTAAAACAATTTAAAATTGTGCGGTTTTAACCTTGCTTTACACTTGTGTAATTTACTTAACCTTACAGTGTTCCTTTTATTTAACAAATATTATCGGCATTAACGTTATTAGAGTTTGTTTGGCCAGTTTGTTTGTTTGTTGAAATTTTAATTTAATTTAATCTGGAAAATAAATGCGATCTAAAGTGTATGTAGCGTAGAGAAGCAGATTTGTAGCAGACATAGAGAATAAATTTGTTTTTTTTTTTTTTTTATCTTTTCTTCTAATTCATTTAAAATAGAAAAAATAAAAAAAATAAAATTATAAATGTTTACAAAAGCAGAAACAGAGAAAACAACACATAAACCTATTTATCACCAATAAATAAAGCAAAGCGTCTTACTAATCTGACTTTGATTAAAATATCGAATCTAATTTTATTAACACTGGGAAACAGGGGTGGCTAAATTTAAATTATTCTCACTGAAGACATATTCTTCTATTAAAGATTTTACTTTTTCTTTTTTTTAATACAAAAATTATAATGAAAAAACCCATCCAAGGCGCCGCCGTCTCTCATCCTTTTTTTTCTCTTTTCTTGCTTCATTTAAATAAAGTTTTTGTCGTTGGCTTTTTTGTACACAGAAAATAAAAATTTTAAATGAAAAATTTGTTTAAATTAATTTTTATTTTATTTTTTTTTTTTGTTTTGTATCGTGGGATTTAAGGAATTATTTTTAAAGCGCCGTAGTTGATGTTTTGTTGTAGGTGGGTATTTTGCGTTATTTAAGTTTAAGGAAAATTTTCTTTTTCAAAATTGTTTCAAACACCTGAAACCGTTCAGGTTAAACGCTACGTTAAGTCAAATATTAATATTGTTGTTAGCACAGAATAATTTAATTTTTTTTTCTGCTCTGTATTTACATTTATTTACGATGGTTTTTTAAACTGTGTGTTGTAAATCATATAATAAAATATCAATCAATTATTAACTCTCTGAACAAAGAATATAAATAAATAAAGTAATTAATCGACAGTCATTTATTTTGTTTCTGTTTTTTGTTTTGAGTTGAAATTCATGTTAAAGCGTATTTGGATTATAATAAAAAAAAAGAAAAAAAACGTTTTGTTTGTTTATTTCGTTTAATGATCATGAAATTGGTGTATAGATGATAATTTATTATAAATATATTTGTTTAACCAAAATTTAAACATGTTAAGTGGATTAAAATGTAATTTTTTCTGTGTAATTTAAAAAAAAAATTTCCACCATTTTCCTATTTTTAAATTAACGGTTTTTCAATTTTTGTGTTTTTTTTTATATCAGTTTAGCCGTGACACACTAAGAGGAAAAAACACTTTGTTTTCTTGTAGCGACATCTAAATCAAAAATTTATTCTTTTATTAATTAATAATAATAAACTAATTTTATTAAGTAAAAAACTAATTACAATTAAAGAAACTTTTTGTTTATATGTAATTAAAGCATAATTATTTAATTAAAGTTTATAGTTTTGTCGTGTCACAAATTTTTGTAAAATGTCACAAATGTCAAACTGTTTTAGTACATTTCTAAACCATTTTATTTGTTACAAGCATGCGCGCGTAAAATTTGATTATCGTTGTGAAACGTCAAATGATTCTGATTATTCGTTAATTAATTTGTGAATTTTTATTATTTTCCATTTTAATTATTGTTTAATTAATTAATGAATATGATAAATAATAACTTGATTTAATATTATTACATTTTGTTTTTGTTATTCATTATTGTTTTCTTATTATTATTTGTGGCTATTCTGTCAAAATGTCAATGGTGAGTGTGGGAAACTTTTTTGTTTTTCATTTTCGTTAATCAATTCCTTTCGGTTTGTGTAATTATAGGATATAAGATCATATTTTGGGGGAGGTGCGAAAAAAGCTACGCCAATTAGTCCCGCAAAAAAATCCACATCCAGTTCTAAAGTATTAAAAACACCAAAAAATACTAAAGCTGCTAAGAAATCGGTGAAAAAGAGTCCATCGTCGGAAATGAAGCGAAAAGCTTTTGAAATATCCAGTGATGAGGATGTGGTTAAAGAGACACCTGAGGAGAAACCCAAGCATAAAAAAACTGTAGTAAAATTTAACTTTCGAAAATGTTTAAAAGTGATTTTAATAATTTGGTTTTTGATTTTATTTGTAGGATAAATTGCCAAAGAAACGTAGAATTGTTGATTCAGATGATGATGCAGAGGAAGTTAAAGAGAAAAGTACAAAATCAAAAATGAATTTGAGTAAGTTAAAGGATGCAAAACCACCAGCTAGAAAAGCTGTTGATATGGCGAAAGTGTTTGGCACGGAACCAGTGAAACGTGTTGATAGGAAGACGACAATTGCGGTTGCTGCCACAAAGTCTTCGGATGTTGTCAAAATGGAATTTGATGAAGATGATGATTTTGATAAGTCAATCTTAGATATAAATACTGAGGTTAGTAAGAGTAAAGAGAAGACTCCGCTGAAAGAGAATAAAAATAACGCGCAACCGAAATCCGCACAAAAAAAAGTACCTGAAAAGAAATCGATTGTTAAGGTTGAGAAAACTAAATCGCCTATAAAATCACCAGTGAAACAGGAAGAAGATGATTATAACACTTCAATAATCACTGATGAAGATCGGCATGACAAGAAACGCATGTCTGCAATCTTGTACCAGCATTACAAAAATCGCGCTGGGCCAGCTAATCTTGGTAGCAAAGAAATTCCTAAGGGAAAACCAAATTGTCTGTCTGGATTATCATTTGTCGTTACCGGTGTTTTGGATTCAATGGAAAGAGAAGAAGCGTGTGACCTTATTAAGGAATACGGTGGCAAAGTAATATCCGGTGTAACAAAGAAATTGAATTTCATGGTTGTTGGAGAGGAGGCTGGTCCCAGGAAATTAGAAAAGGCAGAAGAGTTAAAAATAAAGCAATTAAACGAGGATGATTTACTTAACCTAATTCGTGAAAAATCAGGAATAAAAATAAAACCAAATAAATTATCTACTTCAGTTGAAGTGAAGAAGGAACAGACGCCTATTGTAAAAGTCAAGCAGGAAATTTCAAGTCCTAAAAAATCACTTTCCCCAGAGAAAAAACGTAAAGTGGAAACAAATGGAAATAGAGAAAGTAGTAAAAAAATTAAGAAAGAATCTCCGGTGAAAGATATAAAAATTGAAAGACCGCCTTCTGTTCCAGTTGACGCAGCAATGCTCGCTTGGGTTGATAAATATAAGCCAACCACTGTGAATCAGATTATTGGGCAACAAGGCGCAGCTAGTCCGTGTGCCAAATTGTTAAATTGGCTGAAAAAATGGTATTCAAATCACGACGGGAAGAAGAAGCTTCAGCGTCCGTCTCCTTGGGCTAAAAACGATGATGGAGCATTTTTTAAGGCCGCTCTGCTTTCGGGACCTCCAGGTGTGGGTAAAACAACGACCGCGAATTTAGTTAGCAAGGAGTTGGGATTAGATGTTGTCGAATTTAATGCCTCTGATACCAGAAGCAAAAGATTGTTGAAGGAACAGGTGTCTGAACTCTTATCAACAAAATCGCTTTATGGATATTTTCATGGAGCGGAGAATGGTGTTACGAAACAGCATGTTCTTCTTATGGACGAAGTAGACGGAATGGCAGGCAACGAAGATCGTGGAGGTATGCAAGAATTAATTGCACTAATCAAGGATTCATCTGTGCCAATCATTTGTATGTGCAACGACCGAAATCATCCTAAGATCAGGTCATTGGTAAACTATTGCTTCGATCTGAGATTCAATAAGCCACGAATTGAACAAATTAAAGGAGCTATGATGACAATTTGCTTTAAGGAAAATTTAAAATTAGGTGCAGCGCAACTTGAGGAAGTTATCCAAGCGACCAACAATGATATTCGTCAGACATTGAATCATTTATCATTGCTCAATGCTGGAGGTTCTATAAAACCTTCAGATAATAAGGACAAGTCAAAGGCTCCTCCAACAACAAAAGATCTTAAATTTGGTCCGTGGGATGTCGTTCGAAAAGTCTTTTCAATTGAGGAACACAAAACAATGTCATTTGCAGATAAAAGTGATTTATTCTTCCAAGATTACAGCTTGGGCCCGTTATTTGTGCAACAAAATTATTTATCTGTTGCACCCAAAGTTCCTAAAGCTGAAGTTATTAAACGGGTGGCACTAACGGCTGACAGCTTGAGTATGGGTGATCTCGTGGAGAAGAAAATTCGAACAAACAATGCTTGGTCGTTGCTACCGACACAGGCTACGTTTAGTTCTGTTTTACCTGGAGAGTATATGGAAGGAAACTTTACTGGTCAAATTAATTTCCCAGGCTGGTTAGGGAAAAATTCAAGATTTAATAAGCGCTGCAGATTGGCACAAGAGATTCAGGATCACACGAGAGTCAAGTAATAGAACCTTAATTACTATACCAGTACTCAGTTTTTACAATAATTTAATTTTCTGTTTTAGAACTTCAGGATCAAGATTATCAGTGCGGCTGGATTATGCACCTTTTCTATTGGCAGCTATTTTGAGACCGCTTAAGGAACACGGCACTGATGGGGTAGAGGAATCGTTGAATATTATTAAAGAATATCGATTGTTGCGGGAAGATATTGATTCGTTAATAGAATTGACATCTTGGCCGGGTAAAAAAAGTCCAATGGATGCTATTGATAGTAAAGTAAAGGCAGCACTAACGCGTGCATATAATAAAGAAGTAGGACCGTACACATACTCTGTAACAGCTGCTGTCAAAAAGAAGAAAGTTGTTAGTGAGGAATCGGAAATGTATGGCGACGAGGATGAGGATCTTGCAAATAACGCTTCGGATGATGAACAGGAAAATGATAATATGGATAATGATGTATTAATTAAGGTTGGTTGTAATTTGAAACGACGAAATTATTTTTAATTTTAATATAAAAAAATCTGTAATAATCTCTGCAGGCAAAAAAGAAACCAGCTGCGGCTCCAACAAAAGGGGAAACCAGTAAACGCGGTACAGGAAACAAAGCAGGAACTTCAAAAGCAAAAGGAAAGAAGTAAAAAAAAATAAAATTGTTGGCTATTTATAGTATTTTATATTAAAATAAAAGAAAATGAAATCCATTATTAATTTTGTATAATAAATTAAAAATTTAAATTAAAAAGAAAATCATAAAATCGCGTTTTGTTTACATTCTTGCAAAACATAAACAAACTAACCTGTAAAAGCCGCCAAATGTTTTTCTAGTGTAATTTTATTTTTTAATATTTCTACAGTTGGCAATACATAAAAAAAAATCCACTGAACGTAAGAAAATGTTTTTCCAAAAAAGAAAAACAAAAAAAAAAAAATACCTCACAATCAAAAATAAAGATGGCGATTGTGTTATTGGGTGTGTAAAGTGCCGTGCTGTCGAAAAAAAGAATAAAAAAAAAAAAGAATTCTTTTTCTCAATTTTTTTTTTTAATTTTTCTAATTGAATAATTTTTGTTTTATCATTAAAACAAAAAAATTGTATTAAAATTATTGTGAAAATGTGTAATTATATAAAAATGTGAGTAAATTTATACAATCGGTGATATTTGTATAAACATATTAATAAAGATATAAAGTGTGAAGTTTAAGAAAAAAGAATAAAATACGTAGAAGCAGATCAATGACTTCGTTTCATTAAAAACAGAATTGTTTTTTTTCTTTTAATTTAATTTAATTTAATTTAATTTACTTTAGGGTGGCATTAGCCATGTAGTGTTAATTACAAAACATACGTTTTTATTAATTTAATTTAATTTATTTTTACCCTACATTTATACTAATTGTTATTATAAACGTTGATATCTTGATAGTTAATGATAAGAATTGTCAAATAAAAACAATTTTTTTTTTCCTGTTAATTTTCTGTAATTTTTTTCTTGGTTTTTTTTGTATTAATTAAAAAAAAAAAAAAAACGTATAAAAGCAAAGAAAAAAAAATTGTTAGGGTGTGATGTGATTTTTTTTTTTTTTATTATTCTGTTTTCCCTGTTTTTGTTGCTTTTTATTTTCTGCAACATTGAAGAAATAACAACGAAAATGAAAAAAAAAAATGTTTTCAGTTCCTGATGGTTGAAATTTATGTGTGCAGAAAGAAACTAGGTCGACGTACTGGAATAACAAAAAATAAAAAACGAAAAATTGAGAGGAAATTTCTATGTTTTCTCGTTACATTTGCTCCTTGTATTTTATTTTTTTTTTTGGTATCTTTATTCAAGAAAATAAATAAAAAATTCTAAATTAACCAAATGATGTCACTTTTTAATTAATTTAATCTAAAGAATAAAAAATCCAAATAAAATGCATCTTGAGAATACAAAATCTTCTCGTTATTTATTTATTTATTTAATTAAATTAATTTTACAAAGCAAAAAAGTGTTAATTTTACATCTGTTTCAATATTTTGTTTATTTAAGTTAAGTCAGTCGGTTTGTTCTGTTGTTTTGAAGGCAAGATAGAATAAAAAAAAGGGTTGAAAATTCAATGTAATAAACATTAAAGTTGCTCCTTTTTTTTTATTTACTTAAGTCTCACATAAAAAAAATTTGAAAGCGAGTAAACGACTTAAAAGGAACTAGATTCTCCCTGTTTTCGTTGTTTTTTTTTTTTTTTACTTTACATTACAGATGTGACGTCTTGCCAAGCAAGTTTTAAATAATTATTTTTAATCTAGTTACAGTTTGGTTTACATTACTTGACTTAAGTCGATTTTTATTTGTTTTTCTCTTTATTTTTATTTCGTTTTTCTTTTTAGAATAAATTTATTATTTATGTTGATGTGTTTTATGCACTCAAGAGAACCGTAGACTGTACGGATAAACCGATGGACGATTTTATAAGAAAAAAAAAAAAAAAAAAAAAAAACTCATTACTTGCCTCGGCTTTTATTTATTATTTTCTTTGGCTTAATTTATTTATTTATTTTATTTTACTTTGTTTTTATTATCATTATTAGTTAAAGACGACAAATAAAGTATAAAAAAAAAACCGAAAAACCCATAAATTTCGTTGTTATTGTTGTTTTGATGATGATGTTGATGATATTAGATAGATCCGTGTCAGTATTTATTTCCTGTTCACAGTTTAATTTATTTTTATTATAAATATTGATCATGTGTGGTAAATT
Source organism: Ptychoptera albimana (assembly GCA_961205885.1). NCBI lineage: Eukaryota > Metazoa > Arthropoda > Insecta > Diptera > Ptychopteridae > Ptychoptera > Ptychoptera albimana. The sequence goes on from OY540803.1 coordinate 2,621,265, forward strand.
TTTTTTTTGTGTCTGGCTACTTCTACTGTTGCTGTTGCTGTTGCTTTATTTATTTAATAAAATAAAATAAAATGTTTTTTTTTTTGGATTGAATTTATGCTTATAACTCGTGTAATAATTGAATGTATCAACCAGAGTTAATTTTAATTAAAAATATTGGTTGATTCTTTAATAGTTTGCGAAAATGTTTCACAATTTACAATTTACGTGCATAAAAAAATGTTTAAAAATTATAATCGTGCGTTTTTTATCGCTTCAACTAGTTATAGAAATATTTTTTTTAGAGGTATTTACGCGATTTTTGAATATTTTTTGTTTTCTTATTTTTATTGCTAATAACGTGAGAAATACTTTTTTTTTTCGTATAAAATCGTAGGACAATGTCGATTCGGTACCTTTTAAAGAACTTTTCATACAAAATTTCAGTCCTAATTCTGAATTAATTTTTGTTTTCAGAATTAAAGCTGAGTTACAGATAATATTCTGAGTCAACTACCTGAAAAATGATGATTTTTCATTTCCCAGATTTTAAATTGGCGATAATACGAGGAATACATTTTTTCGGGCCTACTTCTAAAACTAAGCAGACAACTTAGGCCGCATAGAATCGCCCTATCAAATTTCAGTCATTCAAAAAATTTAATTAATTAATTAATTAATTGATTTTTATAGGACAAAACACACACACCCTTGAAATTCTTTCTTTTTAATTCATTAAAAACTCAATTCGCAACAATTGAGCTTCAATTTGTCACAGCAATTTGTCTTTGGATTAACTAAATTCATTTTATTGTTTTTATTTTTTGTTGCTCTTTAAATTAATTAATTTTTGAAATAAAAACAAAAAATTTCCAATTAAAAAATAATTTATTTGCTGGTTTTGTTTAGAGATAAAACATTTTGCTTTGCGGTTCTAACAATTGTTTTTCTAGATGTTTTTGTGTGTTTTTTTAAAATTATTCTGCTAAATCTGTCAACAAGACTTAAGCTTAATTATTTTTAAAGACTCGAACCATATTATTGAATCGGTTATAAGCGGGTCTAAAGAATTCTTTTTATCACCCACACTTAAAAAACCCTTTTCTAGTCAGAAAATATTCTTATTGGCCCATGAACGCGACGCGAACTGTAGATCTCATAATCATAAGGCATCGACGTTATTTCTTGCTCTATTTGTTGTTACACGGAAATCTTTAATCAATTATTTTTTTGCTTCTAAACGTGACATTTTGTTGTTGGTTTTACTACAAAATTTTTAAACTGAGTTCAGTACCCTTTTGAAATATGTTGAAAAATATTTTGTTTGATGAAATATTAATGCGTGACGGATAATTTGTCGCAAAGTTTTCTTCTTTTATTCTTGCTATTTGTCATCGGAGTTTCTTTAAAGTTTCTTTTTTTTTTTTTGTAATACTTGAGTGAGAGGTAATTGTAGTCTTAACAGGCAATTAATGGTGTTGAATGACTGAGTGCATTTACGCACGGAATGTTACTCTGATCGTTAGAAAATCAATCTGAAAATTAATTAAAATTTTTCCTAGTGCTGAAATTGGTGGTAGCATAAACAAACTCCACATCGTTGCGTTTTTTTTTAAATCAAAATTACTTTGTGTGTTCAACTTGTTGCTAACTTTTTATTTTCCTCTGTTGTTTAAAAAAAATTTTTATTTGTTTGGTCTATAAAATATTGATTAAAAAAAGAAGAATTTGACATACATTTATGACTTTTATTTAATATGATCAAACAAACAAGAAGAAAAAGATGAAAAAGTCAGAAGAATAAAAATTTCAATGCTTCAAATAATTTATGCTGCTGATGTTATCTTTCTCGTTGTTTACTGTATGTGCTTCTTGTGTTATTCATCATAATTTATGTTTGACTTGGCATATTTCGCATCTTATTCATTTATTGTAATTTTTGGTTATTATCATGGAACAGAATTATAAAAATAATCTGAAATAATATCAACAGATGGTGAATTTTTTATTTATTCATTATCCTCTAATTAATGATTAATTATTGTGTGATCTGCAGTAATATTATGAGTTAAAGACCTTTGACATTTCAACCAATCACTGTGCTGGATTTTTTATTTCTCTGTAGCTACTTGGCTAGGTTAAAAAAAAAAACAATTTGCTTGGTAAAAAACGTACATTTTGCCAAGCCACAGTGAATTTATAGCAATCAAGCTTCTGTGTTTAAAAATTAAACATTTTTTCTTCTTAATTTAATCAGATGAATTTTTATCTGTTTTTATGCTGTGTCTTCTGTTGCCCACTTTATCAATTTATATATTCTGTCTGTCTGAGTTTTTTTTTTTTGATTTACATTTGATTTTGTTAAATTGGCCTAGTTAAAGTTTTTTTTTTTATTTTTTGCTTGATTTGATTTTAAATCATTTGATGAGCTTTAAGTATTAGCTTGGTTGATGCTGAACGTTTTTTTTTTTATTAAAATTATTATTATTTTCCATTAGTCGTTGTTCGATTTATTAATTAATTCATTAATTAATTATGAAACGTTTTTTATTGGTTATGTAACGATTTTTTTTTTTTGTAGTCAGAATAAAATGTTGGCAACAATACAGCACCACCACCAACACGAATTATTGATTTTATTTTTGGTTTTTTTTTATTAATTAATTAATTAAGTTTAATTAAGCTGAATTAAAGAGAATCGTTTGTAGTAAAAAGAAGCCGACGACGCCTGTTTGTTTTGAATTTTTTAAGAATTTATTTAAAATTTTCCGCGTAATAACCAAATTTAATTATTCTTTCCTTATCTATTATAAATAATTATTAAGCTTAGACTCAGTTTTTTAATGTTTGCATTGCTTAAGCCGGTATTTGTTGTTGTTGTTGTTATTGCGGTTTTTCTTCTTTATTATTATGATTTTGTTGCAAATATTATGAGGAATAATCATTGAAATGACCGCATTTTGTTATCGTTTTTACGTATGATTCAGTATAGAAAATAGAATGGATCTGTGATCCCCTCTACTTGAGTTTGTTTTTCTTTTTTTAATTAATTTTTTTTTGTGTTTTGTTGATGCAAACATATTTTTAATGACATTTTTCCCACTTATTCGTTTTTTTTTTTTTTTTTAATTAAAAAGCATAAATTTCATGTTGATTAATGTGAGAATTTTAATAGGAAAAATATTTGTAATAAAAGGATAGTAATAGCCTGTGATGATGGTACTTTGTTGCATAAAAGGGAATAAATTCAAAGAGCGTTTACAGTATAAAGTAACTTGGAAAATAAGTAAATTTCAGGACTTTCTTTTGAAATTTTTTTTTTTCGTAGATTGATGCAGTTTTTGATTAATATTTTAATGTAATTTGTTGGGTACTTTGTAGTTTCTTTAGTAGTTCATACGTTGTGATGGTTTTCAAACTTAAAAATACTTTCGGTGACAACATAAGGCCGGGAAAATGTTTATAATTCTTAAATCTTTGAAAAGGAAATAAATATTTCGTTTTATTAACATAAATGTTGTTTATGAGATGATATAGTATGTATAAATAGTTTTAATTTATTAATATTGTTTAAACATAAACATAACATATGCTCAAGTTAATTATAATTACTCTGTGTCTTACGTTGCTTGTTCCTGTCGGTCGTCGTACTATTTTTAGTTTTGACGTTTTTAAACCCTTTTTCACAGTTTTTTTTATTTAATTTTTATTTGTCTTAAGCTAAGTGAGTTAATACATTTTTTATGTATGTAGATTTTGTGACAGCAGAATGTAAAAGGGTAATGAACAGGGAATCGGTTATAAACAACACAAGGAGAACCTTTCGTTATTTATTTATGTTAACAATGCGTGCTATGCTTGTTTCTGCTTGTTCTGTTCGGTTTCCTTTTGTCTTGTGTTTTTTTTATTCATCATCATCATCATTTTTTATTATTTATGATGATTATGTGATTTTTCTTTAGTATTATCCATTGAGTACCTTACCTATCTATAGTCAAGTAGTTTCTATAGATAAATTAGAATGAAAATTTGCAGTTCTTGTTGGGATTTTTTTTCTTTTTTTTTGTTTATTGCTGATAACACATAAATCCTTTTGTTTTTTTTTTCTTCATTAAAAAGTAGAAGGATAAAAAAATTAATTAATGATTTCTAATGAATTTTTTTTCTCCTTTTTTTCTAGTGATTTTCCATTTTTTTTTACCTTTTATTTTTTAAAATAATTTTCCTTCGTTTTTTTTTTTGTTTTGTTTTTTAATTTAATTTATTTTCGAATCAATCATTTACCAAGTTTTTAACTAATTTAGTTAATTAATTAATTAAAAGTGAATAAATAAAAAGAAAAAGTTTTGTGAGTGGAAAATTCGTAGAAACAGGAATCAGTGAAATCAATAAAAAGTAAAAAAAAAAAACAGAAGAAAATATGTCTTTGGATTCAATGGGACGATCAACTGGAGGATTATCTGGTGGTGGCGTTGGTGGTGGTGTTGGTAATATTGGTGGACGTATGACGCATTCATTAAGTACACCATCCGGTGTTGATGGTACCCCATCAACACCACATCATCGTGGTGGAAAGAAATTAGCAATTCGTGTACAAATGCTAGATGATTCAGTCACAATGTTTCAAGTACAGGTGAGTCGTAATTAAAAAAAAAAATAAAAAAATAAATTTAAAAATCTCTTATCGTTTCTTACATACAAAACAGATTGAAAAATTATTTCCATAAGAAGTGTGACTTACCGGTGGCTTATCTTTAAGAACCATCTGTGAACATATGTGAGAAGAAAGAAAAGAAAGAAAAAACAGAAAAATGTGTTCACGATGTAATTATTGATTAAAGAAAAAAAAAATTTTTTTTATTAATTAATTTTCATCCCACAAGGTTTTGTCGTTTTTTTTTTTTTTATTTTGGTAACCGAATTTTTTTAATGTAAAATACCTGACAGCGGTATGTTTATGCTTTGATGTAAATATTATTTGAATTTTACCTTCAAGTCATTTATAATACAGTTATCACGTCTATATTTGATTAAATTATGCAAACAAAACATAAGAAGAAGTTTTGTTATACTCACCAATGGTTTTTTTTTTATGTTTATGTTTCTGGAATAAACATTTATGGTGTTTTGTGACGTTTCTACTCTGCTGGGTTATCATAAATTTTATTATCGATTCGACCGTTGGCTTAGTTTTTTTTTTTGTTTGACATTTCATAAACTTGCGTTAAGGGACTTCCGTTTATTTAACTAAAAATCGTTGAATTTACTCGTGTAGAAAAAATGCGCATGTCTATCAGACTTTTTTTTTATGTAAAATCATTTTTAGTACTTAATTTCTAATGCCTGTTTGACATGAAAAACGTTAAACGTACCCAAGGTGTGTTAAATCATGTGTAGGTGGGCAAATAAAGTCAAAGAAACGAATGTTTGTAATAAAAAGCGGCTGCTGCTGCTGCGCTTAGCTGTTTAACTCTGTTTGTTCTAATAATTCTAGAATTGATTTAATTTTTCATGTTTAAATAATTTATCTTATCTATCCTATGTTATCGGATTTTTTTCTTTCTGTTTTTTTTTATTACTTTACTTCATTACGTCTAAAAATAGCGAATGGTGGCACCACCGCTGTTATGGTTCGTTGGGTGCTTGGCGTTTTTAACGTGTTTCCAATGTTGTTATTAGGGCGGTGTAAGATGATTTTTGTGTGGAAAATAAATGATTTATCGTTGCTTAGGGTATTTGAAAGTTTTTTTTTTATTAACAGCCACGAACCCACCCAATTTGAGTAGCTTTAATGGTTAAAATGGCTTCTTTTTCCCTTGTTATACTTTTTTTTTTTGTATTTTCTGTGTGACATAAAGTCTTCTAATCTTTTTAACATTTTACCTTTTTAAAAGGTGAAAAAAAAAAGAAAAGAAATTCTATAACAAAAACCATTAACAACACATGAAAACTAATCATGTAAATTTATTATCTATGCTTTTGTGTGATGTACAATCATCTAATAGTTTTGTTATGCTTTTCATTCGTTGTATGTTGGTTGTTTCATCGCTGTTAACATATCTATCTGCATGCGTAACATTCCATAGTAAAAAAAAAAAATGCGTTGTATTGTATGTTCGTCTTGTTAACTCGTTTTCTACGCTTTTATTTTATTTAACTTTATTGTGTAGGCTTTTTTTGATGTATAAAAAGCTTGCTTTGTTGTTGTTTTATTATTATGACAATTATTATGCTTTTTTGATTGATATTTATTATTTTTATTCACGTGTCTATTACTATCCACGTGTTAATTGTATTTAAAAACTAACGGTGCGCATGCACAACTTGATTAGTTGAGCTTTTTGGTTTTTGGTTTGTAATAAATTTCACGATGTAGGTCAAAATGTTTAGCAAAGTAATTAGAGGTGAATGGTGTTAATTAATTACAAAAAAAAAAAAATTATAAAAATGATTGAATATAAATTTTGTGTGACTTAACTAAGTAGAAATATTACAAGAAGTTATTTTTTTATCGGTTTTTTTTTTTCTTAAATATCCGGTTAATGTATTCAATGTGAGGGGGGTATTGTTATAAATTAATTATCAGTGTTTAATGGATTTTTATTGTGTTTCCTATTGTGTCATTAATTTTATTACAACACACAGATGATGATGATGATTGAATTGAATTTAATGACGATGTTTATGCGTTTTTATTTATGCTTTTGCAAGTTTTGTTAGTTATTTGACTTTATTAGGGATTAACCTACTTTAAACAAATTACTAAAAACCTTTTTGCAAATTGTATTTTCAGAGATTTTCTCTTCTTTTTTGCGATGTTTTATTTAGGTTTTAAAACGCTGATTTTGATTTTCAATGAATTTTTTTTTTCAATGAATTTTTATTCGTTTTTTTAGCAGCATAACTGAATTTTTTTTTTTTTTTATAACTAAGCCCCAATAAAATATTTATTTGATAAAACTATTTGTAAGTAGAGTCACCTCTAATGTTTAATGAATAATTTATAAAAAGATTTGGGCGTTGGTTGGTTTGGTTTGGTTTGGTTTGATGACTGTGGTTAATGCAGCTTTTCTTGTATACAAAAAAAAAAAAAAGTTAATCAACGCGAATTAATCTTTGATTAATTTAATTGAATTAAATAAAGTTTTCCGGTGGTTTAAGCTGATAAATAAGGAAATTATTCGGTTTTTTGTCCTACTTTTGTCGGTTTTTTTTTCTTTCTTGTGTATGCAAAGTAGTTTTGTGTTTAAAGAATTTTATTGTCGTTGCTTTTTGATTGACAAACATTTTTTTTTTTTTTTTTATTATTCATTAAAGTTATTTTTTTTTTATGAATCGGTTTTATTGATTTTTATGTTTATTGGAAATAATAAGTGGTTAAAATTTTTTTTTTTTTTTTTACTTTAATCATTTATTAGGTTTTTAGTCCCCAAACAATATTTGATCCATCACTGTTGCATTATTTACGACACTGTTGCTGTGGCGTTGCGTTTCTACGTTGACGATTTTTTTTTATTTATTTATTTCGTATGACCAATTTATTTATTTATTTTTTTTTTACATTTTGATGTGTTGCTTGTGTGCTGCTGACGACATTTACTTACTTTACTAGTGGAGGTCTATGCTGTAAAAAAAAAAAAATAGAAACGAAACCGCCGTCAATAGTAGGAATAAAAAGAAAAATAAATTTTTTTTATCGCGTTTTGTCTTCTCTTCGGCGTGTTATTATGTAAGCTTACAAAAGTGTAGGCATACCAGTTTAGCTTTTTTTTATCCATGCTTTTTACATATTTATCATGTTTCGTTTCTTAAGTTTTGTTATGACTTAGAAATGTGTGTTGTGTTTCAATAATTTTTTTTTTTATATATAAATATGAGTGATGATGGGGTTATTTCACTGCAAAAATTTACTTTACTTATCTTTATCGATTTTGTCTGTTTTTTTGGGCTTTCTTATTAAATGTTGCGAATATTTTATTGATTTTTCCGTTTTGCTCTTGTCGTTTTTGTTTCCTCTCTGTTAAGCTTTGGTGTTTTCGTTTGATCATTTTTTTTGCTAGAGAATTTAGTTTATGGAACCAGGAATGTTGAATAACTGAGGTAAAACTTGCGGGAGTTACGTGGATGTTTTAGCTGCATTATTAGTTGATACAAAATTAATCTGCATACTGCAGGTTTTGTATTAAAGCAGCGACATCAGGTGTTTTACTTTAAACGGAAAAATTTAGCTGGGAAGTTGGTGAATTTTTTTTTTTTTTGTTATAGGAAATGAAAATAACCGAGATTAGAAGGGATTAGCGATGTTGGATTTTTTGTTGTTGTTGTTGCTGCTGCTGTTGTTGTTGTTGTTGTTATAAACCCTAAGGGATAATATTTTCCGTATAATGGATAAAGCTTTGGGCTTTTGTGAATTGGAATTTTCTGTACCAAAAAAAAAGAACAACAAATTTTTTGCTTTTTTTCATAAACTGCGCAATATTATTAAATGTTTAATCCAGTTGATGCGTAAGCTAAGCTGCGCAATGTTTTATTCTTAGCGAAAATTTATTTGCTGTAATAAAAAAAAAAGAAGTTTTTTTATGACTTTGTCTTGACAAAAATTAATTTTTTTTTTTATTATTTATTTAAGCTAATTATTATGATTTTGCAGAAGGAAATTAAAAATGATAAATCGCATGAAAATGAGATAATTTTTGAGTGTTTTTTTTTTTTTTTATTATTTTTCGTTGTATATAAATAAATAAATAAATAAATAAATAATATTGGGTGTGGTTTTTGTAGTTAATAAAGTCAATTTGTCTTGAAGTTTTTTTTTATTTTTTTATTATCATTTGCTGTACTTTGGTTGGTTTTCTTTTTAATTTTAAATTTTTTATTTCACGGCTGTATCATGTTGCTTCGTTGCGTTTATTTTTAAGCGTTGTAGGGGGAAAATTTTGTTTTATGTTTTTTTTTTTCTTTTTTTTTTTTTAATTAATTTAAAGTTTTTTTTTTTTTTTTTTTTTTTTTATTATCAATTTTGTATATGTGACAGGGTGTTGTGTTCGGTATCAACGATACACAAATATTTATTTAATTTTCTGTGTGTTTTTGTTTTTTTTTTTTTTTTTTATCTATTTTCTTATCTTTTTATTTATTTAAAAGTAAAATTTTTTTTATTAATAACTTGGACGGGGCGCCTCACGCCCTATATGATGAAAAAAAAGTATTTTTTTTCATTATTTGATTTGATTTGATTGGAATTTATTTATCTAAAATGTTTCGATTATCCACTGTTGTCAACTATCGCGTTATTTTTTTTATCTTCTTGATTAATAAAAGTGTCTTGATAAATGATTAAAGATTTGTAATGATAAGAGGGAAATGAAAGAAAATTGTTTAACAAGTCAACACGCTGTGTTTTATCTGGTTTTTAACTTTATTAATGCATTATCGTGTTGAATTTTATTATAAATTAATAAATTTTTGTGTGTTTTTTTTTTTAATAGTTCTGTTTGAATGAGAACTTATCAGGTACTTACCTTTGGGTAATTGTTCTTACACAAGAAATCCACATTTCATAAACCACCATTCAACGGTTGAGTAAATAAATCTTGTCGTCTGATGTATTTACACGCATTAAAGCGTACAATGAACAGTGAAGATTCTTCAGCCGCGTAATACAGGTTTTTAATACCTTCTGTCATCACCATTATCATTCCGGTATCTCTGTAATGCAATCGTTTCGTAAAAATTATTATTTATCGGTTTTCTTTTTGATTAATTTATCGTTTTTTTTTTAAAGACTATTATCATTCGTTTACTTTACATAATTTAATTTATTAAATATGACAAAGAATTCAAGACGTGACGACGGCACAAAAACCACCCACAAAAAATTTTTTCCACATAAAAAAAAAAAAATATTTTTCTGTTCTCTTTCTCTCTCTCTCTCTCTTTGTTTTAATTAAAAATAAAAAAATAAATTTTCTGCTTTAATTATGATAAATTTGATCCATCAATCAATAATTAATTTTTGTAAATTTTTGTTTGTTAAAAGTTTTGTAAAAAAATTTAATTAAAAATTATTTTCGCTATATTTTTATCGTATTTTATTTACTTTTTTATTTATTACTTAGTTAAGTGAATTATTTATTCATTAAAATTTTTCTTTAACTTTTTGTTTTGTTTGCTTGTTTACAGGTAAAATTGATTTATTTAGTTTGAGAGAGTTTTTTTTTTTTTATTCTGTTTCCAATGATTTACCGAGAATTACATAAAAGAAATATTTTTTTTTTTTTATTTATGTTTTAGTACGGGTTGTTGGTAATGATTTTAATGTTGGAAATAATTTAATTTTTAATCGTTATTCTGATCCTAACACCTGTTATAAGCTCGTTAAATTTGCGCTGGTTTTTTGTTGTGAGTAGTAATCATTTTTTTTTTTTTTTATTTGCTTACAGTCTTGTGTCCTTATTGATGGTTCTTAACAATCTTAATTAGTTGATTATTGCTTAATTTAAGCCTTCAATTTGTTTTAAGTGGTAAATTCGTATATAGATTTAGACACAGAGAATATTTGCTGAAGTAAGCTAAAAAAAATTCCCATTATTGACTTAAAGCCCACAAATGAGCAAAAAAAAATTATTCAGTAGTTTTTCCCATGATTTTTGTTGATTTTTATCGGCAAAACAACATTTTTACCTGTCCCATTGTTTTATTTTAATTTTAATTTTATTCATGTCGAAATTAGACACTGAATGCATTTTCGTGTAATAAAAATAAAAAAATAATCAATTTTTACCTGTAATTAACAGGAAAAAGAAATTAAAAGAAAAAAAAAAAGCACACATAACTGGTTAAGTAACTTTAATTTATGTTGGCTGCTTAAAATATACATCATCAAGTTATTTTATTCAATCGTTGTTGTGCCTTTTTCAAGTTGAATGTGATTGACAAAGAACTTGATTTTTATTTCTTTAAATTGAAAATTGCAATCATAAATAAGAAATATATATATATTTTTTTTAATTCAACAGGCAAAAGCACTAGGCAAAGTACTGTTCGAACAAGTTTGCAGGCAATTGAACCTTTTAGAAGCTGATTATTTTGGCTTGGAATACCATGAGCAAACATCAAATACAAAGGTACAAAAAATTCTATAAAAACCGCATTAAAGTGTTTAACTTGATTTTTTTTTTTGCTTTATTTTCAGTATTGGCTTGATTTAGAGAAACCAATGAATCGTCAAGTTGGTTTATCATTAGTTGAGCCTGTTTTACGTTTTTGTATTAAATTTTATACACCTGATCCGGCACAATTAGAGGAGGAATATACCCGTTATCTATTTTGTTTACAAATAAAACGTGATTTAGCAATGGGCAGTCTACAATGTAATGATAATACAGCAGCATTAATGGCTAGTTATGTTGTTCAAGGTAATACTGAACTGGTTTTCTTCTGGATTTCATATGGAAATTTAACTTTTTTTTATTATTATTATTAGCCTCTTGCGGTGATTACGCTCCAGAAGATTATCCAGATCATACATATTTATCAACATATAGATTTGTACCACATCAGGATATTATTATGGAGAAACGTATTATGGAAAATCATAAAAAGCATATGTAAGGCGTCGAAAATAGTTTTTTTCTTGTGCTTTATAATCAAACAAATTTTTTTTTGTTTCTTATTTTTATAGTGGACAATCACCTGCTGAAGCTGATTTAAATTTATTGGAAACGGCAAGAAGATGTGAATTATATGGTAAAATGTTTTTTTGTTTTAAATTTATTAATAGGAAAATAAATGTAAAAATTAATTTTGTTTTATATAGGGATGAAAATGCATCCAGCGAAAGATAATGAAAATGTTCCATTAAATTTATCTGTTGCACATATGGGTATCGCTGTATTTCAAGGTATAACACGTTTAAATACATTTTCATGGGCAAAAATACGTAAAATCTCATTTAAACGTAAGAGATTTCTATTGAAATTACATCCAGAAGGATATGTGAGTTGGTTGCGTTTTGCTTCCTTTTTTTTTTGTTTGTTTGTTTTAGTTTTTTATTTTTTCTATTGCTCAAAATCGTGATTAATAAATTTTGTTTTTAAAGGGTTATTACAAGGATACGGTGGTATTCTTTTTTGAGGGTAGAAATGAATGTAAAAACTTTTGGAAAAAATGTGTAGAAAATCATGGTTTCTTCCGTTGTACAGCTGTACAGAAATATCCACGAAGAAAAGCTAGGGTATTATCCCGTGGTAGCTCATTTAGGTGAGAATTTTTTTTTTCTTTATTTTTTGTTATTGTTGATAATTTAATTATTTAATATTTTTTTTTATTCTCTTTTATATATTAGGTATAGTGGAAAAACACAAAAGCAAATAATTGAATTTGTTCGTGATAATTACGTAAAACGGCAAACATTTCAAAGGTAAGAGGGAGTCGTGTTTCTTGTGTGCTTTTTATGATTTTTTTTTATTTAGTTTTGTCATCATCTGTAAGCTTTATTATTAATTTTTCTTTTCTTTATTTATTTAATTAAAAAATTATTAAAAAGAAAAAGAAAAGAAAAGATGAAACTAAGAAATAAATTTACTACATGATGGGTTGATGATGTTGTTACAGACGATTCTGTTCTGTTCTGGTTCAATCAAATTAAAATTGATTTTAATTCATCATGTAGAACTTTTTTTTCTTATTAAAGCTTCAGTTTTATTGTAGAAAATATTAATTAAGTTTAATTAGCTATTGATTTATTTATTTAATTTTTTTTTTTTTTGTTTTTATACAAAGATTGGTGAATTTTTTATTATTTTTTTTCTGTATTTTTCGTTATTATTTCATTTTTCGTTTGGCTTTAATTATTTTTTTTTGTTTTATAAATTAAAAATTAAATTTACTAAATGGACTGAGAAAGAGAGAAATGAAATAAAAAGAAAAATGAAAAATTTATAGAAAAAAGCAAATATAAACATTAGAAAAGAGAAGAGGATTAAATACTGTTTTTTGGTGGTGGTTGTGGTTTTTTTTTTTTTTTTTTTTTGTTTTTGTTATTTAATTTAATTGTTGTTACTACCTTAAGTAATAATTTTTAAATTTTTTATTTGTTTATTAAAGTGTTTTCTATTAAATTAATTAATTAATTAATTCAATTTATTTTTTGAATTAAAATTAAATGAAGGAGAAAAGAATTTTGAATGTTTTTTGGATCCATTACGCTGTTTTTTATTGCTTTATTAATAAATATTACAGATTGGTTTATTTCTAATCATCCTGATTATGATTAAGGTGATTTTAAAGTGTTTCTGAAAGTAAATTCTTTTTCTTTTCTTTTTTTTTTTTTTGTAAAGTAAAACCACACTGATGAGAAATCGATGAAACGCACAGAGTGTGTATGAAACGTTTCATTATTTTTAATATAAATAAACAAAGTAATTCGTTAACATTAACATTTCAAACGTGTGCTCTCTATGGTACAAGAAAAATGTAAAAAAAGCAAAAACTCTTTAAATAAACACAAAAAAAAAAATCAATTTTTTTTTTCTTACTTTTTTTATTTACTTTACGTTTCGTTTCGTTTTATGATTTTTTGCTGCTGCTGCTTCTTCTTTTTCATCTTCTTCTTGTTGTTATAAAATGTATCGAAAACTCAGAATTTAATTAAATTAATTGAAGAAAAAATAAAGTAATAAATAAATAAAACTGCAGAGAGAAAGAAGAACTTTTAATAAATCATACTTTGAGTAATTTTTTTTTTCGTTAATGCAAATGTTTACTCAGTTAATTAGAAATTTCATTGGTATTTTGTCGTTGTTTATTAAAAGTTAACCCTTTAATAACAGTAGGAGATTTTAAGAAATATTATTTACTTTATAAATAACACGGATTTTTGTGTGTTGTTGTGTTCGTTTTCTGTTTTTTTTTCTTTCTTTCTTTAATTAATTAATTACGATGGATACTCAAAACTTTTTTTAAAAGGATTTTACGAATAAAAATTTTCACACAATTTCTAATTATTATTTATCTAACGTTTATTAATTATTTTGTTTATTAAATTTTTGCTTAAGTAAATAATTAATTAATTAATTAATTAATTAAACAATCTCAGATCCACATATGCTGTTGGAATTTTTTTTGTTAGAAAACCAAACAGCAAAAAGAAAAAAAAAAAAACAAAATAATTTTTTTTTTTTTATTTAATTCATTAATTAATTTAATTTATTTTATTCTAATTTTATTTATTATTATTTATTTATAAATTATCAAGACAAAACTAATTAATTTAACTAATCTAAAACAATAATAAAGCTAGAGCAGCAAATGCTTAATTTTCTAGCAAATTTTAAATTAATTAAAGAAAATTAGTGTTAATTTAATTAAGTAATTATTTTTTATATAAAATACAATCAATACAGAGCGAGAGAGAGAATTTTTTTTTTAATTTTTAAATTTATTTATTAATTAATTAATTTTTGTTTAGTTTTATTTTTTAATTATTTAATTAATTAATTTTCTATTTATTTTTTTCTGTCTTTAATTATTGAATTAATTAATTAATTAATTGATTAATAAATAAATTAAAAAAAAAAAAAAAAAAATTATAATCCGGGTATGATATCCTCTTGTCTTTTCTTTGTCGCAGGTCTCAGTCATTTCGTCAAGGTCCACTCCATTCAAGTAATCGAAGTCAATCGCACAGTTCGTGCAATGTTAATTACAGCATCTCGGCTCACCCCTTGCTACCGATCGACACTGGTTTGTATTTTATTATTTTTTCCCTTTATTATTATTATTTTGTTTATTTAATTTTATTATTTTTTATAATTTATAGCTTTGTATTTAAAATTAATTAATTAATTAAAGAAAGATAAAAAAAAAAAATTTGGTTTTTGAATATTTGATTAATTTTGCTCTTGTTTTATTTTTTGTATGTATTCATTTTTATAGCGGATTGGCAATATCGCAATCAGGAAACCGATTCGAAGACGCCTTCTCAGATGAGGAAGGGAGCGGATGTCTTGGGTCTCCGACGAGACAGTCCTATCGACCACACGCAATCTCAAGTAAAATTTTTGAATTTTTCGTTTTCGATTTAATAATTTTTGTTAAATTTTAAAAATAGATCACGGCAGCCCAGGTGGAGACTTATCCGATGAAGAGATATGCCCAGGACTCGGTAATTCAAACAATCCACCGGGACTCGAGTCACTCTGTATCGCCGGGGGATACATGGAATTCCCCCAACCATCTCAACAACAATGTCCGAGAAGTAGATCGGGCTCGTGTACATCACGAAGGTCACAATTCAGGCAAGTGGATTTTTTTTTTCCATTTTATTTTTCTTGCGTTTTGATTTTGAGGTTATTATTGCGTTGAATTATTATTAAATTGATGAACTCTGAGTAGTTACATCATCATTATAATTGAATTAAATTTAATTTAATTGATATCGCTGGTATTTATTTTTTCTCTCTTATTTATTATTTCGTTTTCTTTTATTTTCTTCTGTTCATTCAATTAAATTATTTTTCAAACGTTTCACTTTTGGTTATTATGATTTTATTATTATTATTATTATACGTTTATTGTGGTTATTATTTGTTGCTTTTTTGAGTGCATAACAATGAAAAACATGGTACGATAAAAATTTAGGTCAGAGCCGGCACCTTTATGCCCTTGCGTCTCCCAAATTACATCATCCCAACAACAAATACATCTCGGAGGACCTCAGCAGCTCTATGGGGGAGATAGCATCATCTACCAGCCGGGAGAGTGTTGCATTGCCGGTGGACACCCAGCCCATGTACCGTTCAGTGGCCCAGCTTGTCACCCCAGTCCATTATAGCAATACGTGTTTGATGTCTAAGTCTAGCCATCATTCACACTATATTAACAATAACATAAATAATAGCAATAGTAATAATATAAATAATAGCAACAGTGCAATAGCGACACCATCGACAGAAGACACTGATAATGTTATATACACCGATATTAACGATTTATATAGTAGTAGTAGTAAATTATCATCAAGCAGTAGAGTACAATCGCAAATAATCAATCAAATCAATGATATTAAGTTTACGACCGATGAACTGTATGCAACAGTTAATCGAAAGAATAAGACACAATATAAGATATCGGCAGCTTATCAGGTAGATAGTAGTATTAATAGCAGTAGTAGTATAATTGATAAGCCACAGGTACAATCAGCAGTAGTATTGCAGCAACTACAATTGCAGCAGCAGCAACAGCAACAACAACAACAGCAGCGTATCGATGACGAACGTATTGCAAAACATTTCAGTGATGAGTTTATCGACGATAGTATCAGAAATTATGTGGCATCAAAGCGTGGCTCAAATACATCAGATGAGTACTTTGCAAATCGTTTTTCTGACACCTCTGATTATTACAGTCAGAATCGTGAATCAAAATCATTAGTTATATCGTCAGAGTCTCAAAATAATTTACCAATTGAGATGCCTCATATTCAGCCAAGAAGCACACAATCGTTACCGCGTAATTCAGATTTGTCGGGTGTTGAATCAATGGATTCGTATGATAGTCATTATGCGGCACATTCCTTAGGGAATTTACATAGTGGCAATAATTACATTAAATATTCTAGTTTGAAATCGTCTCAGACAACGGCTGATACAGAATGTGTGTCAAATTACAATTCACCACATCATAAAAAGACATCGTCGGAGCGCCTTGAATACGAATTATCAAATGCTAATCTCTATTCAGCGGTTCAATATATGGAGACGTTCGACGATGAGGAAATTAAAAATGATACCTGGCAACGCAGTGCTTCTTGTAAAGAGTTGTACGATTTCCAATTTGAAGACGTCAAATATCAAAATCATTATAGTTCCAATGTTCCAACGTTTGATCGAGAATTTCTTTCCTTCGATCGTATCGATTCCCCAATAACGCGGTACGATGATACACACAAATCTATGTTTATCAAAAATAACACAATTGACATAAGTCAAGAGTTCAGTGTTGCCGACTCAAAAGTCTATTCCTCAAGTTATCCGGGTTCGACCTATAACCGAATTGATCATAGTTTTCGTCGTGGCTATAATCATCATCAGCATTTCGAATATTCCGGTTCTCACGATGACGTTTCACACGACAGTTATGAATTGCTTGAAAAATCCGATGAAGAAAGTCTTTATGCTCATGTAAAAGATATGGATCGCCCGCACACAAGATCTTGTTCCCTAGATTCCGGTAATTACATACAAACCGACGATGATGATAGTGATGAAGAGCAACCAGTTGCCAGTAATGATTTTATGAAGTTTCGCTCGTCTATTGAATTGAAGAGTAAGAGTGAAACAGACATGATCAATGATATATTTTTGCTGGAAGATCCTCGTGATTTGCCCCGTGAGAAATTATGCGTCAAATCTGATGGCAGCTTCTATAAACATGTTAAAAAATCAATGGGCTCGCGAACATCAAGTCAAGAGTCGCGCAGTGATTTTTACGATTCAAAATTATCAAAAAGCACTGATTCAAGTAAAAAATCCAAAGATAGCGTTTATCATACAGATAGTAAAAAATCGCGCGATACAATAAAAAGTAAAACCTCGGATCGATCTGGTTATAATTCGCGTGCGTCAAGTCAAGAGTCACGTGAATCATTTAGCGTTGAGTGTTTAACAAAAAATTATGAAATGCCTAAGACCACAGCTAAAAAGATTAAGAATTTAAGTAAGAAACGTCAAAGTAATTCTCGTAATTCGAGTCAAGAATCAAAAAGTGATTATTACGATACGAAAATGTCACTGCAAAGTCTTGATCGATCATTTGAAACGGGTGACACGGAAACAGAGACAATGTATTGTAAATTTAAAGTCAAGTCGCATGACAGTATTCTAACCGAATTAAAATCGACTCAAGCGAAAATTACATTTTATGATTCTCCAACAAATTACTCAACATTCCCAACACAAAAGAATCATAAAACATCGCACGTTCACTCGATTAGTTTACAAAATGTTGAGATTGAACGAAATTTACGTTCGTATCTAACGTGCAAGTCGCAGACGACACCACCTATGTCGGCCTCGCCGAATTTAGAAAGTAAACCAAAGGATAAATCTGGTAAACATTCGTCAAACACTTGGCAAAATGCCGATGATAATTCAAGCGAACAAAGTGATATGCAGGCAGAAAAGGTTAAAGCGTTTCGTCGTCGTTCTGATAGTGACAATATATTCAGCTTCGATAAGGATAAAATTGAGTCATTAACCAGTTCCATTGGCGATTCCACAAATAACGTCAATGATAAAAATAAGCGAAGCCCAGACTATCCACTGACACCTGAATTAATGTCTGAATTTGATAAACAGAAAATTGATTCACCACATATTCAGACAAGAAAAACCCGCAAAGAGGAACTTATTGCAAAGACACATTTTGAGGAGTATAATCCCAAGGTTCTTATAGATCCGAATATTCAATTACCTGGTGCATTAGCTCCGTTGACTTATTCACATGCTACTGTTGAACGAACAAAAAGTGATCCAAATTCTTTGGCAAATCGTTGCCGACTAGGATCAAATTCACGTCGTCATGTCTTGATGCATCAAAAATCAATTGACCTAACTCCGGCTGACACCAGCGATGAGGAATACTTTTATAAGCAAATACCGAGTGCTCCTCCGTTATGTCGTACACATGGTAGTCATTTTGAAATGCCAACCAGTTATGATGTTCCGGTTGCTATTTCTGATCTACCAAAAACTGGCTTTGAATTGCCAAAAAGTTTCTTTAAGGAATACGAGCGTAGAGGAAGCAAAACGTTGAAGGATGATATTCCTTATGTTTTGCATAAACGTCATATGATGAATGGTACTGCACCGACTCCAGTTGAGTTGAAACCAATAACCAAACACCAAAAACCAAAATCTCCAAAATCACCAAAGTCACCTAAATCACCGAAATCACCAAAACCAGAGATTAAAGACATTACGATCAAAGAATCAATCACTCAAATGGCACAAGCCACTGAAATTTGCTCCAACAATGACATCTTTCCAGACATATTAGACTCCATTATTGATGCAGAAAGTGGCAAAGGATTTCTGTTTACACAAAATATTGACTTGTCAAAAGTGGATCCGATTACATTGGAAATTGATAAATCGGCACCACTGGTAGTTCAGTTATCTAGTCCAAAGCGTGATATTACCAAACGAATGGATCCATCAATGCTGGAGGCGCTAAATAATAAATTAAGTCAAATTGAAAGTGATTCTGCAACTAGCTCGAAAACGGAGAGCTTACAGCGTGAATTAAAAGCGAAGGCAGATCAAAAGGCAGCTGAGCTGATTCAGTTGGCGGACTCAAAATTGAAAAAAGATCTTTTAAGTAAACGCGGCATAAAGCACCGACCATTAACTAGTAAGGGGAAACCAATCAAAGGTACTGGGAAAGGCAAAGCTAAAATTCGCATTACGTCATTCTCATCGGATGACGAAAGTTTAGATTCAGATGACGTTTTTGGTTCGGCAGAAGCAGCGCCAACTCGATTAGAATTTTCGCCGCCTCAGTCTCGCAAAGACATTGAGCCAATTTTGAAAATTGAACACGATAAAATGATTTCAGCTGCTTGGGGACGTGGTCAAACTATGAGTTCAACAGAAATTGAAGGCTCGCCACCACAATGTCGGCGATTAGCCGATTTGGAAAATCGTTATTATCAGGGTAGTAAATTGGATCCACCATATGCAAATGCGTCAGAGTTGCGTCGCATTTCTGAAAGATCAATTTCCATTCCAAGTTCAGAAGACGACTCAAATGTTAATACTGCACAGCAAAGAACCGATGAGACAACAAAAATTTATCACATGACCGAGAACATACCGTCGCCAATTCTCGAAAGTTGTGAATTCCTGAGAACTGACGATGAAGTGGATTGCAAAATTAAATCCGATGATGAGCTAGCTTATACGTTTATTACCAGGAAAGAAATAAAATCAAAAGAACATGAAGACTTGATTCAACCCATTTCTAAATTAGAAGCAAAACTTTCGCCATCTAGAGCAAAGTTAATTGAAGAATCTCTTAATTCATCAATTGTGATGCGATCAAAAGGTCATGCTCCGGTACTATTTGCACATGCTCGTTTGAATTTATCCGAAGGCTCTGCCTTTGCATCGTTACAAAGACAGCGGGCTACACAAGAGTCTCCAACATCTAGCCGCCGTGCTAAGAGTTTAGATGCACCAGTTATATCTATGCATCGATTGCCTCCAATGAACGCTTTTTCCTCTAAGGACGACACTGTTGATTTCGAGGAAGAATCTGAAATTCTCGAGGAGAAAGCACTACACAGCAGTGATAGCGGTGATGAGGATAAAGCCGAAAGTGTACAGTCTTGTGTGGACGCGATTGGTTCTCAAGAAATTAGCATGTCCACTAAGTCAAATCGCCGCAATCGTTCTCCTGGAGATCTGAACATTGATGATGAAGAAATTTTATTGCTGGATCAATTACAGCATATTAAAAAAATAAAATTAGCAGCGGTGAAAATTAAGGAGAAACGAAAAACCAAAACTAAGTTGAAGAGTGGAATGCATTTGGTACTGGATATTCCACATTACGAGAAGAGTTCATTTAGCTCTGCTAATAGCTCAAAACGTTCTTCTCCCGCTGTTAGTAGAGCTAGCAGTATGGATAGTAATCGTGATAAATCTAAATCAGACATTCAAACGAGTCCAACTGATTCCAAAAATGGTTCTAAATCAAAGAGGAGTACCTCTAATGGCGCAATTCCAAAGTACAAAACTAACGAAATGAAAATTGAGAGACCACGAGAAGTACGATCAGCAAATGGTAAAGAGAAATTCCATTACGAAGATCTTAAGAAATCAAAAAGTCAAGAATCAGTTGATAATGGACGGCGAAATGGATCTAAGGAGAAATCGAAATCATTTGAGCGACCAGAAACTAAACGTATGTACAGCAAGGAAAAAAGCAAATCACAAGAGGAATCAGAACAGGATGTAGCGAAGCGTAAAGAAAGGCAACAAAAATTATATGAAACGGCGATGAAACAAACAATCACAATGCATAGTCCCGTTAAGGACACAATGCCATTATTTCCAGCACCAGACGAGAACATCTCTGTTAAAACAGATGGAGACAATATTATAATCGATGCTGATGTGCGAAGTGAGGATCACGTTTTTATTGCAAAAGCACCAAAGAAACTAGATTCGTCTCTTGTTAATTTCAGCCGTAGCTTTGACGATTCCGGTCGGACAATCAGTAACAGTGAAAAATTGAATAAAGCTAATCGTAGCTTTGAGGATCGTAAAAAATCCTTTGAAGAATCAGAAAAATCAGATACCGGTGATGAAATTATGCTAAGATCGCCAAGTAAGATTATTAAGAGTCAAGAATTGAAACAAAAGATTGAGGGCTCAGTTGTACATAAAAAGTTTGAAGGAAAATCAAAGAGTTTGGATAAGAAACCCGAATCACACAAACTTCTTGGCGACGAGGCAAAAACTAGAAGTTTGGATAGAAATTTTGAGGGTTATTCAGAAGCCACTTCTCCAGATTCAGATAATAATTCTAAACAAGAGATTGTACATGCTGATGTTCATCAAAGACCAACTGATTATAGATCACGAGCACCAGATTCTTCTGATTCTGATGGCCAACGTCAGAAACGATCAACGAAATCATCGGATAGTGACAGTGGCAGATCACTTGAAGAGCGTGTTGTTCTAAGAGGAACAAGTCTTGACGTTTGGTTGTCATTGGATGAGAAAAAAAATCATTACGTTGAGCACAAGTCGCCGGTTCGTAATCGTAGAACATTATCACAACCGGATGATATTGTAGAAGAAGAAGACATGCAAGCAATAATCACAGAAAGGAGAAAATTAGAAATATTAAAGCGACAATCACTTCCTTCGGACGATACTCCACGAGGATCATTAACAGATAATGAAGAAAAAAAGTCTGATGTTTCCAAGGTTGATAGTGAAGAATCACTTACTGCTGTCAGTGATTTTAAACAGGATGGCGATGAAACATTAAGTTCAAAACATCGTGTTCCAACAATTGAGTGCGAGGAACCGTCTATCGAAGAAGATATTCCAATGACTAGCGGCGACGAAAATGTATCATCATCGAGTCGGGGCAAATTAAGTAGATTGAATTTAGAACGAAGTCGTAGTGATGAAACTCCATCATGGATGACAATTGAATGTGAAGAATTTGTCGGTGATATATCAGATACAGATCCAAAAATTATTGGTATTACGGATTACGAGAAAGAACACGTTCCACATTTGGAAGTGCAAAATACATTTGATGAAACAAAAGATTTATCCTCAGAATCAGAAATGACGTTAATGCCAGAAATGAATAATTCTGATATGAATATTATTGTGACACCTCCTGATGCCAGTCCATTGTGGGATAGAACAACAGATAGTTACAATGAGGAGAAGACGTTAGTAGATAATACTTTACATGATGATACTGATGCTGCAGTAACTGTGAAACTAATGAGTGAAAAGTCAAAAATGCGCTGTGACATGTTTAAGCTAAATATCGAGCATTCAAAAAGCTCGGATACTGGGTCTTCGTGGAATAGCTTAGAAAAGGATTCAAGTCCGTCGTTGGGTTTAAATAAGGAAAAAGGTTCAATGGATGAGGAATCCAGTGTCAGTTGTTCGATATCACGGCCACTCGGTATTTCTCAGGATATTGAAAAATTTGAGCAAGGAGATCGAATGAAATGTATTGAATTGCGTGAAACGATGCTTAAAAATCAAGAGGAAGATAACGAAGATGAGATTGTTCGTACTCCGACAAGAAAAGTGTCACCGACACTTGAGAAACAATGTCCCATTGACTTGGGATCATCAACAGAATGTGAAATGGATCCGATTGAAGATCGTATATCGAAATTATTACAGCGACCTCCTGAGGATAGCGATAGTTCAACATCTGGACAGTGTACTAGCAATGGTAGAGCAAAAATCGTAAAACCTCCTAGAGAAAGCGTACATAAAAAACTCTGTCGTGTTGAGCCACCAAAAGTAGTTGCAGAAATCTTGAAAGAGACACTCCCTGTGAAAAAACATTTACTGGGTGAAAAATTGGTTAATTCTGCGGAAGGGAGTTCATTGGAGTCAAAATCTAGTATTGATTCGAAAAGTTCATTAAGCGTTGAGTCTCGTGGTTCGTTTGAAACAGAAAGCAGTTCAGGTTCTTTAGGCGCCGCTCAACGACGCGGTGATTTAGGGGCAAAAGAGCAACAATCTACATGGCGACCATTTCCAATAGAAAGTTCTGGAAGTTCGTTAGAAGAAAATTGGATTCCGCCAGAGCAAGAAAGCTACGAAAGTTACGATATGGCTGGTCAAAAGAATGTTGATGATTTCAGTCAATTTTCAGATCCTGATAAAAAAGGTTCATCGCCTGACGATCAAAAGGAAAGTGATTCATCGTTTCAAGACGAATTAAATGATTTTCCAACAAATTTCGGATATCCAGCAATGACTACCGGTCTTGGCATTGGTATTAATCCTGCTGATATTTTGGGATATGGCTCAGGTTTTACTTTGGGAAGAACATTATCACGCATATCGGAGCGAAGCACAAATTCTGAAAAATCAAGTGCCGAAGATGATCATAGTAAAGCATCGTCGCATTCTGGTAGTCCTCACGACGTAGAATCTATTTCAAGTGATCACCAAGCAAGTCTTAGTTCGGATCCTTGCAGTAATACTAATCCTGCATATATATCAGATGCTGATCGAAGAACATCAGCTGAAATGCCTGACATTCCATGTGATTCAGCGACAGCTGAACGGTTATCAGATTTATATGCGGCAAGTAAATTAGCATCAGTTAAAACAGGACGTTTTTCTGTGACACCGGTAGATGAGATTGAAAAAGCAAAAGCCAAAGAACGACCAACACTTTTATGTTTGTCTAACACTGGTAGTCAAGATTCTGAAGACTGGCCATTGCCAGAAATACCATTTGATCATGTGCCTTTGGGAAAGTTTGAAATTGTTTACCAGAAACCCCCAATCCCTGAAAAGCCAGCACCAAAACGATTTGGTTGGGGTGGTAGAATGCAATCGCTAGAGTCGGAAAATTGGCCTTCACCACCGTCGAGTGCTTTAGAAGTGCCTATTGTCGATAATATAGAAACATTTTATGTAAGCGAACCACAGAATCCGATGCAGGTAGTAATTGAATCATTTCCGGAACAAGATGAAAGTGATAAGCAAACAACAATTGACGAAGTTTCTGTCGAAAGTCCATTAAAAGAACGAAAAACTATATCGTCGAAAGGAAGCAGTCCATCTGTTTCAATGATTCTACCTTATGAGGAAACATCGTACTTAATGGCATCGTCTATAATTGATAATGTGCGAGATTCATCCTGTTTGTCGGATAATATTTTGCAATACGAACCGGTACCGTGTTTGAGTTCAACACTAAGCACTGCAAGTTGTCTTCGAACATCGTTTGATTTGAGTTCTTGTTGTGCAAGCTCCAAATCAATTCAGAAACATAGTCTGATTCGTGAACACAACTCTTGTGATAGGGTCATAATTGAACAACCAACAAAATCACCACAAAATCATAGTCCTATATCGGATGACGAAGTTTTTGGCGCCGACGATGTTTTTGGTCCCGGGACCGTTAAAATTGAAATATCGCCAGATGCTGATTATCGTTCATCGGGTGAATTTCTGCAGCCAAAATATTCACGTGGCTCAAATAATTCCGATACGTCAATTGATGATATGTTATCAGCATCATGTGGTACATACATGGAAGATACTGTTCGTCGAGGTCTAGAACCACGTCGTTTAAGTAGTGGCTCTTGTAAAAAGTGTAGTCACAGTAGTCATTCGGAAGAGGAAACAAGTTCCTTAGGCACGGATCTTGATGGAACTGTTAAAATGGGTTTACAACAGAAAAAATGCACTCACAGCTCTCATTCAGAAGATACATCGATTGGTTTAAGTATTTCAGAATGGTCAACGGGAACGAATACAGTACGCCAATATGCCAATCTCTCAGGTTCAGACAGTCTATCGGCTGTGTCAAACCATTCCGGTGGAGCAAAAAGTGAAAAATCCAATCACACGAAATCAAGTATTAGCTCCATAAATAAATCTACCGAGAGTTTGAATGAGAAAAGTGCCAGTCTGTCAGGAAGTAAAAGTAAATTTTCTTGTGAAAATCTTTCTGAAGGTCCAAAATACGATGCGTTTTCAAATTCTGAAACTGACAAATTTACATCGTCAGGCACAAAAAGTGACGATACTACGTTGACACTCACGGAAATGGCACAAACAATTACCGAATGGTCAACTAGCAGCAGTAAGACATTACTAGCTCAAAAAGATTTTGTAGGCACTGGTACAACTCAAATGGGTAACGAATATAAGTTGGAAAAGAAAACCATGTCTATTGAGTACGTTCCGTTGAAGCCTCCAAAAATATTGAAAAAGCAATCGCCTCCAGAAGTGAAACAAATATTACCAATGGTTCATGCGTCAACATCTCGTGCCTACTTGCAAGATTACAGTAGTGTTGAAAGTGACACCCAAGAAATGTCTAACCGGACAACAATTATGAAATCTACTGAGCGCCCAATTAAAATTCCACCAAATACACAGGACTATTCGTTGCAAAATATAGAGGATAAAACAAAATTGTCACCAGTTGAAGATTCCATGGCAATGAAACGCCGCTCGCTGGAAATGATGTCACAGAGATATCAGAGTCAAGATATTTCCGAAAGTGAACCGTTCACTGAAAAATTATACAGCCAAAACGAAAAGCTCTCTGCGTTATACCAGAGTCAAGAGTTTTCCCCACAAGCTATTACAACGAAGCCAAGTCCCTTTGATAAGCCACTCATCAAGCATCACAGCTATGATGATAAAACATTATCAAAGAGTCAAATACGAGAATACAAATCATCGAAGCTACGCCAAAGTCAATCATTCCATGAGCATTTAATTGTCTCTCCTGATTTTCCTAAAATCGACGAGGAAAATTTAATTAGTTCATCGACAACAACAACGACGCACAACAGTGAGGCAACGACAAGTACTGATAATTCTTCGCCCATGCTATCGCGTCCAGAAAAATTAGCCAAATGTTCGCCATACTATTCAAGTAGTTTAAGTTCTGAATCACCGCCTATTCAAGTATTACAAAAACCACCCCGAAAATCCTCAATACCGCGTAACTTAATGCCAAAAAGTCCACCCAGTGGTAACGATACTGACAGCTCCCTAGATTTTATACAAAAAGATCCTAAATTTCGAACTCGTGGTTACCGTAAAAAACGACAAATTCCTGCTAAGCGTAGCAGAATAGATCGTGCGGTTGTTGAACATCAAGAAAGTTCTGAATGTTCAGAAGGTTATTTTCCAGAAATAGATTCTGGAAGTTCGGATCTTTCAAAAATAGATCTGAGTGAACATAAATATCCTGATTTTGAGGAGGAGCAAGAAAATTTACCAGAAGATTATGACGAGGATAAATATGAGCATTATCCGAGTACATCGTTTTCAAATAAATTCGAAGGCTTTGACATGACTGAGAATGTAGACGAAATGGGTTTTCCGCGATACGATCGTTTAAGCCACATAACAAATCCAATTTATAAGTTGGAACCACAAACTAGTCAACCAGTAAAGCCGCAACGTCAAAAGAAGAAACAATTAAAACGCGAAGAATCGATGGCTTGTAAGTTGCCACCAGATTACGACCCGGAGTACCAAGGTGTTCAGTATACACCGGACGAAAGTGGTGCCGAAACTAAGGCCGGTTTATCTGATGAAGTTTGTTACTCAAGCGAGGATAGTTTTGTTGCTGGCTGCTCAATTATACGGCCACAAAATCGTATCGAAATACCATTCCCTGATTTTCTATCCGACTATGAAAATGAGCCCCCAGTCACGTACTCCTCAATACGTGACATTATACAATATGACGACATTAATTATCCTGACTCCGATCAAAAGTTAACTGAAGAACACGAATTTGATTTACGGGCTGTGCCACCACCAATGTTTCTTGGTGACTCCGAGGAAAGTGATAGCTAAAGAAACGAAGTAATTTAATTAAATAAAAAACTAATTCTGCTACCATAAATCATCTGCCAAATTATGCCAAAAAAAAAATTATGAAAAACTTTTGCTAAACTTTGTCTAAGGTCGTCTTTTTTCCCATTAACAATTTTTTTTATTCTTTAAAAACACTTGTGAAGACTGATTGTTCATAAGGAAGCGATTCACGAAATTTCATCGGACAACAATTATTATGACGACGACAAAAAAAAAAAAAAACAATCAAAAAATGTTTAATCAAAAAAAACCAGAAAGACTGAAATTAATTAACAAAAAAATTAAAAAAAAAATTTTAAAAACCGTGAAGAGAAGTTACTTTCAAAATTGCTACTACTGAGAAGGAATTAGATTTGTGTTTAGCTGGGTAAAATAAAAAAAGGAGTAAAAAATTAATTATTTAACGGAATTATTTAAATCCTTCTATATGTTTTCTTTTTTCCCGGGAAAGGTAACAAGGTATTTCCATCTACTACACAGTGAATAATCACGGTTGTAGGAAAGAGATATCTACCTTTACTCATCAATTATTAATTTTTTCTTTTCTCCATAAGATTTCATTCCATAGTTACTTTGTAGTGATAAATTATTATTTTAATAAATGGGTGGGTGGGATTGTTTGTCTCTATGACTGGATAATGTTGTGGTTTTTTTAGATTATTATTAGAATTTTTAATTTAGTAGATAGAGTTGATGATGAGTACACAGTGTAACAATTTATTAATAAATAATTTAAGTTTAACTTAGAGGACGTAGATAACTAAATAATTAAATAAAAAAAAAAAAAAAACATTATCAGTGAAAATAAAAAAGAAATAAATAATTAATTAATTAATTAAATAAAATAAAATAGTAGGAGATATCCATGAAAGAAAAGAAAAGAATTTTTTTTTGTTGTTCTATTGCTGTCGTTGTTTATAATAACTGTTGTTAATTATTTTATAAAAAAAAAAAAAAAAACAAAACATTAATTAATTAATTAAACTACACGAATAATTAATTAAATTTTGAATTATTAATTAATTAATTAAAATCCAAAACAAACACACTCATAGTTAATTAATTACGCAATTTAATATGAATTTTTTTTTTTTTTTTTTTTTTTTTTACGTTTAAGTCAAGTGGCTTAAGTGATAATTATATAAAAAGTATTAAAGAAGAAATATATTTACGTTCTTAGTCGTCGTATTGGGATTTTTTTTTTTTTAACTGACTGTTTGTTGATCTGAGAAAACTGCAAGCTAGGGTTTTTTTCTTGGTTGTTCAACGGTTTTGAAAGGGGATGATTTAAGCTTGTTTGTTGTAATTATAACTAGGAATTGATTCAGCAAACAAGTGTTTAATCGGTGTAATTACCCAAAGTAAATATTCAGGTTAATTACTGGTTTAGTTTGCAGTTTAAAGGAAACAGCATTTAATAACACTTACAGTTTGGGATTAATTTTTAATTAATTAATCAAAAAAAAAAAATATTTAAGAAAATAATTAGGGTAAAGAGTGATGAATATTTAAAGTATTAATAATTAAATAATTAAAAAAAAATAAGAAATAAAAATATATATTTAAATGTTGTTAAGTAAAATAAATAATTTAAAAAAAAAAATACACGGAAATATGTAGAGAAAGAAATTTTTTTTTGTTTTCGTTATTCATTAATTTTTTGCTAATTAATTAAATTGTTTTTTTTGTTCTTTATGTTCTTGTTGTTACAAAAATGTGCAGGTAATTTTTGTGGTGTAACCGAATTCGATTTTTTTTAAAATTAATTTTCTTTGCAATATAATTGCCAATTAATTTTATTTAATTAAATTTTAAAAATCAATCGTAAATTAAATTTTTTTTTTTTTTTTTTTCATTTTTTAATATAATCCATATATACTTCCATTTTTAATTAATTAATTAAATTAAATTAAAGAAAAAGTTAAATAAAAATTATTATCTTTCTTATTCTATAATTGTTGAAGGTACTATAGAATCACTATAAAAAAAAATTAATATTTATATAAAAAAAGATTAATTCTAATTAATTAATAAAAATTATAACTCGTTAATTTTTAATTTAATTTTTTATTTAATATCATTATTGTTATTATCACACCTATACTAATGGATACACATTTATCAAGCATTTAATATTACAAGAAGTAAATAAATAAATTTATAAAACTCGTTAGATATTAATTAATAAATTAATTAGTTGAATCTATATATATATATATAAAAACAAAAAAAAAAAAAAACTAAAATTATATTTATTAGTGCAAAATTAATTTCACATAATTTTAATTAAATTATTAATCCTTTTTAACAAAACTAAATAAATAAAATCACAATTGTGAAACAAGGGTGACAAAGTGTTTAAAGGTTTTTTTCTATGAATTTATATGAAATGGTACAAAAAATGTACTACAAAAAAAAGCTTAAAGCTTTTAAACACTTTTCAATATGTTCACTTTAATTAAAAAAAATATATTTACTATGAAATTATAGTGCCAAATATTACTTAATTAGCGAAATATATTTGTTTATTTATTTAATTGTGTATTTGCGAAACAAAATCCGTGGACATTTTGTTTTTTATTCTATTTAAAAAGATAAAAACGTAAATAAAGTGATAATGTCATGCGCTGTACACTTTTTTTTTTTATTTTGATATTTTATAGTAATTTTAAAGTTTTTTTAAAAATGCAATAGTTTATAATTAAAAAAGATTTTTTATACATTTATTAACGATTATTTAGTTTTGATTAATTTTTAATTAAAGCTTGTTAATTAACCGTCTTAGTTATTTTTTTTTTACTACAGAAATAAACGAAAATAATTTTATCTATGATTAATTATTTATAAATGCGTAAAAGTAATAATTAATTAATTAACGAATAAATAAATAAATGGTTAATAAATAAATAATAAAATAAAAATAAAATAAATCTCTTAGGCCTATTTAAATTAAATTTAATTAATTTTAATAAACTACAGAAATAATTTAGAAATTTTTATTTATTTTATTTTATTTCTTAATTTATTAATTAATTAGTTAATAAAACATAAAAAACTACCAAATGGTTGTAAAATATGCCAAAAACAATTTTTTCTTTTTTTTTTATATAAATGTTTCTATTCTTGGTTGTTGTTGTTTTAAAAGTTTTTTTTTTTAATTTTTTTAATTAATTAATCGAATAATTAAATGAAAATAATTAGAGAGAATTTTATTAGAATTAATTATAATTAAAATTTAATTATATAAAAGAAAATACGTGAAATTTGATTTTATTTATTTCTTTAAATTATTTAATTGCTTATTTATGGTTTTTTTTAATTAATTAAGTGTTTTACAGAAAACACTGTGCATTCGTTTTTTATTTAAAAAATCGATTATTGCTTTGATTTATTTACGATTAAAGAAAATCGAGTGATAAATCGAGATAAAAAAAATTGTTTGCTAACTAGTATTAACGAATTAACGTATTAATGATTTTTTCTAATTACAATTTTAATTAAATTAAAATATTTAAAATGCACGAGACAACACACAGTGAGTGGTAATTAATTAATGACAGGCCAATTATATTGAATTTTTTTTTATAATCCGTTTTAACGATATTTATTGAATTAGTGTGGTGTCAAATGTGGTTTATTTTTAAAATAATAATTTTGTATTGAAATTTCTCATTTTTTAATTATCAGTAGTCTACCTACTCTGTTGTCAAACCATTTAATAAAGCAATTAAATAATAATTAAACAAAATTTACAATTTTTAGTGCCAATAAAAAATCGTAAACGTAATCGTTGATGTGTTGGTTGTTGTTTAGGTCAAATAAAAATGGAATAAAAATTTATTCTTAAAATTCTTATTTAAATAATGATTGTTGTTTATTATTAATTATATTTCTGTTTGTAATTTTTATTTAATTAATGAAAGTAATGATGTTTTATTAAATTCAGATTAATTTTTTTTTTATTTCGATTTTTTTTTTAATTGATTAGACAAAAAAAAAGAAAAAGATGAGAGAAAAATACAAATTTTATTAATAAAATAATAATAATAATAATAACATAAGAAAAACATTAACATTTAGTAAATAATCATTAAATTAATTTATTAATTAATTATAAATAAAAAAAATATTTATCGAAATATTAATTATTAAAACCCAAAAAACACAAAGAAAAAAGTGAAGAAAAATGTGTTTTAAAAAAATGGTTATAAAAAAAAAAAAAAAAAAGGAGGTAAAAAAAATTTTAATTAAATAAATAAATAAACACACAGAAAATTAATTAATTATTATAAAAAAAAAAAAAATGTTTTTGTGTCTGTCTTCTTCATTTAATTTAATTTTTTTTTTTACTAAGGTTTAACGTCGTTATCTTGTCGTGTAAGTAAGATGATAAGATAAGGAAATTTTATTTATTTTTTTTTCTGTTTTGTTTGCGTTTATTAATTCTTTTTTTTTTTTCGTTTATTTTCGTTCTTAATTAATTATGGGATATTTTGTGGTGATGTTTGAGAAAGATTGTTTTTGTTGATTTTATAAAATGAATATTTTTGTGGTTTTTAAACAGATTTACGGTTGGACTATGGTGATAATTTCGTTATGGACTAACCTCAATACAATTTAGGATTACGTAATAAATGTTGTTTTAATGTTTTTCTTGTATGAAATTACCGGAAATACGTGGTTTTTCTATAAAAAATTAATTTCGTTGAATATTGAGTAATAAATTTTAATGAATATTTAGTTTTGACATTTCTTACGTTGATTGTGTTTAAGCCATACAAAAAAAAAAACGAAATTTTCGTTATAATTCATCACTTGTTGCTGTGATGTGTTTTAAGCAATGCATCTTATCAAATACTGATCGTTTTTACTGTTTTCTAACAAATAATCAATTCACTGATTAATAACTTAATTTATCGATAAATAATATTTTTAATTTTCTTGTTTATTATGTGATTTTATGTTTTTTTGTTTTGTTGTTAATAAATAATCAATGCGCAACGGTCTTTCCTTCTTTTATGATTGATAATTAATGGTTCTTGCCGTTGTTAATGTGATAACACACAAAAACTCCACATAAATAAATGAAATTAAGTTACAAAACCAGAGCATTAATACTAGTTGTTGATGATAGCAACGAAAAAAAACAGTTTTATTACGATAATAATAATAATAATAATAAAAAAACGCAAGAAAAGAAACGAAGAAATTAAAATGCTGATGCTGGTTGTGCTCTGTGTTTTTTTATTTTGTTTTATTTTATTTTATTTTATTACGTCTGCAACTAATTAACAATGTCAAAAGATAAACTTTAATCCAATTTACAGTAAGTGCTGTATAAGCAACATATCAGCTTTATTTTTATTTATTTTTACGCTTTAAGCGCGCATACGTTTTAAGCTAGGTTTATCGATGAGAAATGTTTTCTAATTCCTAATTCAAAATAAACAATTTAAGGTACTTTTATTGATTTCTATTGTTAAGTAAATTAGATTATAAACTGACTTAAGTTTGTTAATTAGTTTTTAAGCATGTTTATGTTTTTTTTTTCTTACCCCCTTTTTTTTTTTTGGTTTTTCTTTTCTTGATTATTGTTTTTAGCATTTTTTTTTTTTTTTTTTTTTTGCCGAAAGCAAAACAAAGTTTTTATTCCCTTAAATAGAAAAACTATTTTTCCCAGTTGTGTGTGAATATAAAACGTTACCAAAACTCATATTAGTTTCTGAGTAAGAAACAGATTTTTAAACATTAAAAATTAAATAAATCGAAACAGAGTTTTACGTTTGGTAAATCGTTGTTAAGGGAATTTCTTTTTGTTATTTTTTTTTGTTGTTATTATTATTGAATGAAATTATTATTTGCATATACAACAAAAGGATTTTATTTAAGTGTGGTTAGTTTTTTTTTTTTTTTTTTTTTTACTTGTAACTTAACCAAACTTATAAAGTCCTTTTGGGTAAATTTTATTATTTTTTCTGCGTATTTTCATTATTTGTTGTTGTTAGATATTTTAAGGCAATTTTACAGCAAGTTTTTTGTGCGTATTCAGTTTTTGTTATAAAAATATAAAAATCGCCATTTTGTGTGATTTGAATTTTTATTTTTGTTTCCGTTGACAGTTTAATCTGCGTTGCATTGATTAAACACAAATTAAACTGTTTTGATTGACTGAATACACACGATTTGTTTTTAATTTTTTTTATTTTATTCCAGGCATGTTAATAATTTTTTTGTTATTTAATTATTTTAAATGTTTTTCAACATCGTTTTTCATGTTTTTTTTTCTTTTATTTTTTTTTTTGTGACCTCTCCCATGTTTAAAGATTGTGAAGAAAAAAAAAGAAATTTTTTTTTTCTCTTTCTTTTATTAGTTTAATTAGCTCGTTAATAATTTTGTTTTTAAAAAATTTTATTTTTTGTTTTTTTTTATAATTAATTAATTTTCAATCGAATCTTTACAGATGTTTATCATGGTATAAATGGAAATATATCGTTGGATAGACGTGGTGAATTAGTAACAATAACACCAAATAGGCATGATTTAACATTAGGCTCTGATAAATCATCGGATGCTGGTACATATGATCTTGGTATGTATATATATGAGTATTGCATCCCCTTTTTTATTTTAATTAATTTTTATTGTTTTATTTTAGTACAAAATGAATTACCGTTACAACAAAGACAAATCCAAACAAACGGTGATGCGGTCAATAATAATAATCTAAACAACAATAACAATAGCAACAACAATAATATAAATGGTTCATTAATGAATTCCAATGAGAATTCAATACATCAGACAGGTGTTGATACATTGAATAGTGATGGAAAGAAGAAGAAGTGGCCAACCGATAAATCGTATTTTATTGTTAAAGAAATGATTATGACGGAGCGAACATATAAACGTGACTTAGATATTATTAAAAATGTAACAATGACTTATCTAAGTTAAACCGTAATTGCTTAATGAATAAACATTTTTATTTGTTTTTTGTTTATATTTTTAGTTCCTCTGTGACGAGCTAACATCCGATGATATTGAATTTGTTCGTCCATTATTCCAGTTATATGAAAGTCTGATTGAGCATCATAATATATTTTTACGTGATTTAGAGCGTCGTTTGATATTGTGGGAGGGTCGTGGTGGACACGAGACACATCGTATCGGTGATATTATGTTGAAAAATATGACAGCGATATTAGTGTACGAGGATTACATTGAGTGTCATCGTGATATTTTGTATAAACTAAATGATTTATATAAAACGGATGAGAGTTTTCAGCAAACATATCGTGACTTTGAACAGCAAAAGATCTGCTATCTGCCAATTGCATATTTATTATTGAAGCCATTGCATCGGTTATTGCATTATCATAAATTACTTGAACGTTAGTAGAGAATTGATGGATTTTGTTTATTCATTCTATCATTAATCTTTGGTTTTTGTCTTTGTAGGTTTGCTAGAGCATTACACGGAGGAGCATTTTGATCGTATCGACTGTCATGAAACGTTAAATATGTTGACACGTACAACCGAACATATTAAGAAAATATTACCAGAATCAGAGAATTATGTGTTATTATGTGAATTGCAACGTGACCTGATCGGCTACGATAATCTGATAAATGAGGAACGAAAACTAATACGACAGGGTTGCTTGCTGAAACATTCCAAACGTGGCCTACAGTATAGAATGTTTTTCCTTGTTAGTACCCACCCTGTTATTTTTCTTTTCTTTATTTAATTAATTAATTCTTCTCTCAGTTTTCAGATGTTCTATTGTACGCAAGTAAATCACCGATAAATCAAACGTTTAAAATATTAGGCCATGTACCAGTACGTTCCTTGTTAACGGAAAACGCTGAGCATAATGCATTTATAATATTTGGTGGCCAGCGGGCGATTACAGTGAGTACAACAACAACAGCGGAAAAGACTTTGTGGTTGGCAGAATTTTCCAAAGCGACAGCCGATTTAAAGGCAAAACCATCGGTGCAATTGTCGATGGGCTCGTTGAAAAATTGTAGCTCCTCAGAGGAGGGTTTGGATATGTGCGGTTTAAGTGGGCCACCGTCTTCCACCACGGGCACAACAACATCATCGACATCCTCTGCCGCTGCAAATAAATCTTTGACATCACGTGGAAATACAGCATTGCATGTTTGCTGGCATCGAGCGGCTACTGTTGGCCTTTGTGATCATATTACATCAGCAGAGGTACAATGAAATGTTTTCCAGATTTTTAGTTCCCTATAATGTTTTTCGTTTTTTTTTTTTATTCTAGAATCAATTATCCGGATTTTTATTAAGAAAATTCAAAAATTGTTCTGGCTGGCAAAAACTCTGGGTTGTCTTCACTTCATTCTGTTTATATTTTCATAAAAGTTATCAAGATGAATCAGCATTGGCTAGTCTTCCATTACTTGGTTATTCCGTTGGTCCGCCCGGACAACAAGATCCCGTACAAAAAGAATTTGTTTTCAAATTATCATTCAAGAATCACGTTTATTTCTTTAGGGCCGAAAGTGAATATTCTTATAATCGGTAATGATTAGAGTTTCGGGTTTGTGGCTTATCTAAGTTTTAATTAATTTTTGTGTTTTTGTTTTTTAATTAGATGGATGGATGTATTACGAAGTACAACACAAACACAAGATTTTAAAAATATGATTGGAAATTAAGACAAAATTAGCGATAGAGAGAGAAGAGAGCAAGCAGCATTAATTATGTATTTATGGTTGATTCAGGGTGATTTACTGGCCACAAATAATTCTGTAATTCCACAATAAAACGAATTAAAAAACAAAACAAAAAAATTCTAAACAATTAAATTGTATATAATACAATAAACAAACAAAATTTTAATTTTAATTTCTTTTAATTAAGGAATTAATTAAAGAAAAGTAAGAGAAGAAGAAAAAAAAAATGTTTCTATTTTTTTTTTTTGTTTCTTTTTTATCATTATTATTGATTATTGATATTTTCGTTTATTAATTATTATTATTATTATAACTAATGTATTAGCAAGAAATATATATATATTTTATTACAAAATTTAAGTTTTTCTTTTTGTTAATTAATTAAGAGTTGCAATCGCAATTAGCAAAAAAAAAAAATTATCGTATTGTTTGTCATGGTTTGGACTTTGGCTAAACTGTTGCTAGGTTTTTATATTACTGTGTCACTGTATTCGATAATGACTCATTTCGAAATTGGATTTTTCTTGTTCAAGTGACAGCTACGAAATGTCATTCAGAGGTTTTCATATATCTTCTGCAACTGCTGGTACTGGGGTAAACAAAAAAAAAAAAAAAAACTTTTTTTTTGTTTATTTTTCTTCCCTATTCTTTTTTTTTGGTTTTTGATAATTTTAATATCTGGTGTTTTACAATAATTCTGTGATTGAAAAATAAAATAAACGTTCATCATGGAGTGGTTATTTGGTAAACGGATGACACCAGAGGAAATGCTTCGTAAGAATCAACGAGCATTGAACAAGGCGATGAGAGATTTAGATCGGGAAAAAATGAAAATGGAACAACAGGAGAAGAAAATTATTGCGGATATAAAGAAATTGGCGAAGGAGGGTCAAATGGATGCTGTAAAAATAATGGCAAAGGATTTAGTTAGGACGCGACGTTATACAAAGAAGTTTATGCTGATGAAGGCTAACATACAGGCGGTTTCACTGAAAATTCAAACCCTTAAGTCGCAGAATACTATGGCACAGGCTATGAAAGGTAATTAAAATGCGTATGTAGCGGTTGGCTTAATCGTTGATTTTTTATTTTAATTATTTAGGCGTGACCAAGGCTATGCAAAATATGAACAAACAGCTAAATATGCCACAGATACAACGAATATTGCAGGACTTTGAAAAGCAATCAGAGATCATGGATATGAAGGAGGAGATGATCAATGACGCGATTGACGATGCAATGGAAGACGAAGGCGATGAGGAAGAGTCTGACGCCGTTGTGTCGCAGGTCTTGGACGAATTAGGTTTACAATTAAACGATCAACTATCAGGATTACCTCAGGTATGACGAAAGATTTACGTTTGTCTCATGAACCGTGGGTTAATATTTTGTTCTGTTTTAGGCATCCGGGTCATTATCAGTTGCTGGTGTTAAACAACCTCAAGCTGCTGCAGTAGGAGCTGGTGGAGCAGGAGGACCTGGTGGTGCTGGCACCGGCGGTGGTGGTAATAACGGTGGAAATGTCACAACACCAACGTCCGACGCAGATGCAGACCTTCAAGCCCGCTTAGATAACTTACGAAGAGAATAATTCACTAATTTTTAACTAATTTAAACAGATTTATTTACACATAAAACAAAACAAAAAAAAAAAGCTGAGAAAAGAGTTGGAATTTTTTTTTATTTTTAATTAAAGGAAAAATCGCTAAATATTTTTAGCTTAAAAAGAAATTTTTATTTATTTATTTATTTATTTTAAGAAGTTAATTAAGACTTCGTAACATATTTTGTGGTTATTAAAACGCCTTGCAAAGCATATTATTGCTTTAGAATAATAAATTTAATTAAAATTAATTAACGCAGTGACTTTACTTGATGAAATTAGAAGAAAAATTATTTTTTTATTGTTCAAGAGAAAATGCGTCATGGAATTTACTAAGATGAGTTTTGAAAACGCACCCTTAAAGTAATTTTAACTTTACTATTGTGAATGTGACTTATTCGTGTTTATTATGTTTGTTTTACGATTGTCAACTTTGACAGTTGATTTATTTTAGGTTATGGTTACCAAAACGAATCTAAATTGATGCTGCAGATTTCGTTGATAATTACTGAAAAATATGGCCCTTTCTCATAAACGTAACATTTCAGAAGTGTCCCAAACGATTCAGGTGAATTTGTTTGTTTTCTATGATGTTTATAATTGTTAGAATAATCAGTTTTGGTTTGTTTTGTTTACATTTGTAGGAAGCGTCACATCTTCAATATAAGAAACTTCGCTTAACACAGCGAAAACAACATCCTACAGGTTCCCCAATACTTAGCTGTACAACAGTGTTAGAGACTACAACCACAAGTAATGAAGCGTTGCAGGTATTAATGCGAATCTCCGATTTACTATTGTACGATGATCCAGAATTAGCGGAAGGTGTTAAAAAGTTAACTGAGCATTTTCGAAAAGAACCAGAATCTGCTGTACGTGTCAAAATATTATCGTTGTTTGGTGATTTTGCTGCAGAGACCTGCATCGATGGTATTATTTTGATTGATGAAATCATCACATTGCTGAAATTAGAGAAATCTCCCAAAGTAATATCACAGGGCTTGTGTTCATTGCATAAGATTGGGCAGAGCCAGAATATACCACCAGGTCACATGAATCGGGGCGTTAGTTTTGCTAAGAATCAACTGACGTCATCAAGTCATAATGTGCAGCGTCATGCTTTATTAGTGCTTGGATCATTTTCACAATTAGCTGATGCTGAGAAGGCGACATTGGAGTTGGTGGGACATTACACTGATTCCCAAGATGCACGTGTCAGAGCACAAGCTTTTAGAGCAATTTTAACACTAAGTGAACGTGGCGTTGTGCTTATGCCGACTCTGTATTATCGTGCTGTCGAGTCTCTACAAGATGATTACGAGTGTGTCAGACAAGAGGCACTCGAACTTGTTTACGTGCTAGGAATCAAACATCCAGAATAGTAATTATTTAACACAATTTGTGATTCTTAAAATTCTCTTTAAAAAATTGTTTCTTCCGTAGTTTGATTAGAATTGCGGACTCTGAGACGGATATGCGTTTAATAGACGCAGCATTTGGAAAAATATGTGGTGCCATTTGTGATTTATCAATGCAAGTAAGAATCCGTGCCGCTGATTTACTTGGTGGAATGTCTATGGTGGGTGGCGAGTTTTTACACCAAACTTTGGATAAAAAACTGATGAGCAACATGAGAGTGAGTTCAATGAAATCCTCTTCGAAATTTCAATTACTGATTTTTTTTTTAATTTTAGCGCAAGAAAAGTCTGCATGAGCGTAGTATGGATCATTTTTCAAGTGGTGAATGGTCAACGGGTAAAAAATGGGCAGATGATTCTCCCAAAGAAAAGGTTAATGTGGCTACGGTAACGTTAATGGCTTCCGGTGCATGTGGTGCACTTGTTCATGGCTTGGAAGATGAGTTTTTAGAGGTTAGAAATGCCGCTGTGGATTCCATGTGTCGCCTGGCAATGCAAAATCCAACATTCGCAGTGATGTCACTAGATTTCCTCGTTGATATGTTCAATGATGAAATTGAGAGTGTTCGACTTAAGGCGATTTATAGTTTGACAGCCATTTCCAAGCATATAACGTTGCGCGAGGATCAATTGGAGACGATGCTGAGTTCGTTAGAGGATTACTCTGTGGAAGTTCGTGAAGGTTTACATTTGATGTTGGGCGCATGTAAAGTATCAACGCAGGCATGTCTAATGCTTGTGCTGAACAAAATATTGGATGTGCTGTCCAAGTATCCACAGGATAAATTATCAGCGTTTGGTTGTTTGCAAAAAGTTGGTCAAAAACATCCAGAACTTTGCACTTCACTAACGCCACTATTACTGCACGATCATCCATTCTTTGATGGCACAGAAAAAGACGTTGAGGATCCCAATTGTATTTTTTTTAGATTTTTGCTGTTTCTCTTGAATTTTCTTTATTTTTTTTTTTTACTTTGTTTCCAGATGTCTGTATTCTGATAATGCTATTCAATGCAGCCCAATATATGCCGTCGATGTTAAGTTTAATTCCGGAGACAACAATAAAGCATTATGCGTATCTGCGTGACACAATGCCTAATCTCGTGCCGTATTTATCAGTTGGTGGACAATCACGTCAATTGACATTAACCGCTTCGACGGGATCGCAGCAATTCTTAGAAACTTTACTAAACAATATAAAAGCAGCGTATTCAGCGCCCAGGGCAAGACAAGCCCTATTGTCTGCCGCACAAGATAATTTAGATCGTTTAGCCGCCATTGATCCATCACTGAGTGGAACGGCGAATTTCACAGGACTATTTTTGGGTGCCCAGTTACTCATTGAACAAATGCAGTCCTGTATTTCGCCACAGCAAAATCGTACCCCCTCTAAGGAATGTCTTAATCAATTGATGCGAAAATGTTTAAAGTGGGTTTTGATGAATTTTCTGCACCTCTAAGGGCTAACACAAACAATTTGATTTCGTTTTCTAGGTTACAAAATTTATTTTCTGGATTCACGTTGGACGATTTGTTGCTGGTCAAGCAGATTTGTCTTCGGGCTAGTGCCATCCATTTGGTTTTAATTGTTAAAGATAGGACTCAGAGTGCATTGGCACCGTGTCAACTTTTATTACACATTGCGGCTGACACCACGAACTTTTTGCAAGAAAATTCAAGTTTGTGGATTTTTTTCAATTCATTTACCTGGGGAAATTTTAATCTTTTGCTTTGATTACAGACTTGTCATGTGATTCGTTTACTAAATCGATATTAGCACAATTGGCGATATTGACAGATCCTAAACCGGGAAGGGTTTTCCGTGAGATTCTGCCGATTGTACAATCCGCAACACCGGTTATAACACCACAGATTAATGTCAATGTAGGAACTGATTTGAGTTTTCTGCCTGTATTTAGCAGGAAATAATTTTTGTTTTCGTTTTTATTGTAGATAAAAATGTGCACAGCGAATATCTTGGATCCATCACCGTCGTTTTTGTCGGAGAATGTTATAAAGGCGACAGCAGGACTAATTGCCCAGTTGCCGATTTTCGCTGAGGTAATGAGTCTACAGGATGTACAACGACAGCATTTACGCATACGGATTAAGTATCCGGATCAAAATGTACATCTAGTTGTGCCTAGATTAAGGGATATTAAACGTATAATGACGGAGAGTGGTGAAGAAGGTTTGTTTCCAATGGGGTTTGCTTCGTTTTTTGTTTTTTGCTTTTTGCTAGAAAATTTATTTCTGTTTTTTTTTTTTTTTTAAGTAGAAAATAACTGGCGAATTCGTACAACAATTCTGTTATCACACGGTGTATGGACCGAGGCAACACAAGTAGAGATTTCAATATGTTTATCTGTACGTCCGGGTACCGAGTTGGATTTATGTAAACCGGTTAAAATATTATTTGCACCTAAACCGGTTAAAAGGGGTTAATTAATCAAACAAAGATTTTTTTTTTTAATTTTGCAGAATTTTTAAATATATTTTTATTTTTATTTTTTCATTTCTTTTTTTGTTGTTTTCTCATTTTTTTGTTTTGTTTTTTTTTTTTTTTTTTGTTTTTTATATAAAAAAAAAAGTTTATAAAATATAATTAAATAATAATTCTATGTAAGAGAGAAAGAGAAATAAATTTAAGTGTATAGCAGGGATGAAAAACGCATTTTCCTAGTTTTCCTTGGTTTCTTTACAGTTTTTATATAATTTGTGCTTTTGGGAGGTTTTTGAACTTTAATTTTAGGGGTGGAAATGACATTTACAGTGAATTTTAGCAATGTTTGATTGGCTCTTGGATATTGGATACATTTTTCGAAAATAAATTTTCTTTCATTATTGCCTAGGGTGAATTAGTGGAGATTCGGTTGTTATCCGGGCTTATTAAACCATTCTTGGGTGAAAATTTTATTGTTTATGGAGTTTATTATAGAAAAACGTTTTAAATAAATAAGAAAATTAATTCGTATTAAAGAAAATAATGTTTAAAAATGGCTTATGGATTGTTTTAAATAGAATTTATTTATTTTTTCTAAAGTATTTTCATGTTTAAGCTTTGAAAACAGTGGTAATGTGATGTTAAAATATCTTGGGTGAGTGCAATGGATGTAAGACTTAAGAAATGCCACCAAAAAGATAAAATAAATTAAATTTTTGAATAACTAAACGCATAATTTTATTAAAATTAATTTATTTAATTGATTTAGTTGATTTTTCATCCAATAAAATTGCGTATTTGTTGGTAATTTTAATTTTTATGTGACGTTTCTTACGTAATTATTACGTTTATTATGGTTAAGTAATAAGTTAGATAGTAGCTTAAACAGTTAATTAGCTTTTATAAGTTTCTAACGTGTAAAAGCGTTATAAAAACATTAAAAATAAAAGAAAATTCTGAATAATGCACAAAGTACAAAATCTAGGCAGGAAAAGTAGCGTAAAAAAAAAAAAAACGGGAAAAAGGAAAAATTAAATTTCTCATTACATCTTGTATTGTATTTGTGGGTAGTATGTGTAGTAGTAGTAGAAATAGTAGTAGTAGTAGTAATAGTAATAATAAATCTTAAAAATTATTAAATTAAAAAAATAAAAAAAAAAAATTCTTTTATCTTTTATCTTAGACTAAGTTTATGGAATTTTTTTTCTTCGTTTTTTGCTTAATTTTTCTGCTTTTTTCTTGTTTTTTAATTTTTTTTTATACAAATAAATATATTAAATAATAATTTTCTCTCGGTTTTTTTCTTTCTTTCTTTTTTTTTTTAACTCTTTCTTAATTATTTGTTTTACAAAAAAAATTATATATATATTAAATTAAAAATTATTGGCAACTCAAAATCTTGTTTTATTCGCAAATTGTTTTTTAAGTGATTTTTCTTTTCTTTTTTTTTTTTTTTTTTTACTTTTCTTTAGGGATTTCCCCTAATTGCGAATTATTATTATTTTTTTATTTTATTATTTTGTATAATTGTGACCACATTGTTACTTAATTAAACTTAATTATAAATTATAAATATAAATTTGCTTTAATTTGTATAAAATAGATATATCTATATATATATTTATTTTTATATATAAAAAAAAAAATTTCAACTAAATATATTATTAATTAATTAAATAAGTAAATAAAAAAAAAAATTTTCAATAATAAAAAATATAAAATTAATAATTAATTAAACAAGACAAAAAATATAAAATTAAATTCAGTAACAATTAGAAGGGATACATCTTCTCTTCCTTAACTTCTTTATAAATTTTTAATTTTTTTGATACATTTCATGCCTCTAATGGTAATCAGTAGTTTCTTGTTTCTTGTTTCTCACTTTTAAAAATGCATAAATGAGTATTTTGCGTTATAGAAAAAAAAAAACCATTTGTGACGAATTATAATTTATTTTGGGA
This sequence comes from Ptychoptera albimana, assembly GCA_961205885.1. Lineage (NCBI taxonomy): Eukaryota > Metazoa > Arthropoda > Insecta > Diptera > Ptychopteridae > Ptychoptera > Ptychoptera albimana. The sequence continues at coordinate 2,664,513 of OY540803.1, forward strand.
ATAAATGGCTAGTGGATTCGTTTGTGTGGTTGGTTATAGAGTATTTTTATTTTTATCAATATGGTTTTCGTGTGTAACTTTAAGCCGGTTTTTTTAGTAACAATGATTTTGTGTAACTAAAAAGGCTTAAAAGGTAGACGATATATTTTTTTTTTTTATGCATTTTTAATCTCAATTTTAATTGTATATTAAATAAAAAATAAATAAATAAAATTTTTCTTCATCTTCTCTCCTCTTTTTATATATTTAATTGGTAATTATAGGGAAAAAAAAAAAAAATTATTTTTCTTTCCTTTTTTAATTGGGTTGCAGGCAGTGTCATTTGAAGACAATTAATTAATTTAACCGATTATATCGGGTGTTTTATTGAGTATTAAACATTTTTTAGTTTTTTTAATATGAAATTATCTCGTGGTACGTTTAATTTCAATTTTTTTTTTTTTTTTATATCACTTAGTCTACGAAACATTTTTCATCTATGCTTCATTTTATGTTTCATCTATGTTTCATTTTATGTTTCACACATAGAATATATATATATTTTTTTTTAAATTAAATTATTATTATTTTTTTTTTTTTTTTTACATATAAATAAATTATTTCTTTCTTAATTAATTATTAAATAAAAAAAAATTATTACTTAACCTAGTTTATAATTAAAGAAAATAAAAATAATAATTATTTTTTTATTTTTCTAAAGGCAAAGAAACAGACAACAAACGTTTCTTCACTGTTTCATCCTTAATATTTGTAATTCAAAATAATTAAATTAAATTGTTTTTTTAATAACTTTAATTCATTTTCCTTTATTTTTTTTACGCCTAATTTAATTAATAAAAAAAAAAAAAAAAAAAAAAAAAAAAATGGCAAGAGCGGACGGAATTTTTTTGTTTCTTTTATTAATTAATTAATAAATAATTATTAAAAATAATAAATAAAATATTAATTATTAACTAGTAATTAATTAAATGTTTTCTCTTCAATTTTTCTTTCTTTCTGTGCTAAGTGCTAAGTGACATCACAGCACTTTACTTCATGTTTCTATCTAAAAAAAAGAAAAAAAAAAATAATAAAATATTTTTTCTTTCATTCTTCATTCTTCTCGTTAATTAATTAGAAAAGTTAATTAATCACTTAATTATTTCATTGATTAAGCTGCGTTTTATATCATTTTGTTTGATAATAATTTTTTTTATAGGAACGTTTTCGAATAAATTTATTTTGTAACAAATTTGTTTGTTATTTTTTTTTCTCTCTTAACGTTTCACATGCATTCAAAACGGTTTTAAAAGTGTTAAACACTTTAGAAAATTATATATATATTTTTTTTTAAAATTAAATTAATTAATGAACTACTAATAAAGAAAAAAAAAATATGTTTTTATCACTGTAAAAATATTGTTTATCAATAAAAAAAAAAAGAAGGATTTAATCAATGTTTAATTATCGAAACATGTTTCATTTATGTTTCATGTCATCAGATCACTTTAATTAACTTAATTATATTTAATTATTATTATTTGTAATTATATTACTAATTAAATATCTTTTCTTTTATTTTTTGTGTGTATAATAATAAGTAATTCACGTAATTACACTTAAGTATCGCTTAAGTACAATGTTTAAGTAATATGTTATGTCCAGTTATAAACGTAAACGGTAGCAATTTAAGGTTAATTAATTAATTAATTAATTAATACAAAAAAAAAAAAATTAAATATTAATAATATATATATATATATTTAAGGAGATATTAATTAATTTAAATGAAAGGAAAAACGTACAAAATGCGTAAAATTAAAACAAAAAAAAGTCGTAAGTCGTCGCTTTCTCTTCTTATGTTTTTTTGCTTTTTTTTTTTTGTTTATTTTTCTTTTTAATTGGGCTCAGTTTATTGTTAAATTGCTATAAATTAAATTTAATTAATTCTTCTAATAATACATTTTAGGAAAAGGATTGTCTTAAACATTTTTTTTTTCTATTTAATTTTTATCTATTTGCGATAACTGTGCCACCGCCAACAATAGAGCTGCCACCATTTGTTGTTATCGTTTGTCCTTGAACAACGGACACTGGAACAGTTTGTTGTTGTTGTTGCTGCTGCTGTTGTTGTTGTTGTTGCTGCTGCTGTTGTTGTTGTTGTTGCTGCTGCTGTTGCTGTTGGCTATGTTTACTATTTTTGACAACACCACCAGCATTCTTTTGGGCTAAGTGTGTCTGATAGTGTTTTGCCAGATGGGCTTTTTGTCGAAAACTTTTACCGCACAGTGAACATGCGAATGGTTTCTCACCGGTATGCGTTCGAATGTGAACGTTCACCGAGTACTTATCTTTGAAACCCTTCGAACAAATCGAACAATAGTGTAGGGAGCGCTCCTTACGCTGTCCATTACACTGTGTCGGGCTATTGTTATTATTGTTCACGGTGTTATTGTTGTTATTATTGTTGTTGTGCGTATTATTGTTGTTATTATTATTATTATTATGTGGTGACCGTTTGTATTTCTTTGTCGTTTTGGTGATCGGTGTCGTTGGATTACTAGTGGTTACCTCATTACCGGGTGTAACTGGTGTCGTTGGTGTTGTCGGCATTTGTGAACCGGTTATCACAGACGTTTGCGTTGGATTATCAATAATAACTTCAGAGAAATTTTCCGATGTTGTACAGAATTGTTGTACCTCCGAAGCGATCCGTTTGATTTTTTCAAAATCATCAGTAAATGCTGAGTCTAACGTTAGGAACATATCGTCAACGACAACATTTGGTACACCGGCTGTACTTGTTGTTGTATTTGCTGGTGGTTGCGGTGAATTTATACCGGGTCCCGATGTACTATCATCATACATAGGTGCGGTTAGTGTTGAGTCCGCAAATGCTAATGTCTCCTGTAAAATTTTATTTATTTTTAATTAGTGGGTAAAACAGCATAGAAAAATATTTTTTGTCATTACCTGATCAGATGAGTAAAGCGTTTGCCTGATATCGTCCTGATTTTTAATAACACCTTGTGGCTGTAGTATCGTTATACCGTTCTGTACTTGTAATCCTTTTGCGTAGCCTTTACCCTGTAATGCACTCCGCAATAATGATTCCGGTGAATTCTGTTTTATAATAAAAGAATTTTTTTTTTTGATGAATTTTCTTTAACATTGGATTTTTTTCTTTTTCGACTTACCTGTTCTGTGTTATTGTGATCAGCCATTTGCCAATCGTTATTATTATTATTATTATTATTACTATTATTGTTATTATTGTTATTACTATTATTACTATTACTATTATTATTATGAAAATTATTCATATTTGTACTATTTACGTTATTATTATTAGGCATATTATTGTTATTATTATTGTTGTTTGTGGTTTGTGCTTGATTAATAATATCATCCTGCTTCTCTGTTGGATAAACAACATTCTCTTCGTATGGAAAATCAGTTTTAACATAACCAGGAAAGCTACCAAGTAATGTATCGAGATCTAATGCTGGTGTATTTGCTGTATCTGTAACATCTTTACGTAGCCACGATTCGGTTCCATTTAATACTGTCAATGTATAAATCTGGAAAATGAAAATTTTTGCAATTAAAAACGCACCAAATACAAAAAAAAATCTAAACAAAAACAAAACTCACCTGTCCATCTGTATTTAACGGTTGATTCGGATGTCCAGTGATATTATTCGCTTGTTGGCTCCAACAATAACGATTTAAATCCTCAAATATTGCTGTTTCTAAACGATTTGTATCCTTTTCAGCACCCCAAAACTAGAATTTAAAATATTGTTTTTTTTGTTTTTTTTTAGTTTATTTTTTAGTCTAAGTAATTTCTATTGATTTCACTCTTGTCAATCAGTCATTGGCTTAAACAAATCAGTTCAAAGGTGATTTGTAGTCGAAATTACTTAATTTATTTAATAGAAATGTAAAGTGAGAGCCATCCATAGAAAAAAAAAGCAGATTAAACCATGTCAAAGGTTAAGTATTGTGTAGTGAAATTTTGTGTGAGAGATTTTTTTTTCCATCCATCTATTTTAACAAAAGATGACTTTATTTGTTTTGTTCTGTTGGTGTTTTTTTTCATTAATTTATAATACGTTAACGTAAATTTCATTACGTTTATTGACAAGTGAGTTTTTCCTTTTAGTTTTAACCGAAAATGATTCGTTTTCGTTTCATTTGTTGTTGCGAGTGTTTTTCTTTCCATTATAACACACCAAATATGTATTTATGTTAATAAACAGTTAAATATTACATAAAATATAATTAATTATTTTTTAAAAAGTCTTTTAACTTTATTTTGTCGGTGAAGTAATTAAAAAACGAAGAAAAACCACTTTGTTTCACTTTATGTTTCATGTGTGTTTCCGCACATGTTTCACATTAGTTTATTAAATGATTTTAAAGCGTTTAACGTTGTTTATTAAAGCTTAAATTAAATAAAAACTATTCTTTAATAAAAAATTGTAATAATATTATTTTTTTTAAATTAATTTAATGATAAAAGCTGTTATGAAACGTGAAACGTAAAAGACACACAGGAAATAAATTTTGTAACGACGTTTTTTTTTTTTGGTTAATTAATTAAAAGAAAATAATTAAATTTTATTTAATAAATTAATGTAATTTAGCGTTAAGAAATGATTAAATAATAAAAAAAAAAATTTAATTTTGATTGTTGGATATAAGTGAGTTAAAATCGTGACTTTTTAATTCAAATATTTGCTAAACATGATGATTCGTTTTTATGTATTTACAAATGTGTGGGCTAATTTATGTCATTCATCGCTATTATGTTGAGTTTTTTTTTTTTTATTTCATTAATTTTCTATTGATTGTTTCCCAATGTTTTGCTGTTTTGAGATTTTGCTATTATTATTATTATTATTATTATTCTGTGTTTAGAAAACAAAGCAAAAAAAAAAACGCAACCATTGCTTGTCTTTCATTCAATTTGTCGTTGATTTTTCGTTTTAATAAAACATGCAATTAGTAACAGCAGTGTCTCGTTAAAAAGCCAATTTCTATACAGATTATTTATTCAGTTTAATTAATGTTTAATTAAACACCTATTGAATAGTTTTATTGCTTAATATTGAACCCATGACACTTAAATAAAACTTCTTTGCGTTTTTTAATGTAAATTTCATTTGTGAAATTATTATTATTTTATTTTTTTTTGTTGTGTTTTAACAATCAATTAGTTAGTCATTATGGGTTATAAAAGTTCATCAAAAGGTACAACGTACGTAATAATCAATAAAAAAAAATTTTAACATCATTTGGTCTAACCTTAAGGTTGTCACAGCATCACGATAATGCTTCTGCTGTTACGTAGTTTTACCTAATGTTTCACTAATGTTTATGCTTAACAACAACCGCAACAACAAAAAAGAAACACAGATTAATTTGTCTTAATAATTAATTAATTAACTATTTTTTTTTTAATAAAGCTTTTAATCCGGGTTAAATATGCATTGCATGCTATGTTTCATGTATATATGAAACAAAAAAAAAAAAAATTAAACATGTTTCAAATGACAGCAACGAATTAATTTTTGAAAACCTCATTTCACATCGAAAGAAGAAGAATTTTTTTTAAAGAATTTAATTTAAACAAATCAATCGATCACTTTATAATTTGTGGTATTTACTGCATGGTAATTGTTGTAATTTTCTATTTTTTTTTTTTGTTTTACCACATTTTGACCAAGAAACATAGAAAATTTCGTTTCTTTATTATTTTATTTTTGTTTTCTAATTTATTTATTTCTTCTTCAACATTGCCGTTTTATTAATAAGAATAATAATAATGAAAAAAAAAATCTACAGATCAATCAATATAATCATAAATAATGACATGGGTGAGGTAAATTACGTGTAATAATAGGAAAAACATAGAAAAATTTATTGTTCTTTCCACTAATGAAACACAAATTGAAGCATAAATGAAACATTTTTTTTTGTTATTTATGTGAAGATTTATTATTATTACTGACAAATTGCATTTTTTTTTTTTTTTTAATTTATTATCAACGGATTATTAATTAATTAATTATTCATTTTTTAATGTTATTTTTTTTAAAAATATTTCTGCGGTTTTTCTATAATTTATTTCAACACCTGAAACATCGTGTTTTATCGTTTTTATTTTCTATGAAACACAATTAATTATTGAACTTGAACTTGGACAACGATTTGACAGTTGTTTTTAAAAAATTAATTAGAAAACTTAAGTCACATTACAGTGATTAAACAAAAAAAAGGAAAGGAAACCACGTTTTTGTTTCTCTCCTTTAATCGCATAATATTTGTTTGCTGATTGATTGTTCATTTGCCAGATAGGAATGTTTCATTAATGTTTCATGTTGTATTTAAACAGGCTTTTACATGTTTGATTGATTAAAATTAATTTATTTACCATGTGTTATGAGATTAAACACAATTACAACCGGTACTATAATTTTTTTATTTCGGGTAGCATTAAAATAATTTATTATCACTGTTTAAAACCGTAATACTCAAGCATGTTTCACTCTTATTTCAGTAAACAAAAAAATGTGTTAAATTCCGTTGAAATACGATTAAAAGAAAACAAATGAAAAAATCCTTTCAAGGTCATGAAAAACAAAAGAAATTTTTTTTTTTTTTGCTGCTTAATCGTCATTTTTAAAAACAACAAAATGGAAGACTTTAAAACCGAAGAATAAATCAAGAAAAGTCAACGTGACCGATTTTTCTTATTAAATTAAATCAAAAGAAAAAAAAAATTTATTTCGTTGACACAACTAGGACAGATGAGTTTATTTAAATTAATTTAATTTAATTTATTAACATAAAAAAAAAAAATAAATAAATAAAGAAAATGAAGAGAAATAAATATTAGTTTGCGTTTTAAGTATGCGGATTAAGTGGATTAACCTTCAACGTCATATCGGTACTTCAGCAAAATAATAAAAAAATAAAATTTATTTACGACTTGTTAATATTTAAGTCACTTTATTAACGTAAATCATCTGTGTTTGGCTTAGTAAAAAAAAAAAAGAAAAGCAAATACAAAAAAATTCAGCTACTTCGTTCTGCTTTTAATCAGCGTAGAATTCGACGCATTTTTTTTTTTTTTTTGTTGTTGCTGTCGTTGCTTTTGTGATTCAAAAAACAAATTCCTTCCAAAGCCACAATAATTTATTTTTCTTCATTTAAGTCAGTTTGGTTAATGTAGTTTTAAATCATTACAACGCACTTAACAAATAAAAAATTTGTCAGACAAATTGTTGGAACATGATGAGAGAGAAAAAATAAAAAAAAAAAACGCGTCGATGAAGCACGCGCGGATTGTGTTGTTCGTCGTCGTTGTTGTTGTTTTGGTTGTGCTTTTTTCCACTCCACACAATAAATCAGAACAAAAACTTCTTAATCCGTATGAAATGTACAGAAGAAGAAGAAGAAGAAGTAGAGAAAAAATGTTAAATCGAGACGACCTTAAATATTAATAAAAACGTGCGACGGTCGTGATATTAAGTTCGGTTGTAACGGCTAAAATAGGGCTACGGAAGTTCAAAAGTTTTTTTTTTTCTGCATTTTTATTGACATTGCAATCAATCATTGGCTTCGCCTCTCTGTTTATTAATTGGCCAACGTAACACAAAACTTGTGCCATTTGATGGTGATTTATCTGCTGACATTTTTAGCGTTTTTTTTTGTTTTTTTTTTTTTATATTTTGCGCGCTCATGCGGGACGAAATTAATTATTTTCGTCGCTTAAAAGCTGCGGGTTAAGAAAACTTAAAAAATTAAAAAAAAAAAACTTACTTGATCGTATCCTTGTAATGGTTGATCATTGTTACCATTAGAGTCTTGTCCGCCACCAACACCTGGTGGCCGATCAACGCCAATACCCATCTCTGGTACAGTAACAAAATCGAAAAAATCTGTTTTCGATATATCCTCCGCCCTAAATGTCTCACTGATGTCCATACTGGTTGATGACATTACTCCACGCATTTAGGAATAGAAAAAAACTTGGTAATTTTTTGTTTTTTTTTTTTTTGTTAATTTTGTTTTTATTGTTTGTACTGTGGCTTAAGCCAGTTCACGTTGGTACACTTTGCAAAGGTTGTTTTGTTTTTTCTTTTCTTGTTATTTTTAACAAACAATTTGGGTTGGATTTGATTGTAGATTAATGGTGATGATGTTGATGATTTAACAACATTTGAACTAAGTAACAATGATATGTCGATTTAAAGTGCGTATAATACGTTTTTATGTGTTGTGTATGTGTGAGCCCCGTTATCTTCAGTTCATCTGGAATAAAAAGAGTAAAAATATTGATTAAAAAAAAAATAAATAAAAAAATTTATTTTAAGTCGTCAATCTAAATCTAAAAAGCTTGTTTTGTTTTAGATTTTCTTCTTATTTTCGATTATTATTAATAAATTTTTTTTTTTTTTTTAATCAGGGACCGGACAACGGCATGAATATATTACAGGCAGCGCCACCAATAACACCACACTCATGCATTTAATCCAGCAACAACAAATAAAAAAAAAAAAAAAAAAACAAAGAAATTTTTCTTTCAATACGCATTAGTTACGGTTGCTACTCAAAACTATCAATCATTTTTTTTTTTTTTTATTTGCGCATGTTTTTATGACTTAAGTTATTTTTTTTATTTTCTTTTCTTTTAACATTGTATATCGTAGAGTTTTGTTTCGTACTAAAAAAATAATTTTTTTTTCTTATTCCTCTCGACTGGTTTGTTTTTTTCTTTTCTTTTCTTTTAATGAACTGTTGTTGTCATGTGGCTTAAGTTAAGTCATTTAAAAATTTTTTTTTCTGATAAATAATTAAATCTAGTAAACTTTAACACCGATATAAATAATATTTAGGTAAAGCGAAAGAGAGAAAATAATAATTATTATGATGTCAACACATCGATCAATGTTTGTTTGCGCATTTTTGGTGGCTTTTTTTTTTTTGCGTTTCTTTCTTCTTCACTTAAAAAATCATTTTTTTTTTTTTTACCTGTTGTTTACATAATTAAAGAATTTAAATATTTAATTAAATAAAAAATTAATTTTGTATTTCGTTTATTTAAAGCTAGCGTAAAAGCATTGCGTTTTCGTAGAAATAAACAGAGAGAAAATTTATTTTTTTTTTTTTAACCTAATTTAAGCGTTTTTGGTTTTTGTAGATTCATCAATTAATCATAATTTCTGAGTTCCGGAGTTTTGTTTGTTTTTTTTTTTTAAAGAAAAATTCCCAATTGTTTTATGGACGGTGTTTTTCACGTATTGTTACCATCGAGAGACGTCGGTTAGTTACTATGGCGTTTTCTCTTCCAATTCTTTTGTAATCATAACCCACAGACAGAAAGCAAGAAAAAAAAAAACGATTTCTTTGCGTTAATTAAGCAGAAATTTAGAAATTTTTGTCTTTTTTTTTTTAATTATTATGATAGAAAAAAAAAAAGATATAAAAGGGTTATGTTTCGGGTTTTGTCTGTTTTAAATGGGGGAAACGATTTTCTTTTGCGTTATTAAGCTGTGAATAACGAGCTTTGAATAACTTAGCTTAACAACTGCCATCTCTTGTATGTACCAGTTACAACAAAAAACAATTAAATTCCTTACAAATGCCAGAAATTCTCCATTAACACGAAACTAGGTAACTTTTAACCACGATAAGCTTAAACTAAAAATTCTTTTCCTATAGCTAAACCTCCCCGACTTCGTAAAGTCAAAAAAATCCAACAAAGTAGGCAATAAAGAAACAAAACAAAAGCAACAAAAAAAAGTTTCATCTTAAAATGCCATCTGGGCGTAATTTTTTCTTATTTTTGGCATAAAAAAAGCAAAAGAACAAAAATCGCTTTATCGTCGTGTGTAACAATTTTTTTTTTTTAAGTCACATTACGTTTAAACGTCACAATTTATTTTTTTTTTTCTCCGTTTTTTCGTTTTTATTACTCCACAGTGTACAAGCGATTGTGTGAAACTTTATGTGTGTTCTGTTTAAATAAAATGAAATTTTGTGACTTTACTAAGTGCACGTTTATTCTTCATTTTTTTTTTTATTTTTTTTATTTTTGGTTTAACAATTTTATTCGGAGTAGCAGGTTGAAGAAAAAAAAAATTTGTTTTTTTTTTCTTATTTCTGTTGTTGGTTTCGTTTCGTTTTTTTTTTTGTGTATTTTGTATCATTACCATCGCCTGGGTACAGTTTTATGATAGCACCAGCAACAGCAGCAGCAGCAGTAACAGGTTCTTTTCATTCATTCATTCATTCATGGCATTAAACATTTGATTTATGCTGTTTAGGAATTTTTCTGTTTATATTCTTGCTATTCTGGTACAAAGAATTAAAAAAAAAAAGAAAGAAAAAAAAATAGAGAGAAACCTAGATAGAAAAAAAAAATGCTTTTGTGAGCTTAAAGCTTGTAATTATGCTTCGCTATGTTATTATGATTATTGCTTTTGTCATTAATATTAATCGTGAAGCCAGAAGATATCTTTCAATTTACTTGTTCTCATTGTTTTGTGTTAATTTGTTTGTACTTTAGACAGGGATTTGTTATTCCCGGATTTTACTGTGATTGAAACTCCAGTAATTCGTTAGAAACACCTGGACAACCATTAAAAAAACCTGAAAATCGTTTTTAACATTTAAAGTCACGTAAAAACACTACGAAAAGGTTAGAAAGCACTGATCGTTCACCTTAATGTGACAATTCTATTATGCTTCGCTTAGTCTTTAATAATATTTAATCCCAACCGAAAAACACATCATCGAGTTTATTTCAATTTTTTTTTTTTTTTTTCATCTACTTGTTGCTCTTAATTCATGTTTTTTTTTTTTTTTTTTTTGGAACATAACAAGTAGATTGGATGAAAAAATGTTCAATGTTTTTTTTTTGTTTTCGTTTCGTTTCTCTGCTGTAAAAATGTTTCATTGAAAAGAAAAAACATGATCCGTGATGATGATTTAAAAATAATTTTTTTCTTATATTTCTAAACTAAACTAAGATTGTTTGTTTGTAATAATAACGAAATTGTTTACCTCTTTGTACTTGAGATGGTAAATAGAGGTAAGAAAATAATAATAATAATAATAATAATAATAATAAAAAAAAAAAACGACACATAACGGAGCTGAAACATGTCTATGATTCATTTGTTGTATTAAAAAAAAAAACTTGAAACCTAGTTGTTATGTTTTTTACATCTCGTAGTTATATCGTTTATGTTCAGTTGATATGAGTTGAAATTGAAAACATTTTTGCTTGTTTCAACACTACACAGTCGTTATTAAATGAATTTTTATATCTTTCACCACTGCCATTATAAATGGATAAATAATTAAAATTATCTACTTTGCATGTTTAAAACATATTGAAACATTTATTACACAAATCAATTGATTTTTCTGTTTATTTTATCAAAAGACTTGTAGTTAGAAAGAAGACGAACCTTTTTTTGTTTTTCTTTTTCTTTTTGAAGGATTTAACAGCTAATTTCAGTGGTAAAAATAATACAAAAATAAAAAAAACTACAGTAGAAATATAACATGAAACCAATTAAACATAAATAAATTGGTTTAAGGTTATTTTCAGGTTTAATTAAATTATTTTATGACTGCACGCAACGATTTTTTTTTTTTCGTTTCTTATTAATAAGAAAAAAAAAAAAGGTTCAAATAGATCAAACATTTTTTTAAAAATAAATTAATCGTTTACGCTGGCCAGCATTAAGTCAGATTATCTATGGAAATTAATCAAATATCGCTTTGGATACATTTTTTTTTTTTAACCATGATTTTTGTGTTTTTTTAAATTTTTTTTGTTGTTATTAATTATTTATTTAACAGACTGATAAGGTACAAGATTTTCTATAATAATGACAAAAAGAAATTTGAATACAAGGTTTTTACAAAGTTTAACCGGAACAACAACTACAAAAAAAAAAAAAAACTAGAATATACACCGAGTTGATTAGTTTTATTGATACCAAAATAATACAAAAATTGCGTGTCATCCTTAACATTTATTATAAAAAAAAAATTATCGCGTGCCAGTAGCTTTACTGGTTCTTAAGATATTTTCTAGATTGGCAAACAAAAAAAAAAAAAGGCAAAGAAAATGCAAAGCAATTAATTTGTGGTCACATAATTGACCCCCAGCATTACATTTTATTTTATTTAAATTAATTGCTTTTGAGTATTGTTTGTTTTATGTTTAAATGAAATGAGGTCTGACCTTTTGATTGTGCCCTGATGTACAAAATTGTTTTTGGTAAGTTTATTATTATTATTATTATTACACGGAAAAATATCCTGTTTCCACCCTAAACAATCGTATTGACTTATCGCTTTTAAAACAACCGAAAATTCACCTTGGAAACGTTACAGTGGTTAACGATAAAAACACTCAGCCTGTCATTTATTTGGTTTAACAGTTTTCTTGTTGCTGTAATCATTTTTGATTTACTTTGATCAACTAGATTGTAGATCAAAAAGAAATGAAACAACAAAAAAAAATTAACTTTTTTGTCTGAATTGAAATGACCTAGCCAACGGACAAGCCCCGTGCGCGACTTTATTATTCTAATGTCGTTTTACTTGTTGTCATTTTTTTTTTTTTTTTTGGTAAATAATATTTGTGGAGCCATATCATGTTGTGCCAATTAATTTAAATTTGTTGTCTGTTTGCTGCTGTTTGTTGTTGTTGTTTTATGATTAGCTGCTGTTGCTGTTAGCGGTTAGAAAACGATTATAACTTGCGTATAGGTAGCAAAAACAATTTTTTTATTAATAATAACGTAACGAATAATATTATTAACCTATTTTAACGTTGTTAAATGTCATTAAAAAAAAAACTTTGTTAACCGAAATTTTTTTTTTTTTTTTTTATTCACGTTTGATCGAAAATTATGTTTTATTTTTTTTTTTTTTTTTTTTTTTTTTTTGTGAAATCGAAGTTATTTAATTTTTTTTTTTGATTGAAATCTGTTTAACGTTTCGTATTCAACCGAAATAAGAAGAAGAAAAAAAAAAAAAAAACACCGATCAATCATTTTAATAAAAAAATTTAATTTTCTCTCTCTAACGAATTAAATTCTTTTTTTTTTTCTATTGTTTAAAACGCGTTAAATGCGTTTTGTTTTGTTTTGTTTTTGGTGGGCCTTTATTTATATTTTTGCTAATATATTTATTGTGTTTAGCTAATTTTAAAGTTTGTTTATGTTGCTTGTTTTTTTTTTTTTTTTTTTTGGTTACTTAACTGAAACTTTCCATTATTTTTAGCATGTGATTTAAGCTGATTGATTGTTTGCTATTATAATGATTTTTGTTTTTGGTTAATTAATAGCGAAAAGTAATTTTGTGTGTGTGGTATTAAAGGGTTAAACAATATTTAAGCTAACGGATTTAAGTTTCTAGTGATAAATGAATAAAAAAAAGAGAATTTTTTTTTGTTATGTTGGCTGTATAAAGCTGTGTTGCTGCCAATATAACAAAACAAAACAAAACAAAAAATTGTTTAAAAAAAAACATGCGCAAATGGCTTAATTAACGTAAACGCTGTACTAAAACGCAACAAGCTTAATGTTACTGAATACAACATTTTTTTAAGCCATCTTAAGTCACAAATAACTCTTTTTAATGAAATTACAAAACTGAAGACAGTGCCGCGTTGACCCTAAATCAAATGTTCAAACATTTCTCACCTTTAGCTAATTTAATTATCGAATTTCTTATTCGTTCTTTTTTCTGTCCATTAATTTAATTTAATTAAAAATTTTTTTTTTTTTGGTAAAATCATGATAATTAAGTGGCGATAAATTATATTAATCGCAATTATAATTATAATTAGCTGACTAACGGCCACACTACAGTTATATACGAGAATATATACAAGAAGCTTTAATTAAAATTTTTTTTTTTTTTGTCTATAATCTTGTCTGCTAATATATTCTTAGTGACTTAAGCAAATAGTTTTGTATTTGTGTTGTTAGAAACACAAAATCAATAATAAAGCAAAAAAAAAAAATGTGTGGGAGCTTAAAAAGTAATTTTTCATTGACTTATGTCGAAAAACAAATGCGTTTAAAAGAAAAACTGTTTGCGCATAGTTTTTCTAACGGTTCGTAAGTATTTTTCGCATGCGTAGATGAAAAAAAATACATTGAAAATAATTAATTTTAATCATAAAATAAAACAAAAGATTAAATGTGTTAAAGCGAGTTAATTAATTGTATAAAAAAAAATAAAAAACTGCATTCAAGCAGATAATTAATTAATGGTTTTTTTTGCTCTTTTTTGCTCTTTTATTTTTATAATACATAATTAAGTGATTAATAACCTTTATTTAATAATAAACAAAAAATGCATTTTCTTGAATTAATTAATTTATTTATTTTATTCGATAAATGTAATTAACAAAAGTATGTTAAATACGCACATGTAGTGTTTAAATATCTTCAAATTTTTATCGATCGTGATTTTTTAATTTAATTTAATTTAATTTTCGTGATCAAAATCAAAATAAAAAAAATTGTAAAAATTGTAAAAATAAATCAGTACAACCGGAAAAATGGTTAACTTTTTTTTTTCTATTCTATTTTTATATATTAATTAACCTTTTAACCGCTTAGTTAATTGAAAAAAAATAAAATCTTTAATTAATTAATGAAAAAACATAAAAACCAAAATATGTTTGTAATGTTTATCCACGTACGTAATGCTTATCCACGGTTTTATGATTTTATGAGTTTTTGAGTTTTTTTTTTTTCCCTAAAGAATAATTATGAAAAGTTTTTTCGTTGTTTTTAAACTGAGTTGACTGACTTATTGTTTTTTTTTTTTGCTTTTGTTTTTGGAGGCTTAATTAGTTTTCTAACCCACTTTTAATTTATTCATTATTAGTGACTTAAGCGATGTTAATTTGTTTTTTTTTTTTAATTTTTTTTGTTTACTTGTATTTGGTTTCGCTTTTTTGATTGTTTTAAGTTGAAGTTTTAAGTTTTTTATGTCCTGCAATAATTATGTAATCAAACTGCAATAATAATCTGTTTTAAGCTGGTATAAATCGGTTATAATTTTGTATAATTGCTACAAAACCGTTTTTAGTGTTTTGTAACTTAAATACGAATAAACTGACTTAAGAAAAACTACAATAATTCTGCTATAATTTTTTTTTTTTCGAAAAATACCATTTAAAGCCTTTTTAAAAAAAATAAACTAACTTAACTAAGTTAGTAACACTACTATAAATTTTTTCGTTTATACAGTTTATAAGTCGATTTAATTAATTCTACAAGAAAAAAAAAAAAAAATTGATTAATTAATTTCTTTTCTACATGTCGTACGAAGTAATTAATTTAAAATTTTGTTGTTTTTTTTATTTTTTTCTGTTTATTAATTTCTAAAAAATAAACGAAAATTCTGACCTTAATTCACAAGAGACAAAAAATGAGAAATTTAATTTTTATATTTTTATTTGATGGTAAAAACGTTCACGTTAACACTAATGCTAAATGTTTTTGTGTTAAATTATAATTATAATATGTGAAAACCGTGAAATAATGTACATTTGCAACCGGTATTTTATGTTTTAGCCGCTGATTTTCTCGTTTTAATTTTTTAGGCACATTTTGATTGTGGGTTTTTTTTTTTTTTTTTGTTTTCTGTACATAGTTTTTGCTCCCGAAATTAATCAAAGCGGCATTATTGCTGTTTATTTATTAATCATTAATTGAGCTTTTTCTATCGTTAAACGTTTTTTGTATTTTTTTTTTTATTTAAATAAATGATTTAGTCACGTTGTAAAATTGTTTGTGCCCCTTGCCATTGTGTCAGTCTGTAAGTGCTTTGTAATTCGGTTTGCTATTTATTTGCCAAAAAAATTTTATTGTTATTTTTCTCAAAAAATTGCGTTAAGGTTTGTTTCACATAGCGGCAAATGATGAATTTTACATTAGCCAAATCAAAATGAATGGCTGGGAAGAGTCACGCATTTTAATTAGTTAAATAAAAGGAAACAAAAAAAATCTTCACAGCTTTTCGAATAATTTTCGTAAAATTCGGATTATTAGTGCTGATTGGTTAAGTCACTTTTTCTTGTGTTTATTTAAGTGGCAAAAAAAAAAAAAAGAGAAATTATGAGTTGTGCTGTGCGCTTTTCGTGATTTTAGTTTTTTAGTTTTTTTTTTTGGATTAACACTATTGGCGTTTTAAGGTAAATAATTAATTAATTAATTAATGAAATGTAAATTAATTAAACAACAAAACAAGTGAATTACAGGTAAACAGCAGACCAAAACGTATGGAAAAATTGTTGTCATTGCGAAGGTTACTCATCTTGTCGTTAATTAATTTTTTTTTTGTTTTACTTTTTTTTTTATAGGGTGACACACAATTATACAATATTTAAATTTCTTATTAACGAAGGCTGTTTTTGGTTTAGTGTAGCGGAAGTTAATTAATTTTGTTTTAATTAGCAGGCCTTCAATTCTTGCAATGTTGTTTCGGTGAAGGATTTTTAAGGTTTTTGCTCTAGATTTATATATATTGTAGCACTTAATTAAGTCAGTTGTTGTTGTTGTGCGTTTTTTTTAAAGTAAAGAAAAACTGAGTGAAAATTTTATCATCTAAAACACAACACCTGGTTTTATAATACGGAACTAGTTTGATACAATGAAGTTAGTAATAGTTAGGAGTAAAACTTCTTAACACTAATGAAAAATTCAATTTTTCAAACATTTTGTGGTACATTTGCTACACAAAACATATGGTTTAACCACATAAAACGTTAATTTCCACGTAACCGCATTAATAAAGGTATTTTGAGTTAGAGTAAAAATATAAATTATTTTTTTTTATAAATAAGCGCAAATTCGATCGCATCTACATATACAAAAAAAAATTTTTTTTATTCTTTTCATGCATGAAATCATTTCGTTGAGGTCGTTGAGCATAGTTATTTTAGATTTTTTTTTATTTTCTGTTTATTTTCGCTGTTTTATTGAAGACAAAACAAAAAAAAAATAATATTTTTTTTCGGTTGTTTATTTACTGGTGTGATGGTCAAATAGTTGTGCTATGATTTGGCCATCGATTTTTTTGCTGTTTTTTCGGTTGTTGTGCCGTATGCATGTGAGGTGACAATACAATCAGCAAATTTTATGAAATGCAAATAAGCCCAAAGATAAATTTGCATGTTTTCTATAATTTAGAATAAAAAAAAAAAAAATTTTTTATTTAACCTCACCAATTCCATTATTGGCATCGTTTTTAAGGTCGTTTGGTTGCTGAGTTTTTTTTTTTTTTTTTTTGGTTGCTTCAAGAATTTTTTAATTAAGCTGGCAAAGTGAATTTTTTTTGTTTAATAATTATTTCAATAACTGTGCTTTTCTCTCTGCTTAAATAATTCCCGCCATTAAGCTGGTTGAAGTGTTAAAAAGTGTCATTGATTCTATTATAGCTGATTAATCGGTTGAGGCTTTTTATTTTCGTTGTTGTTTAGATTTCATATGTAGATGGGCAAACAAATTGTCTTTGGTGTGTTAGTTGTTGTTGTTACCTTGCCTTCGTTGCCTCTAGTCACAGATGTGACATTTAGTCAGCAGTTTACTTAATTTTTAATGTCTTAACCATCCAACAATTAATACTAGAAATCACTATACCAAACCAACAAAAAAAAATAACTTAATTAAAAAAAAAAAAAAAATGAAAAAATTCAACAAGTAGTTTGTAGCTTTGCTGCTGTTTCTATTGCTGTTGCTGCTGCTGCTTTTTTTGTATTTTTTTTTTTTTTTACCTATTTTGTATGGAATGTTATGGTCGATTTATTTATTTTATACAAAACTATGTAAAACTAAACGGAAAATTGCTTATAATTATAATTATTTTTTTTTTTAATAACTTTATCGAAAAAATAATAAAAGAAAAAAAAAATTTTTTTTTCTTACGCAATTTTCAATTTTTTTACTTTTTATGAAATATTTCATTATACACGCGATGGTCTAAAGTTATTTTAAAATTAATTTATTTATTAATTATTTTGTTGTTTAAATTTTGTTGGATTTTTGTGTGTGTGTTTGTGCGTGCAGAAGTTTTTTTTTATGCTAGGGTTTCGTTGTGATTTTACTGAATTTTCTGCTCGTTTATTAAACAAAAATGTTTAATCGCGATTGTTTACTGTGAAAAACGCTTCTTTAACCAAATTTCTTCATTGTACAAAAGAAGCTTTAAAATAAACAGACCAACAAACAAAACTTACCGCTTAAATAAACCAACCGCACATAATTAACAAACAAAAAAAAAAAATTCAAATTCAACTAAGAAGCAACAAAAAACAAACAGACAATTTTTTTTTTTCAAAAACCCTTGAAATCATGAATCAATCAATCAACAAATAAAAAAAAAAATAGGCGTAATTAATACTTCCGTGTTATTATTATTAAGTTAATTAATTTATTTTTTTTAATAAAAAATCTTTTAATCGATCAAAATAAATTTTTTTTTAAGCCAGTTTTCAACCAGAAAAATATTTTAAGCAAATTTTAAGCAGCAAAGAGTTTTTTTTTTTTTTTTTTTGTATGTAAAACATAATTTTCGTTTTTTAATAATAATTAATTAATTAAATTTTTTTTTTTAAATATTTAATTAATTTGAAATATTATAATGGAATGTTGATAGTTAAATAAAAAGCAGCAATGAAACAGCAATGAAATAACAGTGAAACAGCAGCAGCAATGAAACAGCAGCAGCAGCAGCAACGTAAAACATGAATAAAAATAATAAAAAAAAAATGTAATAAAATTGATTAGTTCATTTCGGTATAAATAAAATTAGATAAAATAAAGTGTGTCATACACGATGGTATAATAACTTTATTTTGTGTTTATTCACCTGGTTTGTAGCAAACGTATTGACAAAGCCACAGCCAAAAGCAACCTAATGGCCACCAAAGTGATTATTTTCTTCTATTTTTCTATTTATCGTTTCGTAAATTAAGCATTTTTTTTTTTTTCAAAACTTTTAATTCCAAATTTATGTTAATTAGTTGCATATTATAGCAAAAAAAAAAAAAAAAAGTAGCAACAGCAGGAGTTAAAACAGCGAAAATAGCATAGCTAAAGTGTTTTCGTATTGTGGTTGCTGGTTGTTGGTCGTTGCTGCTATTACCTACATTAACTCCACAAAATAATAATCGAAAATCGAAATCTTTTCGCTTAAAGGCGATACAGAAAAAAAAAAAAAAAATGTTTTTGCTTGATTAAGCTCAACAATAGATTAAGTTCGCATATTAAAAGCTTTTTTTTTTTTTTTTTTCGTTGATTCTTAATAACCGGATTCATCCAGTAGTTTTTTCTTTTTTTTTTTTTTTTTTTTGTGTGTTTTATTTATTTTTTTTTTTATTAGCTATTAAAAAATTATAAAAATTTTTTTTTTTTTTAAATTATTTTTGATTATGAAATTTAAATAAAAATTTAATCAATCGATATTTGTATGCAGATTTTGTGTAATTTTTTGTATTTTTGTATTTCTGCATTTTCTTTGCTTATTTCTTATAATATTTTGTGTGGTTTGTTTGATTAAAAGTTCTTTTTTAGTACCGATATTGCTTGTTGTAACCATTTATGGGTTTTAAGACAAGTAAAAATCAACAAAACAATGGAAAAAAGTGATACAAATGCAGCAAAGCTTTTTGTACAGTAGTTTTGGTGGTTTATTGACTTTTTTAGTTATTTAAGCTAGATTTTATATTATACTATGGTTGTTATAACCTTTTACCATTATTTACTTAGAAATATGTTACAATCAAAGTATTTGCAGCATTAATCCATGATAAAAGCCGTCAAAAAACCTCTAAAAGACAGAAAAAATCAACAAAACTCGATTCGTATGGAATTTTAATCGTTTTACTCCTATTTAATCAGCTTTCAAAGCTTCTGCTAATTTTTGATAAATTGTTTCATAACTTTAATTAATCAACAAAAAAAATTATCAAGCTTTTAAGCTAACTTTAGAGTATTTACGCCTGTTGCAAAACAAAAAAAAAAATTGAATAAAACCCACAACAAAAATCTAATCAAAAATCCACTAATCCTCTGTCGTTTTTACTTTTAATAATTAAAAGGATTTTTTTTTTTTTTTTAATTAATTTTCTAATTTTTAATTAGTTTACATACTGTAATTAAAATTAAAAAAAAAATTTATTTATTTCGTATCGAATAATTAGAGCAAAGAGTTTTTTGTTTTTTTTTTTTTTTTGTTGTTTCTCAGTAAAAAAAAAATATAAAAAAATTATTTTTGGTGTTAATAGAATTAAATTTAATTAACAAATTGCTTACTTTAAAAACAGCGTATGTGTGTGTGTGTGTTGTTTCGTGATTTAAAAAGGGGAAATAAATTCTTCATCAGTTAATGAGTTTTTTGTGTTTGTTTTCTTGGTTTAATTAAGCTTTTTTCTTTTTTTTGTTATTGATTTGATCGGTTTAATTATTGCTGAAACGTTAAACGTTGAACGTAAAAGCTGAAACGACCTTCATTAGCAGCAGTAGGTGTTTTTGATTTGATTTTTTTTTTCTGTAGCAATAACGTAGCAGTAGTATTACGTATATAATATTGTTCAAGAAGCGACTAGGTCAAGAATTTTACGAAAATTTAAACCGATACAAAGTTGTAAAAAAAAGAAAAAAAACAGAAAGAAATTAATTTTTTTTCTATTTAATCTGATTAATTAATTTTAAAAAGTTAACTAGGAAAACATTTGGTGGTATTGCTGGTAAATTGGGTGGCAATGGGTCTCATTAATCGTTTTCCAACTCACAAACTAATCAATAATTAACAAAGAAATCAATAAAAATAAAAAAAAAAATTCATTTTGATTGACTGATTTGAATTTATTTCTTGTCGTCTTGACAGAGCTGTCAGCTTGTTTTCTTTTTATTGCGGTTTTATCGCTTTTTTTATTTTTTTATTTTTATTTTTATTGTTTCTTAAATTCCAAACTCAATAAATTAATTAATTAATAAAAAAAAAAATACTAAAATCTCGAAACGTTACTACCTTCGTTATGAATACGTTCGCGGTTCGTGTACCATTCGTAATGATTTCGTTAGGAAAAACGCTTAAAAATCATGCGCACGACAAACATAAATCATAAAACGATGATAATTTGTCTAGTGAATTATAAACTAAATATAAGACGCAAAGTTTAAGTAAAGCCAAAGTTAAGTCAAACATTTTTTTTTTTTTTTTTGTTAATTTTTATTAACACAGTGCCCCAAATACACTGTGTTTAATGACTTGAGGAAGAGATTTTAAGACTTAATTTCTCTCTGTCTCTTCTTTTGTTTATTTTCGTGTTAACAAATAAAATTGTCGTTAAACAAGTGAAAAAAAAAACAAAAAAAAAAAACGAAGATAATTACGCGAGCGCGATTTTTTTTTTTGCTGGTTTAATTCAAAAATTTATTGCTTAGAAAAATTGTTTATCGCTTGAACAACTTTTTTTTGCAAAAATGTTTGACAAACAACCTGAATTTCTAAGTCACGTTAAGTCACATTGTATGATTTATTTTTGTTTTTGGTTAAATTCTTTTGTGAAATTTTTTGGTATCGAACACACACTTTTGAACCGCGTTAAATGTAACGCGGAATAATTAGTTTTTTGTGGCTTAACATTTTTTTTTTTCGGATGACATTTTTATGTGATTAAGTCATAATTTGTTGTTGCTTATTTTTTTGGCTAATTTTCGATTATTATTTTTTTTTTTTGTTAAGGTTATTCAGTCGGATTTATGGATTTTTATTTGGTTTTTAAATTATTAATTTATGATTTAAAGCGGTGGGAAAGCTGATTCTTTGGCCGAAACTTATGCCAAGATACCTTTTATGCTTTTATTAGCAGATTTAAGCTGATTGATTTTATTGCTGCCTTGATTATTAGACTATTTAACGCATATTTTATGACTTAATTAAAAAAAAAAATTTCTTTTATTGATTTGAACATTTTTATAACAAATTTAAGTCATTTTAACGATAAATTTTGTCCTATTAACTACCGAATAACACTTAAGCCAGTAAACTAGTTTTTTAACACACACACACAAAAAAAAAAGCTTAAAAAAATTCAAACTTCAAATCAAAGATAAGCGTGAATTTTTTTTTCTCGCAAAAAATTTTCACAGCACTTTTAATGCGTGATATGCGTGTTTAAGTGTTATTTAAGTAAAGTTTTTAATTAAACAGCAAAAAATATTGCGAATATATCATATGGCGAAAAATCAAGAAAACATAAAGTCAAACCGGGCTGTTGATTGTTTATTTATGCCGGAAGCGCCATGTCATTTTCTACAAGATTTTCGATATTTTTTCTTTTTATTTTTGTTGCTTTGCTTTGCTGCTGTTAGTGTTTTTGTGTTTTTTTTTTTTAATGAAAATAAAAGTGTAAATTATGTAAGATTGTGATTTCTAACTAAATGTAATTATAAAAAAAAAAAAACTGACGACTTGACTTATGTTTGTAAAACTACGCGTAAAGACCGATTCACGCTAGTTGTATCGTTATTCGTTGATTATATCGTTTAAGGTAGGTAAACTCGCTTTTTTCGCATGTTTAATCCTTCATAAAAATCCTTATCAAACATGTGAGGAGACTTAAAGCTTTAATCAACGCTACAACTAATAATAAAACCAGCTTAAGCTACTCAGCTTTACATTTTTTCATACAGAATAACCTGGTTTAAAAGAAAATTTTCATTTCAAAATCAGTAAAAAAAATTTTTGTTTTACAAAATCATCAACGATAAGTACTTAAGTAAAGGACTTAACTACCTACATTTCGCTGTGCTTCATTCTATCTCTCTATAACCAAACATTTCTGTTTATAATTTTTCGCTTTTTTTTCACTAAGCTGTTTTATGCTGCACTGTGTTGTTTTCTTTACATTACTTCGCTTCGCTTTGCTTTGCCTTACTCTAGTGTTTGTAATGTGCTTAGCTGCAGAAAAACTTATTAAAAAAACAAAAAAAAATTAAATAGAGAAAAAAAAGTTGCAAATATCTAGGTCAATTTATATAAAGCGAAAAAAAAAAATTATTTCTTATTTTTCTACTTTGCTTAGCTGAGATTAGCTTTGGTTACAAGAAATTTGTTTTTTTTTTTATTAATATTTTTCTTGTCGTTTCTGTTTTTTTTTTTTTATTAAGACAACACCAACAACAACAACAAAAGCAAAGCTTTTAAATATTTATAAAGTTTATTTTATTTTTTGGTTATTTGCAATAATGCAAAAAATAAAAATAGAAAAAAGTTTATTTGAAAGATCGCATTGTTTTTGCTTTGATCGTATTACTGTTGCAAGCGAAATTCTATTCTATTTTCAATAGAGACACGGCTGTGTGGATTTATTTAAAGTGAACAAAATGTTTTCTTTTTACCATCCTATATGTATGCAAAGAAAAAAAAAACATAGCGAAAATAGAGAAAAAACAGCAGAACAGCATTTAACGTTACTCTCTGTCATTGTCGTTGGCTTTTTTTAAATTTATTTATTTTTATGACTTAAATTTATTTGTTAATATTTGATTATGATAATAAAATAAAAAAAAAAAAAACGCTAAAATAGCGTGTGTGTTAACGTAAACGTAAACGTTAACGTTACGATCAACGTGAAATGCAAGAAATGAAAAAAAAAATTATTTTTCTTTTCTCTGTTAAATCGTGACCTAGCGTGATCGTGAGAGCCTTAGGCGCCCCCACACACACATTTTATTAAAAAAAAAAAATTACTTTTTTTTTTCATTTATTTATTTATTCATTATCTTATTCCTAGCGTGAATAAATTTTCCATATAACGCAAGAGTGAAGCACACCCCAAAAAAAAAAAAAACCACAGAATGTGTGATTTTATTTTATGTTAATCCGCAACAATGGTGTGTGTTTTTTTTTTTTTTTTTTGCGTTGTTTACACCACAGCTTAATTCATTTAGAGATTGAATAAAATCATACCGAATATGACCGTGCATTCACAGAAAAAAAATAAAAAAAATTGTCAGCTGCCTATAAATGCGTTTTTTATGCAAATCAAACTTTTCACTGGTTTAACAACCAACAACCAGTGAATAAAACAAAACATCAGACAACACGATCTTGATTACATGGATTTTGATTATGATTTGAGAGAATAAAAATGTAGGATCAGTAATACTGATAAAGAAAAAAGAAATTAATTACCTTTAAGGTGTTAATGTTTTGTGTTTTTTTTTTTTCGTAAAACGCAAAAACCACAACAAACGAACGAAACGTGATTACAGCGCAAAAAACAAAAAAAAAAAACTTGTTTTTATTAGATTTAATTATTGATTGTCTTGCAAATGTTGAAATGAAATGAAATGAAACAAACGCGAAAAACATATGTTAACAAATCAGGATAAGTCATCAAAATGTAATCGTTGTGGTTTTTGTTCACTGTTCACCGCTGATGGATGCGTTTTGTGTTTTTATGTTTTCTACTGATTTTAATCAGGAAATTGTGGATTCTATGGAATTTTACACACAGTAAACAAAGTTTTACATCACTTACCTACTTACTGACTTAACTAAGTAACTGGTTTATGTAAATAAAATAGATTCCTCGTCCCTTTCTTAACAGGTGACTTAATATTGTTCACGTTTCATAACTTTTTATTTTGTAATACAAAAAAAAAAATCATATTCGTGTTTATTTGTGTGACTTAACTTCGTGATTTGATTTTATTTTTTCGTTTTTTCTATTGTTTTTTAATAACTTAATTTATGCATAACAAACAAAAGATTTCGTTATAGTTTAATGCTAGATACACTGAAATAAGAACGAATGTTTTTTAAACCTTTGCGTTCTTTATGTTTTTTTTTTGTACGGTTTAAGTCGTTGTCTATTATTTTTTATAAGTCACATTAGATTAAGAAATATAAGAAAACAAAATATTTAAGGGTTATTTTTAACAAATGAACGTTTTAAACAATAATCTGAAACTTTAAATTTCTTAATCCTTTGGCGCATAGAAATTACTTTGCGCAGTAACATATTTACTTTTTTTTTTTTTTAACTTTCACACAATAACACCTAAACATAAACTATAAACGTGTTACTTAAACTACAAACTTTATCTTTAGCTACCTATTAAATGACAAATAATAATAATAATAATAATAATAAAAAAAAACTCTCTAATAGATTATGGATTATGATTAAACATGAAGTTTATTAACCTTTGTATTAATAATAAATAAATAAAAAACAATCAAAATAGATAAATTTTGAATAATTTTTCTGTTCATAACATTTATAACAATAAATTTCCTCTATTGCTTCAGTTCACGCTACAATCATAGAAAACTCGGTTGGTGACAATTAAATGCAAATTTGCAAGCTGTTTAAATACAAAAATAATATATAATAATTTATGATTAATCAAACAAAAGTATGCACAAATAAATTATTTTTTATTTTAACAAATTGTCATAATTTGAAACAATTTGCGAAGGTGTGATGCACGATGCTTCGTTTTTTTGTTTTTGTTTTTTTCTGTTTAAACAGAAATTCATATCTCTTAATCCAAATCAAAAGTTTTTTTTTTTTTCGTTATTTTATGAATAGAAATTACAAATCCTGAATTTGATGCTTTTATTACCCCAGAAAACGACTTAACTTAATGTTTAAAGTAGCGGAAAAATAGGATTCTAGCTACAAAAGCATATAAATTCCTTTAGAAACGAAAAAATATCATAATTGCATTGGTTAAAGCTTTAAATTAAATTAAAAAAGGTGGCTTAGTATAAACGAGTACTAAAAAGTATAATTTTAGTACACAATTACTACAATTACTCAGTTTTAAAAGCTAAAACTCAGCAATATCGAATTTCAACCAACTACTTTAAAGTATCACCGGTGAAGCTTTTATTACTTTAGAACATGGTTTTAGTACATGTACGAAATTATGTCACTGCCTAATACAAAGGTAAGAACAAATTTGAAACACGAATTTCTAAAACACAATAGAGAAATAAAGAATTAAAAACTCAAGTGAGAATGAACGAATGGGAAGTAAAAAATTTTATTTTCTTTTAATTATTTAATAACGTTGAGCATCATTTCCATATAATTTTTTTTTTTTTTTGTTTTTTATAATTGTAGATAAGAATCAAACAAAAAATTATTATTTTTATTTTCTAAGTGTCATTCGGTATTAATTTCTGGTTGTAAGAAAATTATAACCAAACCAGTGTCAACAGTAATGAAATTTTTTTTATTATTTTTATTTGATTTTTCAAATGTGCAAATATTTAAATAATGTTAAACGTTGCGTGGTAAAGTCACTAGCTTTGTATTTACATTTGTTTTGTTTAAATCATTTTTTATGACTTCTTTTGAATAACACAGGCAACAGGCAACAGGTAACAACAACAACAACAGCAGCAGTAGCAGCAGCAACAACTACCTGTTTTAAATTTTTCATTTTCTTTTCTTTTTTATTTAAAAAATTTATTTCTTATGAGTGAACAATTTTTTTTTTTGTTGTCTTCAGTCAAACATGCAATTGAAAGCGGCTTAAAGAATGAATATAATTCTTCTCTCTATTTTATGCTGTTTTTTTTTTTTTTTTTTTTTTCGTTGTGAAGTGCATTTTACTGCATTTGGCATAAATGAAATTATGATTAGAAATATGTGACGTTAAGCATACAATGTATGCAAATTTCATCGTTGCTTTTTTACTGCCTGTACGCTTGCATCAAACAATAATTCAGTCAATTTCCTCTGCTTAAGAAATAAAATTAAATAAAGAGATAAGACGTAAAAAAAAGAAAATGAAAAAAATAAAAAAAAAAAACACAACCGCATATTGTCCATCAAAATTATGTTGACAGGTAATTCTTGTCATAAAATTTTCTTTTCTATTTTCTGCATTAATGGCGAAACTACCGTTTAACTACTTTTCGCATTTGCATTGGAAATGATATTTTAAGATAAGATCGTAAATTGTAGGTAAATAAAAAAAAAAAAAACATAGTCGTCGTTAACGCTAACAAAGTTGTTATAAAATTGTGTAAAAATCTTTGATAATTTAATTAGCTAAAAAAAAAAACGAATTTAACCAATCTTATTGGTTGTAGCGTTTACGCAACTGAATTGTTTTTAAACCAATAAGAATTATTTCCGATGGTTATAAGCGAGAACGTTATTTTTAAATCCAATTAATAATTAATTTAGTCATTAGAGACATGTTTTAAAGCCGGTGGAGTTTAATTGGTTATAGGTAGGTTACGCAACTGAATTTTTTGCACCAATTAGAATCATTTCTAGCAGTTCTATGTTGTAATAAAGTATTTTATTTAAGATTTATAAGTACATTCAAGCCAATTAACAATAAAATTACAGCAAAACTCATTGCTTTATGGTAATTAAATAATTTTATTAACGCCGCTTAAAGTCATTTTAATGAATGACAGTAAAATGCATTAAATAACAAAAAAAAAAAGAAAAAAAAAGTAGTTTTTCAACCAAATCAAATATTTATTCCAACCATAACCATAAATACAAAGTAGTGTCTACCACTTACGATAACATTGTTGCTTGCAAATTAATTTTTTATTTTTATTAATCAATTAAAAAATAACGAAAAATAATTAATTTAATTAACTAATAAAAAAAAAAATAAAATAAATAAATAAAACCACTGTGTGCCGTTTGTGTTACGTGAATTAGAAACATTTGTGGAGGTTTTGTTACATTTCGGTGTTTGTTGACTTTGCTTTCTGTTTTCATTGCTTTAATCCGGGTTCGTAATGTTCGCTACATCATGTCTTTTGTATTTTTCGTTCTTTAAATTACAAAAAACTTCATCGGTAAATTCTATTTACCAAATGAAATTTCGTATAACTTTCTTGCGAACGCAACAAACAGTTTTAATGTGAGCAATAAAATGCAATTTTTTTTTTTGCTGTTTGCCCCTCTTGCTGTTGCGACCGCTTCTAACCATATTTATGCTGCATGTATGTTGAATTGCGATGTTTAATAATCGAATTGTATGCATTTTATTTATTACAATAAAAGAAATTTTATTTTCACCATATTTGCTTTACCTTGGCATAGGTAAAACGAACAAAAAAAAAAAATTTTCTCTCTTTTAATTTATTAGAAAATGCAGTTTTGTTGTTAAAAAAAAAATTCATTATTCGATTGTAGCTACAGAGATGCTGTAATTCTGATGTTTTTGTTGTTTGGAAAAATAATAATTTTTTTTTTTTTTATTAATGCTTTGGCTATTTGGCTAATGTTGATGGATTTTTTCAGTTTTCAAAACTGTAAAAAAAAAATTGTTTTTTTTTTTTATTACAGCGGGTGGTAATTGCATTGTATCGAAGAAACATATATGAAAATAAATTAAGCAGACAACATGACTTAAACTAAGCAACAATTGATACACTGTATGTGGTATTGGGTAATGTTTTTTTTTTTTTTTTTTTTTTTTTTCATTTCTTTTCTTGTGTATAAATTATAAATTCGTGTTAGTGGTATGCTCAACTTGTTCGTTTCGTTTTGTTTGCTTTTTTCTGTGTTTATTTAATAATTTTTAAATAGGAAAAAATTTAACAAAAACTAACATTGGCAATGGGATGGAAAGTTTATTGATAAAAATAAAAAGGAAAAAAAAAAAAAATTTGCTGATATGCAATAAATGTAGGAGGTTGAGTGTTAAGAAGTTTGATTAAAGAAAAAAGAAAAAATCGATGTGAAAAAATTGTTTTTTAACAATATTTCCACAGTCATTGTATTTGAACACAACTTAAGTCATAATTAATAAATGAAAATACTTGAAAGATAGATGAAATGACTGAGAAATTTATTATTTTTTATTTCTACTTTGTACTTGCTTAAAACACCATTAAAGACGTTAAAGGTAATTTTTCTTGTTTATTGTGTTTATTATTTATGTTTTACCATAAAAAGAATGAAAAATTGTTAAGACCGTACGTTCGATTATGCGTTAATTGATCAATTTAATGAATAACACAGAGAGAAAAATGAAAAAACTTTCATCAGAGCTAAGAATTGCTGATTGTTTTTACCATAGACAACGCCCTTGTCTTATGTGTGCGGTGTTATTGCAAAATTTCTATTTCTTTTAATCCGTGGAAACCTAAAAATCTGATCTTTTGACATAAAAATACAAAAAAAAAAAAAAAAAAAAACATGCATGGTCATGCAGATGATGGAAAACTCGTGTAGCTTTTGCGAAAAACAAATACAAAAAACGTCAAGGGCATTGTATTTAAGTATTTTCGTAATGATTTGTCAATTTATAAAATGTGAACAAAAGATTGATACGTAGCTACAGCAGATGTTTAAAATGTGAACAAAAATCACCATCACGAAGCTTTTTTGTTAAGTAAATGTCACTTGGGACAAAGACAGGTAACTAGGCAGAGAGAAAAATCAACAAAAAATTGTATTGAATCGTCTTCCTAGGTCAAACTAGTGGGAATCACAAAAAAAAAAAAGAAGTTTATCGTAAGCTTCAGCTTTACAACACGATTTGTATCACTCTGTGTAACTTTTTTTTTTTTTTGTTTATTTATTTATTTAAATACGTTTGTCGTACGACAATAAACCTCGTAAATACAGTATTATTGTTATTAACCAGTTTTGCTGCTGCTACTTTAATCAATAAACAAAGAAACAATAATTTTGCTACTTTTACGCTTTTTGATATCCATAATCTGGCAGCTTTATTACCACAAAATATATTTAAAAAAAAATATATTTTTTCTTTTTTTTTTATAAATTAACTGCGTTTATTATTAACTAAAAACATTAACATTAATTATGCATTTTATATAAACTAACTACTAGCGAATATATAAGTAAATAATTAGGGCGATATAGATTTGTGCGTCGTGATTAAATTCTAATATTAATGAGTTTTTCATATTTAATAATAATAATAATATAGTTAAATTAAAACTTTAACATAAATGACCATGACAAGTAATGTAATTAAAATAATAAAAAAAAAAAAAAAAAAAAATACAATAGACTTCAATATTTTTTTTTTTTTTTAAAACAACGAACCTTATTTAATTTTTTTTTTTCTATTTCTTCTTATTTATTGTGCTCACTCGATTATTATTATTATTATTATTAATGTCATTTAAAAATACAAATATTTTTTTTTTTTTATTAATTCTATTATTTAAGTGGATTTTGCTACATGGATTTCCACATAATTAGAAGCGTTTTTCAACTCTTCAACAATTATTTTTGTCGCCATAAAAACCACTTTTCATGTCTTTATTATTATTTCATTTAACAAATAATGCACAGATTATTGTAATATAATTTATTTATAATAAAATAAATTGTGTTTATAATGTGTTTATATTGTGGTAACGTTTGATAAAAAATTTTTATAGCAGTTCAAACAACTTGCCTATTGCTTTTATTACATTTTTTTTTTTTTTATCAGAAATTTTATTATTATTATTATTTGTTATAAAACAGTATAAAAATTTAATTATTTATAGACGATGTTTGCTATTTTCTTGTTGTTTTAACATAGCAATAAAAGATGAATAAAATTTCGTTACATTGTTATTGCAAGGTGTTTTAGGACTACAAAACCTTCTTCTTTTTCTTTTTTTCTTTCTATTTATGCGTAATTATTTTTATGCGATTCTGATCATCGGAATAAACATTTAATATGTGAAAAAAAAAATGAATTATTATTAAGAAATATTTCTCATATTTAGATTGCGTGAGTTCTTAACTAATCACGGTTTATTTTTTAAAAATTTTTGCATTTTGCATTTACTTATAGAGAGAAAAATCGTGCATTTTGTGTCTGCTGTCACATGGTTAAACGTTTTCTTGTTCTTATTATGTAAATATTATTATAAAAAAAAAAAACATTTAATACTTTGCTAATAATGCTTTTGGTATAAAATAATAATAATAAAAAAAAAGTGCATACAATGCCACAAACAAATATGTGCTATTAACTTGCTTGGAAATCGAAAGAGTTTTTCTGTTTGTTTAGAAATTTTATTCCTTTATTTACGAGGGGATTTTTTCTTATTGTTGGCAATTTAGTTTTGAATTAAAATTTGTGATGAAAACCTTTCAGGGTAAACAAAAATATCCACAAAAAACAATTAGCATGTGAATCAGGTGAATCAACTAATTTATTAACACAAACAAAAATAACGTTTTGTCTAAGGAAATTTTGAAAAAAAAATTTCATCTTTATATTATATTATGGGTAAAAAAACGATCAAATTTCATGAACACAAAAACAGGTGAAAGCGACAATATAAAGCTTCTCTCTAATTTGTAATTACAATTTTACAATAAAACATTTTCACTGTTAAAGATACATTTGTTAAGCTTTAAATATGTATCCCATTTATCATACTTAAATTAAATAAAAAATATTTTTTTTTTCTATTCAGCAATCATTTCTAAACAGGTAATTTTGATTTAAAGAAAAAAAAAAAAAAATTCATATTTTAGACACATTTATTACCTTTATTTCTTTTCTTTGTAACATAATAACAATAATAATTTATTTATTTATTTTTATGTCTTTAAAAGACACACACACACACATACAAACTGTATTATTATTCGCATAATCAACATCTCAAACGATATAGACAAGTTTAAGAAATAATTTCTGTTTGGTTAAATAGAAATTTTATAACAATTCATCCCGTGCTTACGGCGGTTTTTTTTTATATTTTTAATACTTTATAAAGGTAATTTTCTAAATTTTTTTTTTTTTTATGTAACGAAAATATGTATGTAGCGAAAATATATAAAACAAAAAAAAATAAAATAAAATAATAAGTTAGCTTATATGGGATAATTATTCGATTTATTTTCATTCTACTTGTTTTCAGGCAATTTTTTCTCTTGTTTTAATAAAAACGTTTTATTATTACGTTTTGATTACTTTATTTTATCAAGAAATTATGTATTTTTTACAACACATCATACATTTTTCATTACATCTCGGTTTTAAGCTAGATTTGATGACATTACGAAATTTACCATTTTTGTTTTGGCTTGTTTAAATAAATAAATTAGACCACCCAGTGGTTATGTTAACAGAGAAGAAATAAATAAGTAAATTCGCTTATATAAAGAAAAATATACTTTAATTTTAATTAATGATAACAAATCAGAATAATGTTTAACCAGAAGACCACCAAGTATAGAATGATTTTGTCTAAAGGTTAAGGAGAAAGATTAAATGTAAAATCGATTTATTTTAATCAATATAAAATTATAGCAATTTTGAAACAATAAAATGGGTTTTTTTTTTTTAATTTTTTATTTGTAATAAACAATTAATCATAATTGTGGAAAATAACGAGCTTTAACATAAAGTTTCATGAAAGTTACAGCAGGTTTCTGCATTAAACTTGCATTGAAATCACTTTATGTTGCTTACTTTACTGAAAACATTGAAATAAATAAGAATTCTAGCAGTTTCAGAAACTACACTTGCATTGAAATCACTTGTTTTCAATCATTTCTGTCATTATAAACAAAACCAAAAAAATAATTTATTTGTTGTGTTTTGCTATATTTTCCAGAGAGAGAGATTAATAGCAAAGTAAATACACCTTTGAGCTTAATTAATCAAATTTTATTTATTTATTACGCTTCCCCATATATATCTTGTTGTTGTTAATTTTCGCTACATTTCTACTCATTTATTATTTTTTTCTATTTTTTTTTTTTTTGATTGAACTTCCTTAATTTGATTTTCTGTTGTTGCTTTCTGTACATCGGGTACATTAGTGTTGTGCAAATAAATTAATGGGTTTTTGGCATTTTATTTAACAACAGCACTAGTAACAACAGCAACAACAACAACAAAAAAACGGTTTATTTCATATGAAAACAACACGATATATCGTGAAATAAGTAAATGAATGTTATTTATGATTATTAATAATCGATGGTGTGTGATTTTTGATATAATAAAGAAAAAAAAAAATTGTATATATTTTTATTTACTTACTTAGATGAGAAAGAATTTATTTATTTTTGTTATTTTTAATTAAAAGTAAAAGAGCAAAGTGGTAAAAGGTTTCCATAATTTAAAAAAAAAAAGAAAATAAATAAATAATTAAGTATTTAAGCGCGTGCTGTATATTTTAACGTGAATTGTTTATGGCGTTAATTTTTTCTATAACAAAACAGCGCAAAAGGCACGTTTGATGCCTGTACAGTATTTTCCCTGCTGCTGTTACTATTGCTGCTGATGCTGCTGATGTACAATGTTGTTGGTTTTTTTTTTAAAGCAAAAAAAAAAAACTTCAATCACGACGTAATCATATATTTAAAATATTATATTTTCGCATACATACCACACTCATGGTAAAAATTAGGTTAAAAGGTTATAAATCTTTCCATTAAGATGGAAGAAAAAAAAATAATTATATTTTTTTCTTCATTATTTCTCTACCGTTTTGCACAGTGATTTTAAGACTGCAAAAATGACTTAAATGACGTGCACTTAAAAATAAACGTTTTTCGTTTTTTTTTTTTTTCTTCTGTTAATTAATTAATTAAATAATTAATGAATGTTGCGTAAGGTTTTAACACTGGTTCCGCTTTTAAAAAAAATATAATTATTATTAATAATAAACTCCTCTCCGTACACTAAGTACACATTAATGGATTAACCAAAGTAATTATCGGTTGTATAAACACTTTTTCTATTAATTAATAAAAATTAATCAGTGTGGTGATATTTTTTATTATCTATTTAACAGCATCGTTAATTTTTACTTAAAATAAATAACCGATTCTAGTTTTATTGCGGCTGTTAAACCGTACAATGAATCATTAATTAATTAATTAATTAAATTAAACAATTTTGTTAAACCATCTAACTGTTAAGCTTCTTTACATTATTTACTTAATTTTATTTTCTTTTGGTACTTTGACACTTAATTTGCCATTGCAGACAAAATCATTAAAAAGTTATCCGTTGGCTAAGATACATTTTTTTTTTCATCACACTTTACTTGTCTAATGCTAAGTAGAAATATCGATAAATAATTAAATTTTATTGATTGCCGTAAATTATTATCTCTTTTTTTTTTTTTTGTTTTGTTTGCTAAAACAACAAAACTAGGTAGATTAACGTAGGGAGGTTAATTAAAGTAACAAAAAAAAACTCCATTTGTGACACGATTCACATAATCGCATAGATAATGCCTAGATAATATATTGGCAACAACTTTGTTAATCAAGCAAAACAGAGTTTGCAACATTTAATTAGATAAAAAGAAAAAAAAAAAAAAATTTATTTATGACACAAAAAAATTAATAAAACGCCAGCAGCAGGTAAAAATAATATCGAAATGCAATAATTAAAAAAAAAATGCAGCAACAGTAAAAAAAAAAAAAAGAAAAATTGTTGCAATCACGTAATCGCGTTTCTCGTAGTTTTTTTTGTCACAAAATATTTTTGTCTCCGTGTCTCCAACGATTTTCCGCACGAATAAATTCGCTAT
The DNA here is from genome assembly GCA_961205885.1 of Ptychoptera albimana. Lineage (NCBI taxonomy): Eukaryota > Metazoa > Arthropoda > Insecta > Diptera > Ptychopteridae > Ptychoptera > Ptychoptera albimana. Next base: position 2,699,088 of record OY540803.1, read on the forward strand.
TCAAAATTCGACGACTAATTCGACTTTATCAAATTTTTTTAAATTTATTTAATTTTATTGCCCACGTTTAAATCTACTTAGAACATTACTTTACTTAACTTAAGTTTAAATTTTCAGTTTTTTTTTTTTTTTAATCGACATTTTATCTCTTTCGTGTTAGACCTCACACGTTGTTAACACATAAACCATTAATTAATCATTAAACAGGCTTAATTTAAGCTAATTTTATTAACTTACAACGTACTTAAAAAAAAACATAAGGGATTTTTCTGTTAATTAAACTCAGTTTTTTATGCTGCAAAAAAAAAAAAAAAAAAATCAATAATTCAAAAGCAAAAACAAAGAGAAAAACAATTTTTCTGCTCTTTTTTCTTTTTTGATTTTTTGTTAAAAATTTATTTTAGGTCGACATATTTATCACATTGACTGCAATAAATTAAAAATGTAAAACAATAAATTAAATGTCGTGAATAATAAATAAATAAATAAGAAAAAAAAATGCATAAAAAGCTGCACTCTCTGTGTGTGTGTGTTTTTTTTTCTCGCTTAATTTATTTCAATTTTTTTTTTTTTTTTTTTCTAGTGACAAAGTTGCATTTTGCCTTTTGCTCTGTGCTGTTTTTTTTTTTTTTTAATTAATTAATTTATTCTGTTAAATGTTGTTGTGGTTTAATTTAAAATTACATAATAATAATAATAATATTAATTAATTATTAAAACATAAATTATCTCCTCATCATAGGCTGGTTGGTCGCTTTTTTGTTATCGATTTTTATCGGTTTTCTATGCTTGTTTGCTAGGCTTTACCGTAAAGAAAGTGAACACGAGTAATGAATCATTTTTCTATGCTTAAGTCAATACATTTTAATGATTTTAATGATTTTTTTTCGTTTTGACACAAACATAAATCAATTTAATTATTTACGGAGAACAAAAAAAAAAAAAAAAAGAAAGAAAAAGGTTTCTATTAGATGGATAGACCATTTCGTTTATAAGTGTACAAGTGTACGTTTTGTCATTTTTAACATCATGCATCTTTAAAATGTGTAAACGATGACGAGCAAACACCAATCACCAAGTACTTTGTAAATAGAAATAAAAAAAAATGCAAAACGATTAAATGATTTTTATAGCCTGAATTGGCATACAATAAATGTTTTTTTTTTTAATTTTTTAAATGTGTGCCAATAGTTAAAATTCAGTTCAAGATATAAAACGACAGCAGCGTTTGCGTTAAGAAATTTTTGTTCATCAACAAAAGTGCACCAATGTGTGCAGTAATCTCACAACTTGTTTCTATTTTATTATTATATGATGTTCGCATTCTTTATTGCAATATAAATAATAATAATAATAAAAAAATGACACAAGCAGGACACCAGTGTACTAGATCAACAGAAAACCACTCGATTTGCAGCAAATAACAGAGAATTGATGGACAGTTTTAAAGTAACAAAAATAAAATCTCTCTCTATGTAATAATAAATTACCTGTCAATAATTTTAAACAAAATTCGCAACCATTATGTTGACGACACAAAAGACTTGAATGCTACATTAATCGGGTTTCTTGCCTTTTTTTTTTTTTTGTTTTTTATTGCTTAATCTATTAGTTTAATTAATTTTTATTTAATTCTATTGATTTTATTTTGCAATATACGCTGCTTTAACTAAGCTATTTTAATCAATAAAAAAAAATGCCCATTGATAAACTGATTTAATGATTGAAAGTAATACAAAAAAAAAAAAAATAATAAATAAATTCTCGTGTTAACATGATGACTACCATCAGTGTAGCTGATGTTAATTGCATGTGGTGTAATAAAAATAATTTTTTTTCTGTAGCAAAAAAGAGTAAAAGTAAAAGAAAAAGAAAAAATACTTCACTATCGGCTGATTAATGTGTTGTAATCGCACGTTAAGTGCACATTAAAAAAAAAAAAAAAAAAAACCGATTGATTTGATCACGCAAATATATAATACTACGATGACCACCCTAATATGTGTTGATGATGATCTCGCTACACGATCATTGATCACACGCAAAAAAAATTATTATTTTTCCCATTCACTCATTACATTTCATTAAAATGAAAACGAAAACAAAAATAATATCAGAAAATTTAATTGTTGAAAACGTGATGAATTGTTGCTTATTGGTAAATTAATACAAAAAAAAATTATTATTATTATTTTTTTTTTTAATAATAAATAAAAGAAAAAGTTAATCAGTTGGTAAAGTTTGTAATTTATCATCTTGTTATATGTAATTAGTAAATTATATGATTAAAATAAAAGAAAAAAAATCAAAAATAATTATGCCATTCGCTTACAAAAAAAAAAAAAAAACCGATAATGCAGCAAAATAAAATTTATTTCACGTTAAAAAAAAAAATTTTTTTTATCGCTTTATTACATTTAAAGTTTATTATTTAAAATAAATAATTGAAAGTTGAGTAATTATGATTTAAGTAAGAAGGAATTAAAATCGTATGTTTCACATTTATGTTTCACCAAATGTTTCATGTATGGACACGATACACGTTTTGTTTCTTCAAAACAAATGTTTTTCTATCATTTGTTACACTTGTTTCATTTATTATGAAATAATAATATTTCACTTAGAAATGTCTTAAGCTACTCTCTGCATTTATATAAATAAATAAATATGTTTTTTTTTTTCTGTATGTTCATCATTAATAATCATTGTTGCTGTTGTTGTTGGTTAATAAACGAAGCATACGTTAAGCGAAATAAAATGATTAAATAAAAAAAATAAACAGATGAAGAGGATTATTAGATCACATATAAAACTGAAACATAAACGTAAAATTATGTAATAATCGTGCAAAAAAATAATAATCGGTTTAAACAAGAAATGCATGCATAGCATCAAACATTTATTTTTTTTTTTGTTTGCTTCTGCAATAACTTTTTACAAAGAAAACAAGAAAAAAAAAATTATTTTTAATTAATTTTAGTCTCGTTTTTTTTTTTTCTTTTTTATTATTTATTATGTCGTTTTTATTATTATTATTATTATTATTATTATTATTATTATTCATTTTACCTCATTCAAATGTAATAAATTCTGTTGATAGAGAAATATTTTTATTTATTTTTTTGTTTAATATTCCTGATCTGTTAATAAATGAATTAAATTTCTTGTTCCGCAATCAAAACACAAATTTTTTCTTTTTTTAAAACAGAAAATAATAAAAATAAAAAAAAAAAAAACCTTTTCGAAACGGATTTACTACGGACGTAATACAAATGGAATTAGATGACAAATACCAAGAATTTACGTTGATTTCTACTGAATATATTTATATTATTTTATTAACTACGCATGTGCTGTTAAGTAATCTGCACATGCGTAATATTATTAAATCAGATTAAACAATAATAAAAAATGCAAAAAAAAATTAATCAAAATGCAAACATATCGCTTAAGCCACTTAGTTTATTTATTTATTTTTTTTTTAAATTTAATTTTATTTAATTCCTTTCATTAATAATTGGCTTAATTAATTTAATCATAATAAAAATTAACCTTCTTTTGTAAATTAATTGATTTTTCTGATTTTACTGCAACCAAAGTAATAACAATTTAGCGTTTTGTTTATTCATCATTTAAATTTTTTCTCTCTTACTTTATGTAATTAATTAATTAATTAATTAATTAAAAAAAATGAAAAAATAATCAACCGCGATCAAACAGCAGCCAAAAACAACAGGTAAAGTCATGTTTCAAAACATCGCTGCTGCTGCAATAAAAATATAAAAAAAATCTTTGATCGTCATATAAATCAATGTCAACAGAATTACCTTATCAGATCACATTTTTTTTTTTTTTAATTATTATTATTATTATTATTGTATTAAATAATTTTGCTTAATTAATCAAAGATATACATGAAATAAAAAAACAGAAAAAAAAATAAAAATATTTTTTCGGCATAATTAGTCACAAAAAACAGAAAAAAAAAAAAAAAACAGTTTTTTTTTTCGATAGCTTTTTACTCATTTATTCTTAATTAATAAAATTTTCTTTTTTTTTTTTAAATATTTATTGTCTTGTGTTGTCGTTCATTATGAACAATAACAGCCAAAAAAAAAAAAAAAAGAGAAACAATAAGTAGGACACTAACAGCAGATTATTAATTAAAAATGAAAAATAAAACAACAAGCCGAAAAAAAAAAAACCGAAAATCCACAAGAAATGTAATAAAACTAATTAAATTTATATTTTTATTAATTAAAAATAATAATATTAATTAAAAATTGATAATTTACGTTGATTATTAGCTGTATCAGCGTTTAACTGCGTTTTTTTTTTCATTTTTACCTGCGTAGCACGCATTTTGCATTGGTTGCTTATTAGTAGGGAATTTTAAACATGACTTAACATGGAGTTGTGTGAAATATTTGGTTAAACTTAAAACAAAAGAAAAGAAAAAGAAGAAAAAAAAACACCGATAAGACAACGAAGCAAATACATCACAAGCACAGTTGGTTGTCTTATTAAAGTCATATCAAAACCAAATTCATTACATTGTGCACCAAATAAATTGTCGCGTATCATTAATTAATCGAATTTTCTTTTCATCATGTCATTCGCTTATCAAAATAAACAATCGAGAAATTTATGTATGTTTATTGAGTGTGCCTGTGTATTGATGATTATTATTTTTTATATTGGTAACATCCAAGTTTAACTATAATTGGGAATTAAAATTGCGTAAATAAAAAAGGGTCATCAAGAGTCAATGGGAAATTATTTATACTTTTGCCTCATTAAATCGGTTTTTCTTTTAACGCAACAAAATAAGCCTACTTGACACTTTATTTGTAATAAACAAAAACCAAAAAATAAAAAAAAAAGTACACTTGTGTCCGTTAGCGTACAGTAGAATCAATACGCCAAGTTTACAAAATTGTTTTTTTTTTTTTTTGCGGAAACGAAATTTTAATCATCGCGGTTTCTATATATTTTGCAAAAATTTTTATTTTCTTAATCCCATCTATTCAGTTTTTTTTTTTTTTTTTTTTCTTACTTATTTATCTGACATCAACCGATTCATTTATACATTCATTGCCCATTAAAAGCTCATTAATATAACTTAAATAAGAGATGAGTATTAAATCGTTTATTCATTTTTATTATTGCTAATGTTTTGCACATTTATTTCTCTCTGCTAAATATATATTTTCTGTGCTAAATATGCGTTTTTGAAACAATGTACTGTCTCTTATTGCTGACTATTTAAAACTATTAATCGGCGTAGTATTAAACGATTAAACTATTGTGTGGTGAAATGAAATTATTATTTTTCTTTTTTTTCTGACGCGTGTTTCAATCGTTTATATAAACTTGCAGCATCTTCTCCTTTTATTTTTTATTACTGGTTTTTTTTTTTCCGTTTCCCTTTATACATCAATTGTTTAATGTTTTTTTAATTAAATTTAATTTAAATTAATTTTTGCACATTTAAACAGAGTTTTTAAACGTAATGCGAAACATTTATGTTTTCTTTTTGTGAAACGTACATAAATCAGTCAAACTTAAATAAGAAAAATAACTTTATAATTACAAAAAAAAAACAATAAATAAATAAATTAATAATAAAAAAAAAAACAATTTTACGATATAAATAATTGTTTAAACAGAGAAAAACTGCATAAAAAAAAAAAAAACGTATCCATACATGAAACATTAAATGAAACATAAAATGAAACATGTTTAATACAAATTATTATTATTTATCGTTTTTTTTTTTTTTTTGGTGTTGCTTTTTTTCTATTTTAATAAGCATGATTTAATAAATGAGACAACCACCATTCATAATTATTACATTAAATATATAATTTACCAGCAGAACGTTTATAAGAAGAAAAAAAAATATTCGTATCGTATAATGAAACAACATTTTGTTTCAACTGCATTCATATCATAGAAACATTATTATTAAAAACATGAATTATGTTTCCTATTATTATTATTAATTTTTTTAAATTTTTTTTTTAATATTAAATACCTATTTACCTCCTTTATTATGTTTAATAATATTTTCTAGCCACGTTATTACAAATAAAGTAATTTAATGTAACGTAGCATAGCGTTAAACAATAAGCAAAAACATAAATCAATAAATTATCGTTAATACAATGATGCGTTACGTTCTTAGCATAGTTTTTTTTTTTTTTTTTGTGTGTAAGTAAGTTAAGACATGAGATTAGGAACTTTTTTTTTTTACATTTCATATAACGTTATGTGAGAAGATTCGTTCAGCATGTCACAATAAATTAAAACGATTAAATAGAATAAACGTAAAAGCTGTATGAAAACAAAAAAATAAAACGTGATTTAAGTACCTTAAAAAAAAAGAAAACAAAACGATATTTGTGTTAAAGTAAAATAGATTTTTGTTGTAAGCCAAACACAAGGTACAATAACATAGCTGACATGGTTTATTAGCAATATTAGCAGTACGGCCAATGTTCAAATGGTTTTATGTTTAAAAGAAAAAAAATGCAAAGAAAAAAACATAAAGCAGGGAAATAACAAGAAATTAGCAAATGATTTCATTTAGATGATAATAAATTTTTACCGGTTATACATACATATATGCAAGGTAGATTTTTTTATGCAGACATTATGTGTGGGCTTTGCTAATTTGAATTTTTTGTTCTTTAACCTACAAAGTTCATGAAATTATTACAGTAAAGGTTTATTGGATGTTTCAGCCAGATTTCAGTCTCTTTTCGTTTAATTTTGTAGCAGCGTTGATGCCACATTTAATCCAACCCTACAGCCGACACTTATTTAAAATCTTTAATTGAAAATTATAATAAAAATGTTTCTTAATTAACGTTTTTTTTTTTTTTGTATAAAACTATCATCACATCGTTTATTTCTTATTTTTATTACAAAAGAAAAAGAAAAAATTAAAAATTCGTTGACACAGGAGATTTTTTTTTTTTTTTTATTATCCACTGCACTTAACTCCCGCGTAGTTTCTTTTAACAAATCAATAACAATTAGTGTCAATAAGTTAATAATAACAACAAACGGCTCAAGTCATTAAATATGTAAAATTATTTGCATAATTTTTTTGGTTTCTGCTTAAGGCTTTGTACGTTTTCACTTTTTTTTTTTTCTGTTTTTCGTTAATTAAAAAAAACGCAGATTTTTCGCTTAATTTTTAAAAATGCGATAGGGAATTGATAATCAGTGAAAAGTTTAATTAAATTTAACAGTAGAGATATGCAGAAGCGAATAATAAAACAAAATGTGAGGAGACACATAACCAAGTGCAGTATGGTTCATTTGAAACAGAAACATAAACAGAAATTTATATGACATGGATTATTGACGTCATATTTATGGTAAACACACAATAAATATGCAAATATACTTTGTTTTTTTTTAATTTAAAAAAAAAAAAAAAAACAGATTATCGCGCCTTTATTTTTCTGGTGTCTTCTCAATAATATTTAAATTCTTTTATAACCAAAATATGTGATGATTATACATGTTGAAGGAATATTTTATTGCTTGTTTTGGCTGTTTAATAATAAACAACAACAGCAACAAATAATTTTTTTTTTTTTTTGTATCACTAGATATTTGTTTCATGTTTATTTCCAACAATTTTATTTGTTATAAAAAAGAACCGAAAATATATTTTATTTAATTTTATATTATTATGTAAATACTGTATTGCTGGTTTAATAAAAATTTTCATTGATTTGTAATTTTCCGTTTTGTTGCTGCGAAATTATTACCGTCCGAATGTGATTGTTAAATATCACGAAAACCAATTATTGAACATTATTTTCCGCTTTAATAATACAACTAAAAAACCTTTTATTACAATTATCTCGTATATAGATATATATATATATATTTTTTTTACAATTGTGAATAATATAATAAATCGAAGATGTAGAAGAAATATTTAAAACACACTGTATACTGGGTCAGAAATGACACAAAAAATATACTTTTGCAGATTTTGTATTAAGCAAACAAAAAGAAAAGAAAAGAAAAGAAAAACATAAAAAAGTCGAAAAGTGCTAGTGCCCTGTACTTAAAGGCAATAATCATTAAATTATATTTTATTTTATATACCTTTTTCTACATATGTAATTGATATATGTACTTAATTATTAAACACGATAAATAAGACGAAGAAGTAGAAGGATGGTAAAAACAATGTAATAAATATTGGATGGACTGTCTGAAAATTGGTTCAATTAACCAAGAAAGTAACAGAGTTTTTCTGTATTTTATTGCCATTAACATTAACGTTAACGTTAACAGTTTTCGAGGTTATAAACATTACACAAATATACTTAACTGAAGCCACTTTATTTTTATAATAATAATATATTGTAATGTGACGCCCTATTTGTACCACTGTTACCAATCAAATTATATAAAATCAATGTAAAATAGGGCAGTAATGCTGTTGTATTTAACAGGAAAAAAAAAACAATAAGGTGACAATTCGGTTTAATTTTCGGTTTAAAAAAAAAAAAAAAAAATTAAAACCATAGAAACATTGTATTAGTCTACTGTGATTACTATAAAATTCCACTGAACAATAAATAAAATTCAAATAATTAAAAATGGCGAAATGAAATTATTATTTTTGTTTTTATTATAATGGCGGTAAACATGCAATAAAACACACGAATATATTATTATATTTTTATTTTAACAATGTCCAATTGATAAAAACGAATAAATTTATAACATGCTGTGACGGTTGGTTACCTTTTAAAAAAATAAAATCAATACACAAGGAAAAAACAAGGAGCTCGTTAAAAAGATCTTTATTTGGTTATTACGCGTTTTTAAAAAAAAAAAGAAAAAAAAAAATTTCCGCTCAAGTGAGGGCGAAATTGGATTATCAAAAATACATTAATATATGTTGACCACTTTTTGTTTGTTGTGTCTGAATGCACCTTATTAAAACAGTAGTCAGGTAAAGTATGTAAAAAAAAAAAAAAAATAAAACTGGAAAACAACATTTTTTTAACATTTATCAAAGGTTTTTTTTTGTCGTTCCCTCCTGTTGTTTCTCTCATTGTTATTGACGTGTGATTAACTTTAACGTTATTGACAATGTCGTCTTGTTTATAAATAATTATAATAATAATAATTATAATAAAAATTTAAGAATGTTGGTATCAATCAATGATCTGACCGATCTTTACACGTAAATCAATCTGATCAAAAATGCTTTTACCAAAATTTAAAAAATAAAAGTTCTTTCTGTTACTTCGTTAAAACATTTTTTTCTTTTTTTATTGTTTTTACTGACAATTTCCAGCTTATTAATGAATTGTTGTATAAATTATATTATTTGTTCATTTTAAAATTTATTTATTTATGCTACATTGTTATCGGCTGTAGCGAGAAGGAATTTTTTAATGAACGTAAAATAACAACGAAAATAGCATCACAGTGGTGAAGATCCTGTTTTTCATCTCATTATAAATCTGTTTCTGTAAGGCGCTTTTTCTGTTTATTTATTTATTTTTATTTTTGTTTTTGAAAATTCACTTTGCTTTGCTTTACTTTTCTTTACTGGATGAAAGGCTTTTTTATGTGTGACAACACAGTTGTACCTTGGCCAGCCGGCTGAAAGATCACGAACTTTTCGTTTTTTGTGTTTATTTAATGATACGGATTTGTAGTTTCGTTGTTTTATTACAATTTTTGGTACAAAACGTGTGGTTGTTACTTGATTATTATTATTTTACTCTGCAAAAAAACTTTGTGGGTCAAAGAATATTATGCCAATGCGCCCAAAATGAAAACAAGACAACAAACAGCAAAAAAAAAAAAAAAAAAAAACGCAAATGAAACCAATGTAGCCCGTTTTCGATACTCATTAGTTTGTTATAAAATTAAAATAAAATATTTTATTTTATTACGTGGTTTATTATTGTTGTTGTTACTTTTTAACATTTCTTTAATTAATTTTTTTTTCTTTATTTGTTTGTTTGTCCGTTATTGTTGTTGTATCTTTTTTGGTTTATTTAATTAAATTTCGTTACTGGATACAAATAATGAAAAAAAAAATTATTTTTTTTTCTCTCTTCGCGCGTGTTTATTGATTTTTCTGATTAAAAAAAAAATTTTTTTTACCTTATTGACAAAACAGTTATTATTATTAACAGAAAAAAAATAATATTAAAATTTTCGTGTGTTCACATGGTAAAGTATTGGTAACAAGTATTTTTGGTTACAAAGTATTTTTGTGATGAAATCTTTTTTGGTCATTTTTATTCGTTAAAATATCGAGAAAATATGCTCTGAATAATATTGTTTTTACGTTTACTGGCTTAGATAATTAATTAAAGATTTTAATACAGAATAAGTTATTGAGCTGTGATGAAATTTGAAGAAGTTACGGAGAATTTACTGAAACTACTACACTGTTGAAGGGATTTTTTTTTTGCTTAAAATTTCGTCGGTTTTTCGAAGTTACTTCGAAGTTACTATTTCGTCAGTTACTTGAAAAGTTGGCTTTTAGGTGGTAAAATTCTTTAGAGAAATTGATTCAGCATCTCAAAATTAATAAATTTTCAAGATTACAGGAAATCTAAACATGTTTGCTTCGAAATTGGTATGCAGTAGTTTGTTGAATAATTTTGTCTGTTACAAAAAAAAGTCTTGACGAAACTGACTTAAAATCGCTTAAATAACAAAAAAAAAAATAAAAAAATAAAAAATAAATTTCCTATTTAATAAAATTACAAAATCCGCTTCAAACCTCATTAAATGATTAAAATCTTCGCAATAGTAATGAACAGCACTGTGTTTACCATCAAATGCAGATACTTGAAAATAATTTTCTTTGACATGTGATGTAAATCGATTAAAAAAATAAAAAAAATCTAGCAAACTGTCAAACGTTTAATTTATTAATTAATTGTTTCTTTCTGAAACGTAATATTTACATTGCTGTTGTCATTTGCATTACCTAAGAGTTTAATCATTTGTCTGTCATCTCGATCAAAGCAACAATAATTAAAAACCGAAGTAAAAGAAGCAGCAGAAATAATTTTTTATTAATTTTTTTTAATGAAAGTTTTCATCACAGTCATTTAGAATTAACTTTAAAAAATAATTTAGCTTAAATTAAAGTCAAAAAAAAAAAAAAAAAAGTGATTACCTTAAACCGGATATTTAATCTTCCTGAAAAGAGAGTGAGAGAAAGAAAAAAATAAAATGTTAAAAAAGATTTAGCACGCGCTATTAAAGCATCCGTTTAAAAATAAAATAAAAAAAAATTATTTTACCTACGTTAAGCTACAATAAAGCTTTAATTTTAATTACTTAACTAATTAATAGAAATAGAAATAGATAAATAATTGTACAGCAATTAACAACTGATGTTTAAACATTAAAAATATTTATTCATAATTTTAATGCAAAAATGTTGGTTTAATGACTTAAAATAACAACAAGAAAAATAAAAAAAAAAACTCATTGCTGTTTTGTAAATAGAAATAATTAAATAACAACACACTACCACCATCCATCAAATGGTTAAATTTTTTTTAATTTTTTTACATTACTTTGCGTTTGCAGGTTAAATTTTTTTTATTTGAATTAAGCTTAAAGTAAATAAATTACTTTGGTAATAACATTTGTTTACATAAATAAATTCTTGTCAATTGTTTAAAAAAAAATATGTCAACGATCCTAGCCTACTAGAGTGATGTTCGCTTTTTTTTTGTATTTACAGAAAAACCAAGTAAAACGCATAAACAGTAAGGACAAATAAGCTTTAACATATTCAACCGAAAGAAAACCTTGCAAAAATAAAGCTTTTTGACGATCATTTTATTAATTAATTAATTAATTTAAACAAACTCGTTTACCTTTTACATCATCCTTAAAATTAAATTATTAATAAACTTGTGGTTCACAAACACTTTAATATCCTGCTGGAAAAAGGACGAATCTTTCTTACGCAATTAAAAAAATAATAATAATAATTTACCTAAACATGAACCGGATATAAATATAAATAAATAAAAATTCTCTGTTGACTTTTAAAAATGACTCAAATATCGAATATTTTTATTCAACCAAAAAAAAAAAAAACAATTAAAACTAGTTCAGAGCTTTTTTTCTCACGTCTTAATTTACTTAAACGGTTTTTTTTTTTATTTTTTTTTTTTTTGAAGAACATTAAAACGAAATAATCATAAAAAAAAATTAATGGACAGTCAATCAAAAATTTAATTAACATCATTAACCAGCGAAAGAAAAAAAAAAAAAAAAAAAATGCTGAATTAAGCACCTAAAATAGAAATTTTATATTTTTATTTTTTTTTTTTGCTCTTTTTGTTGTTTTGTTATTTTCTGTTTTCAATGAAAAATGCAATTATCGGTTGGTTTTTTTTTTTGTAGGCCTTTTAATACATTACGTTTTATTATACATTGGGTTAGCGTGTCAAAAAATTATTATTATTCCTACTTCGATTTATAATGGCTAAAAAGAAAACAAAATTAAATTCGAGGCTTTTTGAACAAGAAAAATTAAGAGATTTTATGGAAAAATGTTTAATTTCGCTTGTAGTTGGTTAGAAAAATGATTTTTTTTTTTTTAGGGGAATTCCCGTATTACAATTCAGTGGAAACAAAATGAACAAGAAACGTTAATTAAAATCTTTATTTCATCGATAAATAAAACGAAAAAAAAATTAACAAGAAAACAATAAAAGAGTTTTGCAAAAAAAAATAAAAAAAAAAATTTCAAGTTAAGTCAAATCCCGTCAAGGCAACATCAATGCCGCATCATATAGCAAAAAAAAAAAATAAAAAAAAATATTTTTATTCATTTCTTCAATACAAAACGCAAACAACATTGTGTCAGAAAATTCTCTTCTTTTTTTTTTCTTTTATTTTTAATTTAATTATTTTATTTAAGCAGCAAAAAAAAATTATTTTGTTGCATTTGCAGTTGTTGCCTCCAACGTTGATTTTATTTCCTCGTTGCTGTGTTTTTCTTCGTTGGTTTCTGTTTTTTTGAATCGTAAAATACGAAAAGATAATTAAATTTAATAATAAAAAAAAGAAAAAAAATTATTTTTTGATGTCAGTTTTGTCTTGTGTCGTTTTTATTGTTTATTCTGTTAAAAAAAAAATATTTTTTTCTTTGCAGAAAAAACACACTGGAAAAACTACAAAGAATATCGAAAAATATTCTTCTGCAGAAGGTGGAGTAGACCTTTGGCCGTTAAGAAATAATAATAAAAAAAAAAAAATATATTTTATCAATTGTTGCTGTTTGTGGTTTTACTGCCGGTGATATAATTAATAAAAACATTCAAACGTAGTAAAAATGTAAAATGTGTGCCAATTCTTGAAGCGTGTTGATGCTGACGATGAAGAAGACATTGTTGCACCTTTAACCGTCGGGACAAGCTTTAAATAATTTTATTATTTTTTTTTATTTTTCCAATACGCATAGATATTATAATTAACAAGAAGTCTTTCCATTTATCTTTTATTACCATCGTTTTATGTACTTTGCATCTTTCCTTGTAAATTACAATCGATGTTTTGTTTGTTTAAGATTAACAAGTTTATTAATATAGCATAGACTTAACTTAACTTAACTTAACTTAGATGGAAACAAAAAAAAAACACTTAATTAATGTGCTAAATTTGTAGCATACTTTGGCTTTTACTTGTTTGCTTTTTATAAACAAAACGAAAATAAATAAATAAATTTTTTCATTGATTTTTAATGATTAGATATTTCGTCTTATTCTCACACTTTAGATTCGTTTTGTATTATTTTTTATAGCACAGGTAAAAGCTTTTTATTAAAGAAAATTAAGTTTTAAATGTCATTTGGTTTTTATGCAAAAAAAAAAACAAGGTAAAAATGTGCTTTTATTGCTTGAACATGATGATTTATAGAATAGATTTTTCACACATCAAGTAGCCACTTTTTTAACTGTCATAATCGGCCATTTTTCTAGTAGTTTGAATTTTTTTTTCTTAAGCATGTTTCTGATTGTAAATTCGATTTTGTAAGAGTGGTTCTAGTGAGTTTTATGGTTCTACTGGCAAATTAGACGAAAATAACATTTTATGTAGAAGTTTGAATTCGTATTTATGGTTCTGTTGGAAAATTAATCGAAATCAACAAATTATCAAGTAGTTTGAATTTTTATTTATGGTTTTTCTGGAAAATTAGACGAAAATAACAATTTTTCTTGTAGTTTTATGGTTCTACTAGAAAAATAGACGAAAACAACAATTTTTCTAGTAGTTTAAATTTTAATTAACAATTCTAAAAGAAAAATGGTGTTATTTCCCATCAACAATTATTTATTTATTTAACTAATTCACAGAGTATTTAACTGTCATTTAGCAAAACATTGATTATTAATAACGTTAAGAAATAGAAAAATTGGTTAACCAAAATTATCGATGTTGTTTACCTAACCGCACGTGTAAGTCATATAATCAAAGCATAATCACAATAATAATAATAATAATTGTTATGATTATTTTACAAGAGAAGCAAAGAATAATAATAGACAGACAGACAGACAGACAGAGAGAAGGAAAGAAAAAAATAAATTTAATTATTTGTTTGTTATATACACAAAATAATCGCCAATCATTATGTTTTTTTTTTTGATTATTTGTTACATTACCATGCCGATGATGATTGTCGATGGTTTCTGTCTGTTTACTTAACCAAAATAGTAACAAAATTTTTGTTAAAATAAATAAATCGAAACGTTCAATAACTGAGTTTTCAATTCCAATCATTCATTCAAGTTAAGCTTGAAGCAATAACAATCAACAAATGTCTTTTATAACACGGCAAACACACACATTTTTTATTATTATTATTATTATTTAAAAAAAAATTAATTTATTTGTTTTCATAGATGGATGGTCACGATATTTGATCGCGTGTTTGTGTAGGCGTTCTCTAGACCTAGAAACGTCAGGTTTATTTTTATTTTACTTTCTGCTATTCGCAAGTACTGTGCGCAATCTACTTAAGTTCGTTGGTTATTTTTTTTTTGCTGCTGCTGCTGCTGCTTTCTTTGCATTTACAAACTTGACTTAGTTTATTCATTTATTTATTTATTTACGTTTTGTTTTTTTTTTTTTTCTTACATTTGGCAAATAACAACCGACAAGATGAAAATTAACGGCTTAGCTTAACTTAATTTTATAAAACATATTACCTAACTGAGTAACAAAACGTGGTATTAACGACAAAATAGTTTGATTACGCTTTGGTATTAAACATCTGCAAGCTTGTTAAAGTTTTTTTTTTTTTTTCTATCTTTCGTATATGGTAGACAATATAAAGTAAACTTAAGTCACATTGACATGGCAATTTTAGCTACAGTTAATATTTTTTTTTTTTTTTTAATTCATAAAATTCCATTCATAAATATACGATACATTGGCAATACGTATATTGATAATTATATATCAATGCGTGGGCGTTAGTTTTTGTACTTTTTAAATCGAAAAAAAAAATTTTAATCTTTGGCTTAATGTAATTACTGTTTATGTTGGTAATAAGCTAAACAAATATTTATTTTTTTTTTCAATGAATCCAAGCATCATTGATTTGTTACCAACTTCAGAGTGGTAATAAAATTCTTTTCTTTTGTTAATTATAATTTTCAAATGTTTGTTAATAATAAATCAAGCTAAATAATTGGGAGAAAAAAAAACACCAATAGCGATCACAAAAATAAATTAAACTAAACAGAACAATAATATTTGCGTTAAAAAATGCTTAAAAAAAAATTGCGCAACAACACATAGTATGTTCTAATTTAGAATTTAATTAATAATAAAAAAAATTGTTTAACGATGCAGCAGCATGATTGAATTAAAAAAAAAAAAAATGTAATTAAAAGAAAAAAAAAAGGTAATTTATCATCAAATTACTATAACTGACAATAAAGTTTATTGCAAAATGTATTTAACTCTTCGTAAGTTTGCCTATATACCTGGCTAGATTGCTGCAAGTTATTGCTGACGGGTGCTAGTTTCGCTTGTACCACAATTAAGAATTAATTTTAAAAACTTTACACACAACTAATTAACACTTAAGGCTGCTCTTAACCTTATTATTATTTTTTTAAAAATAATTAAATTAGTTAACTACTTAAGGGGAATTAAGCGTTATTTAACAACAATTGGCAATACTGCAGGGTGTAAAATAATGTGCTTAATTCAGGAAATGTAACTAACTTCAGTTGGCTTAATGAAAAAAAAAAATATTTAAACGCACAGTGTTTGCACTGCTCCATTTAAAAAAAAAAGCTTTTATCGTTTAATTATGTTTCGTAATAAATAAATTTAAAAAAAAAATTCCATTTTAATAATTATTATTTTCTTCATTCATTGCAACAACTAGTGTTTAAAAAAAAAGCTAAAATCATTTCATCTTAATGGTCCATCATCAGCATCAAATAAAAAAAAAATGTTTGTTTATTTATTTATTTGTTTGTTTGCTTCTTCTTCGTCAATTCTCATACATTAAACGATTAAAATAAATAATAATAATAATAATAATAATAATAAAAAAAAAATTACTTTTCATGTATGTTTGCTGACTGCCAATTAATTTTTTTTTTTATACTATGTTTCATTGGTGGAAGTTTTGTTGTGCCTTGTGCATCAGTAGAAATCATTATGAAGCAGCTGTTTGCTTGTTATACTGCCTAACGCTGATGCTTTTAGGTAATGCTTGTATTGGCAAATATTTTTTACTACATTTAACAGTAACAATAATAATAATAATAATAATAATAATAATAATAATAATAATAATAATAATAATAATAATAAATAATTATTAAATTCACTTAAGATGTGTTCACGATGTTCTACTGATCGAATGAATTTTTTTTTTTCTTGTATTTACCTGTCTTTCGTTTATAACATGAAATACCTGGTTTATTAATTTAATAATAATAATAATAATATTAATAATAATAAAACTGAATACCGCGCGCGGTTTACCACTTTCACTTTTTTTTTTTTTTACTTCATTTATTAAATTAAACTAATTAAGCAGCGTCCGCGATTTTATTTCTCTCTTACAACAAAAATTCTCTCATTTTTTACTTATTTTTTTTTTTTTTGAATTATTATAATTATTAATTATTTAGTTAATTCGTTTAATATTGAATGCGACAGTAAAGGCAACAGCAAAAATTATTTCTTACAGTAAAACCACGAAACTACCTGCAAAACGCCAACGGTTTGTTTGTGTTTAAAAGCATTTTTTTTTTATTTTCATTTTTAATCAACGAATAAATAAATTTTTGTAATTAAAGAAAAATTAAATAAAAATTAAATTAAATTAAGCAGAAAACAACTAAAAAAAACGGAAAACAGCAACGATGGAATGAATGAATGAAGGAAAAAAAAAAAGTTAATTAATTACCTGCTGATTTTAACTGTTGCTCATTCTTAATTTGTCCAAATTATTTTTTATACAGAAAAAAAAATTAAAAGATTAAAAAAAAACGTTTATGACGATTGCGATTTAGTGCGAGAGAGCTGAACAGCCGGTAAAAATGTATAAACGAAAATCAATCGAATAAAAAATGCCGCAACTAAAGCTTATTTATTTTAAATAAAATTTTTTTTTTTTAATCTTTACCATCAACAGCATTTTAATTGAATTTAAATTTAATTTCGAAACCTCAATCAATTTGAAATCCTTATATAAACACGCAAAGTAATAATCCTTCAATCTAAATAAATCGGTCAATGATTGCTCCACATAAGCTAAAACCGCATTATGACCTCTTTAAAAGCTTTAATAAAATCGCAAAAAAAAAACCGTCTTAGATGTGTCATATTGAATTAATACTTTACAAAACTAAGCAGAGAAGATAATTGATGGACACATTTATTTCACTATGTCCAACAAGTAATTCTGCTGTTTTTTTTTTTTTTTTTTTTCTACTAAAGCAAATTTTAGATCAACAAATAAAGCAGCAGCAACAGCAGCAGCTGAACACAGAAACAGCATGAAAACTTTCTCTAAGTGCAAAAATAACTTTGACATACAACAACAAAATTAATAAACATGAAGACGAAGAAGAAAAATCTAATTAAATGATTTTATTATTATTATTATTATTATTATTATTGCTGTTTAATAATACAAATAGAAAAAAAAATTAAATTATTTATTACGAAAACGCGAATACGCAATAAAACGTTCTTACAATGTTACCACAGTGTGTTGTAACAACGAACAAACAAAACTTCTTCTTCTTCTTCTTCTTCTTCTTCTCTATTTCCATTACACACTGCACATTGATCTTCTTATTACAAAATCATACATCAAACATTTATTAAAATAAAAAAATTAAAATTATTCGTTTTACAAAAATAAAATCAACAACACGACGTGAGAAATACATTTTTTTTTTTATTAATTTTGTTTTTACAAACGCATAGAAAAAACATATTTTAATTAATTTTGATTAATTATAACCAAACTGTGATCGTGGTAATTGTTTTATGCCACGACAAATGTTTGTTTGGTTTTGTAAACATTAAAACAGAATTTTGTTTGATGGTTGTCTCACGCAGATGAATATGAGAGCGTAGAATTTTTTTTCTTTTTTTGTTGTAGTTTCTTGACTGGAAAATTTTCGGAAAATGTTCTGCAGTTTAGTTACCAGAAGATTTTCCTATAATTAGGCTTAACAATAAATTTTATTTGAATTATTACACACTGTGCCTACAATTTATGACCCATAAACCTTAAAAAACTTTCAATTTCAGGATTTTCACATAAATTAGTCCTGAAATAAAATTTGTTTGAATTGAAAATCACTCTACAAACAATTTACAAAACAAAAACCATTTTCAAGGTAAGAAATCTTTAAATTTCTAAATTTTAACGGAAATTTCATAAGAAAACCTCAGCTATTAGTCCTGAAATAAAATTTGTTTGTATTGATAATCACTCTGAAAACAGTTTATAAGCGAAAAACCCTTAACAAGCTAAGAAATCTCGAAATTACGCAATTTTAACGAACCTCTTCTCAGAAGTAAAAAATCTAAAACTTTTTTCTAGTTAAATATTTTCAGAAGACACCTGTTATCAAGATAATTAACAAATTTTCCATAGAGTTTGATTAAATAATTAAGAAAAATCTCTCACCTGTACTAATTATCACTACATAAACGTAGCTTTCTCGTTGCCCTTGCACACAGTAATACAAAATTCACATCTTCGTTTCGTTTAATTAATTTTGATTAGTGTAAATAGTGTAAAAAAAAAAAAACCGATAACAATCGAAAAAAAATTTAGAAACAAGAGAGTGAGAATGTGACAATTGAAGTAAAAATTAACACAAAAAAAATGTTTCTATTTGTTTTACATAATTTAACCATGTCTGTTCGTATTGTTCTTGTGTATGCAAGACAAATTGAAATATCCGGTCTTCTAATAAAAAAAAAAAAAATAATAAATAAAATAACAACAAAATTACTGAGAAATAATTATTTACCGCAAAAACAAAACAAAAAAAAAAAACATTAGAATTCGGTAAATATTTGCTTGATAGTCAATTGTTTAAAAAAAAAATTTGTCAACCAGCAAGTAGTAATTTTCGACTCACTGCTGCTGTTTGGTTGCTACTCCGTAAATCTTAATGTAACACCGCAACGTCAATTGTTTAATGAAATAATTTGCCGCTTTTTTGTTTTGTCTTTAACAAACAAACAAAAGAATGACAATAAATTCGCGAAAAAGCATTAAAGGTGAAAATAGACGAAACAACGACAGTAGAAACATAAAAAAAAAAAAAACGCGCGCGCGATAATAATGGAGACGTGTTAAAATATTTTTTTCTTTTGTTTTATTATTTAAATTGACGTCACGAAGAATTGAAGACCGGTAAATCGACAGGTTAATCGACTTTATTATTATTAAACATAACAAAAACAAAAAAATCCTTTGTTTGTTTTTACCAGATGGATTTAATTCACTTCATTAGTAAATTATTTAAGCGTGAAAATTAAGGTGGTTAAGCGGTGTCTAATCGCTTTTTTTTTATGTGTACTAAAAAAAAACATGATCGTAAACCGATTTCAGTTAGTTTTAACTTGATAACATGAGAATTTATATTTTTTTTTTTGTTTTTTGGAGACATGGTTCTTTGGAGAAAATAATTAATCTACAAAAAAAAAAAAACAAAGCAAAATCGAAAATAATTATATTTTCTTCTATTTTTACCAGCTAAAACCGATCAAATTAAATGAAAAATTGTTTTGTGCATTGGAAATTTCAGTTAAGTCTTGTAAATAAATTTTTCTTATCTAAAATCTGTAACAAATCTGTATCTGGAACACACACAAAAAAAAAACCCGTAATAAAATATTCACTTTATCAACTAGAATAAAATCTAATCGTAAATAATAAATCTCTAATCTAATTGATCATTTTAAAGTCAATCAATCAAATGATTGAAATTTAAAAATAAAATCGATTAAACGATCACTTTTTTCGGCCAGCCGCACAATTGTAATTTTTCTTAATTAAACCTCGTTGAAATTGCTGATAAAAAAAAATTAATAACGAAACAAAACGGTAGATTTGGGAGTTTTTTCTTATTAAATATTTTCTTTAGCCATCCAGTATTGATGCAATCAAGCTGCGAATGTGCGCTCCGCTTTTACCATTTCTAAACGAAATTTATCATTTGTTTGTTTTAATTTCATTTCGGTTGTCGCATTTAAGTCGTTTTCTCATTTATTTTTTATTGTTGTTTGTCAGTAATTTGATGTTTATCCATAAAACTCTTTTGTTGACTGATTTGTTAATTAAGAGCTATAAACGCAGGTAAACCAACGCATACCAAAAAAAAAAAAAAAACAACTGATTTGTCTATCGGTTTTTGTTTGTTTTTATTTTTGTTTGTATATGTGAAACGGTTCTTTAATTATTTTTTATAATTTCTTGTGACATCATAAATCAGAAATTCATTTTTCTATTTATTTATTTTTTTTTTTTTCTTAAACCACCCACATAAACACTGTACGTCTCAACCAGCCAACGTTAGTTTTGTTTGCCGTTTTCATTGTCTGTCTAAAAATTAAAACAAATCTTTCTGTTAGATGATATTTTTTTTTTTTTCAAATTAATTAATTAATCTATTGATTTTTTTTTATTTATTTATTTATATGTTTGTTTGCTTTTTTCTTTTCTTTATTTATTAAAACTGACAGTAAATGACATTTCATGAATTTATTGAGTTGACGAAAAAAAAAAAAAAAATTGCTTCGTTAATGAAGAGTTTTTCTTCTTGTTTTAATAATAATAATTATTTTTTGTTGTAACAGTTATTTGCCTGATTATATATGTTACGTGGGAGATTAATATTGACAATAATTGATATGACAGTTTACGGTAATATTTTTTCTTTTTACCTGCTTTTGCCATCATATAACACCTTTCATTAACACTTTAATGTACAATTTTATTGATCGATTATTTTGATTTGAACAATGTAGAAAAATTGAATTTTTTTTTTTTTTAAATAATTATTAAATAAATACTTTTGAAAGTAAATAAAAAAAAAATTATAAAAAAAAGGCTGGATAGTTGAAAAAAACATAAAAATTCATACCAATGTATCAAAAAAAAACGAATGTCTTCCATACATGAAACATTGATGAAACATCAATGAAATATACATGAAACATTTTTTTTTTTTTTTTATTTCTCACCACAAAAACATACTTTAATAATTTAATTAAATGGTTTAAGTTTATATTAGAGATTTTTAAAGCTTGTTTAAATAGCATATTTTAATCAAAAATATAAATAATTTAGTTTTTTTTTTATGTAAACAAGGAAAAAAGCTATAAACAACTTTTTGTAATCGTAAAATCTGAAATTTTTTATTATTAAATTTAATTAATTAATTAATCAACAAATAAAAGAGAGAGAGAGAGGAGGGAAAACAAATATTTTTCATATACATAAACCGCCCAGTTTATTTACAATAATAATAATAATAATAATAATTACAACAACGACACAGTAATTAATTTGTTTATTAATTTAAATTAAAATCTTTTTTTTGTTTTTTTTGTATGTTTCATTCGGTTGTTGTTTGTTTTCCTTGCTTTGCTTTATTATTATTGATCATGCAGCATAAATATTCGGTTACAAAACTCGGTTGTTTGTTTTTTTTTTTAATTATTAATTGAAACAAAAACAGAACAGAAAAAAAATTAAATTAAACAGTAAAAGGGCACAGGAAAAACAAATCACCAAGACTTGGTTTTTTTTATTTATGACATTCGTGGTTTTTTTTTTTTTAATTAATTAAATAGGAGATTTGTTTACCTTGTTAATTTTGTGTACTTCACTTAAAAAAAAAAAAAAAACAACTTAAGTTACAATTGTTTTGTATGTTAAGCTGTCTGTACCATTGAAAATCAGTTAAAGTAATGAAACAAAAAAATTTTTGTTTTTCTGCTTAAATAAATAAACAAGAAAGGTTTCTATAAAAAAAAATAATTTTTTTTTATTAAAACGCATGCGTAATATAATAACGCATGTGCAGTAACACAGAATTTGTTTTTTTTTCTTATCACACTAATATAATACCGACGATGTGTTATTACATTTTGTTACCAAACCATTCAATGTTCTGTTTATGTTCGCTTTAATGTTTTTTATTTATGTTTTGCCATTTTTAATTTTTTTTTTTTATTAATTTGTTAAATACGAAACAAGGAATCAAATTTCATTAAGCAGTTTTCTCTCTCTCTCTCTCTCTTACAATTTTTATTATGCAAAAATGTCAAGAAAATTAAATAAAAGAAAAAAAATTTAATTTATTTTAAATATGTGGCACATGATTGCACCGCACCGTCCTGACGTATACACAAAAAAAAAAAAAAAACTATCCAAAATTAAATTAATTAATAAATATAAAATATACAAACACTAATACAGTAGAGAGAGAGAAAGAAAATCCACCAAAAAAAAAAAAACAAAAAAGAAATCATGCAAACTACTTTTAAAAATTTTTTTTTTTTTTTTTTGGTGGATTTTTAATTCGCGTTTTTTTTTTTATTTATTTATTTATTTGTGACTAAGTCGGTTTTATTTATTTTTTTTTTTTTGTTTTTCTGTGTTTTTGCTTAAAAACAGATCAGATATTTCGAATGTAGTCCGCGAATCTTATATAGTTTGTGGTGAATGCAGCAGAAAAAAACAATTTTTTGTTACACAGTAAATTCGAGATGAAATTCACGTGATGATTGTGGCCTCACCTTTTGTAATGGTTAAAAAACAAAACAAAAAAAAAAAACATGGCCTTAGCTTTGCCTAAGTCTACCTTGATTAAAGAATAACGTCAAGAAAAAAATAAAAATTTTTTTATTAACAGAAATCTGACAAGCAACAACCTCCAAAGTTCGGTGACATTTTATCGGATCAATTTTGCTTCTTTTTTTTTAATGCAATAAAAAAAAAACAAATTTCTTCGTTTTTAATCGGTTTAATCAGTATAATCGTAGGAATATGTTAATTTTTTCTGTTATAATTTCATAATTGAGCGGTTAAGCGATTTCCTTATTCGACTGTATATTTGACATATTAATCCATTGCGCATAGCTTAAGTACATAACATACTAAAAATGTTATACATCTCTTGCGCCGTTTAAGTAATGATTTTTTTTGATTTTTAAAAAAGGAGAATTAATTTAGCACAACTAAAGTAACACAGATTTTTGTGTAAGGAAAGCAAATGAAAAAGTAGCTTAAATGTGATAATAAAATTAAAAAAAAGAAAAAAAAAAGTTGTCATCTTGATTAGGATTTCTAAAGTGGATATTTTTGGTGAAATTTTTTTTCATTTGTTTATTGAGGTTAATGCAAATTATTTATTTATTTTATCTTCGCTCACTCGTTAATTATTTTCGCTTTAAAGCTTCAGAGCATCAGAATTTTGTTTTTTTATTTTTAGGATTAAAAGTGGTTCGATAGCTTTTTGTTTTTTGCTTGTCTATTCAAACATTTGATTGGTGAATTTCGCTACAAAAAACAAAAAACAAAACAAAAAAAAAAACACAAATTTTAGCGCAGGTGAATTAAAATTTTTTTTTTTTTTTGCAAGTTTTTTTCATGCTTGTTTAGCTGAAGACAGTCCACTAGCTTAAAGGTTAATCATTTAAAAAAAAAAATTGTTTATTTTCGTTGTTATAAAATTTGCATTAACATTTCGCTGGATTTTTTTTTTTTTTGTGTTTTTGATTATTTAATTAACCTTTTGCTGCTTTTTTTTTCTGCTGTGTTTTTTTATATTTTTAGTTAAATGACTTCGTGCTTAAACAGTCAGTTTGATTGTTTTTAAGTAAAGAAAAAAAAAAACATTTTTCCTTCATCGATTGAAGTTATTTGCGGTTCATTATCGAGAAATTTTCTAATTGCAATTGTTTTTATGTCAGATTAACAAGGTTGCTATTTGGAAAGTTATTATCATCGTTGCGGTAATATTTCTGAAAATTCTTTAAATTCCCAAAATTAAAAAAAAAAAATTTCTTTACAGGTTAACTAGTTGGCTTATGGTAATTATTGCATAAAACTTAAGTCACTTCCGGATTTTACCACCAGTTCAAAGTAAAATAGGAAGTAAAATTAATAATTTTTTTTTTTTTGCTTACTTAATTAACTTCTTAAAAAAAAAAAAAAAATTCAACAGTGATTAAGTCTTATTATTGTTAAGTCAGTGTTTTTTTGCTAAGTCACATTTTTGTTGTTGTCGTTGTTGCTGCTGCGGTATTTAAATGCAAATAAATAAAGTAGAAAACCGCCATGTCATTTGTCACCAGAAATGTGTTTGTTTTTTTTTTTTTTTTTGGTTTTAACGACACCACACCGTTAGATGTGTAATGATGGCTTTCAAAAAAAAAAAAAAAAAAAACGTTTTAAAGATCATTTTGTAATTTTTATTACGTGACTTAATTTTTAAACCAAAAACACAGTACGACAACGACTTAATTATTGTTTTATGTCTGCGGTGTTTTTTTTTTTTTTTTTTTTTTTTTTCGTTACATTTTCTCGTCTAAGCACAGTTAAAAAACCTAATTAAAATTAATTATATATGAAAAACGAATTTAGTGTAATAAAAATCGATTATTTCGCAACGAACAAATTTTGTTCATTCATAGTTTTTTTCTGCTTAAACCATTCATTGATCACTTGTTTTGTTATTTATGAAAGAAAATTAACCAAATGAATGCAAACCGAACAATTCGCAATAATTGTTTACAAGAAAAAACATACGAATTCTCTAAGTCCTTCCTAATTATTTCTTTGTTGGATATGCTTTAAAATTGATTAGTTTTTACTTAAGTTATTCGTTTATTTAATGACTTTTCCATATGTTTTTATTAAAGCTTTTTATTTTTTTAATTTTTTTTGTATTGCTATGCTGCAATAATGTTATTAAAAGTAATAATAAAAAAAAGCTCCCATCGGTTATAATAAATGTGTCACACCGCACCACACCACACAACAAAACTCTCATCAATTCAATTTCATTGAGACTTTTTTTTCCTCTATCATTTTTAAATCCCACAAAAGCTTCACAAGTAAATCAACAGAGAAAAAAAAAAAAATTAACACAAATTACACTGCATAATGTAACAAAATAATTGGTCAATTTATGTACTTAAATATTTAATTAAATAACCCCGAAAAACAAAAAAAAAAAAAAAATAAAAATGCTTTTAATGAATTGAAAATTGGATTTTTCATCTCGTCTGTATTTTTCTGTTTTGTTTTACTTTAATGAGAAGTTTTTTACATTAATGTCCAGCGATTATTGTCATTTACGAGTGTGTTGTGTTTTCTTAGTTTTAACGTAAAAAAAATTAAAAAATTTAAAACAACAATGGTAAAGAAAAACGAAAAGGTTTATGACGGCTTAACGCGTTATACAATGAAAGAATTAACCAACAATAGGACTATGGAGAAAGCAACAAACAAAAAAATTCTTTTGCTGTTAAATTATGATGATTATAAAGATTAATAATATTAAAATTCAGTTTTGCAATATATATTTCTTAGCTTAATTTAAGCTTAAGCTTAATTTTTAATTTTTTTTGTTTAATTTTGCCGCACATCTAAAGTACTTTGCACAAAATGTGAAACAAAAAACCTTTAAAACCGACAAACATACCGCACAATTAAAATAAAAGGTGTGCAATTTGTATGGTAAAACAAATCTTTTACCATCATCATCATCAGCAGTAGTATTATTATTATTATTATTATTATTATTACGAGTGTTACAAAATTCTGCATCTCATTAGATGCGTGCTTATAATTACAAACACAAATCATTATACAGACAAAATATATATATATATGCAAAATAGTTTTAATAATTATAATAATGATAAATGAAATAGAGAGTTGATGACTATGAATATAGACAATGAGACTATTTTTCATCTATATAATTATAAATAAATTTACAGCAAACAAAAAAAACAAAATCGGTATTTACCATTAACACATAATAAACGTTTATGATAATCAAAAAAAAAAAAAAATAAAAAATGAAAGAATTTTTCTTTCACAATAATATTAATAATGGATTTAGGTGAGATAAAGTGAATAATAAAAACCCTTGAGGAAAAACTGCATGCTGTGCCTTGATTACATTTAATTTAGCAACAAAAAAAAAAAGAAAAAACGAAGGCGAAAATAGACAAGATAACATTATCACCTGCTGTGTGCTGTTGTTTTTTTTTTTTAGGTGAAGGCGTTTAAAAAAAAATAAAAACAAAACAACAAAGACGATTCACTTAAATGAGGTTTAACAAAAAAAAAAATAAAAAAACATTTGACCACACCGATTACCCTCAAGCAATCCCGCCCTAAAATAATTACTTTTTTCTTTTTGTTTTCTTTCATTCAAAACGTTCTACTTCCTCGTCGCATTTTTTTATTTATTTTTTTTTTTTCGTTAGATCCGTAATCAAGTTTATTGTTGAAACAATGAGAAATAAATTTCTTTTTTTTTTTTTTTTTGCTATCAAATAGGGACAAATGGTAAACGGTAACGAAACAAATTTTCTCCTGCATTTTTATAATCTTTTGCTGAAGATCACTCTGATGATTCTGTTTTTTTTTTTTTTTTTTTTTTAATTTCTTTTTGGAACAACCAGAAGCTATTGAAACCATAATCTAATGCATTTATCTGTAGGTAAATTACGTTATGAAGATTTCTTTAATGAAATTTTCATTATATCAAACAAAAGACTTCAATTTCGGTTTTTTTTTTTTTGTTTTTATTAATCATTGAAAATTGAAAGCTTTTTCATAAGCTTTTATGATTAAAATTATTAATATTAAGTAATTTTATTTATACATTTTTTTTTTTTGGTTAAAATAAGTTTAATTTAAAAGCAAAAATAGATAGAAACGATGTGAAATAAAAGAAGCGACGAACCTGCGGATTTTTTTTTTTCTTTATTGAGTTTTTCTTCGATGAAGTTACTTAAAAATTGACTTTCCAACCTACAAATAGGTAAATAAGTTATAAAACTGTATAAAGCACACAT
This sequence comes from Ptychoptera albimana, assembly GCA_961205885.1. Taxonomy (NCBI): domain Eukaryota; kingdom Metazoa; phylum Arthropoda; class Insecta; order Diptera; family Ptychopteridae; genus Ptychoptera; species Ptychoptera albimana. Next base: position 2,726,736 of record OY540803.1, read on the forward strand.
GAACTAACGATTATATCATGCACACAATATCGGTAATAAATTATGGTGAAAAATATTTTATTATTTTTTTTTTTTTAATTTTAAATAAACAACGAAAATGCCTGCACCAAACAGAGCCCATATTTTATATAAAAACAACGAAAAATAAGTTATCTTAAAGATTTATTGTTTTATTCTCAACCAAAGTATAAATTAGCTGTTGGCACGGTTCAATTTAAGATTTATGTGCTTTGCGATTTTTTTTTTTTTTTGCATTATTTTTTGCTTCTTTTAATACATTTTTGGTGTCCTGTCCTGTCCATCGGTGTTTTCTTCATTTTTCTTTTTCTTTAAACCTTTACTCGCCTTGTACAACGTCTTGTATATTTGTATGAAAAATTCTTCGTTTTCTTTTTGTATATTTTGATAGTGATCGCGTTGTGTGTCGCGCACTTTTTTTTTTTTTTTATAATTTTTATTCGTTTTTAATTCAACAGGCCGAATATAATTTACTTGTTTTCACATTGTGCGTATATTTATTTGGTCTTTATGACTTGTTTTTCTGTACTTATTCTCCACCTTATTGCTGTTGTTGTTTTAAGTAACCAAAAAAAAAAAGAAAAAAAAAGTAAAACAACCGATCAATAAAGTGGTTAAATGTGTTAATCAGTAAGAGTTTTTTTTTTTTTTAATTTCTGTTAAAACAACTTTTCACACCGAAATTACAATTGTTTTTAATGATTTTATCAAGTTAATAATAAAAAAAATTATTATTATTTTTTTTTTATTAAAAGAAAAGAGTTGAAAATACATTCGGGCGGTATTAATATCCATGAGTTACAACTTCATTAATGTCTTGCCTGTATGTAATTAAAAAAAAAAAAAAAAAATGCAACTATTGTGTTGTATAGAAAAATATCGGTTGGTTGGAAGGTTGAATTGAAAAGTAATACGCAATTGGTTTTGGGTATCGATAAACCATAAATTACTAGCAACGTTCGTATTAAAAAGTGAAAAAAAAAAAAGAGACGTGACTGTCACAAATTTTCGCTTCTTATCTGCCTTCATTTTTATTATTTTTCTTTGCGTTTTCCAATAATTACGATGCCGCTGTATAATTTTTTTTTTTTTTTTTTTGGGTGGGACGTTAAACATAAACATGAAAATATTGTGGAAAAAAAAAACACCCTTAGGTTGTTATTTGTACACGGCGTACACCATACACAGCCTAGGTGAAAGTAATTCGCTTCTCTGTTGTTCTCAATTGTTTAACAAACAGACAAATAAATAAATAATTCCTCTAAACACCTTTTTTTTTTTTTTATTGTTTACCGATTATATTTTAGCCAAAAGCATCGGTTTTTTACTGGTGTTAAAAATACACTCGGTTTGTTGCAGTTTTTCCTGTGTGGTTAAATCACTGCAGTTAACACAAAAAAAAAAAGAGAGAAAAATCACGAAGTTTTTTTTTTAATTAAATTTCTAAATCTCATCTCCGCTTCTTAATTTTTCATTTTTATATTTGATTATACTAGAAAAAATACCTGAGATTACAAAAATTATTTTTTTTTTTTTTAATTTTATTACACGATTCTCAATATATGGAAATTTTACATAAAAATTATTTTTTTTTGTCATTAAATGAAGAATAGAAATTGAATTAATGATGAAACGGTGAAAGATTGGAAATTGATTCATCATTTCAGTTAGCTTAGTTTTACAGTTTATTATATTATTCAAATAATAATTCACATGCAGATAGAAAAAAAAAAAAAAATGCAAAGAAAAATGCAGTAAATTGCTTATGGAATTAATTTAATTGAATTTTTCATCTATAGACACAAAATACATAGCAGCATTTGTTATTAAATTTATTAACAGATTTTACCGTTTATTTCTTACCTGTACCACCCACAAATTTGTTTGTGGCGTGTGCCTTTTATTTGATTGATTTGTCGTTTCGTTTTTTATGTGACCGACAATAAAACAAAGCAGGGAAGTCTACACACTTTAAAATGATTGGCAGTGAAATAGTGGTTGCCAAAAAAAAAAAAAAATCCAGATCATACACCGATTAATAAAGTAAATAACGTAGTAGCGCGTTAACAGGTAAAACACTGTACGTTTCCTACAGATCACAACGATTAAAATATTATGAATTATGAAAACAAAGTAATAAATGATGATGAAGATGAGGTAAAAAAGAAAAAAAACTGCTTCACATGTCTATGCTCCAGTTAATTGTTGGTATTTTTATTTTAGTTTTCTTTTCCCTGTACTACGTTTCTCTCATTTTCTTTCATTCATTCTCGCTTAATCCACTTTACATTATTATATTTAAATTTTGTGTTGGATTTAATTTTTAATATTTTTTTTTTTTTTATGCTTAAATTAATTAATTAATTCATTTTTTATTGTTTTATTATTATTATTTTTTTTTTTTTGTTTTTTGTTTGATTGAAATCAAATCTAGACAAAATTAGCATCACTGCTGCCGTTTTTTTTTTTTTTGTTACTGATGGAATAATGCATTGTCTTGTGACGTGAGACGTTTTAATGGTAATAATCTGACTTAAGATTGTTTTTTTTTTTTAATTATTTGACTAATTAGTTTTGCCTTTTTTTTTTTTTTTTGTTGCGGTATGAAACGTTTAAATAATTAGTGAAGGCAATTAAACGCGGTATGAATGAAGAGAGAAATTTTTTCTTATTATTTCATACATGTTTGCTTGATCCGTAAACACAGGATTTATTAGCACAACAAGATCCTTAACAAGTCTGTTAGTGAATTAAATTTTTTTTTTTTTCGCCAAAATTTAAGCCAGCAAAATGTTTTGTTTCATACGACACAAAAATCATTCAACCGAATTACCAACAATGTTTGTTTCACACGGCATTCTCACAGCATATAATCAATCAGATAGGCAAACACAATGTAAAATCAATAATTAATAATTAATAAAAAAGAAAAAAGTAAATAAATAATCATATTTACCGTAATAATTATAATAATTTTCAATAATCAGCTATTAAATGCGAGTAAATAATGAAAGAAAGACAGAGAAAATTCTCAATAATCACAGGTAAATGTTATTTATGAGTTAACGTCATTTGTATTACATATAAACGTAATAATGTCAACCAGCTAATTTATAATTAATTATTTAATTGATTTTGTTTATTAGTTTGTGTAATAAACGATTGGAATTTCTTTTTATTTAATAATTTATGACGAGAGGAAAGTTTTTTTTTTTTTTTTGTTTGTTGATTTTTTCATTTCTATGGAATTAGTTTGATTGGGATATTGCGCATGATTTAATCACTTATGTGTGAGAATTTTTTTTTTTATTTTTTATTTTACCTTGAATTTTTGTGATTCAGTTAAGTCGATTTATTATTCTTAGTGAGTTAAACATTGAAATAGAATGGGGAGTTGCAAGGAAATAAGATTAGAGGTGATCGAAGACTACCAACAGCTTACCAAGGAGGTAATAAAAATAAAAAGTCACTTAAACTGAATGAATTTTAATTTAGACTCGCTTAATAATCTTTACACCATGCCACACGACGTTAATTACACGATAAATTTGTAACACAACAAAAAAACTCCCCAACGAAAGTGAATCTTCAGCAGCTGCTGCTCACCACTTTGTTAATTTCAATTATTAAAAACATTAAACAGAAAATTATTTATTTATTGATTTGAAGACCACCCAATGTTTTTATCTAATAATTGAATTTCGCTAATCTTTATCTACTCTGATTTGTACAGTTTGTTTTTTTTTTTTTAATAAATAAAACTCGTTTCTTCGCTAGGTAAAATTTGTTTAACAAAACGCTAAACACATGCCGTGGCTTATTGGTTTTTATTATTTTTTTTTTTCTTTCTTTTATGTAATAACACTAATAATAATAATAATAATAATAATAATAATAATAATAATAATAATGCTAATAAAAATTACCATAAATTTGCTTATTATTATCCGCTAAATAAATCTGTGTACTGAAAAAACCAAAGTAAATGGACGATGGTATTAAATTTCTATCTGTAAATCATAATTCATAATAATAATAGATATTTACGTATAGAAAGAAAAAAAAAAAATGCTAAAGGCGATTATAATACACAAATAATTATGATTATAGATAGCGATAATAATGTTATTCGCCTATAAAAAAAAAAAATTCATTTTTTATTATTTTTCGTGTGGTGTTTTAATCGGTTTGTCTTTTCCTCTCCTATGATTATGTTAATAAAAAAAAAAAAAAAAACTGCAAAATGCAATTTAGTCAACAATGTAAGAGAGAAGAAAAAAAAAAAACGGTCAGATAAGAGCTTTTTTGATTTATGTAAGAGAAAAAAAATCACCATCTGGCTTAAGACAAAAAAAAAATTAAAAATTTCCTGTTTTCTGAACATAATTTCACTGCAACTTATTTATTTTAATTAAATAATTTAATAATCAATTAAACGCATCATCAATATTATACGTTGTATTTACTTAACATGACTTAAGCTTAAGTCAGTAATTTTTGTAATGATTTTTTGTTTTCTTCTAACGTTTAGAACACAGCGTGTATATGAGGTCATATTGGTGTCAGTTTAAAGCGCAATTAACAAGGAAAAATGATGACCGTAGGAAATTATTCTTTAAAGGGCCATTACACACAACAACAAAAAAAAAGGTTAAACAATGTCAACCCTTTATCAAGAGACAGCTAAATGTTGACGCTTAACCTAAAATTTGTTGTTTCTTATCCACAAATCAAATTTCCTCATTACATCAATCGTTTCGATGGTGATGGTTTTACTGTTTCGTATAATATCTCGTATTCTACATTAAATACGACAACAAACAATGACATGACGTTAACTTAACTTAAGTTAAGTACAAGAAAAAAAAAAACAAAAAAAACCTTAACATGCTGGCAAAAGATATATTTAAGTCGCCAATAAATGCGCAGCATGAGAAATGCATTAAATAAATGAAAGAAAAAAGAAAATATTTTGTATCATGAAGAAGAATTTGATGTACTCGGTTAATTTATTTATTTATTTTTGAAAGCCATTAAGAAATATTGCGTGTGAAGGATATACATGTCCGACACTACATATATTTATATTTATTTTATTTTATAATAAGACAAAAACATACAGAGAGTACACCGAGTAATACAAATGCGAAATATATGCACTCAGCACACAAGACAATCAAAAAAAAAAAAAAATAAATAAAATAAATAACAAAGAAGAATAAAACGACAAAGACACAGCACAGCATCTTAATTTTATTTTTTTAATTTTTTTATATTTAAATCCCCTATCGATTATTTTTTTTTTTTTTTTAATTAATTTCGTCTTAAAATTTTTGGTTTTTGTTTTAATGAAACGACAAAAAGTAATTAAAAGGAAATAAAATAAAATAAAAAAACACACACAACGGATATTACCTTAATTTACCATTTTTTTTTTTTGTAATCACACAAATTTAATGAAAAAAAAAAAAAATTATATGAAAATAACGTTCTGCGCATGTTAAAGTCACTTTAAATTTTTAATTTTTTTTAAAGCTAATTGATAGACGTTTTTCAATGTTTTTTGTCGGTGGTTTTTTTTTTTTATTTTTCACTGGAGGTATGAACCAGAGACCTTTTATTGTTTTTAAACTATGTTGTCGAATTTTTGTTTTATTATTGCTGTAATATTTTATGACAAATTAATAGGAAAATACATCGCCCACGTTATAAAGAGACCTCTTAATCGACTTTAATTTTTTTTTTTGTAATTCTTTTCTCACTTAGTCTGCACCAACCAAAGAATATGTAAGAAAAACAAGTAAACGACGACTATAAAGACGTGTGCTTATGATGACTTTATTTAATATTTTGCAAACGGAATATTTTGTTGCTGTTGCTGCTGTTGTTGCTGCTGCTGCCACAACTAAATTCACAGCGGGATATAACCGCGCGTTTCATTTTTTTTTTTTAATCACTATGTATGAGCTTTGGAAATTCATCTCAATCAGTGCGATTTTTTTTTTTTTTACTTGTTTGTTGCAACGCCCAACTAATTTTATAAAAAAAAAAAAAAAAAAAAAAAAACATTTTCATTTCTTTCGTTTGTTGGTCTTATAATCACGTAACAAACTAACCGACGAAATTTTTCACAAATTTTCTCTGTCAAAATATAGGCTGAGGGTTTTTTTTTTTTTCTTTTTCAGTTGGTTAGTTAGTTGGTTGTCTGTAAAATTAAGTGCTGGTACCATGGATCGGTAACAAATTGTTGGTGATTTTTTATAACCGTTAAAGAATAAAATTTTTTCTTTTTTTTGGTATAATTAATGATCATTTTTAAGCTTAAATATTGATTAAAACCACAATAATATAAAATAAGTCATTTATTTAACAACACATTATTATTATAATTTTAATCATCTGTATAACGCGATATTTATATTCGTTGTATTGTTGCTGTTGTTGCTGTTACCAATCCAGAACATCTTTATTCCGATTAATTTTTTGTCTGCATATATTACATAACATTACGTTAACGTTACGTTACTTTATTGTGTGTTTGCAATCATCATTATCGCCAGAAGTAAATTGAAAAAGAAAAGAAAAAATTTCATTTTTACATTTGCTGTTTATGTTTGCGGTTTTTAAGGCGTTTAAAGTAACACAAACAATGTGAGGAGGGTAATTGTTAAAAGAATTTGTTCAAAATTTCATGTTAATTCAAATTGGTGAATTTTTCATTCTTTAATTTCATTAAATTTATAAAGAAATAAAAAAAAAAAAAAAAACTCGTTGTGTTCTTCTCCCGGGTAATCTTCACCCGGTACCGTCTTATCAAAATGTGTTTTCTGTTTAATTAATTTTTCTCTTTATTATTCAACATACTTTCAATTAAATATCACGATTTGTCTATTAAATAAACATTAAAACACGTAAATGATATTTTTTTGTTAAACTTGTTGCATATTTTACATTGTTTAAGCAAAGCAATTTTTTTTTTATTATTTTGTATTTGCCGGTTTCGGTGCTGTTTGATCATCATCTTTAACTATTTAAATGAATTATTTTAATCGCGTTTATTATAATGAAAAGAGAGGGAAAAAATATAATTAAGTAAATGTTTTTAATCAATAAAAGCCCATCACCATCATATTTAATACCAAAGTAATGTAAAATAGAAACAGAAACGAAAAGATGAGAATTTATCATAAAAAAAAAATTTTTTGTTATCTTAATCTAAATACCGGATTTAAATCGGTTTTATGTTTTATACTCAAGTATTATTTATTAATTATTAATCATCATTTATATAGAAAAAAAGCTGCTTTTTTTTTTCTTTTTAGCTTTATTTACACGATTAGAAACTAAACAGACAACGACTCCGCAAATATTTCGACGAAATAAAACCGTTCACACTGTACACACCTCAAAATGACCATATAATTTAATTTAAATTAATTTTTTTTTTTGTTTCACTTTATTCATACCTTAAATAATTATTAAACAGAAAAAAAAATGTATTTTCCCATTTTTTTAAACTGATTTAAATCATATTTGTTCGACGAAGTGAAGAAAAAAAAAAAATATTATTTTTTTTTTTCGTTTCTTTTCTTTATTCTTCTATTAAATCTTTCTCTTTTAAAACAAAATAATAAGCAAAAAAAAAAAAATGATTTAATTCATGTAAAATTGTTTGTCCTAAATATTTATTAATAATTTTTTTTTTTTTACATTATTTTAGCGAGAAAATTAATTTAAAAAATGTTTTTTTTTTTTTAAAAAGGTGAGATTTGTTGGATTTTGTAACGAAAAAAAAGAAAACGTTTAAAAGTTTTTCTTTTCTTTCAGGGTAATATCCTTGATTTTTAATTTTTATTGATTAATATAGGATTAAATGCTGTATTTCCTGTATTTTTATTTAATTTAAATTTTTTTATTGTAACAGGGGAATTAAGCTAAGTTTCATCAGAGTTAACAATGAAAAGTAAAACAAAAAAAAATAAAAAAGAAAAAGAAAAGATTGCTTGGTAAGTAAATACCAAAGTGCAGTGTAACAAACAGCAAAAGTAAATTTAATACATGGATGTCCGTAAGTAATTAAACAAAAAATAAATTGGATTAAAAAAAAAAAACGTTAATTAAAACGAAAAAAAAAGGAAAAGGAAAATTCAATAATCAAAAGAGAAAAATCTCGATGTGTATTTTTTCGTAACGTACGAAGATTTATTTGCTTTCTTTTATTGAATTAAAAAATCCAAACCCGCTACCGGTATTGTTTTATAACCGTTTATCATTATTTTACCATCAGAAATACAATTCAATTTTGCTTGTTGTTGCTGTTGTTGCTGTTGTTGCTGTTGTTGCTGTTGTGTCTCATTAAGAAAACGCCAAATACAATTTCGTTTGGAAAGAAAGAATAAAACAAAAAACTCTGCGCAGACAGATTAAATGTTTTGATTGTGATTTTCGTTTGTGTTTTGTTTTTTTTTTTTTTTTTTTTTTATTTTTTAAGTAAAATTCTGAACAAGTTTTTTTTTGGTTTTTGTTTTTCTTGCTTCATTATTTTTCACGTTTAAACAAAGCAATCCATGAAAAACTTCGACTGGTCGAAAAAAAAAAAAAAAAAAACATTTTATGGAGTAGCAAAGTAGCGAAATCAGATCAAAAAAAAAAAATGTATTTAAGGCAACCAGTAAACCGCCTGAAATAAACTGCGTTCAATATCACAAAGTAATTACACTTTTAATGAATCAAAAATAAATTATTTACGATTTGAATCAAAAAAAAAAAGAAATATATATATTTGCCGTTTTTAAACCAAAATTTTAATTAAAAAAAAAATTCAAATCAACTAGACAAAGCGTGAAATTTTAATTCAAACAATTCACAAACTGAATTAATTAATATTGAACGAGATTATAATCACCGAGTAGAGTGAAACATTTATTAAAAAACAATTTTTTTTTTTTTGGTACAGCGACGTAATTATATGTTTTACGAGTAGAAAATAATTTTTTTTTTTGTTTTATATTTCACACCAATTTATTTGAATTAATTATGGAAAAAAAAAAGCAGCAGCAAAACAAAACAAAAACACATTAATAAAACGTTAATAAATTATTAAATGCAAATTAGCAGCACAGAAAATTATTGAAGAAAGGAGAGAACAAAATAAATTAAATGGAAAAAAAAAATACAAGAAAATGCCATTAAAGTGTCATCATTTATCAATTCTTCTTATTTTCAGGTGAATAAAATTATAATTTGATTAAAAACCGAAAAAAAAAAAAAACAGAAAACTGAAAACAGAGAAAAATTCTTTTAGTAATCTAAGAAGCAATCGATTACTTATTGAATGAGGGCTGTTGTTACAACAACAGAAAATATTTTTTTTGTTAGCTTAGACATGTTTTAAGCTTTTGTGGTCATTTCTGTGAGTTTAAACCATGTAAAAATGAACGAATTACTCTGAAAAAAACGAGCTTAAAGTGTTTTTTCTGTGTTATTTCCAACAAAAATATTTTTAGTTCGCAATTAGAGTAGATAATGCTTAACAAAACTGATTAGTTGTACCAAAAAGTACTAAAAACGCAATGTATAGTACTAAAAACGCAATAGATAGCACTAAAAACATACTTAAAGTGTTTTTTCTGTATTATTTCCAATTTCGGTTTAACAAAACCGTTTAGATGTACTAAACAGGACTAAAAATGCAATAAAGAGTACTAAAACCGTAATAAAAAACAAAAACGTAATAAACAGGACTAAAAACGCAATGAAAAGAATCAAAAACGCAATAAAGAGCACTGAAGCCACTCAACATTACTTTGAGACGCCACAGTGTGTACTAAAAACTGTTCAATTGTACTAAACAAAAATTTATTCATTACCATTCACTAAGCTTTATTTCTCGAACTGACCTAATAACGCAAACACAGCTCAACACTAATTATAAAGGCTACATGCAGTGTCATTTTGTTTTTATTATTTTTGTTTTGTAAAAAAAAAAAAAAAACAAATCATCATATGCGTTGAAAAATTGATTTTTAATTAAAAACGACGAAACCAAATGGCAGAAAACAAGAACGAAAAAAAAAAAAAGTACGACTAGGAAGGTCAACCAATTCAGTTCACACTCATTTCGGTTGGTTTTTTGTTGTTGTGTACAAACAAAGTTTGACCTCTTAACGTACTGAGATTTGTTTGTGACTTAAATATCAATGCTGCTCTACCAAATATAATTTTTTTTTTTTTTTAAACAACAAAATCTACATTAACGCCATCCGATCACTTTAAACTGATTTTAGTTAATGCACAGAAAAACATATAGAAAAAAAAAACACTTTAAATGTCTTCGTGTTTTTTTTTTGATGTAAAAAATAACAAAACAGAATTTAATTAAAAAAAATAATAATAAAATTGATCCTTGTGCAATAATAATGGACGGAGAGATAGAGAGGAGAGAACATCATGACCTCAGCGGTTTAAACGCGCACACAAAACAAAACAAAGAATTCAATTACAAAACACATGAAACATGAAACATGAAACATCGGTTCCTTCTGTGAAACATTTTCATCGTTTTTTCGTTTTTTTAATTACAAACCACCAAATAATAATTAATTTAAGTCAAAACATATTATTTTCGGATTTTTCTTATGCAATTAAAATAAAAAACAAATAATTTTTTTTTTTTTTTGTTGCAATTCAAAGAATTTTAATCAGCACAAAAAGTTTTGTCGGTTTTTTATGCAGCATTTTTGTATTAAATTATTATTTGAAAAATTGTAAATGACTTAGGTTTATTAAGATTAATGAACCCTTTCCCGTAAGTGGTTTTCTGTTTCTGCTTTTAACGACCTTGGTTTATTATTATTATTTTTTTTTTTTGCATGACTGGAAGAGTTTTTTTTTTTTTCAATATAAAGACGCGATGAATCGATGACCTAATTTTGGATTTGCGTACAGAAGTAAAACTGATTGATGGTTGAAGTTTATTTTGTATAATTTAAGGATCGTCGGGCACCGTATGGGGTCATGTGGAGTTTTTTTTTGTAACAATTATTATTGGTAGCTATTCGTTACGGTTCAAATATATCATCAGCTGATTAATTACAGTAAAGAAAAAAGAACGATGCTTAGCTAATCAAAATTTAATAAGAAGGCAATGGATATATAATAACAACAGCTCCACCCTCGCAATTTTTAAGTTTTTAGATATTAGTTTTTAATTTTTAATTTTTAAACCACCTAATAACACGTTTTGTATCAAACAACGGATTAATTTCAAGTACAAAAAAAAAAAACAAAACGTAATACGTTTTTCATTAACAACACAACACGTAAAGTGCTTCTCTTATAGAAAATTGACCTTTCATGCACTGAGATTTAATATAATTAATTTTTTTTTTTTGTTCCAATCTAATCAATATGTTTTTAATTTTTTTAATTTTTTTTTATTTATCGCAATCTAAAATCTCGCGTACGATTACTGATTACAGAATGATTGTAGAGGTAGAAAATTTAGTGCAAAATTATTTTTTTTTTCGGTTTATTATTATAAAGTAAAAGCTGGCGCATTTTTCTACTACCGTTTTTTTTTCTTTTTTTTTTTTTAATCATAATAATAATCAATAATCGCGCAAACCAAAAAGAAAAAAAAAAAACCGAAAAAAAAATACGCGCACTGCATCGCTGAGTAATAAAATAAACGAAAAAAAAACTTTAAGTCATGTTATGTCAAAGTAAACTTAAGTTTAAAGTCAAGCCAAGATATCTACACACACACACACATCAATTGTTTTAATGAGGCTCATTGGTATTTTAATTGAAATTCTTTACGTTTGTCTTTCTGTCTTTTGACAACATCAACATGGTTTTTGGCCGTTTTTTCGTTGTTTTCGTTGTTTTCGTTGGTTTTTCTTGTACAATTTTTTGCTGCCTGCTCACAATTATTATTATTATTATTATTATTTAATTCAATTTTACCTTTTAAATTACTGTTGTTACTGCTACAGTTTATTGCAGTTTTTTTTTTTTTTTGGTTTACCTACTTAATTCATATCGTACAAAAGTTTTTTTTTTGCTTATTTTTTTTTTTTCTCCATTTAATTCACTGCGCTCTGTCTGTTACTTTGCTTTGCTTTACTTTACTTTGCTTTCAATTAGATTGTTTCTGTTTATGTTTATGTTTTTTTTTTTTTTGTTCAATCATTAATGCCGCATGTACATCTGACTTACGGTTACATTACGTTTATTAAGCTTTTTTTTTATTATTGTTTTGCAAAACAAAAATTGAATGTTTTGAGCGAACGTTTCGTGAATTGTAGCAACAGCAACAGTATTAAAAAATTGGTTTTAATTGAAATTTTACCTTGGTACGCGGTTTTTATTCGGTTCGTGAGTTTTTTGCTATAATTTTGTAATGTAGAAGAATTATTTTTGTCTGTTAAACAGAAACAATGTAGAAAGTTAGGGTGAATTTACACAGCAGGTGGTTTTTTTTTATTAACCAGTGTTTTTACTTTAATACACCACGTAATCCATATTAATCAACCTTTACAATAACTTAAACCTAGCTTAAGTTAATATTCTTTATATATTTAATTTAAGTTAATAACAAACGGAGTAAAAACTTAATAATGACGCGACCATAAGGTGGGCGTTATTGATTTTATTTTCTTATTTTCTCTCAACATTTTTTTCATTGCAATGAAAACACTGCGGCTAAGTAACAAATGCAATTTACCTTGTAGAAATAATAATTACAGATTTCATTGTTTATCATTATTACTGATAACAGTAAAGTTTTTATGTTATTAATATTAAGCTTAAGCCAATTTTAGTTTAAATGTTAAGTGAAAAATAGAAAATAATAATAATAATTTTTTTTTTTTAACAACAGAGAAGTTGAACTGATTATTATAAGAATCGATTGTTGTTGTTGATGATGATGATGATGATGGTTATTTAGATTGTATATATTTTTTTTATGTACCTTTGTTGCCTATTTAACATTAAAGCTAATTTTCAAAGCAAAACAATTATTAATTCATATCTAGATCAATATTTTTATGCGAGAAATGAAATTTTTTTTTTTTTTTTCATCTCTTTTAATTTCATTTTAATTATCTGAATCAAATTTATAATTTTTTTTTTGGTTAATAATAGCACAAAGCGTTAGGAAACAGAACAACAAAACAAAACAAAAAAAAAATAATAATAATTTTCGCAATAAATAATTAAATAAAAAGAAAAGAACAGCAGCAGCAGCAACAACAAGAGGAAATGAGTTTTTTTTTTTTTTTTTTGTTTAATCATATTTTGGTTTTTTTTTTTTTTTTTTTTTTTTTGTTAATTGACCTTATGCAACCCGGATCTGTATTAAATTTGTTTTTATTACGTTGTTACTCAGCTTAATGTAGGATTAAACTATGAACTTATCATATCACGTCTGATTATTATTATCGTCTCGTTATCACGTAGCAATTTGTCGTCTTATTGCATTTTTATCGTTAATAAACTTCCAAAAACAAAAAGTAACCAATGTGTCATGTGCACTTCGTACAAACCGACTTAAAAAAAAAAAATTATTATATTTTAATAATAAAACGTATTTAAGCCATTTAACACATTTTATTTGTTCATAAGTTTTATTTTTAAATTAGACGTTTTTTGTATGAAAAACTTATTTTTTGCGCATTATGACTTACGCATATCCATTGCATATTACTAATTACAATTAAAATAAATAAAATTCAAACTCAAAACATTTTAATCATTTAATGGTTTAATAATGAAAATATATATATAAAAAAATATTTGTTTTCGTTGATTAACTTAATTAATGACTTATCTTGCTGTTGTTGCTGTTTTAACTCAGCTGCAACGTTGTTAACTAATGGTTTTTAAGTAAATATTTGCGTTTTTTTTTTTGTTTTTTTTTTTATATAAGGAGCATCAACGTTTATTATTATTATTATTAATTATCGCTTAAAGGTATAAACTAACATACATAACCGCCCCTTGAGGTTTTATTTCATATAAATACAAAATTTTTATGTTAAGTGAACTTATGTTATGTGAAAACTCGTTATTTACTCTTTGTTTACCACCTAATTGGGATATAAATGGTGTTTTATTTATTTTTCTTATTTTATTTATGCAAATTTATGTAGAGAAAACCAAATTCTTTATTGAGTTATTTTAAAAAGTAATTAATAGGGGGAATAAAAAAAAAAATTAGAAAAACAGTTCTCAGGTCACTCAGGAAAACTTTCGTGTGTGCTGCAAATAATTTTTATTAATTTATAGTAAAGTTATAAATATTTTAAATTGTGTACCAGCGAATATTAGTGGGTTGTGTATGAATGAAAAAGATTTATTTTATGTACTGTGCAACGGAAAGTAATAAAAATCCCCTAACGACATTGATTCTACGTAATTTCACCATATAATTTATAATTGTCGTTAAGACTTTTTTTTTATTGTAGGATTTTGTGTGTGTGTATGTATGTGTGTATGCCTAATTTCTTTTATAATTTACGCTTGTTTTATTTGTTGTTTTTCCACGTTAAAACACCGAGTTCAATGTGCACTTTTAACAATTTTATTTGTTTTAATAAAGTTTTATATCAAAGAAACAATTTTTTTTATACAGATTACTGATGCTGATAACTCATAAAATCCAAGGATTTATTATAGGTGATATGTGAAAAGTACTAAAAACGGACAAACAGAATTTTTCTCTTTTTTTTTTTTTTTATTACATTCGATGTTTGTTTGACAAAATAAAATAAAATTTAAAAAAAAAATTTCACTTCACAGAAATAAATATAAAGCTGCCAAAAAATTATTATCATCTTATAAATTTCGAATTTTATATTTATTAACAGAAAAACAGAAGAGAGAAAAAAAAAGAAAAAAAAGAAATCAAGCAAAAACAGCCAACCAACCAGATTTATCAGTTGAAACAAGCTGCGTAACATTTTAGTGCGAGTCAACAATTTTGCCTTTTTGTTTTTTTTTTTTTTTCGCTGTAGATTTCACAATTAAATTATTAATAAAAAAAAAAAAAAAAACGAAGAAGAAAAATCCAATCAACAAATATTTATTGCCCCGCCTACATTAGCTCATTAAAATTTCACTCGTTTATACAACAACAAAAAAAAATAAATAAAATAAAAATAAATGTTTGAGCCCCCACTTGGATAAGGCGCTTTTTTACGCGAACGCCCATGACTACTGTGGCTTTTTTTTTTTTAATTATTCCAAAAATTCAGCAAAAAAAAAAAAATAAAAATTCACTTAAAACGGTGAAACAACAACGAATCTTATCACAAGTAAAAATGTACAGTGAAAAATACTCCACTGATAACATTTCATCTCGATACGCTCGAAATGTATTTTGTTTGTATTTGTATTTGTAATAAATCGCAGATATAAATATGAAAGCATCGCCGACAAGTAGAGTGGAATATATAAAACGAATAAATAAACCGAAAATAAAAAATAAACAAAAATTTAGCTGCTGGCTATAATTTTGTTTGTTTTTCTCAAAAAAAAATTTAATTTTTTTTTTTTTCGTAAATGGCGCCGATTATCTCTTAAATACTTTACAAAAAAAAAAAAAAATTTTTGTTTTTTTATAATAATACGGCAATAAAATTACATCGTCCTGGTTAATTAGGCTAAAAGCGTATTTTTTAACGCATTAAATTCGCTGCTTTTTTTTTTTTGTTTACGAAGTGTCTTGACTTACCTTAGTTTATTCGAGGAACAATCAACGTTGCAGGGTCATTCTAAAAATAAATAAACAAAGCAATTAGTCATAAATAATAAAAAAAAAATTATTTAAAAGCTAGTTGAAAAGCTTGTTGAAAAGCTTCAGAAAATAGTTAGAAATGTATTGAGAAAAAATAAAAAAAAAAAAAAATGATCAGGTTCGTCGCTGAAGTCTTTTGATTTTTCTTTTTTTTTTTTTTTTCTCTTTTTTTTTTTTTATTAATAATAAATAATAAAATTAGGTTAGTATCAATAGATCTTCCCACAAATATTATTTTTTTTTTTAATAATTAATTAATTACATCCATTAAGTTTTATTTATTTATTAATTTTAATTTAAAACAGCAACCAAACACACGGTTGACACTTTAGTGTCAATAAATTTTAAACGTAGACAATGCTGGAGTTTTTTTTTTTTTTATGTTTTTTGTGTTTTTTCTTGTTTATTAATTTAGTTTTTCTTAGTTAAATTATTATGAATAATTTATTAGAATAAATATTTTAGCGCGACAGAAAGATTAAAAAGTAAAAAAAAAAATTTAATTCAAATTACCAGCAATTTATTTTAGCTTTTTTTTTTTGGCTTTGGCTTAATAAATTTACGTGTTGTGATTTTTCGTGTAAAGGCTAACGAGGTGATAGACGAATAAATTTTTTTTTTCTGGTTACTTTTAAGCGTTGTTGGTGGTTTGTGAGGTTTTTTTTTATCAAAATTATTATTAATACGAATTAAGATTTATTTATTTTGTTTTTGGTGGATTGTACGTCGTTATGACGATGTTTCTGGCTTAATTTAAATAAAAACCTCATTAAATTCTTCTTTATCTTTTGCTTTTCTTTTTATTTTATGAATATTTTCACAATTAATCGTTGTATTTATGTTACCAGGTATTAATTTTATCAACATTTAGTGCCTTGTTAAAGGTGGCTCTACACATATGACTTATCTACTATATTAGGATATCTCATTACATTATTTCCTTAATAAAAAAAATTTCAACCTGTTTAACTATACTAAAACATGCGGAAAAGCTAAGTAAAAAAAAAAATCGGATTAACAAAACAACTTTGACAGATAAACAAAAAAGAAAAAAAAAAAACTCTGCAAAACCACATTTAAAAAATTCTTCACAATAATCGGCTTAAATATTTATTGACTTAAATATTTTGTTTTTTTTTAAATTAATTAAAATTAATTCGAGTGTACTAATGATTTTATAAAATTCACAGTACGGCTGAGTATTGAAGAGAAAACAGTGGAGAGATGAAAAAAAAAATTTTTTTTTCACCTGTAATTATGCTACACAAAACGCCCTTTGATTGTTATTTAACAGAAATTATACGTTATTAAGCAATTTTAAGTGATTTTCTTTTTCCTCTTCTGTTAAATAAATAACACAGAGCGTTATACTTTATGCTAATTTTGGTTTTAACTTAGTCATTCGATGGTTTTTTTTGCTTTTGCTGTTGCTGTTGTTGCTGCTTTAACCGAAAATAAGCGCTTTTTTCTTGTATTTTTATTTTTTTCTCGCTGTTTAACCTTTTACGGTTAACGATTATTTGCTATTTATTGTTGGTTTGTGCTTTTTTTTCTGTGCTTTTTTTTCAGTGAATATTCAACGAACAGATGCATGAAATTTTATTTTTTGGTTGAATAAAAGAAGGCAAAAAAAAAAAAAAACGCTTAATTACAATAATTTAAGAAAAAAAAAATTATTATTTTTTTTTTTTACTGTGCTTTGCTTGCTTAATTCATTTAAATTTTAAGGTAATTAATTAATTTTTTTTTCTTTTTATTTATATTAATTCCACGTTATTTAATATTTAATCTGTTAAAAAAAAATTTATTTTGTGAGATTAATTAATTAAATTTGCATAAAATCTCACTTCGTAAAATAGAATTTTTTTTTTCTTTATTTTTTTTTTTGTCGATGGTTGATCACTTTGTTTAAGCTTTAATGTAGAAAATGACAAGGAAAAATGTTTAATAAATGAGCTTTTGTGATAAAATATAAAATTGTGCATAATTTAGGATTAGTTTTAGGTGTGTTAATATTTTTTTATTGACGTCAGTTGGGTGTTGTATTGGTTTTTGTTTGTCTTTACACGGAAACAAACAGCGATTTTATGTTCCTACAGATTAATCAAATTAATTAATTATTTACAAAATTTGGTGAATAAAAAAGACCAGAAATGAAAATAACAATGACTACAATGGTGCTAATAAACATAATTTATGCAAAGTAGTTGTGTCACTAGAGCAAAAGTCTCGTTCTGTATTAATAACGAAACGAAAAAAAAAAAAAAAAAAGTTTGTGACCACCAAACAGCACACTAACACAAACTTCCTCATTAACATACTCTGTTTTAACAATAATAATTAATAAAAGAAAAAAATAAACTCAACGATTTTATTAATTATTTAATAAAAACATGACAACAGAAATTAAGAGCACCAGCAACTGCAGCAACAGCAAAAAGGTAAAAAAACAAATTTAAGAGAAAATTTATATAATTATCACATTGCATTAAAATAACATTTTATTTAATTAAATTAAGCAGCAGAGAAAACAAAATTTTTCGTAATAATAATAATAATAATAATAATAATTTTTTTTTGTACCCGAAATGACACCACGTTAATAAATTAAAATAAATAAAAGTTTCGCAAAAATTAATTTTGTGTTTTAAGTCAAAATGAAAAAGAAAAAAAAAAACATAAATAAAATTGAAACATGAAACACGAGCAGATAAATTCTGTTATGTGGGTGTTCTGAATGAATCAAAAAATCATTGTGTCCGGTTATTAGGTAGGTAAATAAATATTAGAATTAAAGACAGTGAAATGTATTACGCGTTTAATTTGTCAGATTTTATGAAGATGGAAGTTGAATAAAGAGGAAATTCTACTGGCAAGTGTGAGACGATATATAGCTGTGAGCTGTAATAAAATGTACAAAAACGCTTAAAACAAACGGACGATAAATATTTCGACTATATTTACGAGACAATTTATGTAATTTATTTCCATTATTATTGAAGTTTTTATTGAAACATTTTCTTTTTTTTCCTCATCATCATCGTTGTAGGTTTGTTTCGTATACAAAGTTAATAAATAAAACTTCACTACGAACTCATTAAATTTATTACGAGTTTTTTGAATTGGATTTAATTGTCTTTTTCTTCTTCGATTTATTTCCTATAAATATTTCATATTCGATAACATTTGTGTTGATCCTGATTCATTTAATAAAGCTAAAAGCTTGTGTTTAACTCAGTTTATTCTGACCTCAACCACATTTATTTAAATTTTTTTTTTTTTTTGATTTATTATTGCTAATAAATAGTTTAATAAATAAAAATGACAAATAAAAACTGAAATAAATAAAATAAAAATCATAACCAGCGATAGTGACCTGATTTCTATATTCGCGTTTAAAGAACAAACACCAATTGTTAGCTAGCGAACATTTACTCGCCGTTTGTTGTTTTTTTGAACACCGATTTATCAAAATAAATTTCATTGTTAGATTAGAACAAGTTGATTCATTAACAGAGCACAAAAAAATTATTTTGGTTTGTTATCGTGAGTTTAGTGCCTTTCAAAGTATGTTTTGCAGCAAAAAAAAAAAAATTTTTTTTTTTTGATCACACAAAAAATATCCGGGTAAATAAACGATTTATTTCATTTATTTTGCCTGCTTTAAGCTGTCCAAAAACATTATTTCAATAAAACTAAACTAATGTTATGGACAACAGAAAAAAATTGAGAGAAAAAAATAAAAATTCAATCACAGCGGAAATCGAAAATAAAAACCAAGCACGTTGTATGTTGTCTCATGCCATTCGCTATTTTGTTCCTTTTAAGCTTTATTTACGTTTTTTTTTTTTTTTTAAGCTAGTTCTTGTTGTGATCTCAACTGTTTATTTTTTTAATATTGCAAAAAGAAAAAAACCAAGAGAAAATTCGTTAAACCACGATCAGTGGAGAAAAAAAAAAATTCATCTTTATGACATTTATCAACTCGCCAAACAATAATTTTTTATTATTTTTTATTATCGTAAAGATGTAAAATTATAACAAAACGGTGTTCACCTACTTCTATCATCTTGTTATAATTTTTTTTTTTTATTTTTTATAATCCATTGCTTTGTTGTTTGTTTTGAAGTAGACGGTGAAGAAAAAAAAAAAAAAAAAAACCGAACGACGTTTATCGTGGCTGAAAAATGAAAACAATTGAATTGAGAGGTTTTTTTTTTTGTTGTTCTGTTTTGGAACTGGACGTTATAACAGAACAATAAATTTTAACGATATCCGATGATCTTAATCGTCCCAATTCATCCTATCATAATAATAATAATTTGAGCAACAGCAGAAGAAAAGAAAAAGAAAAAACTTCAGCAATTTCAACGTTTTGTTATTTATTTCTGTAATTATTTTTTGTCGTTTCTTTATTTTATTTTATATTTCTTATTAAGGTAATTTGCATTATTCATGAAAATATATAAAAAAAAAAAAAAGAAAAAAAATGAAACACTCATTCAAAGCAATAAAATAATAAAAACAGTTTAGTGACGGAATAAACATTAATCGATCGATCGATTTGTTTTTATAATGAAATTTTATCGTTTTTAAAGCTTTTTAATAGCTTAAATAAAGCATTTTTTTTTTTTTTTTTTATTATATTTTTTAAAAGTAAAAATTAGGCTAATTTTGTTTTTGCTTAATCGGTTATTAATAATAGATTTGTTTGTTGCAACACGACGAACCTTTTTTTTTCTCATTTTTTTTTTTTACATTTTTTTGTTGTTGTTCTAGCAACGATAACAAAGAAAAAAAAATATTAAAGGTTAAGTCAAGGTTAAATAGTAGAATCGCTTGTTAAAACAGTTAACGGAAAAACCTTCTTAATCACCGGTTACCACCGGTTAAAAGAGTTTCCTTATCGTACAGATCAGAATATTTTTTTTTTACACACGCAAAAAAAAAAATGTTTTTCTAATCACTCTGTTAATAAATTTATTAATTTTATATTATTTTTGATCAAATAATGATTACGTCAATCACATTTCAATGTGTTCGTTTGCTTAGAATTTTTGTATTTTCTGTAAAAACAGGATTTTTTATTGTGCTTAAAGGCAGACCCCCAACAATACAGTGAAAGAATTTAAAAAAAAAAATAATTTATTAAAATCGCTGATCTATATTTAAATGAGAATTTTATTTTTGTGTTTTATTTAAAATAATTAAAAATTCTGCTTTGTTGTCGCCACGGAAAAATAACTTTTTTTTTTTTTTGTTCACAGTGATAGACAAAACAAAAAAAAAAAATATTTCACGATGTACTTAGCGTCACCGGATATTTATTTGCTTTACACAAAACCTATTTTCTAGTTAATTAAAAAAAAACAAAAAAAAACTGAAATTCAATTGCCATAAATAAATAAATTTAATTTTTTTACTATGAATATTCTGAACTTGAGGCACGTCCGTGTGATGGCCCTGAAAGATTGTTTTTGTTTCGATTTCTGTTTCTGTTATTAGCTGCAGTTGGCTAGCGTAATCGGGCGTTAGTTAAATCGGTCGAGTTATTAAAATAAAAAAATTTATTAAAAATTCAACCAAGGCAAGACAAGGCCACAGAAATATTTTATTTAAATTTATTTAATTTTTTTTTTTTTTTTATTCTTATTATTGTTTTTGCACAGCAACAACAGCTAATTTTATACGCTGAGTGTAATTTTTTGTAGGTGGGGTTTTTAGTGGTTGTTACACGAAAATTATTATTTTTTTTTTTTAATAATAATATTGATAAATTGTATCGACGACATTAATAAAATTTAATTTATTTTTTTTTTGATTAAATACACGAAAAACAATCACAATGTAAGAAAAAAGAAGGAAAAAAAATATTTTTTTTTTTTTATTATTTATTGACTTGCTACTGTTTGGTTTGTTGTTGCTGTTGCCGCTGCTGCTGGTTGTTGTTTTAAATTTTAATCCAGCAACAAAATTAATAATAAATTGACCAATTACTTAAATGAAAGGTGTGCATTGTCGTAGGAACGAAACGGTTTATAATGAAGAATCAAAAAAAAACGAAAAGATGAACGAAAAAATCAAAACGAAAACCCAACCCATCCCAACCAAAAACCGCAAATTTTATTCGACATTCATTAGGTAAAACCTAAATCATTTTTCTCTAATTTTATAAATTAAATTTACAAGAGATAGCAAGAGGTATTTGAGTAAAGACTGCAAAGCAGAATTTAGGTCACACCAAGATGGTTCACATAAATTTTTTTTTTGTTTTTGGTTATTTTTTTGTAAACAAAACAACAAGCAAAAAAAAAAAATGTTCTCATGTAACGAAGAAGTCAAAGAAGAAGCAGATTAATAAAAAAAATATAAAAAACAAATAAGCACGCTCTTCTGTGGATTACAAACAGAAATCAGATGAATTTTGTTTATTTATTTACCTGTGCTGTGCTATAGTAACGTTTGGTGGTTGGATGTTTTGCTTGCTGCTGGATTCTTTTTGCCTTCTGTATTTTCTTTTGCAGATAAACAAAAAAACAATTTTGTTAATTGGGGGAATAAAAAACCGTTTTTTGTTTTTTGTGCGCTTTATTTTCTCAAAAGACAACAACGACGGTTAATTTAGGATAAATTATTAAATGAGGAACCTGGTTTAATGTTTTACTGCTGTTTTATTGATAATTCATTATCAAACAAAAGCTTTAAAGCACAATAATTTTAAAACGAACAAAAAAAAATATACAAAAGTCATCAATGCCGCACATTAAAGCAAACAAAAACATACAGGAAGCGAACCTTTTATATTTTATTCAATATCGAAATGAAAAAATTTTTTTTTTTTTATCTCTAAAGCTTATTTAAGCTAGAGGAAAAATTAATTTATTTTTTATTAATTTTAAAATTTCTGCTATTTATTTAACATTTTATTGTAATGTAAAAAAAAATTATACAAAAACCTATTAATACAGTATTTCTTGTAATAAAACTTAAGGTGCGGTTAGCGAATTTTCTTATTTTTTTTTTGCTTTGCTTTGCGTTTTGCTTTTTTTGATTAATTTAATTTAATTTAATTTATTTTTTTTTTTTATTATTATCGATTTAGGTGTTTTGTTTGTTTTTATCTTTCTATTTACATTACAAAATTAATTCTTAGAACAAATAAAAAATAATAATTAATGAGCATTTTGATTTTTTATTACTCTGCATTTACTTTGGCTTTTGCTTTTGCTATACTTTGATTTTATTCAATATTGTGTTACTATTTATGTGACAATACCTTTTAATAAAAATTAATAAAGAAAATATAAAACACATTTCATCTAGGTAAGGCGAGTTATTTTAATTAAAAATAATAATAATAAAGTAATAATCAGCGTAACATGAGTACAACATTAAAAAAAATAATTTTTTTTTTTTTCGTTTAACCAATTATTTACTATATTGTCTTGTTGTTAAGTGAAGGAAATAATAATTTTTTAGCACCTGCGTTTATTTTTTTAACTTTCAAAAATTGTTCTTTTATTATTTTATTGTTTTTTTTTTTTCAATTATTATATTAAATTACTTTAAAGCAAGAAAATGTTAATTAAAACCCTTAAAAGCAGCAGCAGCAACAGAAGTTTCTTTTTCAGTTGTACAAACGTAATCATCATTTACTTTTGTTTGAAATGAATTTAACTAATTATTTAACACAGTAATATAGATAAATAAACAAACCGATAATACACAAAACATACTTAACATAATATCGTGTATGTTTTCTGTTTAAAAACAAATCAGTTTTCTCATTAATACAAATTTTTTTTTTTTTTTTCCACAATAAAAAAAGTTACATGAGATCGTTGTTTGTTCTTCTGTTGCTGCTGCTGCTGCTCTTCATTTTATCTAATTTTAATTTCATTAATTTATTTATTTTCTGTTTGTTTGTTTCATGAATAACAATAAAAACATATGCTTTTCATGTTAATCTCACGACCTCCGCACAGATTGTTAGAAAATATAAACAGAAACATTGAAATAGACACGAAAAAATAGGAAAACAAAATCTGCAGCAGCAGCTAGTTTAATATTTAACAATGCAACAACACTGGACACTCGGTAAAACTGTGTACGCTGGAATAAAAAACGTGACTGGTTAAAGGTCGTACAGTTAAATTTCACTTTAAACGACGCATTTCTATTCAACAGCTTCGATCATATTTCATTTAAAAAAAAAAAACAACTTTTTTCGCTGTTGCTAATTATTAATTGTTTTCCGTTTCAACAATAGACTCATAAGTCATGTACTTAGCTTTGCAAATTTATTTATTTGTTATAATGATTAAAGTTAGTGACCTTGTCTATGAGAATTAATTAATTTTTTTAATGCTTTACGAATAATTAATTAAAATTTATCGTCTCACGTTTTTTTTTTTTTCTTTCAACTAAGTGAATTTCTATTAAAATTGTGTCTTTCGCTGATTTTAATTTTATTAAAAATCAATTACATCGTCTAAGTTTAATTAATTGATTTTCATTGAAGAAAAATTACCTGAGCGAATTGTCTACACAAAACCGTAATACGTGTGATACGTTGCGTTATACACAAAGTTTATTTTGCAATTTTATTCTTCTTGTTTCTACCATTCTACCGTCGAAATTGTTGCAAATAACTTCTTTTTTTTTATTTATTTATTTATTTATTAAAATTTAATTAATTTAATAAAAATTTTTTTTTATTTATTTATTTTAATTATTGTTTAATTAGTTATTTAATTAAGTTAAGCGAGTTTACTTGTATGGCTGTATGGTAACGTTTTAAAGACTTTTTAATATCTTGTGTAATCAAATAAATTTCTTTTCGGTTTATATATAATCCTGAATTACTGATTGTAGTTAAAAAGCTTTTTTTAATTTTAAATGTGCTTTTACAGCTGTTTCTTGTGATTTTTTTTTTTTATCATTTTTATTTACTTTTACGTTATTATTGTATGCGGCATTGACGTACGTTTCTTGTTGTCATTTAATTTTTTTTTATTTTCTGTGGTATTCTGCAGGATAAATATTTTTTTTCTTATATTTCGTGGTTGTACAACGTAGTTTGGTGAATAAACCGAACAAAAACACAGTGAAATTGAATTAGATTAAACGATTGTGTTTCGTTGCGTTATATTCATGCGTTAAATACCTGCATAGCGATCAAAGTCGCTAAAATAAACGAATCTAATAGATGAGATAATTTAATTTACACATAAATCCACGTATTATAAACGATTAGTATATTGCATAACATGAAAATAAATAAAAATTAATTGTAAATAGATGTTAAGCGACATAAGAAGCATCAACGATGACAACAAAACCAGCAGAAGCGGCAATTTAACAAAATTAAAAAAAAAATTTCTTTTCTTTTTAATTGGAATTAAAATTGTCAATAAATTATTTATAAATTTTTTTTTTTATTTAATTTTTAATTTAATTAATGCAGTTTGTTTATTTTATAAAATTTTTTTTCGTCTTCTTCTTTTACTTGTGTTGAATCAAAGAAACTTCTTCACATGACACCATAAGAAACTTGTTTGCTTTTAGTTTGAACAGAAACATTTTTATTTTCTAATGCAACGCTTAATTTATGTATCGTTTTTCTTGTATTATTTTTTTATTTAATTAATTAATTAATTAATAATTCATAAATTATTTTTAAACATTAAATAAAAGAAAAAAAAATGAATAAATAAATATTTAAGCCATAGAAATGAGGTAAAACATAAACGAAACGAAAATATGTGTTGTTTCATTCATGTTTCATCTTTTTATATGATTTATTTTATTTATTTATTTTTAACCGCAAAATTCGCTGATTATATTTAATTAAACAAAAAAAAAAGAAGAAAAATAATTAAATTTTATATAAATTTTATTAGTTTTATCACTTTCTTTTTGATGTTTTTTTTGTTAAAATGTTTCATTTTATGTTTCACTGTATGTTTCAATGTATGTTTCAATTAAAAACAAATTTTTTATTTTTTTTTTTTTTTTTAATATTATTCACAGAATAAATTTGTAATAATTCTAAAAATAGACAAAAATAATAATAATAAACAAAATAAATTATACATTTTATGTGTTTATTATGTGTGTTTATTTTTGGCAAGTGTTTAAGCGTTTTGTTTCATGTTTCACAAAACACCCTAACAAACGAAATTTCTAGTTTAATTAAGTTTTAGCAGGGAATTTAACAATGTCCGGCTTAGTTGGCGCTTAGTAGTTTTCCAAGAAATTATTTTTGTATAGTCGTTGATATAAATCGGTGATTTCAACGCGCGAAAACAGTGCGCTAAATCAGTTGCCTTTAAAGGTCAAGAAATTCAATTTTTTTTAATTTTTGTGCTAATTTAAAAAGCACAAATCTTCCCAATTTTCAATTAATTAATTAATTTTTTATTCAAGTTTTTTTTTTTATTATAAAGAAAGAAAAAAAGTTTTCGAATAGAGTAAAACCACAATAAGAAGGCGGATCTGTGAGAAGAACTCAAGACACCGAAAAACCTTTTTTTTTATTCATGCAAGCATTAACTGTATTTTGTACATCTCTCATGAACCCTTTTCCATGGTTAGTTTATAATTTCTGCACGACAAACCTGTGCTTTTTTGTATTGTTTGTCGTTTGCCGTCGTCTTTTTTAAATGTCGATGAAGCTAAAAACTTCATTCATTAATTTCTCTATTAAACAACAAGAAAAGGAGAGAGAGAGAAAAAGACACGAAAAAAAAAAACACAAAATTTCTTTCTGGGCTAAGACATTTATTTTATTTATTTACTGAATTAATTATTGACTTAATTGCAAACCAGTAAGCACGAACAAGTGAATTATAACAAAAAAAAAACGTAGTGAACAACCAACATTATGCTACAAACAAATATTATTATAGATTCCTTTCATGTTTACCAAAAAGTTTGGTGCAGAAACATGATGGGCATAACAAATATTTAAACAACAAAAAAAAAAAAAAAAATATAAAAAAAAACTCTAGTTAAATGTACACAAGCTAATGTTTTGGTTTAAATTTAGAAATGTAGTTCAAATGTTTAACAAAATAAATACACAAAAAAAAAAAAAAAACTGCGCATGACGTGACGACTTAACTTTGCTTGATTTTTATTTGTTTTTTCGTTGTTAATTTCAATTCTCTTCTGTTAATCTAATATAAATTATTTAATTATAGGTTTTTTTTTGGCTAGAAATGAAAGTTTAATTTTTTAATCCAGATGATGAAAAACAAAGTTTAAGACAAAGTTTAACTACTTGACTCACTAAATTTATTTTTTTTTTTAGATTTCTGTGCATTTCTGTGGTTTTATTCTTGTCGTTTGTGTATTAAGCAAGTACAGGAAAATTAATTAAATAAAA
Source organism: Ptychoptera albimana (assembly GCA_961205885.1). Taxonomy (NCBI): domain Eukaryota; kingdom Metazoa; phylum Arthropoda; class Insecta; order Diptera; family Ptychopteridae; genus Ptychoptera; species Ptychoptera albimana. The sequence goes on from OY540803.1 coordinate 2,753,945, forward strand.
AACTTTCAACAGCAATTAACTTAAACTCAACCACATTTAACTTATGAACAAGGATTTAAAATAAAATTTAATTCTGATCGATTAAATGCACCGGTTACACGCAAACCTCTTCTTTTTTTCTCTACATAATTAAAAAAAAAAATATTTTATTGTTTTTAGCGTAAAACTAATAAAACAATAATAAAAAAAAAATATATCGAAACAACTTGATTAATAATTGACAAAACACAAGAAATTTTTTACAAATACTACAGACAAAGACTAGATATCTTTGTTTTGTAGGTGAAAATAAAATAAATTTTTGCTACCTAAACGTTTATAATCGTTTATAACAGCAGTGCATAGTGGGTATAACCACAGCACACAATACACTTGTACGTTCAACAATACGTATAACATTCATAAGTAAACAATAGAGCGAAAGAACACGTAAGAACTGCAACCACCACACAACAATAAAACAATAAATTAATAAAAAAAAAATAATTATTATTAAAGATAGAAGAAAAAAAAAAACATCCGGAAACCAAAGTGAACGATATAACAAACAATAATTTAATTACACTTGCAAAAAAAAAGGTAATAACAATTGTTTATATACTTAACGTGATAATTGTCTTGTTATGCTGCTGCTGCTGCTGCTGTTGTTGTTGTTATAACAAATAATAATAAAAAAATCAAACAACAGTTAAAAGTCGTTGTCTATCAGGTAACAAGACTCAGGTGTTACCGGTGCTCATTTTTTTTTTTTTTTTTAATTCTTTTTGACAACACAATTCATCGTTAGTGTGTTAAAAATGAGCTTTAATTATTCATTTATTATATTAATAAAGCGAAATCCTATTCTGAGAAATATGACCTAGGACTAGAAGAATAATTTAAGAGTTAAGTTTAGTTAAGATTTTCCTTTACATTGTCTTTCTAATTAAATAAAAAAAAAATCGATTTACCAGTAAAAGTGTTTAGCAGGTTTTTAATTAAAACAAACAAGTAGAGAAAAAAAATTTGTCTCTTACTGATTGATTACCACGTCCATAAGCCAACACTAAAATCGAAAAAAATTTCCTCCATCAATTGTTAAAATAACAGTTTTCCATTAATATAAAAACCGACCTACTGACCATTTTTAGAATTAAATTACTTAAAAAAAAAAAATTAAGAAACGAAAGAGAAGAAAAAGGTTTTTTACCAATGTTTTACCTAACAAAAATTCATTTAAAATACCTTAATTATGATTTATTTAATTGGCTGATTGAAGAATGTGTTTAAAGACTATCTTCTGGTAATTATAATAATGATAATGTATTTTTTTTTTTTTTTGTGTGACCGTTACCAATTCAATTAACATTTTTACCATTAAAACTTTTTAACATAAAACACTTAGCCGTAGCAAAAACAATTCTCTCTTATTCTAACGAATATTTCACGCACTTTTCTAACGAAATTACACATTTTTTTTTTCTTTTTTTTGGTGGTTAAAAATTTGTGTCATCCTTAAATATAAATAATGTTAATAACATTAATAATCACCGGAACAACAGTTAATATGTGAGAAAACAATTATTAGATCTACGCTTAAGCATAAAAAAAAAAAAAATTCTTTAATAATTTCAATCAGTGAATTTATTAAAAAAAAAAGCGCAGAAAAGAAAAATTCTTTCCATGTGATTTACTTGTTTTGCAAATTAAGTAAAACGCGCATGTGCATTAGCAAGAAAAGAATTTTTTAATATATAGACAAAAATAAATTTTGTTTTTTTTTTATTACCAACTCTAAGGTTAATTTTAACGCTGCTTAAGGCATTTATAATGATCTTCAAACAAAAAATAATAACAATAAATTTTTTTTTTTTATTAATAAATAATAACTGGCTATAGGTATTATTTATTTATTTTTTATTTTTTTTTTTTTATATAACGTGATAGTGGTAATTGAACGTAACAACAATGAATATAATTTTATTTTTATCGTTAAGTTAAGTAAAGTAGAAAAAAGATCAAAAAGTGTATATATCAATGCCATAGATCTGTACCACCCTAGTTTTAGTATTTTTATTTTTGTTATTAATTTAAAGTTCTCGATTTTATATAACAATAAATAATCATAGGTTAATCATTTTAATGAGATAAGTAATAGAAATAGCAATACATATAGCCTGGCGTGTTGTTTAAAACAAAAAACAAAAAAAAAAAAAAAAATTGATTACTAGTTTTAGTCTGACACCAAGTAGTGTTGTAAAGTGAAATTAAATTATTAAGCAATTGGTAATTGGATTTTTTTTTTTTTTTTCTCTCTATTATTTATAAAAAAAAAATGATTAGAGACGTATCAGTAAGCTTAAATCAAGCTTAAATAATAATAATAATAATAATAATAAAAGATTGATTGATGTTCTAAGCTTTCGTGTGCACTTTCGTGGTACACAAGATCAAAACTCAACACAATAAATCACAAATTTTTTATTAATTAATTAAAAAAAAAAAAACTAAATCGAAATCTTGATTAAAAATAAAACTTTATTTTTTTTATGTATTTATCTTATTAAATTCTTAAGCGTATCATTTATTATAAATTAAATTGACTTAAGCTTGTTTTATTTTATTTTTGTTGTATTAACTCGATTTAATCAGAAATGAGTCATTGTTTTTATTTATTTATTACTTTTTAGTGCATTTAACTATATATTTATGCGCATCATCATCATCATATATTGCGCATATTAAAACCTAATAAACATGCGCACATTTAAATGTCAAATAAATAGTGTGTGTGTGATTCATAAAATAATTGAATAAAATAAAAAAAAAAAAATCTAGTACAAAAGGATGTTTAAATTATTATTTCCTTATTGCAATAACGTTAAGTCATATGTGTGTGCGCACACACCTTGTAAATTTTATTTTTATATACAACGATAGATAATAATTCTAGTTAATTCACGTAATTAATATTATTACGATAAAATTTTGCATAAACAACATTGACTTAAGTTAAGTTAAGTAAAGTTTACAATAGCTATGTTAAGTAATAAACATACCGTTATTCTATCGTCCTTGGCATCTCCTTACTACACACAACACAAAAAACTTTTCTGTATCGTACATTTATTTCTTATTCGCGAATTTTTATCTTGTTCGCGCGCGATTTAAATATAAATTAATGTACGGCCGCTCCCGCAGTATTATATCAACCAAAAATACATAGATAGATAGATATATAAAATACTAACTTGACGTTAATATTTAAATATTTCTTCTTATTACTTATTGAATTTTTAACTTGTCTTTATGCTAAATTATAGTTTTCGTTGTTGTTTATCTGGTTTTTTCAATGGCTTTTTTCTTCTTTTTTCTTTTTTTTTTTATGCTTTTGCCTGTTTAGTTTCTTAACTCAATTTCTCTCTATTATTTTGCTTTATTTTTGTTTCGCTGTTTGTTAGTAACGTAGAAATAAAATTGAAAAGAAAAAATTTTTTTTCGCTGAATTCTCTCTCTTTCATTAAATTTTTTTAATTTATTTTTTTTTTTCTGCAATGTTTTTTAAATTGAAATTAATAAATAAAAAAAATAAATAAAAATACAACGATAGACATATAAATAGCGGAATAAAACAAGTCACGATTTTATTAATATATATTTAGCTATTATTATTATTATTATTATTATAAAAAAAAATTATTACAAGTTAGATAGAAAAAAAAAATAAATAAAATTCGCGCACCTAACTAAACCACGCTGTGCAGTGTGTTGTGCTATGCGCTGTGCTGTGTCACATTTATTTGAAATTTTTTTTTTCTTTTTTTTTTCATTTTTATTATTATTATTAAAAGCATTTTTAATACCTTAAAAAAAATTTGTTTATTATAGCCTTTCGATACCGGATCTAATACTACAAAAACGAAAAAAAAAAAAAAAATTAAAATATTCTTACAAACACATAGAGAATTTTTTTTTTTTTTTTTTAATTAAATTAATTCAAATAGCATAACAGGGTGATTGTTATTTAAACAAAAAATAATAATAATAAATAATTTACGATACAATCAGTTTATTCAAGCACAAGAAAAGATCAAATTTCTTTAACTAAATGTTTTTATTTTTTTTTTTTTTTATGGGAGTTTAAAGAAAAGAAAAGAAAAAAAACGTTACCACTAGCCTAGATTATTTATTTATTTATTTCTTTAAAAAAAACAACAAAAGGAGGGAGGACACAATGATTACAATGATTTATGCTGATCTTTCAATCTTAAAAATCAAATCAAATCAAATCAAACAAAAATGATTAATTTTCGTACGGAAAAAAAAAATTCTTTATATTTTTTTTTTATTTATTCATTTATTTATGGTCAGATTGAGATCATAAAAATAAAGCAAATAATTACCAATCAGTCACATCATTAAAAAAAAATAAAATTTCATTCTTTACCATTACCTCTTGTAAATAAATAAATAAATAAATAAACACAAAAACCTGGTGAATATTAGACAAAGAAATGTAAAAAAAATAAACAAAACTCCCCATAGTCATGAATTTTTTTTTTTTCTTAGTTTTTATTGTTTCGTATCAAGGAATTATGTCACTTCCATTACCATGTTGCTGAATGATTTCTATTTTGTTTCAAACAGTTGTCCGCAACGTAAACATCCGTAAAGGAATTTAATGCAAAAAATCAAAACCAACTAGACTACTGATTAATCTGAAATTAATTTCACCGAGTAGTTGACATTTAAACTACCTGAACTACCACTTGTAATACAAATTCTGTCTCTGAATTCTATACAGAAAAACCTTGTCAATATTTTCTGTAATAATTGCAAAAAAAAAAAAAAAAAAAAAACTCATAAAAATAATTTTTCTCATTATAATTAACACAAAACAGCCAAATACATAAAAGAATTCACATTTATAATTGTTTATTTTCGATTATTCATTGAAATATTTTTTATTTTTTTGACCAAATATTGTGAAATCAGAAAATAATTTTTAATAGGTTTTCTGCTTTTCTTGTTGTTGTTGTTGTTTCATTATAAATCTCACCATGTCGCTGTGCTTTTTTTTTATGTAATAATTATAATTATTATTGTTATTATAATTCCTCAAAGTCTAAGCTTACTCATGGTTACAGTGGTGCTGGAGTTTTCTTAACAAAAAACGTTGTGTAAAAAAAAAAAATTAAACTAAAGACTTAAGCGACGAACCTGATAATTTTTTTTCCGTTGTTTATCGGTTTTTTTGGGGTGTTTTAAAGCTTTTTAATTAATCAATTATTTAAATTATGATTTTTGACTTTATTTTGCAGTGGTAAAGAGTTATAAAAAAAATTATTTTCTTATTTAAAGCAGCAAAAAAAAAAAAAGTATTTAGTGGCATTCTGGTATAAAATATTGCAAAAGAAATATTAATGAAACATATTAACCCCCATATGACTGTATTTAATTATTGTTAACATTAGCTAGAGTTATAAAGAAGCAGAAGAGAAAACAAATTAACTTCATCTTTCGTTTCTTGTATTAATTTTTATTTTATTTTTTTTTTTTTCTTATTTGTTTATTTAGAGTATTTGCTGTGTGGTGTTTTTTTCTTTTTTTTTTTGTTTAACGTAACCATTGTTATTGCCTCACAGACAATTCTGAACAACATGAATAATAATAATAATAATAATAATAATAATAATAACAGAAAACCAACCATCATCAATTAAACATAAGTTCGATATTTATTTTCATTTAACTAGACTTTGTGTAATTTAAGTTAACGAATCTTAAGTAGAGAAATATAAACAGAAAAACACATAGAAAAATTTTCTTCAATTGGCTTCAATTAAACATAAAGTTACTTATAATTATTATTATTCTGTATTACATGACATAATTACTTTATTGATTTAATTTCAAATCTCTTATTGTGCGTTTGTCGGTAAAGTTAAAAAATAAAAAAAAATATTTTATTGATGAAATCAATTTAATTTTTTAATAAATTGCGTGTTATGCCTATGTGTTATACAAAAAAAACAAATAAAATAAAAATTTCAAAACACGAATCATTTTCTTATTAAACGTAGAGAAAAAAAAAATAAAAATAAAAATAAATTAAAACTTCTGGTTATTCCAAATCTGATTGATTTGATTAGCTTATTGCTAGTAAAAAAAAAAAAAAAAAAAAAAACATAAAGCAACATAAAAATCTCATCTAACCTGAGGTCAAATAATTTTTCAATTTATTTCTATTTATTTATTTTTATTAATATTAAAAGCAGCTTAATGCAACATTGTAATTGTTTATTATTAATTTCGGTTATATTGAAATAAAGCTAATAAAAACGGAGTAAAGCAATAAGAAAGAAAACCAACAAAAAAAAAGTTAAAATACAGCAAGTGTTTGTTTGTTTGTTTGTTTATTTATTGTTAAGAACATTGAAGAAAGTTTTGTTTTTTTTTTTTTTCTGTGTAGGATTTACGTTACTTTGCTTTACTTAAGTTAAGCTAATTTTTTTTATTTTCGCTTCAAAACTTAATTTAATTTAATTTCTTTAAACAAAAACATTTTTTTTTACAAAGCTTAATTCAAATAAAAAAAAATATTTTTTTTTGTTGGCTTAACTAGAGTCCAATAGTTTTTTTTTTCTTTTCTGTTATTAATTTTGACTGACCTGGCTTTTTAGCGCAGTTCAACATAACAAACATTTTTTTTTTATTTATTTATTTACGAATGCTTTACAAACTCTTAAAACTTCCTACACACAGTGAAGAAAAAAAAAAAATTCTTCTACTTTGCTTCAAAATCAAAATTAAGTTAATTTAAAAAACAGAAATGGAACCAAACAAGATTTTCGTGTTTATTCGTGTAGAAAATTAACAAAAAATAATCAAATTTATTTTCTTGCTTGCTTAATTAATTGAGTTTTAGACATTTAATGTCCTTACGAAAATTTATTTATTTTTTTTTTGCAAAGTAAAAGTTTATTTACGAGAGTTACGATTTGATTTGATCTTAATTTTTTTTTTTGGGACACCCACCATTCAAAAACCGGTCAGCTAAACTAATTACGTTTGCTTGTTGATTTAAAGACACGAAAAACTTATATATTGTGTTTATTCCACAGCACTAATGACGTTTTAATTAAGAAAAAAAAAAAAAGCTTCATAGCTTTACTGCAAGTTAAAAGTTTTATTTAACAGAAAAAAAAAATGTTTTAATCAAACGAAAATTAAAGCAGCTGAAAGCTGATTATTTGGGGCGTTGATATAATGTCTTTATAATTAATTTCGTCTTGCATCTTACTGGTACTGTCGTCACGTGAAATCACAACTAGCCACTGTAACCGTTTCAAGTATTGACAATATTACGTTATCGAAACACACAAACAAAATTAGCATAATTTTGTAATTTAGTTTAAATTTTTATATTAAAAAAAAAAAAAAAAAAAAAAAATATTGATTGCGTGTCTGTAGCTAATTTTGTATTTTTTTTTTTTTTCTTATATTTTATAAAGTGCAAAAACCCATTTAAAAAAAAAAACAAAAATCTTTTATTTACCAGTAGAAAAAAAAAATTGTTTCTTTTTTTTTTCTTTTAATCGTGTGTCACACTCTATTCACTAGTGTCATATACACGCAACATATGACTTAAACATAAAAAAAAATGTATTTTAATCATAAATTTAAAGTAAATTACGCATGGTATTTTTTTTATTGTGACTTAAGTCAGTTAAATAAATTACAATACATGTTACGCCCTTATAACGTTATTATTGAAGGCGTTACTGTTGCTGCTGCTGATTTTTTTTTTCTCTGTAAATAAAATTTAATTATTCTGGTTAAAAAGGTAAAAAAAAAAAAATAATATATAAGTCAATAAGACGTTAATCCCCTTGTATTGCTCTAATTAAATAATTGTGCACACAGCATCAATTAATATTAGCCAAACAGATGGAAACCCCGAATAATACAAAATTCATTTCTGGATAATAAAAATTTAATTACAGAAAATTATACAGCATTGTACACCGGAAAAATGTTCACAATTTTTGGTAAATCATAAATATTGATTACCTTTAATAATTATTTTTGCTTATAAAAATAAAAATAAAATAAAATTACGCATGTACACATTGCTTATGTTGCGCAGAACATTTTTAAACGTTGAAAAAAAAAAAAAAAGAAAATCTAAGAAATTTAATGCGTTTAAGTCACTTTTTTTTTTTTTAACCGGATGACTTATACAAAAAAAAATTTTTTTATTAATTATAGTATGTACAGCACACTAAATTGTTGTATTTTCGTATAATGACACTTTTTAGCACCAATAAATCATTTTGTTTAGCTAAATTATGTCAAAGTGTTTTGATATAAATAAGCCACTTTTTTTTTTTTACTTGACTTAAGCTAACGTTTTATGTAATAAATAATTTATTTTATTTATTTATTTTTTTTTTTTTTTTAATTATAAAGCAAAAATTATTACAAAATTGCCGGCGGTTGGATATTACCTATTTGCCTTGTGCGCTTGCATTGCCTTTATGCAGTTTTTCTTGTCGTCGTTTTAATTCTTTTACCTTTAGCACAGGTTGTTGTTTCTTAGTTTTTTTTTTTTTTTTTTTCTTCGTTTTTATATAAATAAATATAAATAATTTTTTTTTTTTTTTTTTTAAGGCGTGCATATTATTTAAATTAATAAAAGCACAAACAATATACTAAGCAATAAACTTCTATGATTTTTTTTTCGTTATTAATGTTAACAAATGTATAGAAAAGCGAATTAAACAAGATGAAATTAAATAACAGAGCAACAAACAGTACACACCCTAGAAAAAAAACACAACACAACATAACATAACACAATTCTATATTCTACATTGTTTAATATAATAATTGTTAAGCTAAAATATAAAAAAAAAATTGTATAAACACCGCCACAAAGCATTAAAGAAATAAAATCATCGTTGTCGCGATCATAATTTTTTTTTTATTTCTTCTTCTAAACAATACGGCGTTCCTTTTGCTATAAAATAAAAAAAATAATTTTTTTTTATTTCGTATTTCAATCAAATTAAACATTAAAGCAACAACAAGACGAATGTAACAAAAAAAATGTAACAAATAAATCATAATCAATAAAAAAAAAAATTTTTTAAATAACACAAAGAGAAATTCGATTTTTATCTATTTGAAAAAAATGCAAAAAAAAAAAAATAATAAAACACAATTGTGCGGCCCTAATAGTATTAATATTTTTATTATCCAAAAATTTAATCAACAATTTATTATAATGTTTGTTTCATTATGTTTCCTATAATAACTGTGGCTTAACCAGTGTTAGACGTTTAAGTGCTGCAACCAAGTAATTCTGGTCAACAACCATCACGTGTACGCGTTAAAGACGTAAACAAGTAGTTTGATCTGTATTTTTTTTTGTTTTATAGGCGCCAAGTTAAAGTACCGTTTAACACCCTAAATACAACACTGTGCATTATTATGCAAATAAAAAATTCCATCACAGAATACCAAATCTAAAGCAATGATGACAAAACACCTATTGACAATCACTTGACATTTTGGGTTTTTTTTATTTTGATATAGAAAATAGCACAAAAAAAAAAAAAAAAAAAAACTCCTAAATATTATTAATATTAACATCTTCCTGGTATAAAATTTTTCACTCATTCACTCTCTTTCTCAAGCGAGTAAATAAGTTCAAAAGACTTCAAACAAAAGCCATCAGCATCAAATCTTAAATCTCAAATAACTTTTAACGTCTCAAGTTTGGTTTTGTTTTTTCTTTTTTTTTTTTGTTGACTTAAATTACGCGACTTTGAGTTATTTTTAATTCTTTTATTTAAGTCAGTGATTTTGTTTTGTTATTATTTAAGTAGCATAAAGCGATTTATTTAATTTCTTCTTTGTTATTTCAAAAGAAGAAATAAAAAAAAAAAAAAAAAACCCGGAGAAATGCATTTTAAGTTTTGTTTTGCAAGACATTTGCATTATAAAAAAAAAATTAAAATAGATATTTTAAAACACTTGCTGTAGTCAGAGGTGTAGCAGTGTTGTTAGAGGAATATTTTTAATGTGGGCAAAAGGTGCTGAAATCTTTAATTTTGTTGATTTTTACTCGTTTCAGGGGCTCGAAATCGAAGTAAAATTTTTTGTACAACATTCAGGATGGCTAAACAATTTTTCTGCAAAGTTTACACCGACCAATAGCTCAGTTCTACGAGTTTACTTGGAAATAAAATTCTTCACGAATTATTAGCATAAGATAAATGAAACAAAATCGAATTCCTGAATTCAAAACACCAATTTTCAACACAAAACACTCAATAAAATGAAAATGAACAGAAAAATCTGAACAAAAACTGTACAATTCACTGGTGAGAATGAAAAAAAAAATCATTAATTAAACACTTAAGCCTACTAAAAATGTAAGTAAAGAAAATGTAAAATTACTTAAACAAACAACGATTAGACATAACATGAAACTCTGTATTTAAGTCTCTGTAAATTCCTCTCATTAAAATCGTTAAGCGAGCGAAGAATAAAAAAAAAATAATTTGTTTCTATAACAGTGAAAAATTAAAGAATTAAAGCTTAAAGGAAGATTAATTAAAAAGCTTAAGTACGTTTTTTTTTTTCTAAAAACGTGTTTGGTTTTCTGTTTACCTTGTATGTTGTTCAGCCAAACAAAATTTGTTTTTTGAATAAAATCGCGATGGGTGCTTGTTGCTGGTGGATTTTTGTGTTTTTGTGTTTTTTTTTTTTATATTCAGCAATAGAGTGAGAACCACATTATACATAATAGTTTATAATAAAAACAAGATCTATTCGTGATCAATATATAAATGTTGGCTTAAAGAATAAGCGTTAAACTGGTTCAACTAGTTTTTGAACTATATAATACCGAGTTTCTGTTTCTGCCTTTTTTTCTCTTTCTTTCTCTGTGAATAAATTTAATAAAAATTTTTCTTAATTTTTTTTTATTTCTTCATTCTTGCTTTCTTAAGTCGCTTTTTTTTTTTTTTTTTTTGTTTTTGTTTGATTTGTTTTTTAGAAATAATAATAAAAATAATTTTTCGTGCTTCAACAAAAAAAACGCTTTAATGTGTAGTCTGCACTGCGGTGCTCCGTTTTTTTTTTTTCTTCTAATAAAAATGCACAACGCACGTCACAACATCATTTCATAATTTATCTCTTTTAACCACAATTTCTGTATATTTTTTTTTTCAAATTAATTAATAAATTAATAAATGTTTTCTCATTTTTTTTTTATAAAATTAATTTCACTATCGATGTGGCTTTTTTAAAAGAAATGAAAATAAAATTTTTATATAATTTTCCGCTTCACCACTTGCTTAGGGAATTTATTTTTTTTTTTTTTATCTGTTTTAGCATTTAATTCGCTTTATTAAATAATTAAATAAAACGAGATTAATAGAAAAAATTTAATCTAATAAAGCATAGAAAATACAATACATGTATGTAAAATAAAAGGTGACTTAGTTAATTAACAAACAGAGTGCAAATATGCAGATAAAAAAAGGAAAATTTTTCTTTTATTTTTTTTCTTATTAAATTTATTTTAAAATTTTTTAATTAATTAATTAATTAATTTTCCCTGTTTTGTTCTTTAAAAAACAAAAAATAAATCTTTTTAAAATTGAATAAAGAAATAATGAAAAAAAAAAAAAAAAGAAAATCTGTCGCACGCGCAGCATTAAATGCACGCGATCATTACTTAAAACAATTTTTTTTTTTTTTTTTCATTAAATAAGACAACATAGCTTAAACAACATTACGTTACATTTTTAAGTACAAATTAAATATTTATTTTGTTTTGGTGGAATAAGAACATAAAAAAAAAAAACCAAAAATGCATAATGCTTAATGCTTAAGCAGCAATCAAACCTCCAAAAACAATTCCTCCAAACGTAAATATTGACTTAAGTTTTTTTTTTTTTTAAGATATATATTGTTAACATGACTTAATAAAACAAAACAAAACAATACAAAAAAAAAACTCTAAAATGTCAATAAAAATGTTAAACGAAAATATTTAAATAAGTATTTTGTTGTACTCAAGTCTAAACCGTACGGTACACCTGTTATTAAAATTACAAATGCACTGTGTCTGCACTTTGAATAAATAAAGCGCAAAAAAAAAAACGCCAACATTTTGTATAAAATTAATAAAAGAAAAAAAACCAATTTGCAATTGACCAATTTTACCTTAGTTTTAACAGAAAAAACCAAAACCAACAGAAAACAAAAAAAAAAAACTAATCATGCTATGGCTGAGTGCAATTCGTGGAAACGTTAGTAGGTCACTGGACTCACTGGTTGTTGGTGGTGAATAACAACAACATAAAAAAACTGAACTGGACACCACAAATAATGCATTCAACACAATAATTTATTTAATTTATTTTTTTATTACATTTGTCAGCTGGCTTTATCATGCATTATGTGCACAGAATTCTAGTTACACACAAAAAAAAACGTTTTTTGTCTTAGATTTCATATTAAATTACGAAAACTAAATAAAGCCACAGGTAAAGCAAAATAATATAAAATTTCACCTTTAAAGTGATTTTCTTTTTTTTTTTTTTTCTTTAAACTTTTTATTACACTGAGTCAAGTCAGTGGTTTTTATGTTTTTTAAAATTGTTTTTTTTTGTTTTTTATTATTTTTTGTTTTACGTACAGATTCAAGTGCACAAGATCTCACAAATCTCAAGCAAAAACAAAAAAAAAACCTTCAAATTAATTAATTAATAAAAAAAAATTTTACTCACCGTTAATGTAAAGATTAGGAATTAATAAAAGAAAAAAAAAATGAAATAAACAAAAATCCATAGGAAACACACACTTATAACAGACGTTTTGTGTAGTAATTTATGTTAGCAAATAGTAGGTGGTTGTTTCTTGCTTAAATAGTTAATAAAAGTTGGTGGCTGATTAAACACAAAAAAAAAATAAATAAAAAATGAAAAGAAAAGAAAAGAAAAATCTGAAAGAAGAAGAAAAACAAAAAAAAGAAAATTAATTAAAGCAAAAATATGAATTAAAAAAAAAAAAAACTACGAAATAATTTAAGCATCAATGACGGATTACATCCGATCTGTATTATTTGACACAGATTTAAAGATTTAATCAACTCTAGTCGATTAGTAAGAAGATTAAACAAGATAAATTTATTTAAGTATTCTGCACAAATAATAACACTGCGCAGTATGTAAAAATGTACTAAAATCGCCATTTTTGTATTTTTTTTTTTTTTTGTTTTATTGTTTTTTAAATCATTGTATCCGGTTATATAGATTAAATTTTCGATACCGTTAATCTAAACAAATTTCTGTCTATTTTGTAATTAAAAAAAAAAAAATTTTATTAACAGACTTAATTTTAATGTAATGTAATGTAATGTCGTGTTATGTAGTTCAAATGCAGAAAAAAAAAATAAATAAGATTTAAATCTAAACACATAACAAGCACAATTGATTTTGTTTATTAAATTTTAATCATAATCTACATGCGCATAGTGGTGTCTAAGTAAGAAAAATTCAGCATTTTCAATGCACACTGTGGTTTTTTTTTTTTTTTTACTTTTTACTTTTTATTACAGCACACCTGTGCAAAAAATGTTTTAAAGTGATTTATTTTTGGCATGAGCGCGTGTATTATCGATTTAAATATAATTCATTTGTCTTTTTATAAAATTTATTATTATTATTCATTGATACAATGTAAATAAATAAATAAATAAATAAATAAATAAATAAATATTTATTGAAACAAACATTGGCCATACGGTTTTTATTATTTATTTTTATTTTTTTTTTTCTGTAAAAATTTTAACAAACAACAAACAATACAAAATGTTAACTCGTAAACTTAAGTCAAAGACTTTTTTTTTTCTTCTTCTTATTTCTTGTTGTTAATAATGATGAGAAAGAAAAATAAATAAAATATGATTATTAGTAGCAATAAAAATTATAAAATAAATATTTAATTATTGATTTAACGTTAAAATATTGACTTAAACGTAAAGAAAAAAATCTTTTTTGTAATTAATATCAGGCAAAGAAAATAAAGAAAGAAAAAAAAAAAATTATTATTTACCGAAAACGAAGCGTGGATAATTTTTTTACATATTTATTTTTTTTTTTTTTTTATGTAAAAGCTACCTGAATAATAATAACAAGAAAACGCATTGTAAATATGAATAATGATGAGGCGCATGCGGTTACAGCTCATTAACATACTGCAATAATAATAACAAAAGAAGAAAAAAAAAAAGAATTTTGTTTCAAGTGAGGTGACACCAGCTTCAGTGTTTTTTTGTTTTCTGCTTGTTTCTTTGATTTAAATGCAAAAAAAAATTACGTCGGTGGTTTCTATTGTAGCTACTGTGTACGCAGCATCACTGACTTAATTATTAAAATATTTCAAGATAAACAAAGCGAAATAGAGTTTCATGTGACTTAAATTTTTTGTTTTTGTTCTTAATTTAGCGAATTATTGTTAAATGAAATTGAAATTATCACTAGAAACATAATTTCAATATAATTACAAAGCTTTTTAAAAAGCTACACAGGCACAGAACAACATAAATCATAAATAAAAATTTGATTAAATGCTTGCTTAAAAAATTGTATTGAACTTCATGCCAATGCACAGCAAATAATAATTCACCTGTCATCTGTACGTTTCACCAGTGATTCTTAGTTTGCCATAATAATAATAATAATATTTCTAATACAAAAAAGTGTAAAAAAGAAAAATAAAAATTTATAATAAATGTTCCTAATAATCAGTCACCTACGTTACAAATATTAAAACCTCAGCAAAATCATTACAATAAATCATAATTATAATAAAATTATTATTATTTTTTTATATTCTTACTTTTATTATTATAAATTACGTTTGATTGACATGACGTGTATTTAACTTGGTTTATAGTTAAAATAGTCACACATAAACATAAATATATATATATATATATATACATTTTTCCGCTTGATTTATCCCAAATACCTAGCTTAAGCTGGTTTTTTTTTTATTTTTCTTTATTAATATTCTTTAAAAAAAAGATTGATTATGATGTAAATATTTATTGTAAACCGTATTGAACTTTATAATCGTTTTCGTTGCATTCACAGAAGTGATGTGGACGTGATAATTTTTTTCTTTTTTTCATTAGTTCGAGTTTATTAATGAATTTTTAAACAACAACAACAAAAAAATAATTAAGCTTTAAAAAGACTGAATTAATTAAGTCAGTAGGAAAAAATAAAAAAAATAAAATTATTTTTCACATTATTAACCACTCAAACCAAATACCCAAAATATCGAATAACGCCTATGCAACACAACGGTGCTGGCAAATGAATAAATTTTCATTTCCTTATATGCAGTGTACATAGCAATACAACATTTTTACATAATTTACACAATTGTTAGAAAATCTTTAAAGCAAAAAAAAAAAAAAAAAAAACCCATATAAATCATTAAAATCACCCACAATTATTATTATTTTTAATAGGAGAATTTTCCATCGTACAACAACTGCAACACCAAAAACACCTTATTCAATTCAATTTTTAATCAAATCAAATCAAAATTTTATTTTTATTCGCTAATTAAGTTGTTCGCTGTTAAAGGCATTCAACAAATATTCAACAGATTTTCCCTTTTCTGTTTTGCGACTGAAAATTAGAAAATGACATGACTTTGTTGGCAAAAGAGTAAAACAGCGAATTGGATTAATAAAAAAAAAAAATTTTTTTTTATCACGTCATTGACCATACTGTTATGTAAAAAAAAAATTATTTTATATTTCTTTATTCATTAATTAATTAATCGCGATTAAAATCACACAACGATTATGTAATTTTCTTTGGTTATTTTTTTTATCATAACTGTAGCACGGTGTACAGATAAATTTTATTAACTTTTTTTAGCTTATTGTTGGTTTTTAATACATTTAAACATTTTTATTTAATAATTAATCACTTTTGTTGTTGTTTTGTGTTAATTTAATTAAGCATCACTGGTTTGCGCATTTTTTTCCTTGTTTTTCTTTTTTTTTTTTTTGTTAAAACACTTTCAAACACAAAGTTTTTTCTTCAGTTTTTATTATTATTTTTTTTTTTTTTTGTGGTTTTTATTATCCTTACCACATGGATTATAATTTTTTTTTAATTAATTAATAAATAAAATTTATTGCATGTATAAATTCTTAAAAGGTTTTACCAAGGAAAATTATTTCAAACATACTTAACAGGTAGACAAATAGTAGAAATGGATAATTAAACCGATAAATTCTTTAATTATTATTTTTAATTAATTAACACTTAAAATAAAAGCTTAAAGATTTTTTTTAATTTTTTAATTTTTAATAAAAGAAAAGAATAACGAAATTAGCAAAAAAAAAAAAAAAAATAAAAAAAAAGCAGAAGCAGCCAACAACAGCAGAAACACCAAAGAAAACAAAACAGCAAGAAATTAATAATAAAAAAAAAATTTCTTTAACAAAAGCTTTCACATTTTTTTTATTATTATTATTATTTCTTGGCTTCTTCTATTTTATAATAAATAAATAAATAATAGTAGAAAGAAGCAATAGGTTTTTCTTTTTTTTTATTATTATTATTATTAAAATTAATGAATAATTACTATTAATAAATGTAAATAGAAGAAATGTTAACAACAAAAAAAAACTGCAGCAAAAGTAATAAATAATTAAAATTCCGATTAATTTTAATAAAGAAAACAAATGAAAATTAAAAAAAAAAAAAAAAAAAACATTTTTTAATTACATTATTAAATAATTAAAGAAAGAAAATTAGAAAATTAAATAATAAAAATAATATTTTTTTTTTTTTATTAATTCGTTAAACATTTGCAAAGTAGATAATGTTTACCCCGCTGACGTTATAATTTCACCTAGTTTTATTAATTAATTAATTAATTAATTAATCAATAACACTTGTTTAGAGAATATATATTTAATTTGTTTACCTTTAAACTGTGCTGCTTATCACGGTTATTTCCTTTTTACCTTTCACAAAAATAATAAATTCAAACGTTAAACATTCGTTCACAAATTCTTCTCTCTTTTATTTTAATCCAAAATAATTCATTAAATTAATTAATTAATTAGAAGTAAACAAATAAAAAAAAAAACAAATTTTTTAATTATTTTTCCATAAATAATTTGTAACCGCACATAACATATAAATGCCGCATACAAAACACAAGACACATTTTTTTTTTCTCTGTTGGATTAGGAAGAAAAAATTCTTTTCGCTGTTTTTCTTTTAATTTAATTTAAATTTCTTTAATTTAATAAAATAATTAGAATAAAACACAAAATAAATAAAATTTCTATATAACAAAATCACCATTACACCACGGTGAATGGAAGTGTAGAAAAAAAAAACACAGAAAAAGCACAACACAGAAAAAATCACGCAAGTAGAAGACAAGGAAAAAAGCACAAAATTTTTTTAACTACACAAATCACAGTTAATTTAATTGATTCAAAAAAAAAAAAAAAAAAAAAAACTCACACAAATTGTAACATAAAAATAATTAATTTAATTAAATTTTTCACATTTTTTGATTTCCTTTAATCACTTTAAGCACGTTAAAAAAAAAATGCACTTTGCTAATAATAAAAAAATACAAAAAAAAATTCCCCAACACAATTAAGCACTTTTTTGGTGATTTTTTTTTTTTTTTTTTTTTTTAATAATAAACTTTAAAGCACTGGGTAATCACTGGATAATGTATAGTCACTAGTTAAGTCACTTAGTTAAGTCACATATGGCAATAACGTTGATGTTTTTTCGATATATTTTTTTTTTTTTTTTTTTTTTTTAAAGGCGGAAATAGAATTAAACTTTTTTCTGTTTTTTAATTATTTTATGTACAAAAAAGCTTCTTTTTTTTATGGTAAGAATTAAAGAAAAAGAATTTTTTTTTTTATTGATTTTATGATTTTTTTTTTTTTATATAAGGCAACAAAAATCGCAATACATATGTAAAAATAATATATTTACATAGCTGTATAAATACGTATATATATGTTATACATACGTTGTAAATAGATATTAAAGATCCCACTAACGTTACTGCTAGCGAACCTCTAAACCGACTGACCGAGTAATACAGTATTCAGATACGGCGCACCGTCGTCGAGGCCGTTTCAAATTAATAAAAAAAAAAAAAAATTATTTTCAATGCGTGTTGGTATTTGTCTGTCTTAATATTATTTTTATTTTTTTTTTTAAACTTAAAAACCATTTCTACGTAGCATTAACATTCAGTATTAACGTTAACGTTAATAACCCATAATATAAGGTAAGCTTTGAAGAGAGCGAACTCTGCTTGTTTTTTTTTTTCTGTGCTTTAAAAGCCGCTAAGAAAAAATCTGTTTGTGTTGTAGGTTAGTTGGGATTTTATTTATTTATTTTACTGCTGTTTTGTGGCTTTTTTGATTTTGGTTTTTTTATTTTATATATATGGCGGGCATTTATTTATATAAATTTAATTAACATTTTTATAGCAAGGAAAAAAATAATTATTTCAACTAATTTTTATTCGTTTACGTAGGTTTCAGCACGACAAACAAGCCTCCAGTATGCACTTTATTGTTAAATTTTTTTTGTTTGCGATTGAATGGGGTAAATTTGTGCAGAGAAACCCACTCCACTGTGCTTTTTGTGCACTTAAAAAAAAAAAAGCAAACAAAAATTCTTTAAAACTAAGAGAAAAATATTTTCTTCAGCAAAGCTATTTTGCATTTTTATTTATTTATTTTTTTCATTTTTATAGCTGATTCTAGTTGTGATTTGTGTAGAGAACAGAAGAAAAAAAAATGTGTTCGCTGTTGTGAGCTAGTGTGTGGTTGAACAGGTAACGACAGTAGAGCAAAGCAACTCTCCTACCACAAAAAAAAAGCAGATTAAACTCAGTTGATTCTGTGTTTGTTGCTGTTAAGCTTTTTTATTATTATTTTGATTTTTTATTTTTATTATTATTTTAGTTGTTTGTTATTTCTAAAAAAGAAAACCAACGGTTCTTGTAGTATAGACCGGTTCCCACTCTTTTCTTTATGTTTCTTACTTACCTCGCGCTAAACCAAACAATACAGCTAACTGTCTGCCGCTAACATTTTCTACACAAAGTACCTCTACGAAAAAAAAATTATTATTTATTTTTTTTTTGTGTTGTCTTGATTTTGTTTCATTTGAATTGAATTGAATTTAATGTTTTCGTTGTATTAATGTTGCGGTAACGTAAGCTTACTTAACTTAACGTAACTCAGCTCAGCACACAAATGTGTTTGCTAAGTAATAAAAAAATATTGAGAGAATCAAAAGTTCACACAAACACAGTGCAAATAAACTTAAATCAAGATATTCGCTCTCTCACCCATTTTTATTAATGTTACCTTAGCTAAGTCGCTGTTTTAATATTTATAAAAGAAAATTATTATTTTATAACCACCATAGTCACTGTATAATACTGCTAAAAACATAAAATGACTTACTCTGCTTAAACACACAGAATTATTACATTTTCCTAAGAATTTCTCTTTAAAAAAAAAAAATATTTTTAATGAAATTACATAAAAAAAAAAAAAAAAAAACTGTCATGTGGTAATTAAAATTACTTAATTACTTAAAACACTTTATCTAATTGAAAAAAAAAAAAAATTAAAAAAAATAAATTAACAAAAGACTTGATTTAAGATTTTTACATAGAAAAAAGTAAAACGACGAACCTGGTTTTAGTAAGGAGAAAAAAATCTTTTTTTTTTTTTTTTGTTAGCCCAGCACACGCAAGTCAAGTACAAAATTTCTGACAACTTGTAATACTTTTTTAGACGGCTTAAAATTATTTTTTTTTTCATATACTATTTCATGCCTATTTAATTCATTTAACTAATTAATTTCTGTGTAAAATGAAAAATAAAATAACGACGATGAAAATCAAAAAAAAAAAAAAAAAATTTTTTTTAATAAGAAAAACCGCAGTAAAACCCGTAATTGTTTCATAAGAAAAAAATAAATTAAATAAATTTAAAACAATATTTAATTCAGGTTGGGTTATTTACTTAGAAAATAATAATAATAAAAAAAAAAAAATCATTGATACATGCACTGCTCAATATAATATAGATAAATTAATCAGTACAGTTCGGTTTGCATTCCTGATTAAACTTAACTACATGTCGGCGTTATAAAGATTTCAAGCAAAAAAAAAATAAAAAATAAATAAACCTGTGATATGTTACACCTGAGTGAATTATTTTCCACTGTGCGATATGATCTAAATATTCTTAAACAACGAATAACAAAAAAAAAAAAAAAAACGTTATAATAAGCAACACAAAGATGATAATGAAAGATTTTTTCTATTAGATAATATCTGGCTGCCAGGTAATAAAAAAAAACATTTTTTTTTTTTTGGTTTGTTTGTTGTTTATTAAACTATAAAAATTATTAATTTAAATAAAACTGAATAACAGCCGAATTACCACATGGTGAGTAAAGTAATTTAAATAATAATAATAATAATAATAATAATAATATAAAAAAACGCATAATAAAGTCACACATTTACAACATTTAGATGAACAGAAATTAATATTCCGTCCGATCTGTTTGAATAAATTAATTTCTGTATTCAAATAAAACGAAGAAAAAAAAATCGAAAGAAATAGCAAATACAGAAATTTCTATTAATAAAAATAAAAACAAACAAACAAACAAACGGACCAATAATTTAGTTTAAATCAAATTTATCGCTCTGTTAACTTTAATCCATCATCTATCAAATGTAAAATTAATTTAAATAAATAATAAATTTGAATAGATTATAGAAAATTTCAGGTAAAAAAAAATATTTTTTTTTATTTTTGTTTTATTAATTAAAAATAAATTAAATAAAACGTTTAGAGTTAGTTATTAAACGTTTATTAACGATTTAATAATAATTCCGGTAAAAAAAAAAAAAAAATATTATAAAATTTAAATAAAAATCGATTTACTTCTTTTATTCAAACAAAGTATAATAAATAGATTTTTTTTTATTGATTTATAAAATAAAATTATTGCGCATGTCAATACGGCTTTATTAATTGATTTTTCTTTTATTCGGTTTTTTTTTTTTTTTTAAACGTAATTGAAAGGGTTTTATGCTTCAAAGTACACCAAATAAAGCTTTTGTAAGGATAGACAAATTTGTTAAAAGAGTTTTTACGAATAAATAAATTTTCTAAAGATAGATCAACATGCGCAGAAGTGTATAAAATCTTAATACAGCTTATTAATTGATTTTTCTTTTATTCAATTTTTTTTATACCGTGATTAAAATGGTTTTATGAACCATAAATGGCACAAAATAAGAGTTTTTAGGATTGAATAATTTTTTTTAATAGATAGATTAACATGCGCAAAAGTCTTTAAAATCTCAATACGGCTTATTAATTGAATTTTCTTTTGCTCAATTTTTTAAAACGGTTTTATGATTCAAATAACACAAAATAATGTTTTTGAAAGGTTATAAAGGTTTTAGTATAAAATAAAAAAAATTTTAAAGTTAGATTAACATGCGCAGATGTTTATAAGCAGATTAAAATTATAGGATTTTTAGTTTATTTTGCAAATAATTGTATTAAATTCCATTACCACCAGTTGTTATAATTTTAAATAAAAAAAAAATTTCTTTGATTAATTTTCCTGTAATAATTATTCCATACTCTATAAATCCCGAAATAATTTCCGAAAACCTTTAAAGTCATATCAATAAGAATGTTTATTAAATACATTTTTTTTATCTGTTTAAACGATTAATAAACTGTCAAAAAAAAAAAGGCACAAAGTAAGAAGAGCTTGTATTAAGCGCATTTTGATTAATTCATTTCTATAAAAATTTCTGTGTTTTTCATTTGCTATAAGTTTCAATAATAAACATTTTTATTTATTTATTTAAACGAAAGACATGTATTTAATAGATAAAAATTAATAATACTTTGTTTAAAGAAGCAAAAAAAAAATAAAAAATGAGAAACACGATGAATATGCAATGAATAGTTCGGTGTTTTTTTATTTATTTAATCTTTCTGTACGCAGCATGACATCGAACATAAGTCAACATTTCAATTTTTATAAATAAATAAATTAATTAATGATAAATGTTTTACGGTATATTCGTTGATTTTTTTGCCTTCTCTCCCCACCTCTTCTTCTACGGTTTTATTTATTATTTATTTCACTACCTCAAGTGATGACAATGGGTTTTTATTAAATGGTTTCGTCGTTTTTTCTTATAATAAAGTTTTTGCTTTTTGGACCGTAGAAATATTACAGCAAAATACATTTTTCATATTTTATTATTTGCGTTTATGTTAAATAATTAATAAAAACCATTTGATACATTATTAGTTTATTGTCTGTTTGTTTGTTATTTGATATGGAAATTAATTCAAAAGACAACACGGTTTGTCGTGTTGTTTTCTTTTAACAAGTGTTTCGATGATAATACGCGTGGCTTGGCTGTCGTTAAAGGACAATACCTTTTAAAAAAAAAAAAAAAACGTGAAAAATTTACTTAAAACGAAACAAACGAACTTTTTTGAATAAACAATTCGGCATCGGGGCGTTAAAATTAGTTTAAAAAAGCAAACAGAAATTATCTCATTTTGTCACTAAAGAATAAAAAAAAATTTTTTTTTTTTTTTTTTTTTTGGTGATGCACATCGTTGCCTAAAATCATCGATATTAATTATTTAGAAATTTTTTTAAATTTTATTTACTGTACCACGATGAATTTGTTATAATTCTGCGTTATTAACGCAGCGCTAATACCGTTTCGATGAAAAAAAAAAAAAATAATTTCTCTATACAAATCACAAAAATTTCTGCTAGGTAATGCTGTGAATTTTTCTCTTTTTTTTGTTGTTTTGCGAAATAACGCCAATTTCATTGAATTAAATCAAATGAAAATCATAAATTATTATGTCACATAATTCTTTAAATTAAAATTTAATACAAAAAATAATTTGTCTTCGATGTTAAATTACATGAAATGCGGGTGATTTTTGTTGTTTCTGTTGCTGGCAGCACGGCGAAAGAGAGTAAAAAATGAAACATTTTTATCGAACAATCACGGAACGTCTGCTTGCAACACAATGGTACAACAACAATAATAATAAAAAAAATATTGTTTTCCCAACATTAATTTCATTATGGTATTTCTTCTGCATTTAAGCAAATAAAAATTCTTTGAAATAAAACAGAGAAAAAAAAAAACGCCGAATAACGATTAAAATAATTCAAGCGCAGCACCAGAAAAATGTTTGCTGCAGTACGTTTATAATTATTTACACTTTACGACATATAAGGAGTGAATAAATATTAAATTAATCTACAGGGTGTATTAAAAAAAAAAAAAACTTCTTCATTTTGTTTCAATCAACTGGTTCTACCTACAAAAAATTCATTTTTTTTATTAAAAACTCATCACATGCAAATTTTTTTTTTTTCTGCTTTTTATTACATTTCTGCATAGAAATCGATCTTAATTTTTAAAACGAATCAAACCAGCTAAGCTACAGGAATCATAATCAGTTTATTGCTGCATTTTTATTAAATATTTAAATATTTCTGTTTTTTTTTTTGTTCACTAGATCGCTAGACTGGATTACAAACGGATAACCTTTTAAGAAAGATTTTTTTACATCCGGGATCTTTTTTCGGTGTTTTTACCTTAAGAAGATTTTATTTTTTATTTATTTTTTTTTTTTTGCACATTTTAAAGACAATTAAGCATAATTTCGTTATTTAAATTTAATAATCATAATTATTGTATGTAATTAACACGAAATTTTATCCGTACATTACGCATGCGATATTTACTTACATTTAAAGAATCAAAAAACCAAAAAAAAAATTTTAAAATAAAGTGTAAAAATCATTTTATTTCCATTTATTGACACAAAACGATTATTATTTAAATCATTTAAATCATAAATAATAAATAATTAGCTTAAAATGTTTCATGTTTCATGGAACAAACATGTTTCTTCTTTTCCACCACAAAAATAATTCTTTTTGTTTTATTTCTCAAGGGTGTGAATTTTGTGTACGCAAAAAATGCAAATCACGAATATTTTTTTTCCTTTTCGTTTGTTTCATTCTGTAAATTATTTAAAATTTAACTTAAATTAAAATTTTAAAGGTACAACAACAAGTAAATAAGGCAAGAAAAAAAAAAAATTGTCGATTGTCGGTAAAATCGGCTTCTTTTAATTTACATCGCGAAATAATTTTTATAAATAAATATATAATTTACTTACTCAACAATACTCAATATACGACATATTTAATTATTTTATTTTTTTTATTTCTGCTCACTTATATAATTAATAATAATAGTATATTAACTCTTTTACACATTATTTTACGGGGCACCAGAAAAATATGTTTTATTTTCTTTTAATGAGAAATTCTGTAATGCAGACAGACATACAAGACGTACAAGCATAAATTTAGGGTAATTACCATTACCATACTTACGATGAATTGTACGTTGAGTTTTCTTTTTATAAAACAACACAAAAATTCATTATTAAGTTTCATCTCTTACTAAATAAATGTTAACCGATACTCTGACGCTGATTCTTCTGTGATTAAATTAATAAAAAAAAAAAAATTATTTAATTAGTTGCGTGATTTATTTTATTGACTGGCTTTTATCAATTTTTCAACCTTAAGTCTAATTAAAACAAAAAATTATTTTTTATGTCAGTGTAATCGTTTTTAGTTTAAGAATAAAAAAAATAATCATCTACAAGGCAAGGTCATTTAGGTAGGAAAAGGAATAAAGGATTTACTAAAACAATCCTTCTGCACGATTCGCTATCATTAAGGCAGCGACATTGATTATGTTAATCCAGTCACCTGCGTCAGTTAACAGCAATGTCAAAAGGTACAAAAGATTTAATAAACACGCGAAATAACTTAATTCGTTCAAGCAAATAAAGTTATTTCAGTTCCTTTCATGTTTGAAAACGTTTTTTTTTTTTTTTTTTTTTCTGTTTAAACCATTGCGTGTTGCGATGTAATAATATTTTCACAATCATCGCATTACATTTTATCTGTTGTCAATTCTTATTGAAGTTTGTTTGTTGCTTTGTAGTAAATTCACCTGAATATTTCTATTAATACAGCAAACGAAAGATAGAGGAACGTAATCACCGAAAAAATAAAATCAGCATAAAACATTTTGTTACACTTTTTTTTGTGTGTGTGTACCTTCCCCCCAGTGTCTTTCGTGTGTGCTGTGTGACACAAAATGTTTTTTTTTTTATTTCTTTATAGCCAATCAACAAAAAAAAGCGCACAGCGCAAGCAAAACAAAACAAAACAAAACTAAATTTAGCTTTAGATGAATTAAGTACAAAACATTGAAGAATCTAAAAAAAATTTCAGCGCGTAATTTAGTGACCTAGTTAATTTTTTTTTTTTTTTAAGTAATACTTTTAAAGGAATTCTTTGACTTTAAAAGCAACGAATAAAAAAGCTTCACAGCTTAAACTTCAATACAAAAAATAAAAATAATTAATGACATGTTAATGCCGGCTAGATTGTTGCTCTTAAAACATTTTCTTTTTGGTCATTTTTTTTTTTTTTGTTTTCTGTGCTTTTAAATTTATTTCGCTATTTTTTATTTTCGCACAAATAAATTATTATTTCGGTTATTGCTGCAAAAGCTTTTATTTGTGATTTTTATCATCATTGATTATTTTTTATTTTTTTTCTTTTCTTAAGCTGAATTAAGTTACTTTTTGTGCTTAAACACTGATACCGTAATTTAATTTATGCGATCATAATTAACCAACAAAAAGTTATGTTGCACAGAAATTAATTACTTTATTCCATTACTAATGGATAAATAAAAACAAAAATTCATTTTAATCAAGATACGAGGTGAAATAATTTTACTTAAATTAAACAATGACGTGATCAGTTTTTTTTTTGGTTTAATTAAGTAAAAACAATGACGATTCTGTTTGTTATATATCCCGGATTTATATTAATAATAATATGATGACGGTAATTAATCGATTTTTCTACTGAAATTGTTTTTTAAGTCACTTGAACTCACACCGTGTACCATTTATGACTTAAGAAAAAAAAAAAAAAAAAAATTTTTTTTTTAATAATAATAGTTTACATGTCGCGACATTAACATCAGGAAAATCCTTCAAAAACTTATTTAAAAAAAAACGAAAAAAAAAACTTGTTTCAAAAAAGTTATTGCTTTGCATAAAGCTTTAAAAAAAAGCATCGGTCAACTTCAATGTTATACAAAATAAACTGAACTTAAAGAAGGCAAAGTGAATAAAAATTTTTGCATTATTACTCATATCGCGCTTCGTTTGATTACTGCACGACAATTGTCAAGTTTAATACGAAAACAACGAGTAAACTCAACCAAAAAGGTTCAATCAACTTTAAAAACACTTAAAAGCGATAATAAAAATTAAATTTACTATGCTTAAGCATTAAATACCCAAAAAAAAAACAAAAATAAAAATCAATATGTGGGTGAAAGCGACGGTTTCTGTTTTTTTTTTAATTTAAAAAAAAAAAACCAAAACTTTTATGCACTGATTGTAAATTATAAATGAGCGCCTTTATGGCTGTGAAATTATTTTGTTAATTTATTAGTCAATGACATTGCTGAAAATCTAATCAAATTTATTAATCTTTTTTTTTTTTTTTTGGCTTCTTTAATACACACAGAGCTATAGTCTATTTACGCTGTTAATTCATTTAACATGAATTTCTGTTATAAAAAAAAATAAAATAAATAAATAAAAAATGTTATTATCTTAAGCGCGTGTTTAGTATAAATAAATTAATTAATTTAATTTGTTGTAATATGCCGTCAGACCGCACTTTATTTACGGTGTGTAACAACAACAACCAAAAATGCCCAAAAGTGTTATTTTATGCACTCAACACACCATCATAACAATTATTATTTATTAATAATTTTTTACCTATAAATTATAATCGGTGAAGATAAAAAAAAAAAAAAACCAAAACGCATGTTCTTGATCCATAAATAAAAAAAGTTTTTTATCGGTGAACAAATTATGTCTTCAAAGTTTGCTTAACCAAAAAAAAAAAAAAAAAACCACTGTACGTTCGCCTAAATGTTGTTGACGGTTTTTCTCAGTTTGTAGCCAGTATAAAATTTTTTTTTTTGTTTTGTTTTCTTTTCTTTTAATTTACAACCATCATGTGTAGTCTTTTGGTGTTTTTTCATATTTTTAATTTATTACCTCGGGTCGATTATATTTTAAAATTTTAAAAACGAAAAAAAAAAATTATTTTGTGATTTTATTGCATTGATAAGGAATATGTTTTGCTGATATTTAGCGCGTTGTTGGAAAAGTTTGTGCTATTTTTTTTTTTGTATATAGAAACGTTAATGATGCTTTATAATAAAATTTTCCTTTATAACTAATGATCACATCTAATTCTATTGGTAATTCATTGTTTCTTGTAAATAAAATAAAAATTAGCTACAGTTAATTATAATGAATCAAATCTGTAACAATGTCCATTGATTATAGTTTAAATGACTTATAAAGTAATTTTGATATTAAAAAAAAAAAAACCTCTGATTTATGAATATTATAAATCAGGTTTCTTGTTTGTTAAATATCTCGTTGTTGTTCTTTGTTTTTTTTTTTTTATTTTTAATGTTTAATTTAACCAAATAAGGGCATGGCTGATTAAAATCAAAATTAAGAAATTACTTTTTAATGACAAATAATGACATGCTGTAAATTTTCACCCAGATGATTGTTACTCATAATTGATGTTTATCAAAAAATAATAATAATTTAATTTCTTCTTCATCAACTTTGCTTATTAACGTTATTTATATTAATATAAAAAATAAAAAATACTTAATTGTGAACATAACTCGTGTGCATTATACAAGAAAACATTGTGTCCAACAAACGATTGCACAGCAAAACTAAATTAACAAGCGAAGAGAAAATTATTTTATTTTATTTTTTTTTTTTTTTTGCACTTTGTTTGTGTTTGAGCCTTTTTTTTTTTTTTTTAGCTTTTATTATTAATAAATAAATAAATAAAAAAAAAATA
Source organism: Ptychoptera albimana (assembly GCA_961205885.1). Classification (NCBI taxonomy): domain Eukaryota; kingdom Metazoa; phylum Arthropoda; class Insecta; order Diptera; family Ptychopteridae; genus Ptychoptera; species Ptychoptera albimana. The sequence goes on from OY540803.1 coordinate 2,782,144, forward strand.
AAAATTACATTTTTTACTACATGATCATCATAATCATTTTAAATTTGTTGGCCATGTCACGTCATCGTAGCCCTTACAAGAGCAGAAATGAACAGAAAAAAAAAAAAAGAACAATTTTTTGTTTAAACTCACAATGATGCCTGTTATTCACGGATGGGATCAGATCACAAGAGATCAGTTTAAATTTGTACACAAAATTGATCGACTTTGGTTTAAAAATTAAAAAAAATTTCAAAAAAAAAATTAAATTTCTTACCTGAGTAATGTAAACCGTTGGAAACAAGCAAACAAAAAAAAAAAATAAAAATAATAATCGCAACAAGTACAAAAATAATTGACTTGAAGAAAAGAAACGAAAACATGGAAATTCTCCTGTAACATTCGAGGATATTTTTTTTTTTTTATTTTTACCGATAATTTGCCTGGCTGTATAAAAAAAAAGCCACAAAACATTCTTTTTTTTTTTTTTATTCATTTATTTCTGTAAATAAATTATTTTTTAATAACATAACGACGGTGGACGAATTTTTTTTTTTTTTTTGTATACACACAGAGTGGAGTGGAGAAATAAAAATGTTTTTTTTTTTATTTTTCTCAAGTAAATTAGGTTTGTAAAAATGATTGAAACTAAAGCAAGTTTAATGTAAAATTAAGTAGAGTACAGTGAATTTGAAAATAAATAACAACAAAAACCACTTTAATCGTTTTATTATCACTAAAAAAAAAAAATTAAAAATAAAGAACAATCCGGTTGAATTAAGTCATTAAAAGTAGTTTAAATAAAATTTTTGCGAGAATTTATTCTGTCAGGGTTACAACAAAGTTACTCATTACACAAACGAAACAAGCATTTATAATTCTCAGCTTGATTAAAAATAAAATAAAAAAATAAAAAAACCATGAAAAAGGCCTTAATTATGTACAGAAAAAAAAAAAAAAAAAATCAAATCTTCACGGTTTTAATTTAACAAGGCGCCAAATTTTCATTTTCCCATTCATATTCCCATACTTTATTCGCTTATTAATGAATCGCAGTGACTAATTTATTTATTAAACTGCGACCCGCTGCATTAACAGCAATAAAAAAAAAAAATTGATTAGAAAATAATTTAACTGGTCAGTGTTATCCAAGTACTTTACCTGTGTTAAGATTCTTTTTTTTTTTTTTAATTTATTCTTCACGATTCAGGCAACAGAAGCTAAAAAAAAAATAAAAACTGACAAAAAAAACATTTCTTTTGTTTACTTTTACAAGTGAAATTAGCATAAATTATCTGATGGTTTGATAGATAAAATGTTAATAGCAGACAAAGAACGACTTAATTAGAATATTGGATTTTTTTTTTTTTTTTTTTTTATTAAATTCGGGTCAGATAATCGTTTTGGAACTTAAGGTAAACAAAGAAACTAAGCCACCAGCAAATTAACTTCCTAAAGATTTTTCGTTATTTTTTTTTTTTTTAATGATAATTTTGTACGGTGATCATGCAGTAGTGGAGCCGGAACTAGATCTTCATTAAACTTGTTAATTCAGCTACAACATTGTGAAACGTTTAGGGCGATCATTAAACGGTTAAAAATGTGACAAACCGCTACTGTTATCTTATGAATAAAAAAATTATTTCTTCCTACAAAATGTTCACACACAACTTGTACTGAGAAAAACTCAATAAATTTTTTTTTTTTAATAAACTTGGAAAAACATTTCCTGTCATCGGAAGTAAATAAACGATTAAAATTAATTAATTAATTAATACAAAAAAAAACATTTATTATTAGGCCTATTGATATTTAAATTAAAAAAAATATTATAGCTTCTACACCGCTATCATCTGCATTTTTAATGTACATTACGATCACGATCAAGCTGTGCGGTTGTCAGCTAAAACAACAAAACACACAAAAAAAAAATTCAAATTTGACTGGATAGAGTAGAAATAACAGAAAGTTGAACACCACCTCATCATCATTGTCAAAACCAATACAATCTGGTTGTCCAAAAAGAAATTTAACAACAGATTCTGTTATCTGAGTGAAATAAAATATTTTATTTAATCGGTATTAAGGTTATATACATCAAGTGTTTTGTAGTAATTCCTTCTTAAATATAAAAATAAAATGCACTTTGCCACACAAAACAAAAATGATTGAAATTATGATTGGCTTCGTTTAAAGAATTAAAATAATAAAAATGCGAATAAAGCTCTTGAATCAATTTAAGAATTAAATATAAAAAAAAAATGCAAAAAAACATTCAAAGCGATGTTAATTTAAACAAGAAAACCAACTCAATACAGAATTAACAGACAAGTACACGGTTTTATTATTCACCATGATATGATTTAAAGTTTTCTTCTTTTTTTTTTTTCTGTTACAAATTACCTTGAGTCCTTGAGCATTATAATCAAATAAACACAACAAGCAAAACAAAATATGCGGTTACTGCAGTTTTTCTTTTTTTTTCAGTTTTGGCTTAATGTTTTAAGTCATTTTTTTGTTTTTGAAGCAACAAAATTATTATTATTATACTTCAATAATAACAAAAAAAAAAAAAAAAAGTAAAACATGATACCAGTGAAACAACCTCAACAAGCCTTATTCCTTGTGTGAATCTCAACGGTATGTTAATCAATCATTTTGTCATGTCTCAATCAGCAACAAGACAAATAAATAACAAAACAAAATAAAATGTAACTTAAACTTTAACTTATTAGCTTCGTTTTAATTTTTTTTTGGGTATTCTTATTACATTTCACCATCACCATCATCATCATCAATATTACGTTTACTTTTCCTTGTCATACTCTATTTATGTGGTTACGTTTTGTGTTTTTTGTTGTTGTTGTTGTTGTTGTTGTTGTTGTTGTTGTGGTTTTTACGCTAATTTACTTTAGTTTCTTTGGTTGCAACAATAAAAAATCAAATTGCTTGTGTTTTGCTAAGCCAACTCTCTACAGTATAAACTAATTTTAACTCACTTAAGCAGGGAAATTAAGCAATTTTATCCTGATTTCTTTAATTCAAGTGAATTTTAAATGTTTCAATGCACTTAAAACGTATTCTGACATGAAAATCAAATTTCTTGAGTATTGCTAAGCCAACTATATTGAGTATAGGATAATTTTAACTCACTTAAGCAGGGAAATTAAGCAATTTTATCCTGATTTCTTTAATTCAAGTGAATTTTAAAGGTTTTAATGCACTTAAAACGTATTCTGACATGTACAACACAAATTACTTAATTTTTACCAACTAAACTTACCTTAAGTCACGCTTAAGTCACATTCTGTTAAATTTATCTTTTTTTTTTCTTGACTTTTCTAACAAGTTCATATTTATTTTGTTGATTTTATATCCAGCGACCTATTAAATGATTTTCTAAAAATATTTCCAACCAATTTAAGTCACCTTTTGATAATAAATTTTATTTTTAATCCTGTTTATTATTAATAAATTCTTATTTAACTGAATGTATATAAAACGATTTATCCTAATGACTTAATCACCTTCCTCAATGTAACATTTTATCTGTAAACCATCAGAAAGCTCTATATTACCCTACATTAACCTTTTTTTTTTTTTTTTGCTTCATTCGTTACTGACAGCCCGTAAAAAAATTTTTTTTTTTATTTTTTGTTATCGAATACCGCAAAAAGGTACAAATTTTATTGATTTTTAATTTTTCATTACAGAAACAACGTTTTAAACGAAACGAAACGCCAAAAACACATCGCTTTGCAAAAAAAAGTTCGTTATCTGATTAATGTTTATGTGGGCTAAATTAAATTTAAATGTGTTTTCATTTCTTCGTTTTTTTTTTTTGTTTTTTATTTAATGTTTAATACTGTGTGCTATGTACGTTTTATGTTATTTTTTATGTCGGATCTTAGTACAGTGAAACAGCAATAATAATAATAATAATAATAATAATAATAAGCGTACAGAATTTATGTTTTAATAAAAATAAAAATGTAAAAATTCATTAAAAAAAAATTTTTTTTTTTATTTCTCTGTTTAACATTTATTAAGCCAGAAAATTTCATTTTATTGAATTTTTATGCATTTCACAAATGAAAGATCAATGCTGGTTGATTTTATTGGGGGTTTTTTGTTTCTGTTATTCTGTTTTTTTTTTTTTACAAAACTGGCTTCCTGTTGTTGAAAAACAAATAAAAAAAAAATTTTTCTTGCACATGGAACGTTTTTTTTTTTTTTTTGTTAGATTTATTTACACTGATTAGGTGCTTTATGACTTATTTAACTTAACTTAACGTTTTTTTTTTTTGCTGCTACTGGTAATGTTACAAAAATTAATAAAAATGTTTTTTCTTTTTTTCTAACTGAATTACTTCTCACAAGAAAGTGTTTCCACTGTAAGAATGTAATTAAAAAATAATTAAAAATAAAATCAATAACACCGCCATCGTTGTCATCGTTTTTTCTTTACTTTACTTTACTTTACTTTACGTTACGTAACCAAGTAGTAAATAAGAAATTACTTCGTTTAATAATAATAAAAAAAAACAAAAAAAAGAAAACAATCCATACTTAAGTACCATCAAACACTTGTTATTTGTATTCGATTAAGAATAAATAAAATAAAAAAATTTAAATAAAAAAAAGCAAAGAAACAGCGAAGTAAAGTTTTTCTTTTTTTTTCATTTAAATGCAAAATAAAATAATAAACCGCCCAAGATGCCATTTATTTTTCGTTTATTTCTTTATTATGTTTTTCTGTATTTTTTTTTTTGGTTCAATTATTTCTTTTTTCTTTTTTTAAATTACTTTCCTGTACGTTTTTTTTTTTTTTTTTTTTTAAATAAATCCCAGTAAAGTTACACTAAATGCAAGTCATAAAATAAAAAAAATGTTTAAAGGTGTGTATCGTACTGGGTGATTGTATTTATTTACATTAACTTTATTTAGCTAGTGAAAATAAATAAAATAAATTATGTATCACCCAGTATACTACCCAGTATTAATTAATTTTTCTTTATTATTTAATCAAATTGTATTGTAAAAGAAAAAAACCACAAACTGGACAATAAGCAAAGCTAAAGAAAAATCTAAACTCCACCAGTAAACAAGTAAAAATCTAATTAAAATTATTTATTATTATTTTATTTATTTTTTTTTGATTAGCAATAGTAAAAAATAAAATAAAATCTGGCTGCAAGTATATTATAATCGTAGTGCAATTAAGTAATTATTAGTAAATATCAAAAATAAAAAAAAATAAAAAATTATTTTGTGCAACTAATAATTAAACAATTATCGACTCGTTAACTACATTTTGCAGTAATAAAAAATAAAAGAAATATAATTTTGTTTCTTTTTATTATTTCTATAAAACACACGTTTTTAAAATCGTTTATAAACATTTATTATTATTATTATTATTATTCTTATTATTGCCTTCAATAAATAATAACAAAACGTAGAATAATAATATTATTTTTTTTTTATGATTATTACTTGATTGTTAATTAAAATTCATTATTTTCTATATATATTACAATCGTACGATAAATTCTTTATTTCAATTTAATTCATTTTTATAATAATAAATATAATTTTTATATGATTTACTAAAGTCATACGTCTAAAGATGGGTTAGAGTAGTAAATACTGAGTTTTTAATGAAATCACACAATAACAGATCGAAACTTAACTATATGGTTTAATAACAACAAGTAACTAGTAATTTGTTTAATTTTTAATTTTAAATTAGAAAAAAAAATAAAAATATATATATATAAAATAAATTTCACTGCGCATATGGATTACGCAATATACATTCTCTTTATTAAAATTTTTGTTGTTTTTTTTTTTTTGAAAATTCTTTTGTTTTGCTATTGATGCGCTGAAGAAACAACAACCTGCGCTAAAATCGACCTTTTTTTCTTTTACTTTTTCACGTTATTAATAATTTCTTTTATAATTAAATAATTAAATAATTTTACTTATTTGAATGTCGATTTATTTATTATTCACAGACCAAAAATTATAATTAAAAAAAAACAACAAAAATTAATTATAATGAGAAATTATTGCGTACATATTGTGTATGAGAGACCTGAAATAACAGAAACAGCAGAAACAGTCAATAAGTAAATATCGCTAAAGGGAGTATCACACACAACCAGGTAACAGATTTTTTTTTTTTTGTTTTGTATTTTTCATATAATTAAATTACACGGTTTTTGGTTATTTAATTTTTTGTAAGAGAAATTAATGTCTGATTGATCTGAGCGTCTTCAGCAGTAAATTGTGTCGCTTTTTTTTTATTGTTACTGTTGTCCATTCTTTATATTATTAAATGTAATCAAAATATCACGATGGGATTTCTAAAAGTAATTTTCTCTCCTTTATACAATATGCTTTAAGCAATAAAAACTCTGTTCTAATTAGATATAATTGTAAAATAAACGAAATTTATGCGCAAACAGCTTAGGTTATACGAAAATTAAAAATTTACTGCAAATAGGCGTTTTTTAAAAATAAAATATATTTTAATTGTTGATGGTAAAATTTTACTTAATTTATGTATTATTTCTCTAGTGTGTTAAGTACGTTAATTGCGTGATCCATTTGCGCAGTAACAAGTTTTATTTATAAATTCAACATTTAAAACAGTAATAGATTGAATAAAAATAATAATAATAAAATTATCCTTTACTTATTTTTTTTCTACAAACTGTTAAGCTTATTATTTTTTTAATAATCCCCAGCCTTAATAATAACAATAATAAAAAGTGCGCGCGCGCGTGTACAGAATAAAGATAACAAACATTAAACACAAATATCAACAATTTTTATTACATCAATTAAATAACAATTTTAATATAAAAGATTTTTTTTTTTTTTTTTGTAATATTATCATCAGAATCACAATATCTGCCCACACAAAATAAATAATGCGTTAACCAGTATTAACTTTAAATTTAAATTAACTCGACTTAACGAAATGTTGAACAAAAAAAAAAAAAAAAAAAACCGTCAACCCACACACATCTTCATTATAAAAGAAAATAAAATTATTTCTCCCTCTGGATTGTCATTCGAAAATAAATAATAAATACAAAAATAATTAATTATTAATAATAAATGAAGAAGAAACAAAAAAAAAAAAAAAAGGTTACTAAATCGTCCAAAAGATACCATCAATAAATATAGCAATCAAAAGTGAACACCAGTAGCTATTTATATTGACATATTAACTCTTTAATAAATTTCATTTCATTCTTTATTTAATTACTTTGCTACCGTTGTAATTAACATAACCCAATAATTAATTTAAGAAAAAAAAAAAAGCAAAAACATTGATTGAAATCTAATGAAAAAAAAAAAAAACATATGATAATCAAATATAGCGCATGTACTTTTACGCAATTTAATACATAAAAAACATGCGCAGTACAATAAAAAAATTTTTTTTTTTTTAAAGTAAATAATCTTGTTGTTTAACAAAACAAACATTTTGTTATAAATGTTCATGTTCTATGGATTATTTATTAAAATGTTTTGTTATTTTTTGACTTAACTTTATTTTAGATTACTTTACTTTACTTTACTTAACTTAACTATAGTTTAGATTAAATTATTATTGCATATGTAATGAGTTAAAATAATACATAAAATATAATATCTAATAAATTTGTGATTGTTTTTGTTTCGCTTCCTTATTAACACAGTGGTGATACAATTTTCTAAATCATAATTAAAACAAATTCTAATCATGGTATCTAATTTTAACTTAATAAAAAATTCATCTATGAAGCACCTACCGTTAATATTTAAATAACACAACAGAATTTATATTTGTATTAACAACTATAGCAAGCATAATGATAGCCTGCAGACAGCAATAACTAACAAACGGAACATAACATATCCCTAAGATGTTATTAAAATTTATTGATAACAAAAAAAAATTTAATTTTTACTGTCGCAAATAAATGTACAACAACAATAACAATTTTTTATTAATTTAACGTGCGGTATAGGTAGGGTATTCCAGGTGAATTTTTACCATTAATTTTTTTTTTTTTATTGTAACAAAGTCACAATTTCACAATAATAATCTTCTCACTATGTTTCGTTCTCTCATAAAAATAATGCTGGAATAAAATTTACAAAACTTTTCTAGCGCAATTAATTAAAGGAGGAAATAAATTCATAAAACAAATTTTTATTATAATTCTCTAAAGACAAACATCACACATAATAAAAATAAGAAAAAAAACGCCACACAAAGGTGACGGCAAAAACGAATATAGGTAGAAAATTATTATTATTATTATTATTATTTCAGCGCAACGTTGGTATTTTTAAGAGATAAGAGATCTATCCATAAAAAAATAAAAACTAAAAACAACGCATCGCATGTTTCAATAATTATTTTATATAGCTCAATTTTTATTTTATAATTTATTTACTTCATAATAAAAAAGGCACAAAAAAACGTAGTACGAAAAAAGATGGCTTAAAGTAGGTCAGTTCATGTAAAAGATATCAAAAAAGCAAAAAAAACACCAAAGAAGAGAATTAATAAAAAAAAAAAAGGCAAATTGCGGAAGAATCGAAGGTAAAAAAAAAAAAGCACAAAAATTAAAGCTAAAAATAAGCCAAACAGAAATAAAGAACATGAAGTAGAAGTGATTGGATTACTCTTTCTAGATAACAACAAAGTTTTTTTGTTTTATTTTTTTCGTCTTTGGTTTTTCTTTTATTAATTTTGATGACTTTAAAGAAAGAAGGAAAGAATGAAGAAGAAAAAAAAAAGCTTTTCTTTTATTATTTCTTGATTGCAGTAAAGGTAAAATAAAAAAAATTAAAAAAATAAAAAAATTCTTATTGTCCACTCATTTTTCAAATGAAATTAATATCGAATTGTTCGTTATTATTTTAATAAACATCTCTATAATTTAAGGTAATTTATATAAAAATGACATAAAACAATCAAACTGCATGGTGAAAAATTACAAATGAAAAATAAAAATATACGGAAAACGCAATGTTTTGTATTAATAAAAAGGCACAGAGCAAAATAAATAAAAAAAAATAAAAAAAAATATAAAAGGCTATTTGTTTCTTAATTAAGAGATTTTTGTTTTTATTATACATGAACACGTGAATTTTTATTAACAAGTAATACAACAACAACAACAGCAACAACAACAATTTTAAACAAAAACAAAAAAATCAACAGCACGACAGAACAACAATCGAAAGAAAAGCAAAAATTATTAAATTAAGAAATAAAGAGAGTGGTGAAAAAAAAAAAGGTAAGATGTGTAAAAAAGAATAAGAAAAAAAAACAAATCATGTAACATTGATTTATACTTTATAAATTACTATAATCATAGTTTGGTGTTTTTTAAGCCATTGGTAGATACCAAAAAGGAAAAAAAACTGAGTAGAAATCAACAAAAAAAAAGCAGTCAGTGAACACGCGACGCGACGCGATTTGACGCTACGCGACACATCTCTGGTGATCGTAATTGGTTTGAAAAAAATATTTATTTGTAACAAAAATGTCATTAATTAAATTTTTTTTTTTTTTTATTAAATTAATTAAAGTAGAATCGTGCGTTGTTTCCAGTTAAAAAAAAATTTTTTTAAATGCGCTGAAACTTTGCTGGAATACAAATTCGACTTTGTTCTGAACGTTTGAGTGATCATAACTCGCGAAATAATTTTTTTTTTGTGACAAAATCGAAAAGTGGCTAAAACTTTACAGGAATAATCTTTGTGCCAAACAAAGTCGACTTTGGTTCTCGAGTTCCAAGCATTGTAAGATCCGGAATTTTATTTCTGAAAATTTTGAGTAATGAACTTTAATGAACTTTTCTACAGAATTCCTTTGATTAATTTTGAGAAGTTAAATCGTTTTGTCCGTTAAAGAAAATTTATTTCTCGCGTTATGGCCTAAAAAAAAAAACGCGAATTTTAACGCGAACATCATAATTAAATAAAATTTCACAGATAATAATAAAAATCCACTGTTTACAACCAATAATAATGTAATTAAGTAGAAGGATGTATCGACGACGTCTACCAGCCTGTACACAGTATGCACAAATTCAGCATCCAGCAGCCACAATGCGAATAATAAATTTTAATTTAATTTACACAAAGGATAAGAACAAAAAAATAAAAATAAATAAACAGCAGCAGCAACAGAAAATTCAATAATATCCGAAACGTATAAAGACCGAGTAATATTTCAGCATTAAAAAAAAAAATTGTGCATAAAAAAGAAAACTTTATTGTAATTCGCATAATATTTTGACATCATGCTTTAAAGTTACTTAAAAGTTACTCTGTTCTGTTTTTCAATTATTTAAAAATTCGTTTATTGTTCGTTCATGTTGCCTCTAATTAACTTTTTCTCGTGTCTTCTTCTTCGCTACGAAGAATGCTAAAAAAAAAAAGAAAAAAAAACAAACAACGCGATTACTAATTAAAGAATTAATTTATGTAAAACGCGGAAAATGTATTCGTTGGATTCGTTGTAGATAGTAGAAGAAGAAAAAAGAGTTAAGCAGCTAGACAGTAAATAAACGAAAATTATATACATTTGCCCATAACCAGTAAGCTACAATTAAGTCAGGGAAAGGTCTAATAACAAAAATAAAATCAGAATAAAAGCCGCCTTTTTAGATAAAAATAATTAATGCAATGCAGCATTACCTATCCGCAGTAACAAACAAAAACAGAAAAAACTCATAACTCAGTTGTTATTAGAAAGAATGAAAGCAAAGCAAAGAAAAAAGCTTCAAAAGCTACATAATTAATTGAAATGACATTGAAAAAATATAAAATATAAAATAAACGTACAGCTTTAAGCTATAATTTCGGTTAAGCTTAAGTTAAAACAAAAAAAAAAAAAAAAAAATTTGCATATTTTTCAAATAAAAATAAAATTAATCAAAGTTAACTTAGAAACTTGGCTGCAGGTCATTACTAAGCTTTTTTTATTGGCTTAAAGAAAACAAAAAAAAAATTTTTTTTATTTAAATATTTTGATTTGTACGACATTAAATCGGTTTTTGTGTTAGTTATTAGTCGATTTAGTGTTTATAAATATTTTTCTTTACAGGCTTAAAACGCATTAAAAAAAAAATAAATCGATAACACAAAATGCCATATTTAAGCCGTAAATCCAATCTGTCATCAGTAGAATTTATTTATTTAATATTTTTTTTTTTTTTAATTAATTTATTACGGAAGTTATGCAGATTTTTTCATTAACTAAGTAATGCGCATCAGGTGCAACAGAACACAACACAAAACAATTCTATCTAATAATCGGCGCATTAGATTTAACCAGCGATTTTTCTTCTTTTTTTTCCCTATTATTTCAATCAATAATTTTTTATCACAAAAAATAAAATAATTTATTAGACAATAAATTTTCTACCTTGATTAACTCATTCAGCATTAATAAAAAAAAAGAAAAAAAGCATAAAACAGAGAAATTTTGCCAATCAAAGCAAAAAAAAAAAAAAATAACACATCACAACCTAGTGAGAAATCTTAATTAAAATCCGGATTTGTGTTTTTTTTTTTTTTTTTTTTTATTTTTATTGTGAACACATAATTCACACATAAATATTTACAGAAAAATCATATAAAAAAATAATTTGTTTATCCATCTGCAGAGAGAGGTAGAGAAGAAAAAAAAATTTTTTATTATCACAATAATGAGGCTACAAAAAATGCGATAAATCAAAGCCAATTTGATAAATTTACTCTGATAAGGCACCCGGTTTTTTTTTGTGTGTGTGTATAATTATTATTATTATTAATAATATAAGATAATATATCCAGGTATTACATTTTTTTTTTTATTAAGATATCAAACAAAAAAATTTAAGTGAGCCACAAGTAAGCTTTGGTTAACTTTCGCGCGTGAATGAAACGTTTTTTTTTTTTTTTGTTTAACTTTTTAGTTCAACTGGAAATTATTAAATAAGAATTAAAATAACGAAAGGCAATTACAAAAGCGTATAAATCATGAAAATGAATTATTTTGTGTATCCAGAGTCCCCAATAAACACATTATTAACGATATATTAAAAACAGATTTTCTCACATTATACATGGTAAGACGCAATGCGTTGGTACTCTGTTTTGGTTTGCGTGTTTTATATGGTTGTTGTTGTCGCGGTCAACCACTTACACAGGGTATCGTATAATTTTATTAATAAAAGAAGAAGAAAATGTTACTGATATCAGTGTATCATACAAAGTAATAACAACATTGAAATTCCATTAAGAAGAAAATGAAACAAGAAGCGAAGGGTTATTTTCTGGCTAAATTGAAAGTACTTTACGTCTTTAAATACCTCAAAAACAACATCAATAAAATTTTTACTAAAAATGACTTAACATGCGCAATAAACATGCGTAAATACAAATTTTCTTTAACACTTTACACTTCTTAAAGGATTTTTTCCATACAATTTTCAGTTTTGTTAATAAATTTCTGTTTTGATTTAATCAATCTTTTTTTTTTTTGTTGTTCATTTATTTAATATTTATTTCATTATTGCACGCATATTTATTTATTATACAAAAAAAAAGAAAAAATTTACATAAACATTGTCTCTCTAACCATTTAAAAATTCTTAACCGAGCGTCAATACCGAGCGAAGCAAAAAACAAGCCGTGTGTAACAAACAGAAGTGAAGATGGAAAAAAAAAAAACTTTTTTAAAATTTACGATATTATAGTGAGACAAGTTTGTTAACATTATTTTCCCCTCTGTTTCCTTTAATTCTTTTCTTTTTTTTGTTTCTTATTTATTCTTATTTATGATTTATAAATTTAATTTTATTATTTTTATTTTTTTTTTTAAATGTAAACGATGATGAAGAAGTAGAAGAAGACGAAGATAAAAAAAAAAACAGAAAAATTATTGAAATTTATTTATAAATAAATATATAACGCCCGTGTTAACTGTTTTATAAACACATCATAAACAATAAACCCAGCTATAATGCAAGCAAACAAAACCAAAAAAAAAAAATTATAATAATTCGGTAAATCGGCGGTGTCGTTCAGTAAATAAATTTTTTTATTTTTTTTTGTGTTTGTGTCTTAACGTATTGCTTGGCTACCATACGTAGTACACTGCTGTAGGTTAACCCAAAACGATTGCATGCAGTTAAGAGAAAATTTATTTACTATGGTTGGAAATTGTTATCAGGGGAAATATTGACATTTTTTTTTTTTAATGAAAGCTAACCTGTAATTTTGCGTTTTTTTTTTTTTTTGCTTTGTTATTTTCTGTGATAAGGAAAGGAAACGACAACAACAAAAACCAGAACTTTTATTAACCTAAGACAGACAGACAGACAGACTTTACTGTGTTATATTTAATGTTTGGGATACCAGTAATCATTTTGACACTAGCTGACGTCTAAAGTGGTTGTTAAATAACAGCCATATTATTGTATAAAAACCGTCAAATTTGATCAATGTAAAGAGCTTTTAATATTTATTAACGAAACTAAAGCTAAAAACAAAAAAAAAGTACGACAGTAACGTATATTTAAGTTTTTTCGCCTGTCTCTCGCCTTGCCTTGATGTTAATAAATTTTCCCTAAGATTTTTATATTTATTATTTATTATTTTTTTTTTTGTTTAACCGACAACCACAGTGGAAAATATACAAAATATAAACCAAAGTGACCAGAGCACGTCTTAATTATGTGTTTTATTTACGCGTGAATTTGCGTGTTTTTTTTTTTCTTTTCTTTCTTTCTTACATTTTTGGCTGGTGCTGCATTTATAAAAACTATAAACAATCAATTGGCTTAAGCTAAAATATATATAATTTTAATAATAATAAAGATATACAAAAAAAAATTATAAATTTTAAATTACTTTTGCGGTATTTTGCGTGTTTAAGCTAATTGTTTTACGTTTTTTTTTTTTTTTTTTTTTAATTGGTTTTATTATTATTTTTTGTTACAGGAAGTTTTTAAAGGCTCTGTTTCTAGTGTATTACAAACACAATAAAAAAAAAAAAAAACCTGAATAATATTTGATTAAACTATCACATTAATAGTTTATTTTCAAAAAAAAAGAAAAAACACAAAATTTACATTAATGTCGTTACAAAAGAAAAAAAAGAAAAGAAATCGATATTACATTAGCAGTAGAAAATTTGCACGAAGTCAATAAAAGATTTTTTTTTCTTTTTTTTTTCCATTAGGTTAACCTCGGTTTGTTGTTAATGTAAAGAAGAAAAAAAAACTTCTAACTAATATAAACCTTTAGGATATATTATTGCACAAGATAATTAATTTTTTAATCACTTATATATGACAAAGATTTTACTTGTTAATAAAATTAATTACAGACAAAATACGATAAATGTAATAAAATAAAAAAAAATATAAAAACGAATTAAGTATCAATCAAACAGAAAATTAACTTTTTATCACACTAAAATTAAATTAAATTAAATTAAATATTTAATTAAAAAAAAAAAATAAATCAGTTTTTTTTTTTTTCAAAATTAATCTGATGTATGTAAATGCTGGAAGCGTTTTTATCCTATATACATTATTGCAGTGAAACGCATAAAATGCGAAAGAAAAGAAAAAAATAAATTCATTTACATTTATGTCAGTCAATCATTTTATTAAGAAAAATATATAAAATTCAGTTACAAAGAGTTTTCAATTTAGCAGTAAATAATATTATTAACCTAATTTTCGATGGTTTTTTTTTTTTTCTCTTCACTTTTGAATGCTTGAACAGATCAACAGAATAAACTCCCCAAATGTTGTGGCAGAGGTTTATCAACGTTTTTACCAAGGATTTTCATTAGTTAATTGAAAACTCAATAGAATAATCCTTAAAACTGTAGAGAAATTTCTTTTTAATTCTGAAAAAATTTTAAAATTCGATTATAGGTTCGTTTCCTTATTAAAAAGCCTAATATAGTCTTGAAACTTCTTCTGAAATCTTGAAAAATTATTTCAAAAAATTTTATTAGCGTCTTGAAAGCTTTTTAGCCAACGTTTATCATTTGAAAGTTATTTGTTAATGCAACGATAATCATGTTTAAACTTTTCATTTGATAATAGCTCAGAAGTACTTGAATAGCGGATATAATCCGACAGCTTAAAGACATCTGAAAAGTCTTTTAACTAACAAACCGCATTTGAATGTTATTTGTTAGAGCAACGACAATCGTGTTTAAGAGTGTTCTTTGATAAAAGCACAGAAGTACCTGAATACCTAACAGTTTCAGGATTCCTGAAAATTCTTTTAACTACCAAACCCCATTTGAAAGATTATTGTAAGAGAAACTACAATCGTGTTTAAGAAGATATCTTTGATTAAGGTACAAATCTAACGGAATAGCGGATATAAACCAACAGTTTAAGGACACCTGCAAACCTTTTATTAATGCAAATAAAAAAAAATAAAAAAACACAAAAAAGTAAAAAGTAAAATCAGACTACAGTCATAATGTAACCTCATTAGTGTATCTCTTAGTTCGTATTGAATTTATATTTTTATTTTCATTTCATTTATTACCACATTTTATAACTTCTTATTTTCTTCTTAGCTCCCCAATTAATTATTAAAATATTTCGTAAACAATATGCACGTACTGTATTATTTACATTAAAAAAAAAAAAATCCAACGAATAAACAGTTATTGGTGTAATAATAACTAAAGTGAAAAACAAAATGAAATTAAATTAAGAAAGACAAAAAATCTGTAATTTCGCAGTGTGTCACGTTTATTTATTTATTTTTTCCACTATATAAACCAACCAAAAAAAAAAAAAAAAAAACAAAAAGCTACACTTTCCCAATTTAAAATCCTTTTAATGTTTAATTCATGATTATTATTATAGGTATTGGTAACATGTTACCGTTGCTAAACAAGACCAACCATCGGTTAATTATAACAAAAATAAAGAAAAAAAAAACGAATATGAAAAAAGCAAACATCGATAAAACTTTAACCAACTTCCAAGTAACTTAAATCAAAAAATAAATAAAAAAAAGCTTAAATAAATAATAAAATAAAATTGAGAGAAAAATTATTTAATTTTATTACCCAGGGTTGGAGTTTAATGGGAATAAAAACAATTTTTATTTTATTATTTTTTTTTTTTTTGTGACGCAAACAAAGAAAATATTCAATCAGTCGTATGCAATAATTCGGTGCAATTTATCGACTTTAATTAATAATTTATGGGATTTTGTAATATGGAAATTGAATTTCACAAAAAAAAATTGCAATTACAAGGTGATTATGTAATTTGAAGGGAATTAACTACCTGACATGGTTTGTTCTTAATCCGTTAAATCGTTTGTTTTTGCTGAATAAAACTTTAAAATAGGACACAAAAGGATTTTCTTTCTTTTTTTTTTTTTTGTTATAACAAAATAATTTAGCCACATGAACAATAAAACCAACAGGGAGAGTTCAACAAAAAATACATTTTTAAACAACGCACACACAAGAAAACGCTGTGAATTAATATTCGTCCAACAACCAACAGATAACAAATCATAAAAAAACGCTTTTTTCCACAAACAGATTTAATGAATTAATAATAAAAAAATAAAAAACTTTTATTACCCAAAAGAAAATAAAACGAAGTAAATCATGCAAACAACATAAAAATCGACGAATTGCAAGCAAAAATTTTTTTTAGTCGTTTTATTTTCATTTCATTTCTCATCTCCTGTATCAAACATAAAATTAATATTTTTAATACAACAAATGTCTTATTAATCGTATTAAAAACATAAAAAAAATATTTTTTTTTTAACGTTTTATTGGCTTTTATAACAGAGAAATCAGTATTGAAAAAAAAAAAAATATTGGGGAAAATATTATTTCAACAAAATATTCTACAGTAATTACCAGTCTGATACTTTAAAAACATAAAACCAATCAAATATTTAATAAATAAATAAAAAAAAAAAAAGAAACTAGTGGTAGGGATTAAAAATAATAAAAAAAAAAAAAAAAAAACATGAAAATGTTGTAAAAATGCTGTGATCCATCCAATATACATAAAAAAAAAAAACCCAAACAAAACTGATCATCATGTTACCTGTTGCGGTTTGTTACTGCTATTGTTTCCATTCTGTTGCTATTACTGATGCAAATGCACAGATGATTGCAATAACAAGCGCCATAATAACCTCATATAGAATTTGGTAACTCAGTAACGTTAACCACAATCAGCACACCCGTCCAAAACAAAACGAAAAGTTTTTTTTTCTTCAGAGAAAAGTAATAAAAAAAAAAAAAAAACTGAACAAAATCAAAAAACGCAACAAGAAAACTTTAATTAACGAAGGGCCAAAATTCATAATTTTAGCTGCAATTGTTGAAATTCAAAATAATTTTTTTTTTTTTTTTATTGTCCATCAAACCACAGAAATTATTAATATAAAACCGAAAGACAACAGATTGAAAATGAAGATTTATTTCTGTAAAGAAAGCAGGCGACCAAAGAGGTACTAAAAACAATTTTTTTGTATCGGTGAGAATTTGTAATAAAAAATTAAAACGAGAATAAAAAAAACTGTTTGAATTACAAACAAGAGATATGTGATATACAGTGGTCACATCTCCGGGTTTTTATTTTTCCAGGGATGTCGACAGTAACTATGAAAAAAATTTGCCGGAATTTTCGATGCAATTATAAAGGAAATCGTGCTGATTTGTAGTTAATAACGGCTCGTTGGTCTAGGGGTTTGATTTTCGCTTAGGGTGCGAGAGGTCACGGGTTCAAATCCCGGACGAGCTCTTGTTTATATAATTATTTTTTTAATACACTTTCACTCGACGATGTTCATACTTGCCGTTGGGATTAAGACTTAAATTTCGCTGTTTTGTTGTTAAATTCTTTAACATCTCCACCTAAAACCCTGTCTGGAAAAAATTTAAACAATCAAACAACAGCAAATCTCCAGGTATTAAAAATATTTTTACACAAAATCATAAAAATCTTCGGTAATAATACTTTTGCTGCATTTTTAATGTTTTTTTTTTTTTTTTTTTTTTTTATTGGGCGAATTTAACTTACTTTCGATGCAAAAAAAAGTAAAACAAGAGATCAACTGTACTTAACATCTTGACTTAAAAACTGTTTTTTTTTTTTTTTCATTTACGTAACGTAATACGTCGCCACAACATATCCAAAACCCGAAAACATATCAGCATCAGTTCAGTTTATAAATATTGAAAAAGGTAATAAAAGATGAAACATCGCGAACATTACACCAAAGTGCTGTGTTTTTTTTTTTTTTTTCTCTGTGTGTTTTTTTAATGACACAATTATATTGAAGATTCTTAATGAGGTAAAGAAGATGAAGATTTTTTATTTTTTTATGCTCACTAATTTGTACATTCATTTTCATATCATAAGAAAATTAAATTCAACCAAAAGGAAAATAATTTTTTATTATCAAAAAACGATTTATGTTTTTGGTTTTACGAAAAATAATGTTTTTAATGTTTAATTCATGTTAACGTAATGTTTTTAGTATGCAAATGCACGTTTATGAGGTGTCGTACCAAAAACCTGTACGCTGTACTATGCGTTGGTTAAAGTGATTAAAGTTACGACAACGACATAGGCTTTAAGTAAAGGCTTAAGTAGAAATACAAACAGAATTTTATAGCAGAAAATATGTCATACATAATATAAATGAAAGGAGAAAAAACATTTCACGTCATATTTAATTAAAACCGATTAGCAGTAATCAAAACGAAAGGTAAATAAACAAAAACAAAAACAAAAAATATATTTTTTAATTAATTAAATTTAACAGTCAGCATGAATTACACTTAAGTCATTATGTTTCTCCTTTTTAACATCAGTTAATTAAATTTTTTCGTGTGCTTAAATAAATTTTTTTTCGGATAATAACAGGTAACGAAAAATTAAATTTTTTTTTTTTTTTCGTTTGTTAATTAAACATATTTGACACCAATGTTAAAAATCTCTAAGGTTAATATTAATTTGTTTGATGGTTATCGCGATGATTTAAAAAAAATAAATAAATAATTTCACCTGTGTTAAAAGGTGCTAAAGACATTTTCAATCAGCTAAAATTTGTGGTGGTCACTTTGGATTAATTTTTCTACCTGTTTATGTTTTATCTGTGTTTTAGTCGCATAATTCGCTCGGTATTCAGAAGTTTTATTCATTTTTTAATACTTTGCATAAAAAAATAATAAATTTTTATAACTACTTTGTGCATTATTTGTGTATTAGTTGTACTCACTGTTTAATTATCTTTAAATCTATAATACAAAAAAAAACCAACAAGCCACCAGGCAAGTAACCTCAATAATAAAAAACTAATTAAAGAGAAGAAAAGCAAAAGCAAAAAAAAAAATCCTTCAATCAGCAAATAATTGTCGATGATGACCAACAATTAGTTGAGATCAAACCACAATGACCCACCTTGTTAAAGGAGAAAAAAAAAAAAAAACAAACCACTTAAAAGCAAATTAATTTAATTACACATTTAAAGACTTGCTAAATGTTTTATCAAATATAAATCAAATAAATTGTTATCGTTAGGTTACAAAAGGCTACAAACGCAATTCGTTTTTATTCTAAAAAGGTAAAAAAAACTAATTAAATGCCATCCACATGTAATTAGAAGTGAATTGTTTTACCATTTAAGTAATAAACTATCATGAAATGGATTTATTTATGACTGTTTATCTTGATTAGTGATTATAAATATATATATATATTATATTACTGATTAGAAACATAAACGAGCGGACGTACAATCATTTAAACACCAAACATTGATGTTTCTATTCTTAGCAATTTCTATCGTTTTTTTTTTTTTTTTTTCGTTGAAATAAAACTTATCTCCAACACAACAACTTCCTTCTTTACATTTCATTATTTATGTTGTTTACATTTAATTTTATTGATCATAATCTTATCAGTTTTGTTTATTTTTGCAGACATAACATAACTAATGTATCTACAAAGAAAAATTTAAAAAGAATTTGTGTTATTTGTCAGACATAATGACAGCAAAGTACTCATGATAACTCATGAGAGTGTTTTCAATACAGTTTTTTATTTTTATTTATTTTTTGTAATAATATTTCTCCCATTTTATTTTAATAAATCAATAAAAATGTATTTTTTATGCTGCAACATACTTATATGATTATTATAAAGAAGATGCAGAAGATGCAGAAGCAAAGCGAAGAGCTTACTTTCGTCTTGCATAGATTTTTTTCCGCATTACAATGCAGTGAGACAAGATAATTTCTATTAATATAGGAATTAAATAATTTTTATTATCTGTAATATTTTATGTGTTTTTATGCGTTTTTATGTTTCTATGTTTAACGATAATCGGTTTTTTTTTTTTTTTTTTTAATTTTTATATCCTTTTAAAACATTTCACGTTAGACGAGTAGAAGCAATGAAAAACTGCATTCAGAAGGCTTTTGATGATTTTCTTTTATGCTTTTAATTTTTTTTATTATCATTTGAAGCAGCTAAAACAGCAGTAAAATTAAATAGAAATACCGTGTACTTGTAAAATTTTGCTATTTAATAAAAATTTTTTTCTTTTATTTCCACGACAATTTTCTTTCATTTCTTTTTTTTTTTTTTTGTCTTTAAACAATTACCTAGCACACAGTATATAATTTTATTTACTTATTTACATTTCTTCTTCTATTTGCTAATAAATTAATAAGCAGCAAATTATGAATAACAACAAATATAATAAGCAGATGGAATGCTGGATAAAAGACACAATCATTTTATTTTATTTATTTTTTTTTTACATATTTATAGGCAGCAGCAGAAGCAGCATAAATGTGCAAAACACGCGTTTTATTGTATTTGTTCACGAGATTTTTATTTATTTATTTATTCATGCTTTACTAAGCTAATAACAAATAAAAAAAATTAAAAAAAAAAGCATTTTGCAATAATCAAACGAAGAAGATTTAAACGGTGAGCTAAGTGTACGAACAACAAGAAATTAGATAAAAAAAGAAAAAAAGAAATTTTCTCAAAGGAATGTTTATTTAATAATTTTTTTTTTTTTTTTAATGTTTATGAGATATTTATTTGCATATTGTAATTAATTAGGAATTGCAGTATTCGTATAATAAAATTAAATAAAAATGCAGAGTCGCATTAATTGTTGTACTTGTGGCTGCAGTAATTATACGAACAAATGTTTTCTATTGATTATAAAATTTTTCGTGGTATATTCCTGAATTAGAGTCAGTTCAGAAACATCTAAAGTGTATTTGAACCAAGTTTCAGGAGAGTAATTTTGAAAAACAAACAAAAATTCATTGAAAATCTAAAGAAAAACTCTGCTCAGGATTTTTTTTTAATTTTTAAAGGAAAAAAAAACTCAGAATATTCTGAAATTTGGTGTGAATATTCTTTAAAGTTTTCTGAATCGATTTAGTTCTCAAAGTTTATTAGAAAAAAAAATTATTTCACGAATTATATCCAATGCAGTATTTTTGTTTTATCAAAGCTTCCCAAGCATTTCAGGTGTATTTCAAGTACGACAATTAATTAAATTTTACAAAAATCTAATTTCCGCACGCAATTTATTTTGTTTTTAATAATTAAAAATTGTTTTTTTTTCATTACTGATATTAATCAAACGCCGAAAAACCATTGTCCCGCCGTGCTACAACTTCCGCAATTTTATAATTAACAAAATATTTTTTTTTAATTATTTATTTCTCATTAATTAGAAAATAATTAACAGCGAATTGCATTTACTCTAAAAAAAAATTTTTGTTTATTTTTTAAAAGAAAACCAAAAGAAAAAAAAACTTTTGAATTATTAAATAATTTTTTGTACGTAGCAACGATTCAACATCCATGGTTTTTGATTTTTGGCTTTTTTTGCTGTTTTTCTCTTCTTCTTCTACCTGATTTTAATTCATTTATACACATTTTTGCAATTCAATTCAGTATAATTAAAATCATTTCATGTTTTTTTTTTGCTTTATTTATTATTTATTTCGCTGATAGAAAATAGAAGAAGCCAAAAATAAACCCAAAAAAAAAAAAAAAATTTAATCTAGATTTTGTGAATTTTTTTTTTCTTTTTCTTCTGTTTTTGATCTCTTTCTCTGTCTCTGTTTTTTTATTTGCTGATTTGATTAAAGAAATAATAATAATAATAAATAGAAAAAAAAAAACATTTATTAAAAATAAACAAAATACCACGGTTAGGTACATCGAACCGTCAAAATTAAAGCAGCAGAAAAAAAATTAAATAATAATTAGAGAGAAATTAAACTGACATGATGGAATTTTTTTTTTATTTTTTTTGCGGAATTATTTTCGGTTTTAAACAAATGCAACGTTGTGTGAGGTTTTTTTTCCTTCTAATAACTAAGCTTAATATTAAAGTAAAGTAATGTAAATAAAAGTCAATTAAAGCATAAATAAATTAAGATCATTCAGCATTGGTGTATTGTTCTTTGAACAAATAATTTTCACTGTATACAAAAAAAAAAAAAAAAAAAAACCGTTTTCTATCTTTTCATTACATTTTTGATTATTTTTTTATTTTAAAGCAAAAACACTTAAAAAGTAATTTCTTAATATGATTAATTAGCATTAATACAATTTTATTTATTTTTTTTTTTTGGTTTATTTATTTATTTGTTTAAGCAAGCTAGAAAGAAAAATGAAAAACTAATTATTGAGTTACCTTTAAAATGCGCAACGAATGGAACTACTTACAAAAAAAAAAAATCAAACAAACAAACAGAACCGATGAAAGAGATTTCTATTTTAAAGGTGCAAAACACAATTTTTTTTGTTTTTTTTTTAATTTTTTATACAAATGTTTACGGAAGCAAAAATAAAAAAATTATTCATTGTCATCACTGATTTTTATTTATCGGCGGTAGTAACCCACTCACCGGGGGTTTTTTTTTTAACATTCGTACAGTGGAATACAGCGGAAAATTGTTTACGTTTTTGTCAACAATTTAACTTAATTCATTAATATTTAATTATAGTTAAGCTAGTTTTATTTTATAGTCACATTAACTTACAGTTAAGTCATATTAAAACGATTTAAAGTTATTTCATACTAAAACAATTTAGTCGATATATCAGTTACCCCCGAGAAATCAGCTTATTTATAATTAGATGTGTGAAACGCATACATAGATAAGTCAACATAAATTTTATTTTATTAAATTAAATAACGACTTAAGTGAGATATAATCTGTGATTTTATCGTATCGTATTAAGCTAGATTAATGAGAAATCAATTATTTTCAACTTGTTTTGTTATCTTTTTTTTTTTTTGTCTTTTCCACTAAGTCACTTTTGGATTTAGAATTAGAAACATTTTTTAATTGACTTTGATTAGTCAGATTAGACAATATATATATATTTTTTTTTTTGTAGCTTAAGTACCTTAATATTCTGTTTTTACTAAGGTAAAATCATAGAAAGGGCATTCAAACTCTCTTCTGCGCATGACAAACCCGTTTAAATTAAAAATATTACATTAAAACCCATTAATTAAACGCTGATTTAAGAATTTTTTTTTTATGTATATTGCAAAATCGGGTTTCACATAAAATTTCAACAATAGCGAAAATTTTTTTATTTTTTTAATTTTTAGCGAAAACAATATGCTCAAATTATTAATAATTACATCGTTTTTTTTTTTTTTTTTTGGATGGATTATAAAATATTAATTTTTTTTTTTTTTTTTTGTGTTAATTAATTATGAAAGAAAAATTTATAATTTATCTAATTATATTTTAAATAATTAATTAATGTTTTTTTTTTTTTTCTCGTGTATATTGAAATATGTTTTAAACACAGGATGCATAAATAATTTAATTGAAATCAATTTACGTTTGTTGTGTGAGCTTAAATTAAGCTGATTTTCAATATGTATTCAGTTTTATTACTTAAACTAGGTCAATAGTTTAATTTTTGTATTAAGTTAAGCTACATAAATAACGCCATCTGTATAGTAAAAGTAATATCTTTGTAACGATAATGAAATTAAACGTGATCATTTGTGTCTTTGCTAAAACTGAGTGTTTTAAGTCACATTCGATTCAATTTATAGTAATAAAAACAAACAATATTTTCGTTTTATCATAAAATATTTAATTAATATAATTCATCAGAAATATTTTTATAAATTTAATAATTAATTAATTAATTAATTAATTAACGTAAACTAAGACTACTTATAACAACACAACATAGTTTATTGTATGACCAGCATTTAAAATATTTTTTTATTTTTTTTTACTCCTTATTCATTATACTTAAATTCCTAAAATAAAAATCAACACAATCTGGTGAAAAAATATTTTAATTTATTTTTATTTATTAAACTCTTGTCCAACCAGGTGTTGATTTTGCTGATTCTGTATCGGAATCCCTTAACGGATCAATTTCATTAATTGTTCCTTGTAATACTTGACAATCGGAATGTGAATGTTTTTGTGGATAACTATTGGCATGCAATCTATTATGATCGACAATATATGATTCGGAACTAAAGCCTAATGGTAGGCGTTTATGTGTTGACATTGGTGACTGTTGAAATGTGAATTCTACAAAAGAAAATATTAAAAATTATTTTTAAAAAATAAAAAAAAATCAAAGTGTGCTTTAAATAAGCGCAGCTTTGATTAGAAAAATTAAATAGAAAAATTAATTTTGAATGAGATAAAAGCGAATAAAAGCATGCAAATTGGTTAGGAAAATAAATAAGGGTAAAATATAGACAAAGGACAGAAAAATAAATAATTAAAATCTTACAATCAAGCATATTTAGTTTTTTTTTTTTTTTTTTTTTGTTAATTTAATTAAATTAATTGTTTTTATTTATTTATTTAGACAGTGATGTGATGTTGAGAACTGGGTGCATCAATAAAGTTTTTATTTTTGGTTTACACTCGAACATCCGTGGTATCGTTCTGGTGTCGCATAGAGTAATCATCTGTTCACAATACAAAAACAACGAATAATAAAAAAAAAATACAATCACAAGCACAAGACGATAAATAATTTATATATATATATATAAAAAAGCATTAAGTTGTTGTTGCGGTTGTTGGTACTCACCTTGATTCTTGTAATCTTCTTGGATTTTATAAAATTCAGCTAATTCGCGACCTGAACAAAGTGGCGTATCCACTTGTAAGGTTTCATTGAATTTCGAATAATCAATTTCGTAGCCCTGGCGATCCTTGTTGAATGTAACAACAGTGTCGAAACGGTGTCCCCACAATATCTCAGTGTTCAAGTAGCTTGAACGTGCTTGTGTTGATTGTCCGGTCGACTCCATTGTGCCCTCTAGCAACACAACAATTTCAAATTTATCCTGAATCATATCGGATGCTGACATATTAAACAACGGCGAGTCTGCATTTATTTTATGAATCACAACCATCGGCCAAATGAAGAATAAATCCGATCCGCAACCATCCGAGTGTATCTCCAGCTCGGTTTGATACTGTGATAAAAATTCGCCTTCCTTAGTCGTTTTGCAGCGAATTAACTGAGCACGAACATTCGCGCCGATAATATGACTTTTTCGCATATCACCCACACGGAACATTAAACACAAATCACCATCACGCTGGCATATGATTGCGTTTTTCGAGAACAATAAAGTCTGGGTACGCTGCTTTGGACGGGTCATTTTTGCGAATACAACACCAGCCATTATCGATTGCATAAAAACGCCAAATATTGACTGGAAACACATTATGAAAATCGCTTCTGGACACTCCTCGGTCGTTGTTCGCACACCATAACCAATCGTATGTTGTGTCTCAATCGAAAATAAGAAACACGACGTAAAGGAATAAATATTGAACACACATGGCGCCCATCCATTATCCGCTAAAAATTACCAAAATATTTATTAAAAAATTATTCGCAGACAATTTTAAAATCCGAAAAAAAATTACCTTGTGCTGGTGGTAAATGCATTTCCTCCAAGTCACCATGCGTGAACATAATCAGCCACCAAATAACAGCGAATGCAAGCCAAGATAAAATAAAGCTCAGTCCAAATGTGAGTAATGTCCAACGCCATTGGGTGTCCACAAGGGTTGTGAAAATATCTTGTAAATACCTGAGGCGTCGTTTTAGTTTTATTTGCACAATGTTACAGTCACCATTTTTAAGGACGGCACGTCGTCGTATTTTCCGGACACTATCCGGGCGGTAACCGCGACTTCTAAGAAATACACAAAAAAAAAATAATTTTTTAGTAAAGCACAGTAAAAAAAAAAAAAGAAGAATTTTTCAATCGCACTCACGTCACATTAATCGTTTCTACATTAACACTCGTTTCAGAATGGTATTTTGTTTGTAAATAATATTCATAATGCATTATCTAATCAATGTCAATAAAGACTTTTATTTATTTATATAAAAATGCAATTTGTTTTTTTCACGTTTTCTATATTTATTTATTTATTAATTGCAATAATAATAAAGGGGGGAAACAAAAACTCACAACAAACATTTTAAACAATGAATATGAATGACTAAAATAAAAATCTCTACCAACTCTGTTTATTTGCTGAGACAGATACAAGATAGATATGCTAGATAAAAGTATTATGGTGTTAATCTGCATTTAGCTAGATGTTGACGTTTTAATATTGAAGATTTTTGAGAGTTTTGTAACGTAGATACTTAAACGTAGGACGTTACTTAAGATAATTTAAGGAAAATCTTGTATTGGGATTAGATAACACAATTAGAATATATGTTTTGATTCAGAACGTCTGCATAGCTCGAATGTATTGTGAAAGCAATACAGAAGCATTACTGTAAGACAGTACAGTGATAGATTTTTAATAAACACAAAAAATCTGCTGAAAATTTTCGTTTTGCTTAAAAACAGACAAACAGATAAACGTTTAAACAAACTAAACGAATCATTTACAAAACTAAAAAATTAATTAATTTAATTTAAAAAAAAATTAGTATAAATCACAATAAAATAATAAATAATTAACAACACAAATTACCTTGTTTTAGATTATTCGTTTTTTCTTTTAATTTTTAAAAGAGAAAAAAGTAACAACACAGATAAGAATATACAACTAGATAAGAAAGAATACTCAACAAAAAAAAAAAGAGAAATTATAGGGTTATCCAATTAAGATCTTTATAGTTTTATTAATTTAATTAATTAATTAATTAATTATGTAAACGTGACCAATAAAACACCGAATTTCTTTTTTGTATTAAAAATGTTTTTTCATCAAACAAATATTTTTTTAAATTAATTAACGGAAAAGGTAAATAATTTTTTTTTTTAATTTTTTAAACAAATAAACAATAGATGTGTGGAATAATAAAGTTACGTTGCATGCTCCCGTAATTAAGGTTGTTTTAACCCTGAATTGATTTTGTTGACAATATCAAGGACGTGGTGCTTCATTATTATTTTTTTTTTTTAATAATTTTTAATTACTTTACAAGCATAAACTCTCTTAATTAATTATTAATACACAAAAAACCACAACCTTTAAACAAAAATTTTAAAAACCGCGGTAAGCTTCATAAAACGTTAAAAAAAAAATTCGCGACGCTTTATTTATTGATAAAATTAATTTAAAAAAAAAGCGAATTCTGTTGAAAAAATACAACAAAGCCTAGACGATAGACAACAATAGAAAAACAAAAAAATAAAAAAAAACAAATTTTCGGCACAGCTTTGATGCCAAGACACAACACAACCACACACAAAACACAAAGACAAATTTCCTGTGAATTTTTTTTCGTTTATAGCGTAGTAAACAGCGTTTGTACCTTCTCATTATTGAACTGGTTGGT
Source organism: Ptychoptera albimana (assembly GCA_961205885.1). Taxonomy (NCBI): domain Eukaryota; kingdom Metazoa; phylum Arthropoda; class Insecta; order Diptera; family Ptychopteridae; genus Ptychoptera; species Ptychoptera albimana. The sequence continues at coordinate 2,810,025 of OY540803.1, forward strand.
GTACGTGGACTGGCTGGATAATAAAGTCCTCTGGATGGTGGCCCATTATCATCATTGCTTACAATACAAATCGGTGGCGGTCCCCATGCCTTTGATAATAAAGCTTGATCATCACGATTTGTTGGTGATTCACTTTCAGACTTTCTTGACTCACTAATATTCATTTTTAATTACTTTTTTCTTTTTTAATTAATTAACACGGACGTTACGCTGGAAAAAGAAAATTTTCACGGAATAAATTTTGAAAAGCGAACAACAAACCGAACTCACTTTGTTATTTAAAGAAAATAAAAACAAAAAAAATTTATTAAAAAAAATAACAACAACACTTTGAAACGACTTTTTAAAACGGAAGCTTAAATAACACTAATTACAAACAATTGACTTAACTTAAGTAATATTAATGGCTTAGTTTGGGTTTATAAAGAAAACGTATAACAGGTCTCTTTAAATTAAATTTAAATTATTTATGGCTTACAAAAATTTTTTTTTTTAGGATCTAGCGCAGGATGTTTAATCATGCGCCAACGGTAAGTACACTCTGATTGGTTATAATAAGTTTTTCTCCGCTTCTTATTACTTAACCAATCAGGATTTAAATAAAAAATTTATTAACTTTTCAAAATCCGATCCGAATCAATGAAAATTCAGATAAAAAGTGAATTCATTTTAAATTTTTATAAAAAAAAAAAAAAAAATCTGTGTGTTATTAATAATTACAATTACCTCGTGATTATCTAATCATCAATGTTTATTGGTGGTAGCAAAAAATAAATAAAAAACAACAAAACACGCGATACATATCGTTGAAAAGAATTAAAGCAAAAAAAAAAAAAATACAAAAGCTGAGTGGAAAAGCTCATATACTGCACACAACAATGAAATACAGAAAAAAAAAAATTTTGTGTTAATTAAATTAACATCATTAAAACTAATATTATTATATGATTATTACATTTATCAATATTTATCGTTTTTATTTATTTATAGATTGATCGGATTTACTCTAAATAAATTTTTTCTTTTCTTTTTTTTTTTTTGTTGTTTAACTTTGCTCGCTAATAAGCTACTGAGCTTTTGTTACACACAGGTAATGTAAATAACTTTTTAAATATTATAAAAAAAAACAATAATATTTATTTATTTATTTATTTATTTGCACAAGTAATTTATCCAATAATTTATCCATTTTTTTTTTTCGGGGGAGTTAAATGTTTTTCGATTTTCATATTCAAAAATAACAAAATCGAAAAACATAATTTTCAAACTGATTTTTCGACCCGTTTTTTTTTTTTTTTTGTTTTCAAACTTAACTAAGCCATTCACTTAAATTGAATGTGAACTGAGTTAGTTTTAATCATTTTGTCTATTGCTAATATTAGAATAATAAGAAAATGCACGTGAAAAATAAATTTTTTGCAAATGAGGTAGATAAATAATAAATAATGAGAAAAAAAAAGAATTTTTTTTTTTTTCCCAATGATTTATTAGTTTGTCATGCAAATGTGACGTAAAGTTGAATTTTTTAATTAAATAATATATTTTATTCTTACAGGTATATTACTGTTTACATAATTACAGTGTGACGATAAATTTAATTAATTAATAATGGATGGGGAATGCGAGAAGAATCAAAACAAAAGGTGTAATCGTGTAGGCGCATTAATAATGAAAATCACCTTGAAATAGCAGGAATTTTATTTTATTTTTTTTTTTGTATTTAATTTAAATAAAAGAAGAATTCAGGTGTCAACGTTAGTCACTGTATAATAATATTAATTAGAATACATTAAGAAAACCGTCACCCTGTTACTTAATCACATTTTTCACCTCTTATTTTATCATTAACTCAACCAAGAAAACGTTTAAACACATTTTTTTTTTTTTTTGTCCAACCAGATTAAACTGAATACACCAAAAAGCAAACAACAAGATAAATTAACGAGGCTGGGTGGATAAATAAAAAATTTTTATTTAACTCACCTACAGGTATCGTAGCGGTTAAGACAACTTCGTGATGTTGAGCATCTAGCAAGACTTGGTACAATTGTTATCGGTAACATACTCTGATTACTAATAACACTATCAACCGAGTCTGGTTCCTCTTCGATAACACCGGGACGCATAAATAGTTTTGCCGCTGCCGTACGTAATATATTCTCATCCTTAAGCGGTTGTTTCTCCTCCACTGTTTTCTTTATACTCGTTGATGACATTTTTTTTCGTTTTAGTTTTTTAATTAAATTTTATTAAGAGTAAGAGGCAAACAAAAATTGTTTATAATATTCTATAATATTTTTTATTAATTAATTAATTAAAATTATAATCACAATTCACCAACCTATACAGTAAAATAACAACAATAACAACAATTTATCTGTAAAATAATATAAAAAATTAAATTCATCATAAATGTTTACTTCCTGAATTATACAAATTAATTTAAATTAAAAAAAAAAATTATTATTATTATATTTTTATATAAAAATACTATATTCTTGGCTTAATTTAATGAATGAATGAATTAATTAATTAATTAATTACTTAACACATTTTAATAGAAATAAATTAAAAAAAGGGAAGAGAAGAGAAAAATGAAATAATTTCCTTTTTTTATTTTTTTTGGTTACATTTTCCTATAATTTTTTTATTGAAATTAATTAATACAAGAAATGCGTAAAAGATTTGTTTAATTAATTATTTATATTAATTAAAATATTGTTTTTTTAAATAAATTAATTATTTAATAAAACAGTCTGTGGGATATGTTTGGATTTATTACATGTAAAAACCAATTAACAGCCAAATACTGTTTATCTGTTTGCAAAGTAAATTTTAACGAAATAAAAAAAAAAAAAACTAATTAAATTTAATGTCCTTTTCCTTTATTAACTATTAATAAATAAAACAAACAAAAAAAATAATAAAAGGTTCGAGATAATTAATTAATTAATTAAATAAAAAATAAATGTTTTTTTAAATATTTTTATTTACATAGTTATTTGGGGCTTTTTGAAAGCTTTTTGTTGATCGTGTATTTTAGCATTCAATTTAACATAGATTAGCTAAACGAAGGTTTTGATTAGTTAATTAGTATCAGTGACTTTAATAGTTGTTAACTGGCTGATGTAATAAACTTCTCATTCATCAGCAATGTTAATTTTTAATCGTTTATTGATTTTAACAGATTTTAACTTTACTTTACTTGACTTAATACTCAGTTATTTACTTGTTTGTATTAATTTTTGGTTTAAGATAAAAAAAAAGAAAGAAAATTTTTGTATGGAAAATTAATTAGCAGTGTGTTGCGGACCGTGAATTCACTTATCAGTCACACATCAGAATGTAATCCTAATAGCGATTCTTTATTTTTTGGCTAATTTAATCTAATCTTACTTACTTAAGCAAATAAAAATGTAATTAAACCTAATTATTGTCATTTTTTTTTTATAATTTAAACTTAGCTTAAAATTAACTTAAGTTTTATGTGAATGTTCACTTAATAAACGATTTATTTATCTTCAATCAAAAAATTTTTTTTTAAAGGATTTAATCTTTGTTGTTATTTACGTTGCGATAAATAAGAAAATAATTAAATTTTTTGTGTGTTTAAATAAAACGAGAGTAGAGTATATGTAACACCTACGTACGTATAGCGTTAGTGTGTAGTAAAATATTAATTGACTTTACTTAAACTTAACTTAACTTTTACTAACGAGAATTAATTAATACATTTTTTTTTTTTTTTTTGTTTTTTTTGTATTAAAAATTATGTGAAATTCACATGCGTGGAACGATTTTTTTTTATTATTTTGTTTTCTTATCGTTTAACCAATTAGAAATGTGTGTTTTGGATTGCGCATTGGTTTACTATGCGCGGTATAAACGTTTATGATTCGTCGATACTTTTTTTAAGCTTTGTTTTGATTATTAAAGGATTTTTTTTTTTTTATAAATAAAAAAAATTTAACGCTTAAGCGTAGTTAAGCTCATCTTAATCATCTTAATTACTAATCAAACTATTTGCTACTTAAACTATTAAATTAAAAAATCATGTTATCAGATCACATTTTTTTTTTTTTCTTTTCTTGATAAATTTTTTTGTTTATTAAATTAATTAAAAAATTTATTTAAAAAAAAAAAAAATAAAAACAATTAATTTTATTTTTATATTATTCAACACTTTTTGCGTCTTTTAATGTCTTTTCATTTTCACAAATTTCTTTTCCTATTATCCTATTTTCCATTCTTTTTCTTCGTTGCACACAGTTTAATTTTTTTTATTTACTTATTTATCTACTTAAACATTACTTAAAATCTAAATAACAAATTTATTTATTTATTTTATTAAAATAAAATTATTTATAAAGCACATTGATACATTTTATATATATATATAATTTTTTTTTTAATTAATTAATTAATTAAAACTTATATTGACACTTTGAGACGTGAATTCGATGATTTTTCTGTAAGTAAAATAAAAAAAATAAAATGAGAAAATTGATTATTTTTTTAATTACATTTCACAATAGGTTTTGTTTTATATACTTAAAACAACGACTTAACAATATTTAATTTATTAAACATGCATAAAAAGTATTTAATGTAGAAAATTATAAACAACAACAACAAGTGATAACACAAAAACAACTATTTTAACTTCATTGACTTGAATAACACTGAAAACAAACAGAAAATCATATTACGTTCGTTCGTTTATTATTAATTTTTATTTTTAATAATAATAATAATATGACTTATTTCATAGTTCTTAACTTAATGGTCAGTAGTTTAACTAATATAATATTTTGTAATAAAAAAAAAAAAAAACGTTAATAAAAGTACGTAAAGTGACGCAACTTAAATAGCAGAATAGACAAACCTGCGATATTTTTTTGTTATTGAAACGAACAAATGAAAAAATAAATTATTTAATTAATTAAATAATCTAATTAAAATTTATTTATTTAAAAAAAAAAAAAAAAAAAAACTAAAACAGATTTAGTCATAATTCGCTTATAATGAAAAAAAAAAAATTTATTACAATACGCAAGTTTTACATTCATTTTTTTTTTTTTTCGTTTTTGTATTTTTAGCATTGAAACGTCTAAATTTGTTTTTGTTTTTTTTTTTTTTTTTTTATTATTTATGACAACAGAACAACAGAAAAAATTTTTGTTTAATTCATTTTACATTTTAAAGATGATTTATTACTATTTTAGTAACAAATTAAATTTAAGCTTAACGATTATTGTTTGGTTTTAGTTTTAAAATCTAATCATTAGCTGATCTCTGGTTGAATAGAAATTTCACATCCTTAAGCCAGAACCAAAAAATAATAATTAATATTACGCATGCGTGAATTACTTAAAATTTGCATGTATCATTTCGGCCATTTTTTGTTTAAATAAAACAATCTTCGTTGTAAAAAACAGTGTTGAAACCCTGTATTGTTTTATTAGCGAATGTATAATGCATCCGATATTATCTAATTGTGTAGGCGGGCTTAGTTTAGATAAAATAATTATTTTTATTTTTTTTTTTTGTTTTATTACTTTTTTGTGTCTTGTTGTTCTTGTGTTTTTTTTTTTTTTCTTTTTTTGTGTACTGGAGATTGATATTTGTGAATTTAATGATGAAAATGATTTTTTTTTTTATTTTTGATGACTTTGTTGATGCTTTTATTGCGTAAATGAGCTTTGTTTTGCTGTGTTAAAAGATTTTTTTTTTATAATTAATTATCTATGGAAATCAATCAATAAATCACTAAAATTATAAATTAATAATTCTAATAGGAATTATAATTATTATTAAAAAAAAACACGTTGAAACTACTTTGCATTAATTTAATTTAAATTTATACAGCGAATTTATTTATGTTAAATAAATTTTTTTTTTTTTTATATTTATTTATGCAAATTTAATAATAATAGAATTAATTCTACAACCTTATTAATGTTGTTTCTATTTATTTTACATAACAAAATAGGAAGTGTTAATCAAAATAATAATAATACAACAAGATAAAAATAAAAAATGTTTAACAACATAAATGCACATTACACTACATAAATACAGTGAATAAAAATTGTCTAGTTAATAAAAAAATTGTTGTGAATACATTAAACATATTTAAAGACAACACATAACAAAAAATTTATTATTATTATCACATTTCTTTGCCTTCAAATCATGATTAATTGAGATGACAACAGTGAAGCATTTTGATGTGGATAAAAAAAATAAATCAAAAAAGGAAATGAGAATAAAAAAATTTGTTTTTCATGGTTTTAAATTTTAAAATTTCGATGTAAATTAGCAAAAAAAATAAAAATCTTTTTAACATGTTAATAAGAAATATAAAAAAAATAAAAATTTAATTATTTGTTTCCAAAGTAATTATTTACTCCGTTTATTGACATGAAGTTTTATTTTCAATAAAAAAAATTCCAGTATTAACACCTCTTGATTGTTATTTTTTTAACATTTTTTTTGAACGTGTACAAATAAATCCGATAATAGAAATTATAACATAAATATACAGAAAAATATTTGATTAAATAATAAACAAGACAAAGATAAAGTTCAATAAATAAATCAAGGGTTTTTACGTGTAACAACGAACAACATCGAATTTAAGGTGAGAAAACATATTTTATTTACCTGACTTAAATATCAGCATATTGAATCGATAGGTATTGAATCTTGTTTAATTGATAAACGACGTGTCGTTAGCCGTTTATTATTATTATTATTAATAATATTTGTGTTATTATTGTTATTATGATTTGTAATTGAGTGATGACGTAAATGATGTAAATTATGATTTAAATTATGAACATTTAATATCTCTGATGCACTATTTGGTATTGAATTAGATTTTGTACGTATATTTGGTGAACGGAATACGGTACTAGATTCATTTGATTCATCACTAACTGGATCCAGGGACACAGCTGATGAAACACGCGGTACTAAACCAGCAGTACATAAACGTTCTGCATTTTTATTTTCAATTAAATTTTAAAGAGAATTTTTTTTTTTAAGTATGAAACGAATTAATCTTACCATAACCAGTTGGTGTACTCAGCTCTGCTCGTAATTCATCTAATTGTTTTGCACTGCATAATGGTGTGTCCACCTCATATGTATTATTAAACAATGTGTAATCCACTTCGTATTCTCCGGTTTCCTTTTTAAAAGCGACAACATGCTCAAAACGGTGTCCCCACATTATTTCTGTTGGCAAGTAGCTACTTCTCGCTTGTGTTGTCATTCCGGTTGACTCAACAACACCCTCTAATTAAATTAATTTTTTTTTTAGTATTAAATCAAAACTTTTTAATTAATTCCGTTCACTTACCTAACATGACGACAATTTCAAAACGTTCCTTAAGCATATCTTGAGCAGATAACGCATACAACGGACTATGCCGATCAATTTTATGAACAATTGTCGTTGGCCAGATAAACATTAAACGATCCTCATGTCCATCAGCACCAACTTCTAGTTCTTGCTGGAAAAATGGTAACACTTCACCTTCTTTGGTTGTCTAAAATACAAGAAAAAAACAAATTATTTTTTTTTTATTAAAATTTCACCAACAAATTTTTTTTTTTAATTTTAATGTTTCGCCGAAATGTTTACTTTTTTCTGTACATTTTTCGCGATAATAATAAATTTTTTTCACATCACATTTTATATCATTAATTTTACTTACACCTCACCTTTTTTCTTATAATTTGTGCCCGTACATGAGCCTCAATAATATGACTTTTACGCATATCACCAACGCGAAACATCAGACACGGTACACCATCACGATGACATATCACAGAATTACGTGAAAACAATAATGTTTGTGCACGTTTTTTTGGACGAGATAATTTTGCAAATACAATACCAACCATAAATGCTTGTATAAATACCCCCATAATGCATTGTAAACACATAATAAATATAGCCTCTGGACATTCTTCAGTTATATAACGATTTCCGTAACCTGTGGTTGTAAAAATCAATTAAAAAAACTAAATCAAAAAGTGTTGGAAAAAAAAAATGTTTCTTACCTATAGTATGTTGCGTTTCAACTGAGAACAAGAAACATGATGTAAATCCATAGATTTCCGTAACACATGGTAAAAATGTTTCATTCTTAACATTATTTATATTATTTTGTGTTTTTATATAATCAAAATCTCCATGGGCATGGGCGATAATCCACCACACAATACCGAATGCTGTCCACGATAACAAAAAACTTAACATAAATACTAAAAGTGTCCAACGCCATTGGGCATCCACTAGTGTTGTAAATATATCCTTTATTAAAAAATCAATTTGCTTTAATTTTTTTTTGGTTTGTTATGTCGTTTAAACACCATGCCAAATGTTAATTTTTTTGTTATAAACTTAAATACATTTTATATTACCTGCATATAACGGCGACGACGTTTCGCAACATTCCCCTGGACAACATTACAATCACCATGTTTAAAGATGACACGTTTACGGACACGTCTTGAGGAGAATCGTGTTTGACGATATCTAGAAATGTAAGATAAGACACTAAGTAAGCCATTTTTAATTAAATTTGTTTTTTTACTATAAGAAATTATCACTTAAACTGTAGTACACACAAACCATGCATGGATAAACCGTTTTATATCCAAATTTCTCTTATTTTAATGAAAGCATTAATTAACAAAAACATACTGACGAATGGCAACACGTTTTTAGTGACAATTTTAACATAATTGTAGAGTAAACGTTTAATGCGCATCTGTATTACGCAGTTTATAATTAACCGTCAATTATTTTTAATTGAATCGACACACAACGTCAAGGATGAAATTAATAAAAAACCAAAACCAAACAGATTTCTTAGAAAAATATAAATGAAAATGTTATTGGATTAATATTTCACAGGATTTAGTTAACAAAAGACTTAACCTAAGTTAATTAAAGCAAAAACTCTTCATGTTTCATAAAAAAAAGTGTCAAATGTGACAAATTAAAAATGGATAAGCAAGGTCAGATTAAGTAGGACGTAGGTGTCTATTGTATATTCACTCAACAAGCGACTGAACAAAAAAAAAACGCCAAAACAAATAGTTAATAAAAGAAAATAGAAAAACACCACACAAAACCGCGAACACACATGAAAATTTATAAAAAAAAAAAATTAATAAACAAACGGGAATAATATGTTTTTGATTTGTTTTTATAAACAAGAAGTAAACGCGCGATTAGAGAAAACAAAACTTTTGTTTACATGTAACACGCTTAAACAAAAAAATATGTATTGTTGCGCCTAAAATCAGTCTATTTATAAGTCGATTAATCTGTAAATTTTGTAAATATTTGAGTCATTCATAATTCAGGATGACGAATATTTTAAATGTGTTTTGAAAAACACTGAAACCAGCCAGCCAGTCCATTAAAGACTCAACTGCTCATAAATTTTGTTTAAATTTTTTTTTTTGTATACCGGAAATCGTTCTACAGGATTTTTATCTAAAACTTCTGAACAAAACATTTGAAGAAAAAAAAAACAACGAAAAATATTCGGATTATCCTGAAACTTTGGATAAATATTTTTTATTTTGAGGTGGTAAACCAAGTTTTTCGTTTAGAAAATTTATTCCCAAAAATTTTTTTAAAAAAACCTTCTGGCTAACTTTTACCAGCATTTATTTTAAGAATTTTGCTTTCAGTGTCCTTTTTTTTAATGAAGAGTCCTTTTATATATTTCTTTATGAGTACAAAACAGTAAAATTTAAATTCCTAGGACAAATTTTAACTGTGTTACAGGAAGTATTTACCACTCTAGCGAATAATTATAAAAAATTTACAGAAAATTAACAAAAGCAAAAAATTTTATTTTTTTTCATTTAAATTCTCAGACAGTTGATGATTATTTTTATAATCAGACGTAATTTGTTATTAATTAATTAAAAAATTCTTTTCTAGTTAATTATTTAACAAAAAAAAAAATAAAACAGAAAGTTTTGTAACCACAAATCAGATCAAATAAATGAAGAACTTTTACTGACTTGGTTTGCTCTGTTTTGCTCCATTTTTTCTTCCTTCTCAAGCGAAATTAAATTTTTTGTGTAATTAAAATAATAGCAGAGGAAAATAACTTAATAATTTTCACTTGAGCACATGTCATAACAAGTAGAAAATGAAACAAAACAAAAAGAAGAAGAAAAAAAAAATTAAATCGTTGAAGAGACAACAGTCGAAATTTTTTTATCGTAGGCAGAAGATTCTTTTATTTAATTTAATTTTAATTTTTTTTTTATATTTAAGACAAGTAATAAAATTTAAATACAATTAAATTAAATAATTGAATAATTATCATCTATTTCCTAACATAAATTAAGCATTTTTCTGTTTCTGTTTCTGTTTGTTTAAATAATAATTACGTTAGTCGTCGTCATTCGAATAACGAAATTTTCAATGCAACTATGTACTGTGGTTAAATAATAACGTAATTTACCCACTTACTAAGAAGAAAATAATCAGAGATAATATAAATGACTTAAATTAAGTCACTAATCTAACAATACAAGATGACAAATTTATTTAATAAAATTAAATAAGCAATGAAGACAAATTAGATTGACATGGACGTGTGTGGAAAAGTTAAAACACAAAAAAAGAAGAAAAGAAAATTATCTCAATCAAAGTATAAAAAAGAAAAATAAATAAATAAAACACAAAAAGGAATTTTATAATAAAAAAAATTTAATTAATTTTGGTTTTCAACTGATTTTATCATAAAAATTCCTTTTTGTTATATTTTCAGAATTTTTTTTTTTTTTTTTTTTGTTTTTGTTGTTTTGGGGATAATAAAAGTGATAACCGCGATTGTTTTTATAAACACATGAAAAACGAAAACAATGACAATGAAAAAACAAAAAAAAAAATTAAAAATTAAATACAGTGGCTGGTAAACATTACTGATAACATAATTAATTGGTTTACAAAAAAAAAAAAAAAACTTTTTACAAACAGACAGAATAATAACTAAAAACTGAAACAAGTTCTGTCTACAGAAAAGCACAGTCGTTGTTTTCGTTAATATATTTTAAAATAACAAAACAAACACCCACAATTACTCATCAACATTGAGGTTTTACTGTAAAATTATTTGTTTACATTATTTCGTTACTTATTTTTACATTTTTATTAATGCTAATGACGTGGACCCCATAACAAAATCTTTTTTTAACCTTTACGTTGCCAAAAGAAAATAAAAACAAAAAAAAAGAATTCTTCACCATATGACAAAGCGACACACAAAGCAAAGCAAAGTAAAGTAAAGTAAAGTAAAAATCGCGAATTATTTTGTAATTTGTGATAAAACTCTGTCAACACGCCACGTCTCACGTTAATATTCGCACAGGCAAATTCGATGAAATTAACTAAACGAAATAAACAGCACGGCAAAGAGATGAAAATTAATTATTTATTGAGTGTAGAAAAACATGATTCTTGTTTATTTATTTATTTATTTATTATTTAAACAAAAAATGTTGATCAACACTTGTCGCGTTGTTTATTTTTGATAAAACTTTGTGTCTTCCTGCTGTATAAAAAAAGCATTAGATTTTCATTGGAATTTAATCGTTTCCGTTTTACAAAGCAAATGCTGCAATAAAGAATTTTTTTTTTTTTTAATCAAGCTTTTGTGGTAACTAGAGTTGGTGTTAAGGTAGCGAGTTTACATCAATGTAAAAAAATTTATTTATTTTACTTAGTTTATCTATTTTTTTGTGTAAATAAACAAAAGTCAAAAAACCACAACATTAGAGAAGAAACAAGGAAAACATATCTGGCTTATGTTAAAATAATGTTCTTAGGGTTTTGTAATTGTTTTTCTTTTTTCTTATTACGATAGATAAATCACTTTAATGTACTTTCGAGGACAAGGTTGATGCTACTGTTTGTATTTTTTTTTTTTTTTTTTTTTTTGTTTGATAAATTTAATGACCGCCAACTGATGACTTAATTTCAACGTTCCTTATCAGAGATTTATTATATAAATAAAATTTATAAAACGTAAAAAAAAAAACCGTAGTAAATAAAACGCCAAACACATTCCTGAATAACAAAAATGCAATTAGCAGGAATAATTAAATTAATTAAATAAACAATTATCCGGATTAAATTAATCATACGTGATTAAAGAAAGGATTAAACAACAATAAACCACACCAACATCCTTCAAGTATATTAACAAAAAAAAAAAAAAAAAACAACATACAGGTCAATTTACAAATAAAGAGAATTATCCTTGACGAAAAATTCACACAAAACATATGCCCCGTTAAAAACGCAAAAAAAAAAAAAAAACAAACAAACGGAAGGAAAAATTAATTTTTTTTTATTTGATATTAACCAAATGGTTAAAGATCGCAATCGTGATACAACAAAAAATGAAAAATTTCTTTGTGTCACGCGTTTGTAGCTACTAATTTCCTTTAAATCATACATCGAAACTAATTAATTAATGAGACTTGTAAGTAACTGATAACACAATTTGCATAATTAAACAAACCTTAGACATTGCTGTACAATAATATTTATTATTATGGCTTAATTATTACTTAAGCGATAAACGGATAAGTATTTACGTGTACTGTAACCTTGATTATAGATGTTACATGTGTTTTACTGTATGTCACACATTGGTTTTACGTTCAAAGACGTCTTTAAGGTATGGAAATAATAGGAAAGTGCAATGTTGACGACTTTCCACCTAGTTTTCTAATAACTTTATTTTTACAAAACCTGTGGATAATAAAATTGAGTAATCACTGTAATCCTACCCTATGGCACATTAAAGATGACGTGAACAATGTTTTTTTTTTTTTTTTTAATTTCAATACTAATTGCTTTGTTTTGTAAGACAACAACTAATTGTCTATGTTGTTGAACAACGTAAATGTTTTTTTCGCCTAATATACGAACAACAGCCAGACCAGTCTGGTTATTTATAAAAAAAAAAAAAATTTCTTTTTTTTTGATTGACACTTACTAAACCGGGAGAATTATTCACTGAATTAAAAATTTACTTGTGTTTTAAATCGTATCGACTACTGTGTACACGCTATCACGTAATGAAATCAATTTTTTTTTTTTAATATTAAATGACAGATATGATAAGAATTCTAATCTCTGTTAACCTTTCAAAATAAAAAAAATAATAATTTCATTAACACTAAAGGTCAGGTTTATTGTGTTATTAATAAACAAAAAAATAATAAAAAAATTACTGAAAAAAAAACAAACAGAAAAGCAAAAAAATCTATCGACTCACTTCAAACATTCTTCTCTCCATGCTTGTTCACCGGACGAAGTAGCATGAAATACAATCATCGACACCTGACTAAGGCATCGTTTTATCCCAGACATTGTTCGTAATTAAATCATTCTTTTTCGTTTTCTTATCGAAATTTATTTTAATTTATTTTATGACAAAACTCGCATCTTTAATGTTAAAACAACACAGAGAATTTTATTTTTTATATAACTTACATAAAGTCATTGTCACTAATTATAAGCTCATCGGACATATTTTTTTTGTTTGTTTGTTTGTTTTTTAATTAAATATAGAAGGAATGAAAATTCTATATTAATTAAATTTTACTTGATTGCAGTAAGAAACACTTTGTGATACTTTGTTTTGTGAAGGCATTTTTTTTAAGGATCATTTATAAACAAACCAAAAAAAAAATTATTTTCTTTTTTTTTAATTATTAAAACACTTTTTTCTCGTAGAACTTGTAGTGGATTTTCGTTTTATTTGATTAGAAAAATGTAACTGAACGATCGGTATGAAATGATTTTTTATTTTTTTTGTTCTTTTTGTTGATTATTCGGTTAAAGCGGTTTTACTACAGAAAAAGATTTTTTTTTTTATTTTTGTTTGACAACGTAATACTTGTAGAGCAAAAACTATTGTTTTAAATTAAAATTTCTAATAAATAAGTGTACTTACTACAAACACGATAAACGATATACAAATGTGTTTGTATAGAAACACGAAAATAAATAATTGATGTGACCGATTTGTACTAATTACTTAACGCAGGGCTATCCTAATTCGTTTAAATTATTTTTGTATTTTAATTTCTATTTATAATATTAACTAAGTAAATAAATAAATATAAGCGTACTTGTCTCCTCGTTATTATTTAAATATAAGACACACGCTTCGCCATCACACCATCATACCATTATCGCATTATTCTTATTTATTTTTGCATCTTGTCTACAACGATGCACGTGTATTGTTTTATTTTTCTATCATTTCTAACGAATTAGTACAAGTTTATTTATAAATTTAGTTTAATTTAAAATTAAAATAAATATTTAAATCTAACCACAAGTGTATTTTTTTATTTTCCACCCACAAATACAGTAAATTGATTTGATTAAACATTTAAATTAAAATAAAAAGAAAAATTCGATTATTGTCGCTTCTTGCTTATTTCTCTAATTCATGCGATTTTATTTTTTTTTTAATTAAAATTAATAAAGTTAATCCTGTAAGGATTAGATTGTAGAGAGAAAAAAATAAAAAATTAAATACCAACAGGTTGCAAACCTTTTTTTTTTCTATAAATGATTTCGGAAAGTGTTTTATGGTTTTTTGCAAATATCTCAGGAAATAATTTTTTTACCGGCATAGCTTTTTGGGCAAATCGGTTTAGAATCCTTTGACACACAATAAATTTCAAAAAAAATAATTTTTTCGACTAAAAAAGTTATGTTGGAAAATATATGGGAAATTCTAATTAAAACTTTCGCAGATTAATAAAATTGCAAAAATTAAATACTTTTATAGGTAATTAAATACTGATATTAAATTAACAAGTGGCAATGATAATTATTTAATTAATTAATTGCGTTAAAAAATTTCTAAACAGCAGTTAGGAGTAAAGCACAGGTAATTAAACCTTTTTCTTATTCTGCAATACAGAATAATACGATTACGCGTACTTTAGGTTGAATTTTAACTATTTTTTTTAATATAAATAATTAAGTAACTTAATTAACTTAAGCATAATAGTGTAATAAAAGATTAAAAACATCAAAATCCACTGTGTGTATATATTGAATGTTAAACGTTGACATGGCATACTAGGTGCCAAATAAAATACAAAATGACGTCATTACATCTAAATATATATAAAAAAAAAAAAAAACTTAATTCAAAGTACAAAAGTAACACACTTAACTGTTAATCACTTGGTTAAGTATTATTTTCTTACATCAAAACTAGTTACATATAGATAAAATTCTGAAAGAAGAATATTTCATCATCAGCATATAGCCAAGGAAAAAATAATTTTACAAACTCATCAGAGGAAATTTTATTTTTGTTTTTTTGTAATTAAAAATAAAATTAAAATTACAGAAGAAATATAAATATAAAAAAGACCTGATGGCTAAAATAATATAGAAATGAAAAAAAAACTGGCAAACGTATATAAGGAAGGAGAAAAACATCTGTGGAAAAATTATAAAATTTATATTGAAAAACGTGACTGATAGAGCAACAGCAAATGGAAACAAATATTGATAAGCAGAATTATTTAATTAATTAATTAATTAATTAACACCGTGATAGCGTAGAATTTTTTATTATTTTGTTTCTAAATCAATAAGAATTGTTCAAAAGATGGCAACAACACATTGGAATTAGGAAGTAGACACATAAAAAGCCAAACGACAATAAAGAAATTTTTTTTTATTATTATGTGAAAACATATTAAAATTTAATTAAAATTTTTAGTAGAAAATATAAGAAATAAATGAGAGAATTTTGAGATGAATTAATTTTTTTTCATTTAATCTATTTTTACCCATTAATACCCGTCGAACTAATAATAGTTTTTTTTTTTTTTTTTTTTTATTTAAACTGTTTCTATAATATTGTATTTGATGCGTGATAATATTACAAAATATTACTACAAGAAATATAAATATTTATTAAAAAATAAAAACAATAAATAAATAAATAAACAGTGTTAAGCTAGGTTATGATTTTTATTTGTTAATTTAATTTTGTTGCTGTTTTATGATTTATTTCCTTGAAAAATGCTGTGAATTTTTCTGTTTTTTCTATTTTAATGTAATTTGACTTAAATTTTTATATACAGAAAATCTATTAAATAAAATGTGGTTATAGGGTGGATAATCATTTGGTTTCTTTATATTTAATAAAAAAAAATTTCAAAACGCCATTTTTACGGATGGAAATGTTTTGTTGTTTTATCTTAGTAGATGCTTTGAAAATAATATTTTTAAATCGTTTTAACAGGAAATTAAATTGAAAAACCGATAAAAATTTCTTTTGAATTTTCTTATTAATAAAAAAAAAAAAAAAAAATCATATGCGCCATTTTTACGGTATTTAACGGTATAGTTTAATAGCAACGTTTATTGTTTTATATCTTTAAAAAAAAAGTACTTTAAAATCGTTTGAACAGGGAAATAAATTAAAAAACTAAACAAAAACAATTTAATTTAATTTTTATAAAAAAAAAAAACAAAACAATTCTATCCGCCATTTTTACGGAATTCAACAAAACAGTTTAATAGCAGTGAAATTAGTACACGATACACAAAAACAGTAAAAGAATTTAAAAAGGAAAACAGCGTAAAAAAAAAAATAATTAATCAATTATAATTTATAACACTGAAACTAAATTTTATTGTTTTTAATTAACAATAATAATAAAACAAAAAAATATTTTTAACAGCAGATAATTAATTATCTACGACGTAATTATTATTGCTTAATTAATTAATATTTGATGACAGAGATTTTATTTCGGTAATTCACAAATCGTTTATTTGTTTTGCATTATTTAAAACATTGATAAAACACAATGCGAATATTTTGTTATTAACAGAAATAATTAATTATTGAATAAATATATTTTTATTATGTAAATATTATTGGTTGGTAGAGAGATGATTTACGTTTTAAAATAAACATATTGATTAATGATATATGGTTTGTACACAAACCTTGTTTAGTAATATTAACCCAAAAACAGTGTTGTTACAAGTAAAATCCTCACTCTATTATTTAACTGACCAACCCTGCCCAGACTAGAAAGATCAAATATTTAACTGTTCTCAAACAAAGAAAAAGCGAAATCCATAGTTCGTGCAGAAAACGTATTAAGTAAACTTATTACGTCCCAGTTTAATAAACCAATAAATCTAATAAAAATTATTTAAACTACTTAACTAATCCTAGTTTTGTATTAATCCATGATTTATTTATTTTTTAGGTCACGTGAATTAAATAAATCAAATCAAATAATTAGTTAAAAATTATGAAAATGCGGTTACTAAACCATTATGACGATTTAAATTGTTCCCGCTTTAATTAAAATCACAAAGCGAATCGTCTTCATCTTAATTATTCATTACCGAGGCGACAGTTTTTTTTTTAAATTTATTTTTAGTTTATTCAATTAATTAAACAAATGGGTTTTTAATCATTTATTACCTTTAAAAGATAATTAAATTATTTATTAGCGAATAGTGTTTTTTCCCTCATGATCATAACAACGGAATTAACGTTAAGGAAAATTTTTTACAAATTTTGCGGTTGGGAATTTTTTTTTTTTATTTTCTTTTTAACTCTTATTGTGTGTTTTTAATGTTTTTTTTTTTTTTTTTTACTTTTAAACAGATTCATTGTGTTTTTCATTAATTAATTGCAAATTATTTGCTTTAATTGTGACACTGATTGGCTTTTAAATAATTAAAAAAAAAAAAAAATTTTTTATTCATTTTCTTTAACAAAAACATTTTTTTTATTTCTTCGTTTTGTGTTTTTAAAACGTAGCAAAAGTAGTAGTCTCAAGGTGACATTTGACAATATTTATTGAAAAGTAAAGATAAAAAAGAAAAGAAAAAATTGTATTTGAAATTGTGACGAATTATTACTTTATTAAATCCCCCAGCATAATTAGTTGACAGAAATTTATCTATTTGACGTCAACTTTTGAATGAAATAACATAAAAAAAAAAAATGTTTTTTCTATTGGTTTGTAGCTAAATTTACGCTAGAAATTAACTCAGACTAGCCTGAAAAATCGGTGTGTGTTAATACATAAAGATCCTGAAACGATTTCTCTATGCACAATAAGGTAAAAATAATTCTTTTTCGGTTTACAACCACAAAACTGTTGTGTTTCGTATAAAAAGTAACCACAATACCTCGATATAAATTTAAAAATTTAATTAATTAATTAATAAGCAAACAAATAAGACAAATTTAAAATGCATAAACAAATATCCAGTAACTATCAGCCTTGTTTATTTGCACAAGTATAACGATTAAAATGTCAACAAACTTAGTATCGGCCATCGGCGTTTATATTTATTAAAAAAATCGGTAAAAATTGGTAACACTTTATGCATATAAATGTGCAAAAAAAAAAAAAAAAAAATTAATTAAAACATAAATTGCAGCTGAAAAAAAAGCAAAAAAAAAGTGAAACTTCTAAGCTAAACACTTGAAATAGTGAAAAACAGCAAGCAAAACGATTATATTCGACGAAACAGAAAAAAAATAATTTTTTTCTTCGTTTCTCTAAACACAATTTTTTTTTTTTTTTTTTTTTATAGGACAAGGTTTAATTCTTGTAAACATGATTTAATTATTACAAAATTAAATATTATTATTGCGGAAAATATAGAGAAAAAATCAAAGTTATTCTAATTTTTTTTTTTTTTTTTTTTTTGTTCTTACATCAAAACTAATAATTAGCGTCAGACAGAATTTTCATTTACTTTTCGCGGTTTTTTTTTTTCTTTCATTTAGAATTTGTTAATCAATTCATTACAAAGTAGAATTGTTTGTTTTTAGATCATAATTACTGATAAATTGGTTCTAAAACCAACCATCCGTCGACAATGAACTAAATTCAATCAAGCAGTTTATCAGTTTAATGAAAGCTAAATCGTTACAGGTGAAACACTGTGCGATTTCCTTAATTTTTAAATTAATTTAATTAATCAAGTTTTTTTTGTGTGTGTATGTTTATATTTATATTAAAACACGAAAACAATGAAACATGAATTTTTCACATCATTTCAACGATTATTAATAGATTTCTTGTTCTATGTTTATAAAATCGTTGTGATTTATTTGTATTTTCTTTTCAAAAATTTTTTTTGTTCTGTTTGTTTTTATTTTGATCTGATCGGATCTAATTTTGTATTATTTACCTTAAATACAAAAAAAAACATTTCTCTTCCTGTCAATAAACGAAATAAATTAATGTAAAAACACTGCGGTAGTACAGCAACTGCTGCTGCTGCTAAACACAGTCGAAATCATCACATAAAAATTCAATTTTTTCTTTTTTCCTTCAATCCTGACTGTGTTTATTTATTATTTACACTAATTATTATTATTACTCAGAATATTTATTATATATATTTATTATTTTTGTTAAATTGTGTGCACATAAATGTTAATTATTTTTTTCATCCACCCACACAATAGTTTCTCCGGTTATTTTCAGATTTTATCATTTTTTTTTTTTTCAACATCGAAATTTTGTTATTTTTAATTTTTCCGATGTCTTTGTATTTAATTTTTTTTTTTTTTTTATAATTATTTAATGCAATTTTGTATATTATAAAATTAGATGAATATTATTAGCGAAATTAATGGCTTTTTTACTTCTTCTTTCTTTATGCTGGTTTTAACTGCTATTTATACAGTGTGTTACACAAATATTAAGGCTTAGTTTTTTTTTTATTTTCTCTTGTGTTGTTACAATTGTTGAATTAATTTATTTAATAATAAAAATAAGATGAAAGCACAGTAAACTTAAGTGATAACAACAATAAGAATAGCTATGCATGGCTATGCTTTTCTAATATCAAAAGTAATAGAACTCTATGATTTAGCAGTGATTAACCAAGCTACATGTGTAAATAACATTTTTTTTTTTCATAGATAATACAATAAACAAGCTTAGAAAGTAATAAACCTTTAAATAAAAAATTCCCTTAATTATTTATTAATCAAACAAATTAAATAAATTACAAGAAACATTATAAAGGGCTTAATCTAAACACAAGTACTTCTGTCCATCTTTATACAAGGTTAAAACCTTTTTTATATAAGATTTAAAACTCATAACCAATTGTCTAATTTAAAAAAAAAAAACTTCAAAATTATTGTTATTAAAAATTAAAATAAAAAATTTAAACAACAATTGCACTTCAAAAAACTATTAAAAATGATTGCTTAAGCTAACAAAGCCAACATAATTAATAAAAAAAAAATTACTGCACACACACACAGCATAACCTTGTAATTTCAGTAAATTAGAAAATAATTTATTTATTTCTTAATGTAATTACATAAATTTTTCCGTATGTTTCCGTAGTTTTTTTTATTTTTGTGTGTGATTAAAAAATTAAATGTTTGAAACACTCTGTTATAATAGCTAAACAGGAGGCGTTAATTTTTGAATTTATTTAGGATAATAAAAAAAAAAAAAAATTTTTTATTTAATTATTTTATAGCATTATGTTAATAAAAAAAAGATTTTTTTTTGTTTACCTTGTTATTGGTCCTGGTGAGTCACTGACAGCCTTTAATGACAATCGCAGCTGTCTATGAAATGTTCCTAATATTGATTGTTTACGTGGTGCTGGTATTGGTTGTGGATCTGATAACTGCGTACTGTCTTTAACCACATCATCAATACGTATTATAACTGGTCCTGGTGAATTTGAACCGTCCAATAATTTTGTCCATGCTAAATCACCACCAGGTGATTCTTGTTGTTCATCAATCATTTTGGTCATTCTATTCGATTATTTGTTTGTTTTTTTTTGTATTTTTTAATAAAAAATTAATTTTAAATTAAATTTAAAATCACTACATATTTAATATAACAAAGCGAACGTGAATGTTTATAATTAAACAAAACAAGGGGTGAATGGTCTTAACGCGTTTTATTATTTACGTTTTTACATCAAATAACTACTTTACATGTAAGTTTTATATAAGTAAAGTAAAACAAGGATTTTCTACTATATTAAACGTCCTTATTCACTGGTTTTACTGGTTTTTATTCAACATGACAACATAGCGATAACATCCTTCCTTATTTATACAAAAAAAAAAAAAAAAAAAAAACACAACAAATAGATTTCTGCTTTAAACTTAACACAAAAAAAAAAAAAAAAAATGCTATTAAAGCATCTTGCAAATTATTTTTTTTTATTATTATAATTCTACTTCATTATTATTTAATATAGGTAATGGTTAAGGTAAGAAACAAGTTTTCACTGTAAACTACAAACTAAAAAAAAAAAAAAATTACACAATAAAAACCGAACTTAGCGTGTATAAAACGTTTCACCAATCAAAGCAGAAAATAAATCCGCGACAATAATGGTTTTCCTTTGCGTTTTTATTAAAAATAATAAAATCAACCAACCAACCAAAAAAAAAAAAAAAAAAAGGTTAATGAGTTGATAAAATAAGAAGAAGACGTTGAAGAAGAAGAAAATTATTTTTCAACACAACAAAAAAAAATAAAAAACCAATGGCTGGTGGAATGATGAATTAAACAGAAAAAAAATAAAAAATAATTAAAATGCTATTAAAGTCAATGAAATTAATAAAAAAAAAAAATTTATTTCTATTTTTATAGTTGGATTAAGATTTTATGTTTTGATTTAACGTGAGCATAACACGGTGTTACTAAGCTGTAAACGCAATATGTCGTTGAATGTCATATTTATAAATTATTTGCAATAAAGACGTTTTAAACACAAGAAATGTCTGCATTTTGTCTCATCAATAAATTTGATTAAAATCAAGTTCAATCCTAGATTACTGGTGCACCTTGTAATTAATATTAGATAGTGATAGTAGTGATAATAATCTAATTGATTATCTATTAAACATTCAGCATAGTCAAACAAACATAATCTCATTGAATTAATTATATATTAACACACAAGCTTAACAATAACACATTATTATTAATTTAACAACAATAATGTTTCATTTCTCTTTAGTTTAAAACATTTTTTTTATTTATTTATTTAATTATTTATTTATTTATTTATAAATAACAAAAAAATTAGTCATTCAAACAAAAAAAAAATTTTTTTTTATGTCACTAAGCAGAGTGGAGAAAAATTTATAAATTTAAAGTAAAAAAAAAATAACAACAAAGCAAATTAAATAATTAAATAATTGATTAAAGAAAAAAAATAATAAATTATTTAATTATAATAATCTGTAGCGATTTAATAATTTTGTTTTGCCTGTAACAGTAGTTGACAATTATTATAATCATGTTTAACCTTCAGTCATTTTATTTGTACGGGTAATTAGGTGATTTACAGTAATGTCGCGAAATGTTTATATCAAGGTGTTTTTACATAATTACGTATACAGTGGGTCGTATTAAAGTTTATTTTTATAAAGGTTATTGAGGGGTTAATACAACACAACAATGCAAATTGAATAATTCTCCAGACTGTAATCTACTAGAATTATGATTAAAACCCATTAGTGTATGGTTTTAAACCGTGAAATAGTATAGAAGTGAGTAATTTACTGTAATTCCACGAAGTGTATACAGTGGGTCATTTATTTAATTTATTTTGTACAGTGTTTAACCCGCTAATAAAACAAAATAATTATTTTCCAGACTGTATTATAATACACAAAACGCCTTAAAACTTAAAACCTGTGAAATAGCATAGAAATAACATAATCATAATCACCACCCACTGTATATAAAACTAATTAAAGAAATTAAAATAAAAATATTTTGTAAAACAACTATTTCCAGTATCAGTTTTTGCTAAAAGTTTAACAGAGAAACGACGATTAATCACCCGTCGTTAAAACATTGTGTCAAAGCAAAACAAAACAAGCGACAACACGTGTTAACATTAAAAAAAAAAAAAACGGCTTGCAATATTAAGTCAAGTAACTTAATTATTTCATTTTTTTTCTCTCCATAATTTGTATCAAGAACTTTGTTTTTTTTTTAAATTAATTACAGTAATACTGTGATAAAAACAACAAAAATAAATAAAATTAATTCAAAAATTAATTAGAAAGGATAATAAAGAGATAAATACCATTAGCTGGGTAATTAATTAATTTAAAAAAAAAAAAACATTATTTAATTTGCATAAAATATTTATTTGCATTTAGATAATGTAATAAAAGTACAATAGGGGTTTATTTATAGCAATTTGCTACCCTCTTGTTTCTATGTGGGTGAATTCAGTATAAATACCATCCGAATAAATATTAACGTAAACTTTAAGCCAAATGGTAAAGATTTAATAGCAAAACAAAAATCTATTAACTGCTTTGATAAAACAACAAATTTTTATTTAATTTAACTGATTATAGCAGTTATAGTTATTAAATAAACAAAATCAACAAATGCATTCGATAACAAAACCACATTGTTGGTTATTTTTATTACTTAAACCACAATACAATTTCTGTTTGTTTTTAATTATTATTTTAAAAATAATCCCAACCAAAATAATAACAACGTCAACATAAGTATTGATTTACAAATAATTTTACATACAAAAAAAAAATATATATATATATATATATATATTAATGAGAATAGAGCAGACCGATAAACCGACTTAAATTAAAAGAAAAAAAAAACTTTAAAACAATTATTAAGTGATAAGATAATAATAATAATTGATTGAAATTGATGATTATTATTGAATTAATTAGCAAAATAAAAAATAAAAAAAAATAATTTTTTTAATTACATGCAAAGTACAAAGAAAGTGATGATTAATCCCAGTGAGTATTAAGCAAGAATAAGTAAAACAGAGCGCACCGTTCAAAAGACAAACAAAGGACAAACAAAATCGATTTGCCATAGAAAATGTAAGAAAATTTTAATTAATTAATTAATTAATTAATTAATGTTTGTTTGTTTGTAATATAATCCATTGATAAGATTTTTTTTATATTTTTATTACATAATGATCGCATTAAGTAATTGCTACTGTGTGTCACCAGTATTACCTGTTGTTGCTGCTATTTACATTAATAGAAATTTAAAGAAAATTATTCTTTTATACATAAACAAATTGAAATTATATTACTAATTACTAATAATTAATTACTGATTTATATTATATATATAGGAATTTGTTTGTTTTAACCGGATAATAACAGAAGGAAAAAAAAAAAAAGGCAGCAGTAGTAGCACCAAACAGGTGAAAAATGTGTTCAACGTTACTTTCCACTTAATATTTCATTTCAATTAATTTTTTTTTTTTTTAACTGATCCACACACCCAGTAAATAAATAAATTAATTAATTAATTAAAAATTATTTGTATCCTAATTAACCAAAAAAAAATTATTTACAATAACATAAAGGATTTCTTCTGAAGTAGATAATTAAGAAATGAGAACTAGAACAACCGGAGTTTATTTATAAAATAATTTTTTAAACAATCGAATGCACGTATTCGATTAATTAAATAAATAATTAATAAAATAAAAATATATATGTATATATAAAAAAATAATTTGATAGAAAACCAGATAACCTTCTTCACTAGCTGTAACTGAATAAATCAATTAATAATCAATAAGTTAATTAATTAATTAATTACCTATAGGCAATAATTATATTAATTAATTATTTAATAATTACATTAATTTTTTTTTTTTTTTTGTTTTTATTAATTAATTTAGAAAAACAGGATTTTCCCGAATAGCACACACAGCAACAATTTCAACAAAATTCCAACCGTTTTTTTTTTTTCTTAATGGGTTTTTTGATATCGTAATATTTTTGCAGAAAATCTATGATAATTAACAAAAAAAAAATTTAATAAATAAATATTTGGCTACCAATATTACCCCCTTAAATAAATTCAATCAATCACATTAAACTTGCGCATTAACATAATCCTATCGAAAAAATACGAAAAAAAAAAATTTTTTTTATTCAAACAATCAGCGACATTGAACGCGTTTTTTTTTTTTTTTTTAATCAAAACCAATTCATTTCAATATCAAAAACAAAATTAAACGTATTTTCTATAATTAATTTATAAATTTTTTTTAATTATTCCATTTAAAATGTCATAAAGTCATTAATAATAATAATAATAATGATAATTCTATAGAAAATTCATAAAATCACCTTAGCTTTTTGTCTTTGTTGTTTTTATTTAATTTTAATTTTATTTAATAAAATTATTTATAAACCTAATATGGAATAATAATGTATAATATTTCATTAATTAATTAACTAGTAACAAATCAATTAAATATTTAACTTTTTTTTTCTATTTAATTCACATTTTTAATTATTTATTGCATTTAAAAAAAAAAAAAAATTTTTTTGCAGAAGGAACAGAAAGTAACAAAAAAAACGCGATAATTAATTAATTAAAATTTTATTTTCACATTGATTAAACTTTAATTAAACTAAACTAAACTAATAAAAATACAAAAAAATTTTCACCTTTATTTTACTTCTTTTTTTTTTTTTAATCACATTTTTAATCCAATTTCTTCGTTTTTTTTTTTTTTTTTAGATCTTTTTAGAACTTGATTAACACTTTCAGGATTTTTATTTTTTGGTTTAAGAATTTTAATCGCGTGCTGTTACAGTAAAGTAAAAAAACAAACTAAAAAAAAAAAACAAACAAACAACGTTCCTTTCACAATTATTCGTTAAATACGACTGAATCGTTTTGTTTTTATTTTATGTTTTCCAAACAGTTGATACTCGTTGTATTAACTTAACAAAACTAAGCAACAAAAACTAACAAACCGAAACTGAAAATAAATGATTTAGTAGTGAGTTTTAACGCCTGCCAGTGTTTAATAATAACGTCAAATGTTTTGTTTTAAATAACGTAGTGAGAGCTACTTATTACTACATTTATCACGTAAATATAACGTTGCTGTTACGGTTGCTGTTAACGTAACGACCAACCGATATTCTATGTTTTATTTATTAAATAACAAAAAGCTATGCACTCGGGTTTTTCATTTTTCTTTTTGTGTGTATTGAAAATTAAAAATTTTAAGATTGTGTTTAGATAATACATCGTTGTAGTTGTAATTAAAGTAAATAAATATAATCTATCTATCACTCGATTTACGCGAGATTTAACACTTCCAGCAACGTTGTTAACGTCTTAACGCACATCTGCTATCATCGTGTTTTTATTTATTTTTTTTTTTTTTTGAATAAACAAATAGAATTTTAGTATTTTTACCTTCTAAAAAAAAAAAATTAAATAATTGTCGCTGATTATTATACAAAAATTTATAATTAAAACATTGATTGAAATAATTCTTTACGTTTGCATTTTTAATTTTTTTTTTTTTTTTATTATATTTCCTTGAAAGTTTTTTTTATATGTTTATTATTATTATTTAATTAAGATGTAAATAGTTTATGATTTAATAAAAAAAAATGTTTATTTATTTATTTATATTGGCAGGTAAATTTGTGTTTTTATTTTATTTTGTTTAATTACTTATTTTGATTTATTGTAAAAGGACGAAAGTTTGGTTTGTTGTTATGCGAATGGAGAGTTTTTATTTTTAATTAGCATTTGAGATGGTAGAGAGATGTTTATTACGATTAGCTTCGTGTTTTTTTTTGTACGATTACACGAGTAACGCTCTGTCAACGCTTCTAAAGCTTGCGGATTTTTTTTTTTTTTTTTGCTGGTGTTTTTAATTTCCTTCTAAATAATCTTTACCCGATTATGAATTAAAGTTTTTTCTTACAAAGAAGCTATCAGACAACATAACAAGCGCATTATACTCTTATATAACCTAAAAAAAATTGCGATATATTAGCAAAATAACACAATATGTCGTTAAAACCGATGTATCCTCCAATACTTATTGATTACAAAATAACCTTTAGGTAAATAAATAAAAAAAAATTCATTTCGTATTTTATTAATAAAGAGAGAAAAATAGAAAATTTTATAAATAATTTTCCTGATAAAAACTACGACTAAGCAGCATTTATTTGTTTTTAATAAATAATAATTTAAAATACGCAAATGAATGTAAAAATTACACAAAATTGTAATTTAATATTATTATTATTTTTTTTTTAATAAATAAAATATTTATTTACGTATTTTAGATAAATAATATCAAATATTAAAAAAAAAAAATTTTATAACAAATAAAATACGTTTAAAAACAAATTAAATGATTTCTCATCATAAAAGAAGAAAAAAACAATTTTATTTTTTTTTTTCATATCATTATAATAAAAAATTGTAATTTAAGTGCTTAATTTCACTTGACTTAGCATTACCTAACCTAAGCCATAATATTTATTACATTTTAATTTATAAATTATTATTTTTCAGTGTTTTCCCTTCAGTTAAATGATTTTTTTTTTAAGCTTACTTAACTGAAAATTTACTCTGTATAATAAAAATTGACTTAACTTTTAAGGTTGTTTTAAGTCATGGAGAAAAATTATTTAACGATTCATATAAATCAATTTGTAATTATATTTCGATTAATAAACAAATAATAATAAGAAAAAAATACAAAAATTATTCTCATGTATAAAATGTTAAACGAATGAAAAAAAAAAAAACAAAATTCTGTTTAATCTCTCCCGGAAACTGATAACAGTGCGCTGTAACATTGATTTTTGTTTTGTTTTTCCTCCTATTTTTTTTAACAATTTTTTTTTCCGCTAATTATGCATAATAAAATTAATTAATTAATAAAACGCATTATTAAACATACTATCTGTAAATGTGACTTAAAAACGTTTTAACTCATTTAAATACAACAAAATGGTGGAAGAAATTTTTTTTTTTTGTTAATTTTTATTTTCTTTATCAAAAAGTCAACAAAACAATCCGTTATCAATATTAAAATTATAGAAAATAATCAGAAATATTTGCATGTTAATTTGTAATAAAAATAAAAAAACTCATTTTCATTATCTGTAAGGTGAAGGTATTTATTCTTTATTAACACATACGTGTTATCTGAATGTATGAACCGATGAGGATTTTGCGAAAATAACAAAAAAAAAACAAAAATGTTTGTCTACAATTTTTACATATTCCACAGCGAAATAAACTATTCTGAAAATCAATATATGAAAAAATCTTATATTTTCACGTGTTTCAACCATTAAAACATATTTCAATAAAACACGTAAGACCTATTCTAGTTTTAAGTACCGAAAACTATTAATTCTAGAAGGAAAAAAAAAAAATATAGCAAAATTCGTCATACAAGTTTCATGTAAAAGAAAAACAAACCCCAATCTTCGTGCGGTTTATGATTTAAGTAGCTTAGCTTACACCAAAATAGTTTTTTTTATTTTTTATTAAAATTAACTTTCCAAGAAGGTATTAAAAGGAAAAGGTAATAAAATGTCGCGTAACTGACTCATAAATACGTGAAAGAAAAAATAATACAAAAAACGCAAACCTATTGGACAAGCCTTATGTGTGTTTTGTTTTTGCACATTAATTATATAAAAATAAACACAGAAAAAAAAAATGATTTACGTCAATAAATGTGTAAACATAAAGGTAGAATTCAATAAAGATTTTATAAAGGGACGTTGTGGGTGAGAGAGAGAGTGTGTAAATTATATACCCAGCTAACCAAATAAAATGTAAATTTTAAAGCACATTATTTTCATTTCTTATTCTTTCTTCATTATTATTATTTTTTTATTTTTATTTACAAATATTTAAATTCTTTACATAATTTACTTTTTAATATATAAATATGTTTATTTATATTTTTAGTGTTTTTTCTTCATTTTTTTTCATGTTTTAATTAATAATTAATTTATATATATATACAAATCTAAATATGGGACTTGAACTAATGATATAAATATATCTGCTGTTTACAATTCTTTAATTATTTCATTTCTTTTACATTAATAATAAATAATTAATAAACAGAAAAAAAAGCAAATCTTTTGCATAAATTTACTGGATTTTGTAATCACAAAAAATAAAACCAATATTAGTCAGCCTTAAAATAATAACAAAATAATAATAATGCATAATTGTGTATAATTTTTGTATAATTTTATCACTACATAAATTAATTAAAAGAAATAAAAAATTATAATAACAAAATTAATTAATTAATTATTTACAAAATTAGTAATAAAAAAATTTTAGTATCGTAATCTCCTCTTTGCAATATTTTGTATTACGATTAAATTTATAATTAATTTTCTTTTCTTTCTTTTGTAAACCTATATAAATTCAATTAATTACTTAAAGTTCGATATTATTGCTGGCTTAAAAACTTTTTTTCTTTCTATTTCCACTTAGCAATAAGCTTTAAAAAAAAGATAAATAATAATAATAATAATTTGAAAACACTTTCACTTAATTAAAAAAAAAATTAAAACAAAATAAACTGAAATAAAGCAAAAAAAATTCATTTCTGTATAAATAATTAATCAGGACGATATATTGGTATTTTTGGTATAAATTCTATAAGTAAAACATATTCCATCATTGAATTTGAATCACTTTGTTGTTTACTTAAACGCCAATGTAGTCCTAATTTATGATACAAATGACTATTTTCCCATTCTAATAGTTTATCCATTGTATTTTGTGTCTAAAAATATAAATAAAAAAAAACAAATAAAACAAAATTACAGGAATAGAATAATAAAAAATTTTTTTTTACCCTTTTACTCAAACATATCACAGGCCAAAGAGAGCACCCCAGGGTACAACAGCAACAAACACATCCACAAAATAACCATTTAACATTAACCGGTAATGTTTTCTTTAAGACACCATTTATTCTCATTATTGTTGCCTTAAATTCTTCTGGTGCTACTCTAGACACTAAACCAGATGGAAATTCAGGATTAAAACGATTACTTAATCCAAAACTAAAATAAAAACAATTTTTTAATTAATTTTTTTTTATATTATTATTTATTTATAATTTTACTTACACTGTCATATTACCAGCACCACGTATAACTATAGGATCAGGCACCAATGTTACATGGGAATCTTCTAAATTATCATCCAAGATTTCCTCCTCATATATTGCATCAAAATCAACCATTTTCACTCTTTTTTTTTTTTTAATAACTTTTAATACAATTTTAATTATTTATTTATTGTAAAAAATAATATTAATTCGTTACAAAAAATAAAATTAATTAAATTTAAAATTATACAAAACAAAACAAAACAAAACAAAAGAGGAAAAATAATGCAAAACGAAAAAGTAAAAATAAAATAAAAATTTCACCACTAAATTATTTTCGTAACAAAGAAGGAGCACATTTTGTGTGTTAAGTAGAATTGTAAAACTCACTCAAAAATGCACAAATATTATTCTGTTAGAGAACATTCTTTATTATTTAATTTATTTAACTTTTAAAAATTCATAAATAATAAAACATATTTAGTGGATTTACTCGCGTTTTTTTTTTTTTATTAACTGATTTGGAAACACAATAAGAAAAAACCCCCACAGAGATGATAAAAAAAAAAACAAATTTATAAAAATAAAAAACGAGTAATTGTTTTACAATTTTTTATCATAATAATATATTAATTAAAAATTCAATTATTTATTTTATTGTTAAATTTATTTATTTATATCTTTGTCGTTTGACTTTGACAATTAGAAAGTTTTCTTTTTTTTTGTATGTAAAAAATGACAACTCTCTGTCTTTGCACTTTTTTTTTTTTTTTGAATTAAAAGTGAGAGCTAACAAAATTTCATCTTTAATACATTGGTAGCCATTTTTTGAAATATTATCTCGTCATGGAATTACATTTTTAACAGTGTATATATGCGATTAATTATTTTAATTATTATCCCATTGTTTTAATAATAATGATTATTTATTTTGTTTTATTATTTATAAAAAAACAAAAATCTCATTTTTATAATTTAAAGTATTTAAAAAAACAAAGGAATTATAAAAAGTAAATAAATAAATGAAATTTTTAAAAATATTAGACTTTTAATTAATTGGCAGCAATGTGATATCTAAATACAGTTCAATGGCTTAATTTACTTTGATGATAAACGTCAAAAAAAAAAAAAAATTAATCATTCACTTCGCCTTACACACTTTTATTTTTAATTTAATTTTCTTTTTAGTGGAAAAAAAGACAATAAAACTGCAAAAAGAAAGTGTATATAACGATTAAGCAAATTTGAATATAAAGCTATTGATTAAATAAATAATTTATACGAATATAAACGATATAAAATGTCATTAATTGGTAAATTACAAGATGACAACATTCCACTGGCCGATGACGATCCACAAGGTATAAAATTGATTTTTCATTTTGTGTTTTCAAAAAAAATTCTTTGAAAATTAATAAAACAATTTGCTTATAAAGTAATCATTGATGAGAATGAGGGTGGTAATCGATTAGTAAATGGTCGTTCAATGGATTCAATACCCAGCTCGTATACAAATGGCAGTTCCAGTCCTGGACCACCACACAGTTTAGAACCAGATATCAGTCCTGATGAACAGGAAGAGAAAGCAAGACTCATTTCACAGGTCTTAGAACTTCAAAACACTTTGGATGGTAAATGATATTTTTGTTTTTAAATTTATTTTGATTCTCTTTAAAACATTTTTTCGTTGTTTAGATCTTTCCCAAAGAGTTGACAGTGTCAAAGAAGAGAATCTAAAGCTACGTTCTGAAAATCAGGTACTTGGACAATATATTGAAAATTTGATGTCAGCATCATCAGTATTTCAATCGACAAGTCCAAATACAAAAAAGAAGTAGAAGAAGAAGAAAAAAAAATACCAAAGAAAATTTAGTAAAGAAAATGGGAAAAGAAATTTTATTACTGGTTGGTTGTATTATAATCACCCAAAGAAAATATACTACAAAACACATATATTTTGCTTTGCGTGAGCTTTTAATGTGCATCAAAGAATACTAATTTAAGTTTTATTTATAATAAATATATTTTTTTTTTTTATTAATCTCTAAGGATAATTTTTTAAGTTTTTTATTTTTCTTTACGTTCTTTCTACAAATTTCCTGTTTATTTTTTATGTAATCGAAACAAATAGTTTATAATAATTAATTTAATTAACTAAATAGATATAAAACAATAACGAAATTATTATTATTTTTGTATTGTTATTAATACTGAAAATAAATTTTATAAAATCTCAAGACATTCGCCTAAGCTGGCACAAGCGAATCAAAAGAAAATGAAAAAAAAAATAATTATGAAAATTCACCACGCTTTGGAATTATATAAAGTAAAACAAAAAACATTTTTGTGAATAAAAAAAATTTAATTAATTAATTGATATGCGTTTTTATTATTTATTTAATTAATCAAAAAACAACATAAAAAATTATTTTCTCGTTATCAAGTAATTTTTTGCTGCAATGAAAAATTATTTTTTTATTCTTTATGCCTTATCTAACAATGTGATTTTTATTTATTTATTTATATTATGAAATATTTGTATTTAATTAAAATTTCTTTTATTATTTGTTTATTAATTAAAATAATTTGTTTTTAAATTAATTATTTATTTAAATTATTTAAAAGCGAGAAAAAATCATTTTATAAACGCACCCTTTTGTATTTTTACCCTTTTAAAGTAATGTACTAGTCTTTTTTACAAATTCGTACATGAATTAATAATTAATGTAATAAAACCAAAGCCGCATCGTACCGTTTCTGTCGTGCTGGTGTAGTAAAATAAAAAATATAAAAAGTGGAAAAGAATAATAAAAAAATAAATAAAATTAGCGACATATTTTTTTATTATTTTTTTGTTTTGAATATATACATTTTTACTCTAATGTTATTTTGTTTGTGTCCTCTTGTTAATTAAAAAAAATGATTTAAAATGTTTTTTTTTTTTGAATATTTGTTTATCATAAATAAATAATTGTTTTAAGAAGAAAAATATAAAAGAAAAAAAAACCGATTTTACTGTATAGAAATTTTATTTGTTATTAGTGTGGTAAATAATTTTTTTTTTCTGTTTTTTCTCAATATAATAATTATTCAACAAAACAAATTTAAATGTGTGCATGAGGCAATTATTGTAATATAAAATAAAAAATTCTTCTTCATTTTTTTTCCGTCTTTTTTTTTTTTTTTTGATAACATTTCATACGGATTATACCTATTTTGTGATGGGTAATGTAAATTTCTTGCGGCCAAATGTGACAGTAGAATTTATTTCAATAACAAATTACTATTTTTGCATATTATTTTTCGTGTTACATATAAATAATTAATGAATTTCTAATGAAATCATCTAATATGTATATTATAAATCGTCTGATAATGAAATTTGATTATTATTAAATAATCTTGTGATAGTTTTGCGCGTCCTCTTCAGCGCGCGAGTAGTGTACAGTCCATTCGAAAGAATTTTTTTATTTTATTTTTATCCGCGGTTTTATTATTATTTTTAATTAATGAAAACAAAAAAAAATTATTTATTTTGATTAATTTTATTTTAGAATAAGAATAAAAAGTTATAATTATGGAAGATGATAAAGATACATCAAATGTCTGTGAGAATGTAAATAAAAGTAATGAAGTATCAGAAGATACTGTTGAAAAGGATGTTTCTGTAGATGAATCAAAAAGTGTGGATAATCTAGAGTGTAAAGATGAAGAAGAAGTGGAAATGGATAAATTAAAGGAAGATAATGAAGAAGTGATTAATGAAATTGGAGAATGTAAAGAAGAATCTGAAGTAAATACAGAAGAAAATGAAAAACAATCAAAAGAAGTTGTGGAACAAAGTGAAACAGATAGTAGACCGTTTACTGTTAGTAAAGATCCATTGAATCAAGATACAGACACAATAGAAGAATCCGAAAGTGGTAGTAAATCACCAAAATTAGAAAGCACAGATAATACAGAGGATGCAGAAAGTCATACAGAACCACAAATAACAACAGAAAGTATTCCAGTGGGTAATGAAGAATCTTCAATGAATGACGTTGAAATGGAAGATCTTGAAATAAAAGAAAATTTAAATACAGAACAAGAGGAAGCCCCTGAAAGTGAAGCTAAATTGAATATTGAGACACAAGATGAGCCAATGGATGTTGATGAAACAGATAAACCGGCACAGACACAGGCATCTGATGATCTTTTTAATGATCTTAAAAATACACCAAATATTACAAATAAAAAAAGTTTAGTGGATGCACCAACTGTACAAATTCCTGATTTTGATAAATCTATTAAAGATGCATCCGAAGATACCACTGATTCCTTTCATGATGCTGCAGATGATTTATCAAATGATAATGCTGATGATAGTGGTGAAAAAATAACTGAAAATACAGAAAATCAAGGAGATGTTCCTGAGGAGGGTGCAATTGAAGGTAATCTTGAATTAAATCTTATTTTAGAAATTGGGGCAAAAAAAAGTTTTTTTTTTAATTTTATAGAAGGGGTTTGTGACTTAGAAGAAGGAAAAGGTGTTGATGAAGCGATTTGTTTACTACCAGATTCAGAAATAGAAATAACTGATGCTGATAAAGAACGTGCCATACTAGCTAGAGAAGCTGCTGAAAATTCTGAACATAATAAAATAATAGAAGATAATAATGCAACACCAGGTTTGTTTTTAATTTTTATTTTCATTTTTGATTCCTTTTAAAACTTGAATAATTATTTTAGTGCAAGAACAAACACGAAGTAATAGTGAATCAACAGTTGAATTGTATGAGGAAAATATTACAGAAGGCAATGATGTATCAACAGAAGCAATTGATCAAGATTGTGGCGATACTGAGGAACAAATAAATGTACCAAAAGAAAATGAATTTATTGAATTAGTTGGTGAATCCAAGGAAATCGAATGTATGGAATGTAAAGTGAAGAAATTATGTGAATTTTCCGTTATAGAAAATAATGAAACAAATTTTGTTTGTGGTATAAAGTGTGTTGAATCATTACAAGCTAAAAACACTGATAAATATACATTAAAAATGAAAAAGGTGATTATTTCGCTTATACTTGATACCGAGCAAAAATGTGCCCATTGTAATGATTATAAAATGTGCAAGTAAGTTGCTTTCATAAATTATTGCAAAAAATTTTATTCTCCATTGTATGTAATGATTTTTTTCTTTCTTTTTTTTTTAGATTTCGTTTTATTGAGACGCTTACTGATTATAAATACTTGTGCAGTGAATCGTGTATTACTAATTATATTGGTCCAAAGAAACAAAAATATTTGGTTAAACGAAAACGTTATCTAATTGAGGATTTAAAAACAACAGACACTGAATATAAATGTCTGCAATGTACGGAAACGAAAATTTGTAAATACATTTGCAAACAGGATGAGGATTTGTACATCTGTGACGATAATTGTTATAATTTGTTATTGAAGGAGCAACCAGGAAGATTTCGTACGACAAAGCAATTAGTGCGTGTACGTGATTTACCATTACGGACCGCATCGCTACAAACACCACAAGAGACAGATACAACAAAAATGGTTGCACGTTCTGATGAGGATGCTCTAGTTGCACAAAACAATCGTGATGATAGTTTTGTACGTAAATGTGTCCAGTGTTATTCAGAAATAGAGATCAGTGAAAAGTCATTATATTGGGAAACGCAAGATTACTGCAATGAAATATGTTTAGGACAATATCAACATGCAATCGGTTCTGTATGCACAACATGCCATAAAAATGTATCTTTGGCCTGTTTAGGAAAATACTGTGTTCGTTTTGGTTATGATATAAAACAATTTTGTCGTTCATTGTGTTTGGACCAGTATAAAAAAGGATTAAAAGTGTGTTCGTTTTGTCAAAATGATATATCTGGTAGTAAGAATGGATTCTTAGCGCCAGTCGGTGATAAAGGACAATTTAAAGATTTTTGCTCACAGAAATGTTTAAAGGATTACGAAGATTTGAGTTGTCCAAAGAAGCGAGGCTTTGTTAGTACATGTGCCGTATGTAATAATAAAAAAATAACAAAATTAGAAGTCGTTTTAGATGAGAAAAGTCATCGTTTCTGTTCGAATCCATGTTTTTCAGCATTTAAATTTGTTAATAATGTTTTTCCAGGTAAATATTCTAATAAGAAAATAATCCTTTGATTGGCTTAACTGTGGAATTTTATTGTTTTTAGATCAATGTGGTATGTGTACTAAGTATTTTGAACGTAAAATAGAACATTTTACAATATACGAAGATGGGAAACCACCAACATTATTCTGTTCCAAGATTTGTATGAATGTTTATATAATAACGAATCGACAAATTGTTCCTTGTAATTGGTGTAAAGTGAAAAAATATAATTTCGATATGATACAAAAAATTGCTGGCGATATATCGATGTTATTTTGTTCAATAAATTGCTTAACGTTATGTGAGGTATCCACAACTGCACTATCAACTGTTAGGTAACTATTAAAAAAAAAATTCTTTGATTACTTGTCAACTGGTAATTTAATAATTTTCTTTTAAAAACTTTTTAGAAATCCCTGTGATCAGTGTAAAATGTTAACGAAGCCACAATATCATTTAACAATGTCAGATGGTTCGCTTAGAAATTTTTGTACATACCAATGTGTAATGGCATTCCAAAGTCAGTTTGGTAAAACACCATTAACACTAGAAAGTGAAGATGGTGTAACGGTTGTGCCCACTGGTTTACCAAAAAGAATAAGAAAAGGTTTTTGTTTAATCAATGTTAACCATGAAACAAATATTTTCTAAAATCATTTCTGTTTTCCATTTTTTATTTTGTTTTTAGATCCATCACTAATTTCATTAACGAAAACATTAGCACCACTAGTGGTTCAATCATCCGCAAAAATACAGGCAATCCAGTCTATACCAATTATTACAAATGTTCAATCATTAGCTGCGTCTTCAACAACTACAACACCAACGACAAGAAATTTACGAAAAAGTAAACAAAAAGAAATTGTTATAAAAAAGATGCCACCACCGCCCGTTACAAGGCGAACGGTAGCTGTTTTGTCACCTGTTCCAACGCAACAAATACCGAATCCACAATTTATACAGCCTTCACCACCACCACCTCCACCACCTGTACTGGTAGCACCGCCTAAAATTGAATACAAAACACAAGTAATAACAATACCAGCAACGCCTAGCTCCGTTGGTAATATAGCGACAATGTGTAAACCGGATGTTCAATCAAAGGGTGTGTCATGTCGCCCGAAGATGTGCACAGTTGAATGTCAAACAGACGATTATCTACAAAGAAAAATAGTCATACCGATTCCAGTTCCAATATACGTGCCGGTACCAATGCATATGTTTTCTATGCCTGTTCCTACGCCGGTACCAATGCCCCTTCCAATACCTGTGCCCATTTTTATACCGACAACACGAAATTCTGCCACTGGCATTATGAAGGAAATAAAAAAGATCCAAGATAAAATGCCAACCGATCCATTTGAAGCGGAATTATTAATGATGGCCGAAATGGTGGCCGGAGAAAAAAAGAAAAATGAAAGTGATTCATCGGATGAAGAGGCGGTTGTTGAATTTGCAACAGAAACTATTGAAAGTCACAATGCATTTGGTGAAGATATGTTACAAATGGCTCTGAAGGTAATACTTCTTTTCTTTTTTGTGGATTTCCTAGATAAAAAAAAAAAATTCCGTTTATAGATGGCAACAGAATATGAAGAACCAGCTGTGGATTTAGAATCAGCAATGACAGCAAATACAATAACACCGAATACCCATCCAAATATGCCGAGTGATGAAAGTACAGACGAACCAACAAGTATGCATCATCATCATCATATGATGTTGTTGGAACAAAGCAGGTAATTTTTTATAAAAGTTGAGGAATTTACTTTGGAATATTCTAACCTCAAAATAATTTTTTTTGTAAAGAGCACAACCAATGCAACGAGGCCGAAAACGTGGAGCAAGTCAAAACGCATCGCGCGGTAGAAATAGTATTGTGAATAATCAATCCCCGAAAAGGCCTAGAAGATCTGATTTACCTGTAATACAAGTAGAACCGGAAGAAACTAGAGAACCAGCAGAGAAACCTGATGCTCATTTATGTCTTAAGGTTATTTTTAGAATTTTTTATTCATAGATTTTTAATAAAAATAAATTTGTCTCACTTTTAGTTTACATTCGGTGTGAACGCCTGGAAGCAGTGGGTAATGACAAAGAATGCGGATTTAGAAAAAAGTACAATACGTCGTAAGCCATTTAAATCTGATTTATTACAATTAACAGCAGATGAATTAAATTATTCATTATGTATGTTTGTTAAGGAAGTGAGAAAACCGAATGGCAGTGATTATGCACCGGACACAATTTATTATCTCGTTTTAGGTATGAAATGTTTTTTCCATTATTAAAAATTTTGTCTCAAAACAAAATTTTCTTTGTTTTACATTTATTTATTTTTTTTTTTTTTTTTTGTTTCCAGGGATACAAGAATTTTTATATGAAAACAGTAGAATAGATAATATTTTCACAGATCCGTATTATGAGAAATTTACAGATTGTTTAGATGAGGTGGCGAAAAAGTTCTCAGTTCTTTATAATGATTCTCGTGGGTTTTTATGACTTTTCTTTTATTCTCGTGTTTAATGAATTAATTTTTTTTTTATAGAATATATTGTGACTAGAGTTGAGGAGGAACATTTATGGGAATGTAAACAGTTGGGAGCACATTCACCACATGTTTTACTTAGCACATTAATGTTTTTTAATACAAAACATTTTAATTTAACTGTGAGTTGATTTGTTTTTGTGATTGGATTTCCGATGATTCTAATAGGATTTTTTTTTTCTTTGTAGAGTGTTGAAGAGCATATGCAATTATCATTTTCACATATAATGAAGCATTGGAAACGTAATCCTAATCAACCGGGTGCTGCTAAAATACCAGGATCTAGAAATGTACTTTTAAGATTTTATCCACCACAAACGTCAATAGGTGAGTTTTTCCGGTTATTTATTTTTTTATTTTATTTCATTTGCCTTTTTTTTTCCTGGTTATTAGAAAATTCAAGAAAAAAGAAAGTCTACGAACAGCAAGAGAATGAAGAGAATCCACTTAGATGTCCAGTTAAGCTTTATGAATTTTATTTATCCAAATGGTTTGTTTAGCGTTTTGTTTTGTTTTTAAATTAATTGTTGATTAAATAATTTTATTTTTAGTCCTGAAAGTGTTAAAACCCGCAATGATGTATTTTATTTACAACCGGAACGTTCATGTGTACCCGATTCACCTGTATGGTATTCAACGCAAGCATTAAGTCGTGAAGCATTAAGTAAAATGTTGCACCGTGTTAAAATGGTTAAAGAGATCAATATAGCCTTACTGACGAGCTAGAAAATAATTTTTAAATTTTTGTCTTCATAAAAGAAATAAAATTATTTGTTTTTTTTTTTCTGTTTTCATTGCAATATTTTGAACTTTTTTGTTTTAATTTCTGTATGAATTAATTAATAATAATCCTTAATTAAACGGTGCTAAAGTTGTGTAAACGTTTTAAAAAGGATTAAACACTGAATTGAATACAAAAAAAAAAATAAGAGCAAAGTGTGCCTAGCACAATGTTGAATAATAATTAAAAGGAGTGAAAATAGGAAAACAAAAATTAATAAAAAAAAGATTTTAATCAATTATATATAAATAAATATCATTGTAGTAATTATATAAATAATTAATTAATTAACTAAACATGTAAAATAATAATATTTTTTTAAGAAGTGCAAAATAAACATTTATTTTTTTTTTTATAATTTTTTATGTTTTATTGAAGTTACATAAATTAGTTTAGAATTTTTATTAAATAATTAATTAAAAAATAGAATTAAGGAGAATGAAAAGTAAAAAAAAAAAATAATTATTAAATAATTAATAGAAACTGTATGTTGTAATAAATAATAATAATTAAAATAAAAAAGAAATTTTTTGTTATCGCCTACCTGAAAACTGTTACCTAATAATTTAACCACACAATGGAATAAGGAATAATACAAAAAAAAAAAACAATTTGTATTTAAACTAAACTTTTTTTTTATTTATTTCACTAAATTTAAATTAATTAATTAGCTTTATGCTAATTTTGTTGGCTTTACAAATGTACGTTTACGTTTCATCTTTTTCCTAGCTAATTCTAATTGATGTAATTCCGAATATACTTCTGCATAGATTTCTTTTTGTTCTTCTTCGTTTATTGATTTTCTATTTAGTAAAAAATTAAATTAAATTAATTAAACGAAAAAAAAAATGTATTATTTTTTCTCATCTTACCGATAATTCTTCATTAAATCATATTTTTCCCATGGTGTTGCTACACGTTCAGCACTCATTATATGTTTTTCTTTGATATATTCATTAATATTAGCAACACCTTGTAGATTTTGTCGTTCCCAACGTTCCAACCATGGACGTGGTTTTAATGTGACTTTAGTTTCATTAATTGGTACCGATGTACCTTCTGGTAACAACTCCATATCCATGTTTACATCAAATGTACTGTATTCAGGTAATGCATCTCTTAAATAATATAATGTGTCGTCTAAACGTTTCTCTAGCCGTAATACTTCAATTTTTTGTATTGTTGGATCGTACATTTCGTAAAGAATCTCAATTCCCTGATGATCGATGACATTTCTTAGTATAAAACGTGCGCGTAATCCACATCGATTACGATCAATACAAATTCCAACAAATCTTGATGATTTTTCTGGTGCATGCGAATTTGATGTAGTTACAGCTAATACAGAACCAACATAAAACTCTGGAATATCTATATGAGCTCTAAAAAACATATAATTTCGTTTTAAAAGGAAAATTTTCTACAAACAAAACTAATTTTCTAACCTCCTATGCACCATATCTAATCTTTCTAATTTCTCTTTAATATTATTACGCCATTCAATTTTTGGATCTGGTAAAAATTCTGGATAAACAAAACGGTAATCCTCTGGTACAACTGATTTTCTTATTTCTGTTGCTTTTATTATCGGTGTTTGATTTTTTGTTCTTGTTGAAAAACATACATTATTACCTACGAAAAAGATTTAAAAAAAAACATTCCATAAACGCAACTAATATTTGATAATAGAATAAATACCTGATAAAATACGTGAAATATTATTATACTTTATTAAATTATTTATAATTAATTTATTTGATAAATTCATTTTATTATTTTTATTAACAATAAAAAAAACTAAAAATTAGGTTAGGAAAATTTTTATTTTTGACAATAGCAATATGCAAATTAAGTTGATGTATAAATTAAACAAATGCTTTTATATTATAATCTATTAAACAATAGATGCCACTATTTATTTATTATTTTGTTACACTTGAGCAAAACTAAGCGATACCATAGCACTGGAGCAAATAACTAGGAAGGATTTTAATTAAAAAAATATAATTAATAAAACATTTAACATAATATTTATTTAAACATTCATAATAATATATCGTTGGTTTTCAGTTTATTCTGTTGAACCAGCATCTAATTTCACTTTTCATCAGCAAACATTCCCAATTCATCATCATCAAGTGGATAAGGAGGATACTCTTGCTTTATTTTCTTATTATCTTCAGTAAGATTACAATTTGTCGGTATACAAATGGGGACAGGTAATGGTATTGTCATTGGTATTGGCGTAGAAACAGGTATTGAATAAACATGCATTGGTACTGGCACATAAATAGGTACTGGAAGTGCAATAGGCATTGGCATGTATAATGAAGAAAAATCAGTTTCACACTCAACTTTGGAATATTTCGGTTGACACATTGTCGCAATATTAACATGTGAGACAGATGCTTCAGAATTACTTGTTTCTAAATGAATTTGTTCAAGATTTTCTGTTTCTTTTGGTTGTTCTGACGATTCAGTGGTTGGCATTTGGATTGCTGGTTGGTCAGCATTTTTATTCGTAGATTTCCGAATTTTATATAAAATAATTTTATCTCGTTTTACTGCACCGCTTTTTTTAATCAATTCCAGTTCTTTTTTTGTAATTTCTTTTATCGTCTTACTCGGTCCTGTCTGAAGTATTTTAAATACAGAGACATCCTTTGTTGAATCCTCGCTCACTTTTAACTGAAATGATTTGAGACACTTTAAAGAACAGAAGGACATTGTCGACCCATCTTTCTTTTTTAAAATATATGATGGATATCTTAATATTTTACATTGGTGACAGGCGTTTCTGAAAGGACAACAAAATTTAAAATATTACCCAAAACGAAAATGAGATTCAAGTTACCTTAAAGTACTCGTAGCAACCGTTGGATTTTTGTTTAATTTTATGCAATTCAAGGTACAAAATGAAAACATTTTACCACCAGTTTTCTTCTGAATCATGCAGAAATTATATTTCTGCATTTTGCACAATCTACATTGGAGAATATGACGTTGCTTTACAATAAAAATTTTCATACAGAACTTTGAGCATAATAATGTCGGTTTTCTCCCTTCCTGGAATATTGTAAAACTCTTTGTTTTTCGTGTAAAATACTTTGAACAAATCTTGCATTCATCTAAAACAGAAAAGTGAGGTTAATAATGTTAGAAAATATATACATTTATGTGAAATATTTACCTGGCTGTAGGTTCTGAACAAACTTAAATGCTGAAAAGCATGGCATCGAACAAAACACATAATTCTGATCACCTATATCCATTGTTAATATTCCAACTTTTAACGAGTTACAAACAGCACAAATGCAAAACTTCTTTGAAACTAATGATGCCTCATAATTTTTTAAGCATTTTGAAGAACAAAAATCATCAGTTTTCACTGAATTTTTATTTAATAATGGGGATTGACAGGAGAAACAGGGTATATCGAATTTATTTAAATATGAATTGGCACAAACAATACTACAGAATTGTTTTAAATCGTTATCAAAACGAGTACAGAACTTTCCTAGATTATCTAAATGAACATCTTTCTGGCATGTCGTGCACAGTAAGCCAATAGCTAATTGATGCATTTCCAGACATTTTTCATTACAATATTTTTGTGTTTCCCAATATAATGTCTGTTCACTAATTTTTGTTTTGGAATTACATCCCAAACATATACTTTTATGAGGATTGCGTGGCGTAATCGCTGCTTCTTCTTCTTCTTTTTGTTCTTTATTAGTCCGTATAGTCATTTTTATCACATCTGCTTCTTTCTCAGTTTTATTATTATTCATTGTTTGTTCTGTTGTTTTCTCTTTATCAGAACTTGAATCTGCTTTCAGTCTTTTCTTATTTCCATATGTTTTGTAGTTTTTTC
The DNA here is from genome assembly GCA_961205885.1 of Ptychoptera albimana. NCBI lineage: Eukaryota > Metazoa > Arthropoda > Insecta > Diptera > Ptychopteridae > Ptychoptera > Ptychoptera albimana. Next base: position 2,853,402 of record OY540803.1, read on the forward strand.
TCTCTTTATCTGGCTCTAATACAGTGAAATAAAATTATTTTCTATTTGTTAAAATATATTTTACTACCAAATTATTACCTTCCATTTCCAAATCCTTATTACTGATCGTATACCAAGTTCCTGATTTGCTCATAAATTTTGTTGGCACTGCATCACACAGAAGTTTGCCGCATTTCGTTATTACATCTGAAGCGAAATGATTCGAACATAACTTAAATGATGTATCAAAAATCGCATTCTCTGAATTTGGAATTATTTTTTTCCATTTTTCCTGGATTTTTGGAATTGTCGGTACACTAAAACAAAATCCTTAATTTACCATTTTATTTAATTCGAGAATATAATCATTTACTAGTGCAATGAATTTTCAGCTGCGCAATTAAAACACTTTGCAACATTAGGAGTTTCTATGCTTGCTATTTGTTTTCTCATTGTATCTGTTTCCGGCAAATCAATTTCACCATCAATACATTGATCATCATTTGAGTCACTATCTAATTTAAAAATCAAAATTATTTTCGTAATACTAATAATACTGCATTTCTAATTTTTACCATCAATTCCCTTAGGTTTTTGAGCTACTGTATACCTGTCCCAAGAATAGTAATTATTATTAAAGTTTATATGACAAGCAAAACTTACCAAATGCCTTCATTATTCTTAAAACGTGTTGGGACAGCATTCCAGAATAATTTTCCATTGTAAAATAATTGATTTGGTTCAAAATGTAGTGAGCATAACTTCAAAAATTTATTAAAATTCGCTTCCTTTAAATCTGGAATTAACTTTTTCCATTTCTGTCGAGTTTTTGGATTCTTTGGTATACTACAAGAAAGCAATTAAATTCTATTAAAAACATATATTTCAGGTATTATTAAGAATATGTTTGTTTACCAGTGCAACGTTGTACGTGATGAACAATTATAACATCTCACCATTATATATTTTCAGTGTAATTTGCTTCCAAATAATTTTTATGACTATTAATTTCAACAAATAAAAATATGACGTACTCGTTAAATAACCCCATCTATTGATTAAACTAATGAAACATTTCTTAAATCACAAATTTTCATCCCTTAATTTTTTTTACTTTTAACCATTAATATTAATCATTTATGCTATTTGTTTAACATAATTTAATATTTATATTAATAAATAATTATATTGTCAGTTAATAAAACAATTAAAATCTTTATTAAATCTTTAAAAAAATTCTTTGATTATTAAATACTTCTAAATCTACTTTAAAAAAGATGTCGCTCTTTAAAACCGTTTAATTCTTTTAATAATTGTTTTTTTTTTAATTATAAATATTAATTAATTAAAGAATATTTAATAAATTAAATATTAAATTTATTTTATACAAAAAATATATTACAAAATAAATATTTAAAAATATAACAGCTGTTTTCAAAATAAAACGTGCAATGTATACCAGTCTAATTAAAAAAAATTAATCAAATTTATGTTAAAATATTATTATTTCAATAAATAATACAATAAATAATAAAAAATTTAATTATTTAAATTAATAAAAGAATTTTTAATAAATTTATTAAAAATTATAATAAAAAAAAACTTCAATTTTTATTAATTTTCTATAGAAATATGTTATTAATTTGACTAAAATTGTGATGTCTCATACATTAGTGTTAGTGGAAATTGATTGTTGAGAAAGTATAAAAGCGCTGGAACTATCTGTGAAAATTGGCTTCGCTTAAATCGAAGCCCATCCAAAAAGAACTAAATTTTTCTATAGGATTTTTTAGTTGTCAATTGTATTTTATGGATTTTCGACGCTAAAAAAAAAATATTTAATTGAAATATTTCTGTTATTATTAGTTAATTAATTAATTAATTTGTTTTGTTTAATACCTTGATTGAAATAATTTTTAATTAAGAATAAAAAATGGCATTAAGTCAATCAACAGTGGTAAGTTTATTAATAAATTTCAATGGAAGAAACACATTTAGAAAAAAATAATTTTTTTTTTGACATTTTTCTTTACTTTAAACAATATGGAAAACACGACGTTATCGGTTTTTTTTTTGTCGCTTGGTATTAAATAATTAATTAACACAACCGAAGAAGAGTTTATTAAATTTTTTTTATTTTATTTTATAATTTCTTTTCTGTTCGTCTTAATATTAACGAAACCAAATTATTTATTGATTTAATGACACATCAGCTACCCCACAGAAGGTACAATAGACTTTGGAGTTTCCAAAAGATTGATAGCCTTGAGTATGTCTCAAATTCTTAATTTTTGTATTCTTTAATTAAAGAAAAAATTTCCGTTTTACCTGTATATATTTTCCGCTAAAAAAAATTATGTTTTTTTTTTTTTTTTAATAACCAACAATAAAATAATTTTTTTTTTTCTACTGATAAAACATTTTTTTTTTTTTTTTTTTTCATAATTAATTTCTTAACTAAACAATAAGCAGGTATTTAATAATAATAATTGTTTTTTTTTTTTAATAATTTATTTGTAATAATTTAAAACAAAAAAAAAATGTTTATCGCTGATTTCTGTTGTTTTTGTTTAATTTTAAATTAAAAAAAAAAAAATTACAGAGTGAATCAAAACCATTTTTCTATTTTTTAAAAAAAGAAAATTAAAATACCATTTCCTTTCAGTTTTACCTTAATGTCCTTATATTCTTTCCTTATTTCGTTAATATTAATTAAGCTGATTATCCTTGGTTTTACAGATAGTTTAATCAAAATAACAAAAAAAAAAAAACTTTATCAGCACTTTGTTTTATAATTTTAATTACAAAAAAAAAATTGTTTTCGCTATAATTATGAAACGGAAGCAAAACACGAATAACCTTATCAATTAAAAAATTGCAATTTTAATTTTTAATATATTTTTTTTCTATGTAATTAAATTTAATATTTGATTAGCCAAATTAAATTACTTGAAAAAGAAAAAATCTAACCAATCAGAGTAATGATAATGTTTTTATTGGTTGTTGAATTTTCATATGCTTTTTGGTAGAGTTTTTAGGTGAAAAAATTGTTTTTCTTTTTTTATGATTTTGGTGGTGCTGAATATGTTGCTACCACATTTATGATTTTATTTATTTTTTTGTTTTGTCATTACTTTATCTTTAGCTAAAACTCTACAATTCTGTTATCGATGATGTTATTACAAGTGTACGTGATGCATTTTTGGATGAGGGTGTTGATGAACAGGTTTTACAGGAAATGAAACAAATCTGGACAAATAAATTGTTATCTAGTAAGGCTGTGGAAATAACACAAGATCCACCAGAGCCACAACCACCACCACTTGTATCACATAGTAAAGTAATTAATCGGTTACCTCCTCAAACACACTCAAAAACTAAAAATGAATTAAATTTTTTTTTGATTTTTAAAGGCAAATGGTAATAAGGCAAAATCACGTGCAGAAAATAATTCAAATCAAAATCAGACTGTGAATGGTACAAATGTTACGAAGCAACAACAACAGCAGCAGCAACAGCAAACTGTTGTTACAACACAATCTAATCAAATATCTCAGCAGACAATAACGTCTGCAAAACAAAATGTGGTTCATCATCAGCAACAGCAACAACAAGTTTCGCAACCAGTAGCCCCAGCACAACCAGATCCTCCTCAACAACAACAGCAACCGGCACCTCCGCAGCAACAACAACAGCAGCAGCACGCACCAAATAATGCACCAGCTGCTGTTGCTAATTTAGATCCCAATAAAATAGTTCCAATCCAAGTAAGAATTTAAAAACTTTTTTATTCAATAACCGTGGATTTATTTTTGTTTTTTTTTTTGTGCTAGATAACTTTGCCGGCACAAACTGGTGTACCTTATTCCCAGGCACGTGTATTAACAATACAAGTACCGGCATCTGCCTTACAAGAAAATCAATTACAACAAGTATTAACTGGACCAGTAATAACCTCAATAATGTCTTTGGCACCGGATGTGGCGTCGAATGTGTTGCAGCAACACGTTAACGCAGTTTTGTATAATCAAATGACAGCGAGTAAGTTTTTTTGCCGATTACCCCTGAGAATAAAAAATTGAATAAAACTTGTTTTTAGATTCGATAACATTGCAGAAGCAAATGGATGGTACAGCTGATACCTCGGATGAAGATGGTAGTGATGTTAGTGATGACAATATTGATGGGGACGACGATGATGATGATCCGGATAAGGATGATGATGAAGCGGATGGGGAAGGTGGCGCCGAAGAAGAGCCTTTAAATAGTGAAGATGATGTCACAGATGAAGACTCTACAGATTTATTTGAAACGGAAAATGTTGTCGTGTGCCAATATGACAAGGTAATTAATTGATTTTTCCTTGACGCATTCTTACAATTTTTAATAAAAAAATATTTTTTTTTGTAGATAACCAGATCAAGGAACAAATGGAAATTTTATCTAAAAGATGGAATTATGAATTTAGGTGGTAAAGATTATATATTTCAAAAGTCTAATGGTGATGCTGAGTGGTAGAAATGTTTTTTTTGTTTGGGGATTTTTTTTTTGTAATTAATTAAAAAAAAAAATTGTTTAAAAATAGCCAAAAAAAAAAAGAAAGAAAAGAAAAAATAACTCTGGAATAAAGAAGTTAACAAAAGTTGTTTAATTTAACGCTGAACAAGTTTATTAATTAAATAATATAATTGAATTTGATTTGATTTTTGATTGGTGTTGTTTCAAGATTTTTTTTTTGTTTTGTTTTATTTTAATTGTTTTCCTCCCTTAACCCTAGAACTGAAGAATAATTTTTAAATTTACAAAACACAGGTGAACACGATTATTTTGTTAGATAATTAATTTAATTTAAATAAAAGTTTTTTTATTATCGTCGCGTAGTTTTGCGTTAAGAAAATGCCAAATAGAAATTCCACGATTTTTTTTTTATTTATAAAGGAATAAATTTTGTTGTGCTTAAAAAACAAAATTATCTCTCGCACACGGTACAAACCAAGAAATTAGTTTTGTAAATAGAAATAATAATATATAAATTTGATAAAATAAATTAATTAAAAACAGAAAATTCTTTTGTCTAATGAATTTATTTTTATTTGTTTTAATAAAATTAAGAAAAATTAATTTGAAAGGTTTACATTTATGCATTTGCTATGTTTTTGAAATAAACTTTTTTTTAAACTGGTAACACAAAATGTTGTTTTTAATTTCGCGCCAAATTTTCTGTCGCATAATTTCACAAAGTGTTTACCTTTGCGTACAATATAAACGATTTTTCTTAATTAAAATTTATATTTTAAGCGATTAATTAATTAAATTAAAGAGAATAGTTTTGTTGCTTTGTTATCGCTTTTATATAATTAAGAAAATTCTTATAAAATGTCTATGGTAAGAGTAGAATCACAGAATTTGACTGTGGGTTGAATTTTTGATTTTGTGTTTTTATTTTAAAATTTCAGGAAGGATCAAGTTCTCCTGTTCCTTCGACGCCTGGTACCAATGATGATAGACGTGATTTAAGGGCGTTAATGACGTCGCCGGTTGGTGATTTTGAGCCGTTTGAGAATGAGGATGAAATTCTTGGTGATTTGACAGTTAGACAAGAAGATGAAGAGGAAGGTGAAGAGTTGTTTGGAGATGCTATGGAAAGGTAGGAAAATATTCACACATTGACAAAGTTATTAGATTATACAAAAAATGAAATTATTTTATTTCCAGAGATTATCAACCGATTCCAGAGTTAGATCAATATGATGAGAGAATATTGGATTATGATGAATACAGTGAAATGTCGGAAAGTGACCGACGTGCCGCTGAAACAGAAATGCGGCGCAGAGATCGCGTTCTTGGCATTCACAGAGACGAACGTGATCTTGTATATGATAAAAGTGATGATGAGGATGACATTCCTCGTGCCAAACGTCGTGCAGCTGAAAAGGCTGCAGAAATTGAAACTGACACAGAGATGGTTGAATCAATTGAGAATTTAGAAAATACCAAAGGTCACACAACAAAGGAATGGGTTTCTATGCTGGGTCCTCGCACTGAAATTTCAAATCGTTTTAAAAGCTTTCTTCGTACATTCGTTGATGAAAAGGGACATTACACGTACCGAGATCGCATTCGTCGCATGTGCGAACAAAATAAATCTAGCTTTGACATCTCTTTTCAACATTTCGCCAATAAGGAACAGATTTTAGCTTATTTTTTGCCAGAAGCACCTTTCCAGATGTTGGACATTTTCGATAAAGTTGCCAAAGAAATGGTTCTCAGTATTTTTCCTACATATGAGCGCGTGTCAAACGAAATACATGTCCGATTCTCCGAATTGCCAATTATTGAGGAAATTAGAACATTCAGAAAGATTCATTTGAATCAGTTGATCAGGACAATGGGTGTTGTTACATCGACCACTGGCGTTTTACCACAATTGTCAGTTATTAAGTACGATTGTGTTAAGTGTGGTTATGTACTTGGGCCATTTGTTCAATCACAGAATTCAGAAGTAAAACCAGGCTCATGTCCTGAGTGTCAAAGCACTGGTCCATTCTCTGTAAGTTTTATTTTCTTGGCATGATCCAACAAATTGTATTTTATTGGAAATTTATTTTTTTGTTATAGATAAATATGGAGCAAACTTTGTACAGAAATTACCAAAAAGTCACATTGCAAGAAAGTCCTGGTCGTATACCCGCTGGTCGTATTCCACGTAGTAAAGATTGTATATTGCTGGCAGACTTATGTGATCTTTGTAAGCCTGGTGATGAGGTCGAAGTAACTGGTATCTACACAAATAATTATGACGGATCACTTAATACAGATCAAGGATTTCCTGTTTTTGCAACGGTTATTATTGCTAATCACATTGTGGTTAAAGACAGCAAACAAGTCGTTCAATCATTGACTGATGAAGATATTGCTGCTATTCAGAAACTGAGCAAAGATCCACGCGTCAGCGAGAGAATTGTAAACAGCATGGCCCCGTCAATTTACGGTCATCAATTTATTAAACGGAGTCTCGCTCTAACATTATTTGGTGGCGAATCAAAGAATCCAGGAGAAAAGCATAAAGTACGTGGTGATATAAACATGCTGATTTGTGGTGATCCAGGTACAGCAAAATCACAATTTCTTAAATATACAGAGAAAATTGCACCGCGTGCCGTTTTTACGACTGGCCAAGGTGCTAGTGCTGTAGGTTTAACAGCTTACGTTCGTAGAAATCCAACAACCAGAGAATGGACTTTGGAAGCGGGTGCTTTAGTATTGGCCGATCAAGGTGTTTGTCTAATTGATGAATTCGATAAGGTACGGAATTTTAAATTTTTATAAATTTGATAAATAAAACAATTTGACAATTTTAATTAAAATTTCCAGATGAATGACCAAGATCGTACCTCAATTCACGAGGCAATGGAACAACAATCGATTTCAATTTCCAAAGCGGGTATTGTAACTTCATTACAGGCTAGATGTGCTGTTATTGCTGCTTCTAATCCAATTGGTGGTCGCTATGATCCCAGCATGACATTCTCTGAAAACGTAAGCGAAAATTCTGACTCAACTTTCTTATTTTATTAACAAATTTGCCTTCTGTTTGTCAGGTGAACTTATCCGAACCAATATTGTCACGTTTCGATATTTTGTGCGTTGTCAAAGATGAATTTGATCCGATGATGGATCAGCATTTAGCAAAGTTCGTTGTTGAATCTCATATAAAGCATCATCCAACCAAAGATGACTTCGAATGTGCTGAACCACATGAAAATGATGCATTAGAAATTCCACAGAGTTTACTGAAAAAATATATCGTCTATGCACGGGAAAATGTTCATCCAAAGTTAACGGTAAATCTTGGATAAAATATTCCCAAGTAAGATTTTTTTTTCTAATTTTAAAATTTTTCTTCCACAGAATATGGATCAGGATAAAATAGCAAAAATGTACGCTCAGTTGCGTCAAGAGTCTCTAGCAACCGGTAGCTTACCAATAACAGTACGTCACATTGAAAGTGTTATCCGGATGTCTGAAGCAAATGCAAAAATACATTTACGTGATTCAGTACAGGATTCTGATGTTAATATGGCGATCCGGATGATGCTTGAAAGTTTTATCGAAGCACAGAAATTCAGTGTTATGAAGAAAATGCGTTCTACGTTCCAAAAATATTTATCCTTCCAAAAGGATCACTCCGAATTATTATTCTTTATTTTGCGTCAACTTACGTTGGATCAATTAGCGTATTTACGATGCAAACAGGGATCAGAGGTTACCCATGTCGAAATAATGGAACGGGATTTAGCGGAACGGGTAAGTTATTGTAGAATTAAAAAAAAAGTTTTTTTTTTAATAATTTTTTTTTATTTACAGGCAAAACAAATCGATATACACAATTTAAAATCATTTTATGAAAATGAATTATTTACCAAAAATGGTTTTGCTTTCGATGCTAAACGCAGAATAATCATACAGAATATTCCGGATTCCGGCACTAGTATTTAATTAAATTATCATTTGGTTTTGTTTTTGCCTGAACCTGTTTTTGTTTTTTTTTATAATATTTATTATTTTTACTTATTCTTTTGTATTAATAAATTGTTTTCTCTTTAATTAATTAATTAATTAATCGTTTCCATTTCTTTTCTATAAAAAAATATTTCATACATTTTTGTCTTGAGAATAAAAAAAAATAAAATAAAAATATTGGGGAGTAGTAAGTAACAATAATACGAGGGGGGATGATTTGAGTCTTTTAATTATTATTTAACCAGAGCTAGAGCCACTGGTAGCCGAGTCATCACTTGAACTGCTGCTGCTGCTACTCGATGATGAATCAGAATCATCCTCGTCACTACTTGAGCAAGAACTAGAATCCGAATCAGAGGAACTAGTATCAGAACTTGAACTGTCGTCACGTCTTTGTTTTTTCTTTCTTGGTTCAGCAGTTCCTTTTTTCTCAACGATTGTCACTTGTCTGTAAAAGTTATTAGAAAAAAAAAAATCAATACAAATTACAAAGCATTTTCTTCTCTTTTTTGTTTTTGTGGTTGTTGATAAATTACACCAACTCACTTTTCTTTATTTTTTTTATCTTCCATAAATTTATTTAACTTTTTTGTCCGTGATGATCTGTGGACAAATTTTCGTTTTCCCTTGCATTCGTAACTCCAGTGGCCATGCTCTAAGCATTTTTGGCAGCGCACCCCATTTGGAAAGGAAGCCGCTAACTTTGCGACACTGAAAACAATTTTTTTTTTAAACATTTTTTTTTTAATTAAGTAAGTATTTCGGGTTTTACCTTTGCTTCTGCTTTATTTTACGCATCGCAATTCCGGATAAAGTCATCTTTAATTCTAATTTTAAAAACAAAAGAAAAGTACACGAAAATTCGTTTGTTTTTTTTTCACTTTTTTGACGTTTAAAACTTTGAATACGATTAACGTCGTTGTTTTTATTGTATTTATTTATTTAACCTTGAATTATTTATTCGGGTTTGGATTTTAATTTTATATTATGAAAAATCACAATTAAAAATGATTTAATTAATTAATTATGAAAACCATTTATAATACTGGAGAAAATTCTGTTATTTTATTTTAATTGAAAAAGGAAAAAGAAAACCAAAACACAGATTTTCAGGTGTATTCAATACGTACTGAAAAATCGATTTTTAATGTTCTTGTCAATTAACATATTAAAAAAAAATAATAATAAAAATTATTGCAGTTAGGGTTGCTTCTGAATTGTAATTATGGATTTTATGTTTTTTGTTTACTAAACAGCTGTCATAATACGAAAAATCGTTTTCTTGTTTCATAAGATTTCTATTGTTATAAAAATATAATTTCCTTATATCATTAATTGATAAGTAAAAAAAGTTAAATAAATTAATATTTTGTGTCTTGATTTTTGATTTTGATTGCTCTTTAGCAATAATTTTTTGTAATTAATTGCATATGCGCAATATAAATAATCAATTGTACGCATGTTCAAAGATATGCGCATTTTAAATTTTTGACAATTCGATCGGGTTGCGTTAATACAAAAAACAAAAAACCTAGAAAATACCAACAAAAAAAAAAAATTTTTTTTCTTGTGTATTTTCTGTGTTACTTCGTTTGTTTGTTTGCCTTGTCGCTTTTCCTACAAACTAAAAGTTTTCCTCTAGAAGTTTTTCCAGTTTATTCGTGAAATATCAGCTAAAGAGGACTAATTATTAGAGAGAAATACAAAAATTCTAACAATAAACGTATCAATAATATTAAAAATACATTTATTAGCATGAAAGTAATTTAATAAAATTCAGTGAAACACGTAATAAGATATTTATCAAAAAAAAAAAAAAATAAAAATCAATTTTTTTAAAAAGAGAAAAAATCTAAAAGACTTGAGCTTTTAGAAAAGAAATTTATCGCAAAAAAAGAAAAAAAGAAAAGGAAAGTTTTCCGAACACCTACATACAAAGACATTTTCTTTTCATTTTATTTTTATTTCATTTTAATTATAATTTAAATTAAAATTGGTTTCTGGGATATTTTTCTATTGGTGTTGAACGGTATTACAGAAGGTATTCTGTACGGTCGTGTCGTATTTTAGTGGTAAACGGCAAAAAAGTTCTTGATAAAAATAAAGAAAAAAAAAAAAGTTGCTGAACTGAAAAAATAATTAAAAAAAAAAAATAAAAAAAAGTGAAAGAAAAATGTTTTCTGGTTTAACGAATCAAGTTAGTTCATGGATAGGAGCTGCTAAGGGTGATCCACATGATGAGGAGGTACCAGCACCACCACCAACCACTTCTGATAATCAGGATGCTGAATTATCACTGCCGCAACAGCAACACCAGCAGCAGCCAACGGAGACGCCTGTTGCCATAACATCGATTAATGAGGATGAAGAGAAAAAATTAAGGTTTTTTTTTTGTGTTTCCTTTTTTTAACAAGCATTTCCTTTCGCTTAATTTCATTTTCGTGTTCTAATTAATAAAAATAATAGTATAGATCAAGGATGAGAGCTTTAACCTCGTTTTCAAACATTTATTTTCATAAGAGAAAAGCTTACGTAACTTTAACGGCCGTCTTGCGGTATTTCATTTTTTTTTCATTAAAACGTTAAACATGATTAAGGGAATTTTTCCCTTAATAATAAAATAAAATAAAAAATGAAATAAATTCACATAATCCTTGTCTATTGATTTTTTATTTTCATAAAAAAAATATTCTTTTTTTCTTGTATATTTGCGTTGCTTTTAGCACGTCGCTTCTTGTGCTGTGTGTAGTTGTGTGAGCTTTTCTACAATAATCCACTTTGCCTTTGCCGTACTTTCGTCTTTTGTTTGCGTTTTTTTTTTGTCATAGAAAAATTCTCTTTCTATTCGCCTACTTGTCTTGTTTTTACGCTTTTTGTGCTTTCAATTGTAATTTTTTTTTCTTTCATTTCTTTACTTCCTTGTTGTCTTACGTCAAAGTGTTGAGGTTTTTTTTACCTACTTTTTAAGCTTAATACGACATTAAAAAAAGCTTGAGAATTGTGCCACTAAGGATTCTGTGTGTGTGTGTGCTTTCTTTTTTTTTTTTTGCTCTCCTTATTTTATTAATTAATTTATTTCTAAATCGATGCACACCACAAGACAATTGTATGGTTTTATGAGCGTTATCGTAGCTTTTTTTTTATCCTGATTACATAAGCTTTCGTTGTAAAGTCACTTTTTTTGGTTTGTTGGCATTTTTCCAGCATTCTCATGAAATTCGTATTATTTTCATATGAAATTTTCACCATTTTATGTATTTTAGGGGGTTTATTGTTGGCTGGTTCGGTGATTTTTACATGACAGTGATGCTGGTTTGGTTGTTTTATGCCCTACTAATGTGTTAAATGTGTGATTTATATATGCTTTTAGCAGGTGGGTTTATTAGAGGAGGATTTTTTTAAAACGTAGATAATTTTAATTTAATTAAATTTTTCGCTATTTTATCCGAAATATTTTTTTTTTGTTAGCGGCTACAATAAGCTAAATGACGCCTGCCTGACTGTCTGAATTTTCTGTTTTTTTTTTCTTCTCTTTCGGCTTTTATTCAGTTGATGATGATGATGTTTTAATTTTAAATCATAATTACAGCTTGCTATTACATAAATTTCTATAAATGTTTACAAAATTGTAAGATTTCCTCAATTTAATTTTTTTTGGCTGCTTTTTATCTTTTCCGTTTGTTAAGCAAAGTAAATATTGATGAGGAAATATGATATTTGGATTTTTTTTTTTTTTTTAATATTAAAAGTTTGGAAAGTTATTGATTTTTGTTTTGTCGAAATGGTTTCAAAAAAAAAAAAAAAGAGAAGAACACCCTTAGGATAGGAATTATTAACTTAAATTAATATTAAAGTCTCTGTATGACGTCAACACCGACCGAGACCTATTTAAATCGTAAAATATTAATTTATCATGTTTTGTTCGTTTGTTTGTGTTAACATCATCATCGTCATCCGCGTGTTGATAAGGTTAATAAGAAGTTGGTTGGGGGAGTGTAACTTTATTGTTTTGTCCCTCATTGTTTTGTTCTTCCATTTGCAACATATTTCCGTGAGGAATTTTATATTATTATTTAAAGAGGAAATAATAAGTGAAGTCTTGTCACTTGAGCAGTAGTAAAGTTTTTTTTATTTGTGTGTTATCTTCTGAATGCTTTTTGTTTCTTTTAATTGACTTGGTTAATGGAGATTTTTTATTTTCTAGGAACGGTCTGAAATTTTTTTCGTTTTATCTTCAAATTTTCAGGTGTTCCTGTAAAAGCTAAAGCTAAAAGTATTATTTATGACTTAATTACTTATAAAACTCACTTTAAATCATTTAATTTAAATCTGCCTAAAGTATATGATGTCTTTGGTAAATCATAAAAGGTAAATTAATTCAGGTCTTGTAGAGAATTTCACCCTAAAATAAGTTTTTTGTTTATTTTTGAAAATACAATAAAGATTTATAATTTTTGTGACAAAAATAAAATGTTTATAGATCTTTGACCTTTTTAATTAATTTAAATAATTTAGCATTTGTTCCATCGGTGAATGTGAATGTAAGGAATTAATGGATAATTTTACATAAATTAAAGTAAAAAGATAAAATTCTTGAAAATATCATTGAACCATTAAGGCGTGAACTTTAATTTTTTTTTTTAAGTATTTCTAAAAGGATTAAAGTTTTATTTCCTTTTGTTAACTTAAAAAGCTCCCCGAAATAAAAAGAAACTATCGGGTAAAATAAAGAAAGGTTAATTATTTTATACTTTTTTAATTGTTTCCCGTTTAAAACTCTTTGAATAATTTATTGAATTTGAAAAGATTTTGTTTGATGTTGAAAAGAAAGTTTTTTCGTTTCGAAAAAATAAATAAAAATACTGTGGCAAAGGGGTTAACCAATTAAAACCATGAGTTTTTTGAGCAATCAGCAGACAGACGCAGACATTCTTTGAAGAATTTTTCCTTAGAAATTTTCTTAGGTTTCTTTGCGTACGCAAAAATAAATGTTTTGTTGTTTGATGGGATGAATATGATGAAGGAATCTGTTTACGTTATTTTCCGTTTTGGTTAGTTAGATACCTGCGTTTGTTTTATAATAAATATTAATTAAAAAATAAAAAAAAATTGTTTTTCACAACAATTTTGTTCTTGGTCTTGTTCTTGTTTTATGGATTGAAAATTTTGGGCAATTGAAATTGGGAGGATATTTGTTTTTTTTTTTTTATAACTATAAAGTTGATGGGGGAGGCCGGTAAAAATTGAAAAAGCAATAAATTTTATTGGTTTTATTGTATGAATTAATATCTTTGGGGCGTTTTTTTTTTATTTCTATATTTAAATAAATATTTATTGCTGAGAAGAAATGTTGTTTGATTTTGAAATAATGATTATTATGTAATTGATGCTGCTTTTTTCCGGGTGTGCTTTTTTTTTTTTTATTCTTTTATCAGAGTAGATACTTGGATAAGTTTTAATGATTGATTCTCTTCAAAAAGATATTATTAAATAAGTTTTCTATTGTTGAGAGATATAAAAATTTAAAAACAATTATTTTTTAATACGTTTTCATCTTTTTTTTTTGTATCTCAATAGTTTTTCCTGGGGTTGTCTTTTGAAAGCTTAATAAACATTGAAATTTTTTAATTTACAATCTTCTCTCTCTCTTGTATGCTGTTTTATGTGTAGTTTTTATTAATAAATAAATATTTTTATGTAATAATCGACGATCCTTTATGATGACCTAGCTTTAACTAAAACCCACGTGCAAATATATATTTTCTCTAACGATGGTGGAAAACAAAAAAAAAGATTATTCTGTGTTATGTGCTTTAACGAGTTTTTAGCTTAATTTTTTTTTATTTTTTTACATTTTTTTATATTTTTTAATAAATTCTATTGTAGTTATTACAAAACTAGATCAGCTTATAACCAACCTAAACCCCCCATTTATATATATATATGCGTGGGTGGTTACGTATCGTTTATGCATGATTTTTTTATATTTGTTATGAATATAGTAAAAGATTTGAAATATGTTTATTGGGAGAGAATTAAATAATATTTGAGAAAAAAAAATGATATGCAAACGGAATGAAACGATTTCAAATCAATAATACAAAAAAAAAAAAGAAAAAGTAAAATGGGGTTCTTGACGAAAGTTCTTTTGCGCAAAAAAATGAAAAACGAAAAATACATACTTGACTTTTGACTTGTGATTAAATATTTATTAATTTAGACGATTTATCATATTTTCGTACGTTTACGGTGATTTTCATTTCCGTATTTGGTTGATTTTTATTGTTGAAATTTTTGACGTTGTAAAATGAATTAACATTTGCTCGGATACTGTGCGTTGGTTATTTTGTAAAAGCTTTTAAAGTCGTTATTCTATAAGATGAGAAAAGCACTGTTTTGATCAATGTTTTGTTAAAGCTTGATTTATAGCCTAAACAAGCCAAGTCAACCTCGTATATATCACACTGTATGTGGTTAACATGATTCAATACAATGGTTTAAAGGTGATTTTGAATAAAAAGAAAAATTGTTTTTGATGTAAGTAGGATGTAGGATCTAATTACTTTAATAACGCTTTGAACAGCGTGTGTTTAGTTCCTTTATAATCACCAATTACCCGTACTGTTTGTCAATGGCATTATTTTGTCTTAAAAATCGAATGAACATAAGCGGAAGTTATAGAAAAATTTTCAAGTATATAACTATATTGATGTTGAAAAAATATTGTGTATCGAGTATCGAGAATATATTGGATAAATGTCACACATCGTTGTGCTTCTTACAATTTTACAAATTTTTTTTTTGTTGTACGTACAACGAGACAACGAATATGTAGAAAATTGGTGATGATGTTATTGCTGATGGTTGATGTTTTTCTTGTCTTGTCTTCGCTTAGCATTTATTTCGTTATTTAATCTATTTTTTTTTTATGGATATGTATGTGCTCGTTCTATTATATTTCCATCATATTTCAAAAACATAAAATAAGAAAATTTTCATTCTTTTTTATTCTGCGAATGATGTTTTGTATTTTTTTTGTCACATAAAAAAAAAAGATCTCATTCAATGCGTGTTTGTAGCGTAAATAATAAAAAAAAAATGATGGAAATTTACTTTACTGTCGTCTTTCACTCAATTTATTCGCTGTTGCTGCGCTCTGCAGAGGCTGTGCCACACAGAGGCCTTTTAAATTGCTTTGTGTAATTATTATTTAGCTTTTTTTTCTTCTGTGTTTTATGGTAATAATGTACAAAAATAAAAAATAAACATTTTAAGTATTTTATATAAATTTTGGTTGTCGTAAAGAATTAAAATTATAAAAACATTTTTTTTTGTTGTGTTTTGTTTTTGATAAAGCTCTGATGGTTTTTGTTTAATTTAAATATTTGTAAAACGTTTTATTCCGGTAGTAATGTAATATGTAAATAATTAATTAATTTTTCTATTTTAGTCCAACAAAAGCTGGTGGTATGTTTTCAAATGTAAAATCTCAAATGTCTGGATGGTTGGGAAGTGCATCAATACCATCAATGCCGGCAATGCCTTCAATGCCGAATATGCCAGCAATGCCTTCAATACCATCAATTCCTGGCTTACGTAAATCAAATAATGCCGGTGAGAATTCAGCTGATGGTGGTGGCATTGCAAATGAAGGTTTAGCAACATCACCAGATAAACATAGTCCATCAACAGCTCATGATATTGGCGGTGGTGCTAGTGGTTCGTGTGTTGATGATGACGATAAGTCGAGGTACATTAGGTATGGGCTGTGCATATTTTGATGGAAAACTTATATAATTATAATAATAATTTTTATGAAAATCTTTAATAATTTTAAACAAATATTTTAATTTTTGGTTTTTTTTTCATTCATTATTAATCGATTAATTAATTAATTAATTTTTAAATTTTTTGTTATTTCTGGTTCAAGTTCTTAGTTTTTACGAAAAATAATTTTTAAAAACCTAGTTAAAGAGACGTTTTTTTTAGTGGTTTAATTTTTTTTGCTCATTATTGTTTTCATTTCTGTAAATATAATTAATTGAATAATTAATTAATTAATTAATTAATTTTTAATTTTTTTTCATTAAGAGATAAGAGAAGAATAGAAGAAGAAAAAAAAAATTGTATAAAAATGTCTTTTCAGCCACAAAAGTATTTTTTTTTTTTTTTGTTTAATTTTTTTTCTTAATTTATTTTCATTAATTTTTTTTCGCTATATAAACTGGCTGTTTTTAAATAAATGCTTTAATTAATTTAATTTTTTTATATTTCTTTCTTTCTTGAATATTTTGAGAAAATTAATTATTAAGTCACAAATTTTTTGGAACTTTTTTGTTTTCTTTTAATTAATTTTTTTTTATTAATTAATTTTTTCTTTTAATTCATTTTTTTGTTGTTTTGTTTTAAGTTGTGTTTTATGGAGGAATATAAAAAAAATAAAAAATAAAATAATAATAAATAAGAAAAGTAAAACAAATAAAAAAAAAGAAATTATTACAGATCATTGTTTAAGTTATCCTATCATAATATGTATGGCCCATTAATTCGTTCACTTTTTAATTATTATTAATTATTATAATTTTTTTGGTTTTAATTACATAATATAAATGTACTTTTTTTTTTTTAATTAATTTAATTTTTATTTTGTTTTGGTTTTACAAAATTAATTATTTTTTGGTTGTTTAAATTATAATTAATCAATGTAAATATGATTGTTGTCGTTTTTATTTATTTATTTATTTTTTATGTTGTTGTATTATTAATTAAAAATCGAATTGTTTAAAAAAACAGTATTTAAGACGGGGAAATATAGGAATTAAAAAAAAAAATAATAATAAACCCTTTGGCGGCAGTAGCAGTAGCGGTTATTTGTTATGAATAATATGGATTTAATTAAAAAAATAAATCTCTGTTGTGGGCGTTTTTTTATTTTTAAATTAATTATAAAATATCCATTAATAGAATTATTTGATTTGTTGTTTATTTAAAAAAAAAAATGTTGAATTAATTTACTGTGCTTTTAGCCAGAGGGTTTGTTTTTTTTAATGTGATATTTAAATTAAATTATTAAATAAAACAAAAATTAAACTAATTATTAGCGTTTAATATCTCGAAATACATAAAAAAATAATTAAGGAATTTAATTTTTTATATTCAGAAGAATGTCTTTATGCATTTTTCTCATTTTAATTAAGAATGTTCTTGTTTGGAAGTAGCTTTTTTCGATTCAGTTTGCTACTCTAATTTTTTTTATGCTGTTTAAGACTGTGACAATGGCTATTATCCACCACTCAGAGCTATTAAATAATATTAATAAATAATAAAAGAAAATAAAAATAAACGAATAAAGAAAGGGGGAGAATGATAATAAAAATAAGAAAGAAAGAAAGAAAATTTCTTGTTGTTTTGCTGATGATGTAATTTTCTTAAGTTTTTTTTTTATTGTTTTGTCTCTATCAAAGCTAAACCAATATCATCATCATGTAGCATATTTAAGATACCATACGGACTATAATTCCCCAATATATAACCGTATGGTGGAAATTTTCCGTTTTTTTTCTTTATCTTCTTTCTGTTTTCTTCCATTTTAACAAGTCATGAAATGTTGCCATAGTTTTGGTACGCGCCAACAAAAAAAAAAGCAAATATTAATATTCCCAATAAATATGAAAGAGCAGCAGCAGCAGTGGTAGTAAAAATGCTTACTGTTTTTATCGAATTAGTTTTAATTGATAAAACTAGAAAATACTTGACGCGCGACACGGCATATTTATTTTATTAGTGTATGTGTGTGGGAGAGTAAATAAACGTGGGTAATTTGTTTTGATTTTGTTTTTGTTGGATGTAAGCTTCTTAAGACAAACAGATTTTTCTGTTAATAACTGAAGTATCCTAAAGTTGCTAAACAATAAAATTGTGTGCAGCTATTTGTTTCATTCCATATTTTAAATTTGAGTGGTGTTTGTTTCCTGCACAAAAAAAAAAAATTCTTGACTAGATTTATTTGTTTTTATTAAATTAATTGAAGAGCAGGATTAATTTAATGAGAGATGAAAGATTTTTTTTCTTCTGAATATATTTGTATAAATTTTTTGAAATAAATTTTTTTTTTATGCTAAAATTGGGTTTTTTTTCTCTCTATATTTATGATTTATTAAAAAAAAAAAAAATTGTTTTATTACTGCTTCTGACTGATTATATAATCGATAAATTATAATTGCTTCGGAATATCTTCTTTTTTTTTCAAATTTGAGTTTCTGTAATATATTGGCTTTAATTATTTATTTTTTATCGTTTTCTCTTTATTTAATTTTAATTTAATTTTTTATTAATTTTCTTCTTTTAACCTTATATTGATTATTGTATCTTACAGATTGCATGGAAGGTATTTTACTGAAAAATGTTTTCTTTTTTCTTTTTTTATTTCTTCTCCTTTTATTTTATTTAATTAAATTTTCTTTTTATTCTCTTCTTTAATTTGTACATCGATTTTTTTAAGGTGGAAAATGTGCTTTGTTTTAAGAGCTTTAGTACACTAAAACATATGTATCCAGTGGTATTTTATTTCTATTTTATAAATTCTCCAGTTTTTGCTATATAAATTGTTTTGATAGTATAATCAAGAGATGTCATTGAATATCGTATTTACTTAAAATGACTCATTTTTCAGGATGATTTATTAAATTTACTTTTATACAATTTATAGATGTTTTCTAATTTAATTATCCTTTTATTACTGAAACGAAGAATTAACTGAAAATAAATTATTAAGAAAAATCATATAAAAATCATTAAACTGGAATGTTTGTTTTTTTTTTTATCTAGTTTATTTTTTTACACAACATTTAATTTTATGTTTATTTTTTTCTTTTCTTTTACTTTTTATGTAATAAAATTATTTTTCTGCTATTTCTATGACGCTAATGTTGTTATTTCTTATCTTGTACGCTCTTAACAATTATTTTTATTCTTATAAAAGTTTTATTGTTTTATTAAATAAATTATGCATGACTTAGTGTTTTATTTTAATTAGACGATGGCATTTTATAATTTTTTGTTTTCGTTTTTTCGCTAGAACTTTTATGTGCATCTAAGACATAATGAATTTATTATGGAGTTTATTACGTTTAATTTTGTGTAAAAATATTTGTTTTTAACATTTAAAAACAGACAAAACGATTATGCTAAAAAAAAAAAATTATTAATTATTGATTAAAAAAATTGTTTAAACGTTAGCAACGTTTTTAATTAACTTTTACATAATTTACACAGGGTATTAAACGTACATAATGTGATGTTAGTTTAGTTCATTATGCTCTTTTTTTTCCACTGTTTTTTAATCATCTTGCACGCGTTATTGTTTTTTTTTCTATCTCTTCTATTTACTATATTATTCTGTAATTTTAATTAAATTATAATAAAATTTGATTATAAATGAAATGAAATAAAGTAAAAACGGGCACACAAACAGCTAGGAAAAATTGTGTGATAAATATTATAATAATAATAATAATTATTATTATTATTTTCATGCTAATTAAAAAATTTCTCTTAAAAATTTTCCTTCTCTCTTTTAAAATTAAATTTTTTTATTTTGTTAATAACATTACGTGATAAATGGTATAACACATTCAGTGTTTATGACGTGACATGACCCTAATGTTAAATTTATTTTCTTTTTATTATTATTATAATAAAGAATAAAAATTAAATTATAATTTTATATGTCATGATGAATAATAATTTAAAAAATACCGAAAAGCATTTTATTGTGTGTGTATGTGCCTTATATGGAACAATAATGAATTCATACTTCCTACAGAAGTCTTAACGTTTTTTTTTCTTAGCTTGCTTACGCTAACAAACTTTTAAGCTTAAATGCATAATATTCGTAAAGTATTTAATCATTTACTCCTTTGAACTTAAAGTAACAAAATGTTTTTTTAATTTTTTTTAAAAATAGAAACAAGAAAGCTTTTAACAACCGTAGTAGGCATATATGAAAAAGTTTTTAAAATATTACGGAGAAAATTGAAAAATCTCATTCTTTACTTAAATATTTAATTCACTTTACTTGCGATTATATTTTATATAAAAAAAAAAGAATTTAAAAAGTAGAAAACGAAAATTATATAAATCATAATAAGATAAAAAAATTCTACTTATCCCAGGATAGATAAAATGGTTAAAATTGAATTAAAAATCATATAAAACGCTTTTTTTTTCTTTCTCCATAGTATGTACACACCTAAGGGTATTTTAGTAAAGCTTTTATAATTCTTCTCCTTAGTGTCTAGAAAAAAGCTTTCCTTTTTTTTTGTCCCTTCGTCTATTTATAATGATAAAAAAAAACAACAACAAAACGAAAACAAGAATTTGATTTAATTAAAATTATATTTATTATTATTATTATTAAATTATTAAATCATTTATCTTTGGTGTTGTTGTATGTTGGCTAATATTAAATTTATTAAGCTCGCTAGTACTACAACGGCTACAGCTTCACTACTCTGTTGTTGATTATTATTCTGTTTGTGTATTACCATTCGTTTATTCAAAGGTATTTTTAAATGAATCATTAGTACTCTTAATCAAATAATAAATTATTAATTTTATTTACATTTGTAAAATGATAATATTTAATCGTAATTGTTTTTCTTTTAATTAAGAATTAATAATGTAGCTGCTACCTAGCTAGCTCTAGCAAGTGAAATCGTATACAAATTTTTAATGAATTTATTTTTCAGCTGGTTGTTTTACGCTTGTTTTACCTTTTTTTTGTCTTTATTATTAATTCAAATATTGAATCATTTAATAATTTGAGTAAAAACAAATAAATCCAAAATAATCAACAAAATCATCGTTTAATTAATCACATTAACTGATTAACAGTTTAAAGAATAACACAGCATAATTTTCTTAATTCAAATTAATTTATTTTAAATCACCAATTATGCAATTTTAATGTTTTTTTTTTTAAATTAATTATTAGCAAATAATTTGTTGATTAATGTTTTATTTTTTTTTTTTAATACATAAATATTCACATTAATTAGTTTAATTTTTTTTTTTTTGTTAATTTTTTTGTTTTAATTAATTTTTAATTTAATTAAATTAATTTATTTTCCATTTATTTTCTTTAATATTATTATTCTGTATTATTGTTGTTATTATTATTATTATTATTATTATTATTATTATTATTATTATTATTATTGAATAATATAGTGCCACAGAAGGTGCTGATTCACGGCCAGTATCAGCCAGTGGAACACCAACAGATGAACAAGCTGGACAAATTGGAAATGGTAAAAGTATTAAAATGCGTTTTCCTTTCTTCTTCTTTTTTTTTCTTTATTTATAAATTAAGTAAATTAATTAATTAATTAATTAATATTTTTTTTAGTTACAACAAAGGTGACACAGGGCGCTAAAACATTTGGTTCATTTTTGTATTCAGCTGTTAATAAAGCTGGTGCTAAAATAAAGAAAACTGTTGAGGAAAATGTAATTGTGTTTTTAATTAATTAATTTATTAATTTGTTTAATTAACCTTTCTCTTTTTGTAATGTTTCCACAGACAATTTTATCTGATTTTAATAAACAACAAGAGCAATTTATTAAAGAACAAGATGGTACTACTGGTTCCGGTGTAGCACCATGGGCTGGACATAAATATGAAGAGAAAGTTAAAGAAGAAATTCTTAATTTATCTGCTGTAAGTTTTAATTATGTTTTTATATTAATTTTATTAAGTGAGGGTGTGATTTTTCTTTTCTTTTTTCATTAACTTTATTAACATGGAAAAGATTTAAGAGCAACACCAACAAAAATAAAAGAAAAATTAACATTTTAGGTGTTTTTTGTGATAATTTATTCTAATAAAACTTGTGACTTGTTTCGGTTGCTGCTATTTCGGTTTGGTTACCTTTAACCTTTATTACTTTTTACTAAAATATATAACAGATTAAAGTGGTGTGTTGAATGTACTGATTTTTAGCGGTTTACAAAAAAAAAAAGTTTTCTTCAAAGAAAATTCTATTTTTTTTTTTTTTTGCATTTCTCTTATTATTAACCAAAATCTTCTCTTTCTCGTTACAAATTGTTACTGCTGCTACTTCTATAATGATTTAGATTTTTTATGAAAGATTAAAAAATCGTTTGTTTTTTTTTTTATTATTTTTTATGAATTTAATCCATCTTTTCCCTGGTTTAAAACCTACTAAACCATTCAACAACCACCATCATATATTATTTATTGTATAAAAAATATATTTTTTTATATATTATATAATGATGTATGATGTTGATATACTGGTTGATGTTGAATTATGTTTAAAACAGTTAAAAAGCTTTTTCCTCTTCCTCGTCATATTACATACAAAAGTGTGACATAAAATATTTTTTTATATAGATTTTTCATTATTTCAAATCTTATAATTATTATCGATTTGAGACTTTATTTTTGTATTAGAAAATAATGTTGAGGGAAAAGTTTATTAATTTTTCAAAATTATTATAATCTGTCCCAATGTTAAGTTAATTAATCACTGTTTTATGCTTTTGTTTTATAAATGTTAATTAAACATTTGTTCTCTATTGCTGATACAAGCAAATGGGACATTTATAGTTCAAGGATAGTAATACGAAGAGATTAAAATCGAATACATTAAGCTGATTGTGTATTGATTGTGATAATAATAACAATAATAAATGAAAAATTCAATAATAAATTATTGGGTGGAATTAATAAATGGACAAAATTTGAGTAAGGTCCGTAAAAATATTTTTTTTTCATGGTTAACTCGATCAAACTAGAATAAAGTCGATTCTGAAATTTCAAATAATAATTTCTAGAGAATTTCATGTCAATTAGAATTTACAGAATTATTGCTGAAATTTGGTAGAAATGCTCTTTAAAAGAATATTCTGAATTGAGTTACTGAAATTTGACGCAAAAAAAAATTTCGTATTATCGCTTATACCAGATTTAAGGTTTCTCTAAAAGCTTTAAAAATTCGCCCATTCGTTAAAGAATAATAATTTTATAACACAAATCAGCTGCAAAAAAAAAAAAAAAGGAAAAAAAAAACGCGGATTATTGATTATAGTCTTTAAGTCGCTTTAGTGTTTAATAAATAATTGAAGAAAGATCTTTCTTTTTCACTCTGTATGTTTAAATATTTATAATGGAAATTTTGCATTTTTCTTCTTTTTTTTTTGTATCTTTAAATATTTTATTCGTATTATTAATAATTTATTCATAAAATTGTAATAAAATGTATTATGAAGAGATAAATTTTGTTTCTTAAAACGATAAATTATGAATAATAAGTCGCTTGATTTGTTTGGAAGATTTTTCTTTGCTTTAAATCTTTTTCTCTTGTTTTTGTTTGTATTATTTAAAGGATCGACGTAATTTTGTTAGAGCACCACCAGCCGGTTTTGATTATCAATTTGATTATACTGAAGCATATCCTACCGCTCAGGTTATAATGGCAGAGGATCCAGCATTAGAAAAAATGCGTTTTGAGCTTGTACCAAAAATGTGAGTTGATTTTGTGACATTTTTTTTGTTGTTGCTCTTGTTGTGATAAAATTTTTCTATTTACCCTTTTTAGCATTACGGAAGAGAACTTTTGGAGAAATTACTTTTATCGTGTGTCTCTAATTTGTCAAGCTGGTGAACTTGGAACATTAGGTGGTGATTCACTTGCACCACAAAGCTCAAATGATGACAATGAAGGTAAATTTTCTTTTTTTTGTTTTCTTTTTAAATACTTAAGTCACTTTTAGTAGATTTTAGAAAAAGAATCCCCCCTTTAGAATTTTTATTTTTTATAATTTTTTATAATTTTTTTATAATTTCTTTTTTTATTTGTTATAATTTTGCAATAAAAAATTTACGCAGCGAATAATAGTAAAATCGATAAAATAATAACAAAGGCAGAACATACAGATGATAAATTAACATTTGAACAAATGAAACAGAAACAAACACAATTATATGTTAATAATACTGAATTTATATCCGATACATTTCAAACAAGTGATAAAGATTTAGAGGAAGTTAAAGCTGGAATGAGAAAATTAGGACTAGATACACTAGCTCTAGATGCTGTTGAAAGTAATTTATAATTTTTTTATTTTTTATTATTTTTTTATCCTAAATAACCTAAGTATTTTCAATGTTTTTTTTTATTTTAATTTTGCGTAAAAGAAATTTTCTAATCTCGGTTTTATTAGAAATTTCCTTA
Organism: Ptychoptera albimana; assembly: GCA_961205885.1. Lineage (NCBI taxonomy): Eukaryota > Metazoa > Arthropoda > Insecta > Diptera > Ptychopteridae > Ptychoptera > Ptychoptera albimana. The sequence goes on from OY540803.1 coordinate 2,878,163, forward strand.
TAAAAGTTTTTTTTTTTTCTCTCTCTCGGTTATTATAATTTTATATATTTTTTTGCTGTTGTTGTTGAATTTACTAAATTAAAATCTAAGAAAATATATTTTTCTTATTAGAAGAGAAGAAAACTATTTATCGATTTTATGCAAAAATGTTTTATTTCAAGACTGAAAACAACACAAGTTTTATTTACAAACAGGGTTGTACGAAATTGTTATTTTTTTTTTGTGTTGTTAGTTGTAAAATAATATTTGGTTATTATAACCCTGTGCTTTTTTTTTATAAACATACTTATGCCGGTTTGATGCGGTTTTATTTCTATTTCTCTAGAAAACTTTTTAAATAAGATATTTATTTTGAAATATTACTTTGACTTGGGTATTTTCATGCTGCTAAAAACAATCATGACATAGTGTTTAGCTATTATTTTCTTTTCTTTTTTTCTTTTTATTCAAATTCTGTCTCTTATGATATGATACTTTGGTTTTGTCTGTTATGATTATTATAATTTTTCTTCCTTCTTCATCTTCTTTTGGTTTTCCAACTTGTGAAATGAAAACTTCTGTAATTAGATGACTAGAAGTTTTTTTATTTTTTTTTTTTTGCTTTCTTTCTTATTTTATTCATATTTTTTTTTCTATTTCTTTTATCCTTTATTTTAAAATATATTCTATACATAAATCATGGTCTGTCGTCTAGTTACAAATGTTTATAAATAAATAAATAAATAAATAAGTTTATTTGTTAAAGAAAATTGTTTTTGAAAAGTTTTATTAAAGTTGTTGGTAACTGTCTTCTTTATTGGTTTGACTTTTTTTTCTTTATTTATTTATTTATTTATTTACGCTTTTGAAAAGCTGTTTATTTTTTTAATTTAAATGTTTTGTTTGTGTTATGTTTACGGTTTGTGACCCTGATTAGTTTGTCCTTTTTTTTGTCGTTTATTAATTTATTTACAACAATATTTGATTAATTTTATATTTAATAAGAACTTGTTAATGTCTCAGGCGAATTTAATGATTGGAATAATTTATTTAAACATGAGATCGTTGTGTGTCTTACATAAATTAATAAGAATAAAATGGATAATTGATGATTAGTGAAGTACATTGCTATGCAAGACATTATCGTGCTGATTAAGTCATAGTGTACCAATAAAAGTGTTTGAAAAGAAATAGTCGTTACCTGTTACTTTAGAAAATATTTCTGTATTCAATATTTACTCTAATTTCCTGCTGTAAAATATTCAAAATTTTCATTTCTGTGTTTTTTTTTTTTAATGTAAATTCACCAAACATTTGCATGAAAAAGAGCGCGCATATTGAATTTTCAAATATTTATCATTTTATTATTGTGTTGTTATATATAAATCAATACAATTTAGATAGCATAGAGCTGAAATTTTTATTAATAATAATAAAATAATACAAAAATGTTTTGTGTGTTGATTTTTCTATAGAGAGCGCAGTGTTTCTCTGACAAATTTTTTGCTTTATTTTTCTTTTTGTTTAATTATTGTTACTGTTGCAACCAAAAACACAAACATTTAATTTTTTTTTTTTTTTGCGATTTAGAATAGCTTGCAGGCACACCTATAATTAATTTGTATACATAATGAATTAAAGAAATAATGTACGTCGGCACACCTGAGTTTTCCCTATGGTAAACATATATGTGTGCTTGATTTGGGAAACACTGCTAGCATATATATAGAATAAATGCTTTAACAAATGATAAAGGATTTTAAAAAATATTAAAAAAACGTAAATCGTCCGGTTGATATACACTAGCGTTTGAAAAATTAATAAAAAAAAGATGAAGAAAATTGAAGCTGGAAAAAGCACTCAATGAAACTAAAAAAAAAAAAAAAAAAAAAAAAAACAAATAAAACTAACAAAAGCTTTTTATTTTTCCATAGTTTAAATAACAAAACATCAATTTACACTGTTTTGGCAATATAATTGCTAGTTTTGTTTTTTATTTTATTTTATTTTTTTTAAATTCTCTCCCATTTGTTTTGTACTCTGTTTTGTGTGTGTGACTAAATCGAAACTGAAAATATTGTTGGGATTCTGTTGTTGTTGTTACTATTAACAAGCTTTAGTTTTATTCACATTGTTGAATAATTTTCGCTTTTTTTTCATTTCTTTTTTTCCTTTCTTTCTTTCTTTTTTTATTATTATTAATGGTTATGTTGTTAAGGCTGTACTGTTGTTGCTGTTTTATATGGTTGTGTTCAACACATATAAAATGTATATTTATATATATATATATACATTTTATAAATGAATAAATAAACCGAAAATATGGTGCCGAGAGAGATCAATATTTTTGTATTTATTTTTCCTTCTAAAACAAACAAACAAACAAACAAAGAATAGAAATAATAAAAATATATTATTGAGGAGAAATATTTTGACATCGGTTTATTATTCTATAATTTAAAAAAAAACACACAATCGGTTATAAACCCTGATTATTAAACATAATTTTAAACATCCGTTTCTTTTTTTAGTTAACTTCTTAAGTTATTTTAATCGATTTGTTATCAATTTTCAACAATCTTAATTCCTTTTGATATTTATTTGTGTAGAAACAACAACAATAACAACAAACAGTAGAGTTGTAAAAGCAAGAAAGTATAAAGCAGCGGCACCAGAACACCAGAAAGATAAACCAAACCATCACCCCCCGAATTATACTTTGTTTTTTCCTTGTTTGAATTTAAAGTAGATAAATTCTTAGCCCAGTCAATCGTACAATAAGATATGGAATGTATTACAGTTGGTGTTTGGCTATTATTGATGCCTTAAAAGTCGATAGAAACCCAATTTTCTTTGCTTTTTGTTATCAAATCAATAAATTTTAATATAACTTTCGTTTCGGTTTTGTGTACACCTTTTTATTTTTATTCCTTGTTACGGTTTTTGTTAAATTTCGGTTTTTTTTTTCTTTTCTTTTCTTTTCTGTATAAATAAATAAGATGAAATAAAATTTAGGTGGTGACGGTGACGCCCGTTGCCACCACTTATTTTCAGTATTTAATTGAATACAAAAGGGAAAATTAAATTTTGTTTTTTCATCAGTTAAATAAATTAAAATTCATTTGTAGAAATAAAAGGGATTAAATGATGCTGCTACTAAAACGACTATTACTGATTTTCCTATTGCTGTTCGCTCTCTAATCTATTTCACTACATTCACCATTTGCCGGCATAATTGTTTTTATTATTGATTAAAATTAAAAACAAATTTTTTAACTCTCCCGATTATAATGTCAAACAGTGTGATAAGAGATTATAAATATACGAAACAACAGAAGCTTTTTCTTTTTGATTTTTTATTCATTTTTTTTTTCTTTGGTTTTATGTAAATTTTATAATTTTTTTCCAACCATTTTTTTTTTGTTTATTTATTTAATTAAATTAACCGAAAAAAACATTTAATTTCTTCTATCAATTTTTCTTTCTTTATTTTTTATTTAATTTTTTTTCTTCTTCTTATTACACAGCTTAAGCCTGATGAAGAGATAAATATGAAGAAGCAGTTTTTAGACTCTAAAAAGATAAAATAATAAATAAAATAATTAATTTACCTAAAAAAAATATTAATAACAAAATATTAATTAATAAATAAATAATTAATTAAAATTAATAAAGAAAGAAAGAAAAAAATTAAATCTAAATTAGTAAAAATTAATTAATTAATAAATAATAATAATAATAATATTAGTATTCCCTTGATATAGATATTTATTTTTGTTTATAAAAGACATTATTACTCTCCTGGATAATTCTAATTTGTTGGTAAATTTTAATTTAGTTAAAATAATTAATAAAAATCATTTTTTTTTTAAAATAAACACAATGGTGGTATTGGGGTTGCTAAAAAATAAAAGAAAAGAAAAATCGTCATGAATCGAGATGCTGTTGTTATCAAAGTTTTAAAATATTAAAAATGCTCTAGCTTCTTATCTGCTAATGATATGAAATTTGTGTGATCAAAAAATTAAAAAAAAAAAAACAAACAACCCCTAATAAATGTGTTGATTAATTAATTTATTGTAATAATCATTCCCAAATTTGTTTTTTTTTTTCTTTTCAATTAATTAATTTTCTGTTGCCTTCTAACAACAACAACTTCTTTTGTATATAAAACGAGACATGATAGGGAAAAAAAAATATATTAAACAAAAATAAAAAAAAAATTTAAATAATTAATCAAAAAAAAAAAATTAAGAATAAAAAATAATTAACTCTTCTACGCCTAGGATATATATATAAAAAAAAATTAAAAAAGAACACCCACTCAATAGGAATTCTGAATAAAAGAGTAAAAAAAAAAAAAATTTGTTAAGTGACGTTAAGTAACGTTAAGGTAGTATTTAGTACAAAAAAAAAATATTTGCTATGCACACACTCTGTATAATTAGCGGGATGCATATTGAAAAACATTTTTTTTTTTTTAAGATTATTATTATTACTTGTTAATTACTGATTATAAATTAATTTACCGTGATGGCAAAGAATTTTATTTAAACCGTATTTACATTTATATTAAACTACAAATGAAGTTAGTTACATTAAACCTTACTTAACTTAACTTTACTTAACTCTAATACTAACTCTAATAACATTCTGTGTCTACATTATGTATTTATTTTTCATTGTTAATCTCCCAGAAAAAAAAAGAAAAGAATTTTATGTGAAAATTATGTAAACAAAAATAAAATAATTATTAATGTTTGTGGCTTTAAAAGCTCATGTGACTAACTTAAATTTTTAATATGAGAGGATAAAAAAAAGCTCACACACAATGTAAGGACAATTTAAAGTCACGTACAATTGTTTTACTAGTAAACAATAATAATTGTAGGCGATGGAGAAATATATAACAAAAACTTTATTTATTTCGTGTGTATTTAAGGCGGAATTTCTTTCGTTTTTTTTTTTTTTTATTAATATTGTGGGGGCCGTATTGTTGTTTTACGTGCATAGAGGTGGTTTTTTTTTTTTTCTTTTGTTTACTTTAAAAAACAGAAACATGCGAATGCTTAATCTACTACTTTGGAGCGGTTAGAGAATTAATTTTTTTTCACTTTTTTTTTATTAAATCAATTATCAAAGGTAAATGATCACGTAAACAACGATTACAGAGTTGTTTGTCCCCACATATTAATTATTTATTAATTTTAGCTAGATAAATGAAAAAAATATTTCTCTCTTTTTTCGTTGTGTTGTGAATTTTAAACAAGTAATTACACCAAAAAAAAAAAGAAAAAAAAAAAGATATAATTATTATAATTATAATTATAACAAACCAGTGGTTATATTGGTGATGTGTGTTTAAGGAACTGTTTCAGTATTTTTGCGGTTTATTTATTACATTAAAACGACGTTAGTTTGTTAGCTTATTTAAAAAGAAAGAAAAAGGAAATTTTTGTTAAATTAATTAATTGATTAATAATTCAAAACCAAAGAAAAAGTTTAATTAATTAAATAATAAAGAAAAAAGATACATAGAATAGCAATAAATAAATAAATAAATAATTAAAGAAAAAATAAAATATTTATTAAAATAATTAAAAGAAAGAAAATAAATAATAATAAATCGTTATATTTGATGTAAAACTTGTTATTTAATTACCAATATATGGTACAATAAAAAATATTAAAAGAAAAAAAAAAAAAAAAAAAAGATAAAGAAAATATATTTAATAATTAATTAATTTAATAAATTAAAAAAATATTTAATTATCTTATCTCTTATCTTATCTCTTCCTGTCTGTGTTTTCATTGTCTCAAGAAAAATGTTTATACTTATATTAAAAAAAAAAAAAGAAAAGAAAATAAAAGAAAAATTAATTTAATTTAATAAGTAAAGGAAAGTTATTTTAAAAACCTTTACTAATTAATTAATTAATTAATTATATATATATATGAAAAAAATAAAATAAAATGATTTATATCAAATAAATAAAGAAAAAAAAAATCTATCTTGATGTTTTGCGAATTTAATTTATTTATTATATATATTTTTTTTTTTTTTTGATTATTATTATTATTTCTTTATTGTTGTTTTGTTATTTTTATTGTTTAATTAATTAATTAAATTAATTATTGTCTTGTGTAGTTTACATGTTGAATGTTTTTTAACGACAACGAAATGTTGATGAGAAAATCTATTTTAAAACCGTTCTGTGTGTGCTTCAAATAAATTTAATTACTTAACGGATTAATACTGCTAATTGTTAACCTCTTTTATTTATATTAAAATGGTTTTTTTTTATTACGCTTGCGTTGGTTACTTAACAATGGTTTACTACAAAACGTAACATCGACTTAGTTTTCATAAGAAATAATTAATTTTGATTAAAATAAGAAAATTTCTTTTTAATAATTGTTTAAAAAAAAAAAAAATTAATTAAGTAAATAACGCATGCGTATTTATCGTTTTTTTTTTATATAAAGAAATAAAATCACAAAGTTTTCATATTAAAGTGGTGTCTCTCTAATATGACAGTTAGATAAGAGTAATTTCAGTTGTAAATAACAAGAAAAGAAGAAAAAAAAAATAATTTTATATTTTGTTGTTTATTTTTTTTAACTAAAACCTCTTGTAGGTGTTTTTATCACGTAACCATATTTCATTAAACTAATTTAATAAAAAATATGTCATAACACATATATTTTTTTTTGTATTTTTTTACCTTTACCTTATTATAATAATAATAACTCAATAATAATAATAATAATCAAATTTAAAATATTATAAAAATATAAATTACTGTGTTGTGGCGGCGGCGGCATCGTTATGAATATTTAATAAAACGAATAAAAAAAAAAATTACTCCTCTTTCTCTAGTTTTTATTATTTAGTTTTTCTTTAAAAACAAGTTGAAAAATAATTCTAATTCATGGAAAAATAAGTGAAGAAAAATAAAATAAATAAAACTTTGTGACTTGAATTTTTCTTTTCTATTTTTTTTTTTTCTTTCTATTTTTTAATTAATATTCAAAAGGTTTCACTATATTTGCAGTAATTTTCCGTTGTTTGTTCGTTTGTCGCATAATAAAAATAAAAATAGAAAAGTTAAAGCTCTTCTACTAAAGCTAAAAGCTAAAAAAGTGAAATAAATTTCTGAGCTGGTTTTTTTTTCTTCTGTGTTTTGTTCTTCATCCCTTTTTTTTTTTTTTTTGAATAATGTTTAATCGATCTCTTTAGTGTTTTGGTATTTTATTTTTTTCGTTGTAGGGAAAAGAATTTTGGGTCAAATGGTTTTAAACCATTTATTTCGTTTCGTTATTATTATGCTTTATTCTAGTGGGGTTAAATAATTTAAACATTAAAGCACAGAGAAATGTAATAAAAATCTTTGTAAGAGGCAATGACGATGACGACGACGACGAAATGAAAGTAAAACTAGAGAAAAAAAATAAATAATAATAATAAAACGTGGGACGTATTAATGGCATAGAAAAGTTGATTTATCTAAAATAAATAAAAAAAAACCGAAATACTCAACCGGAAAGATTTAATAAGAAGCTTTTTATCACATTTTTCCGGTAAGAAATGTTTTTTTTTTTTGTTACTGAATTGACTAAAGCTGCATTGACTGACTGACTACTGATTTTATTACTGTTGGGTGGGTGTAGCTGGAATTAAATTTCAAAATTTATTAATAAAATTAAATAAAATATATTAAAATACCATAATTATGGTTAATTACATTGTCATTAGTGTTTTTTTTTTTTATAAAGTAATTTCTATGCTGCTGTTCCCATATTATATTAAAAAAATAAAATAATAATAATAAAAAATTTAATTTCAACACACGGTGGAAACTGAATAATAAAATAAAAAAAAAAATGATAATTAGTCTCAATAATAACATTATTAGGTGATAAATAATGTTTTAATTCACTGCTTCCTTTATATAATATATAAGCTTATTGATTAACTTCTTCTTTTTTTTCTCTACGTACCTGTACTTTTATGTTTCTATTTAATATTGTTAAATCGAAAAATACAAAAGCTTTGATATATATTGTTAATGGAAAAAAAAATTAAATATATAATGTTAATGTTTTAACGTTAGCGTTATTTATCCGTAAAATAATCACCGCCTACACACATCAAAAATCTAACAATAAAAAAAAAATAATAATATTTTATTGATTGTTTTACGTAGAATAGAAAAAGTCTAAAAAGCTTATTTGTTTAATAATGACGTTAAAAATTCTTTTATTTTTTCTATCATTATTTTGGGTACACAAAAGGTAGACATTTTATTATTTTTAAATTTTTCTATGGTGTTCTATGGTTGTCACAGTGTGTTTATTTTGTTTTGTTGGCAAAACACCACAAATACGGTTATTAATGTTTGTTAATTATAATTAAAAACATAATGACTGTCCGGTAATTAATTATTATCTTTTTTTATTAAAATTACTTTTTGCTGATTAAAAAAACTAGGTGGTTCATTCGCGCTACAGAAAATTCACTATCCGTTAAGAACTTTAAAAAAAAACATTCAACAAGAAACTATTAATTAATTAATTAATTAATTAAGAATAATTTATAATTTTTTTTTAAACTTTAAAAAAAAATAATTAAAAAAAATTATATATATATATAATCAAATATAATAATTAAATAAATTAATTAAAAAATATATATAAATGACAATACAAGAAAAAAACTTAATTAAAAATAAAAAAAAAATTAAAAAATTCGTCGTTTTTGTGCTTTTTTCACTATTTTATATTTTTTTTTTATTATTATTTACCTTAATTTCATTAAATTAATTATAAATAAATATATATTAATTAATTTAAAATACGTATGAAAAGCAAATATTAAATTTAATAAAAATTAATAATTAATTAATTGAGAGAGAAAGAGAGATTTAGAGAGATAGAAAGAGAGTAAGCTTAAAGTTAATTATTTTATTATTTTTATTAAAATGGCTTTAACGATTTTAACATTCTGCTTAGCTTAATAAATAAAAGCTTTTAAAGTAACATTTAATTCTTAAAATGTTGTAAAAAAAAAACATGTCGTCTCGTTGTCGTCGGGTACTAAATTTGAGTAAATTAATTAAACAACAACGAAGCACACAAATTAAATTAAATTAAAAAAAAAAACTTTAAACTACCAGACGAATTCAACCGATAATTTTTATGTAGTCGTCCCCTGATAACTATTATCCAGGCATTAAATGTTAGCTGAAAAATATCCCGTGAGCCTTACTAAAAATATATATATTTGATTTTCAATTAAGCCAACTGGGAATTAATCATTTTTTTTATCAGCTTTATGCTTTTTTTTTTTCTATTCTCGTCTCTAACTTGTTGAAATAATTTTGTGTTTGTTGGGGGTTGGTGAGTTTTTTTTAAATGTTTAAACATAATCTTAGGTCATATAACTAACCCTAACTACTTCAAATAAGGCGATTATGTGCTGTACTCAACTAAGTTCAATTGATGAACGAATGTTACCGAAGCTTTGTTTCAATACTGAAAATAAAATCGAATTAAGCTTTTCACTGTGTTGGGCGGGTTTTTTTTTTGCATCATAAACAATGCTGTTGACTTAACAAAAATGGGTAACGGGTAACAAACTATCAATTATTTTGTTAAAATTTTCAAATCAAATTGTTACTACATCGTGTTGTAACCAAATGAATTTTTTAATTTTTGTTTTTCACACTCTCTATGCTATCTGATTGGTTGATTTTTTTCTTAATTTATTTTCTTTTGTTTTTATCAAATTTCTTTCATTTCTTTTTTTTCGTTTGCTTATTTTTTGTTTTTTATTTGTCTATTTTTGAAAATCCAGGCTTAATAAAACAATAAATAAAAAAATTAATGTTTTTATAAAGGAAAAAAAAAAAAAACTCAGCGTAAACTAAAACTATAACTAAAAACCCACCTATATAATCCAATTAATAAAAAAATTAAAATAAATTTATTCATCGTTATCTTTCTCTAAAGAAAATATATATAAATAAAAAAAAAAATTTAATTAATTAATTTATAACAAAAATAAAAATAAAACAGAAAAAAAAAGAAAAAAGTGTTTTGTTTCTAAGAAAATAAAATTTAAATTTCAATATCCCAGGAGAAGAGCAATGGGAAAAGGATCTTGAAGCAGAACTAAATGACTATGAGGTTGTTAATGATGGTAAAAATATTGATAAGAATCTGGATAGTAATTGGGATGCAGATGCTGAAGATTTATTAAATGAAGCTGATGACTTAAAGTAAACTTAATTAAACATCATAGAAGTAATTATTATTTATAATATAATTAGTTATTAAGATTGTTGTTTAACATTGTTAATTAATTAATTTTAATATTTAAAGATATTTTTTTTTTTTTATTCATTATGGGAAGTTTTTCTATTATTTTTTTTTCTTCTTTAATTAATTAATTTATTTATTTATGTTTTACTGTTAAAAATGACCAGAGAATTAATGGAAATTTTGTTTATAAATTTAATCTTGAGCAACTTACGGGTGTTTTACGGAAATTCTATGCTATTTTAAAGCTTTTATTGATGTCTAAATGCTTTATAAAAATTTACAAAAGCTTTTTAAAGCATTTTTAACGTGAATGTAAAGTTAAAACACCCCTTATGTTATGATTAATAATTATTTGTTGCCTCATTTATTTTATTGTTTTTTTAACTATATGTGTAATGCGTTATATAAAGTTAATTAATAATAAAATTTTTAATTAATTTTTAATGAATTAATGAATTATTTCGTTTTTTTTATAGTTTATATATGTTGAAAACGATAATTGATGAAATGCCACTAAAGTTATACACACACTTTGTATACTAAATTAAAAACAATTTTGTAAGTGTAATGAAACTTTTTAAATATTGTCGTGCTTAATTAAAGTAAAATAAAATAAATGAAACAAATTAAACAAACAAAAATGGGGAATATTTGGTAAAGAAAGTAAAAATAAAACACGGTAGTAAACACTGAACAAAAGACGAATTAAATAAGTAAATTAATTAATTAATAATTGTAAATAAAATTATTTTAAATTTCTATTATATATACTTCATGTCTTTATATATAAATATATATATATATATATATATATGTGTGTGTGTGTGTGCATTTTTTCCTCCCGTCATTTCATTCCCTTACCTCAATATAATAAATAAAATAATTTAAAAATCTAAAAACACATTTAATACAAATTTTAAATATGTATTTTTCGGGTCAATTTGTTTTTTTCTAAACAACAACAACAAAAATTATTAATTAATTAATTAATGAGATTTATATTTCTTTTTCTGAGTAAAAAGAATTACATTGCCGGTGTCGATACCAGTAGTAGTTGTAAAATATTCAAATATGACAAAATGGAAGTAAAAAAAGTAATTCTAATTAAACTGGCTAATTAAACTAAAAATTTAAAAAACACGTCTATTTATATTATTATATAAATGTTATTTAATTAATTAATTAATTAATTAAAGAAAGCAGTAAAAAAAAAAAAAAACAAACAAAATGTCTATTCTCTCCTAGTCTATAAAATAATATTATATTAATTAATTAAAAGAGAAATTAATTAAATTATCTCACCCCAATTATTCCATTAAATAAATTAAAAAAAAAAAAAAATTATAATCAATAAATTAAAAAGGAAATTAAATTATAAAAATATATATATATATATAATTTAAGAAATATAATATAAAAATAGAAAATATACAAAAAGAAAAAAAGAGAAGAATAAAAAAATGAATTAATTAATTAATTAAAATAATAAATAATTAATAAAATTATATATTAAAAAGAAAATGAATAAATAAATATATTACAAAAAATAAACTGGTCTTGTTCTGTTTAATTAATTATTTATTTTCTTAATTAATTACTTTTATTAGTTTAGTACCTGGTGCAGTGTGAAGTCATTTCTTATTTTCATTGTCCTTCATTTTGATTTTTATTTCCTTTATACTCTTTTATGCCATTTTACTGTATTTGATCTATTTCCATGTTTAATTTTCTTTTCTTTTTTTATCTTTTTATATTAATGGTGATCAATAATCTTACCCTGAAAACAGCCCTTTTTTCCCTTTTAATTCCGGTGAGAAAATTATATTTTATTAGAAAAGTCACGATGGTTTTAGTAATGGAAAAAAAAATACTATGCACGTGTTTAGCCCACTGAACTATAATTTAACTGTTGATCGAGGTTGATGAGTTTTTCATTTTATCCTTGAAGTGTATTTTGTGTGTGTTTTAAGCCCAAACTTTAATTAATTCAATGATGATGAAGGTGAGTAAAAAATATATTTTTTTGTATTAAATTCTATCGTAAGTATTACGATTTGCCAATAAAATGATAAAATGTTTTTGTTTTAATTCCTCAGGTAGGTTTATGTATTTCTGGGCTGTTATACCATTCAGACACACTTTTCTGTTTTTTTTTTATTCTTTCAACTAAACTCAATCAAATTACGTGATTAATCTAATGATAACGTTTTGTAGTTGAAAATACATTTAACGACGATTTTTTAGTTTTTATTACTCTTAAAAAACTTTTGTTTCAAAAAACGACAAAATTCCATTAAATACATTCCTGTAGTCGTCGGTATTTTTGTCAAAAGTTCAAATCATTTGACAATTTAATGGGAAAATCGTCTATCTGCTGCTGTGCTGTTATTTTTGTCAGGAAATTATTTATAAACAGAAAAAATAAAAAATAAAAACAAATAATTATGATGAAAGAACGTTACAGAGGAGATGATTACCAACAACAACAAGTTGAATGTACTATTAAAGCTTACCGGGCGTCTCCACTGTCAACGGAATGTAATTTGTTTTGTTTTTCCTTCCTTTTTTATTTGCTATTACTCTTGCTGGATGGTTTTTTGCCATTTTTCTCAGTATCACAAAAAAAAATGCCGAAAATAAACGTTTCGCTTGTCGTCGTCGCAGTCTGATGTGTAAACACCGCTGTTTTAACTATTGGTCAATTACTGTGTGGGTGGTTTTTCAACCATAATTTTTACCAACACTAAAAATTCTTTTTCTCTTTAATTAATGGTTACGGTTGCCATTTTGTTAAAAGCATAAAATAATGGATCCATTGACGTAGATAATAAGCCAACGTTTTTTTTTTTTTTTTTGTTATTTACCAGAGAAATTCAACAAAATAAAGCGAAGGAACGAATTACAAAATCACTGCTAAAACGATTAAAAATTTATTTACAAGTAAAAAAAATAAAAAAAAAAGTTGTTTTAAACAGCAATCAGCTTTGTTGTTGTTATTATTATTATTATTCAATAAATAATTAAAAACTCATCGAAAAAAGCTAAATTAACAAAAGAAAAGAAAACTTTTGACGTTTTTCTGCTTTATTATTTAATTAAAAACCAGAATTAGCGATTTCTACGTTTGTTTTCTTGAGAATAAATGAAAATTTACAATTTTTATGTGGAAATAACTTGAAAAGAAAACAACACAGAAAATAAGAAACTTTTGACCCCTATAAATTATATAAAAAGTAGGAAAACAACACATCGACATACAGCTTTAATCGGAGTGACGGTAAAAAAGGTGTAAAATATAAAAAGTGCGAGAATAAACAAGAAAATTAAGTTATTTTTGTTTATACGAGGTGTTCTTCGGTGGTTCGCATGAAGGAAACAACAAACACAAGGAAAAAAATATAAAATAAATAAATTACGATGTAAAGATATCTAGGTGGGTGTGTAGGTGGTATGATTGGACAGAATTTTCCCATTTTATTTATCTTCTACATGCAATGTTGAGACAAATTTTATTTAATAAGAAACTCTTTGTTGTATTTATGATTATGGTTGGATATATTCCCGTGGCACGTGTGTCTCTCACATCATAAAAACTTTTTTTTTTCCTTTTTTATAATTTAAATTCTATTTGTTATTGACGTAAATATTTCACTGTCTAAGCACGACAAGACATGCTTTAAAGTAATTAAAAATGTGGAGAAAAAAAAATTATTTGTTTTAAAACTTGTGCAGCAAGAGACAGAGCCGGTGAAGTTTGTTTGGAAATAAATTTGTGGTTTTATTAACCGATAATTGTTTGTATATTTATTAGCGTTTGTAATAATATTTAGTTATATTTTTTAAAAGCTGTACACAAGATAATTTACAATGAAAGCAACAATAAAATCGCTTTAATACGCGAAAGGCAAGCATTTTTTTAGGTTGTAGTCTGTGATGTAAAGTTTTCTATGTATTCGAAATTAAGTTAACAGTGTAAAAGTAGAGACACATTAAGAATAACGATATGACATGGCTTATGTACTTGCTGAAACGATAAAACAAGTATTGTTTTGCTATAAAAGGTATTAGAATAGTAAAGTTATGGTAAAAAGCACTGTTTTTACCTTTTAAAGCTTAAATAATTATTGTAGTTAAGTAAACTTTTACATTTTATGTATAACCACTTGTACTGATATGTTTTAGGGCTGTTTTACCATCTATAAATCGAGAACAGAATATAGTTGAGAATCAAACCACATTACAGTTCGTATAAAACACAAAACACAAAAAAAAAATTTTTTCTTTTTCATTTTAATTAATTTTATTATTCTTTATTTATGGCGTATAGTATTATTCATATAAATTAATTAATTAATAAAACAAACAGGAAGTTTATAATTTTATTATTATTATTATTTAGTTTCTTTACATATAAACATGTAATTGGCCATTTTGTTGTTGCTTGTTTTAATGCTGATCTTTACGAGTTACATTTGTTTTTTTTTTTTTAATTTTTATTAATTTAAAGTCTATTGAGTTTAGTTTATTTTATTTAAATTTAATTAATTCTATTTTTATTATATAAATATATAAAATAATAATCATTTCATTGTATAAAAAGAATATTTTGCAAAAAAGCTACATTTGTTGTTGGTTTTGTTTAAGAAGTTTTGATTTTAAATATTTTCATATCAAAAGTAATCTAAAAAAAAATTGTTTTTGGTTTCTTGTATAAATTTATTAATTAATTAATTATGTAAGTTGTAGAAAGAGTTAAAAAAAAAAAATAATAAAAAACGGTCAAAAGACGTAAAAGAAAAATTCATTAAAAAAATTTTTTTTTTTTTTTTTTGTTCTATCAGCAGCATTATAAGCAGCTTTTGTATAAAATTCGTTTCTGTTATTGTTACTGTTAAATTAATGCTGATGGGATAATTTTCTTATGGATTGAGTACAATTGACGTAAGGATGATAATAAGAAATAAGAAATATCTAACGTAAATAGGTTAATTGCGTACAGCACAAATATGAATGACATCAATTGTACTCAGTCTATTTATGAATAGGATAAATAAAGCTTTTTTTTTTTTGGTTCGGCGTTAAAACGTTAATCCTAACGCTGATTTGATTATTAATGTTTTTTTTTTTTTTATTGTACACAAGGCAACAAAGTCGGGTTATGCGGTTAAAACACAATCGAACTCGGTTAACACAATGCACAAAAAAAAAAAAAATTCTTAATGAACTTTATTTTTGCCTTTTTCCATTTATTAATTAATTTTTTATTATTTACGTTATAATTATTACAAATAGTGATTAATTTTTATTTAATTTTAATTGTTGAACGGAACATTAATGGCCCATTTTTTGTTTTAACTTTTTAATTATTACGTTAATTTTAATTTAATTTATATTTACTAGAGACAGATAATCTGCATTGTTTGAGGGGGTAATAATAATTATTTTAATTCGAATTAAACTGTGTATGAGTGGTGTAATTATGAAACTACCACCAATTTGTGGTTTTTTTTCTATACACGAAAATTCATTAAATTCGCTCGGTTAATGCGTTTTAAAAATTAAAACGAAATAAATTTGATTAGATTATTAATTTATTTATAACCAGTGTACACCGTCACACAATAATAATAATAATTAATTATTTTTCCTCTATAAAATGCTTCCCCTCGGTATTAAACACAAATCAATTAATAAATTCACACCCACAACTGGTTTCCTGTGTTTTTTTTTTTTTTTTTTTATAATAATAAACCAATAACAAAAAATAAATTTCGTTTCTTCTTTTTTTTTAATTATTTCTTTATTTTTAATAATTCACTTAAAAATTAAAATTAAAATTAAAGTTTCTCTGCAATTATTAATTTCTGTTTAATTAATTTTAGCCAATTTTACATATTTTATTATTTTTTAACTATAAATCGCAGTCATAAATTTTTTTTTATTTTTGTGTAAATTTTTACTAAATTTTCTTTTCGTTTTAACTAATTAATTAATTAATTTAAAAAATTTTATATTTTATTTTTTTTTGTCAATTATAAAGAATTTTCATCTTATATTAACAGCCTATGGCACTTTTTAATTATTAATAAAAAAAATTTTTATTCATATTTATTCTCCACTTAAGAATTAATTTTTTCTTTTCTTTCTTTAATTTAATTTAATTTAATATTTTTCTTAATTAATTAATTAATTAAAAAAAAAAATTAATAATTACCAATTCGTTAATTAATTTAATTTATATAAAAAAAAAAAAATTAAAAATAAACGCAAAACCCCCATATGGTTGTTGTTTTTTTTATTTTTTTTCCCTTATTTATCCGATTTCAATTTTATTTTTATTAATTTTTTCTTTGCTATAATTAATTAATTTTTTTTTGCTTTTAATCACAAAATTAATTTCTATTTATTAATTAATAATATATAATTAAATTTTTTGCGATTAAAATCGGTTTTTATAATTATATTTTTTATTTGTTTGTTTAATTTAATTTAATTAATTATTTATTTTTATTTAACGTCACTTAGTAACAAGAAAAACAAAACAAAACAATAAACAAAAAAAAAAACTTAATTAAATAAAATTACTCTAAAAACTAAAAAAAATTAAAAAATTCAAGTAACGAGCAACAAACCGCTTCGTTTCCGGTTGATTTATAGTAGATAAACAAAAACAAAAAAAAAAAAAACATTAATTAATTTTATTATCAATCAACCGCACCCTGTCAACAATACACCACCCCTGTTTAGTCGCTTAATGACGAGACAAAGACAAAATACCGCCCGTGTCACATAAATCACCTTTGTCGTGTGTTTAAACAAAAAAAAAATTTTGTTTTCTTTTGCCATCAAATTTTATCCTATTCTATCCTAGTCTATCCTATTATCGAAATCGCTTCAACAATCCTCTCATCAATCATAATAAATAATAATAAAAATAATATAAATAATTTATTGCGCTCGGTTTGTCAAATGTGTTGATTCGCTGCGCTTTGGTGGTGGTGGCGGTGGTCGTTTTTTCATTGTTATCAATGGTGGCGCCGGTATTTGATGGTGAACTGGTTCAATGCCCATATCAGCACCTAAATTCTCGTATAAACTGTCTGGCCCATAGTGCTCTTGGACCCAATTGCTAACATTCACCGTCTCACGGTAATAATGTGTTGAGGTGCCGTTTGCTGGTATTTGATGGAATTCACCGTTGAAATCACGAAATCCCAACACCTCATGAGGTGTTGTGGTTGGTTCTTGTATACATTTTTGTGCCACTTGCCATTTTTTACGCATCACACGCTGCAAGTCTTTTAGGAAGTCACGTGGCGGATTTGATGTTGAATCGGAGAGGCGTTTTGGTGAGGTAAATGTTGTTGAGAGTCGCGTTGCTTCAGCACGCGGTGGCGGTGGTGGTGCATTTGAGTCACGAATCGATCGCCTCGGCGATGGTGGAACTTGTTGTACCTGATCCTCGAAACAGACTTTACGTCTCAATAGGACCGGTGAGTCAGCAAAGGTAACTGTTTTTTGCACGGGTGGTGTAGTTACTAGGACTGGTGCCCCGTTTGTTGTTCCATTGTATGGAGGCGGAGCTTTGTATGGCGGAGACTTCAGAACTGATGTCTTCAAAGTCTTTGAATAAATTGGCTGGGGTTCTATCTTTATGTCGTTTGTGCTCTTGTTTGGCAGAGTTTGGCTATACAACTGCTGTGTATGCGGTTGTAGAATTTCCCGTGGTAGAATCTGTTGTTGTTGCTGCTGCTGCTGTTGTATAGGAAACTCAACTTCATCGATAACGCTGGGTGGTGGTAAACGTTGTGTCGGACTGGTATAAACGGGATTTATTTCTGGCGGTGGTGGAGGAAGACTTACTAATGACATTTGCGAACCGGAAAAATTGTTCTCTAGTTCACAGGGAGGCGGTGGCAGTGGTAACGAATCAAGCGATAACATTGATCCACTTAATGCGGCTCCCAAATCGTCTGGTGGTGGCGGAAGTGAAAATGTGGAATCAGTCATGCACGATGGCATTGTCTCTAATGGCGTTGTGTTGCCGCTATTATTATTATTATTACAGTTGTTATTGACGGTGGTAGTGGTGGTGTTGGTGGTGCTGCTGTTGCTGGTGCTATTGTTACTCATGTTCATATTATTGTTCAAATTATTTTGATTTATCGTGACTACATCGCTTACTGGCGACACATTAATGAATATCGGCTGATTATTACTGCATGGTGTGCCAGGGATGCTGGGTGTTGGTGTCGGTGTTGAGTTAGAAGAGCTCATACTTTCAATTGATCCCCTATTAGCAATTGGTCGTCGCTTTAATGTACCGCTTCCATTACTCTCCTCACTACGTCGTCTACTGTGTCTACGCGTTAAAGTTCCTCCACGTTCTGGTGATGTGGGGCTACTTGAATCACCACCAACCGTGGTCTCACCAACTTCTTTTAATTGTCTAGTCATCGATGTCAATGGTAAATTTGGTTTCATCGATGGCTTACGTTTAATTGTTCCCGTTGGAAACTCACAATCGAATCCATTATTTTCATCAGATAAACAGCCACTGGAGCTTGAACTAGATGCTCGTGATAAACGACCACTTGACGGTGGAGGCACATTTCCATTACTATTATTACTACCAGTGCTACACTGTGATGGCACCGACGAGACTATACTATTTATTGATCCACTGCGGGCAGACGACAATTTATCTAATTCCTCCCTAGCTAAATCTTCCAATAAAAGTTTATGATTATCTAAAATTCGTTTTCCGTACTAAAAATAGACAAAAAAAAAACAAAAATTTATTTATTTTGTGAAAAATGGCAAAAGCGGTGAAATTATTACCTTAGCTATTCGAATAGCGGTAACCCATTTCTCAAGCGTTTCAATGTCTTCAGCGCATAACATTTTCAAGGAACGTGCCGTTTTTGAGGTTAAAGGAGCTTTTGGTGAACGCATCGCAAATGTATATTCGGTTGGCGCTTTATGCTTCTTTTTCCAGCCAATACCTTTGTACACTTCATGTCCGGTAAACAATGCTAAGCAAATAAGGTCTCTCTGTGATTTTGTCTTTTCTTTTGGATAATAATATAATCCAGATGCCCGCAATACAAAATGATAACGTTTCCATCCTTTCTTCGTATCACTTTTTAAATATAGCGGACCTTCCATTGCAATTTGGCTGCCGGTTGTGAAAAATTCCTCCAACAGCATAGCTCTTGTGTGCTCATCATGATCTGAACCGGGTGCCATTTGTGTCCCCGGTAGAAATACTTCTGGCTTTATGAACAACGAAACTTTATCGGGGCGTTGCAAGAACATTACACGATTTTTAGAATGTATGCTCCACATGAGAAGATTCTCTACTAAAAGCTCATGATCTTCAAATAAACGTTCTGCAAAATCCAACAAAATATTTTAGTCTCTATTCAAATAGGAAATTAATGTAATAAAAATTCTTACCCATTTGTAATTCTGGTAACTGTTCGACAAGGGCCCAATGTGGCTCCATTTGTACGTGATTTTTATCAGCCAACAGTCTTGTTATATGACCACAAGTCATTCTCTCGTCAACCAAAAGTGACTTAGATGCTCCATCACTTGAAAATGCTTTAACAAATATCCGTTTAACAGATGCCTGCTCTAACTTTTGTAAAGCTAAGTGAATTTTAGCTGCCTTCGTGCTATCATACTGTGAAAACATAGAGAGAGAAAAAAAACGTTTAATCCCATTTAACATATCTTCAATCTTCAATGTGTGTTGATTGACGGATTAATAAATCTTTACGTTAAGTTTGAAAAAAAAAAGAATAAAGAAGCAAAACGACTTACTTGTGACAAGTTGATTTGTAAATTTTTTATCTGTTGCGTCTGTGATACAATTCCAGTACTGCTAGACGCTGATGATTCACTCGATAACAATGACACGGTGTCACTGAATGCTGAATCATTGTCGGGACTCTCTGTTCTTGGCTCACGCAATACACCTTCCTGGCCACTACCATTGCCGCTCTCTGACGACGATGATGTGGTTGAAATTGTTGAATTTGTTGCTGCTGAAACAGCAGAATTTGACCGGCTATGCGTACGTCCATGTCGTAAATCTGCCACACTAATACCACCAGTACCAGTACCAGCGCCAACTCCAACGCCAACTCCAACGCCACCTCTTTGTTCCAATAAACTTAATTCACCTAATATAGCGTCCAATTCAGCTTCATGTGTTTCCTCTAAATTCGCCATTGAAAATCTATACGAATCTGTTCGCTCAGACGATGTTTGACTATGTGGACGTAATCGTGTTACAACGGGTAAGGCTGTAGATACTTCTAAGCCCTGAAAAAATAAATATAAAATATTAAATAAAAATTATTATTATTATTATTACGCCAAAGCAATAAATATTTTATGTCTTTTCAAACAGAACAGAAAAAATTACAGAAAAACGAGATAAAAAGATTTGCATCAATCAATAAGTAATGTCAAAAGGATAAATTCATACAACTCAACGTTTAAATAAATAAATAAATGTTTAGATGTATTCCACGAGAATTATTATTATTGATGGAGGAAGAGTATGTAAAGTACAAAAGAACGAACGTGTGCTTTGCCTTATCTTTGAAGATGGATAAAGAAAACGAAAAATACAATAACCGAAAAGCTTATGAGTAGCTTTTATCACATAATATTCCATTTCTTTATACCGTAAGTAAGTAATGAATTAGAATAACCACATAGAACATAACAACCAACATTAATGGTGCCTGGGATGCTTTTTTTTTTTCTTTATTTTTACCTCAATAGTTAAAATGCACGATGCTTTCGAGATGACGGATAAATAAAAAATAAAAAAATAAACTTTTCCCCGATACATTTACTTACAAAACCAACGAAAATAACACAAATTTTCTTGTATACGAATAGAAGGAGGGCCGCAAAGGTAAGAAATAATAAAATAAAATTTCCAAAGGAAATTGAATGAAGCCAGGAAATACTTCATAAAATAAAGGAAAAACAAACCCAGATATCATATTTAAATGGATATTTCTTGCAAAAAAAAAACATAAAATAAAATTTAAAAAATTTTATATCTTCATTTGTTATTGCAGTTTTAAAACAGTTACGCATGCGTATTTATTTACAGAACTTTTTTTTTTCAAAACCCATACACGTTTATAATCAATTATTACTGCATTTATGTTGGATTTAATAAACCATAGATAAGATAAGAAAAAATAAATTATAATAAAAACGATAAATTTTTTTAATTAATTAACTTTTCGTATTAATTTATGTAAATATTTATAATAAACAACGAAATAGGATAGGAAAACAAATTATGTATGTTACAAATTATATTAAAGAACTTGATCTCTCGCTATTGAATAATGTTGAAAAAAAAGAAAAGAAAAGAAAAGAAAAATTTCATTTTGACTAACAACGACGTGATAAATCTTTTCCCCCCACGAAATATTTTTCTTAACTTCGTCGGTGTGTTATTATTTTCCTTTTAGATTTTTTTTCTTACCTTATTTTTAGATCTTAAGATTTCGATCGTATTTAGTTAAATTGTCTATGACCGAATTTTATAAATTATTGCGGTAGAAGAATTTATTAGGCAGTAGTCTGGCTAGGGCGGGGATTTATAATAATAATAATAATCTGTAATCTAGGGGGTACGAAAAAAAACTTCTTACGTTAACAAACGTGCACTTAATGACTTTAAACATGATTTGTGCAACAATTTACACCATAAATTAAATGAATCAAAACACCTTAGACCGGTCCTGATTAATAAGAAAACGTGTGCGGGCGCACCTACAAAAAATCAACAGAAAATACCAATGAAACAAAAAAAAACGTAAAATGAAACTTTGTAAAAAAAAAGGACCTAATAAGGTTTATTAAATGTTGTTGTTTTTTGTTTCTTTTCTAGGATGACAATTGACGGCAACAATCGATGTCGTCAAACAAACAAATAAATAAAAGAAAAACAACAGGAGGGTGGGTTATGTTTCATTTCTGTTCTCTGTTTTTATTACCTTTTAAATATACAAACATTTGTTACACAGTGAAAACGGCATCAGAGATTGTAATAAAATTTACCAAGAATATGGTTTTTAGAGAGAAAACATTCTAAGGGCATAATACATGTGGATAACAGGAACGCAACAGTGAAAACATTACGCAGCGTGAACAACTCTTATCGTGAGTGTTTTTTTTTTTAGGGAATATAATAGTTTTTTTGTCCACTTAATTAAGGTTTTTCATTGGAAATACAAAAACACAATCTATGGTCACTTTGAAATTTTTTTATTATAATCCAAACAATGCAATAAAGCAATTAAGTAAAAAATTCCCTTAAAAAAAAAAACTCTGGAAATCTTAATTTCAATTGGTAATTGATTTGCATTTATTATTCCTTTCGTAATTATTATATTACTTTTGACACATTGTAAAAATTAATACAAAAAAAAAACCCCTTAACCCACCCTTAAGTAACACCAACAATACAATAATACGTTATTAAAACAGTAATTTAGGTAAAAACTAAATAAACAAAATCATTCAGAAAAATGATTTTCAATTCATTAAAAAAAAAAAACTCAGGTAGAGTCCTGTGTTAAAAGTTTTAAGCAATTATTTTAAATAGCGTGTTGCTCGTGATTAATTATAATAAAAAATATTCAAAGGAAATAACTACGATTTTCAGGTATATTCTAACGAAATACCTTATGTTTTTAAGTATTTACTATAGAATCCTCCACTTAAACTTAATTTTCATAAAACCTAACTTAATCGGTAATAAAGTAACTAGAGAAAAAAAAAACCCATATTTACCCCATTTATAACCAATCATAATCCAAATCCAACGACGTTTATAAATTAGATTTAGTAAGGAAAAAAAAAACTACACGTCTCAAGATTGCCTATAATAAAGGGAAACAACCCCACGTTAGTACTTGATATTACACGATCATCGTCACTACAACCGTCATAATCATTTTATTGGGGATACAAATAAAAAAATCATTTCGATGTTTAACACAGTAACGAAAATTCATTTATAGGAAACGAATAAAAAAGACAAAAATCACAGGGTTGTTCGTCTATAATTGTGGCGATTTTTTACCATAAGCCAAAGTAATTTGATTGAGTTTAAGAAAACGGCTTCCCCCTTTTAAGACAAAACAAAAAACAAACTTAACCTACCCCATTTAACCGGATTTAGGAAATAAAGAAAATTTGATTGTAACTTTTGTAAACCAAACATAAAATCTCTTATCGGATTTATTTATCATCTAATTTCGCATAACGTTACACAATGTGACTTAACGTAAATTTACATTCCACAGTTTTTTTTTTTTTTTTTTTGGCTGCTCTTGTTGTTTCGCGTTTCTATTCATTTCGCATTTTTATTTGCGTTGTTGGCTGTAATAAAACCAAAAACGAAAATTCCTCACATTTATTGCTTTGCTACTGTGTTGATGCGTCTACTACTAGACATTTTATTACATGAAATAACCCAATTTTCACCCCAAATATACGACACAACGAAATCTAATACCCAAACACACACACACGGTGAAACACATAAAACGAAATTAAGTAAAAACATTAGAAAATCGGGGAAAAAAAAACAATCGAATTAATGCTTGGGAATTGACGTGCGTCGTCGTTTCCACAGTACAGGACCATAGAATTTATTATTCTGCGACACTTTAAGCCACAATGAACGTTCATCAGCGTATTTTTCATTTTCGTGTTATGAAATTTCGCATTTTTAACGTTTTTACCTCAACCCAGGTCAAGTAAAATTCCGTATTTTAACCGAAAAAACATTTTTATTAATTAATTTTTCTTATTTCAAGCGAACAAAATTTTTTCTGCGTGTTTTTTTGCTACGATTTTTTTATTATTATTATTATTATGTAATTGCATCACGCAAGGTAATTTCCTTTGTCGTATTGTCAATAAACACGACATATGTGTGTTTAGTTTTGTTTAATATTTTCAAAATCAAAAATAGAACTTTTCAACATTTCTTAGCCGAAAAAAAAAATGTATTTATTTATTCTTAAAATCAAAGAAAGGTGGAGAGAGCAGCAGTGGGTGTTTTATAAATACACGACAAACATTTTCGATTAAATTAATGATGGTAGCGCATTTAGCTACTGCTGCTGCTTGCTCATTTAATTCTAAAACAATTATGTTTTGAAGTTTTCCACTTCATGGAAAATAATGAGAAAACAAAAAGACAGCCAATGTGACGATGGCAACGTTATAACGACACCTAATTTTGTAACAAACAAGTTTTGTAAAATTTAATAATAACAACGGCAACGAGGAAAATTAAATCGTTCATCATTAATTAATTTTTCATAATAACAAAAATTAATTCATTTATTATAGGAATTTTATGTTAACCACCCACATCGTCACCTAATCGTGTTAACTCTTCAAAATGCACGACTTTATATTTCTATGGTACATCCATGAGATGGCAGTCTGTCCATAACAAAATTACAAACATTTAATTAGGGTTTTTTACCTGTTTTATTACACAAAACAGTAACTCCATAAAAATCCTCTTTTATTGATTAAAAACAAATTTAATTACCACGCAAAACGTAAGCGTACTAAAAAAAAATCGTGTCTGAGTTATTAAAAAAAGAAAGAAAGAAAAAAAACAATTAAACCCCATAGTAAAAGTGCTACAGTAGTAGAAAAATAGTAAAAACGCAGCTTTATAGTTACTAAATTCATTCATTTAAAAAAAACAACCAGCCAAATTTAATAATTCTGTGACTCAGCATTGGTATGATCCAGTGCACCCGCGCTTTATTAAAAGAATAAAAGAAAATCGAATTAAAAAAAAAAAAAAAAATAGTGCGCAATAAGCACTAGACAGTCCGTGCTTTCAAAGCTTTTTTATATAAAAGTCCAGTGAAATTCTCATCTAGTGTAAAAGAAGCAAAAAACTAAATCATTTTTCATCTGAATTTACGACAAGATTTGTATAATTCTTTCGGCCACACACAAACTAAGCCTCGCTAAGTACAAAAATACAAGCAAAAAAAAAAAAAAAACTTAAGCTAAGTAAAGTCAAATAGTTAAATAAAAAATTCACCAACAATAACAATGGCGGATGAATAACAAATAGATGGGATAAACAAACAAACCTAGCTATAAGGCAGGCAAAAAAGAAAGAAATGAAAAAAAAAAAAAAGCAGAAAGATTACGTACACTCATAGTTTGTGCTCACGATTTTCTCTATTGTCATCGGGGTCATCGCTTTTATATAGACAAACTAAAATAACACATTACGAGCCAACAATAGAGACGATGAAACATAAATAATAAAATGAAATGTATGTAAATCGTTAAGCGCAAAAAATAAAAAATTACTACCAGTCCGGCAGCAAAAAAAAAAAAAGAAGAAAATTCATCAACAGCGAGCATCATTACGGCAGAGAAGTAAATAAAAACACAAAACAACAACAACAACAAAAAGTAATTTATTCATTGAAAAGAACTTTTTATTGATACAATAAAAAAGAAAATTCACCCAAACCACCAATCGCGATTTTAATAGCAAACAAGGAGAAAAGCTCTAACCATCTGAACTCAATTGTTTGCTACAAAAACAGCAAACCAATCAAAAATGTTTTTTCTGGTTTTTCAGTTGTTTTTCTTTTTTTTTTTTTTTTTGTATTAATTTAATTAAAAAATAATTTCCAATTACCAATGTTAAAAATGCCGCAAGGTATCATCATTTCAACACACGGGTATTTAAAAAAAACCTCGAAAAATCACTGAAATTAATTCACTTCATCTTAGTTATGGGAAATAATCATAACGCGACAATTATTACGCGTAATAATAAATTTTTTTTTTTTAATTTCAGCCCACCATTTTGAACCGAAATTTCTGATAAATTTTTTTTTAATTAATTAATTTTTTTTTTTTTTTTTTATTACGAAATATTTACAATTTTGTCGCGAATGTTTTTTTTTTATCGGTGTTAAAGTATTACAGCTAGGTTTAAACTAGTTTTCGGGAAAAAGTTCTGAAAATTTCTTTAACGTCTATATAAAAAAATTCACTTAAGATTAGCTTAACTTAAACACACAAAATACCACAAAAAAAAACTACATTGAACCATCCGTATGTCGTTGTTGTTGATAGGAAAATTGTTACTAAACTGACAGTTCTGTTAATTCTCCACTCAGCATAGAGTCCCCCCCAAACATACAAAAATCGTATCAAAAACGTTTACAGGAATAATAATAAAATACATTTTTGTCTACTACACAAATACAACCAACCATGGATGATGATAAGCGAACGCGATACTCAAAAAAGTAAACATTTTTCATAATGGGGGTGTTTGGAGAAGAAAAATAATTATATTTGATGTACCTTTTTTTTCACTACACTCTTTTGCCTACTGGCACAGAAAAACATTAGTGGAAATAATTTTATTAAAAAATTATGATCATAAAAGGAATATTAATAAGAAAAAATAGAAAGAAAAAAAATTATATTATCGTCTCGTTGTCGCGACGCTGGTAGTAATGCATCCAGATGGTTGGGGATACGAAAATAAAGAAAAAAAAAATTATTTCCTCTCAAGAGTGTAATTTCGTGTACAATAGAAAATCATTGAATCTTCCCCAAAATTTATTATTGAATTTCATATGTATTGTGTAAGGCAATTGGTAACAGTAATACGCCAATACCCACCCTGGTATTGTATGAATAAAATGCGACGAAAACATCACAGTGCATTAGGTAAGGATTCGGTTTGTATAAAAAAAAAAAAACAAAAATCTCTGCACTTCTCTGCCCACTTTTTCGTTTTTTTTTTTTTTTTTTTTCGCGATTAACGCTGTAAAACCTCCACACACAGCCATACCCATTAATTATAATAAAGAATAAAAAAATCTCTTTTTTTTTTTTTTTTTGATTAAATAATTTCAAATCGTGCATAAAAGGTTTACAGGGAACAAAAACGTGAGAATTTAATTTAAAGATGAAATTTTTATTTATTTCAATTGATATTTACTTAGGCAAAATTTTTATGCTAATGTAACATAATGTACGTATGTACACGTGCATGATTTAGTTTTTTTTTTGCTTTGTAAAGATTTTTTGATACCGCTTAAATAAAATTTAATCCTAAATGGCATAGCAGCTACTACAAGCTGCAACGCAACAATTTGCTAATAAAAATCTAAGAAATCTGCTGTGGGTGCAGCAGTAACAATAGTAACAGAAGTTTGTTATATCATAATATGTGTTAGATGTATTAAGGGTGATTGAACACAACCACCCTCCTCTTGTTTTGTATTATTTTAACACGCTTATTACTGGACGATACTGCACAGCAAGCCCCTAATACAAATTTATTTTACATATTCAACACTAATAAAAAATTTTTTTTTATCTTATTCGTTGCTTTTATTCATGACGTTATCATGTCATCATAATAAAACTAAAAAAAAAAATAAAAACGCGATATGAACTGGAGACAACCAAACCAAAAAACCCTCCGAAAACCCTTCGTAATTTTATTAAATTAGTCATAAAAGTGCATTTGAATTTTATAATCACCCTTTATGTTTCGGTTTTTTACGACTTTGGATGAATCATAAAAATGTTTTTGTTATTCGAAAAACAAAACAAAAAAAAAACACGCATGCGTTCAAATCGATCCAAGGAATGATAGACAAACATCCAGAGTAATAATGATGAAAGAACGAACCAAGAGAAATTTATGTAGCGGTGGTAATAAAAAAAAATGGAAAAACATCAGCAGCTGCAGCATTTGGTGCTCTTTTATGTTTTTTGCTCTTTTAAATTCCCAATTTTCCCCAACAATTGAGAAGAAAACACTCGCAGCAGTGGTACAAGTCGTGGGAAGATTGTTTTTGGAGTAGAAAATAAATATCCCTAGACATAGTAGTAAGAGGGGAGTTATTAGAGCGACGAAACAAACGAAATGAATGAATCATTTTCTTGCACAACTAGTAACAACACCGAAATCATTTTAAAGACACCGCCACCACCACCGAAACCCTTTCGAAAAAGATTAAACAAAGAATGAACCCACGAAGAAACCAATCAAAATGAATTTTTCTATTAAATGCAACACAGAAAATGAAATCTAGACAAGAAAACATATAAAAAAAAAAAAAATTACAAATCAGTGCCGGTTACCAACACAATAACCACCCACAAACCACTTTACAAAACCAAAAAAAATTGTAATTTAAGCAAACAAAAAACACGAGAAAAAAGTTTTTTTTTTTTTTTTTGCCATCCACAGCTGCAACTAAAACAAAAGAGAAAATATTTGCAAAATAATTTGCACAGCAAAGGAAGGGATTTTTTATGAAACTAGATAAGTATTTTGAAGCAGAAAGTTGTTTTTAAACAAAAAGAGAAAAAAAAAAATTTAATTAATTTAAATAAATAAATTAAAACGAAGCTAGATTGTGCAAAGTATGACACAATAATTAAGAAAACAAGAAAAGAAACACATATGAATGGAGGTTAAAGTAACGGCGAATAATTATTTTTTTTGTACCATATTACATTACTTAAATGCAAAAAAAAAAAAAAAAAAAAAAAAAAACTTGACTTAAGTCTTGTATTTAAGTAATAAAAATACCTTCTAAAAGCGCTGGAAATAGAGTTAAGATGAGTAGAAGAAAATAAAACCAAATGCAAACGGTTTAAAGACCTGTGGATAAAGAGTCCATCCAGTCATTTAATCTTAATAAAATCTGATCTCAAGCTTAATCCTAAAACGTAAACAAATCTTGCATTCAGGAGAGAGACAAGTATTACATGTTTTAGGCACTTTTAAGTAATAAAAAAATCCTTACTGCATTTAACCACACAAAGGATTTTAATTAATTTTTACGTGTTTTGACTACAATTCTTTTGTTTTGTGGTTGTGGTAACAACGATAACAAAAGATCTAATATCGCTCCTAAGTACATTCATTACATAACATATTTTATAAAAACAATACGCAATAAAAACAAAACAAAACGAAGAAAAACAGAAAAAAGAATTAAAATGGATACCCGATCCAAAATACAAACCATTTGTTACCGCTCCTCATAGGACAATAGAATATAAATTGTATAATAAACAATCTGGTTGGTTGTACTTTTGTTTCAATAATATGATATGATGTGAATAAAATTTGAATAAAAAGGCAGAAAAAAAAAATCCCCTTTCTATTCATAATATTTATTCATTTCTGATATGCTTATTGTATTTTGTTCTTATAAAATAATCATAATTATAATAATAATGACAGTAAAAAAAAAAGAGAAAAAGTTATGCTGTGATGTTGTGATATAACAATAATAATATTGAATGCACTGACTATGCTACGCTATTGTTAATGCATTTTACATATTTCGATAAGAAAAAAAAAAAAAAAATGATGATATGCTTTGACACATCATAGTCACTCGATTTAACATTTATTTATTTTTTGTTAAACAATGCAGTTGGTAACAATTAACGTCACGAATATTTTACCGAAGTTATACGAAGTTTACAAAAAGTAAACAATTTTCATATCATAGAAATATTTAATTAAAATAAAATCATTCATTTGCATAAATACAAACAATGCTGACAGAAGCAACACTTACACAAAAAAAAAACGAAAACATAATTTAAATGTCAATCATAAATGTAATAAAATAAAATAAAGAAATAATTAAGATTTATGTATGCATTTGTCGTTGTGTTTTTATCTCGTTTACCAAACCACATGAAATTTTAATTTACATTAAGAAACCAACACATAGCAGCAACAGCAGCATTAATTTAATAACATCGGTTAGTAACATTTCATTGACATTGAAATACAATTTGAATTGAATTATAATGAGAAAGAAAAACTTTAAACTCAAATTACTATGAGAATTGTCTATAGTTGTTTGACTGACAAAAAAAAAAAAAAAAAAAAAAATGCATCGTGAACAAAAAAACAAACAACATTTTTTAATTGATAAAGAATTCAGTGTATTCGTCTTGTTTCTGGTTAGTATTCGGGAATTAAATCATTTATTGAGTCACCCGAAAAACAGACAAATGTTTTATTGGACCACAGCAACAAAATGTTTAAGCGCAGTTACAAAAACTGCATACAAAAAAATATTTTTAAACCTTCGCAGACATAAATCCATCGATTATTGCTGGACAAAATCATAAATAGAAATAAGAAAAAATGGGAAGCAAAAGTTATGTAATAATAATCTAATCTCCAACAAAAAACATAAAAGCAACTACTTTGTATTCACATTCAATACACAAAAATGTATTTCCGGTTTCTAAATATAAATTTTTTCCTCTGTTGTATGCTTCTTCCTTTCTTATTCAGTTGATTCCTATCCAAAAGAATTGAAAGCAAAAAAAAAAAAAAATGTTTTTACTGATTTATGATTAAAAAAAAAATTCTATATTGCTCTGGTGCGCTTATGACTGGGCTGCTGACTACTTGCATAGCATATATGATCCATCTCTTTTGGCTACAATAACATTTTTATTCTATTTTTATATAAAATGTTCGTTTAAACACACAGAGAATACCAAAAATGTATGCTTTAAATAGCAGCAAAAAAAAAAAAGAAAAAACAAGACCAACATAAAATACATCACGAGAGCACAGATAAAATTTAATTATTTGTTATTATGAAATAAAAAAATAATAATTAAAGATAAGTAGAATTATGCTGCAATGTTATTAACGCTGGTTGTACAATAAAATTACGTGATTAAAATGTTTGATGCGCGAAAAAGAATAAGAAAAACGTAAAAAAAAAAACGTAGAATACAAACTACATCCTGTCAAAATTATTTATGATTATTATTAACAAAATTATAAAACCAAAAAAATAACAAAAAGCGCACACAGAAATGTAAACAAACAAAACAACAGAAATAAATCTGCTCAGCGAGTTAACGACGGAACAGAAAAGAACAACTTCACGAATCTTAAAAATTTATTCTAGTAAAGTAGCGGGTGATAATAAGAACCGGAAATACTATACTAACCGGATACAAGAAACAGTGAAAATTAATTTAAATAATAAAAAAAAAAAAATAATAATTTCTATTGTGTTAAGGTGTTTTGTAAGCTGGCTTAACTCTTTGTACTTAGTACTTAATTCGAAAAAAAAAAAAAATAAACAAAAATGGTAAATAAGTAATGAGTACAGTAGGCTACTTAGTTTAAATTTTCAGGAAATTTAGATTTTAAACCTTAAAACGAAGTAACGTAAACGGTTTAGGAAAGTAATCTAAAAAGGGTTAAAATTTGAAGAAATTTCCGGAGTTAATTTCAGAAGAGCTTCTTTGCCTGATTTTGAAAAAAAAATGAGACTTCAGACTACATCAGTCTACGTCGCAAAAAATCTAAAACAATGGTTGCTTTGTTGTATCCTCAACACATAACTCATAGAACCCCTGTACTAACTTCCCGGAATCTTATAAAAATAATAAAAAAGCTTCAACCACGCTTAATTTCGCGTTTCACTGTAGGTTGTTGACATTATAAAAAAAACGCCAAAAAAAAAAAATAAAAAATACGCGATTATTAACTATGTTAGTGTTATTACTCTAAACACTGTTATAAACAAACAACGAGTATGGCACTTAATCAGCCTTTTTTTTTACTTTGAATAAATAAGTTGCTTTAACCAAAAAAAGCAAAAATTCATTCAAGAAGTAAACAAACAGCAAAAGCAACGACAACAACAAATTAATAATGTCAAAGAATGAAAAATAAATAATTTTTTATACGAAAACAGTTACCATCTGCGTGGGGCGGTAAAATAATATTTTTTCCAGTCTCCAATGTTATCTGAAATTAATTTTTTATTCAAAAGACAAGAAAAAAAAAGGCCAAAATAATAATAATAAAATAAAAATGTGGGAGAGATGTTTATTCTTCTATTTCATCTGGTGTTGTTGATGTTGTTCACTGTTGTTCGATTAAAAAAAAAAAAAAAATAATAATAATAATTTATTAACTTTGTTCCAGCATAAACAATTTCTATTAAAAAGTTTCGCTTGCGGTTTTTAATTTTGCAAATAAAAATAATTTTTTATTGCAAACAAAAGACAACAGCGAAGCAAGATAATAAAAAACAAAAACAAACTTTACAGTACTGCGCATGAATATTTTACTTAAATGTCATTTTTAAAGATGGAAGACGACATAAATAAAAAATGTTTTGAAGCTACATCAACGTAATTTTTAAAGGATTAGAGAAACTTAATCGGATTCCATGAGATATGTCTGGAAATATAACTTCTAGGATTAACTTAGACTAATTTAAACATTTTTTAGAAATAGAAAATCGTCGGTAATCTTCGGAAATAACCTAATTTCCCTTTTCACACGAATTTAGGGGTTTTTTTTTTATATAATCAAAATTTCTAACACAAGGATTATATACGTAGGATTAGGCTTATTACAAATAACTAAAACGCATGACCAGTCACAATGTCATTGCGATGTTACAGCTGCTGTGTATTGACCATTTCGGGTTACTAGGCTTAACTCGGCTGTTTTAATTCATTTTAGGCCCGTAGAAAATTCCTACAATTTCATAATAATAAATTTATTTTAAACCAAGAACGTTTTCAACCAAAAATTAAACCATAGATTAAACTTTCGCTTCAAAACTATTTTTTTCCCAACATTTTTATCATAAAGCAAATAAAAATAAAAATTATTATTTTTTTTTTTGCATAAATTTTAAGTAAATATTTATTTAGCTTTTTAAAAACTAAATTAGCAGCTGCAAAAAAACTTTAAATTGATGTAATTTGAGGTTTTAGAAAGAAGAAAAAAAAATTGTTTTTTTTTTAATTTTACTGATAGCAAAACGCGCACAGCCCGACAGAAGTAAAATTGGTCAAGGCGAAGCAAACGTTGTGATAAAAAAGAAAAAAAAAAACTAAAATAAATTATTAATGAGAACAAAGAAAATATTTTAATTCTGAAAGACAAAGAATTTTAGGTCGAAAGTTTAAGTTAATAACAAAAAAAAAAAAACCAACACCGACTGCTGAATTAATTCTATAGATAAATCGTCTAAATTACATTTAGTTACACTGGAAACAGTTAAACCCAGTAGTTAAATCATAAATAAATTAGTCCGATCATTTAGAACAACCATTAAGTATCCTTAAAAACCTCCAGACGCATAAACCGCACAAAGTGTTATAACAACCACCCAAAACAATAGTAAAAAATTCATAAAAACACTTAATTTCGGTAGAATTCTCTAGAAACTCACTCCATTCCTCAGGAATATTTATTATTCATTTCTAATGTTAGGAAAACAATTAATCCGTGCTTAAAACAACGAACGATGCATACATAACGTAACAAAGGATGGATCAACCAACCAAGCAACCACCCACAATATCATAAATTATTCGTTAACCAAGATATTTCCATAATTCACTACACAAAAAGTCTTGCGTTTTTAACCAACAAAGACTTAAGTTAAGCATTTTTAAGTCGTTGTTTACTGTAAAAGAAAAAAAAAACAACAAAAGAAAGCAAAGTGAAGAATTTTTTCTTTCTGTTCTTTTTTTTTTAATTTTTAATTACCTGTTACGTGAATAATGCATAATTTAAATAAAATAATTAAGAAAACTAAAGCGTCAACTCGTGACACATCTGAACAAGGCTTGAAAGGCTTAAAAAGATGCGATAAAACTGTTCTGGGAGTGTTGATGCTGTTTTTGTGTATTACCTGCCGATTAAATAATTAATTTCCAACAAAAAAACAAATGTATGCTTCAAATGTGACACAAAGTAAATATTTAGGCCAAGATAGCGCACTGTGTAGCAAAACAGCCAGCTAAACAAATATTTCAACCAAAATAATTGACGATTATTCGTGGAATGTGTCGAAAAAGCAAGGCACAAGCAAAAAAAATTTAATTCACAGTACCAACGACAGTGCCAAAAATGACAGAACAAAAGTTTCTTCTGAAAACCAAAACATTGAACTCAGCTTATCGCTTATAACGTCATGTTTTTTTTTTTTGTTAAATAAAAAACCGGATCCAAAAACAAATTTCTAGTTAAGCCAATAAACAAAAAAAAATAAAAAACCTTCACTCTGTTATTGTGCAAATAAATAATAACCGACTTAGTTAAGTCACTTCGTAGTAATTATTTTTTGTAATAAAACATGTCGTTATAAAAGTATGACTTATTTATTTATTTTCTCTCACCGATTCATCAGAAAATGTTGATGCCGAATCATAATCCGAATAGCAGCTATAATCCATTTCCAAACAAAATAATTAAGCGATAATTAATTCCATTAACGCTATTTGCTTGTTTTTGGCACAATTTAATTGTTTTTTTAATTTAACTTAAATCCAAACACAATACCGTCATGTATAGAAACAAAAAAAAAAAAAAACAAAAAAAAAAGGGATCACAAAGCGGTCATCTTTAACGCGCGCGTTAACAGTGACGTTACGAGGAGAATTTAAACACGTTTATTTGGTTTATAAAAAAAAAAATAATGAAATTCTTTGATTAATAGAACTTTTGAACTCAAAAAGGAATGTTTTGTCGTTTCTTCTTTTATTTTTCTAAATTAATTAAATTACTTAAATCACACAAACACCGCGTTAAACTTATTCATTAATAAAAAAAAAAAAAAACAAAAACCAAAACACATTAACCGTCCGTCCGTTCTATTAAACAAAAGAATCTCGTTTAAATGAATTTTATTTTTTTTATTATTTATGTGAGTGTTGTGAGACTCTCCCGCTCTTATAGAAACATTACCGTAGCATAACTCTCTCTCTCTCTCTCTCTCTCATTCGTATTGTCGTGTTACTTAAATGCTCTACGTTTACGTTAAGTAAAATAATTTTGTTCACTGATGCGCTTTGCTTCACTTTATTTTCCTATACGCAATCTGATGCGATGACTCATATATGTCTCTTGGACCCCAACACCATTAAAACAAATTTTATAATTTTTTTGAAGAGAGAATTGTTGCTCGCTAGCATCATATTCTCACTCTCATTGGTAAATGAATAAAGTGAATTTTGAGATAAAATGCGTGCAAGCAACGAGAAGAATAGAAAAAAAAATTCTTTCTGCATTCTGTATTGCTGTACCATGTCCAACTTAATAGAAAAGAATTTAAATTTTTTTATCATAAATTATTATTAATAGAATTACTGAGAATCTCTTTGTTTTTATTATTTTATTTTGTTTTTTTTGAAATGATAAAATATTTTAATTAAATAATTTTATTTCAATGATGCAATGACGATGTACAGTCAGTATGTTATCAGTGGCGTTTCGTATTGTTCGTTGCAATTACAAAGCGCATATGGTGCAGTACACCCGCACTCAAAACTTTACTACGTTACCGCTTTTATTCATTATGCATTTACTACGAAGAGAGCGAATTTTATGTTAATCTCTCTCATCAGCTATATTCGTGGATGGCACACGTTTTATATCTCATGAGCACTAATATACCCGATTCACACGGGTTATTCAAATAAAAAATTTAAATTACGCAAAAATATTTTTTACTTTCTTGGAAGCTTAATAAATTTTAAGTCATTAATATGACAGAAAACAAAAAACAAACATAAAAATTGTGTAGGCAATAAATAAAAATAAAAAAAAAATAAAAAAAGTGTTAAAAAACCACAAAATAGCGGAGGGAGTCCGCACACACCTTTAATTCCTCAATTTTCAATTATTAATGGCCACATCAGGCCTTAAAAAAAATTATTTTATATTGCTTCACAGCCTTAAATCACTGGCTTAAGTCATACAAATAACAACCAGAGAGAAACAACCAAAATTTTAGCACTTTTTTGGTTAAGTAATAATAAAAAAAAAAATGTATTCTAATTACAGCTTAAGCCAGAAAAAAAATAAAATAATAATAAATGCGGGTTAAGTCATTTTTTTTTATTATTCAAATAAAAATTTGACTTAATAATAAAATATATAATTTTTTTTAAAACTAAAACAAAATAAAAAAAAAAACGAATAACAAACTCAACGAATGCTAGTTAAGCGTTAAGTAACATCAAGCGTTACGTAAAGTTAATTTAAAAACAAAATAAAAAATTTAAATTTAAATTAAGTAACTGAGACTGAGAATCTGAATTACTGATTTAATAAGAAAAAATTTTTAAAAAGGGTAAAAAACTACTTAAATTTGTATAAATATAAGCTTCGTACTTAATTAAGTCAATGTTCTGATTATTATAATTGTTTTATTTTATTAATTTTATTAAGAAAATAATGTTTATGTTAAGTCAAAACAATTATTTGGTTATATACGCTAAGTCCACTGTTTGCAATTTTTAAATAACTTGACTTAAGTTCAGCTAAAAGGTGCTTTTAGTTAAGTACTTATTACTTTTATTTTGCATAACGTTATTGAGAAAAATGAATAACACTTAAGTTGCTTTTTTTTTCTTTTTTATATTTAAGTCTTACTTTCATGCGCAAAAAAGACCTTAATCAATTATCCATTGAAAGTTTTTTGTTTTTTTTTTTAATTTAATTAATTAATTATTTAATCGGGTAAATTTAATATTCTTGGCGGATAAATTTTTTGTATTTTTTATTCTATTATGCAATGGCGTAGAAATAAAAAAAAAAAATAATAAAAAATAAGCTGACTGCGCAGATTATTTAATTTCGATTTTAGATTATTAAATGATTTTTGTTGTTAATGTTTATTGTAAATAAGTAGTTTTTGATGCAAGTTTGTTTTGGACTTTAGTTTCGGGTTTTAAGTGGGGTTTTTTTTTTTTTTTAAATAAAAACATTTGAACACTAATTCGTTTCTCTTTCTCTATTTGTTATAGGCAAGTAATTAATGTAATGCTACGCTACTGTTATCCATGTTTCCTTTATTTTAATCCACTATATATATTTAAGTGAAATAATTACTGGTTAACATTAACCTGTTAAAAGCCTTGTTAAACATGCAAAACCATTATTCGTTGCATGATTATTGTTTATTAATTTCTTTATCTGAATACAAAAAAAAAAAAAGAAAAAAATCTCAATGCCTTTATTCATGGTCAATGGTAGCTGCTGCTAGCTTGCTAGT
This sequence comes from Ptychoptera albimana, assembly GCA_961205885.1. NCBI lineage: Eukaryota > Metazoa > Arthropoda > Insecta > Diptera > Ptychopteridae > Ptychoptera > Ptychoptera albimana. The sequence goes on from OY540803.1 coordinate 2,915,632, forward strand.
TTGCTACAATGACGTTTATTTTATCTCTCTTTAAACAATAATAATAATAATTATTATTTATTTTAATTAAATTAAATTAATTAAAGATAAGCAAAATAAAAAAAAAAAAAAAAAAAACAAATCATTTTACCACAATTAAATAAAATAAACAAAACAAAGAATGCATTTAGATAAAAATAAAACAAAATTTTGTTTTTGCTTTAAAGAAAATTTATTTTTAACTTTTAAGTCGATAAAAACGAATAAAACTGGACAATGCATTATGCTTTGTGTAATAATACGTCGAAAAAATATTACTTTGTAAATGTGGAGGGAGATATTAGCATTATATTGTTAAGCTAAGTACACTATGCACCCGGTAGTTATTTAATTTTGCGAAATAATTACGAATTAGACTGGTTTATTGTGTTTTGTATACAGAGAAATTTTTTTTCACCAAGAATTTGTTACTCAAGCATGTATACTACGTTAAACAATAGAAATGAGACATTTACTAAATAATCCACAAGTTAATCCACTTTCTAGCACCCACATTTCAGCATAACCAAACAAAAAACATGAATAATTAGTCTAAAAAAACACATTTTTAATTGACTTAACTAACTAATGTTTCTCTTGCTATAAAATTAATTAATTAACTAATAAATAAATATAATAATAAAAAAAAAAAAAAAACAAAATGACATCACTCTTACTTAAAGCTTACTTGAATTAAGTCAAAATAAATTATTTAAAAAGGAGATTTCTCCTCATCATAGTCTTTATTAAATCAATGGAATTTTGTCATTTACTTACTTAAGTAAAATTGTTGACTTTAATTGTATCCAATAAAACTTTTTTTCTAAATTAATCACTTAAATTATTTTTTTTTTTGTTAGTTATTTACACAAAAAAACTGACTGATTGTTTAAATATTGAAATGCACTGAATAACGTAGACGCGTAACGACAGTAATTAAGTCAACTTTATTAAGTAAATTATACACACATTGCTCGCGATTTTTTTATTTGTCTCCAGTAATTTATCTTATTTTAGAATAAATGAATAAAAAAAAAAACGAAGAAAACTATTTCGCGTTTTTTGTTATAAATTTATGCTTTATCATTTATGCTTTTTTAAGCCAACATCCGTTTTTGTTTGGCGTTTTTTTTTTAATTTATTTAATTATAGAAATTGCTGCTTAATTTTTCGCTTGTTGCTCGTATTTTGTGATAAATTCTTTTCTAATTGCGTTTGAACAAGGCGTTTGTAAGTGATAGCAAACTGTTTCGCCTTTTTTTAATTCAAACTGAATTGACTTAATACAGCCATCTGTTGAGTGTACAGAATAACTCTATTCGCACTTTTTTTAATTAAACAAGCACGTAATATGCGTTTTCTAACACTTATTACCTGTCTAAACAGTATTACAGTAAAACACCTGCTGCAAGTTAAATTTAAATTACAAAAAATTCATGAAGTTAGTAACAGTTTTCCTTCCTGTTCCAATAATTTTTTTTTTTTTTTAATAAATAAGTCAAATGTAGTAAACATGCGATAATCACGTAGTTTTTGTACAAATAAAATCTAAAAAAAAAATCCACAATATGCAGGGCATGACCGTCAAAAACATTTTTTTTTTTTTTTTTATTCTTTTAATAAAACAAAATGAGTCATCAGTAAGTTTTTGTATTAATTTAAGGTCATTGCAGGTCTATAAAAAAGAATCATTTGTAAATCTATCAAACCCCCCTGTCTAAGTAAAAATAGAATGTATCGTGACCACCCTCGACATAAAGAATTAAATCGCGTTTTTATATTTCTATCGTCACATTTGTTGTTTTGCCTCAAAGTGCATGATTCAGGGTTGATGATTCAGGGTTATTAGTCGTGTTGCTATATAGACTGTTGCCAACAATACATGAAATATTATATATTGGATTTTTATAAAGACACATCCGTCATGATGCATTAAATGATTCAGTACAAAACACCGAAATGTTTCTAAAGTAACTAGCTTTGGTTGGCAATTGAACAGACAAACCTTCAACCGTTGTTTGGGTAAAAAAATTATTATTTTTAGGGTGTAATAACAGATTATAATCATAATTGCACCCTAAATTACAATGTCAATCATTGAATTGTTATTAAAATTGGATTTAAATAAGCTGAAAATAAAAAAAAAAAACAAAATTTCCTGCTCCAGGACTTACTGTCAAACATACGTAAATGCACTTAAAGTCGATGGAAAAATAAATAAATTAATTTTCCGGTTTTTCGAATTTAACAAACAATATTAAAACAGAAAAAATGTTGCGTACATTTAAGTACATAGCTTAACCAATCACAGTACAGTAAAAGAAAATAAAGAAAAACCATATGATTGCCTAAGATTCCCTAATTTTATTTCTATTTTTAGAATACACAAAAAAAAAAACAGCATCCAAATGGAAAGCATCACAAAAAAACATTACTTAAGTCACTTAGCTTATTACAAAAAAAAAAAACATAAAAAAATAAATAAAACAATTGAAAGAAATTCTAATTACAAAACAATCATGAACGATTGCGAAATTTTTTTTATTACACAAAAGAGAAGAAAAATAAAAACCCATCTTTACGGTGGCTGCTACAATGTTTATAATTAAATTATTTTACAGTAGGCGCTCGATATTATGCACGTTTTTTTTTTCTTTTAAGATAACAGACTAAATATGCTTTAACCAGACTAAGTAGCATTTACAATTCGGAATTATCCACAAATTAACATTTGTACCAAAAATTTTTGTTTATTTATACGTAATGTCAAGTGATGCAAACACAGAAATTAGGTGGCAAACGAAATGTAAGTAATTGAAGCAAAATTTTGTAAACAAAAAAGAATAATAATTTTATTACAATTATTCTTTGCCACACAGTTGTTTTTAGCATAAATAATGAGGGCACAAAATGACTAGACGTTTCGGAGTGATTTTTAACGCAATGTTACTACGTTGATGTTGCATTTCCATGCTGTTGAAAAAAACGAAAAAATTCAAAGGAAAAAAGCCAAAATAAATTTGAAAAAAAAAATTAATATAAACATCAGTCAATGTCTGCAGACGGTTTTTTTTTTTTTTTTTTTAATTTTATTGTTGCTTAAATAAATATATCATTTTGCATTGTTTAGATTAAAGGCGGTGTAATTTACTTTTAAGTTTCGTTTTCATTTTCATTTTGTATAAGAAAATGCCACTTATTGCGCCCGCAAACTAAAAAAAAAAAAAAAAAAACAGAAAGACTAAATTAAAAACAAAACCCAGACACATTTGGAGACAGAATTTTATTTATTTATTACTTAGATTCTGATGGGAAGATGCTGGCTTTATGCGTTAATAAAATAGTCTGCTCCCAACACATTTTTTTCGTTTTTTTTTTCGTTTTTTCTTGTTTATATCAGCAATTAAATTTGTTAACACAGTTCGACTTTATGATCGATGCGTTCCGTTCTACATATGAATTTTGATTTTGGTAGAAAAATCCATAATAAATCTATTAAACAGCAGATAAAGAAAAGAGAAATAATCTGCCAGGTGGACGATGCTGTTTGCTTTAATAAATTTTTTTTTTTTACTTTAAAACTTTTTTTGTTATTTTGCAATAAAAATTAATTTTTGCACCTGGCGTAAAATCTCACTAGTTTATTGTTAAAACAATTTTTTCTACCTGTTACCAAAGTTTTTTAGTCTTAGTTACAAAACGAGAGACTTATTGTTGAAATTTTTTTTTAAAAGTCCACCCCTAGCACCATTGAAAACCGAAACCACTATGCGCATCACTTAAATGGTTTCATATTTTCATTGCACGCCAACCCTGAATTTTTATTTTTACGTAGGTTTTTTTTCGTGAAAAGTAATTTCCATTAAAGAAAATTGAATGAAAAAAAAGAATTTTTTTTTATGATTATTACTATGTAACCTTGACTCGCCCGTTATCTACGCTATTTTTGAAACAATGGTGTTGGAAATACAAAAAAAAAAAAAAAAAACTATAAAATCCGCAACAAAAAATAAAAATAAAAAAAATCAATAAAACCCGGTAAACATTGATTGTAAGAAAAAACCCACCACCCCTGGAAAAATTGTTAAGTTATTCAATGTGGGTGTGGAAACGTAGCCAAGTAAAAGTAGCAATCAGCCGAGTAGTCTCTAATGAGAATGAATTAAACTAGCCTAGCGAGTTAGAGTAATAAGGGAGAAAAAAAATAAAATAATCAAAAAATGCCACAAATAAACAATTTATTCAACCTGAAGTTACTTTTCTATATTGATTATGATACATCCTGTAAAAACGTGCAATTTCTAGTGTAGCAAACAAAATCATTCACCAACCACCCACAAACATAACGTCTAGAAGGTGTATTCATTCATTCACCATGTTTTCTGTGTGCTTTTAAGTTGGGTTTTGTTACTTAAGACAGGATAATGAACTCAACAAACGGATTATCTTGTAATTCTATTGTTTTTTTTTTTTTTCATTCTCATTCTAATTGAATCAACTAGCATTGTTGTTTGCGCGATGAATCTTGCATGTTTCTATTTAATTGAAATTTCTACATAGGACTTAGTGTGGATTAGTCAATACACTTTTCAATTAATCCGTTTTAGTTAATTAAAATTTGTGTGGGGGGTAATTGCGATAAAGTTCGCTATGTAATCGCTAAATACGTCAAAGACACGTTTAAACGTCTTCGCGTTAGTTTTGTTTAAGTAAAACCATCACCACTTTCAGGACAGATGTTATAAATATTTCAACATTTCTACGTCATAGGAATTATGCATTTTCTCATTCTAGTTGTTTTCTTAATAGAAAAAAAAATACACAAATGTGTTAAGAAAACTTTTCTTTTTTTTTTGTATCATTAGCATCCGGTTTTATGTTTAAATTTCCTTCTTTTCACAAAAAAAAAACAAAAATTACTTTAAAGGAAGAATTGATGGATTACACGTTATGCTTGATAAAAACTGTGCTGAAACACACAGGTGAAGGCATTTTTATTTACGTTTAGCTTCCCAAGAGTTTACTTAGAAAACATATAAAAACATCATGTGGGCCGATGACCATGTGAACTAAATTTAAAAATTAAATAAAACAATCGGTACACCTGTTGTGCGTTAATTAACGCGAACTTTAAACAACAACTCGCTGATCTTAATACAAATTTATGTTTAATGTATCTAACCGAAAAATATGCAAATGAAGTTGAAAAAATTGCTTTTGAATAAGCAAAAGGAAATGAAAAAACAATAAAAATAAAATAAAAAACACTTGAGAAAACAAACTTTGTCATCCCTTTGTAGAGTACAGAAAAAAAAAATATTTCTTCTACTGTGGGTTTTTATAAACATTTTTTTTTGTTTTATTTTCTTATAACTTGTGTTCATCGCATTTAGTTAATTACATGACTTATATATCCGCTGTTTATGCGTTTACAAAACAAAAAAGCGTGTGTATTGTCGCCATACCAGCAATTACGATTGTTCTGTAGTGGGAATTAAATTCAAAAATAAACAAAAAACACAGCCAACCATGACACTGACATTTACGACGAATTTTTCAAGTAATCAAATGTTTTTTTTTTTTCTTTGTTTAAAAAAAAAACACATTTATTTTGTTTTTCTTAAATTAAATTTACCTGAAATTAATTTAATAAACAATCCAACGGAAAGGTCAAACTCATTAAATTTCTTTGTTTTATCATCGCATTTTGCATTTATGTGCGAATGATGTTTAAATCACAACGTCACTATACTAAGTCAAATTGACTTAAATTCACCAGGAAATAATTAAAAAAAAAAAAAAAAAAACTTTTTTTCTTTCTTAAATCTTACACAAAATCACACTGTGATAATTTTTCTTCTTATTTACGTTATTAACGGTAACTACGCGATAAATTAATTATTAAACAAAACACAAGCAAACACTAAATAATTAACAAAAACAAAAAATATTCCAATTGTTTGTCCAAACAGGTAAAAATATACCTTCACTTAATTTAATTAAGAATAAAATCCGCCGTTATAAATACACAGTGCAAAAACTTTTTTTTTTGTTTTTATCTTAAAGACACGAAAAATTAAAAATTTTAAAATAAACACACGGCCACGACAATAACTGTTTGATGAGTGTTAAATGAAGACAACATGCAGACGTTTTAAAAATAAAAAGAAAAAGGAAAAAAACTTAAAGGTGAGCCAAGAACCGAAAAATAAACAAAAAAATTAAAAGAGAAAGAGGGTGAGAGAAAGGGAAATAACAACGAAAAAAAATTTTGTCTGAAAAAAAACCTGGCGAATAGCAGTAAAGACTAAAAGAGACATCTATTGGTTCTACTCGTTTACTTTTTTTTTATTTTTGGTTTTAAAAATATGCGTGCTTCAGGAATTTTCTGTGTTTATTTATTGCTCAGCTCTTCTCTTTTGGAATGATATAAAAATAAAGACAAAAATAAAAAATTTTTTGCAGAATACACAGTGAAATTTTATATTTATTAGAATTATTCAAGAAATGAATTGGATTAAGCATAGAATGACAAATGTGTATAACGTAGAAACGAAAGAACGTGAAAAAAAAAAAAGATAAAATTATTTTATTTTTTTACCTACTGAGTAAAGGTGATTCGTTTTGGTTTTTGGTGAGAGAGGTAAGGAAAGGTAATAAAAAAAAAAAAAAAAAAAACAGCAACAAAAGCAAAATAAAAACTCAACATATGTGAGCGAAATGTTTTGGTTTTTGTTGCTTCTAGTTAATAATAGTGGCAGGAGATGGAAACCTTTTTTTTTTATAATTAGAAAGATTACATTCGGTTGATTAATGAATTGAAATGTCATAGAGAAATATTAAATTGTTTCCAGAGATATTTTATTACCTGAAAAATTTCGTGTTTTTTTCCTTTTTTGTTGTTTGATTTATTTAATGTAATTTATCAGCGATTTTAACCTAAATTTTCTCCTTTAAAAACTAAAAACGAAATAGAAGAAAATTACGTACGCAGCGTTATTTTTAAAGTAATTCCAATTCCTATCCACCAATAATAATTATTCTTTATACAGCAGATTTTCTTTCCGCAATTCTAGTTTTAATTGAATTTTTAAATGGCAGAGATCAGCAAATTCTCGTAATATTCCCTTAAAAAACTAATTTCAAAATTGAAGATAAAATTTGAATACAACGCTTGCAAAATAAAAGATTTAAGAATTAAATGTCCGGAGATAATTTTATTAAATAAAAATTTCTTAACTCTTAAACGTTTTTTTTTGTAAATGTTTATGTAAATCCAATGGTGTTTTCTGCTGAGGTAAAGTAAAAGTTTGCTTGTAACATGAAAAACTCCCTCTTAACAGCTGCAATGCTACAAGAACCAAACGCAATTTTTTATTACAATTTATAATAATACGGACAAATTAATGGTAATTGTGTTAATTGTGTTCCCCTTTCAAGATTCTGCTGCCTTACGTAATACATTTTCATTTTAAGAAAGCTTTTGGTGAAATCTTTAAGCGACCTAAATCTGGACATCTGTAGAATAATTATAAAAAAATAAAAATTATTTTCAGAAGGTATAAACCGTATATACTTCCGTAACTCAAGGCCTTTGTTATTTATTTACGAAATAACTTATATTTCAAAATAATTTTGAAAATTAAAAAAGAAAACGTAAAATGGATGTGAGTAAAAAGTTAAACAAGAAGCGAGCAGATGTGATTTTGTTGTTTCTTAACTTTTTCATGTTGTAATGCCTCCAGTGTTGTCGTTTATTTAGCTGTCAAAAATGTTACGAATTTATCTCTGTCTTGTAAAATTGTAATAAAAAAAAAAGAAGAGAAGACTTTTCTGAAAAGACTTTCTATACATTCTGTACAAATGATTACAGCTGGGTACTAAAGTAATGAACTCGTACGTGATTGTACGACCGAAACGACAGCTTAGGATCCTCTTTATTATTTTTTTTTTTTTAAGAATCAAAATTCAAAACTGTAGGGTTGAGTGAATTTTTACTATTTTTATTACATTTTATCGTTTCTGGCGGATGGTACATAGATTAAAATTGCCATAATCGATAAAAATGCACGAATTGATATAGAAGAAGAAGAAGAAAAAAAAAACAAAAAGGTCCTCTGTTTTTCGATTATCATTTGTAGATGCAAAAGCTGTACGTACAGCAAAACTTTATCCAACATTCACCCAGTTATCAAAGATTATATTGCTTTGATTACGTGAGAGGGTTAAATGTTACCCAAATAATAAAAAAAAAAAGTTATTTCAGATTAAATTTTATCAAGTAGAAAATTTCTTTTTTATTTTTTGTACTGAGCATTGCTTGTTGCGCTTTACGATGCTTTACTAGTAGCAACAAAAATAAAACAAAAAAAAAATCGATAGACTAGTGAAATAGAGTTCAAGAAACTTTTATTGTTTATCTCATCAGTTATCAGTTGACTTTAGTACATCAATTTACTTAAATAAAATAAAACAAAAAAAAAAAAAAAAAAAAAACAAGAGGAAAATACGATCAAGGATACAAAACTGTAACAAACTTCATGCTGTTTTTGTCATTTATTATAGAAAGGAAAAAAAAAAAAACACAATTTTTTGTCTGTTTCTCTTGCTATTTTGTGTGGAAAAATTTATTATTTTCTCAGAAAAGTCTGTCAACTACGCAATTAAGACAATTTTAAAAGACATAAAACGATAAAACAAGCAAAAAAATAAATAAAATAAATAATAATAAAACGTGCGATGCAATCCAAGAGAACAAAAAAATTGTATGCCAGCCACATGTTCCTTGTACAATTCCTATGCTATCTAAGTACATAAACAAAAAAAAAACAGAAAAGACAAGAAAATTAAAGTCAAACCATGAAATCACAGTTGGATTAATTTTCTATTTTTTATTTCTAAAAATATAACAACGATTGGCCTCTTCTCTTCGTTTGTTTGTTTAACAAAAAAAAAAAAAGAAAAAAATAAAAAAAAAATTCTCGTTTTATTAATAAACGATTTAAGTGACTTAAGAAGAACTTTGCTTTTGCTTCCTAAAATAGATGAAATCGCTTCACTTAAACCCCTTTTTCGTTTTTGTATATAATGTAAAAATGTTTCTAAGTGACTTTAGTCAATATTTTCGATTTATTTCACTTAATTACAAATTGAATACATTTTGGACTTAGTTTAAGTAAGTTTTACAAACAAAATTGTCTTACCTTGATCTAGTTTTTTTTTTTTTTTTATTAATTCTTTATACAAAATATTGTTTTATAGGAAATCCACTCAAAAATAAATTATTTCTCTTTAAGCATTTAACAAAAAAAAAACTCAGGCATTAAGTACGTTCTACTGCATTGAATTTCATTTGTTTGATTAAAATGGCGCACGTGTTCTAAAATTTAAGCCAAAACTCGATTTCCTACTTCAGTTTTCTTTTTCTTTTAAAATTAATATATAAAAATTTTCGATTTATTATCGAATTTATCGCCTTTTTCCTCTTGTTATTATGTTATGCTAGTTAAAATAATAAACGACACGCAACACATCTGCTGTTCTTCAGATATAATTTACTCATCTAGTTCTTTGCAGCCTTCTACTAATCCACAAAACAACAAAAAAAAAAAAAATAATAATAAAAAATATAATTCGTTGTGTTTTCTTTCTTTTATCTCGAATAATAAAAAAAATAATACGAGAAACTTGTAATGCGATCTTTTGGAAGAGTTTTGAAAAAGTTTTTTTTTTTTAAAGTAGAACAACGAATACAGCAAATTGATAACGAAATCCCAAATCAAATTAATAATTATTTTTTTTTTATGAAATTTAATCGCAAGAATAAGTAGAAATCGACAAAAAAAGAAAAAAAAACTGTGCTAAAAACTCATCTGTTGTGCTTTTAAGTCACCCTTATCTCTGTATTTTAATTCCGTGATTTTTTTTTAATCAAAACGCCAGGTGAAACAGTTTTTTCTTTCTGTGCTTTGTTTTGTTTTTATTTAAATTTAATTAATTGCATGGAGATTTTATGTACGGCTGCAAAAGTTTCTGGACAACAAAAATAATAAACTCGAAAATACCTATTAGCATCAGAAGCTGAACGAAAGCTGTATAAAATCAGTGCACGAGTTTTTTTTTTTTTAAGTCGTATTACGTTAATCAACCGTCTGTCCCGCATGGTCGTGCGCAGTTAAAATAATAAAAGAAAAAAAAAACGCCAGGTGCTTCATAATCAACAAAGTCCGAGTACGAGTCCAGTCGCTTTATTATAAAAAAAAAAAAATAAATAAATAATAAGCAGGTGTTGTGATTTTTCAGTCATCTTTGATTATCTAAAGCTTTTATTTCGGAATTAATTTGTTTTAATTTTTTTTTTTTATCTTAATTAAAAATAAAATAATTAAAAAAAAAATTATTCTTGATCATGTAATAAAGAAGAAAGTTTATTATGACATTTAAAATTGAATAATGCGCATGCTTTGTTTACTTATTTCTATAAAAACAAATGAAAGAAGACAATTTTATTTTTTTATTATTTCTTATTTTAATTGGGAACAAAACGATTGAATAAAGCTTTTTTATGTGTAATAAAGAAGGGAAACCCATTGCAAACAAATTAAATAATGTTAATTATGTGTAATTTTATCACACATTAAATTGCATTAGGTATCTGTGGCCACTGTTAAACAGTTAAGTGTTTAATAAAAAAAAAAAAACAAACCAAATATAAACATGCAGCGAGAGAGAGATTTTTAACGATAAAAATCACAATTTTTATGACAACAGTTTTAATGTTAGATGGGGGGGTTTATATTTAAGTAGACTTATGTTGCCCTCATATGTTTGTGTCTGTTGATTGTTGACACAATGGTCTAGTCTGTTATTATTATTATTATTATTATTATTATTCCTTTAGCCAAGTTACTAAAATTTATAACCAGCCAACCAAAATGGGTGGAAAACACTGTCGGACTCGACAATATGCTTTTCTCGGGCTGTTTCTTCTTTTACAACGTTAAGTACATTATGCTGTGTAGAACAAGACAACAGACTTTTGTTGGCTGTAATTATTTTTATTATTATTATTATAGCGAAATATATAAGGACTCAAAACGCCCTTATTTCTATTTTTATAACCATGTAACTCCTTCAACTTGTTTAGTTTTATTGTTTTTATGGTCAAAATACTGCTCCATTGTGATTTCTCTGTCATTTCTTAAGTCGTTTTGCTTAATTTAAGCCAACGTAGGCTTAACGTTTATAGTTTTTTTTTTTTTTAACATTTAATAATATAGAAAAATCGTATTTACAAGCAGCAGATGTTTCTTGTCTTTAATTTTTTTTTTTTTTACTTTTGTTGATTATTTGGCTGCAGACAATGTTAAGAAAATACCCTTGTCATAATTCCTACATTATTTCTTTTTTTTTTGTTGTTGTATAAAACTAAAGAAATAACCATTAGAGATCCAAACAGGATGATTTAATTTTTATTTATCCTTAACTAACGTAACACGTGCACTGTTAACAGGAGTATATGAGTCGCGTGCCACCTGCTTCTGTTATTTCTACTCATTCTCGTATCCTATACGTCGCCTAATAAATGTATTTTAATAATTTTAACATTGTCCTGTTTAAATAATATTTTGTTGCCTTTTTATTTGCTAAAAAAAAAAAATTGTTGATAAAAATCTGGTTGTACCAGGTAGAAAAAAAAGTTAGCTTTGAGACAGTCAAATTTAATTATTATTTTTTTTTTTTTTATTGAATTAGTTCTACTGAAGTCTGTTCCTACCTGTACGGCGAAATAATTTATTTATTTGTCAAGGTAAATTTAGGTAATCAAACAAAGGATATCAGTAATTACACTTCGTTAATCCTTTATCGTATCCAGACTTCAGGTTGTTTTTATACCTGAATTTAATCATTAGATTAGTTTTGCTTTAAGTTTTTATTATTGTCTGCTGTTATAAAATAATTTCTAGGGCGTCATCCGGAATTGTTTTATGCATTTAATAATCGAAAATGAATTTTTTTTTTAACAGAAAAGAAACTACATCGACTTGCAACCTAAAATCCACTTCAATTCCGCGATAAAATCAACAAAACTTAAGTCGAAAAAAAAAAAAAAACTGAAAGTGTGGTATAAAAATTCAATTAAACTTCGTATAATTAACCATCACAGTAATTATCTCCAATTAATTTATTATCGATAAATAAAATGTTTATGGGAAGTGAGGGTAAAGGAGTAGAAAATGATTTTAAAAAAAAATTTAACGCATGGCTGGTATTTCAGCGTGTTTTTTTTTTATGGAAAAACAACTGTTTACGCTTTCTAGAGTGGGTTCACCTGAAACGCATTGCACCTGCCTGGCATTAACGTCTGCAATGACATATAAGCGTTCGTACGTCCATATTATCATCCATGGTACACTAAGGTAAATCACTAAATTCAATTAAATTTAATTAAATAAAATAATAAACCAAAAAAAAAAACAAAAAGGAAAATAATGCGTTCAATACATGAAGCTTCATAATTCACGTGACCTAAGTTAATTTAAATAGTTTTAAGGCTTCACCACCATTTGCACGCTTCGTCCTTTAAGTAAATTAATCATGGAATTAAAAATGAACAAAAAAAAAAAAACAAGCCACGAGTAAGGCACACGACCAGAACGTATAAACAACAAAATGAAATTTTCATTTGTTGGCTTAAGTAAGCTACCTTTTAATTTTGACTTTTTTTTTTTTTTTTTAGAAAACAAAGCAAATAATTTTTTTTTTTGTTATTTAATCAGATGCAATCGGTTAAGGGTTCCTTTACCGGTTGGTTAGTGATACTTTTTTTTTTTTTTAGGTAAATCCGTTTTCATTTCTATTTGACCTAATAAAATGCAGTTAGTCACGTGCGACACAGTTATTTACCTCGCGTAAATGTTTAAAGCGCGGTCTCTATATAGAAAAAGGGTGAAAAATATCATTGGATATAGAGTACATCCGGCTGTAATTAAGTCATTTAAGTGTGTTTTGTTAGTTCTTACCTTTGAACAAACAAAATGTCAATGTGGTAAAAGAACGCAGCGATATGTGACGCGTTCGCTGCATTTACAATGACAAAATGATTTATTTTTTATTTATTTTATTTAACCCTTTACGTATGAATTGAATTAAGTAAGCAAAAGTGTGTTAGATACATGACCCTACCTTCGTTTACCTTTTTCATTTACAGTAATAATGAAATACAAAAAATTTTTATTATGAAAATTAGGGCAAATATTGCGTTCATGTACGCGTTAACCGTTAACGTTAAAGTTTTGTTTCCCTTTTTAAAGTAATTTCTTATTCACTTTAAATATTTACCCAAAGTGACAACATTACTATACACTAATGTTACATAAAACCAAAATAACAAAAATAAATTATTTAAATAAGCAAAATAAAAGAAAGAAAGGCAGCCACCCTCGCACTCATTACGTTTTATTACATTTTTATTATTTTTATTTTTTGTATTCGGTTGATTATAGGCACAGCATCATAATGATTTCATTTCTTTAAAAAAAAAAAAAATGTATTTTTATTTTGTAAATTAAGTGGGTTGACAAAATGTGAAACCAAACAAAGCTGTTTACGCAAACATAATGATAAAAATCGTTTTGTTCAAAATTTTAAAAGAAATTCGTATACTGAAATATAGAAATGTGGTAATGGGGTGGTTGTAGCTAAATGATTATTACTCTGTATTATAGAAAAGAAAAAAGTAAATAAAATTGCCTGTGTTACCACACACCAGAAGTACTTAATTAAATAAATCGAAAGGTTGTACAGCCCTGGCACAGACAACACCAAAATAAAATGAAAATTTTCCCATTTTCCAACTACATACAATCCATAAACTATTTATAACCGATGTCACATTTGCATGTCTGATGATTGAAGTGCAGTAAAGTAAAGTAAAAACGAAAAAAATAAATAAAAAAATTCCAGTATTTCAGTCAAGATGATTTTAAATGTGCAATTTTATTTTTATTGCATTCATATGTAGATTTCCATTCTAGAAGTAATAATGTAGGAAAAAAAAGAAAGAAACTTCATACTATTACCAGTTCCGATAAATTTATATTTTTGTTGACAATCAATCGAAATAAAATTATTGAAATCAAATTTATTTTTTGTTTGTTTGTTTGTTTGTTATTCTTTGCCGTACAGATGTGGTGTTTTTGGCTTTGCTATTCCATTTCTTCTTTTATTCTTTCACTATTGCAGAAGAAGAAGATGAAGAAATATAAATGGGAAAACATAACTGAATTGGCATACGACAAATGCAGGTGACGTGCAAAAAAGTTTGCAAAAAAAAAATCACAAAGATGTGAATTTTAGATTATGCAAAACATAAATCAGGCTTAAAGTTGCAAAAAAAAAAAAAAATAAATAAATAAAACGAAGGAACAGCAATTTCTTATGTTGCTGTGTCATGCCAGTCAGGATTTATTTAACAGGGTTGTACACCAACCCGGAACAGGTGAATTAAGTCAAAAATGATTGCTGTTTCCAGTAGAAAATTGTGTAACCGGTGTACCCATGCTTTGTTTTATAAAAATTTGAGATTAATTTTCAATAAAAATCAAATTTTCCAGTTGAGTTAATAGAATTTGCATAGAAGACGGTTTTGTGGTTACTCTACCACTGCTGCTACTATTACTTCTGTTGTTTAATTTTCCATTCGGTTTTCTATTCTTTTCTTTCAACTCGATTTGACAACCTCAAAGCATAACTAAACGTAACATGTTGATTTAATTTATCTACATATTCATAATTTGTTTTTCCTTTTTTTTTGCTGTTATAAACTTTGCTGTTTGATGATGCCTTGATTTCATTACGTTTGCCATAATAAAGCGGCAACGGTATGTAATGCAAATAGTAAACTGTAACATAAATAACATTTTTAGTATGCAAATTTTAATTGATAAAAGATAACAAAATGATGGATTTTCGTAATGTTAAAGTTTCTAATGCCGGAAACTTAAAAAAAAAAAATCTTTCGGACAAACTCGTAGAACAAAATTTTTACAAATTTACTACTGATATTTCAGGTGTTTCTGAATGGTTATAGATTTTGGAAGTAATAAAAAAAATGCTCTAGACCATGTTGAAATATTCCTGAGTTCAGGAAACCAAAAATATTGAGGATACGATAAAATTTAATTGAATCACAATATGTAGTTCCCGTAAAATTATTATTTCGGGTCACTTAGATGGCTAAGTACAAGAAATTTGTACATTGATACAAGAAACTTGAACATTCGTAGAACTAAATCGGCTATGGGGGGTCCCAAAGAACACTCCTACTTTATTTCAGGAAGATTAAAAATAATTTGATGTACTTTTATTTTAATTTTCAATTTTACGTTTAATCTCATTGAGATTTAGCAGACATGTCATCAGGGCTAAATCAGCTTTTTTTTATTTATCAATCAATATTACGCACTGTTACAAATTCATTAGAAATTACATCACATACTTGCTGAATGAATGATTAAAAGCAACGTCATACACGGTATCACTTTCAAAGTTCTTTCTTTGATTAAATCTTTACATAAAAAACAATCCAAAAACCAGTAATGAATGAATGAAATAAAACTAAAAGGCAAATTCCAAAGTGAATTACTTACATAATGTATGACAATTTTTTTTTCTGTTATTTCATTATGTGTGTGTGTGTTTTATTTTTTTTTTTTAAATACATTAATTCACAGACAAACCAATTAAGTACATAAAAATTCTTTTTAATTATAAATTGTGTTTTTACTCTTAAGTCGACCACTTAATATCCCTCATGTTTGTTTGTTTCTTTCTTGTTACACAGAAAAAAAAAAAAAAATGAAAGAAAGAAGAAAAGAAAATATTTTAAGTGCGCTTGTTGCATTGCATTCATAATAATTATTACAAACAAACATAACTGGTTGGTTTGGAATAAAAAAAAAAAAAAAAATATAAAAACAAGCATTACGACGTAACAACAATAATAATAATAATAATAATAATAATAAAAGCTAAGTATAAATGCGGGTAAATAATAAAGTGACATGTACTTAATAAACAAACATATGTACTCGTTGTTTATAACTATTTATGTATTTTAAGCCAAAAAATAAAGCCAGTAGCGATCGAATGTTTTTTAAATTTATGCATAGAATTTAGCATTTCTGGATTTATATTTTTGTACAAATTAATTTACCATCCAAGTCACAAAAAATTGAAACAAAAAAAAAAAAAACAATAACATCGTAGCCATTTTAATGTAATTTTAAGCGGTGTGTAACTGCGCATTTTAGCGTCTTTAATTTTTATAATACAGAAAATAATTTCATAGTTATTCTGATGTTAATTTCAATGTGATCTTACTACTGCGCATGCGTAAGTGAATTAACTACTTTAAAATATATATTTTCATGTTTTTTTTAAAGGTTTTAATCAAAATGTAATGAATCAAGAAACCAGTTTTAACAGGTAAGTAACAATAAAAATATCAACAAAAATTGTCATTTAATACAAAACAAACTACATCAGCAACAACAACAATAAAAACAACTGCTGATAACATTCAATCAAAGAAATAAACAAAAAAAGAAAAAAAAACTCATTTATTAAACATTAGTTTGGCGCGTGGCATACACTGGGTATTATGTTATTCTGTTGGCTTTGATGTTATGACAGAAAAACATTACGCAATGTAAAAACGCGTTTGCTTCACAGTTGCTACAAACTTTTTGCTTTTTTGTATGAAAACTGATTTTCTACATACAACACGATACGATGCTTATAATTTTTTTTTTGTTTGTTGATAAATGGTGAATAATATGTTTAGTAAATACGTCAATAAAATGTTAATTTATTAAAATGATATATATATAGCCGTAAATAACATGAGAAACATGTCTGGGAATTGAGTGACACCTGTCAACCTTATAAAAAACTTTTTATTGTTTTTTTTCTGTATAGCCGTACACTACAAGAGATTTACATCGTTTTACATTGTATGGTTCTCCCTTATTTACGTTTATTATAAACAGTTTTATGTTGCTGGAATTCACTTTACTACCACACCAATAGAAAAGGTTTTAAACCACAGAAATATTATCCAAAATTTATTTACAATAAATCACAGAAATTTGTAGGCTTATTTTTAAGTAATAAAAAAAAAATAAAATTTGTTGTGTTTTGTAGGTAGACACACCGAATTAATTAATTTACATGAGCTAAGAAGTAATAAATTTTTTTTTATTTCTTTTAAACAATAAATTGATTTCTGATTGAGATATTTATTAAAATTTCATCGTATTCGGGAAAATAGTAATAAAAAAAAAATATTTTTATTTGCCAAAAACGGAGAGAAAGAAAAAGGTTAAAAAAAAAAAAAAAAATACATAAGACGTGATACGTCTGTAACGTATTGGCTTAACTGTTCGTCGACCCACTTGATTACTTTATGGTAATTTTTTATTTTTGATTATTAAACGTTTGATTACCAGATGATTATTAAAAATCATAAAAAATTTCAACATTTCCGCTGTTCAACAATTTCAGATCAACGAAAATAGTAATTATTCCAGACTTTCTTCTGAACACTGAGTAAAATCCAACCAATACAATTATAAACAGATTAAAGTATTTTTTACTATACTCATCCAACTGTCCCACAAGACTTAAAGTTCAGCTTTTACTGCTCCTGTATTTACCCTTCTGCATAATTTTTTTTTTTTTATCTGAAAAGTAACGAATTTATGACACTCGCGGATCATAAAATAATTTTTTTTTGTTTTGTAAGATACTCTCTGCGTGTACATTTTTGTGGTTTTTTTTTTATACCCTTTTAGCGTGTACGTTGGTTTTATTGTGATGTAAATAAACGCTCTTGTGATAACATGTCAAATGTGACATGAAACAATAATTTCACTTCGATACATTAAAAATGGGTAAAGTGTCATGCAGTTTGCGTGCTGCAATAAAAAACTAAAAATATTTTTTTTGTTACATCTGGAAAATTTATGTTATTTTGCGTAATATAACCCAGCATTACTTGATTTATCATAGAGAGATAGAAAATCACCAGTTTTGACACACTTCTAACCATTTATTTGCAAACGAAATACAGAAAAAATCAACTTAAATCAACTGAAAAGACACACAAAACATCAAAATAAATTATAGGTGGGTTGTTGGGGTGTCAATTTAAAAAAACATAAAAAATGAAAAAGGGAAAAAAAAATAAAACAGAGGAAACAACCCTTATTATACACTTGACATCGTTCTAAAACATCCTTAACGAAAGTGTTCTACAAAAAAAGTTTATACTCTGGTGAGAATTTTTTTTTCAGGGTGGTTTTACAGTCATACAGACCTCCACACACGGTACAGAAGGTTAAATGATTTTTTTTTCTTTCTCTATCTCTCTCTTTAATTTTTAACGGCTGCCGGTTTTTCTTTTTTCGGCGTTTTAATGCGTGTGGGTGGTTGGTGAATTAAAAAAAACGAGTTAAAATAGATTCGCGTTAAAGAATGATAAGTATTTACGGGGACGGGTAGTTAAGGATCCTTGTCGTATAAAACTAAGAAAATATAAAAAAATAAATTTCAAGGGTGATTTAAGGACCGAAAAAAACCAAAAAATTGCAGAAATTTGCTGTTGAGAAAAGCCCACCCACCCCCAGGTTGTTGAAAGTCGAAGAATTTTACTAACGTCGTTGATGCCGATGAATATAAATAAAGGCATTAATAAAGTGTAAACAGAATTTCTATATAATAAAAATAACTTACCCCGATGAGATTCTCTAATTCTCCCAGCCATTCGTTTAGTAATGTATCTGGGTCATCAGATAGTAGTGCTGATGACATTGTGGAAAAATTCCTGTAAGCAAATAATTATAAGAAAAGAAATTAATAATAATAAGACGACGACGATATTTTATTGAAAAGCAATTTAATTTTTATTTCACAATTGTGTTAAAGATGGAGAAAAGTTTTCGAAACTCCTGAAACAAATCGTGCAGGAATGACACCGACAAATACCAAACAATATTCGATTAAGATGTTCAATGAATGGAATGTTTGAAGGACACTTGAGGCGAAATCGGGGTGTTTATATTTTTTTAAACAATTTAATCGTATCGCAAAACAAGGAAATTTAATTAAAATTTTTCTTTTTTATTTTCATCGCGAACATTATAATCGATTTATCATAAATAAAATGAAAGTGGAAACAATAAAATTAATTTAATTAAAAATGAAATTAGTTTAATTACTGCGATGACATCATTTACAATAAATGATGAAAGGCGAAGAGAATTACAAAAAAAAAAAAAAATAAATAAATATTATAAAAAATTTAATTAATTAATGGAAATGTATGACAAAATATGTTTGTTTGTGCGCTTTTTGTTGTTACAACAGTTTTGCGTGTTTTGCGTCTGATTGTTGTTGAGACTGAGAATCAAGCGGCAGTTTTTTACGCTAATTCTTCTTCTTATATTCAAATTAAATTTTTATTTTTTGTTTGCTGATTTCCGTTTTGTAAATGCTGCCTTTTTTTCACTTCTTTATTAATCTAAACTTCCTTATTTATTATGCTAATGACCAAAAAAGAAAAAAATAATAATAATTTCGTTGCTGTTTGAGATTTATTGTTTGTGATTGTTTACGTTGCGAAAGTTTATTAAGGTCAAACGTGGTATTTGTAGCATTTTTTCAGTCTACGTTTCTGTTATTAATTTTAATCAACAAAAAATTACAAATTGTTGGCAAAGTAATTTAAATAAATTTTATTTTCTTTGTTTGATTTGTCTAGTAATACCGGAACTCAGTGATTTTCATCGAATAAAGTTTAAAACATAAGAATTACATTGTAGCAGTCACATTCAACGCAACGCAACGCAATTAACTGTCATAAACGAAACGAAATGATACAAAAAAGAAAAAAACACTGATAATAAAGAAATAAAAATTCTAAATGCATAAAATAGATTAATTAAAAAACATTACAGTGAATTTATTTAATTAATTAAAATCCTTCTTTTTTTTTTATAATAAATGAAAGCAATAAAATCGCATCACGTCATTCCAACTTTTACTGGATGTGTGGTAGTTGCACAGTAGAAATGATTACAGTGTGCATGCATGCAATAACCAAAAAAATATATTTTGCTGTTGAATATGTTTTGAGTAGGTGAAGTGCTTTCGTACTTAAAAGCACACAGCATACAGTAAAAGATACGCAAAGTACATAGAAATCAACTGGTATCAATATTGAAATAAATAATCCGCAGTTCATTACTATTGCAAACCATTTTAGCAGCTAGATTTTAATTATTTTTTCTTTTTCCTTTTATTTAAAATAAATTCATTGTGGTGTTGGCGCCATCGATTAAACAACAAGAAAAGAAGAAAGAAAAAAAAAAAAAAAACTGTCGACAATCATTGTGTTTGCTTATTGTAATTTATTGGTCTCCTGTTCCTATTTATGTTTTGTTTCTATATTAAACTGCAACAATTGCAAGATTTTTGACAGGTTAAACAGACGTGTGCAGCTGTATAAAACGTTGCTTAACTATACAGAAGCTATAAATTTGGTGTTTTATTATTATTTTACGTAAGCGTAACACAGAGAACATTTACATCAAGAAGAACAAACTACAGTACTGGTTAAGTTAAGTTTTATTTGCAATTTAAGGCATTTGCGCACATCCTACGTACATGTGACAGCCGGCTTTAACGCTTCAACAATAAATTAAAACGAAAACAAAAGAAGGAAAACACAATATGATTTAATTAATTAATTAATAAGAATAAAACCGAGTAAAAAATGGTAATAAATTGGCGTCATGTCTGTTTAGGATATTTAACATGTTAAACATGTGACATTTAATCGTTGTAATTATTATTAAACAGCAACTGTAAACAAGTGTTTGACTTAAGTCAATTTTTATTAGTAATACATAAATAAATTCGAATTTGATTTTTTCAGAATTTTAATGAATAAATTAGCTTTGCTTAAATAAAGCTCATACACAGATTATTCATTCGGTAATTGCGCATACACTATGCACGTGACTTAAGTCATATTTTTTTTTTTTTTCAAACGTTAATGCAACAAATTTAGTGATAAACTAATTGATATGAATTCAATTAATAATCTTAACTACATTTATCCTAATGAATTTAATCACAAATTTCTCTGTTGCTTGTTTTTAGGTTATTAATCGACTTAAATATGGATTACGCAGTCCCGTAATAAGGGAAAATAAATTTATTTAACATAAAAACCAATTGTACTACTTAGAAACAATTAATTAAATTATGACGCAATTGAAATTTTAAAATTTTTTAAGTCTAATAAACATGCGCAGTAAAAAAAAAAAAAAAATTTTTTATAGCATATTTTTACGGTAAAATAAAAGACAAAAAAAAAAAACCCGCATTATCAAACATTTTTATTAAATCGTTGTGTTATGGGACGATTTTCCTCTGTTACGTTCCCACTTTCCCACTTTTCTTAATTATTACAATTAATAAAACTTTTTCTTTCATATTTTTATGATGATGATGACAAAATAATGTCCATACCGTAATGTTTTATTTAATTAATTCATAAAAAAATAAAAACTCGCAGTTTTATTACATTTATTTAATTTTAACCTTGTACTTGCCCCCATTTAGACATTTTTTTCTCATGTTAGTCGGTTTCATCGGTTATTTATGCCTTTTGTGGTTTAATTTTCTGGTTATAAATGTGTTTTATGTTTGTGTATGAAATTGTTTACATGACGATGGTAACCAAAAAAAAAAAAAAAACGTTTAATTTAAGTCACCAGATATTAGTATTACGTTATTAGATGTTGCGTCCATGTAAACACACCACAAGTCGACTATTGATTGTGTTTATAGCATTTTTGTTTGCGGTTATTTAATGCTTTTTTATGTTTAATAATAATTTTTGTGTTAGTTGACCGTTTACATGGATATTATAAATGTTGAAATTCGTGCAATTACTGCGCCAGTATTGAGCGAGTTATTTTTTTTTTGCTGTTTCTCTCTCTGTTACAAAGTAATTACAATTAATTAAGGTAAATTTTCAAAAAAAAAAGTTTCTACTTTATTACAACCTTAGCGTAAAATGTATAAATTAAATTTATGTACAACAAAAGAAAAAAAAACGAAAAAACCGTTCAATAAATAATTGTTGCTTAACTCTGTGAAATATTATTTATCGTTTCTCGTTTATTAAATATAATATTAATTTTTTTTTTATTATTATTTCTCTTGTAATAAATACAAGGCGCCAGTCTATAATAATAGAAAAATTAATAAATTAATAAATAAATAAAATAAAAATTGTGTCTATTCTTTACAATACGTACAAAGTGCAGATTATTATAAAAACGGAAATTGCTATGCAATATAAATGCGAATTTTATTTTTTTGTTGCGAATTTACTTCAGGTAAATTATTATTATTTTTTTTTTGTTTTTTTTTTCTTTGCCAAAATACAATAAATTAATTTTTTCCTCTTGTTACCACTTAACACTATCAACACCTTGTTTTTTTTTCTTCTCTTTATTAATATTTCGTTATGATAACAGAACGTAGTACATGCATAACGTAGATAATAAAATTCGTTTAAATTAAATCGCCGAAATGTATGCAACGTTATACACATTTATTTATTGTTTTAATATAGAGTGTAGTCTACATTTTGGTGTTGTTTTTTTTATTTATTAATTTTCTAGAAAAACCTTTTAAAATTAATGGGAATTTTTGTACCATTTTTTGTGGTGGTGATGATGATGATGATGGTGGTGGCAAGCAAGTAAGTATGTTTTCCCTTTAGTTTGCTTCTATATATTTTTTTTTGCGTATTAACATACGAAATTTTATGAAAAAAAAAACTGAAAAAACATTTTCCAAAGTGAATGAATGGCAATGGTTGTGTTAACGCTACGCTTCTAACGAAGAGTGAAAAAATTTATGTAATTTTTTTTTTTTTTTATTTATTCTATTTATGATGACAGTCTATGTTGGCCTTTTTTTTTAATGCTTTTTGTTATTCAGTTTATGTAATATAAATATTAAAAGAAAAACTTAAAAATAACAAAAATTTACATCCCCTATGTGATTATAGACGTTGGTATGTTACTTAGCATATCAAGATGTGTCTACCGTGAAATTGCTCTACATTAATACGTCTTTAGTACATTTTTATTTTTTTTTTGCTTCAGTTATATATGGTGAAACAGCTTAACGAAACTTGAAATAGGTTAAACAATCTACTAAAATACATCCTTTGCCATTTAATTTTACTTAAAATTTGCGTTTTTTTTTAACATAAAAACCCATCATGATGATCACTTGTGTGTCAAAAGTAATAAAAAAAAAAAAAATATTTAAGGGATAAGCAAATGAAAATAAAAATTAATTTGATAGAGAAAATCTTCTATTTAGATCATTAGTGTTATGCGTAATTACCGCGTTGCGTTATTTGCTGCATTCAAACCGTTTTTTCTTTCTTTTTTTCACTTGAACTTTGTTCACAAACTTTTTCTCGACTACCCTGTGCTGTGCTTTTTTGCATGTTACATTTTTGTCTTTATCGCTTATAGCAACATTAACACCAAATACAATTACTCAACCCTCCAAAAAGAAATTTCCGTGCTTTAATATCAAAGAAATGAGTGAAAAACAATTGTAAAGCTTATAAAGCGCCCCATTTAAATTGTTTTTTTTTGTTTGTTTCGTTACCTTACATCGCCGAAGCACACATATTGTTCAAAAGATAATAAAATCACGGTATGCACAAACAAACACACATAACCGAGCAATGTGACTTTTCTTTTGAATAGTTAAAAGCAAATTTCCGTAACATATTTTCCATAGGAATAGCAATGTAGAAAAGAAAACAAAACCAAAGCAAACAAAAACCATATCCTTCCACTTAACAATAACAGTACTGAGCTTTTATTTTAGTCGTTATAACAAGACAACCACACAATAACCATCTAACCGTGTGTAGCAAATTTTTGTTTCATTGTTTTCCACTGAATGTTTTTTAAAAGGTAACAAACTTCTGTTAATTGAGGGTGGATTGGGGGCTGGCTGGTTTTGTCAAAATAAACAACAACAAAAATAATAAATTATGGTTTGGACAACAACGTACTGAATCATTCAAAAATGAAAGAAAAACACAAGAGGCATCTGTGTTATTCCGAAAGTTCCACCGAATACCCTAAGCTAAGTGAAATGCAACCACTTTGCCATTAACATTTAGAGAATTTAAAATACATTTCAATTGCCATCGGCTATGTTATTGTTGTGTTTTTTTTTCTCCTATCGTCTATCTGTGACGTCTATAGAAATTGCTTCGGTGCAAAACTAGCTAGAAAAAAATAGCGACAATCAAAAGAAATTGCCATGTTCAAGCCTTACAGTATAGCCGCCCCCAGATTTATTGTGCAGTTGGTGTGGTCTTGCTGTGAATATTAGTTAATACACTTAACCTAAGGGGTGAACAGAAAAAATAAAATAAAATAATAATAATTGTGGTGTTTTTATGTATTCCGTAAGAACAAAAGCATTGACTACAAGAGATTTCACAAACTGGCTGCCTGGCTGGCTGGCAATACTGGACGAAGTCCCGGGTTTCTCTTTATTTAATAAAGTGTGACTGCTCAAGGCATTTATTTCCATTTCACATATAAAATAAATAAAAAAAAAAAATCATCTTGCTTAAGGGCTTCATTTGGTATTTACTGCCCTATTTTATTGCGTAACGTAACATTTCAATTCCGTAACGACAACAAACTTTTATACAGAAAACTCCGGAAAATCTATATATCAGCGAACACATTAAACAACAATAAAGCGTTTTATTTTATTTTATTGGATATCAAAGAGAATTTTCAATTAAATTAATGAATTAATGAAAAAATAGGAATGGAAAGGAAATGGAAAATAAAATTCCTTTAAGGTGAAATTAATTTCTAAATTCATTCGTTTAGATTTAATAAAAAAAACTTTTTTGATTTTTCTTGGCTATCAAGTGGTAACAACCGGAAATAATAAAGAAGATTTGATTAGTGGGTTTTTATGTAAATTTCCCTGGCTATTATTGTGTTTGGTTGTAAATTCCAATATTAATTGTGGTAATGAGAGGCGGTGTTTGTTTTATTTATTTCTTTTTAGTACATAAAGTTTATGTTTGGCAAATTAAAGTTATTTTTTTATTAGGTAAAGAGAGTTTTAGTGCCACAGTACAATTAAATCAATGAATTTTGTATAAAAATGTAACGTATAACGTTAGTACTAAAAAAGTTCCATAACAAGTGTTTTAGTACTAAAAAAAAAATAAACTTTTCATGTTTAACAAGTTTTAACAATTAAAAGAAAATGTTGGTTAATATGGGAAAACCCTTATTGATATGTCTAGTAACAGGAAAACACTGTTTAAATAAAATAAAAATCGTAAATTAAACGTTTTTTATGTGATTTTAGTCAAATAATAAAAACGAAACGCAAGCAGAAATTGTCGTAAAGTTGCACAAAAACTGCGTTAAGTGATTTGAAAAATTGTAATAAAAATAAAAAAAAAAAAAAAAGTTTATTTATTGCCTCTGCAATGTAAATTATAATAATAAAAATAAAAAAAAAATGATTTTATTACCAGGAGCAATTCGAACAAATGTAATGGGAGACGATGTTCGGTGTGTAATCATCAATAATTTTCTTTCAATTTTTTTTTATTATAGACATTTGCGTCTACCCGGTGGTAGGGTATACGAAATGTCTTCTTTTATTATGATTTCACTTAACATCAGCATTAACAACACAGCTACAACATTACCACAAATATTACCATTAACACTTTCTAACCACAAAAAAAAAACACATTTTTATTCCAATGCCTCATCTTTTATGAATAAAATATTAAAGAATTGATTTATTACAAAGAATGAAAAAAGTTCTTTAAGGGTTTAACACCATCAAACGAAAACAAATCTAATATAAAGTGATGGAAAATTATATAAAAAAAAAAATCGGGCAATGATTACGGTCAGTAACCATCAGTATAAACCAAAGCCAAATTATTTTACGGAACACAAAATCTCTCCCTTTTTACACCATAAAGTTTTTCCTTATTTTTATGTAATTTTAATATTAATGGCGTTATGCGGAATACAAAATAAGGGCAACAAAAAAAAAAATCAATAAAAATTTTATAAAAGAAAAAAAAAAAACAACCGTAAAATCAATAAGGAAGTGCTGCTGGTGTGTTAAAGGATTTGCTCTTTGCTATAATAAAAAATGTTTTTTTTCTTTCGGGTTAATCAGTTCAAAAAAAAAATAAAAAAAATGTTCTTAGATCAAAAACACCTCCCAAAACCACAAAAGCATTAAAAATGTGGATCATAAAAAGCGTAAAGCATAAACTAGGTGGAGATTTCAGTGATTTTTAGTCATTTGCTTCTGTATAAAACTTAATGAAGCGAATGATTTCAAAAATTCTTGTTAATTAACTTAATTTTCGTTGATAGAAATTTAACAGAGCTTTTTTTGAAGGTCATTTCCTTTTTTTTAATTTTAATTACGTAAAAGCTTTGACTTGGTTAGAAAAACTGCGTTGTGCTATGCTTTGCGCATTTAAAATAAGAAAATTTTCGATTGGGAAATGCTAACCAAAAGCTTTGTTACAATTGCTGATTACTAATCAAATTGTATTCAAGCGTTATTACGCACAATAATTCAGATTTTTCTAATAAAAAAAAAACACAGAAACAAACGGAAAGTAAGAGTGAAACGTGATATTCAACACAAATTCAACGGAGAACACAAATTCGGAGACAGACAACTTGGCTGCGTTTTCATCGTTTTTCTTTTATTAAAATTAGAATTTCTGTATCTAGCAGCTACTTATTTATTTCTTCCTATCTTGTTGCTCTTAGTTTAACGACAAATAATAAAAAAAAAAAAATTGAAGCAAAATGAAAGAAAAAATAAAATTTCCCAAACACCCAACAAAATCTTTGTAATAAAAAATTATTTTAGAAGCGAATGATAAACTAATTTTGATTTTTTTTTCTTTTTTATGCTCAAGGAAAGAAATTAAATGAATTTTTATTATGGAAAAATATTTGTTTGCTTTTTTTTTTGGCTTTTTGTTTAGTGTTTTAAGCGATAAGAATGCGAATGGAATTTTTTTTTATTTCTTGTTGCAAATACCAAAGATTTTGTGTCTTTACTACAGGAAAAACATTTTTATCGCAGTTCATTCGCTATGTTAATTAATTTTTTTTTTCTTTCATTTTAATTACTTTTCAATTTGAGGTTTCTAAAATTCATAAATTCATTTTCTTGTTGTTTGTTTAGTGTAGACACGAATTCTCGAAGAGTTACAGCAATAAAAAATGCGAATTCCTTTAATAAAAGGCGAAAAATCAGTATGAATTTCCTCATACTTAATGATCTAAGAAACTACAAAAATAATTAAAAGAACAAAAAAAAAAAATGCTTTGTTACGTCTGGAGTATCTTAAGTCTAAAAATATAATTAAAAAAGTGGCGAAGCAAAGTAATTTCCATAAATAAAAATTCCTTTCTACAAAAACGTTCTTTCATTATTTTTTTTTTATTTAAGTAAATTAAGTAAAATGTTGTTTAAGTTTTATATTTAAGTTAAGTTACAAACAAATTAAGTAAAGTAATGCTGTAGTAAGAAAATAAATAAAAATAAAAAAATTGGTTTGAAAAGTAAGCAGAATATAACACTGTGTATGCGATGAGAGTTTCTTGTTGTTTTTTTAAAAAAAAATTTTTTTGTTATAAATTTGCTTAGTGAATGCACTTTAATATTTATTTAACGTATTCAATATATAATGTTATTTCTACTTGTTTATTTGTACAGGATGGAGGTCTGTTTTTTTGTTTTTATTTTTTTGTTACTTTAGAATAAAATTCTAATTTTAAGTCATTTTTGTATCAGACAAAAACAGTCTTAAAATGCAGCGTTAAACATTTAATAACCTTAACAAAAAAAAAAAAAAACGAAAGACTACACTTATGAAACATCCTGTTAAAACATATATGCAAATGATTTTGTATAGAAAATAAACGTACCAAAAAAAAAAAAAAACGTGTACATTATGCAGTTATTAGTTTATAGATTGTGTTACGTCTAGAAATATCTCTAGAATAAACATTCACAGAACAAAAACAAGTAAATATGAATTATAAAAAAAAAAAACTTTTGTATTTCCTCTAAGCAATAATAAAATAAATAAAAAAATTTCCATAAATAAATACACAAAATAATAAAAAAAAAAAAAAACTACTACACTTTAACTTAACGAAACTTAATTAATTAATTAATTTATATAAAAAAAAAAAAAAAACGAAAACTGTTTATGCTTAGCATAATATAAACAAAAATGAAAAATTTAAAACAAAAAATTTATCAAGTATAAATAAACAAAAAAGAAAAATCACTTTAATTAAGTTTCGTTAATCCTCCACATAGTTAAGCTTCGTTAAGTTTTCTTTTTAAAATTAAGATTTGTTAACATACACATAGTTAAGCTTCGTTAAGTTTTTTTTTTTCTAAATTAAGTTTCGTTAACCTACACATAGTTAAGTTTCGTTAAGTTTTTTTTTTTTTTTACGTGCTTGAAGTGTTTATTACTTTTTATAATTTTTTTTTTTTTTTGTACTAATTATATGTTTAAACAGGCTGATGCCACTATAATTAAATAAAATGAAAAAAAAAACAAAAAAATTTCTCATTATACTTTATGACTATTAATTTCTAAGCGTGTTATTAAGGTCGTTAATTAACAAAACAATACATTTCGCTCTCATTTTAATAACATAAAAACGCCTTATCAAAAATAAAGGTAAATTCCTAACAACAAACATCCAGTAATTGAATAACAACAAGTTTTCGGTGCACTTTGGTTATACCTTGATGTTTTTGGTCGATCGATTTACAATTTTTTTTTTTTTTTTATGAAAAAGGGGTTCGATGTACGTAAACAATAACAGTATAAAGCAAAAACTAATAATTACCTTGTTGACGTTGTTTTAGTTTACTTTCCACAGCAGCTACAAAAAAAAAATAAAAAATAAAAAAAAAGAAAAGAAAAAAAAATTATTTTGTCACAAGGCAACAAAATTATCCATTTTTAAGGGCTTTTTTGACGGTTTTTTTATAATCCAATCTGGAAGTAAAAGAATAGAGACAAAGAGAGAAATAATTAATTTATTTATTTATTTTTTTGCTTGTTAACGTTGCTATTTATTTATGTGAAAGACTTAACGAAGCATTTTTTCTTCTGTTTTGTTATAAATTCTAAGCACCTAATAAGCTAGGCAAAAAGTAAATAATAGGCAGAGTGGTAGTGTGAGAGTGTTATTCTTCTGTATTTATGTTATGTTTTGTTGTTCGGTTTATTATGATGAAGGGTGGTGGTGTGTTGGTGATGGTGATTTTGTCCAGAATAGAATAATATAGAAATGTTAAAAGGTGAATGGTTCATTGATATCGAATTTACCCAAAACTATTATCGTTATCCAGTAGAGCTTAAATTAATACGAGAAAAGTAAATCGAAATATGTATCACGTCTAGATGGTTATTTACTTTTCTTTGCCTGTATATTCATCTCGTTTATTCTTCTCATGATGAAATGTGAATAATACTTATGTAATGCAATATACATAGTAAATAGTTTGTAATATGATGTGATATTAGTGAATATTTCAGCTTAGGAGTTTAACAGAACACAATGTATTAAGGTTTGTATTGTTACATAAATTTGCAGTGAATAACGATGATGCAAAAAGGGATACGCATATGAAAATCATTTTTTATAAACAAAAACCATAAAAATCATCGACTGTAACCCAGTTTTAGACAAATAAATAATTAAAATTTTGCTTATACAAAATCACTTAACGAAATGTGATTTTTTTTTTTAAAGCAAAATTAATCATCATGCAATAAAATAATTTAATTAAAGATTCATTTCGCACTTATGTAAGAAAACTCATCGTTGTTTAAAAAATCATTAAACGATTTTAAAGAGTAAAATATTCGTCTATCATCACCACTTGATTGCGATAGTTCTTCTATACAATAACGATTTAAGTATGAAAACAACAAAAACGTAGCTTAAATGTAGAAAAACAAAAATAAGAATCAAAAAACCATAACCAAACTGAAATGAATAGGGGGGAAAACACTTGAAAACATCAATAAGCGGACTAGCTAGTTGCAAAATATTAACAGAAAAAAAAAGAAGAAAATTCATTGTGAAAAACTTTTAAATAAATAAATAACAGAGGAAACAAAAAAGCGCTGAAAAATAATCAGCATAAAAAGCACACAAAATATGAAAAATAATAGAAAAAGTTTTTCTTTTTTATTTTTATTATTTATTCGATGATTTTGGCTGGTCGAATAATTTATTTTTTTGCTCGTTTATTACGACATTTATTTGTTTGTTTTGTGCAAAATAAAAAAATTTAGATTATTATGGTTAAGTTTGTAAAACATGGAAACGTTCTTCCTGTGCTTTTTATGTTTATTGATATTACATCGTAGGATTATTATCGATAGTAGATTTGCTTTTTTCTTTGTATTCATAACGCGTTCTTTTTTTTAGTTCTTAAAGTTCTCTTTCCTTTTTTCAGTCCCATTTAGTGGGCGGGTTTTTTTTTTTGTGGGTTAGTTTTATTATTTTTTTTAAAGATATTCTCGTTCTTCATAGCTTCCTTTGTAGTTTTGTTAATAGTCGCTCGGAATTAGTAATAAATAGTTGAAAATAGCTCGTTAACTACTTTGAGCTACTTTTTAAGCTATTTTCAACTATTTATTGCTTATTTTGACAGTTTGAACCGAATTTAGAGCTATTTTTGACGGTTTTACTACTTTTGGTTATTATTAAGCTTTTTATTGCTGCTGTTAACTTTAAAGTTGAGAGTTTAGACACTTTTAACGCTTTTCACTACATTTATCGATCTTATCATCGTTTTAGTTTATTAATCCGAGCTAATTCACTTCACTATTCACAAATTAATACTATCTCAACTACATTAAGCCAATTTTTAAAACAAATTTATCCCAAAGAATATCCTTCATCACTCTTTAAAAGCATAATTACTCCACTATCTTCTCTAATTAACTACTCGACATCTAATTGATACCTAATTAAAGCAGATCAATCAAGAAAACATAATCAGCAAAGCTTCAATTTCTGCTCTTACAAGATTACAAAAAAAAAAAAATGAAAAAAATGTTTATTCAGCTGCTGCTTTAACGATGATAAAAAATTAGAACAAAAATCAATTTATAAAGAGGAAAATTTTTATTAAAAAAAAAAAAATAAAATTGTCCCCATAAAAATAAGATTACTCTGCAGAGACCCATTGCTATTATGGATAGACAATGTCAACTAAAAGCCCAACTAATTAAGTTAATAAAAAATAAAAATAAAAAATTCTACTACTGCTGCTGGTGCTTCTATTACATTGACACAACGGCACAAGAATTACCAAAATATAATTGGACAAATGAAATTTAATAGAAAAAACGCGCCAAATAGTCCAATCCGCTTGTGTATTCATTTGGTTATCAAATAAATTCCCATTACAGTTATATATTCATAACAAAAAAAAAAAAAATAAATTCATTACCATGTTTTTCGCGATGTTTTATTTGTTTGTTTGTTTGTCAAGAAAATTAAAATACGACCGCAATGAAGACAGAGTGACTACGTCCAAGTTTCACATCACATCTCATTTCCCTAATAACTCTTAAGCCGCGTTAGCATTGTAGTTGGATTTCTAAAATGATTCATCTTTAAGTCAACCAAAGCTGTTTATTTATTGAAATGAAAATTAGAATTCACACCCAGTTGTATTCAGTTGGCAAACATTTCTATCACTCCTACCTATTTTCAGGATTTATAATATTCTATCAAATTTTCTGTTTATGTCTGTCAAAGAGAACTCACAACACAACCAACTGACTATGATTATTCATTATAAATTAACTGACTTGCTTGAATCTTGATTTTTCAAGGAAATTTCCGCTATCTTAAGTCATCGATCAAAATCAGCAAAAAAAAAAATGTTTATTAAACAAAAAAGAAAAAAAAAAGATTATATTTTTCTTTTCTACATTTTCTGTGCGCTGCTGACTTTTGATTAGTCAATCTATGAATTTTAATTTCAGAATTTATTTGAATGTGGGTGGTTTACTGGTTTTTTGCGTGGTTTTTTTTAGCTGATGGCAAATTTAAAGAAAATTAATTAAACTTTTAACGTTGATGGACTTTAAGACCTTGGATGGTATAACAAAATCTAATTCAATCAAAATAAAAACTCCTTTATCCCTCAAAATAAAAATGTTTCTCGTTAAATTCAGTGTTTTTTCCCAGTATTTCATGTTTTCAGAAATGACTGAATCATCATCATCATCATCATCATCTCCATTGATAAAAACTAATTTTCAATTTTGTTTATAATAAAAATAAAAAAATCCGTTGATTTGCAACAATTTACAGCGAATTTTACTGCCGTAACATAAACAGAAAATTCACTTCGAAAATAAAATAATTAATGAAATTTTTCTTTAATGAAAATTTTTTTTTGTGTTTTTCTGGTTGCCACATTGCCCCCATATTAACAGGATTTTTAATTACATTTTTAACTGTTTTTAGCTTGTGCAAAATTGCGTCACTATTAACATATTGTATCCGTCCGGTATGTTTGTGTGTTATTTTGTAAAGAAATTTACAAAAATAATAACGTCGAAAACGTATAGCAACTGTGTTGTTGTTGTTGTGTCGTTGTCGTTGGTATTTCCGATTCTCACCCAGTCCATATGTTAATATTTTTTTGGTTACAAAAAGCGAAAACAACAAAAAAAAAACCTTTCATTACGAATAGTAAATAAAATTAAACAGAGAAAATCAGAAAAGTGGGTGTAAAAGAGATTTTCTAATGTTTCTTGTCGTTTTGTAATTTAATTAACAAAAAATACAGCATGTGGTATTTTTGCTGTGTGTTTGCTATTCCGCTTTGAAAAGGGTATTTTGTCTGAATTTTGATGGTTTGGTTTCGCGTTGGAAATTTTAATAATTTTAATGTTTTCTGTGGGTATTTGTGGGAATTTTTATGTTTTTATTATTTATGTTAAGCAGAAACTAAGTAAAATATTAATAAAGAGTGAAATTTATGTAAAAATCGGGAGTACTCCGGAAAATTTACTTTAATTCTCCTTTTACTCGTTAAAAGTTAACGAATTCTTGCAATTTTACTGATTTATGTGGAAATTTGGTAAAATTTATGATTTACTACTTTAGGCCCTATTTTCCGGATGAGGATCTTCAACTCTTTTCCTAATCTTTCACAGAATTTGTTTTTGAATAACAGCACCGCAAAGAAAATAACAAAAACAGCAAGAAAAAACAAATCCTGAATTCAGAAACACTCTTGAAAAATTTAATGTACTCCAAAAAAAAAAAAAAAAAACACACACAAACACACAAAAACATTTATTTTTCAATCATAAAATGAAAATTAATAAAAAAAAAATTTATTTACTCCGTCTATAAATAACAAACGGAAAAAAGAAATATTTTTTAATTTAAAAATAGAAAAATCGGAAAAAAAATTTAATTTTATATCTTTCGCTGTGCTACTTATATAAAAACTATATAAAAGGTAGGGGAAATATCATCGTACACATGCATGTCTCGTCAGATGTTAAAAAACCACAGCGTCTTAGCGAAAAATGTTACTCATGCATTGTGTTCGGTTTTACGTTGATTACTTTCTACGTTTCTATATTCGGTGATTTTAATTAAAACAAAACATTAATTTTTTATTTTGCCTTTGTTTTGTTATTTTTCCGGCTAATAATAATCGTAATAAACCGAAATTCTTCGCTGATGATTAATACATGGGGGGAAAGAACGAACAAAAAAAAATTCTATTTTTAAAAAGACAAATTGATTAATTAATTCATTTTCTCTGTGTGTGATTTGCTTGATGATTGTTTTAGAATGTCAAGAAAACGGATTGGCATTGACACTTGCATAGAAAAATGTTAAGAGAAAGATAGGTAAAGCTTGTACTATAGACAAACAAATAAGCTTAACACCCTTAATTAAAATTTTAGATAACCGTGGTAACTATAAATAATAAAAAAATAAAAAAACAATTAATAATCCGGATTATCCTATTGGATTTAAGTGTGTTTATCATGATTATCCCATTTGAGAATTTATGTTCTGCATTTAATATTATTATTTGAGTCGCCCACCTCCCCTTCAATTACTTTCAGGGGTTGTTAAATGATACTAAAATACTTTCCAATACATTTACTCCTCAATGTTCTCATAATTTTTATTCCTTTTATTACTGCACCCCCTTTTTTGTAGTAAATCAACAATTATCAAGTACCGCACTGGTGGAACTTCCCCAAAACCACCACCCCCTTTGAACAGTGTAACCATTAATCATAAAACATAAATAATAATTAATTATAATAATCAATAATGTAATTGACTTTGGTATTCCGTATATGATATCTCCAACCGGCTAGACAATGTTATTGGATACCAAAAGACATTCACAAATGACAAATGAGCTTAATGCAGAAGATAATTAAGATGCCTAGAAGGTAAATAGTTAATAAAACTACCGAATTAACTAACCGAACGATACACAAATGTAATTATAGGAATTATATTTGGTTTCTTTTGTTACACAGTCACCGATCTATGACCTTTAACATCCATAATTCCTCATCTTAAACCCAAACAAAAACTCGTTAATAATTCTTATAATTTAATAAAAAAAAAATATTTTCCATCCCCCGGTTTTACATTACAATTTTAAATAAATTGTTTGCAAAACTACGGAAAAAAAAATCGATAAAATTCTATACGCAAGGGCGGTCATGTTTCTTGTGCAACAAACAAAATACAAACGATGCAATTATGCTGTGTTGGTTAACAGACAGTACGATTTTTATGTTTGTGTTGTGCTGAGGACGAGCAGATTCTTTTTAACTATTTAAAAATATTTATTTTATTTTCAAAACTGTCATCATCTAATTGTTTTTATTTATTTCGTAAACAAATCGTTGCTTAATAGTTATTCGATAATTAAAATTAAACTAGGGAGCAACACTTATGATAAATGTTTGTGTGTCTGTTGGAGGAAAAATCAATAGGAAAAATTAAACCATTAAATGCATAAATTCTTTTTTATCCAACAACAATGTTTTTTTATGTTACTGAATGAGCAAAAAACATGAAGAGAATTTCAATTTCACAGTAAATTAAACAAATCAGCACGCATAACGATAAAAAATTCTTCTTTTTTTTTTTTAATATTCTTCTGGATATTCTGAATAGAAAAGCACAAAATTATATTTATAATCGTAAATTATATTCATGTTTGAACACAAGACGATATTTACTAAATGACTTATGCTGTAAAGTCTCTGAATTCTTTATCCATGAGTATTTTACGATGGGAACGTAATGCTAGAAACATGAGAATACAAATTCTGTGAATTTCCGAATAAATTTCAGTCCAAAAATTACATAAAAACAGTAAACGCAAAAGAAACAAATTGGAAAAATTATTATTTTGTTTAATAAAACATTTTTGCACTTGATTTTGATAAGACTTGAATTCAGGACACTACCTGAAATAATTTTTATAATCACTACTGTTAAAATTTCAAGCAAAATAATTATTTAAAACTTTTTTGTTTAGAAATTAAGTAAATTTTCAACTAGATTTGCTAAGATTTCCTCAGAATTTCACCCTAAAAAGCAGAATATTTGTAATGAGTAAGGCAAATGATAATAAATCTTGTTACATCCATTGTTAATATATTGTTGACAAGATTTTTTCCCATTTTTATTATCTCTATTCTTCCCATTATTAACAAATTTTTCATTTTCATTTCTGTTGTTATTAATTGGGATGAGCAGCAACAAATAAAACATAAAAAAAAAAAATCTGAAGTATTATGACGAACAAGAAGTATAATTATCATCTGTCATTTCAGTAATATCAGTGCTATGTGGTATAGCGTAGGGTCGGGGTCGATAATAGCCCGAGTATTATTATTCATACATATTGCACATATTGCCCACCCACAGTATTATTTTTATTATTATGTTCCATGTAGGAAAAATATAATAATCAGAATAGAAAATTTAAGGTCATGTCGACTAGAAAAGAAAAAAAAATAAAAATAAAAGGGGAAAGAAGAATTCCACATTGAAACTAAGAAATAAAAGTAAATCCCTGCCAGTTGAGTGACACAGTTATTGCAGTCATTTTTCTTCTTTATACTTTGTGTACCGTAACTACATGAGCCTGGAACCTCATCCAAATGACGGGGAGGGAGTTTTCTACTAAAAACACAACCGACTTGACCGTTTTCTTATAGAAATTTATGTTTTTTAAGTATTTGCCAGGGGATTTGTCTCTCAATTGTAAAAAAAAGAAAAATTCGTTCATAGGGATTTGATGCAACATCAGGAGTGTTTTTGATGCAAAAAAAACCCCAAAAACACCAAACCACAATAAAGCTTCATATAATAAACCGAATAGTTTGTGATTTTATTAAAAAAAGAAAAAAAAAAGGACAAATAAATTGTTCTATCGATGATGATGTCCCCAATTTGAAATGAAAAATATAAAAATCTAAAAAAAAGCCTCGCACCCCTTATATAAACGATGTTTGATGATCCAACATGGTATTTACGCTTTAAAACAAACATCTATGATGGGCTGTCATGCGGTTGGGGCCCACACAATATGGTTTGCTGCATTTAACAAAGTTAACCGACGATAGTGGGATTTACAAAATTACACTAAATCCCATCCCATCCAATAATTCTATGGAAATTTCGTTTATATCCATGAAAACAAAAAAAATGCAAAAATACAAAAATCTATCCTGATGAGATTTACATTGAAATTTATTTTGATTTTGAATTTTCATTTCACCATATGTGTGCATTGGAAAAGGATAACAGCGGTTAAAGGTAGATGGAATAACGGATAACTGAAATTAGTCTATGATTGAATTTGTGAAATTTTTATTCAGGATTAAAAGAATAAAACCGAATTTTTTTTTATTTTTAATATGAAATTTTATTTGTAATAAGCTTTTAAGCGGTGATTTTATTTTATGTTTTGATTAAAGAATTATTTTTTTTTTTTGTATTGTAGCTTAATTTAGTTGTGCAGCTTTTGTAGCTCAATTTTTGTTAAAACTTGTAATGCGTAATCGGATATAAAACGAAATGCATTGGTTTAGGTATCCTTGGTGTCCATAGAATTGTAGCATACAAAAAAAAAATTGAAGGAAAATAAACAGACAATGGGGACTCTCTACACCACTGTCGAGGTTATATATAAAAAAAAAATTATTATTCTACCATAAAAAGGATATAAATTTCAATTAAATATTTATTTAATTGCTTTTAATACAACAAAAACGTGAATATTCAGTGATTTGCACAAAATAATATCCTTTTTCAATTAAATATGCACAGTTGACTTCGTTTACTTTGTTGACTTTACAGAAGTTAAACTGATGAATGAATGAATGAAAAAAGCAACAGAAAAATAGAAAGAAAAACAGAAAATGTGTATACAGATAGCAAAGTGTTTTCTCGTTTTGTTTTTTCTATTTTCAATTTTTTTTTTTTTTTTCAAACATTCATTCATTTCACCTTTATGAACTTTTGCTGTTGATGTTGTTGCCATTGCCGTTGTTGTTGTTGTTACAGATGGATTGTTTGACGGAATAAAAGTAAAATAAAAAATAAAAAATTTCCATGAACTTCATAACATTGGTTGTGTTGCCAAAATAGTAAAATAAAAATTTGACTAAGCCGTAATAACCGAATCAAGTAACCAACTTGGCATCAGAATTTTTGTCTTTTTTAAAAATTTTTTTTTTTTAGAATGTTTTATTACTTTGAAATCAACAAATGACACATGGGGGTTTTTCAGTATTTTCTTTACTTCTGCTACGGCTAGCGGATTGCCAACAAATATATTTACAGAATGGAGGAGAACGGTCAGAAAGGAGGAATATTAAATTATTAAGTTTTAATTGAGTCATTTGTGTTCTGTTTTAGTTTTTTCTTTTTGATAAAGTTCCAAAAAAAACAAAAAAAAAAAAAATAAATCTTGAAAACAGCGAATTTAAAAATAAGTTTTTTTTTTATTAAATTATAGCGAAATTGTAGGAAGTTTGTGTATAAAAAAAAAAAAAAAAAAAAAAAACTTTTCAAGACTAAACCTGACATTCGAGTAAAATAGTTTTTAATGAGTTCTCTAGGTAATTTATGTCTTATTAAATTAGTCATGAAATCAAGTTCAAAACTAATGAAATTCCATAAAAATTTCCACCGTTTTATTGTAAGAACTTTAAAATTTAATTTTATTAAAGAATTATTTCTTAGAGAAAATGTTTTAGGATTGGTAATTCAGTGTTCCTAGAAGTTTCCAGACATTCGGAGTTTTTTTTTTTTGTCATAGATAAATCCACACAAATCATCAGTAACATTAGCGATTTGCTTGAAATTTGGTGAGTAGACTAATTTTAAGTCGCTGAAAAGATTTCTCTCAGGAACTATGTCTGTAAAAAATTTATTTCTCATGTTATCAGTGAGAATAAATTTTTTTCATTGTGATTAGCAATACGCATGAACTTTACTTAATATACTGGGTATGTAAATTTTTTTTTTAATTAATTTATTATTAATACAATATGAATAGAATTGTTTGAACAATTAAAATTATCATATAAATTTGTTATTAAATAATCAATCAACATACGAACATTTATTGTTTAATACGCTGTTTGGTACGTGCTGATGATGACGTCTTTATTTTTTTCTTTAGTTCGAAACATGCATTGAATTGTTATCGCTTTCATCGTTTTTTTTTTCTTTATTTAAACATATCTAAAGCGCATTATTACGTTGTGATCGATGGAATAAACAATTTAGACTTTGATGCAATCAATTGCATTATAATTAAGTGACATTGACTGACAAGTTGACACCTTTGGCTTTGTCGTCGCTTTGTGCTTTATTAAATTAAAAAACCGAAAGAAAACTGATAACAAAAGAATGGAAATATTCGTTTCATCACTTTATTTTTTAAGTTTAAATAACATGAGACTAAGTCGTTTTTTATTGCATCTTCGATTATCAATATCGTCTTCACTTAAGTCGTTAAAAGATTTGGTAAAAGTTTTTTTTTTTTTCTTTTATTTATAACACGTGTTCCGTTTAAAATTATTTCAAAAAAAAAATTTATGTTAACGAAAATTCGCCCACACAAATGCAATGCGATAACAAAGAAAACATGGATTGAAATAACTGAAAATTATGATTATTTTTGTTGTGGAGTAGAGAAGTTTAGTTATTGGCAGCGCAAAAACCAATTCATTACTCGAACCGAAACACAAATTCAAAATCCAAACGAGCGTAATTTTCCATATGCTCTAATTCCTCACAATCAATCACCAGTCATAGTTTCGTTGCATAGGACGAACATTTTAAAATGCAAAATACAAAAAAAAAACCTGAGTAATCTGTGTGACCTGTTTTAAGCGAGTCAATAAATAGTTCGCTTTAAATACACAAAAAAGTTCAAAAGTTCAAATCCCTTGCATTACTTTCTAACCCGTTGCATCAGCAACACACAGATTAAAAGTCATCTCCGAATGACCTGCTATTTCTAACACGAGAATTGGTTTTTGTTTCCATTTCCAATTTTTAAATCAAACAACAATAAACCGCGCCACGACCAACAGTAATAAGCCAAAGAAAAAACTTTTTTTTTGACAACAAAATAAAAAAAAAACCTCAAAAACCGCTTAAGAGGTTTTTTCAATCGTTGAACAAATAAGAAGAAAGAACAACAAATTTTTATTTTTCTCTCTTTTTATACATTTAGATCACGTTTTTTTTTTATTTTTTTTTGTAAAAAAAATTTATTAATTTTATGTTGTCTTGTTAATAATACTACAAAAAATTATTTATTTATCTTTACGATGACGATCATCATGCAACAAGCATCGTTACTTTTAAATATTGCAATTGTCATGCTTATCGATTGTTAAACAAATAAATGTATTGTTGTTCTAAATCTAGATGGCTTTTAACTATTGTTATTAATAATTCTTTTTTTTTGTTTTGTTTTACAATACTAAGCAGGGGTTTTAAATTTTTTATTTCAACCGATTGACTACGCTAGAAAGCATTTTAAAGACTAGAAAACTTTTAAAGACTAAACAACCAAAGAAATGTGAATATTCCTTGAGTAACAAAACTACAGAAATTAAAAATAAATAAAATACTATCGGTTATAACCGGTAAAAAATAATTAATTGATGTAACTAATGAAAAAAAAAATTAAATCTCATCTTTAATTATGAAATTTTTTGTATTAAAACTCAAGTAATACGATTTAACGGTTTAGAATTTGGCTTTACTTTAACAATACTTAAGCTTTATGATGTGGATATTAATGTTTTATGGATAATCCACTATTTTTATTAAACTGGATAGTTTTACAAAATGTTTACTAGTCAAGGGCTTTAAGCTAAGTACTCTTTATACGGTTTAATTAATATTAATCTGGTAATACTGGGTACTAAAATTTAATTTAACTTTCACAATAAAAACTCTATTATCTAGTAACATCAATAGCTGTTTTATACAACAAAAAAAAAAAAAAACCCACACAAACCGGTTATAAACCCTGATTACAATGATAAATAACATTCAAAATGCATAACACGACTTATTAATTGTTTTATATTTAACTAAAAAACAAAAAGCAATAAATAATCAATAAAAGAAATATTATTATTATTGATAATTATTAATAACGGAAATTGTATTAAAAAGAAAAACGAATTAAAAATCTTGATTGTTATACAAAAAAAAAAAATTCACGATTTATTGCAAATAATAATTTTTTACATTTCCTGGTTAGTTTTGAAAAGACAAAATAACAAAAAA
This sequence comes from Ptychoptera albimana, assembly GCA_961205885.1. Taxonomy (NCBI): domain Eukaryota; kingdom Metazoa; phylum Arthropoda; class Insecta; order Diptera; family Ptychopteridae; genus Ptychoptera; species Ptychoptera albimana. The sequence continues at coordinate 2,956,749 of OY540803.1, forward strand.
AAAATGGAAAAATATTTTTTTATCGATTTTTTAACAGATTTTTTGTTGTTTTCGTATTAAGATTAAAGTCGCTTGATAAGTCGTTGATTATTATTAAATGAAAAACTTTGTGCTTAATGAGTGAAACGAAATTATGTTTAAACTTCTTAGAATAATGCAAAGTTCCTGCTCTAAACATATAACAAAAATAAAATACTGAAATCACTGAAAACACTGCAACAAGGGTGACCACCTAGAAGCAAGCCATTAACCAGTCATTACATCACCAACACGCAAACAAGCAGCGAAAATTAATAATAAATTCTATCAGAAAAAGAATTCAAGCTAATCAACAACACAAAAGATTGACACAAGATGCAATCCCTAACCAAATTCACATTAATTAAAATTCGGAAATTAATTCATTTTTAATTTCTATTCATAATTCATTTGTTATCCTTAAGCAACGCGATAAAACTTTAAAAGAAATGAAGGGGCCTGATGGTGTGAATAAAAAAAAAAATTTGACTAACAATTTGTGATAAGGTAAAAACAAATGCAAGGTATGCGAACAGCTGTGAGACGATAACGTTAAAGAAAGAAAAAAAAAAAAAACTTTTCAAACAGACAAAACAAGAAGCAAAACGATGCTGTGTGCATAAATAATTCCTTTGAGAGAGTTCCACACACAGTGTTCCATTCCTGAATCATCATCATCATCATCGTCGTCGTCTTTGCAGATAAGCAAAAGACACACACACATACAAAAAGAAAAATCTTTTCCAACAATATTTGTTATTCATAACTTTAACGTGGGTTGGATGTAAAATAATGAGAGAAACAAAAAAAAAAATAAGAATTCTATCGCCCCCTAAAAAATCTATTTGTAGCGTTTTTTTTTTTTAACTTGAAAATAGGTGTGAAAAAAAATTATTTTCTTGTAAAAATTGATAAGTGATGAGTTTTTCACTTGTGTCAGCCAACAAGCAAACAAAAGTAGCAAACCAAAAAAAAAAATCAATAAGCCACGGTGTTATTAGAAAAAGTTTTCGACAAAAATTTGATTATCGGCTTATTAAAAGTGTGTTTTTTTTTTTAATTAGGCTTAAAAGAGTACTAAACACCCGATTAAAAAAAAAAAAAAAAAAAAAAAAAAAAAACTTAATATTTCCGGAGGAACAATGAATAATTAAAACGCTGGTTCATCGTTTTATTCATGCTAAAAATGTACCCAAGGATGTCACTTAAATAATAAACATAATTTTTTATTTATTTTTTATTTATTAATATTTCATAATTAATATTAATAATAAATAAATAAACAATTGCTTAGCGTTGCTGAACCGAAAATTAGTCAACTTCCGTAATTATTAATAAAGTAGTTATTAAATATTAATTTTTATAAAGTTTTTTTTTTTTATTTATTTATTTAACGACAGAGCAACAAAATAATTGCGTATTCATAAAAAAAAAAAATTAATTTCATTTCAATAATTCATTTATATAAAATAATTATTTATTATGTGAGGGGACATTATATTCAACGAAAATTTAATTAAAAAAACGAGATCAAACAACGCTTGAAAGATTTAAAAAAAAAATAATGAAAAAAATACAGCGCATGTGTGTATTACTTAATCATGCGCAATACGTTAAAAAAAAATATATATATTTATTTTAAAACATGCGCAGTACGTGCTTTTTATTGATAAAAAAAAAAATTAAATTTTTTTTGCAATGTTTAGAAATTGCAGTAAATGCACAAAACATGAGTTCCACGTCTAGGATTACATTTTGGATTAAGGAGGAAATTAACGTTAGAATGGCACCAGTAGAACCAGTTCAATGAAACAAAATTTGATAATAATCACGTCTAGGTAATAAATAACTATTTTTTCTTACGTGTATTGACTATTGAAGAATCGTTAAGTGGTTTTAGTTTTTTTGTTTTCTGCGGAACTTCACTGAGACGCCACAGCTGAGACAGATAGGTGAACATACTGTTGACAAGAAACGATTCAAACATGTCAACATGATAATCAAAAAGTTTTATTCATTTTTAATTATACCTTAAGGGAATTTATGGTAATTAATGAACTGGCCAGGAGGCCACACCCACGCCTACGCAACGTTTTCAATTAATAAAACAATTTAATTGTGAATCAAAAAAAAAAAAAAAAAATTCGATTAATTCAACTCACGTAATTCGATTTATTTATTTTTTTTATTGATTTGGTTTGATGATGAATTTTTTTTTTTTTTTGCGTTATTTACGGTGGTGCGGGAAAGTTTTGGCATCTGGAAAAAAAATTTTAAAACAAATAATGAGTGCAGGGTTTATCAGTTTTTCTGTATTTAAGTCACTAAAAACAGTCGGGAAATCGTTTCTGCTTTTTCCTGTAGAAATTAAGACAAACATTGATTTTCCTTTTGTTACATTCCGTGGATAGAATTTTTCTAAAAATATTCCATCACTTCCAACACACAAATATTTTACAGGCAGTTTAACATTTTTTTTTAAACAAATTTTGTCGCTTAAAGTAACCAAAAATAATTCAAAAATGAACAGAAAACATTAATTAATTAATTAATTAATTAAATAAAGAAAAAAATAGAAAATGACAATAAACAAACATAAATGTGGTCAACTGGCTTGTTGACTTAAGCAAACAACGAATAATCAGTGGAAATACAAATTTGTATTTATTTTTTTTATTTTTTATAACAAAAAATTTAATTGAATCCATCAATTCAATTAATTTTAATTAATAAAAAAAACAATAAACTGGGCCCCGTTTAATAAATAAAAGAAAAAAATTTAATCATAAAAGGCCATCATCTGTGTTATGTTTGGTTTTGGGTGTACTCTCGCTGTTTATTGTTTATTTGACAGCCCAGTTATGTACGTATGACGCTTTTTTCTCTCTACTTTATTATTCAACTGGTTATAGTGTTTTCTGATGGACGAAAAACTGTTTGCTTTTAAGTTATGAAAATGTTTGCCGATGTAGATTTAAGGTGATGGTTTTGAGGAGTGTTTTTACTTGGGGTTGTTGTGTTTCAGCATAAGGATTTTAACGTAGTTTGGCTCATAAAACGCTAGAATACAAAACGTGACAGCAGCTTAACTAAATCAACTACACACCCGAAAACAGTATTAAAAATTAATTAAAAACCATAAATAATAACGAATAGATGTTGACAGTGCGCTTTAAAGCATATACAACATTTTTTTTTTTTGTATATTTTCATTAGTAATAAAAATAATAATAATTCTTCGTTTTTATTTTTTTTTATAATTTATTTCATTTTGTTTTATATCAAAAACTTTCTAAATAAACTGATCAGAAGTTTTTTTTTTGTTTAAATCGATTAATATACCCGGTGCCGCGATATATGATCACGGTTTTTTTTTATTATTATTGTTCCTTGTCTCAGATTATTATTTATTTCTTGATGTGATTACAGTGAAATAAAAATAAAAAAAATGTATTTAAATATCTGATTAAAAACTAAGAAAATTGAGTTATGAACTGAGTAGAATTAAAATAAAATAAAAAAAAAAAATAATTTATCGGTGTGTAACGGCACACCTTAAGCTATACACAGCACGGTTCTACCAAGTATTAACACTTTGGAGATTATGTGGTGCCATCCCGAAAACAATACTCAACTAGAATACACACGTTATAAGAACAGTTTTTTTTTTTTTTTAAACCATCACTGTTTAAAACAGAATAAATAATTAAATTTTCAATTTATATACAAAAAAAATAAAAAAACAATTTCTGTTTGTTGATTTATTTACCAAGAGTTTAATGCAATCGTGCAGAACTTTGATCTAGAAACAAGACTAGAGGAAAAATAGATATCTTTTTTTTTTTCTTGTATTATTTATTTAATTTAAATGAAAGTAAAGTAAAGTGAAGCAAAGCGAACTAAGAAACCCTACAGCCGTTGTTTTGTTGTCTGAATCAATCCATTGCTACGTTTTCGTTAGTTTACTTAAGAAAGATCTAAAGGAAAAAAAAAATGAATGTTTGCTGCTTTGTTTTGTTTTGTTTTTTCTTTTGCTAAATAATTTCGTTTGAAGCTTTAATGTTGCTTTAAAGTGTCACTAAAATTTGATAGAACATTTAGAACGCAGAAGCTTAATTACCTGGTTTGGTTAAAACTGGTTTTAATACAACAAAACGGTGATTACTGTCCGTAAAAATTTGTAATTAGCTTAGTGTGACTTTAATCCAACTAATAAGCTTAAATTTTTAATTTTTTCGGTAACGAATTTAATTCTTGTATCGCTGACAAGAACGCAGTGTAGATAAAAAAAAATTGTGGAAAAACCACTTAAAATCACATCAACGCTACGATTCACTATTTACTATTAAAGGATTTTATGTAATTCACTGAAAGTACCGAAAAAAAAAAAAAAAATAACCGAACCCACTTAATGCGTTTTATATTTGCTAGAAAATTTATTCAAACAAAACGATAAGCACGTAAAGCGACTTTATAACGAAAATACGTCAACGAATGACATCGATAAACATAACTCAAGCGATTTTTTTTTCTTTTTAATTTTCAAGGAAATAAATTTTGCGGATTTGTTTTGCATTCAGGATTCTTTGTAGTTATTGTTGTTGTTCTGTTTTATTCTACAATAATCTTGCTCAAGTGTTTTTTATACTTTATCTCTGTGATACATATTCACTTAAGATTACGTTAACGATGTCACAAACATGTGTCGGGAAAGTTATAAATTTTACTGTTTGCTGTATAACGTAGCCGAAAGTAAAAAAAAAAAGAAAACTTTTCTCCCAATATGCATTTTTCTTTATTTGTTTTAAAGTTTTGCGTTTTCACATTGAAAATACCCTATAATCAGCGAAAGATTTAAAGACCCAAAAATAAAAAGCTTCGATGTAGTAAAATGAAAAGTTTCTGGAAAGTAAAAGAAATGAAAAATTTAAATTTATTGCTAATAACTATGTGCGGTAAGAGCTTAATTTATTTAATATACTGAAATATGGTTTAAGGGTTGTTTTCTTGTTTCAGATAAGATCAGTGCCGTACACCACTAATACCGTTTTATTTATGTAAATAATCTAAATCATTAGCCAGTAATTTGTTTGTTGAAGTAACCAACTACACACCTGAAAACTTGTTACAAGAAATATAAAAGCTTGTCGCATGTAATTAACGTAAAGTTTTTATTTTAATGAGAAATTATTAATAATAGATGAAAAAAAAAAAAAAAACAACCCGGAAAACCACTAGAGATTGGTGAACTTTTCGTTTTGTTTTATAAATTATTACAACAAGTTGAAAACGCTATAAGGATTTTACGTTTCTGTGGGCAAAAACTATTGAAGCTAATCAAGAAAAACGAAAAATATGGCAAGTTTTGTAATGCTGCGAACAGGAACGGTTATATCTGCTACCTACCCTTAAAATTGGGGATTTTATCCCCAGTTTTTAAGAGTTTTATCTTTAATAAAACCGAAAACTGAGTAACAATTGTTTTTTTTTTTTTTTTAATTCTTTTGGGTATTCTAGCTTTTTACTATTCACACTTTTAAGGGAACTTTTTCGTTTTGTTCACCAGCTATAAATGTGAATTAAGGCATAAAGCTCATCCCTTTATTTTTATTTATTTTTTTTTTCAACAGTAGTTTTAATCCTGACTTGTTTAACCACAGCTTTAACGGAATATTTATTCATTTTTGTTATGATTATTCGTGTTATCAACGCACCGAATCGTAATTCACAAGTAACTTTAAGAGCGTTTTACGACCACCAACAACAATAATAATAATTTTTGGCTATAAAATTACTTAAAAAAAAAAAGTGTCCTTAATCCTTATCGTCTGTTGTTTTTTTTTTTTGTGCGTGTTAAATTTATTCACCCGGTAACCAAACCATTTCACCAATTAAACCAACCCGTTAATAAAAATCCGATTGAGGTGATCCGTGAAAAATTTTATTTAAATGTTTTATACAGATTTTATGCAGGAAATGACTTTACAAAAAAAAACTTTTCTTGTTATTTCACTTAATTAACACTAAAAGCTTCTTTTCATGATTATTATTCTATTCGGAAAATGTGAGTGCTGAAGGGAAGGTCGTATTTCGTAATTTGTGTTTCACTGCTTCACAGTTTTATTAAATCATTCATTTTGTTTTGTATTTTTAATTATTATTATTATAATTATTATTATTATTATTAATAAAGTTTTTTGTTCTTAATTTTTATTACTTAAGTTAAGTTCAGTTAGGTTTTTTGTTTATTTATTACAAAACACTACGTTGGCATTGACGTACAAGCAGATGGAAACACAAAATAAAATAAAAAAATAAAAACACTTTATTTATGACAATAAAAATTAAAAAAAAAAAATTATCCATTGTTTTAAGCTTCTTCTTCTTCTTATTTTTATTATCTCTTAAATTAATTAATTAATTAATAATGAAAAAGAAAAAAAAAAAATAATTCAAAATTTGCTGCCATTTGGTTCTGTTTGTTTTCTGTGACTGGGTAAACAGAAACATGAAACATGAAAATGTTTGTTTTAAACCATTTGGCTTATTTAAAATAAAAAAAAAATAAAATTAAGTCAACAGACGCCTTTTGATTGACCTTAAGACAGATATTAAATTTAGAAAGAATTTTTTTTTTGTTTGGTTAACGATGTTTAAGTGAATTTTTGAAGGTTTTTAAAGGGTTGCAAAAAAAATGAACAATAAACCAATCAATCTATCTTTACGGTGTATAAAGTACAAAAAACTTTTATTTCTTCAATCCAATTATCTAATTATAGACATGGGCAACCTTTAACTAAATTTATTAGACAGGACATTGCCGGCTGTTTGTACACTTTTCTCTCTGTAATAAAAATAAAAATCGCATGTCGCACAGTAACAAAACTGCATTACAACCAAAGTCTTTTATGTGTTTCTGTTTTTTTTTTTTTTTTTTTTGTCTACTAAGATTAACTTTAGCTTAGTTAAGTTAGATAAATGTAGAAAAAAATTTTAAGACTTCTAGGAAGATACACATTCATCAGAAAGTTTTCTTTTCTTTTTTAATTCGAAATTTAATAACAAAAAAAAAATGGGGAACATGCTGCAGTATGTTTTACTCACAATACACACAGAACAATCTCCTGGTTGTTTTTATTTAATTATAAAATGTGTTTTCACCATTTTATTTCTATCCAGCAACGTTTACCACAAACAAGAAAAATTTCTATTAGCTGTATATATCTAGTACCGTATGAATAACGAACAAGAAAAGAAAAAAACGAAAAGAAAAAAAATTGTCTTCACTTTGACGTTCTGCTTGGTTTATTAAGCCCTAACACTGTGTATTTGAAAATTTAAAGAAAAAAAAATCTTTTACGCTTACTTGGTAAACAAACACACAGCTGATTACTTTGTTTGTAACAATTTCTTAATTAAATTTAATTAAATTAAACTAAATCAACAAGAAACAGAAAAAATTATTATTTTTTTTTTTTTATCAAATCGTCTTGACTGGCGCCTTGTTTTGCATATTAACGTTACATTCGTTAACCCAATATTTATCGTTTTATTCTCTTCTTATTCTGCTACGTCTTCGTCTTTAGTTTTATAACGAAAAAACAAAAATAAAATTATATAAAATGCCATATGTGACTCTCTAACCATCGAATGAATATATTAGCCTCGGGCATATAAAACAAACACGCAGCAGATATTTAATTTTTTTCTTTTTCTTTATTTATTGAATCAATTTCCCTATAAATGAGTCAACAAAGCAAACTAACATAAAAAAACCTCATAATCATTTTAAAGACTGATGCTGTAACAAAAAAAAAACCACAAAAATAAATTAGAAAACCATCAGCAGCAGCAGCATAAGCTCTTTGATTGAAGGTTGCAAAAAAAAAAACTCCTTAAAACCCTTAAAACAGCATTCAAAACCACGTAAAAATCAATAAAATTAATTTTATTCATTAGGAAAATAGGAAAATAAATCAACCACCCTACACTACGATGTATGGCCTAGACGAATTATTATTTTTTTAATAAAACAATAAGCAGACAATTGAATACAAAACGTTACTCAAAGATGCCTGTTTAATTATTTAAAAAACCATAAATATTTTTAAGTGAATCATTTTTTATCAATTATAACGACGGTGCACCCCTATTACAAGTTTTCTGTTTTTTTCTTTTTTTTTGTTGCTAAAAATTGTTCAGCGCATTAGTAATTCAAGTTGTAAAAAAACATTACAAATATGATACAGTGGTTGGTGAAAATCCACGAAATAACCTCATACCAATGCTTGCCTGAAATTCGAATAAAAAAGAAAAAAACTTAACGAACCCTCGATCACATCAAATATTCACATCATAATACTGCGTATAAGCTACTTGTTTACTACTTGTTAGTATTATTATTATAAACCGTCGATGAATTAATATTAACGTGAGTGAGTGAGTGGGTGGCTGTATTATCCGTTGTATTACATACAAATTAAATACCTGCACTACCTGCGTTATATACGAATGTAAACAAATCAATTTTTGGTGATTTAATTAAATTAATGAATAGAAACAATTATAAAAACGTACCGTTACTGTTGTTATTCCAGATGGTTGGCAGCTTTCTATTCTGAAAATAATAAAAAAAAATAAAAATATTTGTAATAAAATTGTTTTGCTCTAGGGTTGGAATGGGTTTTGTTATTTTAAGCTAGGGGATTTTTCTGTACATTTCTTGTGTTTTTATAAAACAGTCCGGAAATGCTATCGAGCTAAACGATATTAGCTAAAACAGCTTAAATTCCCATTTAAAAATGATAAAAACGCAACAAATGCATCTTTGGATCCTCAAAACCAGATTCCACGTCTTTAAATAAATTAACCAAAAAAAAAAACTTCAGCTGTTTTCTGCTTCAAAATAAAATTATTTATAGAAAACGAAAAGAAAAAAGAAATTTTCCAGAAAAGTGACATTATGAAGGCGGAACGGATGATGTTAATAAACTTTAATAACGATGTAGTGGAGGCGCCAAGTTATTTTCTGTATCTTTTTTCAAAAATAGAATGAAAATTCGAAAGAATTTTGTATTTCTTGAGATTCGTAATCGTTTTTAACTATATAACAAAACGATTGTTATATTTCTAATCAACAAAAATCATGTAAACAGAGGGCATTCGGCGTTGCAAAGGTTTCTGCTGTTTTCTTATGTAAAGAACAAACAAATTTTTAATTAATTATTGCGTTGAAATTAATTATTTAAAAGGAAATGAGAAAAAAAGCAAATTTTTGGTTAAAGTTTTCCCCATTTTTTTTTTTTTTTACTATAGGAAAACACTGTTATTGTAACAATGTGTCTACATTTGTATTATCTATCCAACAATATTACCATAGGTTTGGTATTGGTTAGACAGCACAACGAGTTACAAAAGTTTTTCTATCTTTCCTACACTAAAGCTACGATTGCATATCACTGTCTACGTTAACGCTCACGTTAAACGTAAAAAAATAAAAATTTTCGTTTTACTTCTATTCGTTGCAGAAATTTTTCTGTATTTTCTCCAACAGTAAAATCGATAAAATTTTGTATGAATAAAAAATAGAAATTGGTTGTAGAGTGAAGTAAAAAAAAGCTACGATTTTTTTGTGTTACACCACGGTTAACTAGAGTAACTACAACAGGACTACAATAGGACAAACCAGACGTTTTTATAATATTTCTCTATTAAATTTTACTGCAATGCATTCGTAATATTTTCTCTAGAAAACCCAATTTTTCTTTAGTTTTTCCTACTGTAGTTGGGCGTTCAATAAATTTTTATTATCTCTATCGAATGCGATTTTCTTTTTCTAATAATCATTAACGTGTCATGTAATGATGAAAAACTATCCACGTTATACAAAAGCACAGAAGATTGTTCTAAAAAATGTTGTACAACAAATAATTTAATCGAATCGAATCGATAATGTGTCAGAATGATAAAATAAATAACGAATGAAACTTAATTCAACAAAAAACAAAGTAAAACATTTTTTTATTAATGAAATATTTGATTAATAATCGTGTATACGTCTGCTGTAATATTAAACCAAAATTAAGCTAAGTTATGTGGAGTAACGTAAAGTAAAGTAAAGTAAAATAAAATTAATAACAAGTCATAAGAAATTGAGAATTTATAGTTTTTTTTCTTTTGATGGGGATAAAACTTTTATTCGCAAACAAAATTGATTTATTAGAAAAGAATATTAACGTGATTTGGTTGTAGCTGTTGGATGGTGAATACTTGCGCTACTGCTGGTGGTGATGCTGCTGCTACTTCTATTTTCCACGTCTTTTAAGCTATTATTACATAACATATTTTTTAAATTAAAAGAAAAGTCTCAAAGTCATTTTTGTCGCAGTTTAAAAACGTGCGAAAAATTATTAAAGCACAGTGAAAAATTTCATCAAGTTGTTTAACAAGTTTTCCAGGTTTTTCCTTTAAGAAAGTCTTGATAGAGAATTAATGCAGGACGTATAATCGTTGGCTAGAAAATTAATTCACTTTGTTAAGTAATCGTAAGATTTAATCAGGATCATTAAAACCAGCAAGTAATGCTGCTGCTGCTGTTGCAAAAAAAAAAAAAATTCATCAAATTAAGTGAAGAATCGAAATGTTTGCGAAAAAAAAACCTTTAGGCAGTAAAAGTTTTATGAAGGGTTGTTAAAAAAAACGCCTTTAAAAAGGTCACAGCAAAAATGTTTGTGGATTTCGCTTATTAATATTAAAAATTAATTAATTTATGAATTGTTAAGCTGGTATTACAGTTGGTATTAACGCATTTTGTTAACCCACCGGCCACCCTTAAACAAGAGAAAATAATTTTTTAATCCTTCTATGTGTCGGTATCGTATTTACGTAGTCAAATAGCCAGCAACAGATTATTAACGATTTTTTCATGGGTTCACAGAAAATTTCATATTTATCGGTCATTAACATTTGAATTTAATTACACGTATGCTAGGGGTAATTAGGAATATTTTTTTTTTATTTTTTTCTCTATTGCAGGAATCCTGATTTTATGTTAAAACCACCCTTGGTATGGAAAAACCTTCAAATTGCTATAAATTAACAGAAAATCTTTGTTTAATCCACCTGGATTATCTGCATGATTTTTTTTTTTTTTTTACACAAAATTCTTCTATCGCTTTTTCATTTTATCTTTTACACCCCAAATCACGGTTTTTTAGTCCGTTTCTTTATTTGTAGCAACAGCAACAAATAAAAAAAAAGAAAATTATTTTTAAACATGAAAAATCCTTAAGACTTTGCTTCGGTATTTGTATTTCTGGTTCATTGTTTAAAAAATAATTCGGGTGATATAACAGAGAATAAACAATACCCTGTCACCATATTGTAATTTTGCTTCTTTTTTTGCGTCCTGAGCAAAGTATTACTCATCCGCATTTCCGTTTCTTTTCTATACGCTTTTTTCTGTTTGTTTGATTTTTTTTTTTTCTTTCGCTTTTAAGAGCTAGGGTACAAGAAAATTGTAATATTATCTGGATTGTGTCTATGTACATTGATAGAAAATATATTTATTTGTTTATTGAGGGGGTGGCATACTGAAAATTTACTAAAAACTTACGAAATACTCGTAAATCTTTTTCGTTTTTTTTTTACTTTTTTTTCTTATTTGTGCAATCTCATCTCGGTTGCGCTGATATTTTCCATCCCCTCAAAAGGATACTTTTGCAATGTATTGCCTCCCTTTTATTTTTATTTTTTCTGTGCTACAAAAAGGACGATTTTTCTACCCATAAAACATAAGAAATAATTTTTATTGCATAACAATTTCATTTAAACACGTATGCGAGTGATTTGAGTATTTGCGAGAAAAATTGATTTGATTAAAATTTGACCAAAAAAAAAACATTTTTTTTTTCTTTTTTTTTTTTTTAAGGGATGAATATAATTTTTATTCGTTTTTTTTATTATTATTATTTATTTTTGGTAGTGTTACAAACGCACTGTTATATAAATATAAGAAGATTTGACAGGATGAGTAATGTTTTGAGTTAGTTAATTTAGCTGAAGTAATTGAGGAATGATTATTGAGTAAAAGAAAATTTATTAGCGATAAAAGCATCGATGGGGAGTTTTTTTTATTTCTTCTTGTTATTAATGGGGTTAGTTTTATTGTTAATGTTATTTATAAAAGTTTTATTTGATGACCTCACAACGATCCAGTAATCATGACTGGCCTGAACTTTAACACTGTCTCACCTAAAGTCAGGTTTATTATTGTTTTAAATCCTTTGTGCTGTCTTAAAGCAGCAATGTCATTCGCATTGTTATTGTTGTGTTAAGTGATAAAAACAAATTTTAATTCATCGCTTTTTATGTAGAATAAGCGGCAGCAATAATTTACATAATTTTAACACTAATGAAAAATACTCAACGGTTTAGAAAATTTTCCAGGCACTTATTGCCTGTTTTTTCAGTTTTTCCATAACTCAACGATAATTTTTTTTTTTTTTTTTAATACAAGAAAAGGGTTTCTAAAGCATCATTAAATAAGGCTACGTTCCGTAATTTCGTATTTTTTATATCCAATTCAATTAAATTCTGAATTTTTATCAAGAATTAATGGATACTTCGGGTACTTTATAACCAGAAGTGTTAACTGTGAATGACTTGTGTGTTTTACGTGGTTAAAACTGTGTTGACTTTTTTTATCATGATTTTTCAGGCACTAAAAACTATCAAAAATCTGTTTCTTCTGAAAAAAACGATAAAAAAAATGTTTGTTCGCCACAAGTGTTTTTTTTTGTGTGTGATCCGTCGCACAATCACAATCAAACAAACAAAGAATTTTCTGTCAAATCAGGATTATAGCAAAGCTAATAAAGAAAAAATAAAAAAAAATTTCTTCTCTATTATTATGAAATATCAATTTCGTGCAATTTTGAATTAAATAAAAACGACAAAATTCAATTAAGATTTTAATCATTTTTGTCACAACACTAAGCAAACGTAAAATAAATAAATAATCGAAACGAATAGAATTTGTTAATAAAAAGAGAAAAGAAATTCAATGGGAATGGAGGGATGATTGAGCTAAGAAGTGTGGGCGTTTGTTTGTTGTTGTTAATTTGTTTGTTACTTAGCTGAACATAACTCAACATTGTCTCAGTAAATATATTGATTATCATCCCTAAAAACATTAAGTTTTGTCTTAAAGTAATTTGCTCGCTTTTATAAGTTCATTTAACGAAAATGACGACCAGTTAATCAAATACCGAGACAAGTGAAGTCAAGTTTTTAAACCAGCAAGACAAGATAACATTTATTTATTTTTTTTTTTTTTGTATTGTTTTAAGAAAACAAAGGGTCGAATACAATAACCAATTAGCTAATTAATTAATTAATAAAAAGTAATAAAACAGAAAAAAAAAGAGAAATTTATTAATAAAAACCGAGATAGAACTCGGCGGCTGTTTTTTTTTTTTTTTCTGTTGTAAGGAGAACAAACAGCCAAGCGATAACCAATAATAATTTAAGGAAATTAAAAAACAACAAAACGGATAAGTCAATTAAAAAGCTGATTAACCGATTACACTTATCACAAAGTTAACACTTTGGCCATTTGAAAAATTGGCGCCATTATTGGTTCAATAATTACAACAAAAAAAAAAAACAGAAAACATTTTCCAGAGCGCATGCGAAATATACTTTATCATGATAAAACAAAATAAAAATGACGCCATGTCGCTTGCAAAATAATTTCTTTTTATTCTTTTATTATCATTTTTATAGTCATTAAAAATAATTAATAAAAGGAATTCATTTCGTTAGAGCAAATACAAATTCGCTGAATTAAATAACAAAAAAAAAAAATGCGCTTTATAACGAAGTTCATTGACATTCATTTTTCTTTTATTTTAATTCACTGATAAAACTAAGTCCATTTCGTAAAAAAAAAAATTCATTTGATTTAAAGTGATGGAAAGTGCTGTATACTCTCCGTATGGTATGTTTTATGACTGTTTGGTTAATGACTTACGATTAAGCCACTTTATTCCAGGCTTTCATTTTTTTGGTGTTTTAAAATAGAAGCGAAAAACTAGAACAAAAATAGATTAATCGGGATAGGAAAAATTATTATTATTTTTTTTTTTAATCTTGTTTCGATGGTGAAATTACAGTGGATTCTCTAGCGAGAAGGTTTTTATTATTACGCTATGACTTAAGATTTATTCAATAGTTTTTAAGCTACAAAGTCATGAATTAAGCTTTATTACAAAGCTTTTACGCTACTACACCAAAGTCTTATTAATTTTTTGTTTTAATTCTGTGTTCAAAAACATTCGACTTGTCTAGAAGTTGACTCTACTGTAACACAATTAACAAAAATCACTAATAATAATAATAATTTATTTTGACTTAAACATAATTTATAAATAGCGTAGAGATAAGAATAGAAAAAATTTTTATTTTTTATCATTTTAATTGATGGGAGAGAGAAAAAAAAATTCTTTTTTCTTCGTTTTGGTTTTTATTTATTAATTTATTGATAATTGTGGTAACAAACAAAAAAAATCACACACACACACACAAATAAGAAAATAATAAATTATTTTAGACATGCAATTAGAGTTTTTTTTTTGTTTTTGTTTGTCTCTCTAGTGTAATTGGGAAGGCGTTAGATTTAAGTGCAATGCAGTTCGTTGTTGTTTAATCCATTACCATTGATGAATACACTACAGTGGATGACGTGTCATGTTTGGTTTTTTTTTTTTACAATAAGCGTATGATACACTACTGTCAACCCTTAAATCGTTTGGGTGTTTTCTTTTATCAAGATTAAAGGCAGCCACCCTATACAAAGGCAACGCGCCCAAACCACATCAAACAAAACTCCGCACACAGTAACACAACTTGAACAGCAATAAATCATAACAAAAAAAAAAAGGGAAAATTATTCACAATTCTTCTTCCCAACTAATATCACAATATTTATTCACTTTAAGTGACTTTACAATAATAAAAAAAACAAAATAGCAAAACAAACAACAAAAATTATTCAGAGAGTAAAAAAAAAAAAAAAATAAATAAAAACTCCACTGATAACCAGCATATCTCACATGATTTTCTTATCATCGCATAAAAAAAAAAGAAAAACTTGTCTATAATAAAAAAAAAAACAATGGAAACATTGCTGAAAAATTAATTAAATTACCGAAATGCAAATATTATTAAATTAGATAAGCGCGCGCGATATAGCAAAAAAAAAATTTAAAGATAAAAATCTTTTGGCGATAAAATTCCTTGTTTCGCGTATTTTAGCAACAAAAACAAAAAAAAAAATTTTTATTGTTTATAACGACGTAACAGTTACTTAACATAAATCTAGTTATAAACTGAGTGGTTTACGAAGCTTTTCTATGTTGTTTTTTACGCTTTTGTCTGTTTAACCTGATTTTATATTATTTATTCAGTATTAACTACCTTTGTTTATAACGACAAAATCATTATAAACAGTCGTTATATCAGTAAAGTGTTTTTTTTTTGTTAGTAAAACGTTGATTAGAAACTAAAAACATTGATTTTTTACGGTTTAAATCTTTTTTAAACGTTTTTTTTTCTTCAAATAATTTAAACAAACTGGGATCGTGTTTAACGTTCGCTAATTCATACTAAACGTAATAAACTGCACCTTTGCGTTTTTGTGCAGCAACAAAAAAACAAACACGGAATTAGTTCTGGTTTTTATTCGTTCTCTATACAATTTTGTTGTTTAAAATATAGACACACACACACAGAAGAAGTAAATATATCAAATTACCTAAGATAAAATGTAATTAATGGTGAAACGTAGATAAAAACGGCTTAAGTTCGTGCTGTAAAATTATAAAAAAAAGTTTTTTTTTTTTTATTAGAAAAGAGCTAAATGGCTCCGGTTGGTTTTTGTTCTTAGTTTTACATTTTGTTTTTATGTTAAGGAAATAACCTTAGAGAGCGAAAAGCAAAAAAAAAAAGCTCAAACAAAAGTAGCAACAAACGTATTTTTGCTACATTTCGCATTAAAAAAGTATGTGAAACATGTTTCGTGTTTATTTCAACGTTTCATTTATTTATTCATTCATTATTTTTGCTTATTTATTTATTTATTATGTTTAAGCTAGCATGAAATAATATTATTTATGATACAACAAAATAAAAATTGCTATACGATCCGTATCGGTTAAAGAATTAACAAAAAAAAAAAAAATTAATAATAAAAACGAAAAAGAAAAAAAAAAAACCTACATGAAACTTCTATGAATTCCTATTTAGCGTTAAAGCCACTTAATAAAAAATAATTTTTTTTTTTTGTTGCACAAACAAACTGTTTTCAGTCGTAACTATGACTTAAATTGGTTAGATTTGTTGTGAGGAGAAGGAAAGGAAAGAAAAATCCTCAGGACAAAACCACTGTGAAATAATAAATCGATTTTAACGACATTAAACATAATTTAAGTAAAACGGATTACAGTTTTTTGTTGTTTTCAAAATAGAAACAAATGCTTTTAAGCGAATAACCGCAACATAGATAAGTCAATAGAAACGTTAATACGTTTATAATTTAAGTCAATTAGGTATGTTTACTAGACCGATTTATCAGCGATAATAAAAAGGATTTTTATCTCTCTACTCCACCAACCACCACCACAATTGTGTTTACTTCTGTTTACTTAAGTAAACAGTACTTAAAAAACGAAAGTAAAAAAAAAAAAAAAAAAAAGAATCTTATCTATATTGTTTAAATGCATTAACGACTTTCTAAATCATAAATTACGAAAAAAAAAATTATTTTTTATTGATTCAAATAAATTTTGTTTTCATACAACGAAAGTATATAATTCGTGACTTAACGTAATTGCATCATGGATTATTATTATTATTTACATTCGTTTGTAATTGTTATTTGAAAAACTTACTGAACAAACGTCTTAAGTGTGTAGCGTAAGTAAGATGACAAAAAAAAAACATTTTTCTCTATATTGATTTATCGCTGTAATCATATTTTTAGTCTTCCAGACAATTATAATAATATAAATAAATATGAAAAACGATTTTATATACACGACTTAAATGACAAACAGACAGATAATAATTTTTTTTTTTTTTTTTTTTTTTTCATATCTTCGCTATGCTCTGTTTCGGATGACTACAGACTGAAAAATTGATAGAAAACTCGTCTCTTAATCTGTCTATTGTTTAACTGGTAATGCTCAGAACAAACTACTTTAGTATTCAAGAGTCTGCAAAAACCTTTTGCAAACACACAAAGTAGTCTTCAAGTCAGACAACCAAATAATCCAACTAAATTCCAATGCAATCAGAATAAATGTTTGAAGTAAAAATTGAATTTTTTTGTTAAAAGTCCTGAAATCCGGAAATTCTTCCGAAATAAAAGGTTTTAAGTACCTTAAACGATTTGCCTAAGGAACTATAGTTGGAAACAGTTAAATACACTAAAAACCGTAACAATTAGCCAGTTTTAAAAAGTAAATCCCCTACCAAACCGCATTAAATTCCATTAAATACTTTTAAAAAAAAATTAAAATTTTCCATTCATCAGAACTAACGTTTAATTTAAGATAAATTTCCCACTACACTAAACAAATCACAACACACGTAAATAACTAAATTAAAGTGAAAATAAAAAATTTTACAACCTTTTCTTACTTTAAACTTTAATCAAGACTTTAGTACAGCAGAAAAAAAAAAAACTTTGATTAGTTTATCGAGAATAACTCGGGAAGGAATGAAATGACTTTATTAGAAAAGTTTTACAAATTAAATATCCACATCGCTTATATAGTAAACTTTAGAAGCATAACGTAGCTTCTTACTACGAGCTGATGTTATAAATTATTTATCCAAAGTTTTAAATGAATTTAAATTTAAATAAAAAATAAAAAACAAGCGAAAAAGCTTAAGAGACTTTAAAAACTTATTGTCATTAGTTTATGTCGTTAAAAATTCAAAATTGACAACAATTTTTTTTTTCTTTTGCTGCTGCTGCTCTCAATAATAAATAAAATATTTCCCATGCATATATACCTTAGAAATAAATAAATAATTAAATAATTTATTGATTTCTCGGATTAATAACGCGATAAATATGTTAAAAACTTTGCTGAATCAGAATACAACAGCAGATGTGCTGCACTTTTACTGCAGTGATAATAATAAAGCGCGCACAGTGTTTTCTCATCTAAAAATAGATTTTTCTTATTATTTTATTAACAAATGTACATCCAAGTGTAAAATTACAGTGATATCATTTATTTTCATTATATCTTGTGCTCTAGCATTTATTTATTATTAAAAAAAAAAAAAAAAAAAAACGAATCCGATGCGTCCATGGATCTTTGTTTAGCGAATGATAGCAGCTTCCCAGCTTTATAAAACATTTTTTCTTTCCATAATCTACTACAATGCATTTGTATTTAGTTGATCAAATTTTAAATGCAATAAAAGACGTAACATAGTGTAATGGTGAAACAACGTAACGATATATATATAAGCAAGAATAATAACCGAGTATACGAATTGCTTCCTAGTTGGAGTTGGAGTTTTTTTTTTCTCAAATATATTTACTTAAGCATCACGTCTGTGCATGGATGTGATAGTGATCGTCATGTTCATGCACATTATTATTATTATTATTATTTTCTTAACAAGCATTAACATTAAATTTTCTGTTTTTTTTTTTTTTTTTTTATTCATTCACTGCATAACAAACGACCATACGATATACCATCGTTGTATCGTTTGTTAAAACTAAAAGACAAACAAAAAAAAACAACAAAAAGCCACTCTCCATCTCCAGAAATGCAAATAAAGTGTTTTCATTATTATTATTTTGTCTTTCTATGTCACAGTTAGTATGGAAACAAAAAAAAAAAAATGTGTATATAGAAGAAGTAGAAAAAAGTGGCTTTTCTCTGACACCACAACCACAACAAAATATTCCTTTCATAAAACAAAAAAAAAAATCTCAACACTTTGCTTATAACACTTAAAAATTATTTTTTTTTTTTATGTAATTATATTAAATTACGAAGCTCTTTTATGAATTAACACCTTTCTAAAGCTAAAAGATGAAGAAAAAATATGATGTTTTTTTTTGTTGTGCGCATGCGTTAAAGACTTTGTTATGTTGCACATGCGCATTTATTTGTTACAGAATGATCTTCTTTTATTATATTTTACATTAAAATACAAAAAATAAAGTTTATAGTTTTAGCGTATTTACAGCTGGATTTAAGGTAGTTAAGTCACTTAACTTATTAAAACCGCAAAAAAAAAAATGATTAGAAAGAAACAAAACAAAAATTAAAGTAATAATACGGAAAATAAACCAAGCGAACCCTCATTCAGAAATTCTTTTACATGGTAAGCTAATTATTAATTTTTTGTCATTTTAAGCTTAAACCAAATACAAAAAACGATCAACGTTTAAACCAGTTTTTCATTGTTTTTGTTTGTTACTGTTGTAAATTAATTAATTAATTAATTTTTTTTTTTTAATGTTTTAGCGGAAAAAAGAAAGAAGGAATTTTTTTTTTTTTTTATTTTCATTTATTTTGTCAGCCATGAGATGGAGAAATGAATTAATAATTCCCAATCCAATTTATGGCACGTCCATCATAATAATAACTGGTATGTCGTATGTTGACATTTTTACTAAACTCTGTACGATAAGGGCAGCCCCACCGCCTAAAAAGTTTTTTCCTCATCTATTTGGCTTAATGAAAATGAAAAAGAAACGAAATGAAATTTCACTCAGTTTTCTGGTGCATTAACATTGTCATAAATTTTTGTTTTTATTTATTTATGATTTATGCTAAGCTTATAAAGCTTGCTGCTTCTATTTTTTGTTTCTTGGTAAATTCATTTATTTGTTTGTTTCTTAAGCGATAAAAATTATAATAAAAGGGCAATCAGAAGAGAAATTTAAATATTAAAAAAAAAAAAAAACCAGTCCGGTTGGCTGCTGTATTAATTGTATAATTTGTCAATTTATTAAGTTGCTTGACTTACTTATATTAATAAAAAAAAAAAAAAAAACAAAATAAAAAATAATAATAACGCACTAAGTCAACTGACTTATTGAAAACAGCCTTAAGAAATGATTTTTCTTATTTATTTCCTTGTTTATCACATGTTTTATATAAATAACTGATTTATTACGCTTATTGCGCATGATTTTATCACTTAATGTGTTAAGTAAAAAAAACAAGTGAAAAGTTTTATTGAAATTCACTCAGATGTTTAAGAATAAAGGCTTGAAAAGGTAGATTTTTATTAAGACTGAGGCTTCGGGGACTCAGTTTAGGCACTTTTAATTAATATTTTCCTGAGAAAATAGTCTGGAAAAACGGAACAAAATCTTCGCTTAAATTACCGCTTTTTTAAGAAACATTTTCCTGAGAAAATTGTCTGTAAAAACGGGACATTAGTCTGTGCTCAAATTTTCACTTTTATGATAAAAATTTTCCTGAGAAAACAGCTCTGTAAAAACGTTACAAAAGTGAAGTTAGCGCCATTCTAATTCATTTTCATGATAATTCTACCTTCATTCCTCAATTATTCTTAATAATAAAATGCTAATAACAACCTAAGTAAAGCCCCATCATCGTTATTGTTAAATCAAATTATTTATTAATATTTATGTGATTTTTTTTATTTTTTTGTTCAGTTCTACTTCTCTGTATCGGTAAACAAAATTGTAATTTAAATAATTTATTGATTCTTTGACTTGGTTGTTGTTTTTTGATAATAAAGTAATGAAAATTATGTTCATAGTGTGTTTGTAGCAGTAGCAATAGCAGTCAAGTAGTAAACGATCGCAAATACATCAAAAAACAACATAAAATCCCCTTGTAAGAATTCGTTTCTTTTCTTTTCTTTTTTTTTCTACTTTCCATCACTACTCGAGTTTCTTTTGGGTTTTGCCATTAATAAAAAAAAAAAAATGTTTGTTTGTTTATTTTAAATATAAATAAAACATAAATTCAGCATAAATATTCGTTAATAACAATAAAACATTGAGAAATTTATTCATTTCTACTTACACAAAATTTATTAAAATTTATTTTACCTACCGTAGCTGACATTTGCATAAATTTCCCTATTAATTAAATAATTAATTAATAAACGTTTATTATCTGTAATTAGTTTAATTTAATTAATCACATAAAACAGGAGATTTTTCATTTTTGCAAAAAGAAAAAAAGAAAACTGTTTACTCCTTTCAATGTAGCCTAGCTGGTCTAGCCGGTTTATTTCGCCACAATTAAACTTTACTATCAGCTACAGTTCTGCTAATAAATGTCACCATAAAATAATTTATTTTTCTTTTTTCTTTCTTTTATTGTTATTAAATTTTTTTTTTTTTTTATTAATTAATTAAAGTTTTCCTATTAAACAAAAATAAGCAGAAAAAAAAAAAATTCTACACAAGAAAAGCAAAAAAAAAAATTTTTTCTATAGCTTTGCGTGTTTACATTGGAGTGATTGCCGTCATTAAACTTTTTGTTTTTTAATTAAAAAACAAATAATTAATTTTGTAATTACAGTGAAAAACATTTATTAATTTTAATGCAGTTTGTTTTTGTTGTTTAGATGAATAAGAAAAGAAAACAATTTTTTTTTTTTTTTTGGTTATGCAAAGTGATCGTACAGGTAGTAATGTCCGTTAGGATCATAAAACTAGAGTAAAATATTTAATTGGATTGAAGTTTTATTGGTTGTTGTAAAGTAGAGAGAGAAATTTATGGTTAAAAACATTATCGCAGGAACATTAACGCAGTTATCCACTGTTACCCACTGTGTTTGCATTAAATTTGCGTATTAATCCAACAAATAACCGTTTTTCAGGTGACTCTACTTTCAAAAAAAAAACCACAGCAAACTACCCATTAAACTTAAACGAACATTTAAACCGTCTAGCCATAAAAAAAAACGTCACCTGCGCATGACAACATCACTCTAATTATTTACCCAGACACAAAAGACGGGGCAATTCACACATTTTCTGAATCTTCGACATTTCATTAGAAAAACAACGAAAAAATTTGTTTAATCCCATTAAAAAGGCTAAAAACTTAGCTTAAAGTGTGCTTAATTAATTTTAAAACAAGAATCCAATGTACGATAGTGACAAGAAACAGAGTAAACAAAATAAAATGCATGCAACGAGCAACATAATTCCATTTATGATGTTGATTGTTTTGGCGCATTATCAACGGAACAAAAATATAATTTTTTTTTTTTTTTTTTATTACAAAAACATGGAAAAAGTGTCAAAAAAAAAAAAAATAAAATAAATAATAAGCATCGTCAAATGCATAAATAATATGTTTGGTGATGTGTTGTGTTCAGGTTTCTTCTCTTTGCATGCTTTGAATAAATTTTTGTTATTGTTGTTGAAACAGAACAAACTGTGCAGACAACACAGAGTACAAGCGGAGTTTATTATTTTTTTATTATGAAACAACGATGGTTGGTTGGTGACGATAATAATCGTTGAATATTTATGCTTTTATGAATGTTGGAAAAATGGATTGGCTTAACCGGTTGTCTACAGTTGTCATCACCAACAGTATGTTTATGTTTCATGTGTAAACCTTACTTAGCTTAACACGAAATGTTCTTTCAACAGGGTTTTTGTCTCTGTAAGACATTACCGACGTTACTTAACTTTAATTGTTATCACCAACCAAAGCTCTGTACATTCTTAAGTAATTCATTTGCATATAATTTCGCTGATGCTACTGTAGTTATTACAAAAAAAAAATTGATGCGCGCGCAACTTAAAAACATTTGTCACAAACTTCAGTTTGGTAATAAAAATTACCTTGAATTTTAGTCGTTTCGTTAATTAAATATTTAATTTAAATAAATAGATGAGGGAAACATTGGGGAACATTTCTATAGACAAAATTTCTATTCATCATTTTTGTTTATTCTTTTCTTCTATTTATTTTACTAGAATATTCTGTTTACCTTTGTATGAAACAAGCAAGGTAAATAGAGACAGGCGAGTGTACAGTGTGTATTGTTTGTTTATTTATGTAATGGACTAGTTACCTTAATACAGGTCTGTTGCATCTAGAAAGAACTCTGCTGCATCCTACATACAAAATTGTTTTTTTTTTTTTTTTTGTTTTTCGTTTTGTTGTAATGCATTTAAGATGTTATCTGTGACTTAGGCTTGTTTCGTGTTTTTTTTTTTTATTTATTTAAATTTTATATTTATTTCTCCTCTCTTCTTTCTCTAGCTCTATTGTCCTTCAGTTTGTTCATTTTTTCTTTTTTCTTTTTTTTTTTTGTTCCCAACTTGTGTATGAACAAATTTATTCATTGTTTTGTAATAAAGTTTAGTTACCTTACCCAGATAGGGGCTTTTATTAATAAAAAAAAAAATTCTGTTTTGTGTTATTTACTACGTTAATAATTTTATTACGAGTCAATTTCGAAATTTTTCTCTGCTTTTAATTAATGATGAAGCCAGGCAACTCCCTCCCTTTTTTGGTTGTGCGCTAATTTATTCTTCTATTTAGAATCTTGTTATCGTACCCCAGTATTATTATTACAAATTTATTACCATAATTGTGATTAAAATTATTTTTTATTGATTAATGAAGGAAACCAAAAAAAAAAAAAAGCACAGGGCGTTTATAATGCAACGAATGTAATTAGCCTTTTTCGCTTTATCTCCTATTTTTTAATTAATTTCATTTTATATGTTTTTGATTAATTAATTATTTTACAGCATTTTAAGTGTATTTTGATTAATTTATTAAAAGTTACAACAGCAGCAGCCAACACTATAAACAATAATTTTTAAATTTCTAACCAACTGAATGGAGTTTAATTAAACTTGAATTAATTTAGAAAGAAAGAAAGAAAAAAAAAACAGCAGGATATTTCTCTCTGTATTTCATTAATTAATAATCAGGTAATTAAGTTTTATGGTGGCTAATCAATATGTTTAAACAACAAACAAACTTAATTAACATAAATTATCAAAAATAAAATTTTCTAATTTAATTAAAAGATCGAAAGGGATTTAAAAGGTTTAAAAAAAAAGAAAAAAACTAACCAGGGCAGTAAATCAATGTGATGTCTGTGTTAAGTGTAGTTTGTTTATAATAATTTACTGGAAATTTATGTAGGTCCAGCAGAGAAGATGAAGAAAAAGGGATAGGACTGTTGTGCACTCAATTGACCCCCATAAATGTTATCTTAATACCAGTCAAACCTTTTTTTTTTTTTTTTGCTACAAAAACTGCTTTTCTCACCAATACTTCCTACATCCACTTGGTTTCGGTTTTTATTTCGTTTTCTTTCTTTTGTGGCTTTAAGAAGAAAAAAATAAACACCTAAGTTTGTTTTGTGTCAAATAAACATGACTTAAACATTTTTTTTTTTTATAACAAAATTGTAATTAAAGCTAAGCCACCATTACTTTTAAACCAAATTTCATTCACGCTGAATTAATTAATTTAAATAAACCGCACACTTTTACACCTCACATCACACTTAACGTATTTATCTTAGTTTTCAAAATTAATTCGATTCACACTTGGTAATCAATATTATTATTATTTTCTTAAGAAAGGCCACACTCATTTCGACCTAGTAAATAATATGAAACGAATAAGCGAATTTTCTCTTTAACTTTTTTTATTCTAATCTCATTTTAAAAGCAGGAAATAACACATTTAAAATTGGTTATTCGCAATAATTTTAATCGAATTTAAATAAACATACAACATAACGTATCATAATGGTAATTAAACCACAAAAAAAAATAAAACATTACGATCGGTATCGGTTTTTTTTTTTTTTTGTTATTTGTTTAGTCTCATTGTGGCTGAGGATTTTCTTCTTTATTCCATACTATACACGGCATTTTTTGTTGTTACTTTGCATGCAGTTTATAAATTTTTTTTTTTTTTAAGTTTATAATTTTATTAACTATTGAAGCATTACGCCTATACCGCAAACAAATTAAGGCTAAACACAACAAATGTTGCTTTATGGTTATTAAAAAAAAAAAAAAAAAGAAAAAAAGTTATTTACAAGAAACATAAGACCATGTAGGGTTCTGAAAGTAACGTAAGTAAAAAAAAAAACGTAACGCGGATTGAACTGTTACTGTTTTTTTACTGGGGATTTAACGGGTTTTTTTTTTACAAGAGTTTAACTGAGTAAATGATTTTTAGTACATTTAGAAACGACTTTTATTCTGACAATAATCCGGCTTAAAGTACAAATTTCTGCAATAATTCGGCTTAAAATAAATTAAAAACTCTGTTTAGTACATAATTTAGCACGTAATAAATTTTACTACAGTGTTTTAGTACACCATACAATTTTTTATTTTTTTTTTTTTTAAAGCAAATCAGTTATTTTAACAGAAACAGCGTAAACGTTAGCATTTCCAATGCACTTTAAGTGGAATCAACTCGCTTTTCAACAGCCTTATTACCTAACTACCACTCTGTTTACAATTGTAAATTAACCATTACTTAACATTAGCATTAACTTAAGCTCAACCATCAATGTATAAAATTTAAGTAACTTAGCTGGCTGCAAACATATGTTTTACTTGAATCGCAAACGCACAGTAAATATATATGGATATCGATCTGTTTCGATTTGTTTTTACTTTACTTTTAGCTAGCTGCTGTTGTTGTTCGTTTTTTTTTTTTATTTTGTTTTAACTTAAGCACAAAAATAATAATAAAATTGTCTATAAAAAAAAAAAAAATTTAAATGAATAAAAACCGAAGCACAATAAATGTTGGTTGATGATGCTAACGAAATTAAATAAGAAAAAAAAAAAGCAAAAGACTAAAGTTATGTTCACAAGGGCATCGTAAGCGCATAAGAAAGTTTGTTGGTAATTTTCCATGTGAATACAACTTAAACGGCTTAAGTAATAAAAACTTCATTTAAATAATAATAAATTTATGTTAACTGTGCGGCCTTTTGTACCTTTTGTAATACCTTTTAAAGAGACAATCCCAGTATTGAAATACATTTTATCGCGTTCTGTATCAAAAACAAGCAAAAAGAGTTTACGTTTCTTTCGGTTGTTTCATTCCTCTTTATTTGTGTTATTGTTGTTGCTGTTGTGCTTTGTTACAGGATAAATCAATAGGCACTGTTTTGTTCTGTGTTATTCTTGTTTTAACATATGTTATGTAGAAGACGGTACAAGGATTATCATCAACAATCCTTAATTTTGTATCCAAAGTATCTTATCAGTGTGACATTTGGTATTTTATTTTCATTAAACTGACCTATCTAGCCTGTTCGATTAATGTTTTCAAAATACAAATTTTATAAATTCAAACATTGCCCAGATAAAAATCATCTCAGTTATGCCTTCTGGCGTCCGACATAAATGTCATGTAAATTACATTACCGTTTGATTAGACAAATTAATTTAATTTTTTTGTATTACTTTCACAGAGTAAAAGCATTTGGTACTGCATTTAATTGATCTGCCTTACTGTCAGATTATTTATTTAAATTTTTATCTTTGTAATACATTTTGTTTACAAATTAGTTTTTACAACGAAAGTTTTCTTTGTGCGTAGGTTTTTCGCTATTAAAAATAACAAAAAAATCCCATTCATACACAGACTAAAAAAATGAATAAAGAAGAGAATTTTACGTGTTATGCCCTAGATAAATCATATTTGACTTAACTAAGTAACTGTTTAACATAAGTAGATTAGTAATTAAAAGAAAACCTCAGCCGCATAAAGAGTCAACTCTTCGTTTGTAACACAAAGTGTTTCGCTGTTTTTTCACTGAAAATAATTCGAATATCGATTGAATTTGATTGAAAAAAAAAAATGGAAAAACTTTTTTTAATTAAATAAATTCACATAAATAAACGCTTTTATCGGTCACAAATTATCTGCAATGTGAAATGAAAAAACGATGGGAAACAAACACAGTGGAAATCTGATTAATTAACGATTTTACTGTAACCGGTTAAGATGGTAACGTTGCCACCAATCATTACCCTAGGTTCTGTGTCATTGCGACTTTTTTGTTGTTGCTTACTGTTTGTTAATTAATTAAAGCACGAATGATGCGATTTTTTTTTTTTAATTTATTTCTTTATTATCGGAATTTTTTTAATTAAAAAATAAATTTGAAAACCAGTTTAGGTGATTTTTACACTTTATTCGCTGTTTGTCCATTGTTCGTGCTTTAATTAGAATTTGTAAAAAAAAAAAAAAAATAAATAGTCATAAAAAATGATGTGTGGTGATATGATAACGATTATATTACGGTACAATCGAATTTTTTGACAGATTATTTAATCGTTTGCACAGCGTTTTTTTGATTATTAATTTTTATTTTTATTACTTTTTGTTGCTAAACAAGGTAATTGTGTTGAAATCAGTTAATCATAATTATTGTGCCAAAAATATGGCAGTTTTATGTGACAAACATTTTTTGTTTGCTGTAAATTGATGTGATAAAGTCTAATAACCAACGAAACGTAGTTAAAGCTTTTTCACAGTTACAAAGTGAGCTTTAACGTAAATTTCCAGCATAGTTTTGTCACAAATATATGTTTAAATCGATTTCACATAAGCGATAGAATTTCTATTATTCCTTAGGTTAGTATTTTGCTGCCTAATCATTCCATTCGTACTACCCGACGAACGTTTTTATTTATTTATCTACTTGTGGTTTTGTGCTAAATTCATCAGCATCTTCTGCTTTTAATTATGCAAACCACAAATATGTAAATTAACTTAATTTTATTACTTGAAGAGACAAAAATCATTTCAGTTATTACCACACAACAAAAAAAAACATTCTTTTTGCCTTCAATGGAAATTCTGTTGTGTGTGGTGCGTGGTGGTAATTTTTATTAATACTCTGGCATTTTATACAACATAAATTTATGTCGCTCAATGTTATTTAGTTTAATGTTGCATGCGTTGTTATGTTTTTATGCATTAATCGATATTACTGTGCCTTCGCTTTGAGGCTTTTTCAATTCGGTTTTGCGTTACGTTTATTAATGTTGAATGGATTTTGTTAGATGATTTGCAAGAAAAAAAGTGCCGGAGCATTAAAAATTGGTTTGCCATTAAATATTGGTTAGGAAACCTTTTCTTGCATATGTTTCAGGCAATGGTAATTATATTGCCTGAAATGCATTCAAGCTTTAGGCGTTTACAATACGTTTTCTATTAAAAAAAAAAAATCAAACTTTCGCCATTAAAATTATTCTGTAAATCCATAAGCGTAATTAAAAACAAAAAGTCCACCCACAACCATTAATAATTTTATTACGCTTGTAAGTGATACAGAAAACTCAAGACAAATCCACAAAGTTAATTAAAGTTTTTCGATTTTTTTTTCAAATCTTGTGCTTTGATCTAGATAATTTTTGTTTTTTTTCTTTAAATGGCTAAAGACACTTAATCATTTGAAAAGGATACGAATTCAGAAGGAAATTTATTAATTTATTAACTTTGTCGTTGTTCTGTGTTCTGTATCCCCTTTTGTAATCGTTTAATTAGCTTTTAGGCTTACCCATTCTGTTATTGATTATGGATGAATACGTTTTTTTGAACTTCAGCACGACAATTAAATTTTTATTTCTACTAGAAACACTTGAAAACTCTTCAAAGTTCTTTTTAATTTGTTTAGTAACTAGGAAAGTTTATAAAATGGTGAAAACACAAAAATTCAGTTGAAAAAAACTACTTTAAATCGAAACAGCTTAATAAGCGGGCAAGAGAAAGACTTCAGGAATCCTGAAAATAAATTTAAACGCTCATATAGATCTAGAAAATGATCTGAAATAGTTTAACTCCTGAATTGAGTAATAAAAAGCGGATTTAAAATCGCATTAATAAAAAAAAAGTCTGAAAGAACGTTTTAAAAGTTTTCAGGAATACTGAACACTTTGGAATATATCAAAAATTCATCAAAATACTCTTTAATGTCACAAAAAAAAAATGTTTACAAAACAATTTCCATAGTCGAAATACTTGTTAAAAGCCCATAATCATCCTGAAAACACAGAAAAGCCTTCATTACTATGATTTCTCTCACAAAAAGCCCTTCAATCCTCGATAAAGTTATCAAAACAAATCAATTAAAATTCAAGCAAAAACCGAAATAACAAACTTTTCTCGTTTTTTTTTTTAAAGATGCTGGAGGATGACTACAACACTCGAATAACAACAATCGATTATAGCCTACATGTTGTGTTATGTTCTATGTAGATGATGTGTGGTTGTCGTTGTTACTTTTCTTCTTCTTTATTATTATTATTATTATTAGTGACTTGACGGCTCTTTCACTCGGTATACATACTTCCTACACACATTTTCTTACATGCCGCGCGCGCTTATTTAAATTTTTTTTATTTCTTTTTTTTTTGTATGGAAAATACTAGTTCTTCGCGCGATGTTGTTATTTTTTTTTTTTTTGTGTGCCCCGTATAAGTTTTTTAGTGTTACTTGCAGTCAATACTTTATTTCCAGTTTAATAATAAATAAATAAAAAAAAAGAAAAAAGGCAAACCACATACATGTAGCATGCATGCATTTTAGGTTTTTGCTTTTTTATTTTACTTTTTCTTTTTTTTTTTTGTAAATAATGTATCACAGCCCACAGGCTAATGGAAATGGATGACGGTGACGGCGAGTGTTTTTTCTGCTTAACAAAATTATAATAAATGGACAGACGGGCGGCGACGAGCAAATAACTAGCCAACAGCCTCTTAACACTACGCTTAATTCAATGATCTTTTCCGTCTTTTTTTTTCTTTATTTCTGTAAACAATGCATTTCGATATAAATCTTACGCCACAATAACGAATCCAAGGTTCGTATTAACCAACCGAAAAAGAAATGAAAAATAAAAAACAACAAGAGGAGTGTGCCGTAAGCATTTACTCAATCATATAAGTAGCTTGTGGTCCAGTTTGATTCTATAATCGATTAGAAACTCTTCAATACCCACGTTTCGATAACAGTTACCTAACTAAACTCACCCACAATAAACACGGCAGTGGTTTTATTTATTTTTTTTTTTTTTTGCATTTATTATTTCGCAACTAAATTATGTTAATTGTTTTACAAAAAAACGAAAAACGCGAATTTCATCGCGCACAAAAAACAACGAAATCAGCCGTAAACAAGTTATGCGACTGAAGCAATAAAAAAATAAATAATTTTCGTTTTAACAAATAAACAATTTTAATTAGTAAATAAATAATTTTTTTATTTTTTTGATTATGATTCGTCGATTTTTTACAATCAATACGAACAAACCGAATTTTTTATTTCAACGTAGAAAAAGGCAGCGGAATTTTTATTTTTATTTTATTTTATTTTGTTTATACGAAAAATTATTTATTTATTAGAAATTTCATGTCTAGACAGTGATTTTTTTTTTTTTTTTTTGATAATTAAATAAAATTAATAATTATCATAATTATGCTTGGGCAAAAAAAGAAAAAAATAAATTTTTTTTTTTGTTTGCATTTATCGATGAAACATATTATGTGAAACATGTTTCATTGTTATATGTTTGAAACATCAGTGTTAATTAAGCACAAAAATTGCTGTAAATTGTTTTATAATTAAAGAACAAAAAAAAAAAGCTTTTTTAATATACATTTAAAAGCATAATTAATTAAAAAATAAAAAATTGTTTTATTGGAAAAATTTAATTAATTGTTTTCTGTTTGTTTTTTTTTTTTTTTTGGTGTTTTATGTTTCATTTACGTGTCACTTGTTGTGATTTACATTAAATTCCATTTTTAACAACGAATTAAAGTATTTTTATTTGTTTTTTTATCATTTAACACAACGTTCTTTTTATCATAATTAATTATTATTTTACTGTAAACAAGTGAATAATTAACGTATAAAACGTAGATAGTTGTGGTTAATGTTTCATGTATATTTCATACAAATAATAACAATTTAGCGACATTTCTCTTATCATTAAAAATAGATAAGAGAATTAATCACTTAATACATAATTGACAATTGCTTATCATTATAGTTATTAAAATAATTTTTGTTATTTTTCAATCATTTTCTACATTAACCGAGGTTTAATCACAATTTTTTTTCATGCAATTCGCAAATAAAGTGACAGAAAAAGTGAAAGAAAAAAAAAATATAATTTTTTTTTTTTTAATCACCCAGAGCCTTTAACCTCAGATAAAAATTAATTAAATTTCATTACTACAATGATTAATTAATTAATTAATTAAAATAAAAAAAATCACGCGTTCAGAACACTTAAGTCGTTAAAAAACACGGAAAATCCGTTAGTCCGAATGGTAAAAGTAAAAGAAACAAACAGTAACTGACTTAACTTGACTTATTTAAGTCACTTTTCAAATAACCATGCGAAAAAAAAAAAAAAACAACAAATTAAATTTCCATCACGTGCATTTACACAAGTATATATGGCTTAAACATCGGCTTAGCTTACAAATAGAAGTAAAAATGGAAAAACAAAAAAAAATTATTAAAGCAGTCATGACTTAATTATGCAAATATTATTTCGCAGTTCACTAAAAAAAAAAAAAACAGCAGTAGCAACAGCGAATATACCGCAAGCACGATTGTTGCTGAGTTTTTATTGATTTTCTACTTTTTTTTTTTATTACTTTATAACAATAAAAACTGAATACATGCTGTCACCCGGTCATTTCAATATTAAAAAAATATTAATTTTTCCCATATGCAGAATATGTGCCATCATTAATTATTCCTGTGGATAGGGTAGGTGAACCAAAAAAAAAAAAAAAATTTTAACGCTGAAAATCAACACACAAAATTGTGTGAAAAGAATTAAATAATAAAAAGAAAATTTTCGCTCACCTTTAAACGGTTTTAAAGCGGTTCTAACTTATTTCAAACCGATTAAAAATACTCAAGTATAAAACATAAAAACTAATACAAAATATAAAAACTGTGAAAAACAACGAAAACTCCATCAAAAAAGAACGAAATCCATCAAAAACGCAAAAAAAAAAACCTCAAAAAATCCACCCCATCGAAACACCCAGTTATAACCCGATAAAACCAATCAAAAGTGTTTAAATAATTTAAAAAAGCTCAACTCACTTGGATTAACTGCGTACAAAGTCATAAACGTACTAAAAGAAGTGAAATTTAATTAAAATCCAGCGCCATCAGTCAATAAGTTCCTAGAGGAGTGAACAACTTAAAACACCTTTTCCAGCTATAACTTTTTAGTACACACTTTTAACTCGTACTAAAACACTTACTGGGAAATTAAAAAAAAAAACTTTTTACACTTTCAAAACCACTTTCAGGATTATTCCTAAGAAAAATTCTTCTGTTAAGGAAATTTTAGGGAACACAAAAACCAATAAAAAAAAAAAAACTTTATTAGACCTCTAGGAATTATTTTTCACTGAATTTTTCGTTAATTTTCAACCGACATGAACCCTTTCCAAAGGGTAAGATTTTTACCGGAACAAACACGCACTTAACACCTGAAAAAGTTATTTTAAGTAAGCCAAAACAAAAAAAAAAACCACCCCGTTGAAACGTCCACAATTAACTACGTTGGGCAAACAACCAAAACTGTCTCGAAGTTTATAGAAAGAAAAAATAAAAAAAAGGAAAAAACTCCGCGACAAGATTTTTCCAGTTCAACGAAAGAAGACGTACTGTGCCGGCAGCGCACCAAACAACTACTGAAAAACAATTTTACGCAATTTTTGCGGCGTTTTTCTTTATTTTGCGCACTCGTTGAATATTTTTGCAAAATAATTTCACACGTTTTCCGTGCAAAAAAAAAGATTAAAGGAAAATTGAGAAACAACCGATGCTTTCTGGTGTACAGCAACGCAACACAAGCGATAGACGAAAACTATTTTCGTATTCGAAACAAAAATGTTTCGTTGAACTGAAACAGAGGAATTTTCTATAAATTTTAATTCCAATACACTTTTGTATGTTTTTGTAAACAGAATCCAATACGATGTTTTTTTTTTTTTTAATATCTATGTTCAATACGGTTTAAGAACGTTAAATATTTCACTTGGTTAAAGCTAAGCCTTTTGTACATTTCTATGGAAATAAATCATCAAAACTTGACTTAATTATTATCTAAATTCGCATAAATTTATCGTAAAACAGGCTTAAATAATAAAAAATTTCGCTTTGATTGATTTTTGTTTTCATTGTTTTCGCGAATCCAAAAAAAAAATTCTCATGTCTAGCGAGCGAAACATCAAAGTTTATCGCGGAATTACGCCGACAAATACCAAAACAGTTAGCAGACATTAAAGGATTTTTTTTTTTTTTTGTTATCCTGTCGATCATTTTCTAACAAAATTCATCCCAAAAAATCTTTTTTGTAAATTTAGAAAATCAAAGGCAAAAAATTATTTTTTTTTACATAAAACGCGAGTAGAATTTTAAATGAAATTATTTTCAGTACGATAAAAAAAAAAGGTTATGTTAAATACTGAATCCAATACGGTAGAAACGTATTTGAATTGTAAAATGACTGAATAATACTGAAACTCAGCTGTTTCTAATATATAACGCAATTGTGCTTACCAGCATTACTTGTTTCATTCGCACAGTATTTAGTACGATACGATAATAGAAATTTCTTAGACTGAATCCTAATTTTGATTAGTTTTTATATTGTGAAGGAACAACCTGTTGGGTTTTAAGGACGTTTTAAAGGAAAAAAAATAACTTTTTATTTAATGGAGATTTTAGAGAATGTATTATGGATAATCTTCGGTGCATTACTGGCTTTATTCTTGGGGTTACTCGGTGCTATTTGGGTTTTATACCGGCGACAACAGAGACGACGTATTAAGTGGCAACGTCTAGAAGAAAAGAGGTTAATTCGCGATGTTTTTGTATTTTTTAACGCTTATTTGTGATGTTTTTCCCGTTTCTAAAGCAACTCAGCAAAGAAAATCCTTGAAAAGGACTTAGTATTGGCGTTCCGTGAGATTAAAATCAGTGATTCCCTGGAAGAAGCAATTCGCAACGATGAATCAGGTTAGAAACTCCGCTACAATTTTTTTTTTTTTTTTTTCAAATAAAATTTCGGTACGTTTTTAGGGTTATTACCGCATTGCTTGTTGATTGTTCAAAACAGTCTTCAGCTAATGGATAAACTGGTGAACCTGTCTGTCTGCACGGAAAACTATAAATATTTATCAGAAAAATATATTAAAACCGCAATTAAAATCCCTGTTCGTATAGAAGATTTTTTAAGCCACATGCAACCACCGATCGATGGAAAATTACTAACAACTCGGGCAGACGCCCTGATATTTGAATTAAACAAATTAACCGTTTTAGCAGTGAAATTAAATAAAAATTTAAATTTAAAATGGTTATGCTATGGTGTACACAATATTGAACAACATTTATCGGTAAGAATCGCTAATTAAAATTAATTAAATAATAAAAATAAAAATTCCCCCTTTTCTCCATAGATTTTACGTAGCATAGCAATGAACACAACCATTAAAAAAATCTAAATAACGAAACAAACAAAAATTCCCCCTATATTTTAGTGATTTATTTATTTTATTTTTTATTAAATAATTAATCTAAATAAATAAAATTTTATTAATAAAGAAAACTATTTTTAATTTAGATTTAATTACTTAACTTGTCTGTAAATTACTGATTTCCTTTATTATAAAAATGGTTTATGCTTTAGCTAAACTGTACAAATAAAAAACAGGGAAATATAATCAATGACACATCGATATAAATTTCTCCTCCCAAATACAAAACCGCACACTCGCAGGTAAACGCACAGAAATAATGAGAGAATTTTTTTTTAATTTAATTATTTATTATAAATGTGTTTGAAGAAATACTCTTAATACCAATTAATTAACAATAATAACATAAATATATGTAAATAAATCCTGTTTCTTTTTTTTTTTATATTTTTATGTAAAATTAAATTATTTTATTCAATAAAGTGTCGTCTAGACTTTTCTTCATTTTTTTTTTTCATATTTCTCATGAGATTTTGGATAAATTTTTTATCTAATTAAATTATTTATTAATTATGTAAAAAAAACAAAAACAAACAAACAAAAAAAAAATAGTTTCTATAAATATTTCTTTATAGGTAAAAAAAATTAATTAATTAATAAGGGTGGAGAAAATTGATTTAAATAGAAAAAAAAAAATATATTATAATTCGGGGGGTGGCGGTTTGTTTAAATGAAAAATAAATAAATAATTATGAATAAATAACATTTTACACAATTTATTTAATTAATTTATTATTATTTCAATTAATTTAAAAATATCTACGCGCGTGTGGGGGAGAGTAGTTTTTGTTTTTAATCATTATTATTATTGGTTATTAATGTGTAATTATTGATGTTGTTGTTATTGTGGTAAGGTTACGGGGTGGTTGCTGTTTGCACCGTTTTATTTCTTTTTTGCTGCAGCTGCTGCTGCTGCGGTACCATTTGTTGCCGTACCGGATGCTGGTGTATCCTTAATAATTTTCGATTTTAAATGATCTTTGTAGTCAAGAATGTTACCCTTCCACTTTGTGACGGTTCCCTTTTCACAAACCCAAATCTCCTCGGCCACCTTTAATTGAAAGATTAAAATTATTAAAACCAAGGAAAACTAACTAAACAAGAAAAAGCCCAATAATTACCTGATTAATCAAACGAAAGTCGTGACTAACGAGTACCATGCCACCTTCAAAATCGTTTATAGCGTCAGCTAGTGCATCAATCGTTTCCATATCTAAATGATTCGTAGGTTCGTCCATGAGCAACATATGTGGTGTCTGGAATGAAATCCATGCGAAGACGACACGACACCGTTGACCGTCAGACAGTTGACGAATTGGACAGACCTGCTGGCGACCAGTCAAACCATATCTGCCAATAATTTTACGCATCTCTTCGCGTTCTTTTACTTCCGGAAATGCTCTCATCATGTAATCCAGTGGACTAACATCCAAGTCAAGCAACTCGTGCAAATGCTGATGGTATCTGGCTATACGCAAATGGGAATTCTTACGGATCATACCTGTGGTTGCCTGTAAATCTCCGTACAACAATTTCAACAGAGTACTTTTGCCAGCACCGTTTGGCCCTACTAAGGCAACTCTAGAATCTAAATCCATACCGAATTCTAGATTTTTATAAATGTACGGCGTCTCGTCATTGTAACGGAAGCTTACATTTTGCACCATAATCACAGGTGGCGGCACTTTACCGCAAGACGGGAAATAGAAATTCAACGTCTTATCATCGATGACCTTCTCGGTTAAACCTTGGGCAACCATTTTGGCTAATGTCTTCTCCTTAGATTGTGCTTGACGTGCCAACTTGGCGGAACCGTGACCAAACCGCGCGATGTAATTCTTCATATGGGCAATCTGATCTTGTTCCCAATTGTATTGTTTCATTTGGTTCTCGAGTAATTCCATGCGAGTCCGACAGAACGCTTCATAATTACCGGTATAATATTTTAGACGTTTCTTTGTCATATGGATTATATTGGTGCACACACCATTTAGGAAATCTTGCGAATGTGAAATTATTACTAAAATACGTTTATATTCTTTTAATTCCTCTTCCAACCACACACAAGCGTCCAAATCCAAATGATTTGTCGGTTCGTCAAGTAACAACAGATGTGGCTTAACGTACAAAGCTCTGGCAAGAGCAATTCTCATGCGCCAACCTCCAGAAAAATCTTTTGCTTGTTTTGCCTTAAAAATAATTTTTTTTTTTTAAAATAAATCCTTGACCTAATTTTTTTTTTATTTGATTATGAATAGGGGAACCAGAAACTAACCTGCATTTGTTTATCGAAACCCAAACCGTGGAGGATACGGGCCGCTCTGGCCTCAGCCTGATCGGCTGACATATCGTCCAAGCGTTCATACACGTCCATTAATTGATCTTGAGAGTCATCATCATCGCAGTGCGCCAGCTTCTCAGCTAATTTTTCCAATTTTATTCTTTCTTCGTCCACCTCCATGACACAATGAAGTGCCGACTTGGTACTAGCCGGAATTTCACGTGTCAAATGGAAAATATCAATATGTTCCGGTATTGGTACTTCCCGGTTACCAAGTACAGAGAGCAATGAGGATTTACCACAGCCATTTAAACCGATCAAACCATAACGTCGGCCACAATTCAATTCCAACATTGTATCTTGTAACAATTCACTTCCAAAGAATGTTATCGAAAAATTTGCTAATTTAATATCACGAGATCTAGGATGCAGGGCAAATGAACCTGTACAGGCTCTAGCCTCTGCATTAATACGGGCCTCTTCATCCAATTTAGCACACAATATTTCTGTCAAAACAAATTTATTTTTTTGTTAAATCTTTATCATCCCATCATCACCAAAATCAAAAATAAAAAAAATAAATTGTATTCTCTTTCTTACCTTCTTCTGTCAACTCAACACCATTCTCAGCTTTACTTTTTAATTCTGCTGTTGTCGTCGTTGCAATTTTCTTATTACGATTTTTCGCAGCATCTTTCTTTTTTTGTTGTTCACGTTTCTTGGAATCGGAAGGCATTTTTTAAAGTTTCCCTAAATCACAATAAGCGAAAGAATAACGAAATTATTTATTAATTAATTAAATTAAATAAATAATAAAAAAAAAATAAAACTGATAACTGATTTATGAATTAATTTCTTTAAATAATAAATTTTCTTTGTAAATTTTAATCAATGACTAATTCTAACGTCACTACACAAACTGTGTGTTGTTTGATGCATTAAATAAATAGGAAAATAATATTTATTATTTTTTTTTTTTCAAAAACGATTTACAAGTAAGTTTTCTATGTACTTTGTCCTTGGAGATTTGCCAAAATGTGTGGAAAAAACCTAATAATTTTTTAGGTTATGTCAAAAATTGAACTAAATTCAAATAAAAAAAAAAAACACAGAAAATTATTTCACCACTGCTAAACAGAATAAAAAAAAAAAAAAGAGAACGCGAAGCAAATTAATTAACAAACTCGCATAAATCAGAACTAGCGTACGTAGGAATAAATTTTATTTTTTAATTTTTTATTTCCTATTATCGATTAGTTGCAGAAATAGCAGTAATGAAAAAAAAAACCTTTTCTTGCTGACTGTCAAGGAAAGAAAAAAAAAAAAAACTTTAAAATGAACAAAGAACACTTTTTTTTTTTTTTAATGTAATTCAAATTTAATTTTTATATTTTAATTATTAATTACAATTAAAATATAATTAATTAAATAGAAAACAATAAATTTCTCTTTTTTTTTACCTTTATATTAACGTGAGCACAAAAACCGCGATGATTTTAACTTCACGTGTATTCACAAAAAGAACTATAACGAGAATTTATCAATTGACGCACCAGATGTTCGCTGTCACTGGTGGTGCCATTGTTGAAATAATTTACACGTTTTTTGGCAACAATGTGCTTGGTAAATGACATAACAAATTAAAACGTCAATATTAGTACATATTAATCACATTGGCATGATATTCGTTTTAGAGAATTTCCCCATTTTAATTTTTAAATACAAAATCCAATTTATTTTTTTTTTAAATCCATATCTCCAATATATTTAATACATGAGATTAGTTAATAATTAATAATTAATAATAATATTAATAACAATAAGAATAATAATAGTTAATAATAAACAAAAATGTTTCTGTGTACAAGATTTTTTCTTAAAATAAAAATTCAACTGTTGTTCGTTTTCCTAACTTAGATTTTCCTTGGCCTTCCACGTTTCTTTGAAGATTGTTCACTTTTTGTTCCTAAAATACAAATAAAAAATTTATAAAATAAAATAAAAAATCTTTACAAACAAAAAAAAATTACCATCGTCATCATCATCATCAGAATGCTCCTCTGGTATCAAACTGAGTAATGCCGCTTTACTAGGCGTTCCCAATTTGCTTATACTGCGACGACTTCTAGTACTCTTTTCACTGCTCGCAACACTGACCGTATCTTCCATGTCAGAAATGCGTTTAGCCTTCGATGGTGTTCTTAGACTTTTTGTTCTTGAGGCCGCCTTTGAGACTTTTGATTTTTTGGAAATAGCACTCATTTCAGATATTTCTGATGCATTATCATCTTCATCGCTTCCCATACTTTGATCATGCTCGTCTTCGTCTTGATTGGCAGAAGCAGCTCGTCGCTGCTCCTCTTTCTTCGAGGCTGCAGCATTGACCGCTTTATATTTTTCATTTAATTTTTTCGACTTCTCAATAACTGATTGTTGAGATCGCGTTAATCTGTGGAAAGCAAAAGTTAAATTAAAGAAAATGATTCACATGAATTATCCTCAACATACCGTCTACTTGTTGAATAATTTTGAAAATTGCTATCGTGATCAGTTGCTTCTTCAACTTCATCTTGATCCTCATCTAATTTAGGCAAGGGGGTTTTTTGTCTTCTTTTTGGCTGCGCGCTCCCACTTCGAGCACTTTTAATTGATGAAACGTCCGATTTGTTATCAATTTCCGGCGATGACTTTAAGCTTTTAGTTTCCGCATCATCTATGATGCTGCTACTGGTAGATGTCTTACGTCCTCGCTTTTTAGGCTTGTTTGTTGTTTTATTCTCTGAAACAATGATATTTGACTCCAGTGGAGTAGTTGGCTCTTCTTCAACAACTTCATCACTAGCAGATTCCATCAATTTCCGTTTTCGTGCAGGTGTCAGTCTTAAACTTATTGGAGTTCTTTTCGGTGTTACCAATAAAGATTTATCAACGATATCTAGTGATTCATTTGACTGTCGTAGTTTTCTTGGTGTTCTCATCATTTTATTTTCCTCAGCTAATTGCTGCTCTTCATCGATCTTCGCTAATAACGATTGTCGTCTCGTTTGTATTTTTGATGTTACTGTGGGACTTTCTGTGGAACTTCTACGTACCTTTATTGGCGGCGTACTGACTTCTCCCCTTTTTAGATTTTTATTCATTATAGGTATGGAGCCACCTCTTAATTCACGATTTGTAATGATTGGTTGAATTTCCTCACTAATATTCAAATCTTTGCGCTGATCACTATTCACAGATTTCGAACGTATTGTTCGTCGCAAAACTACAACCGGATTGACTGAAATTTTATTCACTGCTTTGTGTGTTTCGTCTGGTTTTGTTTCAATTTCTATAGAAACCGTTTGCACTGGATTACTTGATTCGTTGTTTTCAGTATTCGTGATGCTATCATCAATTTGCATTGATGAATCATTCGTTGAACCAGAAACGTTTAATGTCATACTCTCCGATGCACTTCCAGATAAGTCTAATGGTGTTTCTTGTCCTTTATCTTCAAGATTTGTATGCGATATTTCAGTGGTTTCTGTTTCAATTGGATTCGCAGCAGTGTTTAAAATTTCCTTAATTTCCATGCTAGGATTTTCTTCACTTGTAACACAGACTGGTTCACTAGTTTCAATTATTTCTAAAGGCGTTTCTTCAGCATGTACAGTCTCATTAACATTTGACTCTATTTTATCAATATTTGTTTCCAATACATCGTCATTATTCAGCTGAACTTCCGCAATTTCTTCAGACGGTTCTTCTTCAACTGTTTCCAAAATAGCATTTTCTTGTACACAAGGATCTTCATAAACGGCTGTATTTAGGGTATCTGAATCTGGATACTCGACAACATAAACCATTTGTTCCGTTTCATTAGACACATCCTCGTTATCACCAAACACTTCAACTACTGTAAACATATCCGGGTTCGGATGTTCAAGAGAATTCAAGCAAATTGCCGTATTTAATGTCTCATTCTGGTTATTCGCTGAATTAACATCCTCACACACAGTCGAAATTTGTATATTTTCTGTTGCTAACTTGTCCTCTTCATTGTTATTACTATACATTATGTAATTTTCAACCTCTTCAGAATTTGCTTCATCCACCATGTATTCATCATTAAACGCAGTATCTAAATTATGATAAACCCTGTCTGACGTATCGGATATATTTTGAATTTCTTCAATTGGTGCCGCAGTCTCTACCTCTACTGACATTTCTTCTTCAGCATTTTCTTCTTCTACTGGCAAATCAATAAAATTATTTGATTCCTCCTCAGAACTACTTAAAATGCTTATAACATGTGTCGAGTGTTCTGATTCAGCACCATTCATTGAATACGACGCATCGCTGTTGGACGTACATGAAGAATTTGACGAATTCTCTTCAATTTTTTCATCGACATCTTCATCATAATCATCTTCTCCATCTTCTTCATCGTCCGCTTCATCATTCTCTTCTTCAATTTCATTTGATCCATCACTGTTTAATATAAACGCCTCTGATTCACGGTAATCGTTTGAATCTTCATTTTTACTAGATTCAGAGTTATTATCAAAAAATTCAACATCTGGTTTTGAAGTGTTTTCTGTTTCTTGTTTATCGTCGCATTCAGCAATTACATCTTTAAATTCATTTGTGGTCTCTTCATTTTCTGCTTCAGAGTCATTATGGACACTTTCTATCGTTTCAACTACTGGCGCATTAGGATCATCATTATTAATTGAAGACGAATCCGAGGAGCTATTACTTAAAACATTTCTGTAAGGAAAACTCTCATCATTATATATTGTCGTATCCCGACCAGTAGTTGTAACTCCTCCCAACTGCCATTGTAACGCAAATGATTCAGATACTTCAGAAGTATCCTTTAATTGCAGACCTTCATATTCCGACGATTCTAACGGCAACGTTTCATTCTCAGTTTGTTCTGTTTCCTCCAATAGATTTGGCAGAATTATTTTTTCCTTTGGAATTTCTTTAACAGCTTGTTTCGCTTGATTTTCTAAAACAAATCTGCTCAAGGATTTTCTTGATTTTACTTTTGATGAGTCGCGTGCTATATTCAAAATTGGTGATGATATTGGCGTAGATGACTTCATTTGTGGCTCCTCAGATGCGGCTCGTTTTTGAATCCTTTCTGATCTGCGCACAGGTGATCCTGGTGCTTCAATTTCCAATTTTTCTTTTAAATTTTCCACAGACTTATATCGGCCGATTATTGGTTTCTCAACAGCAACTAATTTTATTTCTTCCTTTTTTTGCACGACATTTGTATTCACTAGCTTGCTTACTGTTGTTGAAGCAGCGACAATAATTTGACTGTTCTCTCTAGAACTTTTAGGTGAATAAAATTCAGCAGATACTGCTGATGTATTTTTACTATCTATTGACCGTAAAGACGCTCTTGGCTTTGCTCCTAAATATGATTTTGTTTTATCATTACTGGAAGTCGATGAATTAAATATTTCGGCCATCGAAGCATCACTTTTGCTATCAGAAACATTTTTATTATCAATGAATTCATCCTCTTCTTCTTCGGGTTCTTCTTGATATTCCTCTTTGGTGTCATTATTATTATTACATTTTTCACTTAGGCCATCTTCATCATTTTCTGCTATTGACATCAACGAATTGTGCTCAATTTCATTCAGATTAAAGCGCAAGGATTTTTCTTCTGGTTCAGCCGATTTTCGAATAGATAGTAAATTAGGCGAGACACTACGGCGTGACGATATTGATGCCATCGAGGATGCACGTACCATATTTTTAACTTTAAGAATGCTCTGTTGAGTTAACTCTTGGAAATCGGGTCGTACATGAGAATCAGAATTGTACATCGTCGAAGAACGAACAATCGGGGTATTTAACATAAACGAGGAGCTGGCAAATGATTTCTCACTATTAGGAGGCGATTGACCACTTCTCAAACCTGTTAAATTTATTTGGGATTTTTTTCGTTTATTTTTATCTCTGAAATTTGTCAGAAGTGTCGCTTTAAGAGAATCCTTTGATTTATACGTTTGTGACATATCAGTGCGGCTTCTCTTCAACGGCGACGCATAGTCTTCTTTATCAAGATTACGATCATCCATTTCTGATGAATCCTGCTCTAATCTACGCTTTTTATTACCACCATCGATAATTTTCGGATAAACAATTTTATCGTTGGTATAATTACGGAATAGATCAAAATGTGGATTGCGTAGAAATGGTACCGTATCATCATTTGTCGATAAATAATTTGGATTTATTAATTGTTCATGTCTACCAAAAACATCCGACACATCTTCAACACTTGCCAATGATTTTTGATAAATTCCACCCAAAATACTTATTTTCTCTCGTATCAATGTGCTGCTTAGTGGATCAATCAGATTGTTTGATTTTTTCGATTGAATTTTCTCACGCAACTTATAATAAGTATTCGATAAGTACCGTGTTGTCGGTGACATTGTGGAATTAAATGCTGACAGAACTAAATTTGATGTTTGCAAATCAATTTTATTATTATTGGTAACTTTTCGTCGATGAAAACTATCGATCAGTGTTAAAGCTTCGATGTATTTCGATCGTTGCAATAAATAGACAAAATGCACATTCTCCCCGGTTATACTTTTTGTCTTCAATAAATATTTACTCAATAATTGTCCCTCCTTCTCTGTTAATGCCAATTCCAGTAACGCACGCCACTTATTGTGAGCGACACACCCCTCAAAGAAATCAATTAATAACTTTCCGCCACCTTTAATTTTCTGTAATTGATACGCTTCGGCAATCAAATCATTCGATAATAAAGTTTTCATTTCTAAATATGATGAAATTGGTGATCCGGGTGCACGCAATGCTCTTAATGCTAAATGTGGTGCCTCATTTACTAATAACGCCTCAATTAATAATTCCTGTTGCCATTGTGTCATATGACGGTTTTGTGATAATGGCGATACTAATTCCTCTAATGCAGTGTCCAACTG
The DNA here is from genome assembly GCA_961205885.1 of Ptychoptera albimana. Lineage (NCBI taxonomy): Eukaryota > Metazoa > Arthropoda > Insecta > Diptera > Ptychopteridae > Ptychoptera > Ptychoptera albimana. Next base: position 3,000,634 of record OY540803.1, read on the forward strand.
TCCATGATCTAGATTCCAAAATGCTTGCGTTGTCTTTATTATCACCGGATTCAATTTGAACACGGCAGGGAATTTTATTAGATTATTCACAATATCAAGGTAACTTTCATCATCTAATATCATACTCAAGTCCAAAAATAAATAAACAAATAAAATATATTTGTGTTCGATGGGTACATTTGGTACCAGCAACGTTCGCAGCATTGTTTGTAATGAATCCGGTGGATATAAACCATTACCTTTATTATTTTTCCAATGTGAATGCAATATTTTTGGATTACATTCATTTTCTATGAATGCATCAATGTACAGCACTTTGCAGTTTCCCGTTGGTAAATTTATTAATTTTTTATTTATGTTATAAAATTTTAATCGTTGCATATTACAATAATTACGGAGAATATGGTATGGATACGGTACAGAAATACGCTCAGAATCATTAGAATTATATGATGTTGAATTCCAATTACCCTCCGGTAATAAACCCATATTAAGTAGCCACTGTAAAACTTCTTGATAATCCGATGACATACGTATTGAACTTTCCTGGGTTGTTAACATATTTAAAACTAAAATTATTTTCAAAGTTAATTTATTAGCAGCGATAAATGATTCACAATTTATTACCTTCATTGGGAATATATCGTTGACAGGTGTTTATAATCATTTCCAATAAATCTGCTAATAATTTTAATTGTCTAGCACAATGTGACAGAATTTTCTGGGATCTTTGATCAATTCTACTGCCAGAACAATCAAATAATGGTACACATAAATCGTTACATGATTCCTTAATACAATTCGATCGATTCCATATCCATTCTGTTAACGTTGACAGCGACAGACCTTCGTTTGGATATTTACCTTGGTGGCTACCATCTGCCCATACATTTGCGCATTGTTTCAACAAGCCAATGCAATTATATTCTAATGCAAGTGACAAAAGAAATTCACGTTTAATTTCCAAAGCTAAATTATTATCGACAACATAATCAAGGAATAGTGGCACAAGACTTGCATTCAATATTGCATTAAAATAAACATTTGGTTCAAGAATTGCCTTTGATCCGCCAGCTGTCAACATTTCTAATGCTTTGTTTTGTAGGCCTTGCCAATGTAACCTAACGCATTTATCTTGATTTAAAATTAAACAATCAAAACATAAAGAGTTTGGATAAAAATGTTCTTCCGGTCTTTGTATAGAATTAAATGTGGCTATTGAATTATTGTCTATGCAGATATCGATAGGATTTCCTTTCCCCAGTGGAAATGCAGCTACGTAACTTGGCATTTCTCGCCAGTCACCGATGTTCGGCATTTGCTCTTTATACCATTGATTCAAATCAAATAAAATTATGTGGATTTGTTTATCAACAGACATCCATGACATTAAACATAGCGTTATAGTCTCATCCTCGTGATTATTTAGTTTTGTAATTGATTGACAAGAAATGGGAACGCTTTCTTTGGAATAGATGGGCATTGTCAACTGTACGCTACATGCCTGAAAGTTCTGTTCAAAAGTAACAAAAATAAGACGATTTGTAAAAAAGAAAAGAGATTCCAATACCAACCTGATAATAATGATAATCATCCTGTGATATTTTATGTTCAAATTTCATAGAATGCATGACACTAATAGCATAATTTTCTCCACGATGGAACGCCCAAATATAAACACAAGCTCGTGGATCGTCTACCGGTTCAATAAAAGCTAATTTTGTTAATGATGCATTTTCTTCCGGTGGATAAGCTAAATGAAACGCTTGTAAATCTGTCAAGTCATACATTATCAACTTTCCGTCATCTAAGCCAGCGGCCAACGTTAAAAGTGGTGATAAATACAATAATGACAACACTGGCACAGCTTTTGATAAAACTTCTAACTGAATTCCAAAACAAATATTTTCCTTCTTTGCTTGTTTATGCAGATAATGCAATTGTTCCTCTGATGTATTCGCAAACAGAATACGACACGATATTGGTTCTATATGGTTAAATTTTTGTGTTACACAAAACGCTACAAGAACACAATATATTTTAAAAACTCATTTTTTATATAAACTGAATCCACAATTACCTTCTTTAAATAATTTCATATACAAATCAATTAAAATGATTTTTCCTTCGATTGTACCAATCACTAAACATCCATCATAAAAATGTAGCATTGTCTTTTGACATAAGTTTTTCGTAAAAAATACACAACAAGAAATTTTTTCAGCTAGACCAATACATTGTAAAATACGCGATCCTTGTACAGAGAATAGATAAATTAATGATCCGGATAATGTTTGTATACCAACAGCAAGAATACATGAATTTAAATGCGGTAATTGTATTTCGGTCACACACGTTATTAAGGAATTTGTATAACTAGAAAAAATACAAGAAGAGTTAATTAGCAAAATTACACAATTATTGGATTAAAAGAGTTTTTTATTTTTCATTACTTATTTGCGAACGTGAAGCTCGCAATTTTGTATCCAGTTTTAAGACAATGTACATTAAGATTAGCCCCAGACGCATTCCATGATAATTGACCATTTTTTAAAATACCACCAATTGGTTCTAAAAGATATAATAAACATAGAAATTAATTTGACGTTTTCATAATTTATTGAATAATAAATTTAACCTTCATCGCAATTCTCCAAATTTGTTAAATAACTAAATGGTTGCACTAATTTAATTGTTTCTTTAACAATTAAATTATTTTCTAATGACTGCATTTTATTATTACATTCACGTATATTGTAACAAATTTATTTTATTATATTTAAATAAATCAACTATTTATTGAAATTTATTTAACTATTCGGCTTTTTCTTATATTTATATCACCTTTCTGTTGATTGTTTTGTTATAGATAGGACGAAGCGCAAAGAATTTCGAGGTTAATAGCAAAATGCGTGTGATGGAATTAGAAAATGTCTAATAACAAAATATATATATATATATATAAAGAAATTTCCCAATTTTATGAACTGTCAAAAAAAAAAATATTTTGTATATCGAAATATTTCCCTGTATTTTTTGTAACAGTTTCTCGATTAATAAATTTTAATTTTTTAATTTAAGTAATCCAATAAACAATTTCTGATAAATAAATAATAATTTAATAAATAATAACTAATTGGTAATTAAAATGACAAATTCAATATTATTAGATCCAACAATAGTTGAAAGTGATGAGCCACGAGTTCCAGTGATATGGGCAATTGAAGATAACATCGTTTATCAGGACTTAACACCGATCTTATTTGATGAAGCTATAGAGTTTATCAAAGTTAAATAATTATAAAAATTTAATAAATAAAATTAATTTAATAAAAACTCTTTCTCCAATTTTTTAGCAAGAATATATAAAAAAAAATTTATTATGTAAAATATTGAATATATGTCGAAATCCACAGGGTATGCAGGAGTTATGTGATCGAATATTATTTCTTATGAAAGCTGAATGCTCGTTAATTGCTATTGAAAAGGATACAAAACGTATTGTTGGTATTAATGTTATGCGAATAATGGAACATTCAGACTATGCATGGTTACAAGGATTTTTAATTTTCAAAAATCAATTTACTTATAACGATTTATTTTTTAAGGATTTACTGGCAAATGATGAAAATATATGATAAAGATGTTAATAAAATATTGAATTTCCAATACAACATGGTTCGTTACATGTACAATAATACAAATTTTGATTTTTTAGCAACAATGCATTACTTTATCGTTGTGGTGTCCGAAGATTTCAAAGGTTTTTTTGTCCAAAAGTTTTCTATCATTTTTCCAAGAAAACAACTAATTAAATTTTTTGTTTTCGATGTAATTAGGAAAAATGTTTAAAGAGAAATTGTTATTGAATTCGTATTATGTAGCTAGAAGCGTTGGTGTTAATACAATAACCTGGGTTTGTGAGACAAAAAACGATCAGGAACGTGCACTACGCATTGGAATGACTGTATGGTGTTTAGTTGATTTATTTTCCTAATATTAATCCTTGATTTGTCCTTGATTTCATTAAAGAACTCTTATTGCATACATTTTCAAAAATATGTCAATCGTGAAAATGAGATTGTCTTTCCCGATACTGGTTTAGAACATACCGCAATATTATTTGCAATGAATGTTGGAAAACGTACTGTTGCATCAATTAACACTGAAACGGTTGAATATTTAATGGATATTTTACCAGAGAAATTTTAAATAATCTTACCTTGGCGTTTGCTTTATTTAAATTTTTTGTTCTTTACAAAATAAAAAATATTTAGGAAAAGCCAAAAAAAATTTTTCGCTGTAAATTAAATAAAAAAAAAAAAATTATTTTATAAACATTGATGACATTGTTTAAATGCTGAGTTTGTTAAATTAAATAATTAATTCAGTTGAGTTAAACGTGATTTTTTAGTAATTAAATTAAATGAAATAATTTTGGGTGCTCAGAGTATTTGAAAATAGTTTAAAGCACCTGAAATCGTTGTTAAAATATTTATTTATTTATTTAATTAATGAAAAATAATAATATTTACCCATGTTAACATTGTAAAACGTTTAAAATATTAAATATTATTAAATAAAAATAAAAATAATAGAAATTTTTTTTACGTTATATATACATAAAAACAGTTTAATTAATATGTTTAGAAAATATTTAAATTTTATATTAATAAAAATGTGTTTTAAATAAAACTGGCATATAAAACGGCAAAATTTAAATAAAGTTTTCAATTAAAAATTATTTAAAAATGATTGAAAAACATTTATTTGCTTTATTAAGCATAGTTTTTGTGATTTTAATAAATGTTTGTTGCGGTAAAAATTTACCAGCGTATAATGGTACCGAAATGTAAGTTTTTGAAAAAATCTATTTGCACATCTTAATTTAATTAAATAATTGTTTCTAGTGTTGATGGTGGTAATATAAATTTACCGGATTTAAACAATAATAATGAGACAGATCCTAATAGAAATAAACGTATGCAGCCAACAGTAGCACTTTTATTAGCTTTTAATAATAAAAAATCACGAAAACAGGATAAAAAGTAATTTCTTTTTTCACCATGTCATTTCACCTTTTTTTTTTATTTTTATTAATTAATTTTCCTTATCTTATGTAAGGTGTGACAGATATGAGAGTAGTGAATACAGTGAATCACTGTCTTATGAATCAAGTAGTGAGGAAAATTCATCAGTTTCATGCTCGTGTCCAAATAAACTGTGCACACGGTTAATAAAGCCACTTCTAAAAAATGGAGACATCAAGAAAACAGAACACAAATCCGAGATATCAATGCCATGTATTGTCCAATATAAAAAACGTAAAAATTGTAAAAAGAATCAGAAAAATGATTTATTATCGAATTATAAGAGTATGTTCAAGGTGTTACAAGGTTTTGTAAAAAATGCAAAACATATTGAGTGTTCCTCGGAGGAGAGAACTCATAAGAAGAAACATAGAAAAAATAAAAATGATCACGGCAAACATGGAAATAAAAGTGAAATCAAAATGTCAAATGAAAAGTCTGTAAAGCATAATAAAAACGATAATCATCACCATCACCATCACCATCATGATGATAAAGATAAAAAACATCCCTTAGAGTTGTACAGTGCAGAACAAGATCATAGTTTATCCGTAGATGACCATTTAGAGTTTTCTAAGGAAATACTTTACTATAAATCTAAGGAACATCATAGTGAAATAGTTGAACCTGATAGTGAAGAATACGAGGATAAATTATCGAGTGATGAGAACATCAGTTATGATATTAGTGAGGAAGATCTTTATGATTCCATGTCAAAGCAAGAACCACATTCGCATCACTCATCTGACCACCACCATCACCATTCCCACAAACATCATAACGATAATCTACATGCGGAAGATTCTGATTATCTTGTATCAAGTGAAGAAAGCGTTGAAATGCACAGCGATAAAGCTCACTCAAACAAGGATATTTACTTAAGCGATGAAAGCATAAGCGTTGAAATTGGCGATGATAATTTAAGTTATGATAATTTAAGTATGGAAAAGTACAGTGATGAATATCACCATGAGCCAGAACCAGAGCCAAAGTCAAATCATAAACCCCATTCTAAGCACAATTCACATGAGGATAGAAAACATCATGATTCTCATAAATCACATCATCATCACTCCCACAAAGACAAAATATACGAAGATCATGATTTAAGTGATGAAAAAATCAGTGACGAGAATTTAAGTTATGACATAAGCTTAGAAATGCATAGTCACGAAGATCATTATTTAGTTGAACAAGAAATGAATCATTCAAATAAACACGAGGATAATAAACACCATGGGGCTCACAAACCACACCACCATTCGCACCATAATCATCATAAAGGACAAAAAGATAAACATTTTAGTGAAGAGAAAATAAGCGACGAAAATTTAAGCTATGATGACTTAAGCCTTGAACGTCACAGCTATGAGGATCACCTTAAAATAAAACCAGAGTTGAGGTTGAAGCATTATCCAAAGAAGAACGAGGATAAAAACCATCATGGGGCACACAAACCACATCAACATAATCACCACAATCACCATAAAGATTTTATCCACGACGATCTCAGTGATGAAATAATCAGCGATGAAAATTTAAGCTATGATGACTTAAGCCTCGAACGTCACAGCGATGAAAACTATTATTTAGAAGAACCTGAGCAAAATCATAAAGATAATCACCATTCAAATAAGCATGAGGATAAAAAACATCATGGAACACACAAACCGCATCACCAGCATTACCATCATAGAGAACATAGCCTCGAAATCCTTAGCGATGAAAGCATTAGTGATGAAAATTTAAGTTATGAAAATTTAAGTTATGACCATTTAAGCAATGAAAAGCATGACGACGATGATGATCATTTTGTAAATGAACCAGAGCCAAAGTATAAGTCCCATCATGAACAGCACCATCCAAAAGACAAGTCAATTAGTGAAGAATTTGATGATAGTCACGAAGTGCTTAGTGCCGAAGAGTTAAGTTATGAAAACTTAAGTTTAGAAGATTCCAGCGAAGAACTTAAAACTATTGATAATCATAGACACCACATAGATCACAAACATCATAATCCTAATCCTCATACATTAGATTCTGTCAGAAATATGTGCAAACATGCCCTATATAGTAAGCACGGAAAAGATCTAAAAACAAAACAAATTATTTCATCTAACGAACTGTACGACTGCATAATAAGTAATAGCAATTGGAAGCATAAAAATGATAAACACCATCCGGCATCAAAACATCATAAGACTCACGAGAGTCCATCAAAGAAACATGATGGTCATCACAAAGCTGACAAAGATTATGACTATACATATGAAGATTATTCTGATGAAGATTTCATTAGTGAAGATTATTCAGATTTTGTCAGTCACGAATCCAATGAAGGGAAAGAGAAATTATACAATTTCAAGCCACGAGAATCAAAAGAAAAGCATGGATACAAAGATCATCATTTTGAAGATGACGATTTATTAGAAAGTTATGAATCTGAGAAGCATAAGAAGGAAAAATTTTACAATTTTGGCCCTAATAAAAAAATAAATAAGCATCACCCGCATGATACCAAGGAATTGGAGGATTTGTATTCATTGGAAGACTCCATTGAGGGTTCTGATATTGACGAAAGCTCTGAGGAACATCTTTACGATTTGAAGAGGAAACCACACTACAAAGATCATCATCATCGTGATCCTCATCATGGATCCCATAAATCCGTTAAAGAATTTCAAAGCAAGACAGCTTCAAATAAAGAAGAAATACATAAAGGATACGAATCTTCGTACTATAAAAATCAGAAGCATAATATTGAACCTGTAGAAACCAAAAAACCTAACGACAAACCAGATAGTTTAAAACCTTCCAAAAAACTTCCGAACTTCTTTTATGTAAATCCAAAGTTTGACAAAGATGCTCATGTAAGTAAACCACAGGCATTTCGTGAAAATCACGGAAAACCAAAGGAAGATACATTTCATTCCCCAAATGATCAGCATAAATCACCAGCACCCAAACCGAGCATTCATAGTGACGGTAAGGGATCAAAAGAACGTTCAAAGAAAAATGCTCATACAAACGAAGAATCCGTTCTACATGAAAAAAAATCCACAATCCCAAACGAACATTCAAAACCAAATGAGGAAAAACCAAAAATTGTTAAAAACAGATCAGCAATACGTGAAGCAAGAAAAGCATCTGGGTTACCTGGTGACAGTTCCAGAACCACAAATAATGATAAAAAACCATCAATTTCTAATCCTATAGTTAAAACTCAGTCAGTTAAACAAAAACAAAACGAAGAATTATTTAATGATGTCGAGAAAGACACAAAAGAAAGTTCCCTGAAAATGGATGATGCCTACGATGAGTTAACAAAACACATCGATAACCAAGATAAAGGTAATAAAAAATCAAAAAGAAGTAGCAACGTAAAAACTATCAACGATAATCATCTGACTGATAATAATGAACAAAAATTGAATAAAAAAAAATTATACAAAAAACAAGAGAATATCGAGAGTAAATTTTCAATAAGAAATGATGGCCGCAACATACCACTGACAATGTTAAAGGATAACGATGGTAATCTTTACTTAAAACAAGTTAAACAAATTACTTACCTGTAAAAAACATGAATTATGTAAATCAAAAATGAATTAATTAATTAAATAAATTATTTTAACAAGACATTTAATTTAAAATGACTTTTCTTTCCTAGGTGTTGTTGGTCGGTGTTGTTACTCCAGGCAGCCAATCAAATGATTGGTTTAATTGCACAGCATGCTTATCCCTATGAAAAACGTTTCAAAGAAAAAAAAAAAAACAACAAACAAAATTTTTGTTTTAATTTATTAATTAATTATTATTAATTATTAATTATATATATACAAGATTTGTTTATTTTTATTTATTTTCTTAAATTAAAATTAATTTACTTCCTTACATAATAATTAATTATTTATTCTAATTTAATGTTAATTATTTTTATTGATTTATTTACTAATATGTTAAGTCACTATTTTTTTTTCCACTGTAATTTTTAATGTAATAATCACTTTCACTTGTTTTTTTTTTTTTTATATAAAACAGCATGTGTCCAATATTTCACAAATTAATTAATTAATTAATTAATTTTTGCAGTAATAATAATTTTTGTTTTGTTTCGTTTTTTTGGAATTATTTAATTAAATAAATAAAGCAAAGAAAAAAAGAGCCAACAAACATCACCCGAATTAAACTAATGTTGATAATTCATGTGGTGAATTTGTTGTATTACCAACATTACTTAAATCTAAATTTCCTGTTCCCGGACTAACAGAACCGCTAACATCACGTCCACCATTACCAATTAAATTTTGTCCAACTTTTGGTGTTGGTGGTGTTGCTGTTGCCGCTCTATGTACACCATACGTTGGTGGTATTGGTATATATGAATGATTGAAACTAACATGGGAATGATTAGGTGATAATGGTGTAACCGGTGTTAAACCGGTTGTATGACTAATTTGTGATGTATGAGTTAATGGGGTATGATTTGCTGTATGTTTATTATTATTCATATTATTATTATTATTATTATTATTATTATTACTACTATTATGATTCATATGACTATTATGATTTAGAAATTGTATTGGTGGCGTTATTGTACTTAATTGTGGTGTTAATGTTAAATTTAAATTAAGCGGTGCCTGTCGTACGCATATTGTTTTTTCTTTTTGCCATACAAATACATTATGTACCATTGCACCACCACAAAATACAATACCAACACCGATTAATACACTTGTTATTATAGCAGGTGTTGATTGGAATTGTGTAAATGTATACAGGATAATACCTAGAATGAAAATAATTTTTTTTTTTTTTTTTTTGTTGTTAATTATGTGAAGATTTCTTTTGTTTTTTTTTTTATTTTAAGTACTATAGTCATGCGCATTTCACGGAGAATTCACACAATATCAAAATGGTTACAAACCACTGTGATATTCGCTTACAAAGATAGATAGTTTGTTGGGTTTTTTTTTTTTTTTTTTTTTTTTTTAAATTATGGACGTTTCATCAGCGAATATTTATTATATTTCCATTTCTTGTAAATATAAATTGAATCTTTTTTGTTTTTTTTTTTTTTTTTTAATTTTGTATTATGTACATAAATTATGTGAGAAATTATTACCATTTTTATCTGTTTCTGTGCTCTTGTAGTTTATTTTCATTTCTTTTACTTTTCATGATATTTTTATTTAACTGAATGATTAATGGTATAATGGCTTTACTTGTTTTGTTCGGTTTTTCTTTTCTTTTTTTTTTTTTTAATATAAATAATTAGTTTAGACTTCACAAAATTTAATTAATTGATTTGTGGATTTTTGTTTGTCTTGTGAATGAATGAATAAATATTTTTTTATAATGTGACTTTATTTAAATTCTATAATTGAATTTATTTCAACCAATCAAACAGTTACAAACTGTAGAGTACCATCTATTGGATGTTTAAATAACTTTTATTATTACAAAATCAATAAAGAATAATAAAAATGAAAACTCTGTTTTATAAAATCAATTAATATGCAACGAATAACCGATATAAACCACAATATACGTAATGTAATTAAAAAAAACAATAAAATTCTCAGCATAACCACAGTATCCATCAATGTTTAATCAGGAGAGCATACAATGTAATCAATAACAAGTTTATTAATTTATTTATGATTTTATTTATTTATTTTTTTTTTTTCATTGCAAAATAAAAATTCTTTACTAAAGAATTAATTAAATAACACGAAAAACATGTAAGAGGAGCTTTTTTTTCATATTTTAAAATGACAAAATCGTGTTTGCATTCAAATAAAGAAAAAAAAAAAAAAAAAACTCAACAAAAAATCATTTTAAGCTATGTAATAAATATTTTAATTAAATATTCACCTGTCAAAAATATTGGTATTGATATGAAGAAACCACCAACAGCGCACACCCGACTCACGCTTGACTTCTGCAGATATTTGTTGCCACTGTAAAAGGTAAACGAAATAAAAATTATTATTATTTTTTTTTTTTTAAAGCACACACAGAGAAAGAGAATTAATAATAATAATCGCATCCATAACCAGTCACACATCACATTCTATAAATATTTGCTATTTACCATGAAAATGTAATTAAAAAAAAAAAAAAATGTATTTGTGTTATTCTTGAAATGTTTTCGTTAGCAAAAAAAAAAAAAAAATTTAAAACAACGATGAAAAAAAATTATTTTGCCAATATTGCACATTTGAATATAAAGTAAATAAAAAAAAAAAAATTAAGTAAACGACCTTGTTGATTTGTTTGTTTAATTATTCAGCATTTTCCATAGGTCATGGATATTTATTTAAAATTTTACTTTTATGAGAAATTTTAATTAAAATATTTATTTCGTTACTGCATATAGTGTGGTAATCGGTCTAATTTTTTTTTTTTTTCTTTTTGTGTGTTCTTGTTGTTTTGTTGATTTCACTTTTATTTGTTGTTGAGATTTTATTATCGATAGTTTTCCAAGGAATTATGATGCTCTAATTTTTAATTTCAACATAATCAATTGAAAATAATTTATTTCTCTACAAGATTAATGAATTTCGATATGAATTTCAGGTGTTTTTCTCGTTATAACATGAGAAATAAATTTTCTAGAGCCTTGGTTTCTTTTAGAAAACGTTTTAAGATTGAAAAATTTATCTACTTGCAAACTTTCATGGAGATCTAATTTTTTTTTTCACCAAAATTCTGTAAAATTTTCAATTTTAGTCTAAAAAATAACTGAGATTTGACTGATATTTTGATGATTAGATTAATGTTGAGCCTCTGAATTAATTTATCCTAGGATCATGTCCTTTAAAAATCTATTCCTCGAGATATTGTTATAAATCGAACATTTATAATTCCAGTAATTCTGCTCCTGTGCTAATCTAATTTAACTTTTAAGGTACACGAATCATCATACTTAACGCATATGCCCCTCAATATTAATTAAACAAACAAACTTCTTCCACTTTTCATACAATTATGAAAAATATTTTTAAAGATTAAAAAAATATGAAATTCCTCTACGATGTTTATTTATGTTAATAAATCATAAAAACCATTGAAAATATGTTTAAAAATTATAAAACAAAGAAGAAAAATTCATTGATGCGATTTGAAAAGAAATTTTTTAAGAAAATAAATAATGAGGAAAATTCTCATCCATTCTGTGTTTAAATGAATAGGGAAAAATTAATTTTTTTTTTATTTTAAACAACGTGTAAGCTTCTGTAAAATCTTCATTCATATTTATTTTTACTTTTGTTTTTTTTTTCCGTTAAACAATTTTTTTAAGTGCATTTGACTAATCCGTCCAGCCTTGGAATACATTGGAAGGGAATTACAATACGTCTAACAATATTAAACCGCACTTTTAACAACATACGACACAACATTAAAGATTTAAGTCACTTTAAGTTTTTAATCCACAATATTTAGCTTCAGCTAAAGTTATTTTAAGCCACTTTAAATAACCACATCATGACTTAAATTCGTGTCATCGAAGTAATAAAATTCTTTAGCTTGTTAAACAAAAGAGATACAATGTAAATCGTAATCAATCATTTCAATGATTTTTTTCTCTTAAGCCACCAAAAATCAAAACAAAATTCTCGAACACGATGAAAAATTCTTCTTTTCATGAAATTAAAAAATATTTTAAACCGTTATAACCGTAAGAAATGTATGTACACGGTTAAGTCACAGTTGACTGTTAATTTTTTTTTAAGTAGAAAAGTAATCAAAATGTTGTTCAACTTACCGGCCAGGTGCTACAGGTGCTCTAACTAGTTTAACAGCGAATAAAAATTGGATAGCGCACACAAGTAAACAGCATAAATTTAATGATAGCGAGAGTGCACATAATGCTAATGTAACATCATAGACAATTGCATAATCTTCTGGTGATGTTGGTCCGGGTGGTGGTGGTGGCGGTGGTTCACGTCCACCAGGTGATATTTTTAATAAAAAAATTAACGATAATAATGCTAGTAATAAGGAAACTGCAAAAAAAAAAAAAAAAATTGATTAGAAACGATTTTTAAATCGAAAATTATGGGAGTAGTATCTCACCTAAACATAAAAGACCTAAACTGGTTAAAGCTTCACGGGCACCTATTTTATCTTTGTTTATCAATTGGTTATTTGACGATGACACAGAGGTCAACGGTGTCGTATTCAATATCGAATTCATTCGTGGGCCACCATTCGCAATTATTTTATTACTATTTGCAGTGATATTATTACTATTCAGACACTGTCCTGATAATGCGGTTAATGTTGAAACATTTAATGGTTGATGCAAATGTTGTTGTTGCTGCTGCTGCTGTTGTTGCTGCTGATGTTGCTGTTGTTGCTGCTGCTGCTGCTGATGTAATTGTTGTTGTGATCGACTAAGACCCCGCGTTGGACGATTCAAACCAGTCGCGGGGCCTGGTGGCATATGTTTTAACATTTACAAAAAAAATAATTTTCTAAAAATTTGTATTTTTTTTTCTACTTGTTTTTTATTATTATTATTATTTTTATTTTTTTTACAATGTTTCCGTCGGTGTTTTAACTGTAATAACATTTTTGCTATGCTTCTGTTGTTGATTATTCTTGTTGTTTTGTTTTTTTATTATTATTAAATTTAAATAGTTTTCTTTTTCAATTTTTTGTACAAACAATTGTTACTCGTTTGCCGGTTATCTAAAATTAAAGAAAAAGAAAAATAATTATATTTTTATTATTATTATTATTATTATTATTATTATTAAATTAAATTAAATAAAATTAAATTATCCAATTTAACTTTAATTATTTTAAATAAAGAAAGAAAGAAAGAGAAAAATTATATTTTCGTTAATCGTTTTTTAATGAAAGCAATTTAGTTAATCAATATGCAGAATAACAACAAACAACAAGTAAAAAAAGTTCAAAAGTCACTGTACGTTTTTCGTTGGTTTATTATTATTTCCTTTCTATTTATATCATATTATTACATAGAAACATTTGTTGATGAAATTCCAAACATTTTATTAAGTAAATAAGAAAAGAAAAGAAAAGAAATCAACGTAACACAAGACAATCAACTAGTATGTTGTAAGAACAGTTGGAACGTAACAGAAACAACAACAAATAATTATTTTAGCTTATAGAAAAAATAAAAAAATAAAAAGCTTTATAAGCAAGCACCACAAGAACATATTTTTTTATTTAAAAGAGAAGAAATTATTGTTGACGGTCCAATGTTTACTTTATTTTTTAAATCATTTTAAACCAAATATGGAGTCAAACAGACCAAAATACCTATAACCGGCCAGTTCACCAGAGTTCGTTAAATTATTATTTAAAAAAAAAAGGAAGAAATCTGTTATTGTTGTTGTTGTTGTCGTTTCTATTTTATTCTTCGTTTTTCTTCTTTTTTTTTTAAATTTAATTTAATTAAATTAATTACAGAAGCATCTCTTGTTACTTAAAAAAATCCAGCACAAGTAACATGACACAGATATTTCTTTTTCAAAAACCCACTTGATACACTTTTAATGGAATTTTTAAATAAAAATAAAAATCAACTCATGTTTTTCGTTTTTTAATTAATATTTTAATTAAGATTCTCAATGAGGAAAAAAAAAATTATAAAAAATGTATAACCACCCTGTTATTAAACGATTATTAATTAATCTAGATTATAAGAAATAAATCTTAGCGGTTTAACTGTCATCAACGAATAAACGTTAATAAACCACATAGAATAAAAAGTCAAAAAAGAATTATTTCCTACGGATTTTCTTTTCTAATAAGTATTCGACGATTATGTGTAGGCATATTTTGTAGGTATAAACTTTTCGATTGTCACTGTACCGCGCTAACGTAGCTAACACATAATTTTACCATACTTTACCTTATGTTATTTCGTTCAAATCAATAAATTAAAGCAGCATAGGTAGGTTAATTATAAAAAAAATGTTTAAATAAGCTTAAACGATGGAAATCGTTGTATTGTAGAAACATCACACCCACCAAAACCGTCCACCCAATTGAATTCATAATTTATAAAGAAATTTAATTTTTCTTTATTACAATTTTCAATTAAAGAATTTTTATGATGATTCAACAGCTTAAAACACATCTGCTTGACTTAAATAATAATAATAAAAAAAATTTAATTCATCTCAATTACATAATTTTGCTTAATAATTTTTTTGTGTATTTTTTGTGTATTGAATTGCATCGAATTACGAAAGTAGTTTATTACTTGATTTAATATTGAATTTTCGTTGTATTTAAGTAGCTTAATTTACTCATAACTCATAGCACAGTGTGTTCATTAAATATTAATCAATTATTTAATCTTATAATTAATTGAAGCTTAATACAAAAAAAATATTTTATATTGTGACAAGGCGAACAAACGTTAATAACATCACAGGCCCTAGTTTCCTAAAACTTTTTGACTCTACAAAAAAAAAAAAAAAAAATTTCTCTTCACACATTGTTTCATTTTATTTAAATATTTATTTAACCTAATTTGATAAAGAAAATTTTTTTTGAATTTTATAACTCAAACGATATATGGTGCTGCTGCTGCTGCTGCTGCTGCTGCTGCTGCTGCTGCTGCTGCTATGTAAATATATTTTTATTTATTTATTTTGATTATTATTTAAGTCTAGTCGTTGTAGACATTTTTGCATAATTTTTTTTTTTGTTTACTTTAACCATCGTTTATTTGTTTATTTCTGTTGTAATTTTATATTTAATTTAATTTATGTTAATTAATTAATTATTAGTTGTTTAAAAAAAAAAAAAAAAAATGATAAAACTGATTAAATGAAATTAATGGATAAGTTTTTAATATAAGTGACTTAAATAATAATATATTTTGCGATTACCATCTTGATTTAACTATAAAACTGCTGTTTTCAATCATTATTATTATTATTTATTCAATTATATTCATGGATAATAATGTATTTCTATTGCCATATGTTTTATTTTACTCTATTACAACAACACCGGACATTTCACAAAATCCAACTCATCTTTGTTCATCATTCAAATATTTTAATAAACCGAAAATAAACAGTTTCCATAGAAAATAATAAAATTAAAAAAAAAAAAAAAAAATTTAATTAATTAATTAAACGAAAATTAATCACCAAAAAAAAAAAAAAATCATTTTACTAAGAATTTCATTTCTATTTTAGTGCAAAAATGTTTTGTGTTATTGAATCAAAATAAAAAACGTCTTTGATCATTAAAACAATAAAAAGAAAAAAGTATAAGAAACTAAGTCATATAAATACAAAGCAGGAAATGTTATTAAAATATTTAATAAAGAGAGAAAAAAAGAAAAGAATTTAATCTAAACAATGATGGCTTAAATAGTAAATAGATAAATAAAAATTTTAAACTTGTTTTTTTTTTTTGTTTTTTTCCCTGTTATTAATATTATTATTTAATATTTAATTAATAATTAATAATAATTTATTATTTATTATTTATTATTATTGAGAATAGAAAAAAGAGATAAATTTATAATAAACGTTACATTAATTACAATTATATATTACAACAGTGGTATTAAAGATGATTTGAAAAACCAGCATAGTAGTTAATATTCAATTAGCAAAAAGAAAAGAATTATTATTATTATTATTATTATTATTCTTTCTGTACACATCACAACAATCAACAAATGTAAACAGTAAATAACAACATAAACTGCATAGTAAAAAGCAAAAAAAAAAAGTTGATTAAATGAAGTTAAAGAAGGAGAATAATAACCAGAAGTTACCAAAACGTTAACGTAGCAAAACAAATATAACTTGCTAGGTGACATTCTATAAACCTTAACTAAACTGCACTTAATGCACTTAAATAAAAAAAAAAAAAAAATAATAACACAACGAAACTTAAGTTAATTTTTAATTAAATCAATAAATTTATATAAAAAGACTTAACGAACGAATTAAACCACCAATCAATTGTGATTTACTATTTGTATAAAGTTAAAAAAAAAACCCTATAAAAGCGAGAGTTATACGATCGGAAATGAGCATATGACATGCAGTTGCAGATGCAGTTGAAATTGCAATTGCGTTGACGAATTAATAAATAAGAAGCAAAAAACTTTACCACAAACATAAATAAAAAAAAAAAATAAACTGATAGCATCTGTAATGTAAAAAAAAAAAGAAAGAAAAGAATATTTAAGTCAGATGTAGCAAGTAGCAAGTAAATAATTTTTTATTATCTACCTTCACGTTATAATCCTGTTACTCCTTTATTAAATTAAATTTTTATTTTTATTTTTTTTTTTTGTTTGTCTGTCACATTCACGTCTTAAAATCCTTACTTCACAACAATAACCTTTAAAACAACGAACCAACAACCAGTAAACAACCCATATAGCAGTAATGTAACAACAAAACACATGTTAAAGATCATAAAATAAAAATTTTTTTTTTAATAAACATTAAATCACTCAGCAGAAGAATTAATTTTTTTTTTTTTTGGAATTTTTTTACTTTAAAATAAATGAATTAAAAATTATATTAAAACGGCACACACAGCACATATGTTGTGTATTGTTATAAGCAAACACCGCGTCTAATGTCTACGTTGTATGCCTGTTGTCCTAGTGTTTACTAAGCAACGGTCATACACGGCACGTACCCGGAACAAAAATAACAAAAAAAAAAAAAAAAAAAAACACAACAATCAGCCAGGCAGGGATAAGTTTATTTTATTTTAGTTCATTTTTCCTATGTAATTTGATAATAATAAATTAAAAAGAAAAAATTCAAATGGTAGCAACGACATAATTGTAATAAAAGAAGAACGTTGGAAAACGGACAGCAGGTGAGGTGTTTCCTGATGCATAAAATAATATAAATATTATTATTATAAAACAGGTGATGGCAGTTGCGACATCGATTTCTGTTTCTTTTAAGGTCTTTATATCGCATATAACAACGTTATTGTTTCATTAAAACCTATAATTATCGTTACCTTATAGTCCCAATTAAACTAAACAATTTAAACTCTTCAATATAATTTTGCGGTTACAGCGCATGCGGATACAGATTAAAATGCGCAATGATTTTTCGTTTAATGCAAAAAAACAAAAAAAAAAAAAAAAAGTAAATTAATTAATGTAAAGCAACCAATCAACGGATTAAGAATTTATTATTGTTTTTTTTTTTTTTTAATTAATAAATAAATCAAAATGAATTTAAAGATAATTAAACTAGATTAAATAAAGTAAAATAATTGCGTTACAATCGGTGAAATAAAATTACATCTTAACCACGGTTTAAACATTAAACGTTATTTGTTAAGTAAAATAACGACTTAACTAACCAGGTAAAATCAATGCATACACAAACAGCATTCAAGTTCAATTTTTTTATTTATAAAATCGTTTTTAATGCAACCGAGCACCTGTGTATAAACACCTTGATCAATATATTAGAGTTTTACCTGTGTTATTTAATTAATTAATTAACGGTGGATTAATTTTTATTTAATTGTTCTACGATTAAATGTTACAAAATGTAGCTTAACACAAATATTTTATAAAATGTACAAACGAATAAAATACAAACAAACATAAAGCATATAACTGTTTAAAAGCTTTATGCACATAAAACATAAAATTAAATTAAAACTTATAAGGATGACTATTTACTAATATAGAAAAAATCTGATAGAAAAAACAATTTAAACAGTAAATTTATAAAATAAATTGGATATAAGAAAAACTCTAATAAAACATCAAAGTAAATTTATCAATTGTTGTAAATATAGAAATGTTTTATTTCCTCAATAATTCTTCGTTGTTTTTTCCATTTAAAAGAATTCTATATACGAAAATAATAATAAAAAAAAAACAACAACAGAGATTACAACGTTTTTATTTTCTATTTTGTTATAAATGAGTAGCATAAAAATCAACATAAAGATCTAATTATAAT
Organism: Ptychoptera albimana; assembly: GCA_961205885.1. Classification (NCBI taxonomy): domain Eukaryota; kingdom Metazoa; phylum Arthropoda; class Insecta; order Diptera; family Ptychopteridae; genus Ptychoptera; species Ptychoptera albimana. The sequence goes on from OY540803.1 coordinate 3,019,697, forward strand.
AAAAAAAAAAAATAATGAAAGAAAGGTATATAAGGAAATAATAATTAAATAAGAATATAAAGATAGATTTTTGTGTGCAAATAAACTTTGTAAATGTCAGGTAATTTACTTTGTTATTAAAATACAAAAAAAAAAAAAACAGAAAAGTAGCAACAGCAGCTAACAGCAAACGTAATTACTGATTAAAAAAAGAAAAAAAGAAAAAGAGCTTTTAAATTAAAATACAAAGTTATACGAATTGATGCAACAAAGTTAATATCGGGTTTTCGCCTTTGAGGTACAATCATTTAATGATACTCATTGTAAACATGTATTGATTATCAGTAAAAGTTAAACAGTGGAATAATAATTCAGGAAGAAAGTAATTTAATAGAAAAATTTTATCTTAAAGGATATGTTACAAGCGTCCTTGAGGTCATCCGTCCACAATTAATTATTAACAAGAAAATGAAATAACTTCCTTTCAGTTGATTAAAATAAAAACAAAACTCAATTCAAGCATTATAACTGCACTGCAGTCATCGTTGCAGTATATCAATTACCTAACATCCGTGTTGTTCTTTAGTTAAAACAGCAGCGATTTCCTTTCGAAAATATAAAAAATGAATTCTTTTTCGATTCTTATCGAAAAATTAATCATTTTCTTTTTCTTTTTTGCGTTTTCAGTTTAAACAAAAGTTGATTGAACTTTTTTATGTTATGTAAGGTAGTAAATGGCAGGTAATATTACTTTTAAGATTGGGGTAAGGAAATGAAAAATAAATAAATTTTTATCACTAAAATGTTCAGGCAAACTAATAAACCTGTATCGTTTGTTTTGGTTACATTTTTTTTTGTGTTGGTTTTAAACAAAAATTTTATTTTGTATATTCTGCGTGTTTAAAGTTTATTTCAAAGCTCATAAATAAAAATCGTATTAGATCTATTTTTTAATTAAATAAAGTCATGCAATTTGGTTATTCAAATAAAAAAATTAAAATGAGATTTGAATATTTATGTGATAAAGATTATCTAGGGTTTTTTGTTTAATTACTTTTAAAGCACACATTTGTTTTATTATTTTATAAGGGTGAACTAGGTTTATACAAGTGTTTTATACCTATTTTTATAATTTAATTAAAACATTAAAAAAAAAACAAAAACTGCTGCGTTCACAAGGTGCTTATCGTTGCTTATCGCGGCTTTTCATTGCTGTTCCACCTACGTTAAAAACTGTTTTTTTTATTTCTTTCTTTTTTTTGTTATAATTTAGGTTACGAAGGTTTATTTAAAACAAAAAAAAACCAAAACAATGTCATTTGATTAAAGATTATCTATACCAACGTAAGTTAAGTTAAGTCAAGTTGCTTGTTGTTATTATTTCTGCCAAGTGAATTTTTACTCTACAATTTTTTACTTCCAATGTTTTTTTTTTTTTTTTTTTTTTTTTTCAATAAAATATTTTCCTTTCCATTAACAAAACAACAAAAAAAAAAAAAAAAAAAAAATTGTTTACAAAAACGTCTGAGAACAAAATTTTTCTGGTTTCATTTTTCCAACATTATTTATTTATTTATTTTATATATTTTGTGATGCTCTTGTGTGAGAAATTCTTTAATAAAAAAACAAAACACTTTGTGTTACGTTTTCGTTTCTTCATTGGTTTTAATAACAGAAGAGGCAGAAAAAAAAATGAATGTACGACGGGAATATAGTTGTTGTTTTATATACAAAAAAAAAATATATATATTATTTTTTTAACATAAAACAACGAGTTAAAAATTGTTTATAATGATGTGCAACATTATTGCTGTGTGAATTTGTTACCAAACTAATATTGCATTGTTTGAAAAAAAAAAAAATAATTAATAGATAATACCGCGGTTGTACATTTTTATTAAACTTTTTTTTTTTTTAATTAAAATCTCAGTAATTTATCACTAAATCCACACAGGTGGACTAAAGCCAACAAATACATTGGTGGACTGTTTAAAATTTTGTTTTTTTTTTTTCTTTTTCCACACATTTATTCCGCTTATTAACACTTAATTTCTTTAATTTTATGTTTTTAAATTACCGTTAAAAAAAAAATGTCGGCATAGTGAATGCAAAGTAATTTACGCATGCGTACAAAATAGTTTCTTAGTTCATTACTGTGACACTAGACTGAATTTTTTGTACGACTTTCACAAGATTGTTTATTGAATTAAGGTGCTTTAAATACTTAATAGTTAATTTTTTTAATTTTTTTTTTAATTTTAACAAAACTATAAACCAAACTAAACTAAAATCACAAAACAACAAATACCACAGGTTGTATTTACTATAAAATTTTTTACTTTACTACTAAAAAAAAACTATTTTTCTATGGTTTCAAAAGTTAATCCAACCAGAGACAACAATAATTTATTTGTAATGCGGATATTATTATTGCAAATAATATTTAAAAAAAAAATCAAATATCTGTCAATTAAAAGCTAAAAAATCAATAAATTTAAAATTAAACAAAAAGAACGAAAGACAAAAAAAAAAAAACGAGTGGATGGTGATTGGTTTTTCATCAAAAAAAAATAATAATAATAATCTCTTTGACCTTTAATGCTAAAAAATAAAATATTAAATAAATAATAATAATGCCTATTTACTTAATTTATTATAAACATAAACCACTTATAGACATTATTTTGGTTTTTGCCAAAAAAATAAATAAAGATTGAGCTGTTTTGGTCTCTAATCAACAATAATTATTCTCCAGTCCTACACAATTTATGTTTTATTGTTTTGTCGTTTTTAAAACAAAAACAAAAAAAAATTTAAAGAATTTTAACGCCTAATTTAAATTTTACGCATTTATACATAAAAGGTATTTGATTCTTTAGTTATTAACACTTATAAATGGTGTTAAACAAAAAAACTTTGTCACAACTAATTATAATTTTAATTAAAAACAAAACAAAAAACATACTATTTATGGTTTAAAAAACGAAGAATAATTAATATTGAACAAAATTTTTTTTGATTAGCATATTGATAGCATCGAAAAAATATTTTTAATTAATTTTGTGTGGGGTTTACTGACCTGTATCTCACTGTTTATTATCAGTAAGCCACGATATTTACTAGAGAAGAACACTTTCTGTTCCTTTAAAGACGGTTATAAATTCTAAAGAATTTTTTTTTTTTTTTCACAACGTAAAGCAACCAAGACCATTTAATATTCAGAATATATTTTATAATTAAATAAATTTCTCTTTACCACGTTGCTGCTTTCTAACATTATAAATATAATTACAATAATTATCTGTGGGTATTCTTCTGCCGTATAAATAAAGTAAATTAATAACGATAAAAAAATCGGTGTAATGAGCGGTAAAGAGAGCATACAATTCATAAAACAAGGACATTGTAATTATTTTTGTGCAGACATTGTGAGAACAAATGTTGTTAAAATAAATAACCAACCAAAAAAGAAAAAAAAATAAGAAATGAAAAAATTCCTTAAACATTTCTTTTCTTTTAACTTTAACGTCATGTCCGTGTAAACTTTAAACAATAATTAAGTACGTACATTTGTTCGCACACTCAATCAATGTTTTTTTGAAAGAAAAAAAAAAAAAATTATTTATACGACACAGCACAGCACAAATTACATTTATGGTAAAAACGAGAAAAAAAAAATTATTTTTTTTCAAAAAATTCACGCGCTCTGGTGATTTAATTTATTATTTCCAGCGATTACTTAAGTCGTTGGATGTTTTTTTTTGTTTTTACATACTTGTTGTGCTTTTTTTTTGGCTAATTAAGTTTAATAAAACTTTTTATTATTTACCTTCTGCTGTGTCTTGACATTAACATTGAATCTTTCAAATAAGATAAACGAGGTAACACAGCAACACAACGAAATTTATGTTTGGTTTGTTCAACAACAAAACAATGTGTTAAGTTAATTAATACAAATATTGATAGAGAAAAACGAACAAAAAAAAATTAATTAATTATTATTTAAAAACGAGAGAGAAAACACCAAAAAAAAATTAATTTATTCTAAGCAGATTCTGTTTAAACGAAATATAACAGAAACGCAAACGCAAAGATAAAAAAAAAAAATCTTTTCTTATAAGGAATTAAAAATTTAAAGTCACTAAAAACCTGTCAGGTAGATAGATAAATAAATAAATAAAAGCTCACGTTAGCAAATAAATAAACAACGCAGAGGAAAAAAAAAAAAAAAAGAATTTTTTGTTAAACAGATTAAAAGTCATTGACTGATTTGACTTGGCCACAAAAAATATTTTTTTTTTAAGTCATTATAATATTTGTTACTTCTTCGATGGTTCTTTGATTTGCGTTTTTTTTTTTTTTTATCTTTTCTTTTTGTGCTTTAAAAAGTCTTTAACAAGTCAAACAATACACATTTGACGAGTTCCAGTTATTTGACTCGTTTTTATCGTTTATTTTTGCCTCTCTTTTTGCCAAAAGAACGAAAGACTTTATGTACGCAGAAATATAAAAAAAAAAAAAAAATTATAAAACTTGAATCAAGCTTGAAAATAATAAATCCGGAAATGTTCTCATTTGATTGTTGATTTATAAATAAATAAGTTGCGTACGCACTGTTAAACGATCTTTATAGCAATGCAGTGTCCAAATTTCTTCTAAAACATAAAAAAAATTTAAAAATTCTTTCAAGTGAACTAAGAACAATAACACGGTGTTTCAAAAAAAAAACCTGGCTTAAGTCAAGTTAACGAAAAAAAATAATAAAAAAAAAAATGAAAAGAAAGGAGAAAACTGACAATGATGATGGCGTTAGGGAATTCATGAATACCAGAAGACAGAAAATGTTTAATTTTTTTTATTCATTTTTTAGCTTAAGTTGCGTTAAGAATATACCGAAAGGAACCGGTTGCTTAAAATAAAAAAAAAAGATTACTGGTTTTTTGGTTTTTTTTTCGGATGGTTATTTGTTGTCTGAATTTGTTGTGTTTTGCTGGGTGTTTGCAGATGTAACTCTGGCACACTAGTGGTTATTGGTTATGTTAAACAGCGTGAATATTATACCTTTTAACATGATTTATTGAATACGAATTATACAGGGTGATATACTGTCCTGTACACATGCCCTTGTAAACTTAATTACAAAACTAACATTAATTTTTAACCGGATTAACCGGATGCTTAATTTTCTTTTTGCCATTAAATTTTTTTTAATAACGCGTTAATAGCAATATTAATAATAAAAATGACTGATTGACATTTAGAAATATCATGATTTTTGTGACCTGAATACACTAAAAAACTAATAAAACCAAGAAGAGATTACAAAAGAATTAAAACGAAAAATAATTTAGTAGAAATTCATTCAAAATTAAACAAAAAAAAAAAAAAAAAAAATAAATTCTCACAACAGGTATGCTAAGTACATAAAATAATTTAATGCTGTTGGGCGGTACAATTTTGCAATTTAATGTGATGTGATGCGATGCGATACGTTACGATGCGAATCACGGAAATGCATGATGTAATTTTTTATTAATATATTTTTTTTTTATTTATTATTATTACATAAAACTATAGTGACCGTCTTTTAATTTTATTTTATATTATCTTGATATATTTTTATGTCATAATTACCATACTTTAATAAAAACATTTTCGTTACTCTATCAAAACGTTGTTTTAGCAAAATATGTAACGAGATTTTAAGGTAAGTGAAGCTTAAAACTAGAAATTTATTGTAAGAATAGCTAGAGGAAGTAAATGTTAAGTAAATACTGATTAGGATGCCTTATTACAGCATTTATGTCAGCGTTATCAACAAAGAAAAAAAATATATTCAATGGGCATACCTTAAAGGTAAATTCTTTATTAAAACATTTTTTTTATTCTGTTTTTAATTATACCCTAATTATGAGATAAATTAATTAAAAGAAAAAAAAAATGAAAATTAATTTTGCTTCTGTATTTTATTGCATCAACGTAATTATAAAGAAAGAATGAAAAATCTTACAACCAGAGTAAACCATTTATAAATACGGTTAAAGCACTTAAAAAAATTAAAAAAAAAATGGTTCAACATTAAAATAAAACGGGAATTTAATACTTTTTCAATGTAATTTACATAAAGAAGCCGGAAGATGTCAAAGAATTTACACATGAATTATTTTTTTTTTATTAAAGTATTTATCAGTATTATAAATATTATAAAGAAAATTATTATTTGTCTTAACCACCCACTTATAATTAAAGAAAAAAAAAACAATATTAATTTTCTCTATAATATTAATAGTGGTATAAAAGTATGTTAATCTGTAAAAATATCATTTTTTATTTACTATTTAACATGAATAAATTTTTTATATAAGAAAAAACTTGTTCTAGTTTTTTTTTTTTTTTTTAATTTTATTAACTCAGCCAACACATAATCAAATTGACACCAAAGTAGGTTTTCTATAATAGTCGAAATACATACTTAGATAATATGTATTCATTTTAACGAATAAACTTAATTAGAGTTTTGAGTTTTTTTTTTTTTTTATTATTTTATTTAACAAAAAAGTTAATTTTTATTACAATTCATGATTTTTTTTTTATGAATTATTATAAACTTCATTATGGTTTAGAATGGAATAAATATTTGGAAAAATCATTTTACCAATCGAAACCAAAGTGTATTCAGTTCTATGGGCACACTTTTTTATATTCCACATTGTGGTTCATTCTTATAAAAACACTTGTTTGTCTTTATATTTATTACAGCAATGGTATTAAAAAAAAAAAAAAAAAAAAACCGATTCTTCATAAGCAGTATATCACACAACATGAATTTAACACCGCTAAGCCACTAAACCAACAACTAGACAACATTTGAATATCAAATAACTAAAAATTAAAAAAAAAAAAAAACATTCCATTACCTTGGGCATAATATAAATACCACTCAGTGGTGCATTTATCACAAATTAATTCATTTTAATCGTGAAAAAAAATAATAAAACAAAAATATTTAATTAAATATAATGATACCAACGAATAATTGAGACGTAAGCAATTTAATTGTTTTCTGTTATTAAAGCGACAAGAGAATTTAAAAAAAAAAAAAAAAAAAAAAAAACAATCTCTGAATGTGTGATTTAATTGTTTTATTGCGTGTATTTTATGTGAATTAATATTAAAAATGCATGAGGAACAACGTAAACAACACTCAATCAATGTTTTAATGACTAAACTATCTTTTTCATTTAAAAAGTAATTTTTATGTTGAAGGGAAAACATAGGTTAAACAGTGTTAAGAGGTTTAAGTTAAGTAAAATCAATGTATATCGCTAACAGTTAGTGTAAAAAACTGGAAAAAACATTGGCAAAGCATATTTCACACAAAAAATAAATTTATTTTTCACGATAAAGGTTACCAGTTATCACACACACACACGCCAGTGTTCACTTAATTCACAAAATTATTACCAAATCAATTTATTAGTTAATAATACATAAAAGCAAAAAAAAAAAAGAAAGAAAACGCATAAATGAACAAGAGAAAATAATTTACAGCAGACAGGTATCAATAATAATAAAAAATAAACAAACAAACAAACAAACCGCAATATAGACATTGGTGAGACCAGACGACACTTAAAAAAAAAAAATTGCATTTTCGTTATTTTTGCATTCATAAATTCTTTACTTAAATTTCTGAAGCCTCGTTACTAATTTAAAAACGAATATTTTTTATTAGACTGTGGTGTGTGTCTTAACACAAAAAACAGCTGATATTTAACCAATCAAAACATAGCTAAACAGTTATTAAAGCTGCAGCTGATTAGTCGCAGCTATATGAAAAATTCAGATACATGATATCAACGAATTATTAATTTAATTAATTAATTTCCATAGCAAAAAAAAAAAAAAAATCTTTATTTAACGATGGCTATAAAGAGGCTTTGTGATTTTTTTTTTTTTTTATTTTTTTTTTGAACACATTTAACGACATTTAATTATCATTATTTCATCACAATTAAAGTGAATTTAAAATGTTTAATGCCCGTTTATAATCAAAATATTATTTTCCTGTTTTCATCACCTTAGAAAAGAATTTATATTTTTAAACGAATCTTATCGATTTTGTATTATTATTATTATTAATCATTAAATGCATAACAAAGAGAGTTAAAGAGACGTTAAACACCACAGAACAGACAGAAGATATTTCAATTTTATAAATATTATGCTAAATGCATTTACACAATTTAACTCATATTACATGCTAGGTGCGTTCAAGTATTTATTGTTTTTTTATTTAAATACCTTTCCAACGGCAAACACAATTGTTTCTTTCTTTTGAAAATATTAAAAAGTGAAATGCATATGACACCGTAAAGGTTGGTGTTTTTATTTTAGAAGAAGACGACAAAGAAGTGGTAGTAGTAGTAGTAGTAGGGAAATGTTGATTAATTCGAGAAGCATAAAACATTAAAGAAATAAAACATAAAAAAAAAAAATGAAACTCAAGTGACATAATTTTTATTACATAAAAGCTCATTCAATTTATTTTTATGATTTCCCTAAATCCGTAACAAATTCCTCATGTTTCTTAGTAATTTTTTCTTTTTTTTTTTTTAATTTTCTTGTTTTATCAACAATAAAAACGTTAAAACTCTAGATTATTTTATGATTTTCTTACAAGAGTTTTATTTCTATTTATTAACGCCATTTTTCTTGTTATTTTAAGTTTTTTGGTCATGCGCCATGAAGTATTTTGATTTTTTTTTTCGTTTTCTTTTGCTTATAATTACTAGTTTTATCGTTGATTTTATATATATTTTTTGTATAATTTATGTGGGAGGATATTGTAGGGCTTGTAACCAACATGTTGAATAATTTTACTATAGAAATGCTTTGGTTTACTTTTATTAATTAAAAGTATGCTTAGTGTTATTTTGCAGTAGAATAATCAATTTTATTATGACTTAACTAAAGTGGTTTAGATAGAAAACTAATTAGTACAAGTACTAAATACATGAATAGCATTGCAACAACATAAACTATTCATTTATTATTATAGAAAAAAAAGGAAGTCGTAGGCTTAAGACTTAAAAAAAAAAGCCACAATAAAAACGACAAAATAGTTAATTAATTTAAGTCAACAATAAGTCATAAAATATATTAAAAAGTAATTAAATAAAATGAATATCAACAAAATTTAATTAAATTAAATTCTTTAATAAATAAATAAATAATAAAAAAAAAAAAAATTATTAATAAGTTTAATTGGCTTAGTAATGGCTTAAATACATGTACGTTGCGTTTTTCTTTCATAATACAAAAAAAAAAAAAAAATAATCTAAACGAAAGTATATAGAGGAAGAAATATTTGATAAAAATCGTTAATTAACGAACTTTAAAAAAAAAAAAAAGAAATAAATTTAGGAGTGGCTTAAATTAAACGAATATAAAAAAAAAATATTAATTTAATATTTAACCTTGCCTGGTCACTGGTTGATATTTATTAATCTTAATAAATTTAATAGATTAAGGTTGTTTTTATTTTCAAGAAGAGAAAGACTTGGTGTTAAGCTTAGAATCAAAAAATAAAACAGAAACGAAACTTTGCTACGACACACAAAGATTTTTCTTTCTTTTCTTTTCTTTCTTTCTTTCTCTCTGCTTCTCTATTCGTTTTTTTTTTTTTTTTTGACTTAAATTATTATAAGAATCTAAATCTAAAAAAAATTTCTAAGCATTACTTTACTTAACCACAGAATAATAAATATTGAACTTGAATTCTTGTTTTCATTCAAAAAATTAAATAAAATATAACACACACCCAACACACCTATGGATTTTTATTTCTTTTCTTTTCTAAAGAAGAATTTTTTTTCATTTCTTCAGAGCTTTGTAATTAAGTTTGTTTTTGTGTCGTTTTTTTATTTCTTTCTGTTAGTTAAATTAGCTTTGTTTAAGTCACATACTGTCTGTTTAAACATTGAAACAACCGACCACCTGAACTTAACAAATAAAAAAATTAAAGAAAAAAAAACCGTCTTAACGCCACCAGTCGCAAACAACCAAAAAAAAAATTTGTATTTATTTTTGCGGATGTTAAACGTTGCTTTAAGACCAAAACAAAAATTATTTAATCAAGTTTGAACCGGGAAAAGCTTACAAAAGAAAAAAATCAATGAGACCGAGTGACTGTTTTTCCTCAAAGAAAATTTTCTTTTTTTTTTGCAGAAGATGTTTGATTAAAAACAAAAGCTTTAAGCAGCGACAACATAAACAACAACAACAACAACAAATAACCGCTGAACAAAATTTAAAGAAAAAAAAAAAATTAAAATAATAAAAAAGCACACAGACAGATATTATTGCAAATTTGTTGTTGTTTGCATACCATAAACCGGTCTTTATCCTCGTTGTTATTTAAGATTTTTTTTTTTTTATTGAATTTCTTGTATTCGTTTTTTGTAACACGACGAGCATAAAAACATGCGCGAGTTGTTTTGTTTTGCTTTTTTTTTTTGTAATGTTATCGAGAATCGACTTTAAGTCGCTCCATTCACCCAATGATCTAACCGCAACCAAAGTTAAGTCAAAAGCAACGATGAAGAAAATTGAAAAAAAAAAAAATCGTAAACGTAACTTCATATCAACATCAGCAAACATAAAACGCGCCAACAGCACAGAAATTCTGAATTCAAACATAACAAATACATAGGTACGCGGCTAGTAAGTTCATGAAAAATAAATACAAAACGAAAAAAAAAACAAAACGAAAAACCTACAGTAGAGGAATTTTGATTAAAGAATTTTTTTTTTTTTTCGTTTCTTTCCATTTAAAACAAAAAAAAAAAATTTATTGATTCGATAAGAGAGAATTCAAGGTAATTCAATGTATTAATAGTTGAGCTTTTTTTAGAAGTAGAATTTTAGATATATTTTTTTTTTCTATCAAATAATTACAAAAAGTTTACCTCTGTGCTAGTTTTTTTTTTTTTAAGTAGTTTACATGGTATGACTTAAAATTTGATGAAAAAAAAGAATTTTTTTTTTTTTTGCTTGTTAGTAGTTAGATGAAAAGTTACTAGAATGAAGTAGCAGGATATCTGAATTTTCTTTGCTTTTAATAAAAAAAATACGCATGCGTAATAATTGTTATCAATGGTAAGCATGCGCGAAAGGTTTAAAATGTTAAAACAGGCATTTTTTTAAAAAGTTTTCCAACTAAACTCAATGTTTTTTGTTTTAGAAAAGGTGAAAATAATCACCTTGAACATTTCTATAAACCTAATTTTAGGTTTTATGTCAGTTAAAAGCGGTTTAAATGGTTTAAATTTTAAATTTATAAAATAATTTCCGATAGAAATTCAAATAACAGAAAGTTAAGTCACTTAAATAATAAAAAAATTAAAAAGAAGAAGATGAAGATGAAGAAAATAGCAAACTTCGTTTTAGTTAATTAATTTATTCATATTTAGCAAAATGAAGATAATTAAATGTGGAAAGGCCAACGACTTTTTAATTTAAAAAAAAAAAAAAAACAAATAATAATCAACGAAATTTTTTTTGTTTTTTATTATTTCTTTTAAGCACACCGTTTTACCGTATTTTTTCTTTGGTTAATTTCGATTATTATCAACAATCTTTAAGTCACTTTTTGTAAAAAAAAAAAAACAGAGAAAACAGAATGCTGGTTTCTATTGATATTTATGTTGCGAGCGCTATTTGTGTTGTTAATAATTTTATTCGTAGTTTTTTTTTTATTTTTTGATTATTCATCACTTAAACTTAAGTCACTGTAATCGACAGATGTTTTTAATTTTTCATTAATTTTGTTTACATTTCGATGTACTTAGTTTAGTCGAGTTTCACACCAGAGCAAAATTTTATTAAAACAAGTCGACATTTAGTTAAACGAATGTATTACGATTTTTCAATCACCCTAGTTTTACACAACAAAACATTTCACCCTAATGAAAAAATTAATTCTTTACCACGAAAACTGCTTTCACAACAATAAACACAATGAAAAACAAGAAATTATTGGTACGAAGCGTCAAGCGACAACGATTCAAAAAAAAAAAACGATTTTTTTTTTTACTTTAAACGTTTGTAACGGTTTTAGTCTTTCTGTTAAATCATTAATAATAATTTAAATAATTTAAGAAAACACAAAATATCTCTTCTTGTCTTAACGTACCAAAAAAAAAAAAAAAAAATTCATGACTTAAGTCTTACCTGCGTAAATGAAGCAGCAAACACAATTAAAAAGAAGAAACGAAATGAAAAAACTGAAATTTTGTCCGTTGCAAAAATTATTTGCGCACTTCACTTAACAAAAACAAAAGAATAAAAAAAAAAAAATAATAATAAATAAAAGAAAAAAGCACGAAACAAGCAAAACAGAATCCTCAAGCTGTGACGTCCTCAGGGACGTTGTTTTTACTTACAAAAAAAAAAAAAAAAAAAAAACAATTCTAAAACATTTTCACGATTTCTGGCTAAAACATTTCTCAATTATTAACGCAAAAAAAAAAAAAAAGAAATCTTGGAAACTCTTTTAAGGGACACAAAATATGTTAAATCCATATCACAAGTCACTTAAAAACTGTAACGTTTTGCTTTAATTTCATTTCGAAAAATCAAGCAAATTTAAAACACACAGAAAACACAACAGCACTGAAATCACAGAGCACACGAAACACAAAACGTAGAGCAAAGAAACACAAAAAAAAAACCTAAAGTAGGTAAATTAAGATAATAAAAATTCCTTAAGTCGGTTTAGTTTATTTTTATTTTTCTTTCTTAAAATCCTTTCTTTTCTAAAGGTTGATTTACTGTTAATTTATTATCAGTGTCCTTCTCGTTAAATTAAATACATGAAACAAACAAGAAAAACACACAGATGAAACACAAAAAATAAAACATTAACGAAAATCAACGTTTCTATGTTACATAATAATTAATTAAACTTTTTTTTTTTATTAATTATTAATTAAAATAATAATTTCTTAATTATTTTCAATATTTTTAAATGATTTTCAAACAAAAATTCACAGTAAAACACACAATAAACAAAAACACATGTTTCAATTATATTTCAGTCAGTTGATTCAATGTTGAGTTTATTAAATTTTATTAATTTATGCCGGACAGCATAATAATAATTTTTTAATTTTTATTTTATGCTACGGTTACATTACTTATTCGTTGTTTTAATTAAAAATAATAAAATCAATTTTCCTTATCGTTTTATTATTACTTTTTTTTTTTATGTTTTTTACGTGTTTCATACGTCAATGTTGCTATTGACTACGCGACATACAAAACAAATTTCTTAACGTTGTCGTTGCGAGGTTTTTTTCTTCGATTTTTAATTGCCTTTTGGGGTGATTTATTTTTTTTTTTTATTTATTTATTAACCGAAAAAAAAAATGTACGCCTACTTATTGACACTTTTACGTTTGTTGACATTATTTTTATTGACGTTTTAACTTCACTTAACACAGTAACAAAAAAAAATAAAAAAAAAAACACACACACTGGAAAAAAACACTTTTACAGCCACTGTTACAGCCACCAAAAATTAAAGTGACTTTAATAATTCGCCGGTTAATTAAAATTAATTCGTTTAAAAAAAAAAAATTAAAAATATTTTTCTTTTCTCGTTATTTTCACCTTAAGTTACATATTCGTGTACGTTGCCAGTTGACTTAAGACTGAAATCGTATTGAAATTTGTATAACAGCAAAACCAATGAAAAATGCTTAAGTCGAGTATTTTTTATTATTTTTTTTTTAAGTCATCAAGATGAATAGGAGAGGAAAAAAAAAATAAACAAGCAAATATGTAACATAAAATGTAGGGAGAGAGACTGAGATGATATTATGTTGAAAACCCGCAATCGTGAGCAGCTTAAAACTTTTTTTTTCTTTTAAAGAACCAAAAAAAAAAAACAAGACGATCAACTTTAAGTCAAGTTTGCTAGAGGATTTTTTTTATTTATTTATTTAATGAAAGAATTATAATTCTGTTTGATACTCAAATTATACATTTGCGTTTTAAATGCAATGCAAAGCAACGTAGACAGTTTTTTTTTTTTTTTTTAAGTCACTTTTATTACACAAGTTAAAGCGCGTTGGACATGCGAAGTTGTTCGTGTTTTTAATTTTTATTTTTCTATTTAGCCGTTATAACGTTTATTTGAATTTAAATTATTTTCTTACCTGATGATTATCAGTTGGTCGCTTAAAATGCGTCTTGGATAAACAACTTTAAGTCGACAAATCTTACGTTATTGGCTGTAACTTTTGAAATGATTTTTTTAGAGACATTGTTCTTTGGGGAAAATTCATCAGCGTTCTGAAATTGATGTATTTACAAGAAAAAAAAAAATTTTTTTTTTTAGTTTGTTTACTAAATTCAGGGTTATCCAAGGAAATTGTTGTTTTTTTTTCTATTTCAAATCCTAAATCCTTTCAATTTGTTTCACAATTGGTTTGCTTACTAAATATAGGGCACTGAATCGGTTTTATCCAAGAAACTATGACATTATAAAAAAATATTTGCCTAAAAACGACGAATAATTATCACAACAGGTAAACAGGCAAAAAAAAAAAAAAGAAATAATTGTTAAACCAGATAGATTTTTTTTTTTTTTTTGCTTTATCTTTGTTATAATAATAAATCTTTATTGTGTTTTTATACTTTATTTAAACATTTAAATAGAAAATCAACATAAGAAATATCAATAAACAATAAAAGACTAATAAAAATTTTAAATTAATTAAATCAAACAATCACCAAATGGTTGATCAAATTGCAGATTAATAATTACTGACAACAAAATTACATTATTTTTTTTTTATAATAATAATAATAATAATAATAATAATAAAAATAACAAAAAAAAAAATTCTTTCATTCTGGAATGATACATATTTATTTATATTAAATAATTTTTTATTTATTTATTTATAATAATAAAATATAAAAAAAAAAAAACATAAAGAAATTTTTTTCCATCTTGAGATTTATAAACAACAAAAAAAAATTAATTCCTGTATTGGGCTTTTTAATTATTTTAAAGAAACATACAAAGCGCA
The DNA here is from genome assembly GCA_961205885.1 of Ptychoptera albimana. NCBI lineage: Eukaryota > Metazoa > Arthropoda > Insecta > Diptera > Ptychopteridae > Ptychoptera > Ptychoptera albimana. The sequence goes on from OY540803.1 coordinate 3,034,777, forward strand.
ACTTATTGATTTATTATAATTAATTAATTTAATCAAATAAAAAAATTGTTTTCATTCTTTCTTAACCGAAATTAATTTTTTTTAAATTATTTTTAATGAAAATTCTATGGCAAATTAGGGTTTTCTGCTACTCTAAATGTAAATAATGAATGCGAAAAAAAAAAATTATAGATTACCGGTTTACCGATTAAATGTTTAGCCAATATTCAAACCACACGAAATTTTTCTCTTTTCTTTTTTAATTAATTAACAAAATAAAATTAATAAAATCACCACCTTACATTAACACGGAAGAGATACTTGGATTTACATTAATTTTTTTTTTATTAAGAAAAAAATTTTCTCCAAATACCGCGTTAATTAAAAATGTTTTTTTTTTATTAATTAATTAATTAATTAAGCCAAAAAAAAAAAAATTGATTTTTTTCAAAAAATTTACTTAAATAAATTCATTCTTCATAATGTGTAATTATATTTTGGGGGGGAGGGGTGGTTTTTGTTTTAGTTTTTCATTAATTAATTCAATTCAACATCCAATAACGTGTGTACCTAAAAGTAAATAAAAAAAAAAAAAATAATAACAAACAAGACAAACACTTTATTATTGTGCAGTGTTATATTAAAAACCGGGGTAACATCATTAATTGTGTGTCGATGTAATTTACATGAATTTAGCGACAAAACTAAAATTACAAAAATCAACGATAATTAATTAATTAATTAAAATTAATACAGCACACAAATTTATTTAATTAAAATATAGGCAGCTTAGTGACAGCTTATTACAGTGTTATTTAATATTTCAATGTAGGATTTACAATTGTAACCAGAAGCAACAAGAAAAAACCTCAATACATAACAACAACGGAAAAAAAACGAATCTAATCACCTTGAGAATCGAAAATTTATTTAATTAATTAATACAAAAAAAAAAAAATGTAAAATAATTCAATTGTTCAGCAATTTTTTTCAACTGAATAATAATTTATCATACACAATAAATAATTAATAAATATTTATGTGCACAAATATTTTTTAACACTTTGTTATAGAAAATTTTATTTAAAAAAAAAAAAAAAACAAAGCAGAGAAGCTGTTTTAGCTGTTAGCTTACCCCGAATACAATGTAAATAAAAACTGACTTAAGAAACATTACTAAAATAGTTGATAAGAATATTTAAATAAATAAAGAAAAAAAAAAACATTTCTCAAGACATTGTTGTGTTAAAAGCTACGTAAATTCTCTGTAAGGAATTATTTAAATTTCAGGAATTTAATAATTAGATAAAACTGATGAATAACCCTTTTTTAGGTTAATACAACACACACAAAACATTTTTATTTTAACCAAAGAGAATATCGATTATTTTTTAATAATCATTCGGTAATTAAATCGCATAATTAACGTGAAAATAAAAAAATCAATAAATGAATGAATAAAAGGAAAAGAAAAAAAAAACTAAAATTATCTGTATCAGGTTTTAATAATAATAATAACAACGAATAAACCACCCACGCTATTATAAAATAATAATAAAAAAAAAAAGATAAAATTCTACGAATTAATCATATTATTTTCAAGTTAGTTCCTCCTTATTATAAATAAATAAATAATAATAATTAAATCTCATATAACATCTCCCCTTTTTATATTATTTATTATTATTTCTTACAATTGTATGTGGTTTTTTTTTTTTTTTATATATTTAACTCATCCTCTTTTTCTCGCGTATTTATTATTATTATTATTATTATTATATGTTTTCTTATTTATATTATATATAATATTTATTCTTATTTAAACATAACCATTTATTAATTATTTAAAAGTGCCATTATCCAATGTCTTTAATAAAAGTTAAATAATTTTTTTTTTTTTTTGAATTGTTTTTTTCCCTTCTTTCTTTCAAATTTTTGTTTTCTCTATTTTTTTTTTTTTTTTTTTAATATAAATAAATAATAAATCCACATATATATTATCTAACACACAACATATATACGACGACGTTTTATAGAATAATAATAATAATAATAATGCATAAATAAATAAAATTTATATAAAATGAAATCTGCTGTTTATGTGTGTGTGTGTTGTATTTTTTAATTTTTTTTTTTTTTTTGCTGTAATTTATGTAGAAATATTAAATAAATTCTTTTCTTTTTTTTTTTTTTAATTATTTTTTTTTTATTTCATTTAATTAATTAATTCTTCAACTTGTGTGTGTAGTGTTGTGGTGGTGTGGTGTGTGTAAAATATTTTTATTATTATTTTTTTTTTAGATATATATATATATATATATATTTTTATCATTTTTGTAATTAGTTTCTGAATTTATTTTTTTTAATATATATATATATATAATATTTCAGAAAATTAAAATTCCTTAACTAGGCCGTTAGCTTAATGATAACTGACCTAATGCCAGGAGACGTTCAACAGCAGCATTTATATCACCAAAAGTAGCAATAAGAGCTAAAAGAAAAAGAAAAAAAAATTGAAAAAAACAAAGAGAAATCAAAAAATTTAAATCAAAGCGAGTGAGAACTACCTTGAAGATTAGCATCACGATTAACAAAACCCATCGCTGTTAATTGTTCTAACTGTGAGGAGTATCGTTCTTCTGGTGGCTGATTATGACTATTCGGTCCATTTGTTGATAAACCATTTAGCATTCGTGTCATAAAATCAGAAAATAATGCTGGATTATTTGGTAAAGTTGGTTGTGCTGGATTTGGTGTATTTGTTGGTATTGATGTTGGATTTGTTGTTGTTGGTGCAGTACCGGGTGGTGGTGGTGGAATACCTAATGAATCAACTAAACCTGGTGCTGCTGAACGTAATTGTTCCATACCCTGTTGTATTTGTAATATGGCATTCAACGCTTGGGGACTTGTCATCATATTCTGTATTTCAGGATTTTGCATTTGTTGTAAGAAATTTGGCATCATTTGTCGCATTTGTTCTTGCAATTGTGGATTATTGGCAAGCAATGGATTTTGATTAATTAACTAAAAAAAAAGAATGAAAAATTTAATATTTTGCTAATCACGTTTTTAATCGAAATAACACTTACACTGCTCGCCATATTTGGGTCGGCAGACATAGCCTCCATCATCGACCGTGTGTACGGTGCATTCATTAAGTTTTGCATCAGAGATGGATTTTCACCCATTTGCTGTAATAAACTTTGCATCGCTGGTGTATTTAAGATGCCTGGTGGTGCACCTGGTTGCGGTGCATTTCCACCACCTTGAGCAGGATTTGCACCACTCCACGGATTTGGTAAAGGTTCACGATTTTCTGATCCTTGTTGAGGATTTGTTCCTACAAAAAAAAATTCATTCTGTAGAATACAAACATATGGTAATAATTTAATAATTAATAACTAACCAGTTCCATTGTCAACAAGTCCTGAGAATGGATTTCTAGTCAATTGATCAGTGGCCGCATTCATCATTGGCTCCTGAATATCTCTATAAATTCTTTGCAATGCATTATAACCACCTGGAACACTTTCCAAATTCGATATGGCTCTATCATGTGAACGCATCAATTCTTGGAGCATAGACGGATTTCTAGCTAACTCCATTGTTTGACGTAACAAATCTGGATTATTTAACATATGCGATATTTCTGGATTACGTTGCATTAAATCTTGCATTTGTGGATTTGATGTAATTAATTGTCTCATCGTTTCTGGATTATTCATCATTTGTTGTACTAATGGATTATCCAATATTGTACGCATCAAGTCTGGATTTGTCATCAATTCATTTTGCATTCTAGCTTGTAAATCCATAAAATTACCGGATCCGGCACCCAAATTTTGCATACCCGCTAATCCACCCAACTGATTTAAACCAAATGGTGTTGCTGAGATATCGGCTGGGGGACGTTGTGTAGCCGACTCAGGCTCAGAACGTGGGGGCGCCTTAATAACAAGGTGAACTGTCAAACCATCACCGATATTATGTTGCTTCAATGTGTCCTGATCTTTCATTATTTTTCCAGCGAAAATCAAACATAATTGCTCCGGTTCAGCCTCAAATTTTTGAGCGACAATCAATTTAAACTAGAAAATTCAATACGAAATAATCATCTCATTAATTTTTAATTAAATTAAACACAATGTGCTGGTTGAAGTTACACGTAATTGTTTCTAGAACTGTCAATGTTCAATACGAATTTCATCATAACTCACATGATACTTTTCTGGTGAAACAATTTATTTGACAATCTATCAATTATGGATAACACTTACCTCTTTTATCTCTACGTCCTCTTCCACTTCAATTGTACGCTTTTCCTTTGGCGTTTTCACTGTAATTACAATTTTCTTTGAAGAACTCTCCGCCATCATTAAAATTTTGTCTATACTTCTGTTTTTTTTTCTTTTCTTTTTTTATTTTTTGTGATATTATTTTTCTCTATGCTGATGACTCGCTTCTTTACTTGATTCTTTAGTTTTTCCACCAACAAATTAAAACATGCACAATGCAGCAAACGTAATAAAACCGAATGACACTTGTGACGCTGTATTGCTGAAAACAAATGATTGTCGAAAAGTATTGAAAACAATTTAAGAAAATAAAAATGTTGTTTATCAAAACAACTATCGGGAAGCACCGAAATTATTTTGACAATTCAAATTCACATTTGACAGATTCTTTTTTGTTCGTGTTTCAGTGGTTTAGAAAAATTTAAATATTTTTTGCCCAGTTAAACTGATTATTATTGACAAAAGAATTGATTTTTTTTTTTATTTAATTAATAAATAACTAGTAATTTTGGATTAGAAAAGATTTATTTCAAAAAAAAGAGAAACATCCTATAGTTCCTATAGTTAGTTAATAAATAATGGAAGCACAGTTAACTAGATACGAAAAATTAGATTTCCTTGGTGAAGGCCAGGTAATTTTTTTTTTTTATTCCATTTTTTGTTCCTTTAGAAAAAATGAATTTTTTCTTTCTTTAAGTTTGCTACTGTATATAAAGCACGGGACACATTAACAGAAGAGATTGTTGCTGTGAAAAAGATAAAAATTGGCAGTCGAATTGAAGCACAAAATGGAATAAATCGAACTGCATTAAGGGAAATAAAGTTGCTACGTGAATTACATCATGAAAATGTAATTGGGCTATTAGATGTGTTCGGGCATAAATCAAATGTCTCTTTAGTATTTGATTTTATGGACACAGATTTAGAAATAATTATAAGGGATCCAAAGATTGTCTTAACACCGGCTAATGTCAAATCGTACATGATAATGACGCTGCAGGGTAAACAACGTGGATTTTTTTTTATCTATTTCCTCTTCTAAAACCAAATTAATTAATTATTTTAGGTTTGGAATATTTACATCAGAATTGGATACTTCACCGTGATTTAAAACCAAACAATTTACTAGTCAATTCTGCGGGAATATTAAAAATCGGTGATTTTGGTTTGGCAAAGTTTTTTGGTTCACCCAGCCGTATAAATACCCATCAAGTGGTAACACGTTGGTATCGGTCACCAGAGTTATTATTCGGTTCACGTCAGTACAGTGTCGGTGTTGATATATGGGCAGTTGGATGTATTCTAGCTGAGTTACTGCTCCGTGTACCATTCTTAACTGGTGACAGTGATTTAGATCAATTGACAAAAATATTTCAAACGTTGGGCACACCAAACGATGATAACTGGCCAGGAGTGAAATTATTACCCGATTTTATGCAATTTAAAGTTTTTCCAGGGACACCATTACGTCATATATTTACAGCAGCAACCGAAGATTTACTTGAATTAGCAGAGAAATTATTAGCGATGTATCCGCTAGAACGGTGTACATGTACCGAAGCATTGAATATGGCGTATTTCTCAAATAAACCGGCACCGTCATTAGGCTGTAAATTGCCGATGCCACCATCTATCGCACAAAAGGCTGCCGATGAAAAACCAAATTTAAAACGAAAACTTTTAGAGAGTTTAGAGGGTGGAACTCTTCCAAAACGTTTACAATTTTAAGAATTTTTTATTTCTTAGCTAATTTTTTTAATTAATTAAGTAAGAAAATTGTAATTAAACAGATGAATGAATAAAAGTTTTTTTATTTTGTATTTTTGGAATTTCCTCGCGTTTTTTTATTTTTTTTTATTTCTTTTCTTTGCATCGTTTAAGACTGGGTTTTGTGAGTTGAAATCCCCAGAGTTCTTCAGCGGAGATTATTCTTAATTTATAAGATTAAGGTAAGTTGCAAGGATCCAGAAAACCTTTATACTATAACCAGTGAAATGAAAAAGTAAAACAAAAAAAAAAGAAAATTCTTTACATTTAAAAATAAATTTTTTATTTTCTCTCTTCGCACTTTCTTACATTTTTCTTTTTTTATTTATTTAAATTTACAAATTAAAAAATAATTTAATTTATTTTTTTATATTAATAATAATTAGTTAAACTTAATTATAAAACTAAACTTAATTAAAGAAAAAAAAAAAAAAAATATATTATTTTTTATTTTTGATCCATGGTTCTTTGTTTTACTAATGACTTACTTAAATAAGGGTAACAAGGGGTTTGTTTTTCTTATTAATAATTTATTTTGTATCCATTAACTAATTTATTTATTTATTTATTGAGTTTTAAGTACGTTTTATTATTAAGTTTTATCGTTTTAAATTATATTTGGTTATAGCGCGTGTTTAATTTTTAAATTACAAAAAATACCCTGGAAAGTTTTCGTTTTACAATCGTTTTCCGTTTCGGTTTAATCGGTTTCAAAAATTAAGTTCAAAGCGAATATTTTCATTCACAATTATGTTCGGAAAAACTTTAGATGCCTTTTGGGGAAATATTTAAAAATCTAAGGACCCCGTAAACTTTCCAGACTTTTACTGTAATTAAGTTAATTTAAACGTCTTAAATACTCGTAATTCAGGATAAATTTTACTCTACGTTGACAGATAATAATTTTATTACAAGACATGTAAATTCTAGTAACCTGAAACTTAAGTTAAAATTAATTCAAGAAGCCATTATTTTAGGCCATATTGATTTGATTTAATAAGATTTGGAATTTTTACGCCTTTTTATTGACCTGTTTATGCCCTAAAAAAAACTTTCTTTTTTTTTCCAAACGGATGCAAAATTTTGTTAAAAGCAAAGTTTTTTATTTTAAGCTTCGATAAAGCTTATTTTGAATGTTAGAAAATGTTTTGGTTTTTTTTTTCGGTTATCCTTGATTGGAGTAATTTTAAAAAGAATTTTTGGTTTATTTGAAAAAGACACTTAAACGACATTTAATTAATTTTTTTTTTATTTATTATTATATTGAAAAGCTTATTCCGGTTACTAATATTACTCATAATGAAGTGAAAAGGACTTTGTACTCTTGTAAATAATTAATTCTGTGAGATTTTATCTGTTTCGTTTAGTAATTAAAAAAAAAAAAAAATTTAATAATTTTCCATAGTAAAAAGCTAAAAGAAATTTTCTCAGTAAATCCAGATACTTTGCTTCAAGCCAATTTTGTTTATTTTTTATTTACATTTAGGAACATAATTCTCGGGTTATCTGTGTTCATTTTTCTGTATTTAAGGATAAACTTCTTGTTTTGTGAATGACTTTTTATATTTATCGTGAATGTTACAAGTTGTTTTATTTGGTGAGCTTTAAAAAAGTTTTTAAAGAGGTTTTTGAAAGAGATTTTTCATTCTTTTACGGTTTAACAGTTCGTAAAGGTAAAACTTTATAGATTTTCTATCAAAAACTGAAATCAGTGGTTTTTTAAAGACTTTCAATGCATTATTACCTCGTTTTAATACAGAATTTCCACTAGTTTAAAGCTAAAAAAAAAATTTAAGCTTCTCTAACATTTTAATTGATTTTTTTAAATTGAATAAATGTGAATTTTTCACATAAATAATCAATCAAATTAATTATTTTATTCTTCTTAAGATTTTATTAACCTTTATTTAAGTTAAACTTTAAAATAAAAATTTTGAAATAATTAAAGACAATTACCCTTGTGGGAAAAACTAAGCAATTAGCAAGTAAAAAGTAATTAGAAAAATTCTAATAACGTGTTATCTAATGATATTTCATTTTGTATTCAATGTTTATTTAAAGCTCACTGTAAAAACAACCAAAATAATAAATAAATAAATAAATTAATTAATTAATTAATAAATGCATGTAACACATAAATAAATTAATCGTTTCCCCCCAATTAATAAAGCACCATAATTGTGTGTATTTATAATTTCTATCTAGAGTTTTATAATTTTTTAATTTCTTTTAATTAAATTAATTAAATTAATTAATTTCTTTTATTCTTTTTAAGACATATTGTTAAACTTTCTTTAAAAAAAAATAAAAATATTTCAATTGGAAAGAAAAAAAAAAATATGTAATTTTGTTATGACTGTAGCCACTTTGGTTAATTAATTAATTAATAAGTTTTAGATAATTTTTGTTTTGTTTTTTTTTTTATATAATAAAATTTCACTAATTACTTAATCTATGTATATTTATTTAAGGAATAATTTTAGTTAACTTCTTTTCTATTTTTTTTTTAGGTAAACGTTAAACAACCTTTAAAACACTTTGAAAATCATTTTTTTAATTTTAATTTTAATTTTAATTTAATGTTGCCGATATGTTTTTTTTAAATTTTAATTAAGAAATAAACGATGATTAAAGGTTGAAGAGTTATTAATTAAATAAAATAAAAATACATTTTTTTTTTAAATTATTTATTACAGGAACAGTGTAATAATATCCTTGGTTATAACAACAGAATGCTGGGCGAATGATGCCTGGACAGTTTTTATTTATGATAATTAATTAATTAAAAAACTTAAAATTCTGTTGAGGTTTGTTGAACAGGTAAATGTTGCTCGTTAATTTTTTTCTTAAACAGGTAAACAATTTATTTTTAATTACTAACAAAAAAAAAAAAATGATACAAAAAGCACATCTAACGTTTGATCGAGTGTTTACCACCTGAAAATACTTTTAAATAAAAATTTTATTTAAGCTTTTTTAAGGATATAATTAAGAAAATAAGGAATTTTTTTTTTAATGATGAAAAATAAATAAATTAAGCACAAGTGATTCACCAGTTTCTCAATATGGATAATAATAAATGAATTGAAATTAAAAGCTCATGCACTGTTTAGTTATTTTGTGTTTTAATTAATTTAATTTAATCACCATGCATTACCAGTTAATATTAATTAATGTTTTACAGGTGTTTTCTGTACTTTTAACCATTTAAACACGTTTGATTAACCGTTGTGGATTCCATTAGAATAAACAAAATAAATCGATTAACGATAAATATTCGCTTAAACGTTGTGATTAATTAATCGATTAATAAATCGATTAGTATTAATTAAGTGTCCAATGAAGCTACAGTCTAACATTAATTAATTAATTAATTTAATTTCATGGAATTAAAATCGATATTTAATTTTTTGAAGAGAAATCCATTTCTGTATTTACATTTTTAATTATTTTTCTTTTTTTAGACTAATTTATAAATTTAGTAAGATCAGATTTAATTAAGTGTGTTAAAGAGTCCAGTTAAATTTATTTTTTTTTTTTGTTTTAATTTTAATTTTAATTTTAAAATATGCTTTTTATATATTTGTTTTAATTTATTAAATAATTAATTTTAATTTATATTTATATATGTAAATAAATATATATGTTTATATATATATATATATCGAAAGGCCTTATTACGAGTTAGTAATTTTTAAATATATTTTCTTTTTTTTTTTAATTAAACATAAATTTACATAAATATTTTTTTTTAATTAATTCATTTGTTAATTAATTAATTGATTTACTTTATTCGATTTTTTTGTATTTAATTTAATTTTAATAATCGGTGTGTGTGAGTGTGAATAAATAAATTTTTTATATAAACTCCGAATAAAATGTCTTTTAATTATTATTTAATTAATTAATCAATTAATTAATTGATTAATTAATAAATAAATAAAAAAAATTATTTTGTCATGTTTTTGATTTATTTTAATTTCAATTTTTTATTATCGCAAATAATTTATATAAAGTAAAAATCACGTAATTTTGAAAATTAAATTAAGGCAATAAATAAATAAATACTTTACAATGAAAATAATTCTTAATTAATTAATTAGAAATTTAATTCACATACAAAACGGAAAGAAAATTAATTAATTGATTTTGGCAAATAACAACAAGAAATCAAATAACAAAATAAAAATTGTAGGAGAAAAATTTAATTAATTAATTAATTTGTTTCCCACACCACCCCCTTCAAGCTTAATTATACCGCATAATCTAATATCCGCTTAAAATACTTGTTGCCAAACACTTTTTTTTTATTATTATTATATTTTATTTTATTTTATTTATTTATTTATTTAATTAAATTAAAATCACATTTTTTCTCTCGTTCTCTCGCTCTCTTTCTCTATTAGTTTTAAAAATTAAAAAGTTATTTTATTTATTTATTTTTTTTTTTTTGTTAATTAAAACGAAAAAAGAAGAAATAAATTAAATTAAAAAAAAACAAACAAAATAATAATAATAATAGAATTTAATTTATAAATTAATTGTATCCAAATCTTGACATGGTGCACGAGGACTTGTATCACCATTATTCGAACTACATGGCAATGTTGCTGTTGTTGGTGTTGTATTATGTTTTGTTTTATTTATTGTATCACTATTATGATTTGTATTTATATTATATTGTTTTTTACTACCCAAACCCAATGGAAATGCAAAATCTTGTGGTAATTTACGCATAATTTTACCAGATGTAATGAGACGACCGAAACCTTCCTATAAAAATTATAAAACATAACAAAATTAGTTTTAATCAATCAAAAAAAAAAAAAAAATTTTTATTTTTTTCTAATTACTTGATGTGCAAATGCATAGCCTGATCGTAATGATCTTCTTGCACGTCTAGCTGATGGTGTACGTAAAACATCGGTACTTTGACGTGAACGTAGCTGTGCCATTCGTTGTTTGAGTCGAATCTAAATTAATAAAACAAAGTTAAATTAATTAAAGAATTAATTAATTAAAAATAAAAAGAAATTACCTTGTCCGATAAACTCGGAAAAACATCGAATAAATAAAAGCGTGATGCTAGTACGGGCACCATAAGTACAATAACTGTTATTACTGTGGTAAACCAAAATGTTGCCTCTTTCATTGCTTGTGTTAATGAACCAACATACGGACCACCAATTAAATAATTATAAAAATAATCTAAGAAAAAAAACCATAAAACACTACCCCATATCATTATATGATTAAAAATAGTCCAATAAGATGTATCTAAAGCAATCTAAAAATAAATTAAAATTTTAATTAACATTGGATAGTTGAGTTGAGATAATTCGTTATATTAATTTACTTGAGATGTGTTATCTAATATTAAAATTGTAGCAACTACAGAACCTAATAACATATGATCACTTAATATATAACCTTCTGGTGAGACACCGTCCTTGTATGTGCCTAGAATATTCCAAAAAAAAAAAAAAACAGAGTGTAAATGAAACAAAAAAGAAAATATTAAAAACATAATCAGAATAAAAGACAAGATAAAGATCACGCTTACCATAAGGTATTAAAAATAATACCAAAGAACTAAAAATACCATGTAATACACTACGTACAAATTCGGTTGTATTAAATAAACTATTATTAATGCCAGGTGTATATAATTTAGGATATTCAATGCTATGTTTATCGGAAACATCTTGTTCAAATATACCAAGCGCTAATACAGGTAACGATGTATAAAATAAATTATAAACAGATATATACATTGGATCAAATACGGTCTGTAAAAGAATAATTAATTAATAATAGGAAAGACAAAACATTTATTCAATCATCGACACTTACTTGAGCACTAAAACCACAAAAGAACGCAAACCAAAAATGGCATAATGTAAATGCAAAGTTTTTATAAAAAAAATAACGTAAAAATTTACACATTCTATAATATGACCAACGGCCATGTACTAATAGTAATCTTTCTAAATATTTAAACTGTGCTATTGAGTAATCACTGGCTAAAACCGCTTGCATTCCTTCCTGTCCCGATATACCAACACCTATATGGGCAGCTGTTTTACAAAAAAATAATTAAAATAAAAAATTATTTTCTTGCTTTTATTAACCAAATCTAAGTCATTTTTGTTAACCTTTAATCATTGAAACATCATTAGCACCATCACCGATGGCTAATGTAACAGCATTTTTCGTACGTTTAATCAACTCAACAACCATTGCCTTTTGTAGGGGTGTCACCCGACAACAAATAACCGCTTTACACTGTGACGCAATATCTAAAAATCTTTTAATATAAAAAAAAAATTAATTAAATTACAAAAACTTCGTAAATAAATTTAATTTTATTTCATATTGTTACCTATCCTCTAATTTTGCTGTTAAACAATGCACTAAGGAATGTCCATTTATAACAATCGCAAATCCTGTATTCTCATCAATATCAGCATTTGTTGTATTTGTTGTTGTCGTTGTATTTGTCGTACCCTTTTCCATTGTATCAAAAATTTGATCACATTCAGCACTAAATTACATTTTAATTAAAATTAAAAAAAAAAAAATTTAATTAAAGGAAAATTAATTAATTAAATTTAAAAAAAATAAAAAAAATAAATTTGTTTTTATTTTTATTAAAATAAAATAAAATAAAAAAATAAATAATAAAACACTGTGCATTCTCAGGTGTTTTAATTAATTAATTAATTAATTAATTAATTAAAAAAATTAAATTACTACAAAGTTGGAAATAAAAGTTAAAGAAATAAAAATTATACAAGTTTTGTGTATAAATAAAAAATATACCAAGAATTAGTGTCAACTAATAACTAAATTAAGAATAGATAATTAATTAATAATTAATTAAGGATTAAAACTTGTACTAAGTTTATAATAAATTAGGTGATAATGATACATAATTATGATAATATAAAGTGTATAAGAGAAAAATAGTTTTAATTAATAAAGCTACAAAGAGAATATCTATCATCGTATGTTTACCAACAAAAAATTAAAGTAATTAATTAAATTAATAAAAGAAATTAAATTAAAATCATGCATAGAACGTAAAATACATTTCTATAATAAAATAAATTTAATTAAATAACTAAGCTACTTGTATAACGTGTACAATAAAATTAATTATTTGCTTAATTAAATTAAGAAATAAATTCGTTTTGGAAAAATCGTAAATAAAAATGTATCAGTAAAAAAAAAATAAAGAAGAAAAGGTGAATTCATTAATTAACAAACGAAATGTGTACATTTTATTGTACATCAGAGAGAAAATAATAATTAATAATTATAATAATATATATATATATATATATATATACAAACATTTCTTCATTAACAGAATAATTAATAAAAATTAAAAAAAAAAAAATAACTATTGGTTATAGAGATAAAAATGGTGAAATAAAAGTTTTAAAAATGCATAAAAAATTCTCAAACAAACAAAAAAAATTTAATTAATAAAAATAAAAACAAATTATTTTAATTAATAAAAATAATAATAAATCAATATATTATACGGAGGCGTAACAAGCAGACTTAATAGAGAGTTTTGAGGACCACAAAATTTACAAACACTAAAAATGTTTCTTTTTTTTTTTTTGTTTACCTTTACCTATAATTTAATTAATATTGCTATATAAAAATTAATTAATTATTTAAAATAAAAAAAAATACCGCATTGGCCAGACTACAAGGCGTCTAATCCATTTTTACCACCAACCTGCATTTAGCAAGCTAGCAAATTATATTAAAAAAAAAAATAAATAAATAAATCTTTAAAACAACACTTATGTCCAGTGTTGTCCAACACTCCCACACACCAAATAGACAAAGCCAATACACTGATTATCAAATTAACCTAATATGTAATGTTCTTGTTCTTCTGTTGTAAAAAAAATAAATAAATAAAAATTTTAAACCAACCCACCAATAAATTAAATAAAAATATAAATTTACAAAGCTTAATATAAAAAATGATTTCACTGTATATCCCGGCGTATAAGACTGACTGTGTTACATCTACAACGGTGTACATCTAAAAATCACCTTAAACGCCGGTGTATATAGAAAAAAAACAAAAACAATAAACAAAGGACAACAAAAATAAAATAAAAATAAAGGGGAAAAATGTCGAGGAACAGTTGACAACACAAAGCTTAATTATTATTACAAAAATTCAGATTCTCATCATTAATCTAATAAATTAATTAATTTAAATTAATTAATAAACATTTAGCCTATGTACAATTTTATTCTAGAACACGCTTATTATGCCTCTTAATTAATCTTTTCTGTTTTTGTTATTTATTAATTAATTAATTAATTAATTAATTCTTTTCTTTTCTTTTATGATGTTTGTATATAATTTTGTTTAGCATTGAATTTTCTCTCTTTAAATTAATTTAGTTGCAGAGATTTTATTACTTTTAATTAATTAACAGAAAGGAGGAGAATGAATAAATTAGTTGAATGATTTATTAATTAATTAGTAAGTTTAAGAGCGAGAAAAAGTAAATCATTAATTAAATAAATTAGTTTACGTTAGATTACAGATTAGAATGAAACCAACAACAAAAAAAAAACCTAAGAATATAACCTAAGAATTTTTTTTTTTTTTATATAATTTTTCTATCTTAATTAAAATTAATTTTTTTTTTCTTTTGTGTTATGTTGGTGTTTATGTGTGTTTACGTGTGTTTCACGTTGAATTATTTCCATTAAAGTGTATATTTTGTGTGTGGTCAATTTTTTTTTCTTTTTTTAATTCCTCTCTACCTGTCCGGTTCGCCCCTAATGTGTTTATTCGAATCCCACCTAAATGTTACAACAGATATTGCTGGCGGTGATATCGTTGTTTGTTGCTGTGCTGTTGCTGTTGTTGTTGTTGTTGTTGACATCATGTTACGGGATGTACCATTTGTACCATTTATTCTAGGTGTTGAAACATTATTTTGATGTAAACCTAAATGTTGAAAAAAAATTTTTTTTTTTGGTCTTGGTTTTTGATTTTTAATTAAGAAAGAAAGCAGCAACAAAAAAAAAATTAAATAAACTTACTAGACGGATGAAATGTATTTACAATTTTTATCGATTCTTTAAATTTTCTTAATTGTTGATCAACCTCATCCATTGTTACACCGTCAACAATAAACACATCAACTAAATCATCTGTTAACAACTGACACGAATAACCAATATTAATCGCAGTTTCTATAATAAATAATAAAATGGGATTACGTAAACGATCAAAAAATAAAATTAATCAATACAAAAAAAAAATAAAAATAATGTTTACCTTGTTTATCACCGGTTAATACCCATATTTTAATTCCAGCCATTTGTAAATTGGCTATTGTTTGTGGTACACCATCCTGTAATTTATCCTCAATTGCCGTTACACCAACTAATTCCATATCACATTCAATTTCTTCATAAATTATACCAAGTTTATCTTCGCGTCCATCTAACGCTAAGGCAGCCTCCTGTTGTCTAGCACGCCATAAATAAAAAAAATCCTCATCTAATTGACGCTCAGCTAATACAAGTGTACGTAAACCTTCACCAGCAAATTTCTTTAAACAAAACAAACGGATTAAAGTTTTTTTTTTTCTTTTCAATTAAATTTTAATTAATTTTTTTTTTGTTTACATTTAAATGCTCTTGTGTTCGTGCCTTTAAATCATATTGATTAGGGCCTAATCTATCATATATCACACTGTCAGCGCCCTTACAATACAAAATTATTTTATTATTCCTTCTTAAAATTACCGACATCCGTTTACGCACATTATTAAAATCCAATATACTTAGTAATTCATATTCCTATTATATTAAATTTAATTTAAAAAATAAATTAATTAATTAATCAAATAAGTAGATTTAAATAACCTCTAATCTCCCTTTAACATCAATAACAATTGTATTTGGTGTACGCGATTTAAATACAAAACCAAAATTTCTAGCAGCTGATACCAGTGCTGATTCATCAGGACTTTGCGCTTGATACTCCAATCTATAAAAAATTAAATTAATTTTTTTTATTTAAACAAAGCACAGGTTCCACATTACCTTCCATTTTTCTCTTCCGGCATTACCGTATGACATAATGCCAATAAACGAAAAAAATTATGTACATGCTCCTCATTTGACCGAACAGCATTTAATAAATTATTATCATACCATTTAAATTCCGGTTCATATTCTGGATTAAATGAAAAATCAATTGGTTCTATTGTCTGTAAAAAATGAAATTTTAATTAAAAAAAATATAAAATCACTGTGGTACAGAATTTAATAAACAGAAGAAGAAGAAGAGAGAAATGAAAAAGTTTTCAACTACTTTTCTAATTAATAAACAAAAAAAAAAAAATTTATTTTTACTACACACAAAAACAGATTACGTATATTTTGAATTGAATTAAATTCTACTCAGAGTATTATATATTGTGTTACTAGTACAAATAATACTTGAATTGTAGTAAAACTACGATAATATAATCTAATTACGTTTGTAAAGTTTTAAATAAAAAATTAATCCTTAAAGCCTTATAAAGATGCAAACCAATTATTAAGTGTTTTGTTAAATGGTAAATGTTGTTGTAAATGGGATAAACATGTTTTGATCAATATTATGCAACAATTAAATACCTTAAAGCTGTAACAATGATTCTTGGACTCTTTAAAAATTATATTTTCAGTCGTTATATCTTGTAAAATAATTTTTTTTCGGCAATACACGAAGAACAAAAATGATTAAGGCACTCCTAAAGAACTTTGAAGAGTTTGAGATCTGAAACTTTGTAGGAAATTTCTTTAAGAGATCCCGAAACGACACGATCTACAAGTTTGGGCGAAAAAAAATTATTTATCGAATTACAGAATTTTTAAAATTTTTGGTGACCAAAATACACAGTTTTAAGGGTAGTAATTGCAGTAAATTTGCTATAACTCGACCAAATTTGGTGCTAGATTTAATATTTTTACGTTTTAGAATTCAGAAATAAATTCTCTAGTAGAAAAAATTATAATATTGCAGGCGCTGGTATAATTTTTTTAAGCATTCTAGACCTGAACATGAAAAATAGTCAATTTTTAAGAATTTTCAATAGTTCAACTTGTGAAACGATTTTGTTCTACGAGTTTAGCAGAAACAGTTTCAGAAACACCGTTTTTAGAAATAATCAGTTTGCATCTAATGTTTCTTTAAAAAAAAAAACAATAATCACCTAAATACTGGCATAATAAGTAAATCAACAATCAAAACATGCTAGGTAGAAAAAAAAATGTTTATAAAAAGTTTTAGTAAGTTTTGTTTATGTTGTAAAGTAAAAAGTAAAGTGTTTTTGTGTTTGTATTCTGTTAATTAATTAAAATCATAATAATAAAAAGAAAACAAAAATTAAATGAAAAACATAAAAAAAAAAAAATTGTTTTTTTTTCATGCATACATGCACTCCTTGTTGATTTTGTTGTTGTTGCTGTTGTTGATGCTGTACTCCACTAGGAATTGTTGTGTACGTAGAATTATGTGTATCATTGTTTGCTGTATTATTTGTTATTATATTAATATGATGGTAATTTTTTGATTGTGACTGTTGTTGTTGCTGTTGATACTGTTGTGCTGATTGTTGATGTTCCTTATCAATATTTATAGTTTGTTGATTATTATTATTATTTGTTATTAATTGTCTTTCATAAATAATATTTGAATTTTTTTTTCGATTTATTATAATTGTTGGCTGTGGCGTACTGCGCCCTGGTGGCTCTTCAGCATTCAATAATAGTGATGTATTACTGTTGAATGTTGTCTATAATAATACATACACACACAAAACAGAAAATAAAAAAACAAAAAAAAAAACCAAAAACAAAATAGGGGAAAAACCAAAAAAAAAAAAAAAAAAAAAAACAAATAAAACAAAAAAAAATAAATTTGAATAATTATTTACTGTGCTGAAAAATAAATTCAAAATAATTCTGTTATGTGTAATGATTATTGATAATGTGTATTCTCTCTCTGAGTTAAATGTATGTTAAATGGATTAAATTAATTAATTAATATTTTGTTTTTTATAATTTAATAACAAATTAAATCTATAATGAAGCAAACAAATTATATTTAATAACCGAATTCATTTATGGCTCAACTATATTCACAAAAAATACTGTGCAGCAAATTACAAAGTGGATAAATTCAAATTGTTAAGGGTTGTTTATTCTTTAAAACATTGACGACAATTTAATTTCAACTAGCAACAGGGAAATTTTCCATAACCAAGGTAACTGCGAGAAATAAGCAAGACAGCAGTCACAAATGGCATCACTGGAAAACATTTACAGATATAAATAAACACACAACCCCCACAAACCAAAATTTATCAACTACAAGGATTTATATTTCATGAAAATCATAAAGCTTCACAAAATGTAAAAACAAAAGAAAAGATATTATTTTATCACTGTTTCCGTTTCTGTTTTTAATTATTTTAATGAAAATTATATAACCCGACGAGGAAATAATAATTATTATTTTTATTCCTTTTAATTATCCGGGAGACGTATAAACATATAATTCACATTAAAAAGCATAGAAGCTTTTAAGAGAAAAATAAATATAAAAAAGAAGAAATTTTTATCTTGACCTTTTTAAAGTAAAGGCGAAAAACCTTGACGATACCTGTGACATACCGTGTGCCACATGTAAAGTAAATGTTCAAATCGATTTTTGTTTTGCTTGTTAAAAAGTTTCCATTTTAAAGGATTCAAAATGCAGAGGTGGTTTTGGTCGGTTCTTCCTCAAAACATATTTCCGACTGCAATCAGGATAAAAGGTAAAAGTCATGTCAGAGTTGTGGTTTTTCTTAAACCAGAAAATTTACTGTATTATACACAAATGATAAGATCAGTATCTGCCAGTTTTAAACAAACATTTTTACTTTAAATTAAATTAAAAAAAAAAATTTGTGTTGTGTTGCGCGCAAAGCATAAAATTAATTAAACAAAAAAAAAATGAATAAATAAATAAAATTCAATTAAGTGCATACAACACCAACAATAAAGAAATTAATTAATTACGAGAAATGGTAATGAGAATATTAAATGCAATAAGAATGAAGAAGAAAAAAGATGAATAGAATTTGTTTTGTACTTACATCTGGTATGTCTAACACTTCACCAGTTCTTGTATCAATTATATCACCATATGATCTACCATTAATACTACATTTATTAAATGTCATTATATTTTGTGTTAGTGTACCGGTCTTATCAGAAAATATATATTGTATTTGTCCTAATTCCTCATTTAATGTTGTTGTTCTTGCCTTTGCCGATGTATTCGTTTTCTCATAATACATTTTCTCATCCCAATTTATAAGAAATGATTGGGCAAACCGTATTACCTGTTAATTAAATAATTAAAATTAATGCTTAAGTCAATTGTTTAACGGGAAAAGGGAACATACCTCTACTGAAACGTAGAGTGATATTGGCACAACCGTATTCAAAACAATTGCATAAGAAAAAAACACTAATAAACCAATGATTGTAGCACCTGGTATCGTTGATTGTGGTATTATATTTTCCCATGGTAAATAAACCTTTAAATAATAAATACAAAAAATTTATTAAATATTTAATTAATAAATAACTGTGTTGTTTATTTTAATTCTTTTTTACCCGAAAATATTGTCCAACCAAACCTTCCCATATTGCACAGGCGACCGTACAAAAAGCACAAATAGATAACAAAAAGAATACAATCTATCGGTATAATAAAATAAATTAAATTAATTTAATTAAATTTTATTTTTATGTTTACTTACACCAATTATAATAATATTTAATAATCTATCAATAGTTGTACGTTTAAATTTTGTTTTACCAGAATTTTGCATTAATTTTGTATCTTTACCAGCAAATATAACAACACCATAACACCATTGTGTATTACGTAATATACAACCACGTAATAATATTTTATCATTATCTAATGAGTAACGTTGATTTTTCCATATTAATGTACCATCAAATTTATTTAATAAATTATTTGGTGGCTCACATATTATTTCACCATTAAAATTCCATAATAAATCATCTGTTTGATACATTTCTGCTGTTTCAACTAAACATTGTTTACATTTTAAATTTGTTTCACCATCTAATTCAGCTGTCTCAATAAAACATAAACCGTTTGGTTCACTACTTGATAATAATAATATATCAGCGGCAACAAATTGATTATTTTCCATACGTATAACATCACCAACCTTTATCAATTACAAAAAAATAAGAGAAAATTAATTATCAAGGACCAACATTAGAAAAAGGATAACAAAAACTATTAAAAGGTTTTAAATTACACTAAAAATAAATATGAACCAATTAATAGAAACCAATTAATAACAAATCAATAATAGTTTACATCTCTCTGTTTCATATGGAATACAATTAAGGAATAAATTTGCTGCTGTGTGACAGTGAAAAAAGGAGTAAAACTTACTTGTACACCCGACCACTTTTCATCGATTAATTTTCCATTCCTTAATGTTTTTGATCGTCGATTATTCACTTGGGAATCTGACATATGTCTTTGCTAAATTAATAAAAAAAAAAAAATAAAGAAAATTATTTGTATATAGAAAACATTTAATTAAATATAATTACAATATCATCATAGGCATCTTTGACAGCTGTTAACATTAATACACCAATAAGTGGTATTGCCGTTGTTATTGGTGTTAAAGATGATATGGCTGGTATTAATTGTAAAACCAATAAACATAAAAAATAGAAATTGGCAAGACGTTGAAATTGTTCTAATAAATTCAATGGCAGAAATGTTAACCATGAATATTTGGACGTTTTTATATAGTTATTCTGGATTAAAAAAAAATAAATAAATAAAGATAAAACAATTATGTATATAGAATAAATAAATATTTCGTTATGAATAAATAAATAACAAAAAGAAAAATCAATACAACTCACAGCGTATTTAAATTGAGAATTATATTCTCTATCATTAGCACGTATTCTGCGTTCATTCTCTGTAATCAAGAAAAAAATATAATTTTTTTTTTTTTAATTAATTCTCTAGAAAATTATTTTTGTTAACCAAAAGGAACAGAAAAAAATCGCTTATAACGTAACAGAAATGATGACACGAATTTATTACTTAAAAAAAAATACCCAAAAAAAAAAAAATTATAAAGAAAAGCTTTAAATAAGCTTAAAGTTTAATTAATAACGACACACAGCTGGGAATTCAAATAATTTTTTTTTTATTTATTATTGAATTATGTGTTATTCGTCACCTATGTACAAACACACACACACACACTACCCACCCAAATGAATAATAAAATTGGTTATATATTCGTGACTTTTTCATCATATTACCTCACATGACAATGATCTAATTGAATTTTTTAGTATTGAAAGCTTTTCTTTTTTACACTAAAATTACGCATAACAAGTGTTTGAAAGCTTAAACATTTTTATGATTCTACAAGAAATTGTTTTCTTAGAAAATTATTTATGTTTTTAATGTTTTCTATCGATGCGTAATTGGTAAAAAAAAAATTCATTTTAGGTAGGTTTTATGCGTAATTTCCAGGTAAATAAAATAAAAATGTATTTATCGTTTTTTAGGGAGTTTTGACGTAAGTTAAATTATTTATTTCGATTAAAACTTTAGAAACTCTACAAAATAAATGGCATTTGGTTGTGTAATTGAATAAAATTTTATCCCAACCCCATTTCGCGTTATATTTTTAATCAAAATGTTATAACAGTAAATAGATCAGTAAAGCCATTAAACTTTATAGAAACATTTTCAAAAATAAACGTTTAGCAACAAACGCGATATAACAATAAGTTTTTATAGTTTTATTTTTTCCCTAAAAATTACTCAAGCAACAAAGAATCTGTTTTTAAACTATATTTTGCAACAGACAAAAAAAAAAACTAAACATTAGTCCAAAAGTCATAAAAAACCAACAAAAATCAGCAGCAGCATAACGTTTGATCTTTAATTAAATTTTAACAACTTAATAACAATTTCAACAAGTTATTGCTTAATCATTAATTATGTAAAGGAAATAATTTAGAAGAAAAAAAAAACTCTGCGAATTCCAAGATACAAATTTGTTTCTTCTAAATCTTCATACACAAAGCACATTGTACTCAGTTTTGTTATAATTTTCCAACGATTATTATTAATAAAAGAAAAAAATAATAATAATAAATAATAATTTTAATTCAATTACTTAATATCGAATTAAAAATATTTTCTACAATTATAAAGCTCCTGTTGTTGTTGTTTTTTTTTATTTTTTTTTTACATAATCACAACGAGTTTCTCTGGCTCAAGGCAATAAAGAAAGGAAATTTTTTTATTCTGATTCAATTAAATATTAAAATAAAATAAAACCACAGAAACATTCTTATCAAGAAAATAAAGAATAATAATAATAATAATAATAATAATAAAAGCTCGCAAAAAAAAAATGGAAAAATAAATAATATAAAAAAAAAACTAGGCGTCTCCACTTTCTTATAACGAAAAAATACAATTTTTGTTTTTCAAATTCAACATAATTTCCCACACCCGCATTTTAATTTAATTTAATCTTTAATTATAGCTTAATTTTGTCGATTTGCAAATAACGAATAAAATATATAATTTAACATTTAAATGTTAATGTGAGGGAAAAAGCTTTCTGTATTACACACACAAATACAGAGACAAGATTTTTATTAGCACGAAGTTTATTTAGTTTATTTAAGGTTAACGATCCTATCGTTCTGTTTTTTTTTTTTTTTTGTGGATAAATTTATTATTTTTTCTCAGTGGGTTTTTTTTTACGGTTTTTCGTACATTTTTGTATAAAGATGATTACTACAAAGTACATTAACAATAATGAAGAAAAGCTTATCGGGTTATAACAATTGCAACAGTCTAGAGAAAATATAAATTTTTTTAATTAATTTACAATGTACGAAAACGATTATTGTCTACAAGAAAGATTAACGGAAATGGAAAGAAAAAAAAAAACAATAAAATTTCGCTTAAAAAAAAAAGAATTAAATTAAAGCGATAAACAAATTAAAACTGTAAAAACATGTGAAGAGACAATAAATTTAATCGTCGTGTATTAAGAGAAAAAAAACCAAAAAAAAAAAGTCCAACGTAATGTCTGGAAAACATGTGCAATGGCGAAACAAAATTATTATCTTTTAAAATTTATTTTTCTTTTTTTTTTTTTGGTTAATAAAATTAATTTTATCTGGAATCTTCCTTGAATTGAAGTGACTTAAAAAACTATTTAAATACGTAAATAATAAATATTTTTTAACAGACAGATAAGAGATTATTAATAAACAATAATCGTTTATAAAAAGTCCAATAAAACAATTAAACGTAAATATATATTATAAATTAAAATGTAAACAAACTCATTTAACAATAACAATTATGATTAGCTATCATTTCATTGCTGTCTTATCATTTATGAGTTAAAAACAAAAAAAAAACACAAATAAAAATAAAACAATAAATCCACGTGAAGTTATTAACAATAAAATAAATATCATTGCGCATGCATTTTATACTTAAAATAAATAGTTAATTTTATTACCATAATTATAGGCACGAAAATATGTTGTGCCAATTTGTTTCGGTGGGCCACGTTCCGGTGGTAATCCAGTATCATGATTCGGTGGTACACGTGTCGTTGCTTTACAACCATTCCGACGCCAAACACCTAATTTTCCAAGTACAGATAATAATGATGCACGAATACCGCCACCATTTATATTTGTTATTGGTATTGTACCACTTGGCTGTGTATTCTGTGAGCCACGTAAACTATCAGAATTATCTAAAGTCATACCATCATCCGGTATTGTACCATCATCCCCTTTACTATTAAAATTAAAACGTAAATTCAAATCGACAATACCATCATTCTGTTGATCGGTGTAATAATTAACATTCGGCTCAGACCGTTGTGATTCCGTTGTTCCTGTTGATTTTAAATTAGCTAAACTATATAAGCTGCCACAACTTTGACTTTTTCTCTTACGTCGATGTTTGTTTTTTCGTAAATTTTTACGACGACTCGGTGCTGACTTGGCAACATTTCTACTATTATCCATATCTTCTTCATCATCATCCTCATCATCATCATCATTATCATCTGTTGTTTCACCACGTACTTCAAGTACTTCCAACTCGACGGAATCCAAAGGCTTACCAGTTACTGGCATTTTTAATTAATTTTTTTTTTGTATTTTTCTTTAATTAATTAATTCTTTTTTTTTTATTTTACATAAATATTTTTTTTTTAAATATTTCTTAACAAAGCACTTTCATTTAATATTAATCATAATTTCGAACATTTTTATATTTTTGCATTAACAACAGCAATAGCAATAGCAATAACATTCACTAAATTTAAATCACTTTTAACAACATTTTTTATAATACATAATTGTGGTAATTTTTAATTAAAAAGTTTGTTTTTCTTTCTTTCTTTTATTATTAACTATTATTAATAAAATTAATTGATTAATTAAATTTTTTTTTTCATAAAATTAATATTTTAATGACGTTTTACAGAGCTGTACGTTTTAAACACAAAAATGACAATGACATGACTGGATTTTTAACGCATACTTAACAAACAAAATAATTTTTTTGTTATTTCTTGTTTTCGTTGAAAGATCTACTGAGTGGATTTTTTTTTTTTTTTTTTTTTTTTAATAAAATTGAAGCTTGAAAACTCCATTAGTTCCAGTGACGGAATATAATTATTATAAAAGGGCATCAGAAATCCCGTACTCAAATTTAACATTTAATAATAATAATAATTTATTTTTTCGTTTTATTACATGACTGACCTTTATATACGTTTTGAGAAGAAATTATCAAATTATATTTTTACGATACGAAAACAACTGATAAAAATTTATATCTATTTCCAGTTTGCCCTCCCCAACCAACCAGACAAGATTATTAATTATTTTGCAATAGATATAACAAAAAAATTATTTCTATAATTTTGATTTAATAAATCAATCGTTAATTTATTATTTTCAAGATTTAGATGGATAATCTTAGGGATTGACGGATCTTAACAATAATCTTGTTAATAAAAACAATAAAGAACTTTACGCTTTTATTTGATTAATTAATATACTTAACGTACAATTATTGTGACAAATAGATTATAGATTTATCTTTTAATTAGCTTTCGTTGTTTTTTTTTTTCAGAGATACAAACCGTGTGGTACTTTTAGTAAAGTAATTACAATAAATTATCAAATAAAACAGATTTGTTTCTATAAAAAACATTTCTAAAGTTTTCTACTTTTATTAAAATAAAACCATAAAACTCACATCAAATCTTTTCAACAAAATCTTTTCTGTATTGTTATAGATTTTTCGCTTTGTTCAATTTTTTTTTTCTTTTCTTTTCTTTTTTAAACAACCATAAACCTTATTTGCTAGTAAACAAATAATCGCCGTTTTGTTCGTTATTCTAATATTAATTGGAACAACAAAAAAATACCACGATTTACATGATTATTGTTGTTGATTTCTTTACATTTTAATCTTCTTTACAAAATATATATAACATCTGACACCACGATTTATGACGTTCGTAACACTGATTAAAATCCACAGATGTGTCATTAGCAGAATAAAAAAAAAAAAAAAAAAAAAACTAAAGCAAAGATATGATCTCACTGTAAAATATTATTCAAATGCTAATTATAATAAATTAAATTTTATAATTATAATAATAATAACAATAATAATAATAATAATCGTCATTGATGTCATGTCATTAACATATGTTAGATAATTAAAAACATATTTTCTAACTTAAAATAAAAAAAAAAATCTTTTAATAAATCATTTAGTTTTTCTACATCTATTTAATTATAGAAATTAAATTAAAAAAAATAATTGTTTCTGATTAATTAACGACATACAAATATATTGATAGTGAAGGAAACAACAAAATTCTTTTAATAAATAACAGAATAGAACATAAGTGCATAGGAACGTACATAAATAAAGGTTCGCAACCCATTCAAACATGTAAATAATTTCCTACACATTATTAAACGATTAAAAATAAGCAATTATGACACATTTCTATATAAATAAGTCAGTTGATTAAATAATTAAACAACAAAAATAAGCATAATATAATTTTTTTTTTCTATTTTTTTTTTTTTTTTGTTGGCATAAATCTTTCTTACTGCATAATAATAACAAGGAAGTTATAACAATAGCACAAGAAAAAATGATGAAAAATCTTTAAAAGCAAAAAAACAAAAAGGAAAAAAAAAAATAGACAGCAACAGGTAAATAATTTTTATTATCATTATTATAAAATTTGTGTTAAAGAATGGAAATTAGAAGAAAACGCCGGCTTTGTAATAAAAAAATATCAATTGTGCCCTAAAAACATTAAAACCGCGAATAAATAGTTTAATTAAAATTACTTTTGCAACAATCAATCAACAAAATTATTTTAAAACAATTAACTAAAATAGAACACAAAAAAAACAAAAAGAAAAACATTTAGCAGAGATGTTTCAAAATTAGTTTTTTTTTTTTAAATTTATTATCAGTGCACTTCATATTAAAAATACCACCCGCTAGTAAACTAAGCACCGAAAGAAGAGCAAAAAATCACATCTAATTATATTAAAGAAAATTTTTCCTCAGGCACGTGAAGGTAATTAAAAAAAAAAATTAAAATGTGTCGATAGTGAAACTTTTTTTTTTTTATAGTTTTTCCTATAAAAAATAATTAAACTTGGAATGAGATTTTATTTTTGTTTTACTTTATCAACAACATCGATAGATCGACAGATTTAATTAATTTGTTTATAAAATATCGATACTGGTGTGAGTTTATCAGAAACATAGTTTGTAATTGGGTACTCGATCAACAGCATATGTCAATGTTGCTATAATAGTATGATTTATGATTTCACATTAGGAAAAAATGATTAGTTTTGGTTCGATTTGTATGTGGAAGGAGTACCAAAAGTTGATCTTTTCTTTTGATTGAGAATTTCAAGGAATTTACCAGAGTTTTAGCGTAATATAAAAATTAATCTTGACAGAAAAAGGTTTTACATTTCAGGAATCCTAAATACTCGCAGTTTCAGGACTGTCTAATAATATTTTGTACACAGAAATAAGATAAAAACTTTAAGGAACTTTAAAGACAAGAAGTATTCAAACTAAAATTGTAACTTTGCATAAAATACTTTCGGGATAGTTTCAGACTATCAGGAAATTACAATTTAGTTCTGTAGAAAGAAAACATTCCTTACTTCCAGTACTAAAATCGCCAATTTTAACAAAAGTAACTAAATACCAACTAAAAAACGTAATTAAGAATTCTATTTTAAAAAAAATCACGAAACAATCCATAAATCCTAGACCACCCTGTACAACAAAACTATAATAAAAAAAAATGCATAAATAGGGACGTTAATACATTAAAAAAAAACTAACATGGAGTAATTAGGTCATGCTATTAATAAAAAATAATATTTTATGTAAAAAAAACTCAGTTTTCCATTACTGTACACAACACAAAAGCAAATTCCTGAGAATTTTTATTTATTTTTTAATCAAAAATTTCCTTAGAATAATATTTTTTTTTTTTTAATGTTTTTTCGCTGCTTTATCTTCTTTTGGAAAATAATTTTATTTTTTTTATCATAACAAAAACCTACGTATTGTGTACTCCGTTAAGTCATTAATAATTATTTTAAATAGCACGCGTTAACATAACTTAATTACCCAGAGAGATCTTAATTAAAACGTTAAGAAAAAAAATTGTTTTTCACATCAAAAATAAATTATTCAAAAAATAGACGAGAAAATTTATTTATTTTACGTGATTGTTGCGTGTTGTTGTGTTTAAAGCAGAGGGGAAATGAGTTTCAAAATAATAAAAACATTTTTTTATTTAATTATTAATTATCAATGTGTAATTACTGTGTTTCAATAATTTTTTTTTTTATTATTTTAATTTAAAAAAAAAGAAAAAAAAGCATAAAATCAATAAAAATTTATAATTAATGAGAAGGAAAATAAAGTTTTGTTTTTAGAATGGAAATTGATTGAATCAATCATGGGATGTTTATGTAGGCACTTTGTTTACATTGTACTAAGTGATTTTAATCGTAGGTTTAACATTACAATATCTGCGTATTTTGAATTATTTTCTGATATAATTTTATTAAATTAAATAGATACCTTTTATGACAGAAAATTACTTTTCTACTGTCCTGAAAACTTAACTAAAGCGTGGCGGATTATTAAACAACAAACAATAAAAGTAAATTTCCGAAGAGATTACGCTTAAAAAAAATTTCTCAAAACCACTTCTTAAAACTACAATAAAACATAAAATTCACAAAATTTATCCAACAAGATAAAAATTTCCCAACAAATTCCAACGGCTGAACCAAATCCACCACATTTCTCCCGAGTTTTTTTTATATTTTTTTACATATTTCCATCCTTACAAAATAATTTTCATTTTTAATTAAAAAACAACAATGAAATAAATAAAAAAATAAAAAGTTTAATTGATTTTTATTTTTACTCCATAAAAATTATTTTCATTCCACTGTCGATGGAGACGAAAAAAAAAAAAAAAAGCGAACTTTCTGGCCGCAATAAAAAGTTTTGTGTTTTCACGAAAAGCAAAAAAAAAAAAAAAAAACACGACACAGACACAGTGATAGAACCCTATCAAAACGATTTTCTATGAACCTTTGATGCATATAAAAATAAAATTTATTACAAATAAAAGGAAATAAAAAATGTAGAAAGAAAGAAGGCAAACAAATTGGCTATGAGGAAATCAATAATTTTTCACCATCGGTAAAAAGAATAAAAGAAAATCGAAAATCTTCCGGAAAATAAAAGGAAATAAAGTTTTTATTTTTTAAAACTGATAGACAATTGTCGTCGTTTATTGTCGATAGACTTAAAGATAATTAAACGAAAAAAAAAACCAATAAAAATGTTTATTCATGAAAGCCCACAAGTAGAGCGAACTAAACTGAATACATTTCTAATATAAAACTAATAAAAAAAAAAAAAAAAAAACTTTAGGACACAATAAAGCTTTTAAAACAAAAATCAAAATCAATAATTTTCCACTGAAAAATGTGATGAAAAAAAAATAAAATTTCACTACATTATGTTGTAAAAAAAAAAATTCAACAAAATTCTTTACTTCAAAAACACTTTACTTATTATTCCCCGAATCAATCACATTTTTCACAAGTTATTTCCACCTTTTATCACACAGAATTTTCATTTATTTGTTTCACTTCTCTGTACACATTTTCACATGTAGAAAATAATAATAAAAAAATTATTTAATGAAAGAAAACTAAATAAAACTAAGAACCGAAAATTAATATAGAACAAGCAGTACGTACACACAGTGTGTTTGCTGGCGTTTTTTTTTTTTCTTTTATCTTTCGTATAGAGAACAAGTAGAAACAACAACAACAACAAAAAAGGAAAATAAAATGAAAATGTTTTCGGGTGAGTCACAATAACAGCAATGACAGCTTTAGAGAAACGACAAAAAAAAACATTCTCACGAGTAATTCTACATAGAAAAAAAGCATTTTTTAGGGTTGAACAAACGATATGAAAAATTTATAGGGAAATTCATGTAAAACTGTTTAAATTCCCTCTATTTCTCTTTTATAGTTTCATCGTTTCGATATTAATTCAACACAAAACAGTGAAAATGAATGAACAAATTATACACAAAAAATAATTTCCCTTTATTTTGATTTTTTAAAAGAAGAGAAAATTAAAGTGAGATAATCATATTTTTCTATAAAATAAATTTTCACAGTAATTTTCACATGATGCATTGCAATAAACAATGAAAATACCATGCGCCTCCACTTGCCATTATTTATTTTAATTTTTTGTGTGTGTGTGTGTTTTTTTTTTAATCGTTTACGTACGTTAAATAAACAAAAAAAAAATAATTATTCGGACGTTTATTGTGTAAATTATAGTCTTGCCGGTATATATTTTTTAATATTCTGTAGAATTTCTGTTACGTTATAAGCGATAAATAACAAAAGTAATTAACGTTTACGGTACGGTAACAACTAATAAGGTTAAGGCTAAGCTAGAGAGAATGCAGTAATAATAAAAAAAAAAATATTTAAAAGAAAAACTACTTACTTTGCTCTTCTTGTGCTTGAATTTTCTTTCCCATGTTGCGAATACTTAATTTTAATTTTTTTTTATTTTTGTTTTATTTTTAATTACATTAAAGCGTTTTCGTTTGAATTTTTATTTCTTGTATTTATGGACCCTAGATATTTTTTTTTAATTAATTAATTTTTAAGGACACTTTTTCATTAGGCAACAATAGAATAATAAACACAAAACTTTTGGTTTGTTTTAATACTTTTTTTTTTTTTTTTTTTTTAACACTTAAAAATTATTTTTTTTGTTTTGTTTTAATCCGGCTTTGGCATATAATTTTTTGTTTGTTTTGTATATAAAATATTGGAATGTAGACTTAAATGTATTTTCCACCTAATCTGCCTTCCGTTTATAAAATTGTTTATCAACAAGTTATCACCACTATTTACAAAATATAAATAATTAAATTTTACTTCTTTTTGTTTATATATTATTTTATGATCGATGTGCTATTAGCCAATGTCCAGGTGGCCGAGGCTTTAATGGTGAGGCCCACGGCCAATGCTCAGATGTTGGAGCGCTACTAATTGTTAAGCACCCTTCCATGAGAAAATCAGCACGCCGAAAGGCACCTGAAAATGATAATAATAAAAATAAATAAAAAATTGTTATAATAAAATATTGATTTTTCTTAGTTTGATTATTCATTATAAAAAAATACAAGAAAAACATAAATTAAACAAAATATTGCAAGGCCGTCAATACGTTAATTTCCCATACAAAAAAAAGGAAGAAAAATTAATAAAAAATTAAAATCCTTTACCGGAAAATTTAACTGTATTAAAAAGCTTCGGTTATTATTATTTCATTGCCATTTGCAATTATATTGACGTCAATTAAATTTGCCAAAAAAAAAAAAAAAATTAATTGAATTAAGGAGAATTGAATCACCTGTTTGATTTTTTTTTTTTTTGTTTTTGTTTTGAGAAGACACGATATAGCAGATGGTGATTTTCCTTGTTGTTTTGTTATCTTTTTCTAAGTGACACTTGATTTGTACACATTTTTCTTTTTGTTACAGTGGTGTTAAACCTTTACACTGTTTTCTAATTTTTTTTTTTATTAATGCATGCGCATGCGTTTATTACTTAAAAACATTTTTAAAAATGGTTGATTTATTGTAAACAAATGAAAAATCTATAAAACAATATTGAATAACAGAACTACAATTGATAATAGCTGGTAGACAATAAATGTAAATACATTTACCATTAATACCATCCATTAAATCATTTATTTACATTACTTTTATTTAATAGTTTAACACACAATAAACCACACATATGCATGAAAAGAAAAGAATGAAAGACAAAAAAAAATATTTTTTAATTAAAAAAAAAAAAACAAAAATTTATTACTTCTTTATCGATTTATTGAGTCAATTATTTTATTGAATAATTTATTGATAAATTATAAAAGATATTCTTTTACAAATGTACAAACTATACACTACAGAGTTTTAATAAAAAAAATTGTTTATTGAATTTTTTTTTTTTTTTTTGTATAATTATAGCAAAATGTAGGTAGAAAAATTATTTCTTTATTAATACCTTAAAATTCTGTTATAATGTCGAGGAATTTATTTTTTTTTTTAATCCAAACATTTGTCCTTTACACTTGAAAACACTTTAATTCAGTGGTTCAGAATCAGATCATTTATTTCTACATAAAAAACAATTAAATCAGTGGTTTAACTACTTTATTCTGTACACAAAAAATAAAAATTCCTACGAAATATAAATAAAAAATTATTTTATGATGAATAAAAGGTAAAAAAACGTTGACATCAACATGACCTAATATCAGCTAAAAATAATGTCCTAATTCCATTTAAATACAACAATAAAAAAAAAGGGCAACCCCTGTCAATAGCTGGGTCAGCACAGTAAAAATTAAATATGTAATTACATTAACATATCATTCATATAGTTTACATTCAAAAAAATTAAAAAATCGATACAATAGACGAAAAAAAAAAAAAACAACAAGAAAAAGAGTGAAATACTCAAGGAAATACAAAACAAAAAAAAATAAATTGTTTTTAAATTTGGCGTCAAATTGCTTTTGTTAAGTGCAGAACCGAAAAAAAAGTGTAATTAAAGAAAGAAACATTGAAAAAACACAACACAGGTAAATTATATAGCAAAAAAAATAAAAAAAAAGTCTAATAAATGTCAAGCACGAATAATAATAATTATTTTAAGTAAATTATACCTTATTTAACAACAATGAGTGACAAAATAAAAATTTATGATTTACAATCATTTTCATAGAAAAAAAAAAAAAAACTACGTTTCAAACGACTGGTATTTCATGATTTGACAATTTTTCTATACTGTAAATGGTTTTTCTATTTTATTTTGCTAACTGTGGTTATAAACTATTACCACCTCATCACATTACAATTATATAAAGCAAAGTGTACAAAATGAAAAAAAAAAAAAAAATAGATAAACAAATAATACATTAGCATTAGGTAAGCTGATGACATGATTAGTATCAGCGAAATTTTTATTCTTTTATTTGCTGAGCATAATGATAAATATTTTATAAAAATTTTAAATAAAAACTTAATTTTTTCAAACAGTGATTTGTGCATTATGTTCAAAACGGTTGTCAAAACTATTTTAACGTTTTTCATTATTAATAAATAAAGCAAAAATAATTTTTTTTAGGTAAATTTAAAAAAAAAAATTATTTCTCATGTCCTTAGTTCCTAAGTATCGCAAATGAT
This sequence comes from Ptychoptera albimana, assembly GCA_961205885.1. Lineage (NCBI taxonomy): Eukaryota > Metazoa > Arthropoda > Insecta > Diptera > Ptychopteridae > Ptychoptera > Ptychoptera albimana. The sequence continues at coordinate 3,067,886 of OY540803.1, forward strand.
TTTATCATTTTTTAACTGCATAGCAGTATTATCAAAAATTAATATTTTTATATTCGATAATTCGGTTTAATCCATAAAAAATCAATAATCACGAATAAAAGATAAAAGATTAAAACAAACTTAACAACCGCTAAAAACATAAAAAAAAAAACCACAAAAAAATGTCGTTAAAATTTAAAGATTAAAAAACAATTTATATTGCGCATGACAAAATTACTTAACAATGTTTTCAATTGATAAACTAAAACAAAATTTAATTAATTCAACAAACAATACAAAATTAGGTATTCTCAACTGAAGATGATAATAAAAAACAAAAATTCGTTTTATATCCGTAGTACCAGCAGGTGGTAATATATTTTAAAACCAGTTATATAGGGTTAAAGATAACAAACTCATTTACATCCGGATGGGGCCCCCTCGCACAGTTAAATTAAAAAGAATAAACAAAAATTATACCACTTCGACCAGCAAAACACAGTAGTGGTTTGTGTCTTAGAAAATTAAAAATAAAAATCGCAAAATAAAAAAATTTAAGTAATAAAAATTCAGTTTACCCACTTAAACAAATTAATTAATAATAAAAAAAAAAAAAAATAAAATTCAATTAGCTTGTGAAAAATATTTTAACAAAAAAAAAAAAAAAAGTAAACAAAAGAGAATAAAAACAATAATTAAATTAAGAAAGTAAAAGGAAACTACACCGCATGAATGAATAAATTTAGATGAAATAACAACAACAGCAGCAGCAGCAGCAGCTTACCTTAGCTCAACTCAGGTACAAATGAAAGCAAAAAAAAAATAAAAATTCTTTTTTTGTTTATTTAAGTAAAATCAGTTGAGTTTTTCAACGAATTACTTAAATAACTGAGTCATGCGTTAAGGTTAAACCACAAAAAAAAAAACGAAATAAATAAATTATTTAAAAACCAGTTCATGACGTTATTATTTTTTTTTTCACAACCAAAACAATTGTAAATTAATTTACATATCTAAAAATATTTTATTAGCATAAATGCATTAAAAAGTAATGAAGAATTAATTAATTAAATATAATTCTTTTATCATTTTATGTCATTAAATTATTTATTTAATATTTTATGTCACGTTATTTGGATGTAGGAAATAATAAAATTGCATTTTTTTTTTACATTTTTTGTACCAAATAAATGTAAGAAATGCAATGAAAATTTTTAATTTACGCATGCGTAAACAAAAACTAATTTTCTATTGGTTATTATATAATTAATCACTTTGCGCATGACTTTTAATCATTATTGTTATTAATTTTCTGATTTATACATGGCATAACAATAAAATAAAATTATTTAATTAAATTATGTTATAAAACAAATTATTCATGTTAGATTAATAAATACAATAAAGATTGTGTGTGTGTAATATTTAAAATAAGTCATATGACATAATTTTTTCCATTATTACTAAAGGGTTCTTTTGTTTATATTCATGAATAAACATTTTTTTTTTTTTTAAGTATTTATTTACATTTTCTACGTTATCTAATTTTATTTACAAATAAAACAAACCGATTTTAATATTATTATCTTATTTTAAAAAAAAAATTCTTCAGTACTACAGAAAGTAACATTTTTTTTTTTTTTTTTTTATTTTAATTAAACATGATAGCAAAATATTATGCAAAGAAAAGTCACGATAAAAATGTTCTCAAGAATATGGAATACAAATAAAAGAAGAAAAAAAAAACTTAAGTAAAGTAAAATAATAATATCCGCAAAACCATATAACCGTTTATTGTTTGTCAATTCTATAATGATAAGATAAAACATTTTTTTTTTTTTCGTTTTCTTTTTTTAATTCACAAACTAATCAGCAAACTAAATAATTTTTTATTTTTTTATTTTACTTATTAAATTTATTAAACAAATAAATTAAAATTAATTAATTAAGTTTGTTGTTGTTGTTGTAAATTTCTTTCTAGTAAATTTCTATTGTTTAAGATAGATAATATATTTAATTAAAATAAATTTTATATTTGCGGACACCCACATTTTTGTGGTTAACCACACAAAGTGCTTCATATGGTCGTTGTTTTTTTTTTTTCTGTCTAATGTAATATAAGATTTATGTTTAAAATTGTGAAATATTAGGCGCGAATTATAACGCCTTTACGTGTTTTCTTGGTGCTACTGTACTGTTGTTATTTGACGCTTTGTTTGCGTTACAGTTCTACGTCTTAAAAATATCACTTTGTTAAATCTTTTAATAAAAAATAAACAACAAACTTTAGTCCTTATCAATCCTTAACAACACTACAAACAAACACAAACTTAAATCAGTTTTGCATTGAAAATTACATTTAAAATTTTATAAAATGCAAATATAACTTAAGTAAGTCAAATTTAACACATCACTGAATAATTTTAAGTGACTATTTAACTCTGTCTGCACTTAATTAATTTAAATTTGTGTTTCTTTTTTAATTAATTAATTGAAAACAATAACAGCAACCACAACTGATGATGAATTAAACAACAGAATTTTTTTAAATTAAGCCTAAAGGTTAAATTTATTTCTAATTTGTGATTTAATTACTTATTGAAAAAAAATAATAACAATAATAATAAAACGTTAAAATTAAATTAAAATGAGTAAAAGAAAAAAAATAAATAAAAATACTTTGCTAGGTTTCGTATTATTATCGGTTTTAACGATAGAGTCGCTGAAATTTTTAATTCTTATCAAAAATGACTTGAGTTTCCGTCGTTATAATTAAATATTTTTTCCCTTAAAACAAAAAAAAAAAAAAACAAAAAAAACGAACGAAAAGATTAAAGAAAATAAATAATCCAAGCAGGAAACCACAAATGGGTTTTTTTTTCTTTTGCTGATTATTTTACAAACGTACTTTCCGTTTGTTTTTTATTTAATTTATTTTCAATTAGAACAGGTAAAGCAGGTAGAAATCAGGATTAAACCACTTCACCACACTTAATTCCTGTTTAATAATAAATATTCTAGCATCCACGAAAACTATCAAAAGCCATCACATCAGCTAAAACTAAAAATTTCTGTTAAATTTTTTTGCTAAAATAAAATCAGTGAAACAACATTTTACACAACACACCACCACAATAAACGCGTAATTTATTATTTCAATAAATTTCTTAATAAAAAAACAAAAAAAAAATCATACAAAAATTAGGTTAATTAAAAATTATTTCAATTTTTATTAGAAAAAAAAAAAATAGAAAAGAAAAGAAAAAATTATAACAAGAATTACTTGGAACAATGAAAACGTTTAATTAAATATTTATTGGACGAGGTTAAAGTGAAATAAATTTAAAATAATAATTTTTTTTTTTCAAGTAGATTTTTATCAATTTCAAAGAGAGAATTTTTTTTTTAAGTTTGGTAATTATTTTGTATTCAAGGTAATTAAAAAATGTTTGGTGAACTGTGCTGGCTCACTGGTAGAAATATTTCTTCTATTTTTTTGTAATTAAAGAAAAAAAATTAAAAAACAGACAAAACGGATTATTAGGAAATAATTTATTAGCAGATGCCAGTGACGGAGTCACTTTTTTTTTCTTTATTATTAATTAACACATTCTTAGCAACATAATTTATATATATATATATTTAATTTTTTTATCAATAATATTGCAGCTAATTGAATAAATAAATAATCCATTAGTCATTGTGTTGTAATTTATAATAAAAAAATCGCGGTAAATTAATGCTAAATACAGTGTTAACACTTGACATTTACATCTTAATTAATTAAGCATTTTCTAAGAAAACTTTTCTTTGTTATCCTAGAAAACTGTTAAGAATCAATCTGTCAATTTTAAAAGCAACAGCAAACGTAACATCAAAGCGAGAGTAAAACCAACACACAACAATTATATAATTCTGCTTTTGATTTAATTATAAAAATAACACAGATTCGCGAATCGCACAACCACCAATTAAATATTTAAACATTAAACATTAAACACTAATGAAGTAAACACAGTACACAATACACACGTTTATAATTATTTAATTAATGAAATGAATGAAAGAAAAAAAAAACAAAACAAACAAACCAGGAAAAAATAAAGCAAAAACGATAAATCGTTGATTTCTTTTGCACTTTTTTAAACTTAATTTTACCTTTTTTAGATGATTATTGAAAATATTTTTAAATTTTTTATATCAAAAATATTTCTATCCATTGTTTTTGTTATTGAATGCGTTTTTTCCCGTTGAATTATTTATTTATTAATTTTATTAAATTAATTAATAAACACAAAGTAGAAATAAAAAACACTAAAACCACTTAAAAATCGTTAATTTTTAATTCTTTTTAGCTTTGCCATTTGTTTTCTTTATTTTTTTAAATATTCTTTTTACTGAAAAATAATAACAAAAAAAAATAAAAAAATTAATTAAACCATAAAAATGTTTTTTTAATCAAAATCAATTAAAATTCATGTTTTGGTATAAATATTGCATATTTACTAATTTTTACACCTGTTAATTAGCAAAAAAAAAAAAAAAAAAACACAACACAACACAAAACCATCGCATAAATACACAAGAAGCGACAATTAATTTAATTAATTAACCAAATAACAATTATAAAAGCTCTGAAACAATTTTTTTTTTTTTTTTTTTTAATATTACTGCAAAAATATGAAAGCAAAGTTTAAAAAAATAAAAATATTTTCACTTTTTTACTTATTAATTTATTATTATTGTGTAAATTCAACAACAGCAACAACAACAACAACAGCAGCAGCAACTAGAGAGTTGCTTATAAAACACAAAACTAACAAAACAGCAAGTAGTGGTAGAAAATACAGCAAACCAAACCGAACCAAACCAAAAAAAAAATAAGAACAAAAACTCTCACATTAAATAACTAAACTTCATGCAAAGACAAGCCGTGGTTAACTAACGATCTAAATGTAAAAACAAAACAAAAAATAACAACACAGAAGTAATAAAAAAAAAAATTTTTTTTTTTACTTAGTAAAGTAACAGAGAAATAAACAAACAAAATAAAAACCGCTGTCACTTGGTTGAATTTTTTTTTTCTGTATTTTGTGAATTAAAAAACCGAAGTCGTACGCTATAAACCAATACAAACGTAAAGCTTTTTTATTATTTTTTTTCTATATAAACAATTTGCGGTTCGTTTGTTGTTCGCGAGACTCGCGATCACTAGTTTGTGTCTTCTTTTTTTGTTTTGTTTTCAACAAAATTTTAAGTAACGTTAAGCAAAGTAAGTTACTGTAATAACCGCGAATTTACGTTTAGAGAAATGAAATTAATTTCAAAACGAATACAATTCGTGTTGAATAAGACAATAAGAAAAATTTACGTTAAGCCACAATGTAACGACATTTGTATCTAACATTTTAAATATAAATTAGTTCAACGTGTTAAGGTGAAAATCAAGGTGTTTTAATATCGAAAATAATTGAAAAAAAAAAAAAAACATTCATTTAGCATTGGCTTTTCTTTTTTACATTACCTTTACGTTGTTTCTACGTTTTTATTTTCATGTGTAAAACTACTCTGGGTTTATCAAGCATTTATTGCGAATAATAAGTTTAATAATAATAAATCAAAAATGTTACAACGAGTACATCGCAATTATAAATAATCAAAAAAAAAAAAAAAAAACCAAATTAACTAGCCTTTAGCATATTTATTTTTTTTAAACACTTCCTGTTGCTGTTTTTCGTTCGTTGTTCCGGTTTATTTTATTTTTTTATTTACTAAGATTTCGTTAACAAATTCATCCGAATTATATAATTAGTCACAATATCAACAGAGTATTAGTCACCTCACCAATAAATAAATAAATCATTGATTTTATGATAGTGAGAAAACATTTTTTTTTCTTTTTATTCAACAGATTAAAAACGAGATTTTTATAGTGAAATAAAATCTATTTTTTTTTTTTTTCGATGATTTGCGTAGTGTTTTTCCAACCATTGTGAAAATATTTTCTTTTTTTTGAATGAATTTTTTTTTTTACTTTGTTTTGTACACACGTTTGCAATGGTTTTATACACATTTACCGTATAGTAAAACGAACAAACTGCACAGCAACAAAGAAATTTTATTTAAGATAAGAATTTCTTAACAACAACAGGTAGTTGGTAACGCATTTCACTGCTTTTTCTTTTATTTATTTACATCACACTAGAATTATTATTCGTTATATTATTTAAATATAAATTATGAAATATTTTATGATTTATTTGCTTTAAAAAGAAAATAAAAAATAAGAAATTTTCAACAAATTACCTTACAAGTAAATTCGTCACGTTAAAATGCTGATTTTTGTTGCTACGTAGAAAATCTTACAAAACAATAAATAATTAAAAAAAAACATGAACTGAAAAATTAATTAAGCAAATACTGAAAACAAATGTTTAAAAAAAAAAAAATTAATTCTACTCAGAATGTCGAATTATTAATAAAATATTTTATTGGTAGTACCGTATGCCACCTACCTGGTTGATCAACATATAAATATTTTATTTTATTAATAATATAAAAAACATAAAAAATGCTTAAATTACATAATTATTACGATAAAAAAAAAATGATTTAATTTTTATTCAAGTAAAAATAATTACAACCAATTAAAGTGAAAATAAAATTTATTAATTGTCTTGACTAATGTGTAATAACGTGGCGTATGCTTATTGGTTGATAAAAACTACGCACCTTAATTATAATTGGTTGAGAGAAGAAATAAAACAACAGAAATACGCAAAAAGAACGAAATCACTCAAATTTAGTAGCTGATCTTGTAAAATCTATCGTTTTGGGCTTATTGGTTGTTAAAAACTACGCACCTTAATTTTGATTGGTTAAGAGAAGAAAAAAAAAAAAAACAACAGAAATATGCAAAAAGCTAAATAGCTGATCTTGTAAATTCTATCGATTTCTATCTAAGCATTTGTTTATTAAAATCAATCGAAGCTTATAACAATCCTCAAACACATTACAAAAAAAAACTAGGACGAACAAAAAAAACTTTTTTTTTTATTTAATAATTTAACAGAAACCAATAAAAATGTTTTTATTTTTCATAATGAAATATTAATTATTTTTTAAGTTTTTTATTTAAAAAAAAAAATTGTTTTTTCTTGAAAACAAATGTCAAATAATGACATTTTCCCGTGAGAATTTCATTATCATTATTAACAATTTAGTCAGACGTACGTCGTACAGTAAAATGTCGATTTAATAGAATTTTTATAGAAGTTAATCCGTTTTTATGTTTGTAGTTATTGTTGGCGTTAGAAAACTCTATCATTGTTACAACAATTTCAATTAAAAAACAAGATTCAGAACCATTAACACGAGCTTTTACTGTACACAATAGTCTTCAATTATTCTACTAGTTAAAAAAAAAAAAAAACCTTTTCTCTGCTTCAAAAATAAAATAAAAATTATTTAAAATTAATAAAAAAAAAAAACAAAACAAAACTAAAACACATTTCAGTTGAAAATTTACCTTTAAATTATATTTATCGCATGTATTATTCTCGACACAATTGCAGGCGGTCGTATTTATTTAAATAATTATTAACCAGTGGAGGCGCCAGATTTATACTATTATTATTATTATATGTAGATATAGGAAATAAAAAAAAAAAAAATTATATAAGCGATATTGAAATATTAATGAAGAGAAATAAAAGAAATAATTCGTTGTGGAAATTTTAAATGATCATCAACAAGCGAAGCTGCACGTTTTAATTGTTTTTGGAAGCTATAATAATTTCTTTAATTAATTATCTGTTTCATAATGCTATTAAAAGTCATTAAAAAAAAAAAAACAGTTAATTCATTAAAAGTTCAAGTACACAACACCCACAATAAACGAACTTCTTCTTCTACTTTGCAGAAATGTTTGTATCACAAGTTTTTAATAAATAATTTTATGACAAAGTTAATTATACTCTTAACACCTGTAAATGAATTATTATTTTTTTTTTATTATTTTTTATTCCTCCTGTAAATATATTCTATTTGCGAATACAACATAAAAAAAAGTAACAAATATTGTATTAAGGAGTTATGAATAATATATGCGTCCACGCACGATTTTAATTATTATTTACTTAATAAAGCACACACATTGGGAGAGAATAGAAATAAATAAATAAAAATTAAATCATAAATAGGTAAAGAGAAAAAAAAATAAATTAATAAAATATAATATTTAATAGATGAATGAATGAGTTTGAGGACGGTTTAATTGGTGGGCATTATTTGTTCAGATTTTTCATCATAATTCATTCGGTTTTCTTTTTTTCTATACAATTCCTTTCTTTCTTTTATTGTATGCTACACGCAATATTAATTATTTATTATATTTTATCTAGATATATGTGTTGATATATATATTTTACTTTTTAGATATTTAGGTATGAATATGATTACAGTTTAGTCTGTACAAAAAATTATGTTTTTTTTTTTTTTTCTTTTTTCTATTCTGTATTACAAAATATTGAATTAAGTACAAGGACAAGGATGATAATTGTGTATTTATGATTATTTATTGCTACTTTTTTTTTATTATTATTATTTTTATTATTACTTATTTCCACTGCAGAGTGTTTCATAAAAAAAAAAATAGAAAAAAAGCTTTTTATTAACCATTTTCCAGTAAAATTGACTTCAGTGCCGGCAACAATGTTTTTCGTGCACCTTTGCACTCCTATTCACAAAAATAATTCAAAGCAAAAAATACCACACATTCTAGAATAATTTCAGGATATTACTGCTTATAAATTTCGAAACACAAACTTCAAAACCACACATTTTAACAATTTTCCAGGGGGTATAACATAAGAAATAAAATGTTTTATTAACAAACTTCGAAAACAAAGTCGATGCAGTATTTAAAAAATAATATCTCTACAAAAATTCATTAAAATAATCAAAAATCTAAGAAAAATCCTGAAATTTGTTTAAATTTTCATTGAAAAATCAAAATTAACTCAGAATAATTACAGAAAGGTAAATTAAGGAAAATTTAAAGCAGATTACTTCTACAAGTTTACCTAAAAAAAATTCCCTAGTTTTAACTAATTATAAAAGCTCTAGGATAGGTAAAATAATATTCCGGCGCTGAATTTTCATGCATAAGTTAAAATCATTTTTAATTTATTTATTATTTAAATTTATTACAACAAATTATTTATTTTTGTTTAACAAGAAATAAACAAAAGCTAGAAGGTACACAAAGTAGTTATTGTCAAAATATAATAAAACGATCAACAAAGGCATTCATTTTGGTGCCTTTTTAAGCCTTTTCTTCTTTATTATTATTATTTTTTTCTTTTTTAACTGAATCGGATGATTGTTTTGCACGCAAACGGCTACTACTGCTTTGTTTAATTCACATAATTTCAACATGATTTACATTTATTTGTTTTGAAGAGTTTTTATGTTAAACAAAACAAAAAAAAAAAATCCAAAATTTAACTGACATTACAAATACAAGCTGTTGAATCAAGTGTATCGTAATAATTTAGAAAATATGCGTAAGTCAAACCAGTGATAGTAAATTAACGCTTATATAAATCAAATAAAGCTTATTTTGAATCAATTAACAAATTTAAAAATCATTAGGCAGTATTGTCGGCTATTAATGCAATAAAAAATAAAACTTATCTAACGAAACACTCTGTATTATGCATAGAAAAAACGCTAAACATATAATTAATAAGCATAATACAATCATTTTTTTTTTTATTATTATTATTGTTATTTAAATATTAGAAACAACAAAATATAATTAGAAAATCATTTATTATTTATAATAAAAAAATAAAAAAAAGCACAAACACAGAAGACTAATGAATAATAATAATAATTTTTTATTTTTTTTTTGCTGAAGAAACATTAAAACAAGAAATAAGAAATATTTGCTACTCAAGCGTTTTTATTTTATTAGTAATCTGTCGTTAAAACACTTTAATTACAATTTGTTAATAAAATATTGCTACAATGTTGGTATCATATAATAAAAAATTAATAATTTGAAACTAAAATAAAAAACGAATACAGTGGTTATACAGTTTTTGAGTAGTTCTTACTTCCGGATGGTACTACATTCACGTTTACTGCGTACAAACATATTAATTTAATTAATCAACTATTTTACCCAGTGAATCATTGTGATTTCAAACAAAATTGTACAGTAACTTTGCGGAAAAATCAGCGAGAAACTTCTCAGGACAACCAACAAATAAAAAAATCGATATCAAAGACAAAACACCCAGAAATAAAAAATTAATTAAGAGAGTTATCATGAAAAAAAAAAAAAAAATGCCCACAAATCAATGATTTTTATTCTTGATAAACATAAAAATAAATTTTCTATAAGAAACATAGTGTTACCGCCTACACCGGTAATTTAATTGGGGGCAAATGATCGTTTTTTGTTTTCTTTCATTATTTTTCCATCGGTTTGTTTACTTTTCTTGTCGCATTTTATTATTATTATTATTATTATGAACACTTAATGTGTACAAATCTCATCAACACAATATGTCATTATGATTATTTAGAGCCTAGGTGCGGCAAAGAAATTATATTGATGATGGTCTAGCCCGATATTTGCGTGTTTTGCCCTTTTTTTTGTGTATTTTATTTATATCTTCCGATATATTTTTTGTAGGTTTTTTTTTTTTTGTTATTTACAAATCGCAAACACCTATATGCTTGGTTGTTACCAATATTACAAAAATTATTTTATTTTTTTATCAGTTTGGAGTTTATTAGCCGAAGCAATACAGGCTGTGATGACCTCAATTATTTTAATGAAGAGAATAAATAAAAACAAATTTTTATTTCAGTTAATTTTAGTGAAGTAATTAAATAAAAAAAAAAAAATTAATTTTATTTTTTGGATAAAATTAATGAACAAAAAAAAAAAAATTATTTAAAAAGTTGTTGCCCTCAAGTTGTCATGGAACTATTATTGCAAAGTCATGAATTGCATGAACTAGATTTGTTATTTCGTTTTTTATTATTTTGTCAAGCAGAAACTTTCTATTTTTCGCTACTGAATAAAACAAAACAAAATTTTTAATAAATTTATATCAAATAAAGAAATGGATTTTTTCTCAAATATACGGAAGTGAATCTTAGCCAGGTGAGGTGACCATTATGGTACGATAACAAACAAAGCTAAGCAGTAATTTGCAGATTATCAAATAATTTTTTTTTCATATAAATATCAAGGCTGTATTGTGCTTTTAATCTGTTTGTGCTTTGTATTACGCATTTGAATTTATATTATTATTAGATTATGATTGTTATTATTATTATTATGTCTAATAATTACACCAACAAACATTTTACCATAAGTTCGTAACACAATAAATAGCAAAAGAATAAAATTAATCAACGAAAAAAATAAAAATCCAGTGATGTAAACGATACTGTTTCTATATCAACCAATATTTACATGATTTTACATTGGGACAAGTAATAACTGTATGTGATGTATTCAGTAAATTACAAAAAAGCACAAAACAACTGAGTTTTTGTACCACTGAATCCACCTAATCTAATAAAAATAAAAAATATAAAAAGAATTTCCCTCCACCTAGGTGTTTATGTATTTTTAGAAGTTTAATATTAATGTGACTAAATGTTAAATAACAATAATAATAATAATTAATTGTGACATAAATATTTATCAACTAGCTAGCTAGCTAGCCAACCACCTTTATTATTTTTTTTTTTGTTACTTTACTTTACCTTTACTTAACTACTTTTTGTTATTAAACTTAGATTGTTTCGGTTTTTATGTTTCTCGATATAAAATAACACAAAAGAAAAGTCAATTAATCAATAACGAATAGAATATTATAATTAAATCAGATGACATAAAAACCTTATCAACATTTTTAATCAACAGAAAATTATTTCTCTCTAGTTAAAACTAAAAAAGTAATAAAATGACGATAAAATAAAGAAAAAATTCACCAGATTCTTATTGTTGTTGTTATTTCTTCTAGTGACATTTGATGCAGTTTTAATTACACAAATAATTTATTTTTTCTACATTTTTAAATGCATAATGAATGAATAAATCTCATTTCCTCATTGAAAAATATTTTTAGTATTCGTTACCACTTTAAGTACCTAATACTAGTTATAGTTAGAAATTTTAATGACTTATAATACAGAATAGTAATCAGTTAAACTAGTTTAATAAATATTATCTAATAAAAATAATTTATTTATTAATTAATATAAATTATTAAATGAATAATTAAATGATTTTTTTCATATTATTTACATATCGGAGTCCAGTATCGATACCTTCTCATAAGAATATCGATACTTTCGATACTATGTTTTATACTTTCTCGCATACTTTTGATACTGGATTTTCATCGATAGTATCGAGATCCGGTAATGATAGTATCGATACTGTAAACCCGTTAAATTCGTTAAATATTTATATTTTTCTTTGATTTTTTTAAGGTGAAAATATTTATGTTAACACCCTTATATATTATCTAATATAACCAAGAATTAACTGAATAAAAAAAAATAACAATAAACAAGTTAACAGTGTCTTAAATCATAGTAATAATAATAAAAATTATTATTATTATTAATAAAGGAATAGAAGAAATATAAAAACCACCCTAAAAGAAATTGTTTCTTTTTTTATGAACAATATGATATTGATTGATGAGTTTTTACCACCTGAAAAATAACAAAATTAAGGAAATTCATTGATTTTTTATTGTCACTCGCTCATTCCTTCCTTTTTTATCGTTAATTTATTAACATTTTATACCCTGTGTATATTGTTTCGTTGTTTTTTTTTTATTATTATTATTATTATTATTATTCGATAGAATAAAGAAGTGAAAATAATATTAAATTAAAAAGAAACAGAAAACTCTAATAAATAAATGAATATCATTAAATTATCAATAATAATGTGTGGCTAATAACACAGTTCGTTAGGGTACACAACCAAAAATAATAACAAAATACAAAGTAAAAAAAAAAAAAAAATTAAATAAATCAAATGTGATATAAACTTACGTAATTCAAGTTAATTAAAAGGTAAAATATTATATTACCAAGGGTTAAAAAATATAAAAAGAAATAAATGCAACAGAAATTAGCCTGTAAAAAGTTTTGTAACACTGATAATGAACTTTGTTAATGGGTTGCAACAATACATTTCTGTTTTTTATTTATTATTTATTTTTATATTAATAATTATTTCCATATGTAATGTCCTTTGAGTCCTTTAAAAGTATTGATCCTCCTATTATCCAACAATAAAATGATATTCAATCAATTTGCCCAGCGTTAACAAAACTAAAATCAAATCAAATTTTAATTTTTCAATTAAATAAAAAATAAACGAATATACCAATGTTATGAAAAATTAAATTATTATTTATTTACACAAATAATTAAATAAATGTATAAAATAAATAATAATAAAACACTCAATCACTGCTAGAAACAGCAAGCAGCCACACTCAAATGATAAAGCGAAAAGAAAAAACGAAATTATTATCAAGTAAAACCACAATAATAATAATAATTACCTAGGCAATAAAAATTTTAAATTATTTCTCTTAAATCATAATAATTATTAATGTAAATATTTAAAGAAAAAATTATTTAATAATTTAATTATCAATGCAGAACTCACCTAAGTGAGTAATAATATTTTTATTTTTTTAAACGTACTAAAATCATCTAATTTCACATGAAAATTATTATTGATTAGCATTAACTAATCTAAACAAATAAATATTTGTATTGATAATAAACTAAATATATTACGAAGCTTTAAAGCTTTTGAAATAATTCCAAACATTGCCAAATTACACGGAATCACGCTGTAATTATTATTATTATTTTTTTTTTTTTGCACGACAAAGATCATGGCTTTTCTTATTGTTTTTATAAATAAATTAATTAAAACGCACATTTTTTCGAACAATAACTTGGAAATATAAATGTTATAAAACAATCAAAGAAACCTTGAAATTAAATTAAATGTGAATTAAAAACTAATTAAGTATCGAACAATAGAATTCAGAAGAAAAGAAAACAAAAAAGCCAGAAAGAAATAGATGAAAAAAAATATATATATTTTGTTGTTGATAATTTTAATTAACATGTTTTGTGTTAAGTGTGTCACCTGTGTAATAAACGAAACAAAACAGTCTTATAATCACAAATCAGTGTTATGTACGGTGACACAAAACAACCAATCACCGGTAACAGCATTACAATCGTACAACACTATTGGTTGGAAATAATTTTGCTTTACCTTGAAACGTCATTTGTTGTCTTGCACATCATATGCAACATTAAAATTATTATTTAAAAAAAAAATATTTAATTTAAATTAAAAACATAAAATTTAATAACATATTTTTGGTATTTCCAAGTAATTAACGTAATAAATGGTTAAAAGTAGAAAGAAAAAGAAAAAGAAAAAATAACAGAAGAAACGCATTAAACTTGACTTTTATTTTTATGATTTATTTTCACATTTAATTCGTTTAATGTAACTTTTTCTTAGAATTAAAAAAAAAAAAAAAAACCGAAAGAAAATACTTAAATTAATTAAATTAAACATCTAATCTCTTAATTTCTTGGTTAATTTACCGAACCTCACCCATGTTTTAGTAATATAAAAGCATGAAAAACTCTTCTATCTTTATTTATGAGACAGTTTCACAATGAAACCAAAGAAATTGTAATTATAAAAAGGAAAGTAAAACAAAAAAAAAAGGTGTGTGCTAAGGGTGAATAATACCTAAAAACGAATAAAATTAAATTTTTTTTCTTTTTTTATAAATAAACAGGCGATAAGATAATTTTTGTTTATAATTACTATTTGAAACGAGAAATTTTTTCTGCTTTCAATTAAAAAGAGTAAATAGGGGTGAAAAAGCTACATTTTTTAGTCTATTGTTATAAGCTCACTGCTAATTGATGTTTGATTTGCCTCTTTTTTTAAACATGACACTAAATCAACAATCATTTACTTTATTTTCTTATCACACAAATACATGTCCATCGTTGTGATAAAACGATTTATTACAAAATAAATCATAAATCACCTTGAACTTGAAATTAAATTGAAAAAAAAGAAAAAAAGAGTCCT
The DNA here is from genome assembly GCA_961205885.1 of Ptychoptera albimana. Classification (NCBI taxonomy): domain Eukaryota; kingdom Metazoa; phylum Arthropoda; class Insecta; order Diptera; family Ptychopteridae; genus Ptychoptera; species Ptychoptera albimana. The sequence continues at coordinate 3,083,061 of OY540803.1, forward strand.
TCTGGAATATTAATCACATAATTTATCGTTTTTATTTGTATAAACATAGAAAAATCATTATTTTTCCAATATAAAATAATTACGAAAACAATCAGAATAAATAGAAACCGAAATATAAATAGCATAGAAAATGAAAGGTGAGTTAAATCGCAGTTGTGAATAAAACAGTAAACAAAGGTATAAATAACAGAAAATAAATATATGGTTAAGAAAAAAGCTTTAATTAATTTAATTAAATAATAATAAATTTACAAAATGTGTAGAGAAAATTATTTATTTTCTTCTTCTTTATTAATTTCAAAGCAGACAGGCAACGTAAGGTAAGTAAGTAAGCAGGTAGTTGAAAGCACAGGTTATTCATAACAATCTGATATTTATTAAATGTCAAAACGAAAAAAAAATCCGATTTATATCTGAAAAACATATCTGATCAAACATTAATAAAGCAAACAAATAAAATCATAACAAAATGAAATTTATGTTAAAATTTTTAGAACTAAAAATAGTATCTAGCGGGTTATAACCGCATACGCCCACAAGTAAATAAATCCACTCACTCATTTTCACTTAAATAACAAAAATTAATATCGAATGAAATTAATAATAAAAAAACTAATTAAACAACAAACAAACCGTTGTTATTGAAACAATAATAATAATTATAATATTAGAGAAACGTGACAAAACCATATTTAATGTATTAACAGCTTTAAAATTGTCCAGACTTTTTAAGCGATTTTATTAAAAAAATTACTTCACTAAGTGTGGAGGATTTTTTAATTAATTAATTTAATTACAGTGAGAAACTGTGTTAAAAATATTTATAGCGATACAAAACGGTTAAAATTATGTTATTACATGATAAACCAATCAGAATCAGCTAAATTTCTCTACACAACCAATCAAAAACGTTTCTACACTGAATTCTAATTGGTTGCTACGTAAAACGTAATAAAACATCTGGCTAATTTACGTATTTATTCAATAAAATAAATAACTAATCATTTTGAATGATAATTTATCGTTTATTTAGATTAGAAATTAGTGACAATCCTTAGTAATAATTTAAGTCAAATTAGTACTGTCAATGTTTATAATATTTTCCACGTTTCTATTGATTTAATTATTTTATTCAATTCTTTATTTACTTATCAATAACAAATTCATAATTATTTAAACATTTATTACAATAAAAAAAAAACGCAACAAATAACATACATTTAAACGCCTCGCTTCTTAAACAAACATAATGCACTATTTATACTTAAATAAATAAAATAAAATAAAAAAAAAATTTATTATGATGTCATTTCCGATTTAAAACATTTTTTTTTATGTTTTTTTTTTCTTCTATATAATTCACATGAATTGTTTTTTTTTTTTTTGTTTTTGCAAAACGACAAAATTTTTGCTTAAAATTTACACTGAAAAAAAAACTAAACAATTTAAACAGATTATTTTTAACCCACTTACCTTGACCGAATGACTGAAAAAAAAATTGTACATTAATCGTGCATAGACTGAGTTCAAATGAATACCACAATTAACCTTAATTAAAATTTTCTTTCGTTTTTGTAATCCTTGGAAAAGGTTTTGTAACGGTGAAAACCTTTAAAAGTATTCGAATAACTATAAAAGCTTTATACCAGAATTAAGTTTACATTGCTGTTTCATAAAATAATCAGACATAAACACGATTAAAACCCTTTTTCTTTACGCAAAGTAACATAAAGCAAAGTAAACTAAAGCAAAGCAAAAAATAAAATTCTATCACTCTATTTCTATCGCTGTTATTATTTATGTTCATAATAATAAAAAAACATAAATATGTTGCCCTAGATTAACAAAAAATTATTATTATTATCACACGCACAAAATTTTAATTTTATTAGATTTTTAAAATAGAAATTACAGAAAATAATGTAACATCGCTTAAGAGAAATGTGAATAATAAACGTTTTATAGACAAACAGGATAACAATAATATGTGCAAAATACTACATCTAAAACACTCCTGTAATTATATAAAAATAATTTAATTACATTACACATGTTAACAGAAGTAATAATTTAAATAGAGCAAACCACAAAAATAGGTAAACAAAAAAAAAAAAAAAAATACTCTACAAAAATATTTCCGGAGTGTGTAGCACACAGCAAAGTTTTATTATTATTATTATTATTAATAACGAATTTTTACGTTTAGTTATTTTTCCCTTCTCCATAATAATACGTAATAACAACATACATTTAGTACGTCGCTATAATTAAAATAGTTATGCTAGTAACAAAAAAAAAAAAAAAAAAAGAAACCAAACGAAATAATAAAAGCAAAACTGATTCAAGACTTATATAATTAGCGCAAGCAACATAATTAAAAAGAAAAACGTTTTTTTTTTATTTTTCTTTCACTTTTACTTTATACTATGAAATGTAGAGAAAAAATAAAATCTATTACAAAGCTTAAAGCAATTATTATTATTATGTAGCTTTAAAGCTTCGACTGTGCTAATTATTTATTACGAAGAAAATTTCTTCTGTGTTTCTTTTTTTTTTTCACTTTTTTAACGCCATGAAATTTTCATTTTAAGTAACCTAGATAATTTTTAAGCCAGGTTACAACTTCAATTAGTTGAAAGATCGTACTTAAAGGAATTTATGCTAAATTTCGATAATTATTGAACTTCGAAACTTCTTAAAACAGAAATTCAGGGGAAAAAAACAAGTTTTTAACCGTTTAACGATGTAGACCAACATGTGCTTTTAGCTTTTTTTTTTTTAATATGGTTTTAAATTGTGTTGACTAATAAAACGACATAAATGACATCATTATTACTTTTAATGACGCTTAAGCCTTTTTTACTCTCAATTCTCATCTAATGATTAGAGAAACCACAATTAAAAATTGATTAAATAATAATAATAATAATAATAATAATAATAAAAAATTAAAAAATCGGATACAATACAACAATAAGCTTTGTGTTGTGTGAATTTGCATTTAATAAATGATATGGTCGATGTAGTTTCATCGCAACAGTAACCAGCTGTACGTTTCTTCAGTACACGTGAACTAACTTAACTATACGTATAAGTTTAAGTTAAGTCAACAAGTAACAAATACCAAACACACAAGTAAAAAGTAATTTCGTTGTATTGTATTGAAATTTATTTTTTTGATTTTTATTAATTTAATTCGTTACAATGAGTAAAAAAAAAAAAAATTAAAGAAAAATAAAGCGAACGAACCAGCGTAAATCTTCATTTATTATTTTATTTAATTAAAAAACAAAAATTTTTATTTATGCTAATTAATGAAGTCATCAGTATCCATCAGGGATAGAAATTATTTATGCTTAGTGCTAATGTACTTTACTTAAAATGTTTTCACTGGCAAACAAAAAATTTTCGATTGTGACGAGGTTTATAGTTGACTTAAATGACAGGGCTGGCTTTTTTTTTTTCTTTCGCAAGTTTAAGGTAAAAATGAATTGGGATTAAAATTAGGGTCTCAAACCTAAACAGGGCATTTAAACGGTTTAACGAAACTTAAAAACATTTTGTAAAATACAAATAAAAATGCAAACATTAAGCCGGTTATAAAAATTTAATTAAAAAACCGAAAACTATATCCACGTATAACGACTACAGAAAAAGCACAAACAAAAAATGTGAATTAGAGAGAAGTAAATAAAAAATAAAATGTGCTTAGGTTTTTTTTTTTTTAGAGAGGGTGACATCATTCACTTTTACAGACTTGGCTTAAAATGAATTTTTTTTTTTTTTTTTTTAATTATTTAAGTCTTGTTGGCAACAAAAAAATAAATTATTTTTTTATTTAATTAATTTCACGTTAATTTTACACCTTGACTTTGTATTTGAATTTATTTCTTTTTCTTAATATAAACTTTTTATTTACTTAATTCATGCTTACGTTGATTAATTAAATTTTTTTAAGTGAGGAAAATTTTATTTTTGTTTATGGTTTAGAGGAAAAATCGTTGGTGCTTTTTTTTTTTTTGATTTTTGAATGAGACAAAAACATCTGATTTTGACATTTAAATTAAAAACAGTTATTCGATAAACGCTATCGTTACATACTTAGATTGAACGTAGGTCTTTGATTGATAATATTTTTTACACCTGGTATTCCACATTGTATGCAGTTTTATTTACTGTAAAACGGTGTACACAAATACACATCGATTAAGTTACAAATACACACAGCATAAAACAAAAACACCGAAATATAAGCTTTAAACACTTTTTAATTATTTATTAATTAAATCCACGATTAATCGCTGTTTCTAACAGTCAATACACTTTACATTGAGTTTTTTTGTTTTGTTTATTTGGTCTTTTTGTCTTTTAAACACTAGAAATTATTTTTTTTATGCATTCACCACCTAATTAGTATTAATGCACTTTTGGTGTGATTTGTTTAATTATTTTTTTTACATTTATTTCAATAAAACACAAATACACAATAAACCATATTGTTTATAAGCTAAGTAAATAATAAATAAAATAAAATTATTAAAAACATTAAAATAAATTTTTGGAAATTTTTTTTTTATTTTATTCATCGGGTTGTTAAATACTAGTTTTATTTGGCACCTGTAATTATTTTGTGAGAATCAAATTTGAAATATTATATCCATTGTTGCATTCGCTCTCACGCAATTCAAATAAATAATTTTGAAACAACAACAACAAAATACAGGGAAATTTTATTATTTTTCTTAATTAAATAAATTTTTTAATTACAAAAATAAAAACTTTTTTTTTTTTATTGATTATGTTTTATTAAATTATAAATAAATGTATTAATTCCTAGAATAAAATAAAAATTAAAAAATAATTTAAATTATTTCCCTGTATTTTCTAGTACGAAAAATAAAACAAATTCGTTTTTTTTTTTATTCTGAACCAATAACAGCACAAACGTTATATATAGATATTTCATTCTGACACATTATTATACAATTTATATAAAAAGTGAAAACGTAGCAAACATATGAGCGGTTTTTAGTTCTTTTGTCTTTTTTTATTTTTAAAATTATTAAGAAATAAAAAAAAAAATGGCGATGTCAGAAAATTTTTCCGCGCAGTTAATCGACATCAGTCAATAGTTTTTTTTTTTTTTTTTTTATATTCGGAAAAATAATTTTATCCAATAATTTAACCAATGTATATATTATATTGAAGAATATTTATTATTATTATTACTATTATTTTTATTTTCTTAATAATTTTATTTCACATTTATTCATCTAACATTTCTTATCATTCATTTTCATATTAAACATTCAATAGAAATAAAAGAAAAAAAATAATTTTTTTTTTCTTCCTCGTTTTTGTTTTTACCTTTAAATAAAATAAAATAAAAAATTTTTTTTGTTTCTTTTTTTTTCTGTTCTTTCTTTTCTTTTTTTTTATTATTATTTAATTTTAAAACGACAACACATGTGTACAAGGCAGAATAGTTTTTATTATTAATACATAAAGAAAAGTGTAAAAAAAAAAACTGAAATTTAATTAATAAGGAATTATTGCGTGAAATAAAAAGAGTGATTTTGATTAAAGTAACAAGATGAGCGTTGACACATACGGACCCAGTTCGCAAACCCTCACATTTTTGGATACCGAGGAAAATGATTTAATCGGTGCGGACACACAAGGAACAGATTTTGATTTTCGTGACTTTACTTTGCCATCACAAAGTCAAACACAAACATCACAAGTTGATCATTTAGCTGGAAGTAGTCAGGTAAATTATACTCTTTTGTGACGTTTCCGTAATTTCGTCATTGAAATTTGATTTAACCACATTTCTATACATGTGTTTGTTGTGCATAAATAAATAAAAAAAAAAAAAACTTTTCTCTATAATTTTATTTGTAGTTAAATGGATTTGGTAAACGATTGGATATTGGCCCGAAAGTATCTGCGATTACCAGTGCTATGGGTGAATTACAATTTGAAGAGGAAGAAGATGAGGGTGTCGTATCGAATCAAGAGTTACCACCGCATGCATGTAAATATTGTGGCATTCATGATCCAAGTACAGTGATAATGTGTAATATATGCAAAAAATGGTTTTGTAATGGACGTGGTAGTACATCCGGATCACATATTGTTAATCATTTGGTTAGGGCAAAACATCGTGAGGTGACATTACATAGTGATGGACCCCTTGGTGAAACCGTACTTGAATGTTATTCATGCGGCGTACGTAATGTTTTTGTTCTAGGTTTTATACCAGCCAAAGCTGATTCTGTTGTTGTTTTATTATGCAGGTATTAAGAGCTTTTCCTTTTCTTTATCTTATCTAAAAAAAAAAAAATACTTCCAATTACATAAACATTGCTCATAAAATAAATAATTATTTTAATAAAAAAATTTCTAGACAACCGTGTGCCGCACAAAGTTCTTTAAAAGATATGAATTGGGATCAGGAACAATGGAAACCGTTAATAGCGGATCGTTGTTTTTTGTCATGGTTGGTCAAAGTACCAACTGAACAAGAACAGTTACGTGCCCGTCAAATATCAGCTACACAAATAAATAAATTGGAAGAATTATGGAAGGATAATGTTGAGGCAACATTTCAAGATTTGGAAAAGCCAGGAATTGATAAGGAACCGGCACCGGTACAATTACGGTACGATGATGGATTTCAATATCAAAATGTTTTTGCACCGTTAATCAAATTAGAATCCGATTACGATAAACATTTAAAGGAATCCCAAACGCAGGAGAATATTGAAGTGCGATGGGATGTTGGTCTTAACAAGAAGACAATTGCTTATTTTACATTAGCTAAAACTGATGGTGATATGAAATTGATGCACGGCGATGAATTAAATTTGCGTTATGTTGGTGAAATGTATTTGATTTGGGCTGGCTTAGGGCACGTTATTAAAGTTCCTGATAATTATGGTGAGGATGTTGGATTAGAATTAAGATATAATCAGAATGCACCGATTGAGTGTACATCAAACTTTGCTGTTGACTTTATATGGAAAGGAACTTCGTTTAAACGTATGCAAGCTGCATTGAAGAGTTTTGCTGTTGATGACAATTCAGTGTCGAATTATATTTATTCCCGGTTGCTTGGTCATGGACGGCACGATGGGTCGGATGATGTTACTTTTAGATGCAGTAATTTGCCGAAACATTTTAGTGCACCGAATTTGCCTGATTTGAATCGTTCGCAGGTGTATGCTGTAAAGCATGCCATTCAGCGTCCATTGAGTTTAATTCAAGGACCCCCGGGTACAGGTAAAACTGTAACATCAGCAACCATCGTTTATCAACTTGTTCGTCAAAACGGTGGTCCAGTATTAGTTTGTGCTCCTAGTAACACAGCCGTTGATCAGTTAACGGAGAAAATTCATCGCACAAATTTAAAAGTAGTTCGTGTGTGTGCTAAATCCCGTGAAGCTATCGATTCGCCAGTGAGTTTCTTGGCATTACATAACCAAATAAAAAACATGGAGAGCAATATGGAATTGCAGAAATTGCAACAGCTTAAAGACGAAACCGGTGAATTGAGTTCTGCGGATGAAACACGTTACCGTATATTGAAGAAGATGGGAGAGCGTGAATTGTTGGAGGCAGCTGATGTTATTTGTTGTACATGCGTTGGTGCCGGTGATGCTCGTCTTTCGCGCATAAAGTTTCATTCGATTTTAATAGACGAGAGTATGCAGTCCACAGAACCTGAATGCATGGTACCCGTAGTCTTGGGTGCCAAGCAATTGATTTTAGTTGGTGACCACTGTCAATTGGGTCCTGTAGTTATTTGTAAAAAAGCAGCAAAAGCAGGATTGTCACAGAGTTTATTCGAAAGATTGGTGGTGTTAGGAATACGTCCGTTCCGCCTGGAAGTACAATATCGTATGCACCCTGAATTATCACAGTTTCCATCAAACTTCTTTTATGAAGGAAGTCTTCAAAATGGTGTTTGTGCAGAAGAGAGAAAACTTAAAATTGACTTCCCATGGCCGCAACCTGACAGGCCAATGTTTTTCCTTGTTACGCAGGGACAAGAGGAAATTGCTGGTTCTGGCACTTCTTATTTGAATAGAACTGAAGCTTCAAATGTGGAGAAAATCACAACTCGTTTCTTGAAATCTGGCGTGAAACCTGAGCAAATTGGAATCATTACACCATATGAAGGTCAACGAGCATACCTAGTGCAATACATGCAATATCAGGGAAGTTTACATTCAAAGTTATACCAGGAGATCGAAATAGCTAGTGTCGACGCATTCCAGGGACGTGAGAAAGATATCATTATAATGTCTTGCGTACGATCAAATGAACATCAAGGCATTGGTTTCCTAAATGATCCGCGTCGTTTAAATGTTGCTTTGACTCGCGCAAAATATGGGATAATTATTGTTGGAAATCCAAAAGTTTTGTCGAAGCAAACACTGTGGAATCATTTATTGAATTTCTACAAAGAGAAGAAGGTGCTTGTCGAAGGATCGTTAAATAATCTAAAAGAGTCGCTCATCCAATTTGCGAAACCGAAAAAAATTGTAAACGCATTAAATCCGGGATCTCATTTCATGTCAAATGCTATGTACGATGCCAAGGAAGTTCTCGTTTCTGGCTCGTATTACGATAAAACGGGTCGAATGCCGTTTAATCAACATCACATGGGTGGCCAACCAAATCAAATGAATTATCCCCCACGTAATTTAACAGTGGACATGTTTTCACGCACCCATGATTCAATTAGTTATATATCGCCGGAACGTGCACAAGCCGCACTCAACAATATGCCGGTGCCAGTTGGAATGTTTATGAATATGAGTAACATGCCGCCACGGTTCTACAATCAGCATCAACAGGCAGCTCAAGCGGCAAAGCAGGGTCGACGCAAAGATGTTGCTTTGCCAAAGAGTGCCAGTGGTTCACGTTCTCGTGTCGCTAGTCAAGGTGCACCATTAACCCAAGGAATGTCACAGAATATGAGTCAACCCGGCTTCAGTTTATCATTACAAATGGACTTTTCACAAGATTACATGAATGAGTATCCGTCACAAATGGATAGAATTTTCTCACGTGATTCTACCTATCAGGTATTTGCAAATTTTTCTTTTTCTCTTTTCTTATTTCTAAACGAAATTTTTTTCTGTTTCTTTTATTATAGAGTCAGGGTGCCGATAAGAGCCCCTTTGGTATTAATCAACAAAATCAATTTTCACAGCCCTACTGATAATAGATGAAGTCACAGAATAATAATTTAACAAAACAAAAAATTTAATAAAAATAAAAAAAAAATACAAAATAATTAAACAACAACAACAAGAAAACGTTTTAAAAAAATTATTACAAAAAAGAAAATTAATAAATAAAATAATTAAATAAAATTAAAAAAAAAAATAATAAAAAAATTACAGAGATTGAGAGAAAGAGGAAAGCAAAGGAATTATGACAGACGGAAGGAAACAAGTAAATAAAAAATTAAGAGAAATTTTTTGGTCGTGTTGTGGTGGTAACAAGATGGATGGATGGATAGATATTGGATTTGATAATTATTGAAGATTATTATTAATGAAACGAAAGGATAAACAGAACGGATGGTGGTAACTGAGATGGTGGATACAGCTGCAAGCTTCAACAGCAATGAATTGTACAAAAGAGGAAGAAAAAAATGAAGTAGAATGAGAAGAGAAGACGATTATACAAAAGAATTATTATTATGATGATGAAAAAAAAATAAAAATGAATAGAAAAAGTCTCTAAAGGGATGAAAATATATAACCAAAATGAGCGCGAGAACAACAATACGCAATAAAACAAGTGGGTAATTTGTGCGATTTCCTTGTTTAATATAGAATAAAACAGAAATTACTAAAAACAAACTGAATATATGCGATGGAAATCGATTCTATATATATACATATAGAGAGGATGTTTGTGGGAATATTTATGATTTAATTAAACATCTAAAAAGATTAAACACAAATGGTTTTAATTTGTAATTTAATAATGGTGTAGGAGAAATATGCTGAAGAGAATTATGTTGTGAAGAGAAAAAAGGATAAACGTGTTTTATGTTCATAGATTTGTGGCTTTTTATAGTTTTTTAATTAATTAATTAAATTTAATTGTTTTATTTTATTTATGTACTTGTTTATTATTGTATTTAATTTGGAGGCAAAATAAAGACAGGGGAAACAAACAACACAGTACAACTAACTCCAGACTAACTGTCGGATGTGATGTCGCAAACAATTGTAATGATGGCACACAAATTAAATGTACAAAATAACACAGCAGCATTACACGTTTTTAACAAGTCGCATCCTGTACAATTGATAATTGAAAATTTATTTTATTGTAAAAAATTAATTAATTAAATTTAATTATTGGATGTGTATCTCACTCACTCACTCTTGCATATTGACACAATATATATAAATATATACATCGGTATGAAAAACATTTTTTCTTTGGTTTAAATAAAAAAAAAAAACATGAAAAATGTATTTAAAAAAAAAAGGTTAATTAATTAACAAACACAAATACATAAAAAAAAAAAATTAAGGAAATATGATGAATTTATAGAATTTAATTAAAAATTTGTTTTGTTTATTTTTTTTGTTAATTTTTGACATAACTATGTGACAGCTTGTAATAAATGTAGACACTTGTGTTGTTATTTTTTTCTCCTGAATACAATTGCTGGAAGGCTGAAGGATGTTTAATCAATTTGTTGGATTTTGCTTTTTTGTTTTGGTTGAATTAAATTAATTAGCCACAAGTGTAATAAAAAGGAAAGAAAAATTAAAATTCCCAGTTAATTGTGCTTTTTAGTAAAAATGGGGTGTAAATTTCTCTAAACATAGTTGTGAGTGAGAGACTGCACAAATTTAATTTTTATTTTCTATATGATATATATGTTAAATAATAAGTTAATAATTAACGATTTTGTTTGTTTATTTTTATTTCTTTAATAAACACTATTTTGTTATAAAAATTATTTTTATTAATTAATTTTCAATTCTTAATTAATTTCCCTGTTTACATATGTCTTGGCTAAGCAAAGTTACGTTATACGTTATGGGATTTGTAGGGTTTTAAGAATAAAAGAATTTGTTTTTTTTTTGGTGTAATTAACAAAAAATTTATTCTAAAATATTTGTCGTTTTCTTCACAATATCCCGGTAAAATTGAAATATATTTTTACTAGCTTCCTTACATAATACATAGACATCGTTAAACTGTCCAACTGTATAAATACCTGTTGTATGCGTTACAACACAATTATAATCGATACTATCAAAAACAAATGTTAAATATGCTTTTGCCTCTTTGGACTGCCGATAATCAGGATCAATAATAAATTCATTATCTTTATCGATAATACAGTGGACAGCGGCAACAAGAAATCTCATCGCTAATCCACTGTTTAATACGGCTAAACATGAAGCATTTATTGCACAAGCAATCAACTAAAAATACAAAGAAATTAATTTTTTTGTTGTTGAATTTACGAAAATATTAAAGAGAATCTTACACCGGATTTATCTTCCATTTCTTGTAATTGTATAGAAATATTTGTTTTTGGATGTAATGAGGTTAATATTGCGACTTCACATGTTTCTTTAATTATTTGTTCACGCAAACGATCGTATACACTTGTAACACCGGATTTTGATTTAAAATTTACTTCAACGTACGCCTTTTCTATAATTAGATTTTGTAATTTAACTTCAATTGGACCATTTACTGATGCTAAAACAACTGTCTCTCCTGCAAAAAAAAGTATTTCACTGATTAAACAAAGCAAAAGATGGATTTAAAAATGTTAACCAACCTTGGGATAAAATTGCAGAACCGTCTGATCTGGATAACATATTTAATTCACAATTAATTGGTCGTAACACAATATTTATATTATTTGTACTATCGATATCCATTTTTATCTTCATTATATGCTTATTTTCTAATTAAAATTACGATTTTTAATACAAAAAACTCATAAAATGTTTTAATATTTGGGGGTTAGCAACAACAAGTAAGGTTATGTTATTTTGTGTCAAAACAAAACATTGCATTAATTTATAATTAATTTAATTAATCAAAGATGGTGCTATACGTATTAAGTTGTTTTCCAATTCGGAAAATTAAATTCAAACGAAATTTTTTTTAAACAAAACATAAACAAACTTTTTATTTCATTTTGATTTGCAAATCATTTTCGGGAATAATAATGGCACGCTGTCCAGCACCCACGCATATTCTTGATAATGATGTAATAAATGCAGCAGAGAATCGTCGACCGGATATCGCAAAGCATTTTCGATGCGCAAAATTAATTCTGCAGCAAAGCAGCAATGAAAGCGGTGACAATTTGTATGAGCTCTCTGCTTCACAGAAAGCTATGAAGTCTTAACCTATTCTCATTTATTCCAGATTTGATCATCTGTCGCAAATAATAAAAAATGTTTTAGATGAAAGACCACCCGATGTTGTTGATTATTTCGAAGAATATAGCCGAGTGATAAAAGAGGGTAAACTGCGTAATAATGAAGTTCATCTGGAGGACACTTACATTGAACCAGATCGTATCCAGGCGGCAAAGAAAATCCTTCCTTATCTGAAGGTTCCGCCTCCACCAGAATTTCCTGGTGGACCTGTTGAGGACGAGGCTCCCGGAGAAGACGAAGAAAAACCAGAACCTTTGGTCAAAGACATTATGCATTTGCAGTTTTACTGGAATTTCGTTGGTATCGGGTTTCCGCAGGATCAAATGTTTCTGTTGTCAGCAGCAATGAGGAGAATCGAAGAAGATCCTAATCTATGTGAATGCAAATTTTGGGGCTTAATTTATGGTCTTAAGCATAATTATTACGTTTTGGAAGCAGCATTTGTCGATGAGGAAGTTGACAGACGAAATGTAAAATAATCCCTTGCTTTTGAAAGATATTTTTTAATAAACTTAAAAATTTCCTAGGAGATTGAAGCAAGCGAACGGGAAGCGGAGAAAACCAATGAAAAAAATAGCGGAGTGAAAGCTTTAACAATTGAACAACAAATTGAGTTGAATGCAAGTTTATTTCCTAAACCAAGGCCAGCGGCGATACCTACCACTAATCCTCCAGAAGATGGTGCTGTCGAAAACGCTCCTATTCCTGCTGTTCCGCCTGGTATTCTGAAGCCTCGTCCAATGGTTGCAAAAATACCACAAGCGGATTTTAAGCCAAAGAAAGATATTCCAGCGGAAATAACGGGTTCCGGTGCGAATCGCAAGGTCTACTTCGTATGCAATAGTCCTGGTGATGATTGGGTTGAATTACCGCCAGTAACACCGAAGCAAATTGTAGTTGCAAGAAAAATAACCAAATACATGACGGGAAATTTAAACGCTGAGGTAAAGGCATATCCAGCATTTCCGGGAACAGAGAAGAATTACTTGCGAGCACAAATTGCTAGAATATCAGCTGCTACGCATGTATCACCGCTTGGTTGCTACAAGATTGGTGAGGCTGGCGATGAAGAAGAAGCTGAAGAGGAAGGCGATGAAGGTTTAAAATTTTCGTTAAATTATTTTCGACTTTTTTTCAAAGTTTAAATTTTCTAGATAACGACAGGCCAACGTACCCAGATCCAAACTATGATCCGGTTCCTATTAAGGAATTGCTAGACCTTAGTAATTGGGTTCATCATAAACCGAATTTGTTGAAGCAAGGGCGTGTCAAGTGGTACGACGAGAATTTGCTCGAAGAGGTATTTGGTGGCAAATAAAGTATTATTGGGAATTAGATATAAATTTTTCCGTTTTAGGATGAGGAGCATGAAGATGAAGGTGAAGATGAGGCTGAGGACGAGAGTAAAATTCCACCAGAAGAGGGTCCACCATTAATGTCGCATTGTTCAGATGATGCCGCTATGGAAACGATTCCAGCCTGGACAATTCGTTTGACAACGATCTGCAATCCGAAGAACTGCTTGTGCTTAATCAAATCGAATTTATGGCCGGGAGCATTAACATTCACTTACCAACGCATCCATTCAAATATGTATATCGGTTTTGGTCATAAATTGAATATCAGGAATTATTCACCGCCTCCAATTCCAAACATTGAAGAGGAATATCCCATTGGACCAGAGATACTGGAAATAAATGATCCCACTGTTGAGGAGGAAGAAGTAAAAATAAATTGATTCCAACTATTGAATTGAAATTAATTTTTTTTCTATTTAGGCCTGGAGAATTGCTCATGAGAAACCATTGATTGAGCCAGAAGGTGAAGAAGAAGGTGATATGGAAGGTGATCTAGATGACGATGAAGAAGATGAGGATTATTAACTGCTTATTTCTCTATCCTTTAGATTTTTTGTTGATTTGTTAATAAAAATTCATTTCTGTTAACGTGGAAGCGCAACGATTTTTTTTTCATTATCATTCTATTCACATTTACGACATTTACATTAACGAGTCAGTGAGGTCAAGATCATTCGATAGCGATTTAAAAAGTAAAATCAAAAGTTGCGACTATTGACTCTATAGGCGAAGATGACTCATGCGAGTCGGGGATTTTTTCTACGGTTTAGCGACTTTTGTGTTGTTAGCTTTAAAAAAAAAAAATTATTGCGATAATATTCGCAACCGATAAACAGGCATTCAGATAGCATACAGTAAAAGTTCTAAAAGCAGAAGCCGCAAAACAGTAAGTGTCGCGTTTTCTTTATTTACATTCAACACAGTTGATGGGTAAAGTTGTGCTTTTTGATTATTAAAACAATGAAATTCGCAATTCAATTATTTGTAATTATTTTCGTTTGCTTATTTGCTGGCACAAGATCATCATCATCAGATGATGATTATTTCTCATTGAAGTTACTGCAGTTGGGAGATAAATTTATCTACGTGAGCAAGGGATTTAAGGTAGGAAAAAAAAAAATTGAAATTTTTGTTCAGTGATTAAAGTTTTGTTGTTTGCTGTAAAGACGAATTGGTATCGTGCCCAGCATTATTGTTCTTCGTACGGATTAAAATTAATTAAAATCACAACACCAGAGCAAAATTTCCTGCTTGAAGAGTTCCTACGGAGTTACAGTGAGTTTTTACGGTGTGCAAATTTTTGTCGATAATTCATTAATCCGTTCAACTTTTACTTTAAGAACCAAAAATGGATAAAGTGTGGATTGGCGGAACTGATTTGGGTGATGAAGGTGTTTGGCGTTGGGTAACAACAGGACAAAAAATAACTTATACCAACTGGTTAGAAACGAATCCGGATAATTTTCAAAATGCTGGCGCATGTGATGGTGAAAATTGTTTAGAAATTCGTTTTGAACCGGGAAATGCAACGATGTTTTGGAATGATGCAGTCTGTAACAGAGCGAAATCATTTATTTGTGAAGTTTAAAGAGAATAAAGAATTTTCCATTTTTTTGTGCCAAAGTTTTTTTTTTTTTTTTGTTTCTTGGAATTTATTTTGCATTTTTTGTTGACCACGAAAATTTGATAATAATTCGTGTGTATTACAAGTTGTGTTAATTTCGGCGAGTTTAACTTCTTAACGCTTCTTCTTCAGCTTAACGATTGAGTTAAAAGTGAATTTAATTTGCTAAAAATTTTTTTATGTGAATTTAACATTTCAAGATCTATGTTATACGCGTGTGTTTACTTTAAAAATCAAGGCGTTCGATGATGTCACTGATCTTAGCAATACAAATAATTGAATAAGAAAAAAAAAACCACTCGATAAGCAAACGGCGTTTTAGAGTGAATAATGTAAGCGACTGGGTCTTACCCAGAAATAATAAAAAAAAATTCTTTGCACGTTTGCACTTTGTTTACGACAGACAAACTGTTTTTTTATGATAATAGAGTAAAAACTCTAATAATTAACGAATTACTGGGAAATTTATTATTATTCTGTTTACTTGTTTTATTGAAGTCTGCGTAGAGTAAAGTCGTGCTCGTTACAATGAAATTCGTAAATTTTTTAACAATTTTCGTTTGTTTCCTTGCTGCATACGAAAGTTTATCGGATGATGATTATTTTACCTTGCAACTTCTGCAGCTGGGCGACAAATTTATCTACGTGAGCAAAGGATATAAGGTAGGAAGGGAAGACGAGTAAATTAAATTTTATCTAGAAATTAAAATCGTTTATGTTGTACAGGTGAATTGGTATCGTGCACAACAGATTTGTGCATCTTATGGATTAAAATTATTTAAAATCACCTCACCAGAGCAAAATTTCTTATTTGACGAGTTCTTACGGAATTACGGTGAGTTTACACCTTGCAATTATTTATTTTCTTCGTGTTTTGTTTAATCATGAAAATTTCGTTTTGCAAACAAAAAAAAAAGTGCCTAAAATGGATAGCGTGTGGACAGCGGGTACAGATCTTGGGGAAGAAGGTGTCTGGCGTTGGGTAACAACTGGACAAAAATTAAAATACGCAAATTGGACTAAAACAAATCCGGATAATTACCGATATGAGGGTACATGTGAAACTGAAAATTGTTTAGAAGTTGGCTTTGAACAAGATTTTGATTATATGTATTGGAATGATGCACAGTGCAACAAGATGAAATCGTTTATCTGTGAAGTTTAAGGAATAAACAAATGAATACAAATGAAAAAAAAAAGTTTTTTTATTGCGCTCTGTAGAGTTTTGTTTATGGTTTTCAGGGTGTTGAAACTTTGATTATCGTACCTGAACCGTTAATTACCTAAAAGTAAGATTTCGACATATTTCTCTCTGTAATTCAGGGAATGCAAACTGAAAGTCGTACCTGAAAGATTAATTACCTAAAAGCAAGATTCCGGCATTTCTCACCCAGTTTTTCAGGATGCTGAAACAATTTTACTTTGAAACTCGCACCTGAGGGCATAATTAATATAAAAACCAACTCAAGCTGTATAACCAGCCACATAACCAACAAACAACGAAAAAAACACCCGAAAAGTTTTTATTTGATTTATAATTTTTATTTATTTTTTTTTCTCTTTATTTTTTCTTTTAATTTTTTTTGGAATGTTTTTTTTTTTAATTTTTTAACAAGTTTTTAAATTTTTTTACATTTTTTTTTTTTTTTTTACAATAAATTGATTTTTTTTTTGTTGTTTTTGTGGAAGAATTTTTTTCAATGAGGTTTTTTTTTTTATTATTATTGTGAAAGGCAAAGGAATATTCGCAAACGAAACATCGCCAAAAGGCACACGATTATCACGTTATATAAATGTATATAAAAAAAATAAAAGACAAGGAAATTTAAATGTTTACTTCATTAGCTACAAATAATAATAATAAATGACACGCGGATGCAGATAAGCCGCATTTGATGGCTTAAATAATAAAATGAAAAAAGAAAAATTAAGCCAGCCGCCAGCCAACAAAGTAGTTTTAGTAAAAAAAAAAAATTAACGCGAGACGTTTTGTTTGCATTCTTCTTCTTCTTCACAAACCACATTCCTCATTATTTTTTCTCTTAATTAATTAATTCTTTTTCTTAAAAAAAAAAATACAAAAAACGGATGTAAAAAATAAATTATTTAAACAAAAATGAAGCTCGCTCGGTGCCCGCCCCACCACCCACTGTGTGTATTTCTCTGTTATTCAGTGTGCCATGCATGAGTACTGTTAATTAATTAAGCTGCAGCTGCTTAAACCGCTTGAAAATTAATAAACAAAAGCCCCACCCTCACAAAAAAAAAAAAAATATATTTTATTAAACAGACACACAATGGGGCGGCGGTTATAAAAATAATTAATTTACAAAAATCACCACTGCGGGTGCGGCGGCGGAGGAGGAGCAAATAAATTAAATTTTAATCAGATTTTATTAATTAAAAAAAAAAAAATAAAAAATTCATCATAGTAGAAAATTAATTAATTAATACAAAAACAACAAAAAAAAAATTAATTAATTTTCCATATTGATGCTGTTTGCCGCTTTATTAATTATTATTATTATTATTATTACTGTTGGGGGGTTCGCTCTGTTTGGGGGGGTTAATTAATTAATTAAAAAAATCTTTAATTAATTAACATTTTACGCGTTTTTGTTGTCTCTCGCGTCTATAACAATTTTTTGTTGTTTATAAATTAATTCAAAACCACCGATTAATTATCCGACAGTTATCTTCCGGTTATCGTATGACTTAATTAAGATTTTCTTTTCTTAAATTAAATCTCGCGGCACGAAAAAAAAAAAAAAAAGGAAAAAACTGCGCTACTTGTTGGACAGTAAGTTGGGAAGTAAGGCAAAAATACAAATAGTTGTATAGGGGATTGACAATCACAGGTAAATGGACAGACAATTGTAACTTAGTTAAGTCACTCTGGAAGACGTCTGTGTCTCTCCAATAATTATTTTTATGTTTTTTTTTTTTTTTGCATTGAGAACTATTTTTTTAAATTGTTTATTTTTTATTTTACTCATTTTCTATAACAAAACTCATGCAGATTAATGTGTGATGGGGGGTGGAGGTTGTGTGGGCGTTTAAGATATCTTTTTTTTTTTTTTTTTTTTTACCCGCTCCCCCATCAATGTATATATATATATATTTTTTTTTATTTTATTTTAGTTTTTTTTTTACAATAATAAACAAAAAAAAATAAATAAATAATTAAAAAAAAAGCAAAAAAAAACAAAAGAAAAAAAACGAAGATCAAATAAAAAATTAAAAGGAAAAAAAAAAACAATCGGTGGGGTAAATGAATATGATTGATTGTTTTTTTTTTTTTATATGCAATTAATGCTGCTTCTAGCCAAGTAAAGTTTAAAAGAGTCGCCTCTTGGCACACCTTGGAAAGCAAAATTCATCTCTCTTTATTTATTTATTTTTTTTCATTTTCTTCTTCTATTTTTCTTATATTCAAATAAAAAAAAAAACAAATTTCTTTCATGCAGTTTTTTTTTTTCTTATTATATTTTTCGCGTGTGTTGCGTTTTTTAGTGGTTTGCTTCGCTTACGTGCGCGCACCCCAACACAGCATCTCATTAATTTTAATTAAATTTAAATCAAAATAACAAGAACAACAACAATAATAATAATTAATTAATTAACAATAATAATTAATATATAGAAAAATAAAATTAATTAATTAAGATATTTTTTTTTTGTTTTGTTTTAAACACTTTTTTCATTTTTTGTTTTTTTTTTTTTTGGGGGTGGTGGCTCCTCTTTTAATATTTTTTGGGGGTTTTTGTTTTTTTTAAAGATTTTTTTCTTGTTTTTTTTTTATTTTTAGTTTTTTTTTTTCGTGCTTTTTTATATTTTTAGTTTTTTTTTTGGTTCATTTCTTCTTCTCTTCTCTCTCTCTTTTTCAGATATTTAAATAAATAAAAATAATTAAAAAAAAAAAAAAAATAATAATAAATTCTTAAATTAATTAATACAAATTCCAATGATAAATAATCATCATCATAATCATCAATAATAAAGAGAATGAATGATAGTTTGTTAGTTATAGAGAGCATATCATACACACACACACTGAGCATTTCTTCATCATTTATTTTTTTTTTTTTTTCGTTTTTTAATTATTATTTCTCAGTTTAAAAAAGCTTTAACAATCAAAAATAAAGATAACAAAAAAATTAATTAATTAAATAATTAATTAATTAATTTTCTCTGTACATTTTTTTTGTAACATTTTCGTTTTTAAATCTTATTTATTGATAATAATAATAATTATTATTATTATTAGAATAATATTATTTATTGCTTCGTGTAATATCTTTGATTCAATCTGTGTGGATAATAAATAAATAAAAAAAAAATTGTTTTTAATTTTGTTGTTGTTGTTGTTTTTGCGTTAATTTAATCAAGACGCACACGACGTTAATTAATTTGATTAATAAGTATCTATCCAGCTTTAACACAACAGCATATACCACAAACTGTTAAACTAGCTTAGGCTATGCTGTTTTCGTTAACAAAACGTAATTAAACCACCACCATCACCGGTCCAATAAATAAATAAATTAATTAAATAAATAAATAAAATAAAATTAAAAAAAAAAAAAAAACACCCCCAAGGATAGATACTTTTAATTAATTAATTAACAAACAATAATTAACAAACATGAATAGATTTTTTTTTATTATAAATAATTAATTAAAATTAAATTTCTATATAAGCTAAAAAAATCACAGCCATTTATGATTTGTTTCTTTAATTAAAATTAAAAAAAAAAAAAATTATTTAGGAAATAATTAATGCCTTATTAAGTTAATTAATTAGAGCTTAATTAACTTCCAATTTTTCTTATTTTTTTCAATTGTATAAAATTTATAATCCCATTGTGTGTTTTTTAATTAATTAATTAATTATTTTTAATTAAATTTAATTAATCAACAAAATCTTAATTAAATCGTTTTTAGGCACTTTTTATTAAATATTATTATTATTAAATAACTAATGCCTTTATATTACTTAATTACTATTAATAAATTTAATTAATTAATTTTATTTCGTTAATTAATTAATGAAAAAAAAAATCTAGGCTTAATCAAGGAATAATTAATTAATGAAGTTTTTTTTTTTAGTATATAAATTTAGTTACACATTTTGCAATGTAAATTAAATAATATTAAATTAAATTAGTGATAAATTAATTAAGGAAATATATTATTATTATTATTTGTACGTTATACTTGGCATGTAATTAAATTAACCTTACAAATTGTAAACAAAATATATCTAACACTTAAACCTTAATAAAAACATAAATTAAGGCATTTTTCTTTGTTAATTAATAAATTAATTATAATTAATGACTAGTAATAATAATTGAATTAGTAATAGTAATAGTAGTAAGAGAAATTAATTACTCAATTTCTTTTCTCTTACAACCTTATAATATCTTTTTATAATTTCTATTTAATGGCAATTTGTTTGACAATCACAAATAATTTATTTACGATTATAATTAGCAACGCAGCTAATAATCACATTTTATGAAATTAACTCAATCTTTTTTCTTCTAAATAATAAAACAAAAACGACGATAAACATAAAATAAATTTAGAATTTTTTGATACCTCATGTCATGATGATGATGTTGTTGTTAATGTACCAATTGATGATGGTGTTTGTGCAATTATTGTTTTCGTTGTTGTTATCGGCATATATTGTTGTGACATTGGTATATGTAATGGACCAGTTGGTAAAAATGATTGAGAGAATACAGAATTTAAGTCTAATGTCTCTTCGATTGTCTTCCAGGATGTTACAAATACAGACTTTATACGTTCAAAAATAACACCATCATAAACACTACGGGCTGTATTTGTTAAATCGAATGGCTCTAAAATACAAATTTAATTAATAAATAATTAATTATAGCAAACGAAAGAAAAATTCACCTTCTATACAAAGTTGTTTCCATTGATGTGGATCATTTTTAATACTTCGAGCCTGTCGACAATCTTCTATAGGTAATATCGATGCGGTTCGTATTGATATAGCGTATTGTGTATAGCTGTATAATAAATAAATAATTAAATTTAAACAATCAATCAACTTATAAAGATAAAAAAAAAACTCACTCAAAATTACTATAATATTCTAGAAACGACACAAATAATTCACCCAACGTTTGTTTATTATCAGAATAATATGGTTCCAATTCTTCATTCATATCAATATTATTTATTTCTAAAATTTTTTGAAATTTATCCGGATACATTGTATGCAAACATGGTAATACCGGTGGATTAATAGCACATTGTAAAAAATGTATAACCATTAATACTAATGAATAACTTGATATTGTCATATTTTTTGCATTATTTATATGATGATTT
This sequence comes from Ptychoptera albimana, assembly GCA_961205885.1. Classification (NCBI taxonomy): domain Eukaryota; kingdom Metazoa; phylum Arthropoda; class Insecta; order Diptera; family Ptychopteridae; genus Ptychoptera; species Ptychoptera albimana. The sequence continues at coordinate 3,104,864 of OY540803.1, forward strand.
TGTGCCCATAATTTAACAACTAATGCAAGTGGTCGTAAACGCCAGTCCACTACAAAATAATACAGAAGAAAAATTTTAAAACAATTTTAATTCATATAATAATTATTATTATAAATCGATATTAGTTTTTACTTTGGGAATAACAATGTAATAAATGAGTATTTCTAATTCCCACACTATTGTTAAAATTTAAATCTACTTCTAGCATATGTAATGAGTCCTTAAATCTTAAAATTGGTACTTTAGCTTGTATTAAATGAAATTGTTCAAAAATACCTAAAAAAAAAAAAATAAAATCAATTAGTATTAAAAAAAATGTTAAAAAAAAAACAAAGAGATAAATCACCTGTTGTACTAATTAAATAATTTCTTAAATCTGTTAATGTATAAACAGCTTCTGATCTAGGATCAATATTTGATACAAATCTTGTTACTAAACACATATCAACATCAGATGTATCAGAACCAAAACCAGATATTGTTGAACCAACTAAATATAAACCAAAACGTGGAAATGCTTTCTATAATTAAAAAATTAATTAATTTAATTTATATTTATAATGATAATGTATGCTTATAACATACTTTAATACGTATATACAGGTAACGCCATAAATACATTTTCTTTTTATATGTATCCTCTGTTTGTTGTGATGTAACAAATTTATCCCAAACACTTTTTGATAATTTATCCCATTTTGTACCTTAAATTATATTAATTTTAATAAATTAATTAATTACACTAAAACAAACACACAAAATTTACCTGTTAATAAATCTTCATGATTATATTTTATTTCCACTAAATGTGCACGTGCTAAAAATCTATCCGGTGGCGTATGTACATGTAAAAAATTCTCATGAAAACCACCTGTACTACCATGTATACGATAATTACTTTGATTATTATTATTTTGTATTTTTTTAGTACCACGATGATACATTTTTGGTCCAATATTACTATTATTATTAATGCTATTTCCATTATTATTATTATTTTGTGGGGAACTTCGACCAGAGTATCTAAAATGATAATAAAAAAAAATGTTTTTAAATTAATTAAACTTTAAATAAAACTTATTAAAAAATAAGGAAAGGTTTTAACAAACTTTTTTTTTGTTTGCATTTGATTTGTATTTGTTATATGAAGTCCATTACCACCGCCACAATTAATACCACCAACACCACAACCTGTTTCTGATGATTCACTACTATTATTATAAACACTATTGCTATAATGATGATTCAAATTACCATTATATAATGTTAAATTTTGATGTGAACCATAATATCCTAAATTTTTTAATAATAATTCATCATTACTATTTTGTAATAAATTTGTTGATGATAAAAAATCCATTTGATAATTATTATTATTATTATTTGTAATTAATGATGATGAACGAAATATATAATCATTATTTATATAACTTGAATGTGATGAATCTGAATCGTAACCATTCACTGAATTATTACTGTGATGATGTATTGATTCTAATGATAATAATGGTTCCAATGATAAAGGAATATTATTATGTTGCAACTGTTGTTGTTGCTGTTGATTATTATTATTATTATGCTGTTGTTGATGATGCTTTGATGTTTGTAATGTTTTTGTTATAATCGGTGGACTTTCTGATTTTGGACTAGGTGTTGGTGAACGACTATTACTTATAACATGATGATTTGTATCTGTATGACGACCATATGATGATGTTATATGTTGCTGTTGACGTGCTTGATGATTATGAGTTTTACGATTTATTAAATTATTATTATTATTATAATTATTATTACTATTTGTTATATGAATATATTTATTATTATTATTATTATTATTACTATTTGTATTATTATTATTATAAGAATTTCTTTTTATATTATTATTATTGTGATAATTCCAATATTTTTTACCATTATGCATATTTGGATGATTTCTATTATGACTATGATAATTATTATTATTTTGATGATATGTATGTATATGCTGTTGATAATTACCATAATTATTATTATTATTAGTATGCCCATGTTGTTGCATATAATGTTGTTGATTTGTTTGATTTTGATTATTTTGAAAATTATTACGATTTTGATACGAATTATTATTATTATTTGTTGTTGTTACTGCTGATGTTGCTGTTGTTGTTGATATTGTTGTTGGTGTTACAGCAACAGCTAATGTTGTTGTTGTAGTTGTTGCTGTTCCTGTTGTTAATCCGTTATTACTTTCTTTTGAATTATTATTACTAATTACAGTTGAATTTTGATAATGCTGTCCATTACCATTTAAATCTGTTTGTTGTTGATGTTGTTGCTGCTGCTGATTATTATTATTTGCATTATTATTATTGTTATTATTTGAATTAGTTAATGAAGGTGTTGCGACCAAATAACGACCAGCTGTCATTTGTAAGCCAACGTGACGAAGAAAATCTAACGAATATGTTGCTTGTGGTGATGTTGATGTTGTAACAGTTGTTGGTGTTAATGTTGTTGCTATTGATGTTATTGGTATTCCACTCATACCCATAGAAACAATAATATGTTTTTTATTAATAACACTATCACCTGTTGATGGTTTTATTGATGATGTTACTTTTGCTGTTCCACCACCTAGTACTACTGATGATGTTACTTCATCAGGTTTTGTTACTACTGCTGTCGTTGTTTTTGTTATATTTTTTATTTTATTTAAATTTATTTGATTATAATTATTATTATTATTGTGTTTTCGTTGATTTTTTCTTCGATTATTATTATTATTATTTGTTTTATGATCTTCACGACCTTCTCCAACTTTATTTTTCACTTGTGGGCAATTTTCTTTTGCCGATTTAACAACTAAGAGATCAGATTTTGTTGAATACATTTTTTTTTTTTATAAATTAAATATTTTAACAGAGAAATTATATAAATAAATAAATAAAGCAAACAATACAAAAATAAAAATACTACAAAATTAAATAAATTAGTGAATAACAACAAAAAATAATAAATTATGTGTGTGTGATAAATGTGCCTTTTAAAAGAAATAATTAATTTTTCCCCTTTCTCTCTCTCTCTGTTTGTTATAAATTTTTTGTATTATTAATTAACATTTTTTTTTATACCTCATCAGTTATAAAATCATTTCTATTGATTTTTTTTTTAATAGTTTTTTTCTTTCTTTCTTCAATTCGATTCTTTTAAATTAATTAATTAATTATTTTTCTATATTTATTCTTTCTTTTTTTTTTTGTTTACAAAATCTTTAAATCAATTTATATCATTTTCTATATCTTTTATATTCATCATTTATTATAAATTTGTTTGATAAAATAAGAAAACATTTATCACAAGTTTTTTTTTTTTTTTCTTTCTGTTCTATGTGTAGTGTATTTCGATATGTTTATGGAAATTATTTACCTGAAAGTAAAATTGTAAATAAACATGTGATTAGATATATTATATAGTATTTGTGTATTAGAAGCAGCAACTAATTTAATTTAATTAAAAAATATATTTTTATTTCAATTCACAATTAAACTAGCCGCCAAATTAAAAAAAAAAAAAAAAAAAATCTGCAACAAAAACACTCATGGTTCTCAGTTCATTGTTTATAATTAATATTTTAATTAAATAAATAATTTTTTGTTTTACAATTTAAACAAATCACGTTGATTAACACTTTTATTAATTATTTATTTAATTAAAAAAAAAATCAACAACAACAAATACTGACCGAACACGATTATAATTTTTTTTTTGTGTAATCACACAAATTCTATTTTGCATTTTGATGTTTTTTTTGACAACTTTAAAGAAAAGAAAAGAAAAAGGCTAAAAAAAAACTCTGGGCAGTGTTTGATTAAAAAAAAAATAATAATAAAAATAACGCAAAAACAAATTAAAATAGAGAATTAAATAAATAAAATATTTACCATTAAAAGACACATCAAAGTTTAATCCGTCATTAATAATCAACAAATAATTAATTCTTTATTTGCAAAATTAATTACAATTAACTGTTGAACATGGGTTTTTCTATGGGTCTAAAATAATAATCCTTTTCTCGCCATGCTACTTTATTTCTATTTATTTTTTTTTCTTTAGGTTTTTTTTTTTTTTTTTGTCACAGAAAGATGTTTTTTCTGTTCGTTGTTATCCCCGATCCGGTAACAGGCTGGATAAACATTTAAGTGTCATCAGTGACATCTTACACAATAAAACAAAGTACAAAAAAAAAAAAATTTTTCTCCTTACAAACGAAAAAAAACAAAAAAAAAAAAAAAGGAAAAGAACAGAAAATTTAAAACGAACGAACGAAAAAAAAAAAATTAAAACCGGAAAAAAAAAATAAAAACAGATAAAACGATTATTTATTATTTATTATTCAAGTGTTTATATATTATGTTTTCCCTTTAATTAATTAATTTATCAAACACCATTCTATTTCTTATTAATTTTGTTAAAAGCAAATTATTATAATTAATTAATGTGTTAATAAATAATTAAAAATTATTTTTAAAAAATATATTAATCCCGCACAATTAAGAAAAACTGTTTAAAAAAAAAAGAGAAAAAAAAATGATTGAAACTGCAGCGGTGTGTAGTGTGTGTCTCTTGATGATACTTTTTTAATAGTGATAGCGTGACCATCGACAAGAAGAAACATTATTGCATAACCTAATTTTATTTTTTTTTTTTTAAGTTTTTGACATTTCACATGGTTGAAAACAATTTTCTAGTTGTGATATTCTGTCAATATGTTGGGAATTAATTTAAGGAAAACATTCTGTCCGGTTTTGTTTAGAATTAATCAGAGATGTATAACAAATGTGTCATTTAATCAACAAGAGTACAGTGAAGAACCGGAATATCCACCAATTCAGGATTTAACATATAAAGCAAAGAAATTACGACATTATCAGACATGGCATGACAAAATCAAAGAGTTGTCTACCATTGAGGAAAAACTATTTGAAATAAATATGCCAAAATATTACGGCTATAAGACAGTAATATTAAATGAAACAAAATTCCCTTATAATTGTTTGCCATTTGTGCAGTATACCACTAAGACTTTATTCCATGAAACCGAATCGTTGCCTGATTTTTATAAGAAAAATATTGAGAAAGCAGATTCATTTTTAAAATCCATTAAAAGCGATGTTGAGGACGCGATTCTTTTTGAATTTGAAGGATACAAGTAAGATTACATAATTTCAGTATTCTTTCTATAGATTCAAGTAAACTATATTTCTCTAATTGTAGGCGAAGTGATAAAATTCTTAAGAAAAATGTAAATCCTCTTGAAAAGGATCGTAAATTCTCTGCAGAAGTTGCTAGTCAGATTAATAGAGTATTATTGAATGCATTGGCAGCTGATAATCCACATTTGAATGATATAGAAGTTGATTTAGATCCACGACATGAAGCGTTTTGGTTTGTCGGTGGGATTTCACCACCAGATCTTGTTCGAAAAATTAGAACAGGTGTAAAATGGCAAAAGAGCTTTGCAGACGAACCGGTTGATAGACAAATGCAATACTTAGGAACTCCTTTACTGGCTTTAAGACATAATTTACCTCTAGAAGCTATCACTGATGTAAAAACTGTAGATGCTGATACAACGATGCCTAGTTATAAATTTGATCCTCGTACATTAGGTTATACCACTGATCATCGTCATGGTACTACAATTCCAGGTATTTTTTATTTCAATTTACACTAAAATAATTTATTTTAATCCTAATGTTTATTTCAGGTTTCTGGCCAGGCAGTCCTCAAGAATACGGTTTTATTTCTTATCAGAATAGAAGTAATTTAGTTGTAGATTCGCCCAGTTATGGGGCGGCAGATGTCCAAGAAGCTTTACATGCAAAAGGAATTTTATCAAGTTATGCTTGGCTATTTGGTCAAGTTTGCTATCAAGGATTTTCTACATTTAATGAACTAACATATCCGTTAACTGCCCAAACAATTATTACAAATGGCCAGAATTGGTCTTTTTACGTTTATCAAATTAACACTACTCTATTGCATTCAAATCACATTGACGACATGGATAATGTGAACATGTGCTGGGGAACTAAAGATTTAAAGTTATTTGAGAAAATTGAGAATGGAAAATTGATTGGTTTCAACGACGATGTTTTAGGAAAATTAATTCATTTTTATATTAATTCACCGAAAAGTAGAGAGATCAATATGAAACCTTATTTAGGGGAAAATGTACAAAAGATAGCGGATATTGAAGATGAAGAGCGTCGAGTATTTTTAGAGACTAGATACAAGCATATGGTTTCTAATCGACCACGACATCGATTAACCGATGAAGTGTATAACTGGGAGAAAATTTATAAAGTCGATCATAACACAAGACCGATGGAAGCGAAGCGACGACACTTTGAGTTAGGTGTAAATCCGTATAAACGTAGAATGGACGAACATACTCCATCATATATCCCAAAGGTTTTACGTCCAGAAGGACCACGTAGTAAAAACAAATGGCGAAAGACCTACTATCCATAGATGTTATTATTTATTTCATTAATTAAAAGTTATACATTTGTATTTTTTATTTATAGAGCAGGGCAAAAAAACTGCGAGCTAATTAAATGATTGAGTTAATAAAAAAAAGAAGAAGAAAAGAAACTTTTTTTTTTTTTTTTAATTTATTTTATTATTTTTGTTTGGTTATCTCTCGATAAATTTGTTATAAAAGTTTTTCTTTATTTCTGTTGTTTATTATTTATTTGATTTCAAATTATTTATTTATGTTTGGTTTCCTTTTCGGAGATTAGGTTGTTTTGTTGTAATTTATGTGTAATCCGTGCCTTCGTTTCTTTTTTTTTTCTCGCGTTATGATAGCTTATACAGGATAAATTACATTTTGGTGGGTTATTTTTTTTTTTATGTTATGCATTTCAAAACGATAAATTTGCTAAACATAAAATGCATTTAAATAATTTAAAATTCGTATATTTAACAGCAAAGAAAGCAAAAAAAAAAAACAATATTTATTTATTAATAAATATATAACGAAGTGTTGTACGAAGTAATGGTAAATGATTGTGTTTATTACCATAAAACTATTGTAGTTAATTTTCATTACTGGAAAAAGTTTTCTTCAATTTTTTTTCTTTCGTTTTGTCTGCTTTAAACATTTAATAAAGAAATATGAATAGCGAATAATTTATTTATTAAGAATAATGGGAAGTATTTTGCATAACAATATTTTTATTTTTTATTACTTATAGAAAGCATTGTTTTTCTGATTGTTTCTATTAAAAAAACTTTTTGCATGGTATAGATGCTTAATGAATTAAATTAATAACCATTATTGCTTTTTATGCTTAAAGCTTTATTTCGTAAAATTTCAGATTTCTGTTTTTTTTTTTTTTTTTATTAATTTCCGCTTATTAGACATGAATTAAAATGTTGGAGATGTTTCAGGGAATATTTTTTGAAACAAAAAATTAATCGGTTTCGAATCGGGTAAAAAGCTTTGGTTTGTGCTTTTGCTAATTTGTGTCCTTGTTCACAAACTGAGATTTTTTTTTATTCCTACATTAAATATTCCGTATTTATGTTTAAATTATTTTTTTATCATTAAATATATAATTTTGTTTAAAAATAAAAAAAAAAAACAACATTTCGCCTATTTTTGGGTATCGTTAAAATAAAAAAAAAAAAGATAAACAAATTGTGAATATATTTAAAATGTTTTACAACCAGAAATCTATTGTCGGGTATTTTATCGATATTATTTTAACTTCCCATGGTTCACCTTGTTAGTTATAACAAAATATATTAATCCATTAATATAAATATTTAAATAATTATATAACATTATAAAATAAAGAAGAATTGATTATTATAAGTAAATAAATAAATAAAATAAAATAAAACAAGAATATTGTACAGGATATGGTGAAAAAGTTTTTTTTTTTTTTTTGTATTATTTTTGTATTGAAATAAATGTTAAAATGCAGAGAATATCGGTTTATTTAGAAGATTAATGATGACAATTATTATATTATAAGTTTTTTTTATTTATTAATGCTTTATAGGTAATTTATTTAATTATTTTTATTATTTATTTATGTTTCGTTGTGCGTATTTTTTTTAGCGTTTGTTGTACCGGCAGCGTAATTTTTGTTGTTTAACGTCTCTATTCAGTTATAAAGTTTAATAAACCATTTTTAGTAACGTAAAAGTCACTAGAATAATATATTTAAAGTTTAAAAAGCTTGTAATGGGAGTATTACTGTGGAGTATCATGAATCACTTTAAAAAAACTCCTTCAAATCTATAGCATTTTTACTATAATTCAATGCAAGACTTCATCAGTTAACTAAACAACGTCTAATGAATGAATATACAATCAGCTTCACAAATTAAATTAAATCAATTAAATAAAATCAATAAAATAAAAAAAAAAAATATTAATTAATTCGTTTTCACAATAAAAAAAAAAAAAAAAACGAAGAAGAAAAAATTAATTTATTACTGTAATTAAAATGATAAAATTGTTGTTACGGAATATTAAACGCCAATAACAACGTAAAATATTAATCAAAGGAAGAAAATTCGTTTTTCATCATAATTTTTGCATTTTAGTGTTAATAAATATATATGTATGTATGTATATAGATAGAAAAAGTGGTAAAATATTTCACTTGTCTAGATTAATGATAAATAATTTCATGGAATTTTGATTTTTTTTTCTTTTTTTATTTTCATTGCGTTATTCGCGTAAAGTAATGGGGAAAACATCCTGGCTTTAAATTAAATAAATGAGTTTCCTCTATGGAATATAAAAAAATTTAGTTTTTCTCTACTAAAAAATATGATTTTAGATGATTTTGGGCCGGATGAAAGAAAGAAAAAAAATGTAAATGAGGGAGATTATTATGGTTGTGACACTGTTACCACGGAAAGTGGTTAAAAAAGGTTTCACTGTTATAATTTTCCCATGTTTACTGCTTGCTTATCTGTAAAAAAAAAAAAATGCCTTAAATTCTATACATTACTGTACCGGTGTGACATATTTCTTTGTTATTTACTTGAATTCCGATAGAAACTTAATTTTTTTTTTTTTTGCTCTGTTCCAAAGAAATTTTTCTTTTCAGTGTTGTTATTCTAGAAAATAATTTTTAATTTCTTTTTTTTTTTTGATAAACAAGAGTGAAATGTTTGTGACAAAAAAAAAAAAAATAAATAAAAGTAAAAAACATCAACAGCAACAGCTAGAATTGAATAAAAAAAATTTTAATAACAAAGTTCTAAGAATAATAAATAAATATGACAAGGGAATATCGATTTAATATTATTAGACAGCACGCGCTTACTGAAATTACATTTTATTTACTTTTTATATTAAAATTTATAAAAATCTACAAACTAACTGGAAAAAAATACATAATGGGTGGACGAATATATTGGGGTAGCAAAAAATTTTTTTTTTTTTATTTACATTTAAAAATAGCAGCAGCAACTATTTCGATTTTTTCGTTTTTTTTTCTTCTTCATCTTCTTCTATCAGTTTCAAGGAATTAAAAAGCTCTGAACAAAAACTAATTTAAAGAAATTAAAAAACTTATAATGAAATTTACACAAAATTTCTAGCATAAATCAATAATAATAATAATAATAATAAATGGAATAAAGGACAAACAAATATATAGAGAAAAAAAAACATGGTGGAGACAGAAATCTTTTTCGGTAATTTTATTTTAACAAGAAGGACAAGTAAATTATAAAGTTTACAAAAACACATTTTGTTGGTATTTTAAAGTAGAAATTTTAGTAAAATAAACGAGTAGATGATAAAGAAGTAGGAAAATACGTGTCAAGTCATACTAAGTAAAGATGTTTTTTTTTTTTTTTTTTTTTTTTTTAAGGGATTCTCTTTGTTTGTGTGGTTCGGTTTGTATATTTATAATAATAGGTGGTTTTTTTTTTATTTTAAAGCGAGATGATGAGATGATAACAGCCTTATATATCTTTTAAAATGAGGTGGACTATTGGTCGGGTGATTTTTCTGTTAATAATTCTTTGTAAAACCGTAAATAACATAAACACAAAGTTGAAGTAAAATTGATGCTTTTTAAGACTGATTTTTGTCGATCTTTTGCCATAAAATGAAATAAAATAAATAAAACCGTAAAGCTTTTTGTATAATAAATTTCATCTGTTTTGTTTTACTGGTTGGTTTTACCCGGTTAACAGTTTCTACCCATTATTAAAGTTTTTTTTTTTTTTTTTTATTTTTGAAAATTTTGTTTGGAGATTGATTAAATGATTTATTTTCGGTCAGAACATTTTAGAACAGTGACATTTAGGTATTGTTTGTAAGATTAAGGAGGACAACATAGGGTGTTTAGGTAGTATCTTGAGGTATTAACCAGTCATGATAGATGATAATGATGATATTTTGTGTAATGGTGAGTAATTATTGTTTTCTTATTAACAGGGGTTTGTAATATCCTGAAGCATGATCTTAATGGATTTACATCTTTTATGACAACAATTTAATGTTTCTTTTAATAAAAACCAATAATAACACGAAAACCCTTTACTAAACCGAATCTTAAGTTGAGGATTAAAATTTTTCAGGTAGTCCTAAGTATTTTTTTTACAACTACAAGAAATAAACTTTAAACTTTCAAAGTAGTTGTTTCGTTGTTTCTTGCGAAGTTTTTATTTATTTCGAATGGCTTTCCGGATTTAATTTGAGGTACTTTTGGAAATTTAGTTCATTTATATGCTACGATACTGTAGCTTAATGAATTGTTTATTTTTTTTTTATTATTCTGATTAGAGAATAATCATCTAAGAGAATAATAAATTAAAAAAGAAATTTTTTTAAAGCATACACAGCACATTTTACAGATTAGAAACGAAACTGACTTAAATAATGAATAATTACGATGTATACAAATGTTGTTTGTATTTTACTTTATTTATATTTACATCGTAGTATCAATATGTTTTCTAACAGACACAGAAGTCATGCTCATTTATTTATTTCTTTAAGAAGATTAATTTTTGTACAAAAAAAAAAATCCATCTGTGGATTATTTTTTATTTTTTTTCTTTATTAATTTTCCTGGGAAATTGGGATTTTTCTTTTTCTGTTTATGCAATTTTATTTTTAAAAACGAAATTTTTTTTTTCCTTGTTAATTTTAATTAGAAATCATATTTGGAATTTTTAAAAGGTCAGGAAGTGTCTAAAAGTGTTCTTCGGTTGTCGGTTGTAACGATTATAAAAAATTTCGGTACACTTGTAAAATCGATACGGATTAAAATATCAAATGTTTTTCAGGCTGGTAACGAAATTTTGTGACTCGAAAAAAAAAATTGTTTAATAAGGAAAAAAAAATTTGTTACGAGATATGAATTTATAATCCTATTAGGAATTTTTGATTAATTTTTAATGGTTTTATGGCATCAAGATAAATTCTTTACCTACATAGAATTAATTATTATTGTAGCTTTAAAGCTTGTTTATGTTTGGCTGGTTAAAGTTTCTTAATTAGTAAACAAAAAAAAAAAAAAAAAAAAAAGGCGAAGCAACAAGTTTTTGACAATGAAGGTAAAATGTGGTTGAGTACAGGTAGCTTGTGAAGTCTTAAAACATTACAATCAGATGCTCAGAGTGTATGCAACAAAAAGCTTTTTTTTTTAAATAAGCAAAAAAATATGCAAATCACTAAATAAATTCAATAAAACTATCAGCACAGTTCCCTATTTGCTTCTATTTGCTCTGCATTTTATTTTTAAACATAAATTCCCTGCTGTTTTGGAATTTTTTTTTTCGTTTCTTTCATTGTTATTATGGCGGTTTTATCTAACTTTAGCTTAGTAAAGCTTTTATAACCGTTAGAATATTATTTCTTCATTAATAATTGAATTGAAAAAAAAAAAAGAAAAATGTTTCCATCATTTCTCATGAGTTTTATTTGTATTCCTTGTGTTTAATAGATGGTGGGGCTGGTACTTCAGGTAAATACCAAGTGGGATGTAATTTTCAATGATTAATAATAATAATAATAATCATTAATTTTAATTGTGTTTTTTATACAAAAAAATAAAATAAAATAAAAATTATTTATTAATTGCTTTGAAATAATTTCGGAATTATTTTTGATAAGTAAAATTTAATAATATTCTCTGCATTATTTATGTTTTCTAAGAGTTGAAGCATTTAATTTACTAAATAGACACGTATTTACCTAGTTTATAATATTACAAATTTTTTGGTTTTACCAGAAGAACTGTAGAAATTTGTAACAAAACCAATAATTTACTTGAATATTAACAATTCTTACCAGTAATAGGAAACTAAACCACAATACAGATATATCCAATTCAGTGGGATGATAAAACTTAACAAGGAGCAGCAGAAAAATTTATTAGTTTTGAAAATAATATAGAAATGATGAATCTTTTGATATCGGTCAAGACTGACTTTAATATTAATAATTTTTACTACCATAGTTAGTTAACCAACATCCTTTTTCCATCATTTTCCATAAATAAAATTTTTCAAACTATCTACGTGGTTAACAGACGTTATGAGATTGTTTTTCTCCGTTTTTTTCTTTTTTTTTTTTTTGTAAATTCGTCTGTCTAGTTGTTTTCTAGCTTAAATTAAAAAAAAAATAAAAATATTTTTTTCATTAATAATAAACGAACGCCACAACCCCAATCAAATACATATTTTTATTTTTCAGAAAATTCTATTGATTTTCACTTCAAAAGAAATAAAAAATTTTCAATCTCCGGAAATTAATTTCATTTTTATTATTAACATAAAAATAAAAAAAAAAACAAACAAATCTAATATTAATTCTAGAATATGAATTCGGTTAAATAATTTATTTTTTTTAGTTTTACGAATGTAATTTTTTTTAATGAGTAAAGACGGCTGCAGGAATAGCAGCAGCAGCAGCGGCAGTAGTAGAAGCAAAAAAAAAAACAGCACATAATGCATTTGTAGAGAGTCATTAAAACTACATTAAGCATTATGCAGTAAACGTAGGAAAAAAAAATTGTTCTAGTTTAGGTAAAGTCTGTTTTAAAAATAATGCAAATAAACCTAGACAAGATGATTTGATGTAAAAAAAAAGAAAAAAAAGTAACATTTTTTATGGTAACTACAGAATGGGAAATCTGCATGATTTTACGCAATTACAGGAAAAAAGTAATTTAATAAAAAAAAAAAAAAAGAAAATATTATACTGGCTTTATGCTTCTACAGTTTTATTTATTCGTTACAATGATTATTGAAGCTTCTTCGGAATATTCTTTTAGCTTGTAACGTGAGAAATTTAATTTTTAGTTATATAAAAAAAAAACAGGATTTATAAACAAGGAATTCTCGGAAAGTATAAAGCTCACTCTGAATATTAAACAAAAATATATTTCTTATGTTGCTACATTTCTAAGGATTTTATTGTTTAAACTGGGTGCAACTTGGTTTAGAAATCTTTTGTGTTGGTTCTAGAAGTATTTTGGTAATTTTTTGATATTAAAAGTTATCGGCATTTAAGTTTTTAATTAATTTTCTGCAACATTACCCAGTAAAGTAAGGATCTACAAACAACAAAACCAAAAAAAAAAAAAAAAATGGGTCATTGTTTATTTAAAACTTATTGAAAACAATAATCGATGATAAACGATGACAAACGAATTTTTTTTTTTTGCATATTCTAAGGGCATTTGCGGTTATTTAACCACTTCTCAATATATCGTTGAAACATTTTTCAAAACTTTTACTCTAATGTATTATTAATTTTTTTTTTATTTTAAATATTTAATAATAAATAAACTGAGTAAATGTTGTATTTAGTTACATAAATATATGTATATAAAAAAAAAAACATTTCTATCCGCCTATATAATACATTTATCGAGGATAGTAAACAAATAGTATTGACTCAAATATTGTTTTTGGTATTGAAATGGTTGGTACAAATTTTGTATGCAGCAATAGACATAAATTGTCTATAAATAATGATTTACTTTGAATTTTTGACTGGTTTTTTTTGTAGACAAAAATACTACCAAAAAAAAAAAAAAAATAAAACAGCACAGAATTATTTTCAATATAATTCATTATTCTAGTTCACTATCAAATAAATATTATTTTATATATTTCCAATCAAACTATACCGGATTGATCTATTTATCTATCTATCTATTTTCATAGAAAAGCAATTATTTATAATTATTTTTCGATTTACTATTTATTTACAAAGAACCCGGCTAGTGGCTTGTGGCTAATAACTAGTTGTACTCTCTGAATATAGACTTTGTACTTCGGTATCAATAATTAATTTTCGTTTCGTATTTTTTGTGTGTGTGCTGTTATCTAGAAAACATTCTAATTAAAATTATACGACAAAGAGAGAACGATAAAAAAAAAAAATAATTAAATTAAAGAAAACTTTGTCACTAGTTGTTACACAACCACTAAAAATTAAACAATTAAAAATGCCATCAAAACAATTAAAAAAAAAAAAAAAACGCAATTAAAAGGTTAAATAAATAATGAAATAATAGCTTTTTGAGTTTACAAACAATAACAACAACTAAAAATAGGTAAATTAAGGGTTGTTATACCTTTTTTTTTTACCTTTTTATTTTTCGTTGTTAAAATTTTAAAATTAATTTTTCTAATATCATATCAAAATAAATCAAAAGTTTCTTTCAAAAAGCTGTTTAAACACACAAATTAAAAATCGAAAAAAAAAAAAATAAAAAAAATGAAGCAGCTTTTCTTATGACCTTGGCTTTATTATTATTACAACAAAAAAAAAGTTTCATTTCTGAACAAAGTTAAGAGAGTTTTGTTTATTTTAAACAAAAAAAAAATAATAAAAAATCCTGCAAGAAGCTTAATTCAAAAAACATCACTCCAGGTGCTTTAATTTACAAGAAAACAAACTTTTTTTTTTTGGATTATTTTAATTTAGATCTTATAAAGCTTTCGTTTTTTTTTTCTTTTCTGTTTGTATTTCGTTCGTTGAAACTAAGTAAAAGTTTTGATTATTTTAATGACATTCTCCAGATGCTTTTTTTTTTTCGTTGTTTCGATTTAAGCTTGTTTTTGGTGATTATTTTTACTTGTTGTTCTTGTGCTTTTATTTTTGATCGATTTTCTACTCTGCCTTTTGTATATAAAATTGTCTTTTAATGATTCTTAAATTTTTATTACATGATATTAAAATTGTTTTTTTTTTTTTTATAGAAAAAATAGAAGCGAAAAATCTTTGATTTATGATATAGAAGTTGATGAGTTCATTAATTTTTCATTTATTAATACTAAAAAAAAGCACAATAAGATTTTTTCACTTAAATTTTATCTAAGGGGTCACACGATACAAAAATTATTTAGATTTTAAAACACGATTTCTATCCAAACACTGTTCGTATTATTAATGCGTTTTAAGGTTTCTGCTACCTGATTAGCGATAAATAATAAAAACGAAACAAAACAAAAAAAAGTAATAATTAAAACTCAGCATTTTATAGTAAAACAGGAAAAAAATAATAAATAGGCAACAAGGGATAGGAAATTATCACTGTTAAAATACAACAAACAAATTTTTCTTTTTTTCCGTTTTCATAGTTGATTTTTGTGTATTTAACAAACAGCCAAGTAATTGAATAAAAAAATCTATAAAAAAAAAATCAGTTTTTATTTCATTCGTTATGCAATGAAGCTTTTTGCATACAAATTTTATTTTTTATTTTCAATTTTCCTTTTATTACCAAACAACCAAATAAATTGTTTTTTTTTTTTTTCAATTTAAATTCGTTATGCATGCAAAATGATTCCGTTTTTCTCTCTCTCTCTGTATTATTTTTAAATAATTAAATTGTGTTTATCTGATGGACTTTGAATTGATTTTTTTTTATTATTATTATTCGTTAGTTGTTTAAAGAATTAATTAATATTGTGCTTTTTTTGTGTGGGTTTTTATTTCAGTAAATCATAGGCGAAAGTTTTGTTTTCTTAATTCAACAAAAAAAAATAGAAAACATTTTTTCTTCTGGGTGTTTGTTTAAAGAGTTTTATCAGACCTTAAAAACACCATTTAGTAAATCACTTATTTTAAGTTTAGATTTTAAGTTAAAAGCTTTTTTGGTTAACCAAAGTAAAAAAAAAATCAAACATCTGTTCTGAACGCCTTATTTACCTAACTATCCCCCATGTAATTACAGAACAAACTAATCCTGATATTATAAATCCTTAAAAAAAAAAAGTCTCTTTGCTAGTTTAGGACAGGACACAATGTTTTCATAATAAAATTATAACAAACAAATGAAGAAATTAATAACAATTAAAAATCCTTTTAAAAGCACACAAATATAACAAAATTAATAAAAAAAAAAAAAAAAAAACGAAAGTTTATGCTTATCAAGAAATCAAAGTCATTAGTTAAAATTTGGTCAACGAATGTTTGTTTGTTGTTTAAAGTAGAAAAAGGTAAAAAAATTTGATTAAAGATCCTTAAAGTTTACAAAAAAAAAAAAATAAATATATTTTCTAGCTTTAATACGAAAATAAAAAATGTTTTTCTATTTATTTATTTATTTGTTAAATAACGAAACAAACCACAAAACAAAAAAAAAATCATTAAAACACATTAAGCCTGCAGCAGTATTAATGAAAATATATAATAAAAAGTGACCCCCATCACCTCATACCATGCTATTAAATTTCTCTTTATTGCGATGGAGATTCAACAACAAAAATTTTTTGTTTTTTTATATTTTTTATATCAAAGTAAATAATTAAACTTTCGGTGATAAAATTATCGTTGTAAATCTCAATTTTATTTACTTGTTGTTTATACGAAAAAGATGTTTCTATTGACAATTATTTTATAAGAAAATTATGTTTTTCTTTCTTTCTTTTTTTTTGTTTCCTTTTTTTCCTTTGAGTATAGAATTAATGATTTGTGTTTTGTTTGTTCCCGGTTTTTTTTTTTTTTTTTTTTGGTTGGTTTTCGTAGATATTATACACCAGTGGAGGCGCCCAGTATTAAGTAAATTTAATTAATCATAAAGTTCTTGCTGGGCTGTGCTTTAAATAAAAATGTTTTTTTTTTTTTTTTCTGTTTTACAAAAGAAAATATAAAATTCGTGTTGTTTGTAATTAAAATAAAATTAAAACAGATTTACTTCCCTTATTTGTTTTGTGTGTGTGTGCGTTATTCATCTTATTTTCCCTTTTTTTTATTTTTGTTTTATTAAAACAAATTAAATCTGTAATTCGTTTATTTTGTGACAATTTTATAGCCCCAACATTAAAAATAGATTTTTTTTTATTGGTTGGAGAACAGATTTTCATGATTTTCAACCAACTAACCAACAGTTTTCTAGTAGAGAAATAATTTTTGATTTTTCTATGAAAATCTTTAAGCATCGGTAATAGCAGGGGGAAAAATAATAAATAATTTTCTATATTATTGATTTATTTTCAATGTTTAAACGTAGCTTATTTAATAAACTTTTATGACAAATTAATTTTTCTACCAATTTGAAATTTCATTCGCTTTAAAACACTGGAGCATTTAGAAAATATTCTGTAAGCTTTAACGTGTTTTCTTATTTGAAAAAACAAAACATTGTCCAATAAATTTTTTTTTTAAGTAAATAAATATTTATTTTTGTACCATTTGTATGATGGTGGAACCATGAAAGCTTTAACTTTCTTTGTCACAGAATAAATAACATAATGGGAGATTTTTTTTTTTGCTGCTGCTGGTGGTTTTTTGTTGCTTTCAATGTAAAATCAATACAATATGTTTGTTTAAAATGTTCTGTACATTTAAATACAATACAATTTTGTATTATTATTATTATTGTTATTAAAAAAAATAAAAAAAAAGCAAAACGAGCAAAGCACAGCAATAATAATATTATATAAGAAAAAAAAACAGGAAAATAAATGTCTTAAAGAAATGAGAGAAACAGAAGGAGAATTCACTTCTTATTTTTCACTATTATTATGCAATTTTATACAATTTCATGCTATGCAACTTTCTTTTAAATTATTATTACTATTATTATTATTATTATTGTTATTAATATTAAATTACGTTTTAACTTCAAATCATACATTGTGTAAAAAAAAAAAAGCTTTAAACTTTATTTTTCCTATTAGATTTTTTCAACCAAAACGTCAACGTAT
Organism: Ptychoptera albimana; assembly: GCA_961205885.1. Classification (NCBI taxonomy): domain Eukaryota; kingdom Metazoa; phylum Arthropoda; class Insecta; order Diptera; family Ptychopteridae; genus Ptychoptera; species Ptychoptera albimana. The sequence continues at coordinate 3,123,062 of OY540803.1, forward strand.
TGATACGGTTTGTGATTAAATAAGCAAAAAAAAAAATTATAACAAAAAGCAAAACTCTTGGTTATTCATTTGTACAGCAAATAAAAAGCATAATGCAAAGTAACAGACCGTTGAATTAAGCACAGTAATGGGCAGTACAGATAGAAAAAGATGATTGTTTCACGATTCCAGCTTAGATTAAATTTTTTTTTTACTGTTTATTGGTTTTACTTAAACAAATAATCAGTGTAACTGCATACAGACAGTAAGAGATTTTACATTAAAAAAAAAATTTAATGGGAAATAAGCCAATTTTAGAATAAACATTTTCTTGATTCGTTATTTATTTATTACGATTTCAATTTCATTAAAAATAATAATACTTTGCCATTTGAATTATCTTGACAGGATTCTGTGCTGTGTTGTTCTTTCCTTAACTTATTTTACGTTTGTAACGTTTGCAAAAAAAAAAAAGAAAAGGATTTATATCATTTTATACCGTCTGCACAACGGGATGCTTTCTATTTTCATCATTTTCTTATTTCTAATTTTTGCTTTTGGTTTATTTTCGACAGCATGATTCAATTTCCTTGATTTACTGCTTACCTTATTAGCGTGAACAGTCATTGGTTTATTTCAATGACTTTGTAAGCATTATCTGGTTACTTAATTGCTTTTATTTGGTTGCGTGGTATAAGGATTGTTGTTTTGGTTTTCTGTCCGGTTTTATGTTAAAGTAATTATGGAATAGATATGCAACTAGAATTACTAAAATTTTACGTTTTTCATAATGGTTTAACCTGAGGCTAAAGAATAATTTTATTATTTTTACAAAAAAAATAATTTCTGTTATCTCATTTAACTTTTGTTGTAAAATCAACACAACAAAACTAACAAAATGTCTCGGAGAACAATAAATACAAACCCCCGCTACCACTTTGAGCAATTCCAAACGAAAAAATAAAAATATTCTAACGTACAAATACGACTTTAATTTACATTTGAAGTGTTTAAAAAAGTTAATTTTTTAAATTAAAAAACTAGAAATTGAGGAAAGGAAGAAGTCCCGGAAAGAGAAATACGGAAAAGTGAACGTCAACAGTTATTTAATGTGGAGTAAAATGACAGTAAAGGAAGGCACTAAAAGGTGATTAAGGGTGAGATTGTTGTGTTTTTTTTTATTCTATTTTATTTTTATTATTAAAATCGACCCACTAATGTTGTGACCATTTTACCAACGAGAGAAAAGGGAAGAAAAATTCTTCAAAAAAAAAAAAAAAGAACAAAACTCATCGTCTGACTGTGATAATAAGATGATAAGGAATGATTATTATTATTATTATTGTTATTACTACTGCCAATTTATTCAGAGGGTGTCGAATGGTTGCCTAATTTAAAAAGAAAGAAAAAATTTTTTTCCTCTTCGCTTCCTTTTCGCTTACCCTAAAATTTTTATTTCAATTTTCTAATAAAATAAAAATAATGTTTTTTTTTTCTTTTTCCCATTAATTAAAGCCTGCGGGCTTGATTTGAATTTAACTAGTCAGGTTATTTAAGCTTTGGAATATAAAACTGCAATTCATAGAACATTGACATTTAAACGTGATTTAATCCAATCTGATTGGTTTTGTACCAGTGATAACAATTGATCTTTCCTAGTCACATTCCAAAGACACTGCTTATGTTTGCATTAAAAAAAAATAAAAATAATAATAAGATTGTGGTATGCATAATTTTTTATTCACTTTTTTTCAAAAAAGTGTGGATGAAAGGAGAAAATAAAAATCAGTATAATATTCCGATAGAAATATTTTCCATTCGTTTAAACTTTATTTTATTACTATTTCAATCCCATAATGATGACACAGCGTAAAAGAAATAGAGAAAAAACCAAAAACCACACCAGCACCATAGGAAAAAAAATCGAAATGAATCGAAACAGCGAAAGAGAATACAAAATAAAAGCTTCTTTTTTTTAACGTACATTAAATGTTTGATTTTCAGATTTATTGTTTTTTTTTCTTTTTTTGTGCTTTTCTTGTGCTTTTATTATTATAGTTTTCAAGTCATTGTTTGTTTTCTAAGATAAAAAACAAAAAGAAGAAAAACTTTATTTAGATAAAACGAAATACGTTTCGTTTTGGAAAATGAAAAATGGTTAGGAGCAGAACAAGTATTTATAACAGCAGCAGCAGCAGCAGCTACTTCTTGGACTTCTTCATTTATTTATACTCGATAGAAAAAACATTATCTGTCACATTTAACCATAGACGGCTGTCTGTACCGGATACATTGTTAAACCTTTTTCTGTTTATTAATAAAGAATATCCTGTTTCTTGTTTTTTTTTTTTTTTTAAATAAAAGAAGAAAATTCTTCTGACTTCTGTTTGTTATCGTTTGTAATTTTTGAAATTTCTTCTTGTTGTAACATTACTTGGCTGGATAGTGACATTTTTACTCTGTTAACGACATGACACTCGATGGGATAGCCGCTAGCAATACAATCATGACATGGTTTGACGTTAAAGAGTTAAAAACTGATTGAAATCTTGGAAACAAAAAACAAAAAATTTTTTTTTAAATAATTAAATAAAAAGCATGAAAAAAAAGAAAAATTGTTGCTACAGTGTAAACGAGCTTAAAGTTGGTTTATTAAATTTTTTTTATTATCTTTCATAATGCTTAATAAGCTTTAAGTGTTTTGCGAAAAAAAAAAACTTTTATTCAAATGTAATTAATTTTGGTTTTGTTATTTTAATGCCAACAACATACAGAAGTTTTTTTTTTTTGTTTGGAAAATTTCTATTGGCATTATCAGCAATAAACTATCAAAGTTTTGGCGACATGATTTCTTTTTTTTTATTTTTTTTTGTTTTGTTTCTGCTGATACAAAAATCGATAATTTTGAAAGTTTCAAGGCATATCCGTCTGTTCGTTTATAGCAGAAAATATTAATTTTGCTTAGATGCTAAAGTTTTTGTTATGTGCATACAGAGACGTTTCTTCTGAATATAACTCATGTGACTTTAGGTTAACGTGGCTTAGCATAACGCAACGGAACGTTACAAATGAATTTTTGTTCATTTACCCATAAAAATATAATTCGCAATCATCCAATTTTTCCTTTCTATTTTTTTTTTTATTTCCATTTGAAAATGCAGTAAAATTTAATTTTATTATTAAATAAGAAATTTTTTTTTCTTCAATAGAATTAAAGTCGTAAAAAATAAAACGAAAAATAACACAGAGAACGCAAAAAAAAAAAAAAAAGCTCGCTAGATTGAGAGATATTTAAAGTTAAATTTTAAACATTAGAAACTATGTTGTAAAATTTTAATAATAGTAAATTTTAACGAGTTTATCATGTTAACTTACATTTTGTAGAAAATGACAATTTTATATAACTTTACGTTACTTTACTTTACTTTACTTTGACTTTACTTTTACTTAACTATTTTATAGCTGAGTGAATAACAATTATTTTGTATTAAATGTGTGTAAACATTGTTGTGGAATTTTGTATTTAAACATTTTTAAAATAAATCAAGGAGTTAAAAGGTTAAGAAATATCTACCAGTAAAGCATTTCTCTAACAAGTAAAATTTTATAAGTATGTAGGCTAACGCAGAAATTGTTTTTAAAAACTTTATCGTTGCAGCGAGTTACTGTGATTTTCTTTTAAAATACAACAGAAAAAAAAAAAAGAGACGCTTTTCGATATATTATTAAAGCTCAATAATAATGACATTTAAACATTTATCAATTATTTATTTATATATAAAATAAAAAAAAACATTTCAAATGGAGGTTTTTCTTCGTTTCATTTTTTTTGTGATTGAATTTCTGGCGAAAAAACATTAAAAAATTGTACCGAAACGATACGAAATGAAATAATACAAAAAAAAAAAAAAAAGAAAAGAAAAATTATTTTTCAATTTATCACAATAAACAAATAAAACGTTATTGGATTTTTTTTTTGTCGGTGTGTCTGTGTGTATTACGGTTTTATATTCGTCTCCTAAATTTTTCTTCTTTTTTCATTTCAATGTGAAGAACAAATATTCCATTAAAATGTATAAGCAAAAAAAAAAGGAATGAAATAAAATTTATGGACGGAAACACAGAAAAAAAAAAAAAAAACAAAGAGGAACCTCGATTGTTTTATCTTGTCATGAGAAAAAATCTTTTATATCAATCTTTACCCCATATAGTTACTAGTTCGTAACTGATTGTTATATTTCAATGCATGCATACTGTATAGCCACTGTTATGTAGAAAGTAAATCGTAAAAGTAACGTAACGTGTGATAGTCCTAAGCTTATAACGTTAACCAAATAAAAAGAAAGATTATTATGGAATGTTAAAAATGTATTATCCATTTTTCGAATCTGTAGATCAGCGGCTATATAGTTATTTCGCACGCTATAGAACTTCTATTCGTAACCAATTCAAACCACCCAGTAATAGAAAATAACAAAACACCAAAAAAAAAAAAAAAAAAACGAAATCATGTTTAATAGAGTAAAATTTAAGTGGTTTGTATTGAATGGTGTATTTTATAAAATAAATCTGGATGTCTAGTGTAGGAGATGAAGTTATCCATCAGCATAGCAACATCGATAAATAAAACGATTTGCTATCATTGTGAGCGTGATAGCTGTTTGTTTTATCTAGTTCCGCCTTTTAATAACACCATCTGTGTGCACCTCATGAGCGTCAACGGATTCAAGAAGGCTACATATAACCTCTTCAACCTGTCTGTTTGATAACAAACATTTTTTTTTTTTCGTACTTTTTAAACAGTTTGTTTGCATTAGAAAAAAAATTGTGTCGTTAACCATCCAAAAGGTAATAGAAATTCACTTTAAAAGCTAACCATCTACCGGAGTTTTTGTCTTTTTTTTTCTCTCTACTATGGAAATATATTGCCAACAATAAATCTAGATTAAAATATATGCGGACAATCACTATTTTGCAAGAAGAAAAAAAAAAAAAGGGAAAAATTGTTATAATCGGCGGTTCTTTGATAATTTTCTGAATATTCAGTTGCACAAAAAAAAAAAAAAAAAAAAAATTCAAACACAAATCATCGACATAATCATTAAAAAGTTTTTTTTTTAATAAAAAAAAATTATTTTCATTTGCACAACGATCACAAGTATATAATCCTTCAATTTACGAGCATTTTTTTTTTAAATATAACAAAGCGGAGAAAAAAATTCCTTCTGTGTCAGCAACTGGTCACAAAAAGAAACGAAAAAAAATGAAAAGAAAAATTCTCAAGGAAATAAAATCACGATTATGCTGTTTTCTGTTGTAAAATCTATTACTCAGCACACTGCAGTTTGCATTTTTATTTTTTTATATTCTCAAGCTTAAAGCCACATTTAAAATCCTACACATATGCGCATTATTTTAATTTAATTTTTATTTTTTTTGCATCTTCTAGTTGTCTTGAATAAATAAGTGATATTCGACGTATTTAAACGTTAATTTGCTGCGTGACCTCAGCTCATTATTACTCATTATTATGATTATAATTCTTTAACGAAACCGTTTCAATGGTGCTAGTGTTTGTAAAAAAGACGAACTAAGGTTATATCACCAGAGATAAATAAAGAATCATTAAAATATATACGAGCTAATTAATGCCAAAATAACATTTCCTGCCTTATAATCCCACAATATTCACCCAAACACAACTTAACAAAAGTGAAATAAAAATACAAATAAAAATAAAAATAATAACCATCATCATCATAATAGAAAATAACAAAAAAAAAAAAAAAAAAAAAATGTTAACCGGATGCTGGTGCTTTAGCCTAACTAATAATTCCTTATCCTTTATGATTTTTCCATAGACGCTGCTGTTGCTGCTGCTACTGCTGTTGTTGTTTTTATTGTTGGTGTTGTTCCGTCCTTTTTATAAGCTTCTCAACAACAGTTTCGTGTGCTTTTCTCTTCTTCTTTTTATTTATTATAATTTTCCCTCTTAAACTCACCCTTAAAAAAAAACAAAAAAAAAAAAAAAAACATTTATAGTTAAAACGGAGTTAAACTAGACATAGAAGCACATCCTGTACAAAATAATTAAACGAATTTGATGGTCACACATTATGTGCGTGCTAAGCTGAAAATGAATATATTTATAGTGAAGAATTTGTTTTGCTCGTTTTCTTTCTCTATTGTTGTAATTACAAAACAAAGTTTAATTTATTAGAATAGTAAACTATGGTTTACGATTTAATAGCCAAATATAGAGTGGTAGAGAGTGAGTTATCTTTGAAATCGATTCCTAGCCACGAATTTCACTTTATTTTATTATCTATTTGTTAATTAAAGTAGAATTCACATGGATGTGTTTTGTGTACATGGTGGGTGTAAAATAATGTGAAAGTATCTTAAACCACAATTTATGATTACCAACAAAAAAAAAAAAACGTTTAACCAATCAGAATCTATATCGATTAGAATAACCACAAATCTGATTGGTTACCAAGGAAAAAAAAAAAATTCTCTCTAATCGTTTTACACACATTTGTAAATTTATAATAAGCAATAATATTTATTATTATTATTACAAATCGAAAATAGCAATAAAATTGTATCCAAAATAGATGAAAATAAAAATTATCTGTTTTTTTTTTCTTTTTTCCTTTTATTTATTTATTCATGTCACATATTTTGTCGAAATTTAATTTCACTATTTTACTCCCCGTATTTTACTCTTATCTCATCGTATGTGAAATAGAAAATATTTTATGCTTTATGTATTAGAAATACCAATTTTACTATAACGATAATAAAATTTGACATGTTTAACGGATATTTTTCGTTTTTTTTTTTCGTTTTTACAAGAGAGAAGAAATTATTTAATAATAAATAAAAATTGATCAAAAATATCTTTTATTTTAATGAAAATAGGGAAACACACACACACATGACAAAATTTAAATTATTTTTTTTTTCTTCCCTTAAAGATGGGTTTTTTTTTTCTTTTTTGCGTTATCTTCTATATTATTTTGTGTGCTTGTGTGGTGTATGGTATCTTGCTATCATCAGTTTACTGCTGGTTTTTTTTTTAAAGCATCCAGTTTTCTTCAGAATATAATTTCAACCGTACCGAATAGACACATCAATTCAGTATACAAGAGAATTCAGAAGATTTATTGCCTTTGCTACTTCATTTTACATACATCTATTTGATATTACTACCGTTTGTGTGTGTTTATATATAACCATGATATTGTTAATATGTCTCGTTTAATATATTAAAGAAAATTGTTCTGTGTGGATGGCAATAAGATATGCTGCAATAAGATATAACAACATATAAATGGTGTTTTATATAGCACTATAGCATAGATAATTTATTGATTTGTCATATTATTATTCTCTTCAACAGACAGACAAAAAAAAGAAAAAAGAAAAACAATTTTAAAGAAAATTTTCTTCATCAGGATAAATCAGGATTGTGTGCAACATAACTCTCTTCTACAGATGATTTTCTACTTAAATATGCTAAAACAGAATGCAGTTTTTTTTTATCTTGTTATCGAGATTAAAGCTTAAACACATCAATGTTGACGTTTGTTATCTATGTTGTTATATTTCCCGTCTTTAGATATTATTTGTTATCATATCTGTGCAAATGTTGTCAAAATCATAATAATATTATAAAAAAAATTCAATTTATATTTTAAATACAACACAATCCGATTGGGATCTTCTTGACTATTTTGTTTTTTTTTTTTTGGTTGTTGTTGTTTATTTAAACTAGTTGACGAGACAATTTTAATAACATAAAGCTTTCTTTCAGGGAATAACAAGTGTTTTATTCATGTTTTTTTCTAAAAATTATTCTAGAGATTTTTCAATTTCATTTTCTCGATGATTTAAACATGAATATTGACCAGTGTACACAATTTAATAGTTTTTTTTTTTTTTTATCATCTTGTTGTTTTAAATGTTCCCAAATGTATTGTACGTGATTTAATGTAATGTGTTTCTTGCTTTTGTTAATACTGCGAATAGAATAGAGAACTGGACGATTATTGTGTGTTGTTAAAGTTAAAGTTTTAAACCAAAAATATTTGTGAACACAAAACTAACAAAGAATTTGTATTTGGACAAAAAAAAAATCAGCAAAAATCACTATATACACGAATCATATATATATATATATATATATAATGCAATATTCAAACATAAGGGACTAGTAATAGAATATGTATGTAGAAACATAACAATGATAATACTTATTATAATTGGTAAAAACTCAGCCATGCAAATAATTACAAAAATGTCAATTTTATCATACTTTTTACGATTGTTTTAATAAAATAATCGAGATAATGAAGAATTTTCTTTGCATCACAATTAATCTAAATGATGTGACCAATCAAAAATAATGATAATTCTTAAGTAAGAGAAACATTAATTATGGATTACATTATTAGACATTAATAAACTAACCGACTTTCTTTATATAATAGATAATAGAAATTATTCAAATAGTTGATTGATATAATTTAAACTTAACGATGTCATTAGATTTATCGTATTTTACTTCTTTTATTATTAATATTTATAATGCTAGAAGGTCTGAAAAATATAATTTAAAATTGTGAAATAAATTTTATTTGCGGAACCAGCTAAAAAAGCAAGCGTGAAGTTATAGTTCATTAGACTGTCTAATTTATTATTTTCAAAATTAATATTAATGGTAATGATTGTAAATTGTGGTGGAATATTGATGATAAAAATTCTATTTCATCTAATAAAAATAATAGTTTATGGTGTTCGTTGTGAGTTATTGCAGTATTTTATATATATATATATATATATATATATTTTTTTTTGTAATAAAATAGAAAATTAATCAGGGTTGAAATGAACCGTTTTATTAGATAAACATTTTTTTTTCTATAAACTTTTTTATATATATGGTTAGTTCAACCTTTAAATGAACAGGTTTTTTGCAACCGGAAAAAAAAAATTTTAATCATGTTAAAATTTATATATGAATGTCACTAATTTTATTATTTTTTTTTTTCAATTAAATATATTGCACGTACTTTATCGTGTTTAAAAAAAGGAACTTTTTATTAAACCAACCAACCAACCAACCAATGTGCCACTAGTAATGGAATATTCTCATTCCAACAAATATTTATAGACTTTTATATTTCACATTTTTGAAATATAATATATAATGTACGTAACCCTGAATACCATTACACCCGGTATAACATGAGAAAAAAAAAAAGAAAAGAATTTCTTTTTAAAAAACGTGTTTTGTTCACAATATTGAATTTCATCTAAAACTTGTTCATGTAGCTTGACATCACTTTCACTTAGTACGAAAATTCCCAAAAGGATACACAAATATTTATTAATGCATATTTACCACCCTTGTTATACTGTTTATGACAAAACAAAATAATAATTATAATAATAAAAAAAAAAAAATGTTTTTCCTTCTGTATTTTGTTGTTATCATAAATATATACACTAAACTACATAATGTAAATAAACTTACTGCTGTTACTAATAACGTTTCATAACATAATAATTATTAAAATGATTAGAATAATAACGAGATAGGCAAAAAAAAAAATAAAAAAATATTTTCCATGGAATTTAACAAGTTTTAAAGGCTTTATGCCACAAAAAAACAATAAGTTTCAGTAACAAGTAATTCATTGTTAAAACAATAATAAAAAAAAAAACTTTAAGAAAGCTTTAATCTGGTTTAAACTGCTTTTAATATCATCAGTGATAAGAAACATTAAATTATTTATTTATTTAAACGTTGTCACAGGCGAGGTTTGTGTGTTTTTTTTTTTTTTTGTTTTTTAATGATAATGATGCACTTAAATTACAGAAAATAACTTTATTAATATTTCAACCAAAAGCTTTTATTTTATTTACTAAAAAAAAAAATAAAAAAATAAAATAAAGCATATTATGACCAAATGAGAAATCACGTTTTGCTTATTATCATATAAAATTGTCGTCAACAGATAAAAAATTTAAAGTCGTTAAGTTTGCTTTTTATTTATATATTTGAAGCGAAATTCACAAACGAACGATTTATTCATGGTGTCAGCGAGAATTTAAAGTTTATAGGCATTAATTTTTTGTGTTTGTTTCTTCTTCATCGTCTCCATCTACCTTCTTCTTCTTTTACTTTTTCGCTTATTTATTTAAACGAATAAAATAAATAACAAAAAAAAAAAGAAAAAATTGTGATCTGTAACGAAAGCTAACGAAAGATTAATGAGAAAACACCTTGCGACTGGGCTGTAATACAAAAAACATTAAATTTTTACTTTTTTTACTTTTTTAAATTATAGAGATTTATGATGATTTGAGCTGGATCGTTGACAATCTTTATTTTCTTTAATAATTTCGCTGTTTTCGTGAACTGAAGACACTTGCTATCGTTAGATTTATAACGAAGTTTTTTTTTTTTTTTTTCATCTTCTTCATGGTGTTTTCTTTTATTAAACATTAATAAAAACATTTTTTTCAGAAGTGTTTAGATGTTTTTGATCTTGCTGGAATATTGATATTAGTTATTTAAAGGTTAAATTAACGAGAAACATACGAAAAACAGTGGTTTTATCCATGTTTTTTTTTTTTTTGTTATTGAAAAATAGCCAAAGATATTGACGCTTATAGCTAATTTATTAATCAAATCACTTGATAGAAAAATATTTTGTATCTATACTAATCTATCATGGTAATTTTTATTGAATAACTGAAATTTGTATGAATAAATAGTGAATAGAAAATGCTGTAACATTGATTTAACAAATCACTGTCAAAAGAACATTTTACCAGGCACCTCCACCATGCCAAATTTTCTCTTTTTTTTTATTTACTACAAACAAGCTGATTTTTCGTTTTTATTATTTTTTTCCAGTTAAAACTGTTGCAGAAAAAAGGAAAAAAGTAATAAAAAGCAAAACTAAAAACCATAGAACCATAGAAATTCATTGAGTTCAATTCGTTTAATTTTTTTTTTTTTATTATTATTTGTTATTAATAATTCTCATTTCGTGCTTTTATTTTGTGCGTTAAGCTTTATATTTTTATGAATTTTATTTCAGTAACAAATTTATATATATATAAAAAAAAGAAAAAGTTGAGTAAATTATTTAGAATTTGCGTTAACGCCACACGTATTTTGCAATTGGTGCATGAATTCATTTTTAAACTCATTCATTAAATTTTTTCGATAGTGTTCAAAGTAATGAACTTATTGGTGATCCAGTTAAAAGTCAAATTAAAATGTTGAGGGAAAATTATTTTTGTTTAATTAGATTTATATTCGGGAATTTTTCCTGTAATAATAAAGAAAAAATAATTTATTATTTGATTATGAAAGCACAATAATTGATTTTGTGTTAACAGATAATTAATACTTTGGCAACACAGGTTATTATAAGGAATAATAACAAAATAACCCAAACAAAGTGTCTGTTTTTCATTCCGGAAAAGATATACCCTCAATATTTCATTGTTAAAAATCCCGGAAAAAGTACACAAATGTCATGGAAAAATATAATAAATAAAAGTTATGGCTTGGTTGGTTTTATAACATTTTCTTTTCTTATATATATATATTTATATATAATTGGCAAACGCGTTGTGTTGTCACATTTTATTTTCATCATTATAAGACTGATAATAAAGCAGCTTTTTCTTTCCTTTTAAACCAGTGTAACCATTCATAGTAGTTCTCTACTGGACATGAAACATTTGGATGCGTTTACATGTTTTATTCATTTATTAAATAAGTACAAAATTGTATCTGACACGATTTTAATAAGTTCAAGTCAAATAAGCATAGAGAATTAATTAAACAATGAAGAAAAGTTCTAGGTTTGAAACTGTGATATTTATCTGAGTTTTTATATAAGTTTTTTTTGTATAGAAAAACTAAAAATCGATTTATTAATTTATTGTTTACTAAATTATTATCGCTTAACTGCTTGCTTGCCTGCCTTGCCTTGCCTTACTTACTATAAACCGATCCATATACGTAATATATAGATGAGAATATTTCTTTTTTTTTCATGATTTTATGTTTAATGTGGGCTTTGTTAGAAAAACGGTTTATGTTGTTACAAGACATAGGACCATAATTTGTACAAATAAGCAAATATTTATTTTTTAACTTTATTCCCCTTTTTCTCACTCAAAATCCAACCAACTATTATCTAGTTCTTTTCATTCAACTTTTATAAATGTCTTACGAGATTTTCTTTTTCTTTTCTTTTATTAAATATTTTTGTCACTGTGGTGCGGTTCTTGCTGTTGTTGATTTAAATATGCAAACAAAAGCTCTGTTTTTCTTATTATAAAACAACGTTTGCGACTTTTTATAGTTTGTTTATTTACTACACAAAAATAAAAAGAAAAAAAAAACATTTAAATTAAGGTAATAATAGAGGAGAGAGAGAGTGAATAATTTTCTATCAAATAACTATGTTAAGCTTTTATTAATAAAATACATCAAACACCTGATTTTTTTTAATAAAAATATAAATAAAAAATTCTTCATGTACAAATATCGGTACATTCCAATAATATTTATTTATAAATTATTCAATATTTATTTGTTTTGATTGGAACAAAATTTTATTTTTAATTAAAAAAATATATGCAGAAATATATGCAGATATGTGTGCTTTATTTCTATGGAAAGATCAAATTTAATTTGATTATTATTTTTATATATTTATAAATATGTTTGTGTGTAAATAGATGAAATGCAAAATGCAAAAAAAAAAAAAAATTATTATTATTATTTTTTTTGGATAAATATCATTTTAATTAAAAGTTTTTAATTAATTTCTTTTTTTTTTTTTTTTTTTTTTTTTTTAATTATTGTTCATATAGTGTTTGGTTGGGAATTAGAATTAAAAAAAAAAAAAAATAATAATAAATATTTTTTTTAAAGGGATAATAATTTGGTATTTACTGTGCTGTGATGGTGAAATGATTTGTGGGGGGTGACTATACTTTGTATTAACCAGGTACATCAGTACAGTGCTTATATTTCATACTTATATTGCTTGTTTTATGCTTTATTTATGTTTCTGCTTTTTTTTTTCATTCAGTAACTTTAACATAACATTTAGCATTTTTTTTATTGCCATAAACAGATAATTATTACCCATAAACTGATAAACACCCCCAAGTTCTATAAAAATAAAAATAGATTTCTATCATTATACAATAATAATAATAAAAATAAAAATAAAACAAATAAATCCTTCCACCTTAATAAATAATTTAAATTCATTAAAATCGTCACAAAATTCGCTATTTCAATAATCAAAAAAAAATTATTTATTTAAACCCACAAAAAAATATTCGCATAATGTTTTTGCATTTTATATGAATTTTTCGTTACGTATTTTAATAATTAAAAAAAAACTGTGACTCGTTAATATTTTATTTTATTTATTCGGATTAATTCGGAAAAATATGATTTTTTTATTTATTTATTTAAATTATGATAGAACAAAACGACGTAGTGAACCAGTGGCTGTGGATTTATTTCTAATACATGTGGATAAACATTTTTTTCTTTCTTTTTTTTGTTATTTAAATAATGAATTGAATTGGCTTGGTTTGTATTGAAGATCAATAGATGGAAACAGCCAGAGAATGTAATAATAAAAATTGTGGCAATAAAATAATGAAAGTAACGAAAGGCGCGTGTAACAAATTTAAGCTCATCTAAGGTCATCTTATCTTATAATTTTTAACAACATGATACATATTTATGTTACTTTTATAATCGTAAAAAAAAATTTATTACATAGATCTATTAAACAGAACCTTGGGAGAATTAACTGAATGCGTCACAATGTTATTATCATTGCTGGTGGCCACACCATTTTTTCTTTTTTTTTTATTTCCATTTTTCTATGCAACGGTTATACCACTAATCATTAAAATTATATTATTTTACCAATGAAAAGGATTTTGATTGCATAGGAACATTTTTATTTATATTTTTTGTTGCTGTATGAAAACACAATTTATTTGCTCTTAATTGAATTTAACTTTAACTAGCGAAAACAGAGTAATTTCCGTTTTAAAAACTGCTTTAAAAAAAAAGAAAAGAAAAGAAAAGTAATTTAATTATTAAAATGACTATAACGATATATTTATAAACTTTATGGTTAGTTTTGTACAGAAAAACCAAACAGAGAAAACACCTGTACGCTAAGCTTTTATTATTAAAATAAGTTTTTGCAGAAAAAAATTTTTTTCCTCTCATTTTTTTACTTTTTCTCTCTCTTTCCACTTGTTTCCTTGTTTTTGTTGTATTTATATTATTTTATGAGCTTTTTTTAATTGTAAAAATGAGTTAAATGGAAAATTTCTTTTTTTCCCTTTTTTTTTCGGTGTTATTTAATCAAAAACTATAAAGCTCTAAAAGCACAGTAATAAAATCATTTTCTTTATTTTTTTTGAAAAGAATTTAAAAAAAATGTAGATTATAAGGAGGATAAAGAGTGTTATTACAGTATGTAAGCTTTTTATTATTATTATTGAATTAACTCAGTTGCTGGTTACTTCCTAGTTTTCGATAAACTTAAAGATACAAAACTAGAGCAAGCTTTAACGATAAGCTTAAAATTTCGCTTAGAAAATATCTTTTAAGCCACAATAAAATATAGTTGAAATGCCAAAAAAGCTGTAAGTCAATTGAAAATTGTAAAATCGAAAAGTCTTCTAAGAAAACATAATATTGGCACAAAGTGTATTTTAAAGAAATAAATTTAATTTTTCTTACTTTAGTGGTTTGTGGTAACTAAAGTCTAAAATAATAAAGCTTTTATATCATTTTTATTATTTTTTTTTATTTACTAACGCATTAACACCTGACTGTTTTATTGCATAGTAAATTCAATTATGTTATTTAAGTAAGTAGGAAATAAGTAGGATGAAAAATGTCTTGTTTTTTTTTCACTCTGTATCATTTTCACCAAAAAAATTAACCCTTGTCTAGCTTATAATAATAATAAAAGGTCAAACGTATAAATCAATCTTTTTTGTTTATATTTAATTAATATTTTAAAAATTATGAGCATTAATAAACGAAGGCAACTGTGAAAGCCTATTTATATTTTTTATCACAATTTAAAAGAAGAAAAAGCTCTATGTGAGTTTTATTTACTAAAAAAAAAAAAATAAAAAAGGGGCAATTATAGTTCCATTTCTTTATGTCTTTCTTTTTTAAACGTTTATTAACATTAACAAGAAAATAAAAATACTTAAATGTTAATTAATAATTATTTATTGTTTCAGCTATCCTATGTTTACTACTTGCGTTTGCATGTTTTTAGGGCATTTTTTATTTTTTAACACGCAAAATAACATAACAACGAAACCAACAAAACGTTAATCTTTAATAATTGTTTATGTCGCTTGTTTTTTTTTTTTATTTTTAATTTTGTTTTTACTTATTTATTATAATTTTCATATAGAAGATAATTTATTAGCTATTACCCCATTTATGTTATTCCTTGGCAACATTTTTATCTATATTTCTGACAACAGAATGAATACCAAAAAGAAAAAAAATAATTTTTTGGAAATAAAAAAATTATAATGAAATCGCCTTCAGGGGTGGTATTAAAATGGTTTTTAATCAAAACAAAAAATATTACCCTGAAATAACATCAATAATTTATCGCCTTAAAATGAACAAAGTGACTTTCGTTTTATATTTCTTTTGTCACGAATTATTAACCAGTCGTTACCACCCTCTCCTGAATATATTTGTGGAACAATTTGCCATTATTTATGCCCTTTTTTTTGGTGTTTTCTTCTTTAAATAATTCTGTTTTTGGATTGATAAGTTAGATCGCTTTGAATAATGAATTTCTTTAACGCCAGCAATAAGCAATAAACTAATTTAATTTAGAACTTTTTTATGAAATGAAAATTTTTATTTTTTGTTTTTGTATTGTTTTCTGCGGAGTATTAAAACTCCGAAAAAATTATCTTTAATATAGTTAAAAAAAAAAAAATAATAATAAAACATGTTGATTGGCTACGTAAAGACTTTGTCGCGCTTGTGATTGGCTGTTGTATTATTTTTAAACATGATTGGATAGAAGCTTTTTTTCTCACCAAAAATCGCAAGTTAACGGTGGATATGTAACGCTGAAAATTTTTATTTTGACAGTGAATGATTAGCTAAAGATATCTATCCGCAATTGATAAAAAACCGAAAAGTTTGAATTAAAATTAAAAATAAAAAGCCATTAAAAGCAAATAGCCACCCACTTCATTAATAACCATAAAAAAAAAAAAATAAATAGTAAAAAATTCACAAATCATCGATAATAATCATAAATTCCGATATTTTTATTTCACTGAATTCATTATTTTGCATAAATCTGTCTGTTTCACTTCATTTATTTATTTTTTTTTATCTTATAATAAGATATTTAATTTTTTTTTTATCGTTTTTTCAATCACAAAGCAAGTCCAATCTACGTATTTTTGTGAATAAAATATGCACACACAAAAAAAATTATAATGAAAGCAGCAAGATTATGTCTGGCAAAGATAAATGTTTGAAATGTAAGCAAATGAATAAAAGAAATGAAATTAAAATTTGTGTGGTCAGTCACAAATACAGAAAAAGTATGCTTGGTGGGTGTGAAATTGATGAAACAAAAGACAAAACCCCGAAAAAAAAAATCCTTTTAAATCACCAACATTGCTAAATTTTGTTGCGTTTTTATTTTACCATTTCTCATTCACTGGGTAATCTATATTTATTACCACCCAATTACGTTAATGCCAAGGTAATTTAAATATTTTTCTTTTCTTTTTTTTTTTTTATGAAACAAGGTGAAAAAATTGCTTAATTTATAGTTTGTTATCCTTTAGCCACTTTAGATTTAATTTTCTTTTTTCTTTTTGTGTGAAATTACAATTTTTTTAAAATTTATTTACAAACGCGTCTAGACTAGTCGAAATTTCAAGTTTTGTTCGATGTTTAAACATCAAATGGTTCATTTTTTATTAACATTACGTCATTGAGATATCCTTGAGTAAAATTTATGAATATCCTTAATTTAACCATAATATCCTTTTTTACTAATCAACTTTACTTATTTTAATTAAAATTTAAAAGACAGCAAAAAAAAAAACGATAAACGAAAACTTTTACAAAAGATATTTATGAAAAACCTTCATTACTATTCGTTTAATTTACCATACACTGTAATTAAGCTTAAATTAAATTTTCTTATAGAACTAAACTAACAACAATAAGACGACCATAGAGCATCAAAAAAAAAAAAAAAAAACAGAACAGAACCAAACTTCAAAACAATCCCCAATTCAAATATTATCAATTTTGGAAAAAAAAAAAAAACTGAAAAGAAGGAGCAGCTACAGCAAAACTATTTAATTAAATAAAGTTTTAAAATTATCGAGCAAGAATTTTTTTTAATTAAATAAATTTTTCCTGATAATATTTCGCTACGCAATGGAAAATTTTACAACACACAAAACAATTGTTAAGACATGATAAACGTATTAGTAAAAAAAAAAATTATAAGAACCAATTAACCATTAAAAATGCTTGGATACTGCTTGAAAACATTTATTATTAGTTGATTAATTATTTCGTAAAACGTTTAACAAACCAAAAAAAAAAAACACCATGCGGAATCATCTTTAAAATCATAAACAATGTAGGCTTTGGTTGAATTTGAAATTTTTCTTTTTTGTTTTTTTTTTTTGTTTTCACAATTATACAAAACTAAACACGAAAGGCCAACATTTTGTCTCAGACATCATAATCAATTAATAAATAAATTAAAAAAATAAATATATATTCATACATGTTTATATATGTATATATAATGAAATTTTTAACATGGTTAATAATAATTAATTGTATTTGTTTAAAAACATTAATCCATGGGTACAGTATCACTTACAACTGGGAAGTATTACCAGAGAAAAATTATACACCTTGTACCGAAAAATGTCCCAATAACAAACAGCATTCAACTTGCTATAAGGTTTTTTTTTGTTATTCTTCATCAATTATATTAATTACAAATAATAATGTTTTGTTTATCATAAAATAGGAATTCGCATCTAATTGTGTAAAACCAATGATGTTTAATTTTGGTCATGATGAGATAAAAACAGCATTGAATGGACTTAATGGCATTAGAAATCGAATCACATCAACTTTTAAAGCAGCAAATATGAACTATTTGGTAAAAAAAATTGCTGGGAAATAATTTACTTCCTCTTTTTTTCGTTATTTTTTTTTTGTTTTTTTTTTGTTTTTTTTTTTGTTTTCTAGAACTGGGATAAAAATTTAGCACTAATGGCTGAAGGACATCTTAGAAAATGTATTTATGAATATGATTCGTGTTGTTTTTTATGTAAATAAAAAAAAAAAATAAACATTAATAAAAAGAAATTACTTATCTTCAATATTAATTTCTAATTAAAGACAATTCAACGTATCATTTGGGTCAAGGTATTTACTACCTTCCAGCGAAATTTCGTGATGTAAAACACGCTATATCGGAAGCCATTCGAAGATTTTTTAACAATAAAAATAAATTTCACGATAAATATGTTGACAAGTTTCCGCACAATGTGTAAGTTTTTATTGAATATAACTAATAGAAAAATGTTCTTTTTTTTAAATTTTATTTTTGGTTGATGTGTTTAGAAGTACTACTTTTACATCACTGATTTGGGCAAAAACGAGATTTGTTGGATGTGGAGCTGCAAGGTTAATTAATTTATTATTTTTATTGGATTATTTTTTTTTTATTATTTCTATCTAATACTATTTTTAGAATGAACGGTAGAGTAATGTTTATGTGCTATTATTATCCACAAGGTAATATGATCAATGAACCAATTTACCTAAGAGGTGATCCTTGCACTTTATGTGAAGCGGATCGTCCATCCTGTTCTCGTGTTTTTACTGGGCTATGCGGAATTGGTAATTTCAATTAGTTTTAACAAGATTTTTATAAAAAATATTTTTTTATTTATTATTATCATTATTTTTTTGTTTTTAATCAGATGACCCAAAAGCTGCTGCTGGAATCATAACTTTATCTTTATTTTACTTTTTACTGCCAATTTATTTAATTATAATAAATTATTGATTTAGATTTATATTATGAGTTTTTGTTATTAAAATCACGTTAACTGTCATAAAATAACTATCAGAATATTAAGCTTTTAATCAATGAATTTTAAATCTTAGATACGTAATGTAGATGGTTGACTTTTTTTTTTGGTTTTTCATGAAACAGTGTAATAAAGACGTGAAAAGCAGAGTGTTTGTCTTGTTCCATGCATCTTTTTTGCTTTTTAAAAGTGTTTCGTGACAACAACGAGTACTTAATGTTCATAGAAATAAAAAGCTCAGAAATGTTTTAATAGAAATGCAGAGTGAATAAAAAAAAAAACGGAGAAAAAAAGTAAAATAGTTTCATTATCATTATAATTTCATCTCTTCTCTTTTCCTTTTTACATTATTTTTATGATGATGACAAAATAATAATGATGTCAGTTTGTAATATTAAAAGAAAGCTCAACCGTTAGTGCTCTCTTTTATTGTTAATTGTTTTATTAATAATACAAAATAAATTAATAACAACGTTTAATTGGTGTTATACTAAAAGATTTCTGTTGCTACAATCAAACTATGTCCAAAAAAAAAAAATCATGTTTTCTCTTTACCGAAAAGCTCAACAATTTATTTGTTTTTGCTGTTGTAGCCAGCACACTTGTGTCAAAATTGTTTTATTTAACTTTTCAACGAATCGAATACTTTTTGGTACTAGGATAATAATAATAATAATTTTTTTTTTAACCACTTTAATGATTAAATAACTCTGAGCTTTTAAACAATTGTTTTGATGCTATCGTGCTTTTATCTTGTATAATGAAAGAAAGAAATTTAATTCGATTTTATGAGCTTAATAAATAAGTAGATTCGTGGAACTTTTATCTTTGATTATACTATAAGAAAATTTGGGTAATACTTGGCTAAAGCTAATTGATTTTGATAATGACGAACTTTTTTAAATAAAATTCGTTTTAGGTGCAGAATTTTTCTTTTTACTAAGGCAATTTTGTGTTGCATAAAACTTTGTTGCTCAATTTTATTATTCATCAATTTTGCTTAATAGAATTTGTCTAAAAGGATTTTATTTTAATGTATCGATTCTATATTACATCATAATGCATATGCTAAGTTTAAATAAAAAAAAATTCTTTTATAAAAGTTAAAAATCGTAAAGATGATCAGCAAAGAAAATAAATAAAAAAAAAAAAAATTATTTTAATCGATAAAGTCGGAAATAAGTTTTTCAGAATAGAAGAGAATAATAAATCATTTTCAATAGATGAAGATGATGCTGCTGGCCGGTATGATAGGTATGGTATTAAGTCTTAACCTAATGTCACACATATAAAACTTTAAGCTGACTTTTTACTATACACTTAAAATTACTTAAAATAAGTGAAATTATTTGCTACGGTCAACTAGACAAAGTGCATGTACGTTTTGAAACATTTGACAGCATGGATAATAAAAGTAGAAATGAAGTCAAATTTAAAAATTCAAAAGAAGTGACCAAAACAACTAGAAATAGTCTACACAATGGGATGGGATCTAATTTTCATAAGTAAAATAATAATTTATGTTCATGGATTAATTGTAATGTTGAACATTGAAAACTTGCATGATAAATTAATTTGTCTTCAACAGAATTTCACACTTTGGTTAAAACTTTATTTAATTCTTTACACTAAAATTGATTTACGAATTAATTTTTCATTTTATAGACTTTTACCCGTGGTGGATTTATGCTGGAAAGTACAGAGGTTTTTTTTTTTTGATTAATTTGAGGCCATGACTGTACGATTGTGGAATTTTATGCGCTTAAAGACGTACAAATGATGGAGAAATATCCATAGAAATGTTGCTTGTGATTGTTATCATTAAGGATATATATTTCAGGTGAAAATTTACTGTAAAATACCACTAAAAATTATTTTTAAAGACATAACGAAACCTTGAAAACTCATCCATTTTACGTATTATAATTTATATTGTAATTAGCATTGAAAAAAAGGGGTTAAAAACTTATAACACCATAATCAGTTTAATTAATCAGAAATCTATATAACAATTATTATAAATATTGTGATTATTATTTTTAATTCTTTTCAAAATAAAAGCATGATAAATTCCAAAAAATAATTATTATTTTTCTGTTCCCCCACACCACACCCACAATGAGGATAAAGAAAAATATTATTCCCAAAAAAAAAAAAATAATACAACAATTCATATTTAAACCGCACACATGTGTTCGTGAGTAATGATGTGAAAACTTGAACCAAAAATAAAAAAATAATACAACAAAAATTAAATTAAATTCATTTTGGTTTGATTTGCTAGTGGGAAATGTAAGGGAAACACAGAAAACACCTAAATATATAGGAGGGAAAAAAAAATGTTTCTTTTATTAAATTTCCATTTGCATTTTTTTTTTTTTTTTTTGGTGTGTTGATGATGATATTAAACAGGAAAATTTATTATTTTGTCAATGGTGAAATAATTCATAAAAGTGGAAATTATTGACATATGTTATACATAGAATTTTCTACGTACAAATACATACATGTACAGTGTATTATATGTTTATTCATCGTAAAAAAAAAAAAAATAAAAATATTTATTATAAAAAAACATATTTTTTTTTTGTGAATGAAAAATTATAAATGAGAACAACAATAGAAAATTAACAACCCATTATGCCTTTTTATGTTTGGTTGACGTTCCAGTAATGTGTTTTGTTTGTTCTGATAATTGGGACTGGTTTTAGTCATATATGCAGGTCAATTTAGTTTGTTACGATAATGACACGACGTATTTAATAGAAAAAAAAAAACATTAACAACTAGTTGTGTTTTTATTTTCTGTTATTTTTATACAGTGTGGTATTTTAGACAAATTAAAGCTTTTAACCACCTAACGTTTCTTAAGCATTAATAAATTTAAAAAAACAATTCAATATGTTTAAGATCATTATGAAGTTTTCAGTAAAAAAAAAATCAGAATGACCTGAAATTTGATGTTTATTCTACGATTTTTATCAATAAAAAAATTATTTTGAAAGTTATAGACGTTGGAAATAACAGAAATTCATATTGTTTTGTCATTTAAGTTGAATTTACAAACAACTTGTTTACCCAGTTATTAAAATTATGTAATAATATACATTAACATCGTAATTATGTGACTTAAAACCCCTGTTGTTTTGAGTGTAAAGTAAAGTAATGTAAAGTAAAGCGAAGTGTAACTACTTAACCTACCTACTATAAATTACTCAAATCCACAATAAGCACAATGAAAGCCAAACACAAGTAAAATAATGAAAAAAAAAAATGTGTTTTCATTCCAAAAATAAAAATTCTCATTTTTATTATAAACATGATGGAAAATTGGTAACTTTTTTTTTTCTTTTTCGCTTATTTATTATTCTACCAAACATATGTTATTATTTGTTGAGGTTAATTTTAATGTGAAAATTTTAACACACATAAAAGTAGACAAGGAAATAAACACAAATATATTATTGTTCATTATGAAATATATTTTCTCTATTTATAGAAAAAGTTTTTATGTTTGAAAATCAAACAATTGGATTGAATTGAATTGAATTAATGTTTAATTCATAATATAATTTGTGATTAAAGTAATTTGTGCACGATTTTTTGATTGATAAAGTTTGTTGGCGCGCTTAATACATTTTTATTATTATTATTTTTTTTTTTTTTATATAAAATTAGTGTCCTAATTTTGAGAATCTATAAAAAAATTATCCTCTTTCCAGTTAAATAATATTTTTCGATTTTCGAATGGAGGAGGAAAAATATTTTACTAGGCGCCTCCACAGCACAAACAATTTTTTAGTCTTTGGTTTTTCTTAGTCTTATAGTTTCTCCCGTTTTAAACCTATTATTATGTTTATTTTATCTATTTAACAGTTTGTTTAAAAGCTAAATATAATATTCATACAACATTATTATTATTTTTTTTTTTTGCTTTCTTTCTATAATTAATTCATAAAACTCAACTCAAGGATAATAAAGTTTGGCTGTTTTGTTGTTTTCAAACAACCCTCAAATAATTTTTTTTCATTCTTTCTTTCTTTATTTATATGCTGATAGATTTTTTTTTTATTATTATTATCATTCCTACTGTATATCAATTTCTTCTTTATAGACTTATACATTGGTTTTTCAAAGTGGTTTAAATATATAATGAAAAAAAAAAAAAAACTCCTTACTGTTACTGTACTTTCGTTTTACAGATTAATCGTAATGTGATGTGTGTGTGTGCTACTTTGTAATGTATAACCAGTATCTAGACAATTTATTTCCATTTTATTATAGATGTTATATTGAATGAAAATTAGACAAACAGAAGATTCTGACAAGTAGTCTTTATGTATATATAATCGAGAAACTTTATGAAGTGTGATATTAGATTTATATAATACAATAGAGAGGCAACAACAAAAAAAAAATGTATTGCTGTATAAACTGAATAGAAATTGGTTAAAAAGGAAATAAGGATAAAGTATATGATAGCTGATTAGTTGTAAATCCGGAAAAAGGTATACCCATACCTTCCTTCATACCCAATATTTCGTTTTTCTTAACTTTATCTTGAGCTTTTAATATGAAAATAAATAAATAAATAAATGAAAAAAATAAAAATAAAATTAAAACATATTGTTTTGCCTCGTTGAATTCTATGAATTAATTTTTCTTTTGAAAATATACTAAATTTTCTGGTATTGTTATGGTTTCATCATTCCACCTGCTATTAAAAAAAAAATTAAATTGCATACAGACGATGTAAAATTAAATGATTATGATTGGTTAGTTTATGTTTTTATTTGTATGCATTGTGAATAGAATCACTTTTGGTAACCTACGCGAATAAAATTTTCTATAAACTTTACTAGCATTTACACACATTAACATGTTTCCGAAAACTTTTATGCACAGAAGTTTCGCTAAAATGCGAATAATTTAAGTTAACGTTTAAATGAAAAAGAAAAGTTATTTAATCACGTTAATTATATACTGTAGAGAAAGGTTTTTGTCTAGAAAACAATTTTCACATAAGTTCTTGGAAAAGTTTTCTTTATCTCTGAGAATACAGTGTCCGTAAAATAGTTAAGTTAAATTGATTTCACAAGTTATACCTGTAAAATGAGTAAAAAAAAAAAACAGAATAATAACGAAGAACTGTAAAGTGCCTGAAAACATTGTTGGCAAATGGTAACAAAGGATATTACAAGGAACAGATATTGCAAATAATAAATGATAAAACATAATTATAGGAGTAAAAATTTATGATAAACTTAAACAGAAGTTAAATCCACAAAATAGTAAACAGTTAAGGATTATATGCGGTTTTTCTATACACATATATATAATATTTTGTTATAACATTAAAACAATTAAAATAAATCATTAAATTAATAAAAGTCTTTATATTATAGTTAATAAACTAAGATATTTAATATTTATATTAATTAAACTAATTACTAAGTTTTTAGTATATTACATAAAATCCCCATGTTAATTAAAATTAGATAAACGACGCTTAAGGATTTTACTCTATTGCTATTTAATATATTATTTTCTATATTCAAAACTAAAAACTTTATCATCAAAGCAATTCGTTTATTTGATTTGTTTTTTTTTTGTTGTTTTTTTAGTGTCAAATTATGTAGGTAGGTACGGGTTTTACCTGTAATGATAAACAGCTGTGTATTAAGGAGTATTTTTTTTTTGTTTTTTTTGGATAATTCAGATAAAAGTATTTCACCATATTATGGAGAACTTTGTTTGAATAATAGAATAAAGCAGCAAATACGAACAAAATTAATATTAAAGAATTTTATTATTAAATTTAAAAAGGAGTAAATAAATAATAAAGTATATCTGTTTAGCCACAAATAAGGATTTTCTCTATTAAAATTTTAGTTTTTAGTAGCAAATAACTATTAGGAAAATAGTTTTTAGTATAACAAGTGAGAATGTCTTTCCAATGGGGTTCACTGTTCCTATAACTGGTGTGGTTTTTGTTGGACACATTTTATGATGGAAAATACTTTGGTTTAATTAAAAACAAAATTTTTTATTAGAAAAGATTAGAAAAAAATAAAAATAAAATCAATATTTTAAGGGTAGAAACCTTAGCTTATTAATTATTTATTTAATAGATGAACGAGTTTCGTATCAGGCAGTTTCAATTGGATTTTTCTTTTCTCCTCATTCAATACCCACTTTATTTGATTATTAATAGTTAAAAGCAAAGCGCTACAGTAACGACAAACTAAACAGAACATCAGCGGTTAATACATAACAAAAAAAAAAAAACAAAATTTATTTTTTGGTTAATTAAATGCATTTTATGCAGACATAGTAATTCATCCGCTTGTTTAATTTTAAAACATGAAAACAAAAAAAAAAAGACAAAATTAAATATAAAAGCAGAAGAATAACAAGAGAATCGATAAAAGTCTTATTATAAATTCATGGCATGGTATTACTACATAAAAACCGGGGGTTGTTATTGTCATCAACATCATCATCATCAACTTAGATATTTTTCGTTTTTTTTTTTTTAAATAATAGAAAATCCCGTATACACTGCACAATTTATATTTTAATAACGAATGATTCTCTTTCGGTTCGTTTTTTTTTTTTACTTAAGTACAGTACATAAGCACAGTTTGGTTTCGACTTATATAATAATAAATATATTAAAACATAGAAACACTTGGCGCTTTTATAAACATAAAATAAGAACAGCAGACACAGTGGTTGACTTTCATTATTATTAAATACAAAACTCATTTCTAAACTACAAAATTCTACAGAGTAAAATATAAAAAAAAAAAATAAAAAATTAAATAAAATGAAACCTAATGTGGTTTTAATAAAAAATTAAAAACATTCTACATAAAATGATTGCATTATAGTTGCTTTGACTTGTGTTTAGCAAATACAAATGCAGTACGGTGCAGCCACACTGTTTAACAACAGTTTGCGCTGTGGCTTTTTTTTTCTTCTCTCTACATTTCTTACAATTACACGTAACCACCCCACCAGTAAGTTAATTTAAAATTTTTTTTTTTTTTACAAACTCTAGAGATTTTTATAGACTTTAAATTGTAAAAAAAAAAAACATTTCTTCGTTTTTATTTCCTTATTTCCCATTGCGATGAAATTTTATTAAATGAAGGCGAAAAAAAAAGTAACGAAATTACTACGTGATACTCTGCCTAATTCATTAAACGTTTGCGACATTCGATATCGTGTGAATTGTATTAGCACTTGTGCTAACACTTAAATATAGGCACTAGGAACCCTCAAATTGAAATCTTTGTAATGGATATTTTATTTTAACAAAGCTGTTTCGCGACTTTTTCTCCTTTTTATTTTCCTAACTTTTATAAGAAAGCAATTCAATTACATTTTACTGGTGAAATTTTCACACAAAAAATAAAATTTTGTTGTTCAGCGAAAAAAGACAAAAAAAGAAGACGAAGAAGAAATGTTTAATTCGCTGAGCTGAATAAAAAAAAAATAAAAAAAATTACAACGATAACCAACGCTGACTTGTAAATAATTTTTAATAATAATGAGAAAGAATGAACATTTTTTCTTTTTTATTTCAATTATAGAAAATATTTAATAAAATTGAGACATTTAGCGAGATAAAAGTTTTTTTTTTTTTACTGAATTAAATATTTAAATTTTTTGATGTGAGAATGAGCTTTGCGGAAAAAAAAAATAAAAACTTTTTAATAATTTTCGGTATTCAGGAGTTTAAATAGGAGTTTTTTTTTACTGCAAGTAGATAGTATATTCATGACAGAATATTGATTGGTAAATTTAATTTAATTTTATTAAACAACGGGCTGAGAGATTTTAAGCTAGAAAAAATAATTTTTATTCATCCTTTAAAAACAGTTTTTTTAAGTAAATTCTGTTACATTAAAAAAAAAACTTGCTGATAAACTAGGTAAATTAAGTAAAATATTTAATCTTGTGTTATGATAATAATAATATAAAGTAAAACGATATGTTTGTGCATACAGTTTTATTGTTTGACTGAGGTTAATTGTGGAGTTCGTTAGTTTATTAACTGACTTGATAGTTAAAGCGTACTTATAGCAACACATTTTTTTATCTTTAAAAGGGAGATTTAAATAATTCTATTTGATTACATATATGTGATATAGGAATGAAAACTTTATCTCGTTACTATTCGCTTCACTTTATATTACCGAAAGCTATGCTGAAAAAAAGTTTCTTAAAATTTCTAGCAAATAAACTATTTTATTTGATGTAGCACAAAATACATTGAAACAAATATTCCGGATAATAATATAACTTAATTCCCATCTTTTTTTATTATACGGAAATGATGGAAATAATTTTTACGTTTTTTTTTTTTTTGTATTATTATTATTATTGTACGTCTCGAAGAATGAATATTTTATTTATTTATTTTTTTAAATAACGAAACTTTTTTTTTTATTAAAAGTTTTTTTTTGCTATATATGTGATATTTATTTGTATATGTGTATATGTTTGGAAAGCTTTGTATTGTCATTTAAGGATAAATCTTTGAATAGAAATTTATTTATTTATTTATTTTTCTATGGCTGCAAAATGTAAAGTGTTTTTGTATCTGTTAGCTAGACAGTGTTATGTTTACATATTTATAGAAAAAGTTTTTCTTTTTTTTTTTTTCTTTTATTTATGTATATTCCCTATTTATTTTATTTTATTTATTTTTTTTTGTTTTAGTGAAAATACAATAAATTTTCTAACAATAGCTTAAGAATGAAGTAAGCTACAATTTTATTTTATATATTTTATATAAATAAAATTAATACTAAATGATAAATGATTTTTAAAAGCTTATATTGTTGTTATTCAATTATTTTATTGTTTCTTTCACTATGGTTTATATGTATAAAGTTAGTTTTCTATTTGTTATATTCGTGATGCGTTATTAAAGAAATAAAAAAATAAAAATTTTTGTTTGCTTTGATTGGCTGGAAAATTACACGCTGAATTTTTATTGGCTGGTAAAATACTCAGTGTATTTTAATTGACTAGACAAATGTTTAAAAATTATTAAAACAATTTTTCAAAGTGCGCTTTCTGTTTGTTATATTTTTAACACATGTGCTAATACACAAAAAAAAAAAATTTGTGTTGTGATTGGTTGGAAAAATACTCGCTGACATTTACTTGGTTGGAAAATGTATAAAAATCACTTTGGAATCGTAAGTTCAAAATATTAACGAAACTTTATTCACTTTAGAATTATCAATGAAGCTTAATCAATTATTTATCGCTTTCCAAAAGTTAATTCACCAAATTATAAATAATAAAATGGGAAATAAATCAAATATGACGGATAAACATTACAATGTTACAAACACAGGAACTGTAAAGTGTTTTTTAAAAATGTTTTTAATATTTTAAATCAAACTGAAAATTATAATTTCAATCTTTCCTTCATTTATTTAATTAAAATATAATTTTTTTTTTCAATTATATAACAACCGAAAAAAAAAAAACGAAAACAGAAAATTCCATTTGTTATGAAATTTTCTACGAATATTTTGTTGTAAAACAACGCTTTAGTGCGAACAATAAAATAAATAAAACACTTTGCCGTCTAAATAAATTATAAAGCTTTATGCGGTTCAATTTTGTTTAACTTCAAATATGTAAATATTACAGTTAGAAAAAAAAAAATAAAGAAGAAGAAGCTCTACGCTTATAAGTAACGAAATAATAGTATTTTTCGAGAAAACGACAAAAACGGCAAGAAAAAATATAAAATAAAATGAAAACGCAAAACGTAATGGTTTAATAAATAAACAGACAAAAGAGGTAATTAGAGGGTGGCTTTTTTTTTTGTTACTGTATTTCTTCGCTAATATTTTTAGTTTACAAAAAAAAAAATATTTTCCCGCTTACATAACATACGTTTATGTCTTTTACATAATTAAACTTATAAATATGTTTTTTTTTTTTTTTCGTTTAGCTTTTCTACTTTATTTCTAAGCATAGCAATGGTTTACTGCCGCTACTATAATTTTTAAGCCCAAGTAAATTTTCTTTATTTTAATAAGACTACAAAATAAATACATGGTAATGGTTGTTTCTTTTTATGGTTTATTATTAACACGGTTTTATATATATATATATATATATATATTTTAATATTGTTGTAATAATTATAAAAAAAAAAAATATGGAAATTATGTACGAATTTTAAAGAAACTGTTTACTCGTGACAATAACCTTTCTTAAGCATTTTTCAGTTTTTTTTTTATTTCTTCTAATTTCATTTTAATCCTTTAATAATATAATATTTTTCCTACAATTTCTATATTTTTAATTAAATTATAAACAATTTCACAGCATTTAGTATATAATAACGTTTTAATAATAATAAAAAAAAAAAAAATAAAAAAATAAAAATATTATCTCAGTTGTTAATAACAAGTGAAAAAGCACAAAGTACAAGGGAAAACTAAGTAAATTTACTTAATTTCTTTTGTATATTTTATATAAAAATATATATTTTTAATGAAATTATTCAAATAATAGTCCATAACCATTTATGCTGTTTTGTTGATTTTGACACTTTTTCTTATTTTACTAACTTTGTTTTTTTTTGTTAGAAAATTGAAATGTTATTTTGAAAAGTTTTCTTAAAAAGTGTTATTTGCTGTTTGATACTTTGAACATATTTTTGTTTGCTTTTACATTTGTTGATAATTTAATAGTCTGTGACACGTGAAAAAGTTACTTTTTTTTTATTATTGTTATGGAATATGCTTTTTGTTTAACAAATTCTCTTTTGATTTTAAAATTAAATAAAAACACTGAGCATGCGCATATTACTTAAATTTTTTAACATTTCAGCCATCTTTCGTTTTCTTTTTTATCATAATTTTTTTTTTTTTTTTAATTCTAAAAGCTATGCAACTCTCTTATGAATGTAAAAAGTTTATTTTACAAACGCTTGACAAAATACTATACAAAAAATAAACTTTAAGCTTGTGAAAAGCACACACAAATAAATAAAACGTTCTTTTGTTAAACTAAATTAAAACATCAGAGATTAATTAATTAAATAAATAAATAAAGAGAAAATATTATTTTTGATTAAAATTCCTATCCCTTAAAACTTATATTTTTGTTATTAAATTAAATTTTCCAAAAATGTCCTTTCAATAAAACTTTAATCAATTTATTTGTTATTTTCTTTTTTTTATTTTTTAATTAAATAATTTTAAATTAAATTTATTTATCCTCTTGCCACAGAATCTAATAACTTTGAACAATAATCAACTGTGCTTCTTAGGGGTGGATTTTTCTTTTCTTTTGCTAAGAAAAAAAATAAAAATATTTTCTTTATTCATTTATTTACTAATTGTGTGTATAGGATGTAAGCAACCCAAAAGACTATAATTATTTAATCCCATCTAGTAGAGAAATTTGTTGTGCTTAAGTTTAATAAAGTTGACATAATACACATGTGATTATTATAGGCAATCAGTTTATGGTTTGTTGCTATCATCTTCATTAGAGGCTGACCTAAAGTCTTGTGTGTTTGTTTTTAATATGTGTTGCTGTTGTTGCTGGTGCTACTATTGGGGATATACAAGACGTACGTATGTACGTACAACAAAATCGTAGTTAAGTAAACCAAAATACACTCCACAACTTCTAACCTCGAATGAATGAAAAAAACGAAAAGTTTTTTTTTTATTTTTCTAACTAAATTATTAAACAAACCAGTGTTTGTCGAACACGTAGATTATTTTTTCTGTTTATTACAAAAAGAAACTCTTTTTTAACAAGAGAAATCAAATGGTTTTAGCTCTGCAACAAGCTGAAAGCTACATGGAAAATTCATTACAAAAACAGCATGTAATTGTAGTGAATTTATTTTTATATTTATATTTCGAATAAACAGTTTTAATAAACATAAATCAAAATAATTTATAGTGAGGAGTTAGACGAATTAAGTAATAAAGAAACTTTGATGAGCTTTTTTTTTTGGTCTTCTCTGTTTAATTTTTATTATCTTAACTCTTGTTAGCGATTGTCTTAATTAACTTTCATAACTTGTTTATCTTAATCATTTTTTTTTTAATGTTGGTTTCATTGTTGTTCCTGTTTGTTTCATTTTTACCTTTCTTGTTGTGTACATAATCCCCTTAAATTACTAATTTATAAATTAAGGTAACAAATCAAGAAGTTCTTGTTTTCAGTTATCAACATCTTAATCTTGTTTCTTGTCTATTATTACTTGTGTTTATTAGTTATTAAAGCAGTAGCAGTAGTAGCTAAAAAGGAAAAAAAAAACTTCCTCAATTGATCAATTTTATCAATCGTAATAAATATTTTTTTTAGCAAAAAATACTTGGATAGCAGCAGAAACAGCAAGTAAATACTAAGTACTATTGTTGTGAAAATTTATTTGTTTGAAGTGTGCTTATAAATATGCTCAGTAATGAATAATAAGGGTACAAAACAAAGTTCAACAGTAACGTAAAATAAAAATTCAAAAAGAAAAGCTCTCCACACAAACGAAAATAAAATAATTTTTATTTTTTTTTTTATTTATTTATATAAAAGTGATACGTGACAATTGCTATTATAGAATAAAAATACTAAAAAAAAAAAAAAATTCATAAAGTTTCCACTTAATTTTCATTGGACTGTTTCACCCCTTGCAACAAGCTTTATTGTACAGAGGAAAAAAAAAAAAAAAGGTCGACAATTGTCAAAATAAGATAACTTTGTTGCATTACTTGCTTTTGGATTTATGCGCTTTTTTGGTTGGGTACTGCGCGTTTTACTTAAACTTTAAGTCAGTGACAGTAGAGAGATGATGAAAAACAAAAGCGTAATACCTGCCTAACAATACGCACGTAAATCGTTCGCTTTGTTCAATATAAAAAGTTTTTTTTTTTTTTTTTTCTTGATGCTTTAGTGCGGCTGTTATGTATGTACGTTTGACGTTTAAGAGTCATAGCACGATTTGGTTTTATGGTAAAGTCTCCCAGGTGGAAAGGAATTTGAGGTATTATGGAGGTTTGTGACATTATTTTTGTGTACATTTTTTTTTTTTTTTGTTATTTTCTTTGCATGGGTTAAGAAAGGTGATGGCAAATAGCATTTTGTTGAAAATAAAAAAAATATTTTCTTTTTCTTAAACCAGCCTATTTACTAACCTTATTATTATTACACTTCTATAGAACTTGAGTTTGCTTTATTCTCCCTATAATTTTCGTTTTAAAAAAAATAAAAAAGCTTCTGTTGCGCCTTTGTTGTGTATTATTTTTGTAATGCCTTCGTGTTATGTTTTTATAAATGAAAATAAGTTACAAACTGAGGTGAATTTACTATTTTTTATCATCTCTTTCTTAACCCTTTAACAATTTATTTACATTTCGGTATTACAGTGCTTAGAAAATGTAATTTTTATTAGGGAGAATTTGTATAACATTTAATGTTGCATCAAAGATGCTATAGA
Source organism: Ptychoptera albimana (assembly GCA_961205885.1). NCBI lineage: Eukaryota > Metazoa > Arthropoda > Insecta > Diptera > Ptychopteridae > Ptychoptera > Ptychoptera albimana. The sequence goes on from OY540803.1 coordinate 3,155,760, forward strand.
ATTTGTAAAACATGAATAAGATTAATCAAGATTTTTCTTTATAGTAAAATTAATTTTCTTTTTATATATAACGCTGAAAAAAAGGGGTTGGAAAAAATCACGTTAAGTGAACAGAACAGATCTTAACTCCATTATTGCGTGAATTCAATAACAATAAAAAAAAAAAAAAAAAAAAAAAATAGAAATAAAAAATTAGCAGACAGTAGAAATATTTGAAATTCCATTAAAAACCACTGTGGATAACTGTAAAATCAAGAGCACACCTGAAAATAAACATTAATATAAATCGTGAATAACGAATAAATTAACGTTATCGCTGGACACAATTTTATGTAATTGTTAAAAAAGAAAAGAAAAAAAATTAAAAATAAGTGAGTTTAGCAAATAATAAATGCTGGTAGAGGTTAATGGTAACATTAAATAATTTTTATTACCTACACCTACATAACTCTTACTTTTTCGTATTACTTTCACTTTTACTTTTATTTTACATTATATTTTGCCGTTTTGTTGGAAAAAAGAAAAAACGAAATGCAAAAACAGATGGAATAGGTGTAGAAGAAAATGAACGATGAAATTCCACGTATTTTCTTTTCCTTTCTCCGTTTTTTTTTTTTTTTTAGGTAATTTTTCTGCTTTTTTTTTATGGCACAACATAAATTCTTGTTTAACTGTTTTAAATTCATACAATGTAATGGAAAGATATTCAACGAATAATGAATTAAAATGTGCAAATGTATAAGCGGTATGGATAAGAGTAGAAGTATATTCGGAAATAAGTCGAAACATGCGATTAATAAACAATCAAGATACTGGTTTTCTACACTGAAATTAATATAATTATATTTCGTTAATGATTAAAATAATAAAACAAAAGTTGACCAATCAGAGAAGTGGAAGCTCTTAACTCAATTTCTATGTACACTGATTGGATGAATCTTTAAAAAAAAAACCACTGTAATCCGCTTGGAACAGATACACTAAAGTGATTTGCACATTAAAAAAAAAACAAACCAAAATTGGAAATAATATTAATTCAAGTGTCGATATTATTGAATTTTAATATTCTATCATTGTGCTTTCTGTATCTACATGAGAGCTTTCGTTGTTTTACCTTTTTTTTACTTTTTTAGTCGACCTGCATCACGTTACTTTCTATCAGTAGCAGTCGGTAACATTTTATGAGTTTTGTCATCGTTTTCCAGAAACGTTTAATGTTTAACTCGAGAATGGATCGTGGAATAAAAGAAACAAAAAATTTATTTATAGACTTTTTTTACTTTTAGAGCTTTTTTTAAATAAAATAAAAAGAATTAATAAAACTGGCAAAAGGAATTGATTTTTCTGTATTTTTTTTTTTTTTATTATTGTTTTATGACGATCTCATCGTAATTTGGATTAAATTTTTTAAAAGTAAAAATGTATAATCGGATAATTTGAATTTTAAGGTGGTGGATATGGGGTACTGTTAGCTGTTTGAATAACACTGTTATTACCCTAAATAACTCCCCTAAATAATAAAAAAAATTCTCTTTGGTAATTTTTATCTCCTTTTCATTGTTAATTTCCATTCAAATGGTGATAAATTTGTGATAATTTTTTTTTTCTCCATCATTAATATTATTTAAAGAACATTAAGCATATTTTTAATAATTCCCTCCTACTCACATTAATTCATATTTTTTTTCCAGTGCACGCTGTATTAATTAAACATTCAATAGTCATAAAAATAAAAATACGCGAAGTAAAATAATTAAATAAATTAAAATTGCTAGAAGGGTAAATCAACGCTTGTTTGGCTCGTTGGTCTGTAAATTTTATTATGAACAAAAAAATTAATAATAATTTTTTTTTTTTTTTTTTTTTTGCCGAAACAATTTGTAAATGGGAAAATGTATTTATTGAATAATTATTTAAAAAAAAAGAAAAAAAGAAAAAGAAAAAAAAAAGTTTTTTTTCCTGTTGTTATTTGCTTTGCAAATTTAATTTATTTATTAATAGCGCGATGTAAAGTTTTATTTGTTTGGTATTTTATTTTTGTTTATCGTCCCCTCGCCTTGTTTTTGGTATTTTAAAGCATTTTTGTTTTTTCATTGTAATCAAAATAATTTTTTATTCAATTGTTGGCAATAAATGAATTTATTTTTTTTTTTTGTTTTTATATTTTGTAAAAAACGCTTTTTACCACAAAAGCAACGAAAATAATTTTTGTTTTCTTTATTTTCATCCAGACAGTGAGAATTCTAATTATAAAATGTCAATAAGAAGAAAACAATTTCTTTATTTGAAGCCTTGTGCTTTACCATCAGCTACAAAAGTGTCTAAAAATATTTTTTTTTTCTATTTATTTATGTGATCATTTGTAAAAAGACGCGATGAATAATAAACAACGTATACCACCTACATGCTAATAAGTTGAAAATAAGTTTTAATTTCATTTCTTGTTTGTTTGTTTTTTATTTTTTTTATTTTTTATTATTATCTAGGATGTGGGTAGGTGGGAGCGTGTACGGTGTGTTTTCACGTTAAAAATAAACTATGACACCGAGGATAAAGTATTAAAAAAATGACAAAAATATTTACTTTCCTTTGAACGTTTTTGATTAAACAATGAGCTTTCGCTGTTTTATGTTATTTTCATTTTAAAATAAAAAAAAAAGAAGGAATTTAAGAAAGTTTCTTCATAAAAAAAAGCACAAAAAACCTACAAGCTACAGAATTAAAAATGAAGAAAAGAAAAAAAAGTTTATAGCTGTGTACAGACTCTTCTGTGCCCTGTGCTTAGTACTTAATTTTCTTTCTTTTTTTTTATTTTATTTTAAATTAAGAACAGCGAAAACGTGACTTGTTTTTAAGCTTTTTTATTTTCTTAATGTGAAGAAGAAGAAGAAGAAAAAAAAACGCCTTAGAAGAAGAGGAAAAAAATTATGTAGAAACAGGATGAGGAATAAAATGTGCATGAAGGATAATTGTGGTGATAAGTTTCAAGTCTTCAAGTGCAATTTACACATTTATATGCTTTGTTTTTTTTTTTTATGTTAATTAAATGCACCAAAAATTAATTAATTAATAAAATTGTTTTCATTAAATCAGTGTTAAAGCTGAGTATAAAAAGAAAAAAACTAACCAATCAGAGAGCTTTAATAAGAAAGAAAATAATTTTGATTGGTTAATAGCTATAATACTCGCTATAATATTTTCATTCTCTTTTTTTTACCATAATTTCCAAGTATACAAATGAATAATTTATACAAAAAAAAAAAAAAAATTAATAATTAATTTTTCACAATTTTTATTTAACACCGCGTAAAATTTAATCAGCAGAGTAATAAAAATGGGAGAAAAACGAAAAATTTCATTTCTTTTATTATTATTACACTTTGGTGTTGTTCTTAGTTTTATTTGGAGGCTACATGCTCCTGCAGATATATATATATATATATATATTTTAATAAAACAAACAAACAAACAATTATTAATTATGTAAAATAGATATAAGGGAGAATTATATATATATTTTTTGCTTATATTGTGTGAAATTTTGTGATCTGATAAACAAATTTCTATACGAGAATATACTTAAAATGTTTAGTAAAAATTCATTAGCTTAAAATTCTTTTTTTTTTTTTGGTTAATTAATTTGTATTTTCCTGTTATTTGAATAAATAAATATGAATTTTAAGTTAAATTATTAATTTATGTGTTTTAAGAGCTTTTAATCAGCTTATTCTTTTTTTCTGTTATAATAACGTCAAACGTTCTATTTGTCATATGTTTCGTACTTTCAACATACTTTTACGTATGGAAATATTGTTTATTTAATTAAACCATGACGGTTTAAAGACTTGGTTCGTTTGGTTAAAAGTTTTTGCTGATTTTTTTTTTAAAGTTTGTTTTTATTTGTATAACAGAAATGTAATGAAAAACAACAACAACAGCAACCGGAATTGGTGACTGGAATAGCACCGCCTTTTATATTTCAAATTTTTTTTATTTTTTTTTAATTATTCTAATTGATATCGCATTACCAACTCATTCTTTATGTTCAATGACTAGACACAAATGGAAAAATTTAACAAGATAATTTAATTATTTAAAATAGAAAAAAACTTTTATTTGTCTCGGTATTCAATTATTAAACATTGTGATGTACGCCTTCGTTTTGTACGGACATAATTTAATCGTATTATTACTTTGAATAAAATTCTTTTCAAAAAACCTGTTGATTAGTGTTTTTCTAGTGTTATAAATAGTTTACACGTGTTATAAAATGTTACCTTTGAGCAGTGTTAAAAATGTTTACGATGTTGTGTTGCCAATTTTTTATACATCAAAATTTTTCGGTTATTCCCTATATATAATTGATGGTGCCTATGAAACAGGAACGGTACAATTTCACTGGCTACAGATTTTATATATTTTACCATCGTTTATCAGTTATGTACATTTCATAACATATAACTACGTATCTAATTTATATATAACACATTCATCGTTATTGGATTATGGTACAAATATAATTTTAACGGTTGGTTTTAGTTTGTGGATTTTATATACGATTTCATTCTTTTTTCTACGTAAAAAAATCTTTGATATCGTACGACGGTTACACCTGATCGACTTAGAAGTAATTTATTATTAAAATTATTTTTTTTCTATTTTCTTATTTAAATTAATTGAATTATTGTAGCTGGAAAAAATCGGTGCAATTGTAAATCATAAATATCAACGTCGTTTGATAATTATTTATTTATGCACTTGGTTTATTATGATTGTTGGCTTGATAGTAGCTTCTTACATGCTTATTAGTCAGGTTAAGATTGTTAATCAAACATGGGATATGCATTTATCATCATTATACAATTCTGGTTCATATATGATTGTAATTAGTCAGTACATTTGGGCATTACTTGGTGTTAAATCACGATATCATCTACTAAATACTTGGTTTAAGTAGGTGAGACAATGGAATAAATAAATAAAAAAATTGTGGTTTTTCTGTATTAACGCAAAAACAATGATTTTTCAGAAGAATTTTTATCAAAAATCCTGAAAATAAATTATTAAAGAATCATCGTGCCGTACAAGCGGAACTGGTAACACATTTCGCTGTTATTCATGATAAATTAAATGATTTACTTGAGTTGATAAATTATTGTTACTCTGTTCAGGTAAGTTTTACGGGTGCGAGAGTTCTAAACTGATAAATTGATTCTGAATTTATTCTTTTTTTTTCTAGATGATGTTAACGGTTGGACTCTGTTTTATTTTTAATGTATTTTGTGCATTCGGTGTTTATCGTACTGTCGTTTTCTATAATGAGCAAATATTTATTTTAGTTTTAACAAATAATTTATGGAATGTATTCTACTCATGTTTTGTTATAATTTTGGTTGTCGTTGGCAGTTTAACAACACGTACGGTATGCTAAATTTTTTTTATTTTTTTTTTAATTATTAAAATTGCTTTTCAAATTTTATTATTATTTTTTCTATTTTTATTTATTAAGGGTAAACACACAGCTGTATTAACACATAAAGCAATAAACTTGCTGAATGACCAGGTTATCGTCGATAAGGTGAGTGATAAATAATTTCTACAAAACGAATAATAATAAAAAAAAAAAAAACTCAATAAATATTCCACAATATTCGTATGGTTCGTATGGTCAATAAAAATTGTATATTAATATTGGTGGGGGTGTAGTCAAGTCAAGTTTTCTTTTTTTTTTTAATACTTGTTGGTAAAATAAACACTTTTTTGTTTATTTAATTGTTTTTAATTTTATTTCAATCGATTTTAGCTCATATCCTGGGATAAAGAAAAAAAAAAAATTTATTACTTTCCTTTTGCTGTTTTAAAAGGTAAAACATTTGCTCTTGATTAATTTAATTAAATTACATTTTAATAATGATAAACAGGTAATAAATTACTGTTATCATATGTCAGTAGTATCACCTGTGCTAATTGCATAATTTTTTGTAGAAAAATTACCTGGTTTTTTATTACAAAAATTACTCAATAATTCAACTAAAGTGTTAAAAAAAAAATAATTTATTTCAAACTCCCTGTTAAATTAAACTAAAATTCTACTAACGATACGTCCCTTAACTGTTTTACGTAGTTAATTTACGTTTTTTTTATTTTTTTTAAAAAAGCTTCTTTCTCACATCCGAATTCCCAGTTGAATGAGTTGTTAGAAATATGTCAATGTCGAATGCGTTTTCAATATTCCTTTCGTGAATACTGCTGCTGCTGCTGCTGAATAATTGATGGTAATTGAACAAAATTTTAATTTTAAAGTTGCTATAAAATAAAATATCGATTGATAAGCGCTTTTTTTATATTTAAATCAATTTAAGCTTTTTTACATAACTTCATTTCTGACACAAAAAATTAATTAAAAAGAATTTTTTTATTTAACTTTAAACCGTTTTTATGTAATTTGTTTACTGAATTATGTAAAGTTGATCCAAGCTAACTTTATTCTATGAATTTTAATTATATTTTACGTTTTATTCTGTGTGTATATTAAATTGAGCAACAAGAGTATATTTCTTGTTAAGGAATGGCATAAAAACGTATCAAATTCACTAAAGTTAAACTAAAGGCAACATGAAAAAACATTTTTTTTGTTTTTTTATCATAATAATGTAATAAAAGAAATGAAATAAGCAACTGATGTTAACAATTGGGGCGATGGTATTGTTATATGTGGTAAATTGTAAATGTACAAGAAGCAAGCAGGCAATTGTAGAAACATTTTATGTGTGATTCCTCGTCCCTGTTCAACTATATTCTAGCTCATCATTTGCTGTTATTGTTGGGAACTTTCTTTGTAATAATATTGTGTGTCGTTGACGACGTCCTTTCAAAGTGATGTGGAATTGTAAGAAAAAAAAAAACGTTACACAAACCAAATAAAAACCACAAGTGAAGGAAAATTATCGCCCAATTTCTTATAAACTGATGAACTAAAGAAGAAAAAACATCGAACAATAAATTAACTAAAAATGTTGAAAGAATTTTTTTTTATGCTGCTAAGCAAACAGAAATAATTCGTTGGTGCCGTTCATTGTTTTTCTTTATTTATTTAATACCGCTGCCAGCAGATCTATAAACCAAAAACAAAAAAAAAAAAAAATCTTTCACCTGCATATGAGAGAAAAAAAAATTAAATTAAATTAATTAAAGAAAAACAAAAAAAAAAAAAAAAAACAAAATTTATTTTTTTTTCAGCTGAATCAATTCTCACAACAAATGATGCATCGGACGCCAATTGTTACCTGTGGACTGTTTCCCTATGATTGGACATTGTTTTACTCGGTTAGTTAAATCACTTAAAAAAAAAAAAAAAGCATAAAATTGCATAGGAAAGAGCTTCCTTTTTTTCTTTCTCATTTAAATGTTGCACTAAATTGATTTCCATTGAATTGAGTACGGAAATTCTGCTTTTTTTTTTTTTGTTGCCGAATTTCAATCAATTGTTTGTCAGTTACTGCAGCTTTTTTTTTATTTTGTATGCATTTCAATTAACTTTTCTGTTCATAGTGAATTTTTATTATTTTTTGTTAAAGCTTTAGTGTTAAAACCGATTCAAAGATGAGCGGCAAAAAAAAAAAGAAAAAACTTTTTCACTGTGTGAAACACGAAGCAAATTAAATAAAATTACTTAAAAGGCGTAGTATTGTGGGGGTGGTAGCCGTATTTTTTTTTTTTTTTTTTGAAACATTGTTATTGCAATTATTTTTGTTAGAAAAAAAAAAGCAGCAGCATTTGTGACGTCTGATTGGAATTGTTTTTATCGTTGTGTCTTTAAAATAATTAAAAGTTTGAAAGAAATCAATTAAAACGTTTTTATTTCCTACTTCCGTTTTAATTTTAATTCCTGTCATTAGTTATGTCCATAAAAAAAAGTTTTTTTTTTTTAGCCATAAATTTTGTCTTTTTTTCTATCTTTCTTGTTATTTGGTAAGGGATTTCAGGAATAAATTCTTAATTAATTTCATTTATTTTATCTTGAATCACAATCAAAAAAAAAAAATGTTTATTTTTTCCTCTGTTCTTTTTTTCTATTAATTCGTTTAAATGTGACAAACTTTAGCGATATTATTGAAATTAATCTTAAATCAATAAGGAGGGAATTTATTATTTTTTATTAAAGGTAATTTGATTATTATCTACCTTGTTTACCTGTTTAATAATTTATTAACATGTTTGTATGATATTAAGGATTAATTTCGTTGGAGAAATTATTGTTGTTTGTCTTTCGAAAGGAAATATGTTTTTCAATGTTAATACACTGTAAATGGAAGTTTAATTAAAAATATAATTTAAAAAATAATTTCGGGAGTACCTGAAATGTATAATTTATTTACTTTATTTATATTTTTCTTGTGATACCAGCGTTACTATCAATTCAACCTTTAATTCTATTTTAGTATCACTGTTGTTACATTGTTCAGGACAACCTGTATTTGCTTGTTATATTAAACCATTAAAACATAGAAACATATAAAAAACCTCATAAATAAACCATGAAACGCGTCATTATTGATTTTATTTCATTTTCGTTTTCTTTCTTTTTTTTTCTATTTCAATAACAGAATTGAATTACGTGGAATTGTCACTCCTAAAAAAAAAAGGAAAAAACAGCGACAAATAAATCTAGTAAATAACGTAAAATAAAATATTTATAAATTACATTTAATATTCCTGAGTACACACAAATAAAACATCAGAAATATTAATAAACTTAACGTTTAAAAAGCTTCGTTTTTTTGCTTCTTTTTTTATTAAACTTGTAACAAGAGTAGAAAAACACAATTTCTGTGTTAATTTATTAAAAAAAATTATGTTCTCGACGTTATTTTTTTTAATTTTTTTATTTTCTTCGATTTTATCTTTATAAAAGCTCAATATTTATTTACTTTTTTTCCTTAAATAAGTTGTAAGAATTGCAGAAAACAAACAGAAAGTAATATAGAACAAAAAGAAAATAAAAAAAGCGAAAGAAACTTCAACAAACACAACTAGAAAAAAACTTTTTTTTAACTTCTTTTAAATAAATATTTCGTTTTATAATTAGACAAATTATTTATTATTTTTTTTTGTTGGTTATAAAGTGTTTGAAGTTACTGTTGCTTGTGCTTTTTTTTTCGCTCTCTCGTTTTTCAATGTGAAATAATTTGCTGTTTACATCGGAAAAAGCACTTTGATAATTATTTATTAAACGCCTAAATGTATACAAGGTTTTTTTTTTGTTGCACATTTTGTTATGAATTTTCCACATTTTTATGCTTTAATTTAATAATAATATTTTTGGGGTTTTGTTATGCTTTTTTTTTGTTTTTTTTTTATAAAATGAATTAATTAAATTTAAAAAAAATAACTAATTATATAATTTTCGTTTTAATATTTAAAAAAAAAAAAAAAAACAGGTGATTGGAGCCAGTGCAACATATTTAATTATTTTAATACAATTTGATACATCAATACCAGGTTTAAATGCACAATCACGAACATAATTTAAATACAAATAAATATTTATTGGTTATAATAAAGCAAAAGCAAAAGAATTTTTTTTTTTTTTATAAATTAATAAAATGCAAAATGCAATTTTAGTTAAGAATTAAATAATTTAAGCCGATGGATTTTTTTTTTTTATTTTGTTTATTTCTATTATTTTTGTCACGTACTACGTATTGTATATTATTTCCAAAATTACGTTTACTTTATTTATATAGCTAAGGTGTTAACGAAAATCAGATGTGATACAATACAAAATCTGTCATTTTTTTTTTCTTTTATAAACACTCTACACAGTCGCAACTAGGTAAGATTTTTTTGTTGTGAGGTGTTGGCAAGTTATAATAAACTGTGCGCTATTATACGATGTGAAACAAGTAGTTGTGTTACGGATATTAGTTATTCCTCAAGAGAAATCACAGAACACGTATCGTGCTTTTGTGTAAAATATATAAGATAAAAGGATTTAAAGAAAACCGAACATGTACAACAGAATGATTATCATCGAAATAAGGTAAATCATCTTTTAAAAAAGTTTTTATAGCAAAAACAAAAAAAAAATTATTTAAACCAATTAGAATGCAGAAAGTCAATAAATATGCTGTGATTGGTTATTTTGTTTTTTATCAACTGCGGTTTGATTTGCTAGCCATGTGAATTTAGGTTTTTGTTAATCGTAAATTAGTCTGCATTCAGTCAATTTTCGATTAATTTGCGGTTTTGCATTATCCAATCCAATTAAATTCAGCCATCCCAATAATTTGTTTAATGCTTCGTCAACCTTTAATATATTACAAAGCGATTCTCTAAATGGAAACATACTGGACTTAAACATACATAAAAAAAATTAAAAAAAACGATGTCTATATTGATAAAGGTGAAATTTTTTGGTGAGAAAGTAACGACAGCAGTTCATCTATCAAATCAACAATTATTCTTTTTGTTGGATTATTAAATGGAAAAGAAAAAACAGCAAACAAACTGTTTACGTAAACTTTTACAATGACTAGTGTGAGGTGATTACTGTCTGGTAAAAGGACATGAAAACGGTTTCAGCCGCCACTAGCAACCAACAAAAAAAAGAAAAAAAACTTTTCCATGCTTTTTACTACCCAATGTACAAAACAAAACTAAAAATATTTTTTTTCTTTCTACTACTGTTTTTACACGTTATTACGTAATTGAATTAATGTTTTCTTTCGTTTATTTATTTTGCGTTATATTTACGTGTAGTTTAGGGGTCGTGTGTATGAAAGTTTCTTCATTACATTAGCTAAAAAGGTTTTTTTTTTTTTTTTTTACATTTTCGTTATGTTTCTTGCGTTATAATTCGCATTCAATCGAATTATTATAATTAAGTAAATTATGAGTTAAAAAAAATATTTTATTTAACTTATTTACGGGGTGTTTAAAGCTTTATTCATTTTTTTTTTTTTTTTTGTTGATGGGTAAAAATAAAAAAGAGAACAGTAAACGGATTTTACAAGCCCTATAAATCAACTATAAAACTACTTAAATTTATAATCCATAAAAAAAAAAGTAAAAATGTTTATAGCTGTAATAAAGCTTTAAAACTACAATAATAATTATTATAGCAAGTAAAAAATCTGCTAATAATTTCATTATAATCAGGAATAACTTTTCAAAAAATAAATAAAAATACTACGCTTAAATTAAGTATCATTCACTCCGTAGAGACAACCATAAACACTTTACGTATATCAATTATCATAAAACTTAAATTTACTTTCAAAATTAACAATTTTATGTAATAATGTAATAAATAAATAAATAAGGAAAAATAAAAGAAAGAAAAACAATTTTATATATCCAAAAACATTAAATTGTTTATTAAAGTTTTTTGATCTCTAGGGCGTAGTTTATAAATCTGTGCTCTTTTTTTTTTAATCCCCCTTAAAGGCTCTAATGTATAGCAGTATTGTGATTTATTGAACGTTTCTTCCATTGAAAATTCTTTTCTTTTCTTTGCTTTTTATATGCTGATGTTTTTGGTGGCTTTTGTAGTCAGGTGACGCTTACTTATTTTTTTTTTTTTAGTGAGCTTTAGTACAGTATTTTTTGTCAAGCAATTACTTTTCTTTATTACCAGTCGGCGACATACAAAAAAAAAATTATAAAACATCTTTTATAATAACTGTGTGAGACTAAATAATAACGCAAAATCGTTATAATTTATTCATTAAAACTTCTTAATTTAATCTTATCAATATTAACGATGATACAAAATAAAATAAAATGATTAACAAAGGCAGACAGGATGATAATAAAAAAAAAAATATATGTAATTTTTTTTAAATAAATAATTGATGAAATTTTAATTGTTTTTAATCAAAAAATTTTATAGTAAAAAAAGCTTTTATGTTTTTGCAAGGAAAATTCTGTGATTTTTTATTTTGTTAATTAATAAATTATTTATTTATATTACCCTATCTACCTCGTTTATTTTAACTTTATTATTTTTTTTTTTTTTATAATTAATAAATTTAGTTAAGCGTTAACAACATTAATTCATTGAAAATTTAAATAAATTAATAAATAATAATGTAAAGTGTATAAACAATATGATAATAACAAGACAAAAAAAAAAAAAAAAAAAAGAAGCTTTTGTTATGCCTCTAATCACATTTTTATTTATTTTTTTTTTTTCAGTGTAAATAATTAATAAAAAAATTCTTTATTAATGATTATTTAATGATGATTTCGTAACAAAATTTTGTTCGTTGAAAAATTCTATATAAATTAAAAAGTTAATCGAAATTATAGTAAAACTGATTCATTTGTTCCATTGAAATTGTTCCAAGGTTTTACAAAAATGTTTCAAAAATACTTTTTAATTGGTGTTGTATTGCTGGTTGTGATAAATGTAAGTAAATTGTTTGCTGAACAAAAAATAAAAATTTACTTGTTTTGGTTACAAAAAACGTTATTTTAGGAGGCCGTAAATGGAATGACATTGACACCGACAACAAAACGGATGATCACAACAAAGCCACCACTTTTAAATAGTGCTTTAAGTCCAAGAATGCCAATGAACAGTCCATTTGCAATGGCACCAACTACACCGCATATGAATAATGGTAAAAACGATGAAGAACATGGTAAAACGAATGAAAAGAAGAAAAAACCATCGAAGACAAATGTAAAAGGATTCGGACCAAATACTGGTGATAAAGTCAAGACAATGCTTGAGTTTGCTTCCACCAAAGTCAGATAAACAGAATGTCTTTTAGTTACAAAAAAAAAAAAAAAAAAATTGTATAAATATTATTACAGGAAATTTAATATTTGTTAAAATTATTATTTTTATGAAAATAAATATCTAGCTAAGTGGAAATTGATGGTTATTTTTTTTTTTTTTATATAATTCGGCATTTTTAATCCCTTATTGGCTGTGTGTAGTAATAAAGATTAACTAACTTCCAGGTTAGCATCCGATTTTTTTTCTTTACTGTTTTAATTCATTTTTATCGCTACGGACCATACAATAAATATTAAACTTAGTTAACCGGAACTGATCTGTCTGGTGATGGTGAGTTTTTAATTTTCTCTTGTTGATTTTCAACTGATTTGACCGGATATTACTTGGAATTTGCTACTCTAATACCAAATAAATCGAAGTGTTTTTTGGTTTGTTGTGTTACCACCTAACTCGTCCTCTGATTCTTTGCCTTAAGATCAAGTATCTAATTCTGAATAACCTGAGAATTTGGTAGATAGATTTTTTATTACTTTCAGAATTTTAGTTCCACTGTTTGTTTTGGCTATTAAATAATTAAAAAACCATCGTACATTTTAAACTGAACATAAATCTGTTTTTTTAAACATTTTCACTCTATTCCTAGAATATGTTTAATGAAAATAGGATTTTTATTACAGCTACAGTTACTGCATGTATTCCGTGTTATGTTTTGTAAAAAAAAAAAAAAAAAAACAACAAAAAATGCACAACAACTACAAAAACATATTTTAATAAGACTACATCATATGTCGTTATGAAGTATGAAACGGATATTCTGTAACGAAAACTCACTTATAAAAATACTTGCTTTAGTGAGAATGATAAAAACTTTGTTAAAAAATAACGAAACGAATGAGAAATGAACATGAATTTCAATTTGAAAAAAAAAAAAATAAATAAAATTATTTTTCATTAAAAGAAAAGAAAAAACAAAACGAATGCTGACTGCAATCTGGTAGACAAAATGTTATATCTCGCGGCAATTAAATATTAAAAAATGAAAAAAAAAACTATTTTCTAACGTTTCGAAAGAAAGTTAAAGAAGAAATTTTTTAAATTGGATGAAAAATATCATAGGAAAATCATTGCCGCTAGTTGTGACATTTGTAACATTTGAAACTTTTCTTGTTTTGCATGCATCCGTTGTCATCGAAGTTTCCTTACACGAAACGTTGTAAAAAAAAAAAAAACAGAAGAAAAGTTCATTTCAGTTAAGTTTAGTTAAGTTAAATGAATATTTAAGTATTTTCAACAAATAAATTTTAATGAAATTAATTTAAATTGAAGACAATTCATTTTCGCTATTGTTTGTTTGTGGGGGTGGTGGCCATTCACTTGCTGATTAATAAGCATTCAAAAATCCTACATAACTACCAAACAATTAATTTCTGCATCGTTGATCACCCACCGTTGATATTTTCGGCAACAAATTATTATCATAAATTGTCCATTTGTGAAAGTTTTTAATTTTTTTTTTTTCACCAAAAATACTTTTTGCTGTGTGTTTTATCAAGCATAAAAAAAATAATTTTTTTTTTTATTAATCTCCTGAAAATTTACTAAAATTTTCTAATTATTATAGAAGAAAATTTAGTTGACACAATTAAGAAATAAATATTTTACCCCCAGTCATATTAACAGTCAGTCATTCTATTTATTTATTTTAATTAAATAATTATTTATAATGAAAAAGGGATTTATAATAGAAAATTATTTTCTAGAGAATACATAAAAATCTCCAATTTTCAAGGGATTTTAATGTATTTTCATAAGCAGGCGACATTAGAAAAAGAAAAAAAAGAATTTTTTTTTAAGGTTTTCGCTATTTTTACCACGGTTTCGTAATGTAAAATTTGTGTTAAAATAATACGAAAAAAAAAAAAAAAAAAACAGCAACAGTAACTAACAGTACAGTACATAAAGGGTTTCATATAATTAAATCTTTTGATTAAAAATAAAAATTTCAATAGAAATAATGAAATTTCCATACGTAAATTATAACACAGAGTTAGATAGGAGTTTTCCATTTAGAAACATAAAACATTCAGTGTGAATAAATGAATATAAGACGCAGTTGATTTTAATATATGTTTTATGTCGCATAGAAAATTTTCTACAAAAATCCTCTTAGTTGTTTTATCGTGGAATTTACATAATTTCAGTGGGATATTTCTATATAAAAAACAACAAAAATCACAAGAATGAAAAAAAATTGAAGTTTTTACGCAACAAATGTTGTCCGTTCATGCGTTTAAATATTTAATTAAATTTAACGTTCGGTCGATAATTATTAAAATAAAGTCACATTACTATATAGATTTATGAACAATAAATAATGTAGTGAAATTAATGATCCCACTAATTTCACATGTAATCTATATTTAATCATAAATCCCATGTAATTTATATTTAATTAATTTCGTATAAATGTTTGGTATAAAAAAACATTTATTTTTTTTCCATCGCATTAATACAAATAATTTCATATAAAGGTGAAATAAAGGTGTTGTTATGTCATGTGTGAGAATTGTGTTAGTTTAATTGTAACAACGTTCAATTAATTGAAATTATGAGAAAAATAAAATTTTTAATTCTTTTCTTGATTTTTTATCAGATCGTCGATGTTAGTATTTGTTGTTGATTTTTTTTTGTTGTTTTAACGCAATAATTACCATAATTGTTTTAGGATGCATTTGGTGCAACGATTACAACAGTTAAACCAACAACAAAACCAACAACAAAGACAACAACTAAAACAACGACAAAAGGTACAACAAAAGCAACAATAAAGACAACAACTAAAAAATCCCTGGTCACAACAAAAGTCCCTGTGAAGACAACAACATTGAAAGCAGTGCCGTTACTTTATCCAAATTCACCTGATCCTATGTTAAGTAATGGAATTAGAAAATTAGAATAAAAATTTCATATTAACAAAAATATTTTAGGATCGACACCATTTGAATCATTCTACTTAACATCAATAAGAACTATAGCCACAACAAAACCGCCACCCTTATCTTTGATAAATTCTAGAAGTAATGGAAAAAATGTTTAAAGAAAATCGAATACACTCGTGTTAATAATTTTTCATCTTTTATTTAGGTATTAGTGGTTTAAAAAATCCATATCTGGCTTCTGAGTCAAGTACAATGACTGTAAAATTACCAATTGTTAGTGGTTCATTGCATAGTGGAACAGGACATAGTGCGACCGGACATAGTGGATCAAGTTCAAGTGGATCAGGTAATGGCGGATCAGGTAATGGTGGATCAGGTCCGAGTGGATCAGGCCCGAGTGGAACAGGTACGAGTGGAACAGGTACGAGTGGAACAGGTACGAGTGGATCAGGTCCGAGTGGTTTTAGTCCTAGTAATTCAGGTACTAGTGGATTTAGTCCTAGTAATTCAGGTACTAGTGGTTCAGGTACTAGTGGATCAGGCCCTAGTGGTTCATTTCCAAGAGGCTCCAGTCCTAGTGCACGGGGTCCTGGCCATTCACCAAGTTATTCACCACCTAGTGGATCAGATAATACTGGCATTGGTATAATAAACGCTGCAGGTCCCAATATAAAGTTTAAACCTACTACATCAATTCCAAAACCACCAAATAAGACTAACAATGTAAAACAAACAATGGGTCCCTCTAAAACCGATGGCAACAATGATCGCAACGATAAAAATCAAGTTAAACGTAAAGAAAAAGACAGAGGAAACAAAATCGGTCTGGGCGGCAAAGGTTTCGGAAATAATATGGGAAAAATGAAAGATATTTTAGCGGCCGTCAGTAATGGCTTTAGAAAGTCATTTAATGGCAGAAATAATGGCCACCAGAATAACGGCGATGATGATGAACGGTCGAATAGAGGTGAGAATCAACGATCTTCCCATAACGGCTAATTCAAATTTCTACAGAATTAATTCTATTTAATTTGTTAAAATTCACAATAATAATAATAAAAATAATAAATAAAAAAAAAAAACCAAAAATGTTTTAAATTCCGGTGTAAACTCTTCAATTTCACTTTCAGAGCGTTTGCTTCACTTGAGTCAATTTTTTTTTTTTCACGACGGTTAAGAAGTATAGAAGTTACGAAGCACTGCAAACAATGAACGCGATATTCATTTCTAAATTAGAATACAGGATTAAAAAAAAAAAATGAGTTTTCCAAGCCATCCAGTTAAAAACACTCAGCAATAATTAACTGGGAAATGGACTAAATACATGTTTTTGTGATCTTACTCAGAATTTATGATTGCGGTCACTCAACGCAACAAATGATGTCCGTTCATGCATTTAATATTTCATTAATTAACGTGGGCGAGAAAAAAAAAAAAAAAAAAAAAAAACCAAAACCCACATTACCAAAACAGATTTATGAATAAATAAAAAAATTAATGATCCCACTAATTTCTGTATAATCTATATTTAATCATAATCACAGTAATTTAAATTTTAATTAAATTCAATAAATTTATATAAAGGTGAAATAAAGTGTTGAAAGGCCAACATAAAAATTGTGCTAGTTTACATTAAGTATCAAGTTCTCGTCCACACAAAATTCTAATTATGAGAAAAATAAATTTTTTAATTATTTTCGCGTTTATTTTTATCGTTGATGTCGGTATCGCAATTAGTTTTTTTTTTTCGATTTTTTCATTTTTTGGCTCTAATTGTTTTTGACTTTGTTAAGTTTCAGGATGCATTTGGTGCAACGGTAACAACAGTTAAACCAACGACTAAAGCAACTGTAAAAGCAACGACGAAATCACTTGTCACAACCAAAGCGACAGTGAAAACGACCACAAAGTCATCTTTACTAAAAATAACAACGGCTAATCCCACAGTAAGAGCAGTATCATTACTGTCAGGAGTTGTTACATCTATGCCAGGTAATTGAATTGATTTTTAGTTTTTTTGAAATTATTTCGTTAATTACATTATTATTTGTAGCATGGGTACCATTTAGCTTGCCATTGCCATCAACTTCAAAACCATCAACCGTACCGTATTCGACTCCTTTGTTAGGAACATCGAGAAGTATGACGATGAATTACTTTAGCAGTGAATTTTCAATTGGAATAAAAACTTTTAAATTTTATATTAGGTATGCCTATCTCTGTTCCATTTATGGCTACTCGGAGTCTTTCTGGTCCAAGTGGGTATTCCGTACCAGATCCTAGTGGATCAGCACCTAGCGGATCTGGTCCTAGTGGATTTGGTTCTTATAAACCCCCGAGTTATACAGGACACAGTGGATCAGCTAATACAGGTTTTGGAACAAGTAGTGGTTCAGGATCCAGTTGGAATATTAAAACAAATCAAAATTCTGGCTCTGGGAAAGAACCAGGAGATTTTTCCTCAAACGATGACAACAACGGCCAAGGTAAGAACAAAGGCAAAGGAAACAAAATCGGTTTAGGCGGTAAAGGCTTTGGTGATACTATCGGGAAAATGAAGGACATTCTATCTACTGTCAGCGATAGCTTTAAAAAATTAATGAACAACAAAGGTAAGAATAATAATGGTCGCAATGATCAACAATCAAATCGTGGTGAGGAGCAACGTTCTATCCATCATGGCTAATTAAACTACAACAGAATCACAATAATCCAAATAATAATAATAATAATAATAATAATAAAAAGAAAGTTAGACACAAAAAAAAAGAAGAAAAAAAATTTTTAATTAATTAATTTTTCCAGAGAAATTTCCTTAATTTCACCTAAAACCGTATTTCACTTTGTACGTTTTTAGTATCAATATGATTTTATTTTCAATTTTTTTATTTTGTTTTATTTGTGTAGTCATCACGTGAATGTCATTAGTCCTTATACATTGGTTATACTGCATTAGGTATACCTTTAGTTAAACGTACCTGATGTGTAATTAACACGTTTGTTCATTTAGCAGCTGGAAAATACGTAAATGCTGGACAAAACATAACAAAAACTATATATTTTCAATGTTTGCATTTACTTTAATATTTCACGTACGTAAAATATGGTTATTTCGATTCGGACGTGCAGTAATCAGGGATTTAGATTAAGAAATAGAACATCGCGATATTATAATTTTGTTAATGAATTTTCTGTTGTTTCGTTTTGTTTTGCGTGAATGTTATCAGTGAGTGTTTAATAGCGAACGTTTTTTTATTAACAAGTTGAATATTGAATTGATAAATGTTTTGTTGGCTTGGTTTTTATGGATTTTTATTATTATTATTATTATTATTACAATTGTTATTGTTTTTTTCTTTTTTTTTATTTTATTATGACTAAAAGGAGAACGGATAAAGGGTGATTAATGAGTGAATTTCATGGCGGTGAAAAATTTATCGCTAATATTAAATAAACTTGCTGCTGTGCGTCGTTTTTTTTTTTTTATTTTCATTTCGTTACATTTCATTCATAGGACTATTATGATTTTTAAGTATGTTGTAAATTTGTGGTGCTCTTGCTCTTGTATTTAATATATAAATATCAATTTTACATGTGTAGAGCCAACAAAAAATGGAATAACTGGATTAAATCGAGTGAATTTAGTCAAATGTTGGGTTGTTGGCATTATTGTTTTGCCTTTTCTTCCACCTTTATTTTTTCAAACATTTTATTATACAGTGATGTATGGTTTAATAAATTATAATAATAAAAAAATAAATAAAATTTGGTGAATAGAAATTGCGTGGAATAAAAGTTTTGCATACACGGGGGGTTTTTTTTTTTTTTTTTTCAACGCACATACACAACTGTTGGTGCAAATTGAAATGTCATACCTTGATTAATAACATTTAATCTATTATTAATCATATAACATCGTTAAAACCTCGTAATCATAATAATAAAAAAAAAAATTATTATTTTATATTTCAATTGTAATTCAAGTCGATTGCCGGTAAATATACCGTTGAGAATAATCCAACAAAATGTTATCAATTTTCTAAAGTGTCGCAATGGATTTCTTAAAAATCCATCATATAATAAACCTCAAAGGTATTAAATTCACCGAAAAAAAAAAAAAAAAAAATTACTGCATAAGTAGAAGAAAAAGACGAAGAAAACTTTTGAAAATCCCCTTTTAAAAAAAAAGTCAAATGTTTCGCCACGAAACAACACAACTGTCTGGGAAAAAAGTTTCTTCATTTAACTTGCAGTAAAAAAAAAAAAAAAAAACTATCCAAGTTGATTTGTTGTTATGAATGAAAAATGATGGGTGGTTTTTTTTAGTCGTCAGTGGTAATGGTTAATGGTACTGGGACACCAGCCATAACTGTAGACATCGAAATAAATGTGTCCCAGTGCACAGACAAGAGAAACGAGACCATAATACAAATCGTTTTTCGTATTTTTTATTTTTTTTTATTTATTTTAAAGGCAAAACTATATTTTTGGTAAAAAAAAAAATTCTATTTTATCTGTGGAACTTTTCAGAAATATGCTTCTAGCGATAATCGAAAAGATTTCTTTTTTTTTTTGCTTTAAATTATTAAAAAGTTTTTAATGGAGTTTTGATCGGAATCAACAGAGTATATACGAGTAAGCGAACTTACAACAACCGATGGACAAAGTTTATTAATATAAAGTCCTGAGAAAAACTATCACCAATGATTTAACATTTTGTTTCAGGTGTTTTCTATAGTCAAGATCATCGCAATCACTCAATAATTTCTGGTAAAAAGCTTCACAAGATAGCATAAAGTATTCACAATCGTAGAAAAAAATTCTTCTTTTTTTTCTGTTTTAATTAAAAACGAATTACAATTCGTTTGAAGGCCCCTTTTGATGTAGATTAATATGAATTACTTGTGCCCAATTCAGTACAGTTCAGTTAACAAACAAAATCAACGGTTTCGGGTGATAACTGATACACAGAATAATGACTAAGAATCGTAAAAAAAAATTTTCTTCATTTCAAACCCAATAAAATAATTTCCTGTACTGTTTAATATGTTAAAGTAATTTTCCAAAGGTTTTCTATATTAGGCAAATGTTTAAAATAATAATAAAAAAAAAAAAACTACCCTATACCAACCTATAAATTTTGATTTAATTAAGTTTTCGTTAGGTGCCAAATACAAATATTTACATTTCCTTTGTTGTCATAATTTTCATTGCATAATTATATACAGAAAAACAGCAAAAAATGAGAAAAATGAGGAAAATCATCATGAATAAATGAATAATTACTGAATAATAAATATAATTTCCCTGCTTTCTTTATAAACAAAACAAAGTATGATACAATTGGTGTTTATACTAAGGTTAACGAACATAAAAAAAAATTAAAAACTGAGTGCTGGTTGGTGTGTAGAAAAACATTTATAAACCGTCAACAAAGTAACAAAAAATTAATTCCGTGATCTTTATAATAATGCAGTAAAATAACAGAAAATTATTTAAATTACCATAGAAATTAATTTTTATTTCATAAAAAAGAAAAAATAAAAAAACGACCAAAAAAACATTTAATCCTATTGCGCATAATAAAATATATTAAAAAATAATGAAAATAGCTGCGCATTAAAAAATTATGTATCGTATTAGATATGCGTGAAGTTATTTCCCATATTTTTTTTTTGTTTTTCGTAAACAGATTGTAAGCTAATAAAAAAAAAAAAAAAACAAAGTCGCAATAAAATTCATAAAATAAAAAACAGAAAGCGAAAATAATTTCAACAAAATTTAATTCTATTCGTCTACCATATTGTTGTTTAAAGAAATAAAATTAAATAAAACGAACTATAATTCGCCCTTTTTTATCGCATTGTTTAAGTACAGAATAAATTTTAACCATTTTTTTAAAATATAGAATGAGTGCGATGTTTCTGATGAAACGCCCTATAAAATATCGCTTTTTAAAACATAGAAAAAGGCAGCCGCTAGCATTGTTATAACAGCAGGCAATAAAAGAGAAAAAATAAACATTAAAGAACAAAAGAAGATCATTCGACGATTACTATTTTGGCATGAATTTTTCTCCTAAAAAAAAAAAAATATAAATAATTTTTTTTTTTTTTAAATATATCCACAGAACATGCTTTAGGTAGCCCACTTAGTTTTCCTTTAGCTCTAGCTACAATTTTAAGATGAAATTTTATTTTATTTTTTCCTTTTTTTTTTTTTTTTTTTGCGACGAAATGACATGAAATAATGAAAAAAAAAAATAAATAAATAAACAGGAATTGTGAGAAAAATATCTGTTCAAATGGTGGTTTTCGATGGTGATGCTTTTGCTGTTCCATTCGTTATTCAATAAATAAAAGTTGTAAAAAGCTTAACCTCTTAGAATGGAGTTTTTTTTTTCTACTGCTTTAAGTAGAGATAAAAATGCATTTTGAAAACGAAATACCAGTAAAAATAATCTAGCTTAGTTTAGATACGAATGAACGTTTGCATTTAAAATGTGAAAAATTAAAGCATTATCAGCCATAACCTAGCCAAAGTTCAGTCAGGTGTTTTCGCTTCTTCTTATTCTTTTATTACCATTTCTAGCCAAATCGATAATAGATTTTCAACGAATTAAAGGCAGCATTAGGCACTTTAATTTCTAACCAAAAGAAGAGAAAACATTTTTTTTCTTTAAATACCTTTTTCCGTTTCTAAATTACGTTACAGAAATAAAAGAAAAAAAGCTCGAAGGGTTATTCTATCCTTTTGTTGCTGTTTGTTTGCTTTTTTTTCTTCATTTACGTTGGTACAAACTTATGATTTTGAATGCCCATCACGAATTCGTTTTAATAAGAAACGAAAAAAAGAATTTTTTTTTATTTTTTTGTTAAGAAAACAAAGTAAAGGATGAAAGCAACTCGTTGACAATAAAAACTTCTAAAATATAATCCATTTATGTTTAGCAAATAACAGGAGAACAATATTTACGTTTTATAAGAACTTTCAATTACTATTCACGTTTACATTTCGCAATGATTGAAAATAATAGAAAGAAAGACATAAGAAACTTATAAGGGATGTATACGTAACATGGCTATTCATCTGCGTGTTAACGTGAACAAAAAAAAAAGAAAAAAAAAACCGTGCAGGTAGTGCGTATAGGTAATAACCATGATCTTGATAAAAGACATTTCTATTTGTATAATTTTTTTTTTCGTTCATTGCTAACATTTATTGCCTTAAATGTCCTTTGGGGTGCTGTTAACTAAGTTTCGTTTCGTTTCTTTTGTATTCAAAAAAGGTGCACCACGTTACCGTTGCGTTTATTTACCTTTTTCGTTACACATTGTGTGTTTTTGTATTGTGGAGAATGTCTACAGGGACAAACGACGGTGCGTGCTGTGTTTCGTGTTACACAGTTTATTTGTTGTGTTTCAGGCTGAATTATAAAAAGTTTTTTTTCTTTTTCAAAAAAAAAAAAAAAAAAAAAAAAAAAATTAAAGGAAAACTTTTGTTTGGTAATTTATCTTCGGGAGTTTGTTTGTTTGTTTTTTTTTTGTTGTTGTTTGGTTGACGGAAGCACAGTGAAATGTAATGATGCCAAAGTGACATCGATTTTAATATTCATTAATTTTCTATAGGATTAGAAAAATGATTTTTTGATTAAAAAAAAAGGATCCAACACTCTCACTCTCTGTTACTTTGTTTGTTTCTTATTAAAAAGCTTAGACATTGTATGCTTTGCCTATTATCAACTATACCCTCCATCACCTCTATAAATAAACTGTGAATATGTTAATTGACGAAGTGACACAACATTTTTCATTTAAACCGCACGTAAATTGTTTTTTTCGCTTTACTGCTTCCATATTTACTTTATTTTTGTAGAAAGTTAAAGAAAAACTTTTTTTTTTGTTCTTTATGTCACACAGAAAATCTGTGTTTGCTTTAATCGATTTTTCTTAGTTTTTTTTTTCCGTTATTTCCGTTATTTTAATGAGGCGATACAATGTTTTATTAGTTTTTGATTGATTTTCTGTGTGTGCTTTTGTAAAGTTTATCGTGCTTTTCTTTTAGAGGCTTATTTTCACCTGAGTGTATTTTTTTTTTCTTTTTGTGTTTTAATGTTAATGTTAAAAGTTACGTTTCAAGTAGAAACTGCTTCAAATTTCCATTATTATGATGAATTATATTAAATTTTTATTGGGTGTTGGGTGGGTTACTGTCAATGTGTAACAACATAAATACAGACAGAGAAACTAATAAAGTTATAAATATATTTATCATGTATTCCTGCTTGTAACAACAATTGAAAATTAATCCACTGTTGACTTGTATAAATAGTGAAATTACATTACCAACGATATTTTTTTTTGTGTATGTGTTGTTTCCGCATTATGTTCTTAAAATTTATTGAATTGTTTATGCCTTTCTACAAAAAAAAAAAAATAATAATAAAATATTAGTTATTTAGTTTTAATAACTAGAAATTAATTACATTTATTTTGCTTGTATTAAATAAACGAACTGAGTACCAAGCTTACATTGGTTTTATATTTTGTGAGGCTTATATGCTTTTTAAAAAATTAATAATAAGGGTTCATTGGAATAAATAATTTAATTTTATTAGAACGGTGATGACTGACGATGTGAATGGTCATTTAAACTGTATCAAACCTCAAATAACAGTCAACTTTCTGGTGTTCCACCTTATAAACCAGAATTATTATTATAATCCGGAGTATCAATAGTTAATTAAAAACTATTAAAATATTTTAACCTGTCAATGAATTCCTTTTTTTTATATTTTATCTTTTAAAATAATTAAATTTTATCAAATTTTTACATTACAACTATGTATGCTGATTTGTAATTTACTGCATTTATTAATGAAATAATCGCGGCACGTATCGTTTTTAAAAAAATGTAGATAGGTGGTTAATAAATAAAGCTCGGTCTACCAGATAATTATAATTGGATAAAAAAAAAAAAAAAATAAAGTATTAATCGGAATTATTATAGATTTTTAATCAAATCAATAAATTTGATTTTGATTATTAAATGTGAAAAAAAAATGTTTGTTCAGTTGGACAGTGATTTGTGGTTGGTTTATTAATGTAATTTCAATGTGCTTTTTTTAAATTATTTAATCATAAAAAGCTTTAGATATAAAAATTAATCTAGAAAACCGATTAATGCCTACTGAACTGATTACATTCACATGTTTGTTTCGTTGATGCTTTGTAATCCGATACAAATAAAACTTTTATTTTGTTTTTTTTTTTTTGTTGCTGCTGCTTCTTTGTTTTGTTAATTTATTAAATTATTTCCTAAGTCAATTAAACATTAATTTAAAAAAAAAAAAATATATTTTCGATATTACTGTGTTATTTGTGCTTGGGAAAATTTTATTTAATAAAGGTCAATGATTAAAATGTTAAATAAAGACTCGAAAGAAAAAAAAAGAAAAGTAAAACCAAAAATATCAAAGCTATGGTAATTATGAATAATTACCACGATTTTATTTTATTTTGTTTATTTTTTTTATATTTAAATTAAGTATTAACTGACGTCAATTTATATTTATTTTGCTGGAAAGATTTTTTGTTTTTAAATTTATTTCGCTGGAAAGCTGATAAAACATTTTTGAAAATGCGATTTAGTACTTCTTATGCAGTGTTTTTAGTTTTTTAGTACACTGACAGCAGTTTTTAGTACTTTCTGACAATTATTACGATATTTTGTCAGGTTTTAGTGTAAAAATGTGAATCTAAAAAGAAATTCATCCAGAAACTACAGCATTATTGGCATAACAACGACCTAAAGAAAATTAAAATATGGAGCTTTAACACTCCCACACAATACAGTACATACGATTTATGTAATTTAAAACATATTTACCACAATATTAAAATCAACAACAACAACAACACCACTAACAGCAAAAAAGGTTTATTCCCCTGCGAGTGTTTAACTCGGGCCTAATTCAACTTTTACTCTGTTGCTTCATACTTAATAACTAGGAAATTTCTTATTTCTTATTTCTCCGGTCCTTTTTCTTTCGTTATTTTTATATATTAATTCAGCTTTTGAAAGAAAAAGTAATTTTTGTACTTAACAAAAAAGTTTGAAATTAAGTAGCGAAATATAGTGGGTGGCAGCAGGTTTTTAACCAACAAAGTAAAATATTTTAAAATACCTTACTTAAAAAGAGTTTTTTCTTTCTTTCATTTTTTTTCGATTTAAACAGAAATAAAGTCTTGTTAGACCCTTGTGCGTTTAGAGGGTTTTGTATAATGAGTTTTGCCTATTTTAAGTGTTTCTCTTGTTGTCGATTTGCTTCATTTCACTTTTGTTCATTCGTTTTTTTTTTTCTATCAATAAATACCTATAAGACATGTCATAAAATATAAAAACGGAAATAATATTCAAGTAAGTAAATCCTCTAATGTTTCTTTTGAATGAGTAGAAGAAATGATTTTAACTGCGGTGTCCCTTTTAAGCATTTTGTATGAAACTTATGACATAAAATGGAATAAAAAGTGGGAACTTTAGGTATTTAAATAAATTAATTTTCATGTTATAAGCGATCATGCAAATAATTTTTTATTTTTTGTTTTCCAATCAGGAAACAAATGGCATTAGTGGGGATCTATTGTGTTTATGCTTCTTTGCGTTAATGTAACGAAGAACTTTTTGTTATTAAAAAATTAATAAATTTGTCGAATAAAAATATATTTATGCGGATAGTAAACCCCGTTTAATGGATCAAAATAATGTTTTCAGTACTTTTGAATGAAGATTTCAACAAAATTTCATAGGAATTAGAGTTAAAAAAAAATTATTTCAGATTGTTTTAAAATTTTGTATGAATTAAAAGTTTCAGAATTGGGTTAATTCAAGGATTCTATCTGATATAAAATTATTTTTTGATTAGCAATACAAGAGTTAAATTCAAATTAATACCGTAAATTTAGTTTCCGGTGTATTATACAAACAATTTCCAACCATAAAAACCCAAGGATAATTAATTAAACTTTCCAATAATTACATTAAATAAATCCATGCAAAGTGTTTCCCATTTACTAATCCACAAAAACGATGTAATTAATCATTTCACTAATTAATATTTCATAAAAGGAGGGAAATTATTATTTCTAATCGCTAACGAAGTGTTTTATGGTTATGATTTGAATAAATGATCTAAAATAAACTCTTAGATTTTAACGATAACAATAGCAATAACACTTAACCCAAAAAAAAAAAAAATAATATAAATAATTATAATTTCGGTTTTTTATTCACTTAAAATCCGACTTAAAATTCACTTTAACCAGAAAAAAAAAAGAAAAACTTTTATAACTTTGTTGTAATATTTTATGGATTTAGTTGCAACGATGCATGCTTTTAAAAAAGTTTTATTTCTTTAGTACAAAACAAAAAAAAAAACAAAAAAGATTATTTTCCAAGGATGACATGCGATACGTTACGATGCGATACGATTTGTTTGTTAAGACACAACGATTTACATTTTCAAAAGCATAACAAGTAATTTTCCTATTGCTTCATTATAAAAAAAAAAGAAAAAAGGATTTTCTTTGCGTTTCTTATCGCAAATTTTTTGTTAAGTAAAGCAACAAACTTAAAAACTAAAAATCTACTTTTAAAGTGGAAAAATGAAGAGAGATAAAGACTTGCTGTCAAAATGTATGTAAGAAAAAAAGTTAATAAAACCAAGTCAATTGCAAGGCATGTATTGAAAGGTTTTTTTGTTGCTGTTGGTTTAAAGCATTTTTTTTTTCATTGAAAATAGTGACGAAAAGGTTTTTTTTTTTTTTTTATTTACCAAGAAAATAAATAAATTCGGAAAAATATTTACAATACGATGCTCTCTAGAGAATTTATTCACTCGATTGATTTGTAATAAAATTCAGTGACCGGAGGTGAAATTTTTTTTGAAACCTTGAAATGAACTAGAAAAATTTTCTTTATTAAGCATGAAAATTTTAATTTTTTTTTTTAATCTGCTATAATAGACGTTTAAAGCTGTCAGGCTGTCCGGTATTTTTTTTTGTTGTCTTTTGCTTCAGTAACACAACCACCGCCTGTAACATTCACCATTGATTGGCATACAGATATTTTTAGATCAGTTAATTAATCTGTAAACTAGTTTCTAGTGTCTGGTTATAGAATTATTTATTAAAGCGTAGAATATAAAATGTTTTTACGGGGTTGTTTAAGGAAATACCTTTTTTCTTTTTCGTTTATTATTTATTCCATTAAGAATTCGGTATGGTTTGTTTGTTTGCTTCGATGTTACAGAACTCTTATTTTAAAGCTTTTATCAAAACAAATTTATCGTTATCGATCTGAGTATCAAGTATTTTATAGTTGAAGGAAGAATATGTGTACATATGTTAACGTTAGACGTATAAAAGTCTAAGCATGTGCTTGTTTATTGGTACTCTAGAGATATTCAACCCAATTTTATACAATTTCACTAACCCCATAAAAAAAAAAAAAATGTTTTTAAAGAAAATAAAATTATCTAAAAGGAAAACATAGGAAGATTATTCGATTCTAAGTTTCCAATAACGAGCTAGTTGAAGAGTTTCTTTGTCCGTTTAAATAATAAAAAAAAAAAAATAAATAAATAAACGAGAAAGAATCAGCTGCTAAAATTATCCATCCCACACCCAAATACTATGCTATCGTATTATCACTTTCGTTGTTGTTCAACGATAACAAAATATAAAAACCGATGCTTATTGTGTGTTGTGTTTTTTTCACATATCACGCATATTGAATATATTTTTTTCTTCTGAATTAATTTTTCTCTATTCGCCTGTTATTTGTATTGCATTAAAAATCAGCCATATAGCTACCAATTCATAGCAACAAACAAACAAACACAAAATATTATTCAAAGAAAAATACTCAGCATTTTCTCAAGTGGCAGATAACACAGTATGAATGATTCAAAATAAAAATAAAAATAAAAAAGAAGGAAAAACAGCATCAGCTACACACATAACGCCCATGTTTAATTCAACAATAAACGAAAACCCATAACTAAAAATAAAGAAGAGAATTGAAAAGTCGACAAAGTATTATGCTATACGTTCAGGATATACAATATTAGTTTT
Organism: Ptychoptera albimana; assembly: GCA_961205885.1. Lineage (NCBI taxonomy): Eukaryota > Metazoa > Arthropoda > Insecta > Diptera > Ptychopteridae > Ptychoptera > Ptychoptera albimana. The sequence goes on from OY540803.1 coordinate 3,184,580, forward strand.
TATGATTGTGAAAGCTCTAGCGAAAGGATATCAATTTTTGTTTTTTTCTTTTTTTGACCTTATCAATAGATTATTTTATTCCCATTTTTGGTTTAGCCACATAAAATCATGCATAAACAAATTGATATTTATTTATTAGTAGATGTTTGGAAGAAACAATGAAAATAGCAGCAAATAAAAATTTTCATGGTTTTTTTTTTCCATGTTTTCTTGAGCTGAAAAAAAAAAAACAAAATAATAAACAAGTAACTTGGTGGCTGAAACCAGTAAGTCTTTAATATTTTAAGCTATATTTACGGGGTGGGTTAGTAAATAACAAAACATAGATTCTAATATATTTATATTTGTGTCCGTTCACCCTACGAATCGAATAGAATAACTTTTGAATTTCAAAGAATTTCAAAGATTGCTTTTTTTTCCATCTTTCTTTTGCCACCGCAAGGTTTTTTTTTTCTTTTAAGATTTTCTTAAGCAGGTGGGAATCTGCTATTTATATTCCCATCAGGATTATCAATTGATAAGTTTTCTGTTGTTGTTGTTGCTGCTGTTGTTTTTCATTTTCAATTTATTGGTAACAACGAACAAACGTTTTTTTTTCTGTTTGATTTTAATTAAAATAGTTTCAATGAGTTAAATAAAAAAAAAAAGAAAGAAATCCGTAAAAATGGCCGTCAGGAAATTTTCGTTTTTTTTTTTTTCTTCAACATTTTTCAATATTATATATATATTTACTTTCCGCACATTTTGACAATTTATCTAATTTTCTGATATGAAAACAATGCAGACAAGCATAATGTCTATATATGCTCATCGCATAACAACAAAAAATAAAAAATAAATAAATAAAAAGCACAAACCTATCAGGATTATGATAAGAGAACAAAAAAAAAATTATTTTTGTTGCTACTTAAACTTTTTTTTTTTTTTTTATCAAACGAATCACTACACACGCGAATTGACAGTTTTTTTTTGGTTGTTGTTGTCGTCGTCTCTTCCTTTCTTTTCTTTTTCTTATCTTAGACATACGAACTGGTTTTAAAGACAATTTTTCTGTGCTTTCTTCTTTTTTTTGTTGTTGCTGCCATATCTTTATTTATAAATTTTTGTTTTTTAAGAAAAGAAAAAAAAAAAAAATTGTTTGAAAATGTAATTGAGATAAGATTATGGGTATGGAAGGTGTGGGTGTTTGATTCTGTGTATGTCTTACTGAAAAAAAAAAAACAAAAATAAAACGAAACCTGTGTGTTATTTTCTTTCGTATATTATCTATATTTTTCGCCGTATTTGGGTTAGTTAGAGCAGGTTTTTTGTTTGTTTGTTTGCTTATAAAAGCTTCAAGCACTTTAGTTTCTATTTTTGTTTATAGATTTGATGTGTTGTTGCTGCCTCTGTGCTATCTACTGAACCTTAACAAAAACATATTTGACCGATACCGATTTGGAGTTTATACATTTTCACACTATGAAATTTGATTGAATTTTTTTTTTAAAGCTTCCCTTATTTTTTTTTTTTGCACATATGAATGAATCTACACAAGCTGCAAAATAAAATAAACACAAAAAAACGAAACTAAAAGGCATTATGATAATAATTTTTATCATTTTAAATTCAATGGTAGAAAGGTTAAGCATATTTTCTGCTCAATAAAATTAGTTTTTTTTATTGTTTGTTTGGCTTTATTTGTTCACCATGAATTTCTTATTACTTTTGTATTTGTATCGGTGTTTATCGGTTATATTTGCTATTAATTGTTTATATGTAAAAAGCAATCATAAACGGTTAAATCAGAGTTTTTTTTTTCTTTCTTTACAGAAATACAGCTTTAATGATAAACGACTTTAATCGCTTAAAGCAAAGAAAACACTTTAATTACGATAAAATAGCGTAGGTTTGCCGCATGTCTTGTATTAACATGACGTAACATTTCGCAAGTACCAAAATTCTTTAATTTTGTCTTCTGTCTGAGTGTCTAAATGTTATTCAGTCAGGTTAATAAATGTTCTAATGAAATTCGTTTTTTTTTTTTTTTATTTTATTATTTGCTTACTCTAAGTACAGACAGAAATAAGTGAAGGAATAACATTAGCATTAGCATTAAGAGACGTTTGAAGAGGTGTAACAATCAGCTGTATGGTGTTGCTGGTATTATTGTTCTTCACGAATAAAACATGCTTAATCACGAATACAGTGAAGTGAAGTTATGTTAAGTTAAGTTAAGTAATGCAAAGTAAAGTAAAACTTTTAATTTATTTTATAAAGAAAAGTGGGTATTGAATTGTTAAGAACAGGGACAGGGTAAAGTACTTTACCAGTAAATAAATTCAATGAATTTTTATTCTTTTTTTCCTAATGTTTCTAGTTCTGTAAATAGGTCGATGTCTTTAATAAACCCAAAGTTCATCAGGTAAATAAATTCCTTTACCTCTCAACCATCCCACAATTGCTTTTCTAACATTGTTTCGTTGACTTTTTGTATTGTTGTCGTTAATTAAAAATTAATTAATAGGGCGGGGGTCATGATATTTTAATTAAAATTTATTTTTATATCAAATCATATTGATTCGATATTTATTTTATATAAATAAAATTATTTTCCATCATCATCAGCTATTAGGAAAATTATAAACAAAACAATCTATGGGTACGTTTAACCCTTCTGTTTCGTTTTTGATTGTGAATTTTTTTTTTTATTCAATAAAATAGCGAGCGGTATGGTAAAAGCAAATTTTTCTTTCTTATTCGCATGCACAGAGAGTTTCGCATTATTACATTTTACCTTAAAAATAAAAAAGCTTTAAAAAGCTACATTGTGAATTTGTATTACGCCGGATGGTCAGCTACATGTCGTACATAATTTTTAAAAATATAAAAAACTCTGGTGTTTTGTGTTCTTTAAAACTATTTTTCCGGTTGTTACGAATTTTTCAATAGTCCATTGGATCAGAAAGTTAATAATGAGATTTTTTTTTTGTACCTTAGATAATAATCCGTGTGGTACGTGACTTCAATTATTTTTAAAATATTGTGAAAAACTAGGAAAAAAATTCAACTCAGAAACACTCTGCTAAAAATTTTCTAGTTAGAAATTGGTTAAACAATTTGCTGTATGCCTGTGCAATTTATAAACGCGATATTTTGCTAACAAAAACAAACCCAAAAAAAAAAAAGTGTCCTAAGGAAAAATGGGTCAAAAGTGTTTTTTACTCATTCAAGTTTTCTCCTTAGTTTTTCAGTTTCCTATCAATTGCAGATGTTTGCCTGTATTTTTGTTTAGTTAAACCAAAGCACAGCACAGACGAAAAAGGTATACAAATGATTTTTCACCTGGTTCAAGAAAGAAACAAGATTTTGTTTTTTTTTTAATATAGAAACGTAAAAACCAATTTATATTTTCGTATGTAATCTACCTGGTTAGAGGGTTTTTATTTTTGGTTTGTTTTATTTTTCTCTTTTATTTTTACACTCTGTTGTGTCTTCATTTCTATATTTAGCTGCTGATTATTACGTTTGTGGGTGTAACGATGGTAACATCAAATGAACCAATCGTTTTTTTTTTTTTTTTCATTTTCGTGCCAAATACTATTAACTCATCAGATAAGAAATTTATTTACTTGAGAGCTAGTGCTGAAATTTAACGGATTTTCAAAAGATTTATGATTTTGCGGTAATGTAATGATCGATTTTTTTCTACTTTCTCATGAAATAATTTTGGTTAGTTTCCTCCGTATCACAGTTTTTACTTTCTTTTGTGACGCAGAGTTATTATTAAAACATTACGTGTGTGTGTGTGACTTAAAGTATTCGTCATTGTTGTCTCTGACGATAAAAAATTTCATAAACAAAAATTTTTTTTTTGTTTTCGATGACAAATAAATTTTTTCTTTCTAAAGTTATGTAAAATCCAAATGCATAACGAAAAATTCAATAGATTTAAATTTAACGAATATATAACACAAAAAATAATTTTATTTTATTAAAAAAATATTAATAAAATCGACGGAATGTTCTATACGCTTCCATTCGTTGTTTTTTTAATAATAATTTTTTTCCGAAATACTCTTCTATATATATATATATTAAATAGATTAAATATTTTGTGTGCTGTTCGTACAGTAATAAATTTTTTTTTTAGATCAGTAAAATCAGAAATTGATTGTTAAATATGTCAAAAACAAAAATTTTCTATTTTTATGCCCTTTTTTGTTGAAAAAAAAAAAAGAAAAAAACAAACGATACAAGGCTACAAGCAAAACTCTGACACATTTGCCTATTTGTTTTTATAATTTTTTGATTATTTTTTGCTGGTTAATTATAATAATTCAACATAAATGCGATAATTTTCTAGTTTTATGAAAAATAAACATAAAATCCTGACATACAATAATCATAGCGTATATGTCATTTACAATAGATTTTTGCATGTAGTTTATGAGGGCAATCTGATTTCTAGTTATGATAATCATCAGACATTATCATTAATTATTATATCCTGTATCCATTCCCATAATTTTAAATTATTATATAATAATTACCACCTACATAAAACATAACAAACATAACGTTTTAAATAACACTGTTTTTGTTCGGATTGTCGTCTGTATTCATTTCATTTAATTTAATTGTTGTTAAAGGTCGATGTGTTTTAAACTCAGGACTTTCAGGATTTAATAATAATAATAATAAACCTTAAACTCAGCAGAATTTCCTTTTATTTATTTTTCTTTTTTTTTGTTCACTAATTCATTTCGATCGATTCTACTATTATATTCTTAAATCGATTGTCATATAAATGCTTAGCTGATGGTTTTTTATGCTTCTGTAAATAAACATTTATTTGTTTGCGAATATTTTTATGGAATATCTTTTCATATTTATGTCAAAATGATGACGGCGAGTGTTTGACAGATGTCAATGGCATATACACATTTTTGTGTTTTATTTTTTCTACATGAAATAAGACGAAAGGACGACACACTGTGCTACAAATATGAGAGAAAGAAAGGAAAAAAAAAAGAATAAGTTTCTAACAATACAGTGTGGTATGGTTTTTTACACCACCCACAATGAAAATAGGTGAGGCTTTTCGTTGTTATTCATTTTTACGGATTGTCAACAATGTTAAACGTGAAAGACTTTTTTTCTTGGCATTAAATTCAAAATAACGTCAAGTACATTCGATGTATTGATATAAAAAAAAAAAAAAAAAAAAAAGAAAATCAAATATAGAAATGATAAGAATAATATCGGAAAATAAATCAAATTATAAATGAATGGACCACTCCAGAAATATCACATCTTGTTATTTTAAACACAGAAATGTTATTTTCGTTTTAATATTAAAAAAAAAAAATCGACTTTGATGTGGGATGTTCTCGCTGTAACAAAGTAGTGTTCAGGTGTCTAGATTTCCCACTCCAAACACTGTTACTGAGTTACTGAGTAACCGAGTTTTTATATTTTAAAAGTGCCTTAAAATATTCTGAATTCTTTAATTAATAATTAAATATCCAGTATCCCCTAAAGATTGTCCTTTGAATTTTCCTATCTTAAAAATCTTCTTAAGCATTTATGTCAAGTACAGAAGTATTGACTCAATTAAAGGGTCAAAAGAGAGAGAAAGAAAAAAAAAAAAAAGGATTTATTTTAATTAAGTATCAGGAAAAATAAATAAAAAAAAATTAAAAATTAAATTAATTAAATATTTTGAAGTGTGTTTAAAGGGTTTAAAGCTACAATTAACCAAACAGTTTTTCCTTCATAGAATTGATTTAATTTCCCAAGTTTTACACAAAAAAAAAAAAAAATTGTTTCTTCTTCTCCTTCAAGTCTCTGCCATATTCTGTATTACAAAAGGACTCAACACTAAAGACATTCAAGTGTTTTGTTCTTGAGTGCACAAAACAACGAAACAAAAAAAAAAAAAATTTTTTTTTTTTTTCATAAAGAAAACTGAAGATTGAATTTCTTCCTGAATTTTCTTTAGAGATCTTTATAGATCTTCTAATGAACGAGTAGAAGAAAAAAAAAAAAATATAATAAGAAAATTAAAATAATCATAATGCGCTAAATTTAATCGCTTTACGGATTAAAAAAAAACCTTTTTTTGCTTGTTTGTTTGTATCCTTTGTAGAGGAATTTTTTAAATTTTTTATTTAAATAATAATAAAGTGGAAAATCATCAACCCAATTCTCATCGTTGCTTCGTAATTTTTTAACCCTTTAAAAAACGAAAGGAGAGAACGAAAATGAAAGAAAAAAAAAAAAGATTAGGCATTGATAGTACATATTATGTCGTTTTTTTTTTTTTTTTTTTGAGCACTTTATAAATGTTTAAAGGATGTTGATGGTGCGATGAAAAATTGAAATCCTTTTCACTGTGCTTTTTCCTTTTTTTTTTTGTATTTTATTCATTACTCTCCAGTTTATGATTCTGTGTTCGTTTAGTAATAATAATCTGTTGTTGACGACGCACTGTTAAGGGTAAATCCGAACTTTTTTCGGTTTTTTTTTTTTTTTTTTGTTTGTCTTGTAGGACTTGAAAAATAAACTGACCTTCCCCACTTATTAGTAACATTTATAAAGGCTCGTTGAATTTTATTTTTTTCTACCGCTACAAACGGATTGGTGAGGGAAGCGGATTTTTTTTTTTTCTTTTTTATTTGTTTTAAAAGGATTTTGTAGGGGAAATGCGCATGCTTTTTAATTGGATTGTTTTGAAAAAGGAAATTTCTTTTTTTTTTCAGGAGACTAATTAAAAAGGATTTTTTTTTCTCGATGCTTGTTTAGATTTTGTTGATAGTTTATAGGATCCACAATAATTCGTTAGTATTTAACTCTTGTGTCTTAACGAAATACCAAACATTGGATACCACAATGTAGATACTTTTTTTTATTTTCTTTATCTAGAAGTAAGCACATCATGACAACATAATAACAGGCAAACATTGAATTGATATATTAACTTACAGGCAGTGTACATGAATAGAGAAGATTTTGTCGTTTCTGTGCAGTTATTTGCTTTTTTTTTATTTTAAACGAAGAAACATAGAAATTACAACGAAGTGTTGTCTTACTTAAGTTTGTCTCAATTGCATTAATATAATACTTAAAACGTGCTAAATAAAAATTATTTTGTTGCACGTGCTTAAATCATTATTTAATAAGGATATAAAAAAAAAAAATTGTTTTAAGTCAACCACTGTGCATCTGAAATTTATTTATTTAATATTAAATTCCTTGGTAAATTGAATTAAAATGCGTTTTCAAGGTACATTTCAGGACTATTTCCGATAATAAAATTAATACCCACGTATTACATAAAATAAAAACGAAAAATTAACAATAAATCACCTGTAAAATTAGAGCAGAAAATAATAAAAAAAAAAAAAAAAAAATAATTTCATAACCTGAGAGAAAAATTCGGTTTAACCTTGTCGCATTTCATTAAAATTTTACACCTAAATCCATGAATTAAAGTTGATAAAACAAACGACAAATAAAAAACCCAATCTTATGTCCCATTGTTGTAATAAATGAATTCAAATTACATGTGTTGTAAGTAAGAAACATTTTTTTTTATTACCATGTGAGTTGGGGCTACGCGGTTTATTATGAGAGAGAATAAAAAAAATATTTTTTTTTTTTTTTTTTTTTGGTTATTATTTGCGAAATAAAAAATATTTTTTTTTTTTTTTTTTTTTTAAACTATTATAAAACCAATTTTCACTTTTTAATCGTTTTATTGTTTTACTGTTTGATGGAATTTTTTATTATTTTTTTTCATACATACATTGTGTCTTTAATAATCGTTTTATTGTGTCTGCTAAAAAAAATTTACGAATCTACGAATTTTTTTGGCGGGGGCGGCATTTTGAATAAATATTTTTTTTTTTTGTTTTTTAATGACTTAATTATGATTATAAAGTTGATTAACGAGATTTTAATGTGTTTAATAATGAGTAATTGGTTGTGTTGATAGGGAAATTCTGTTGATAAGAATTCAATCGATATGGTTTGATTGTGAATAAGGGTGTTTCGTGTATTAATAAGGCAAATGCTTTACTTCGACTCTGGAAATTACTAGAAAATCCTTGTAAATTTAGTACAAACAATAATTTAGCACAAAATAATAAAAAAAATTCTTTGCATAATAACTAAGCTGACAAATCAATACAAACACAATCAGCTACTTCACAAATGAATTCCTTCCATCAGTAATATAATAAATAAAAAAAGCAGCAAACACCCAATATCAATATTTAAAGTCATTACATGGTTACACCTTTATTAACACAAAAAAAAAAAAATTCCAATTAAAATTTCTCGTCAATAGTTTTATTTATTCGATTCAAATGAATTTTTTTTCTTTCTTTCTTTTATTTACATATTTATGTTTGTTATTAGTTTATGCATGTTGAATAATATTAATTTAAGTTATTTTCTGTATTTTTTTTTTTTGTATAAATTTTATTGATTAATTCAATGATCAATAAATATTTATTTACTATGATATTGATTTACATAGAGTTTTTTTTTATGCGTTTTTGTGTAATTTTTTTTTTTTTTTTTTGTTTACTGTTTACACAGTTTTGATTGCATTAGTTTATTATATCGTTAAGTAATTACTTTAAAAAATATTTTAAGAGTGAACATTTTTTTTTTTTTTTGAATTCAGAATGAATTTTTATTATTTACTGCTCATTGCGCATAAAATTTATTTTGGATTAACCAATCAAAAGTAGTAAAATAGTGAAAGATGCGCAAATAACTTTATTTCATCATTTCAATGTTTAAATGATTGGTTTTCCGGAAAATCTTCTTTTAAAAACTGAAAAGATTTAATACATTTTTGAAGTTTACTGCTCATTGCGCATGAAATTTATGCTGGGTCAACCAATCAAAAGTAGTAAAATAGTGAAAGATGCGCAAATAACTTTATTTCATAGTTTCAATGGTTTTCCGGAATATTTCTTTAAAAAAATGTTTGAATTTTTAAAACTGTAAATGTTTTTTGCACAGTTTTGTAATTTTCTACTCATTGCGCATGTAATTCGTATTGGATTAACCAATCAGAAGTAATAAAATATACGAAAGATGCGCAAATGATTTTATTTCATTGTTTAAATGCTTCAATAATTAGTTTTCCCGGATAATCCTCTTAAAAAAAACATTTTAAAATAATTTCTCCTGTATTTAACACATTAGACTAAAGATTTTATATTGCTAAATCTATTAATTTTAACGATTTAAACCCTGTAAAAAACCATATTTCACTAATCTGAATAAATTTATAATTTTTTTTTTTTTGTTTGTTTGTTTATACAAAATTTATTTATTTATGCATTGAATGATTTGTTTTTTGTTACTTAAAAAAATAAAATTTATATTAACGTCATCATCATAATATTAATAAAAATTAGATTAACAAACAAAAGCTTCCGTAATTTTAAATATAACAAAAAAAAAAAAAAAAAAAAATCATTTATTTTGGTAGGAATTTATTCATGAATAAATAAATAAAAATTTTTTTTTTTTTTTTGATATTATTAGCGTTGTATTATTGTGAAATAAATAAATAAATAAATAATCAATAAAACGCGTATTGAATGCGTTCGGCATCATGAGTTACATTTCATCAAGTGAATTTCTTTTGTTTAATTAAAAGCGAATTATTAATTTAATTCGCTTTTAATGAAAACACTTTTTTGTTTTACAATTAAATTATTTAATCTAATGCAACAAAAAAAAAAAAAAACAGACACTAATGTTTAATAGAATAAATCTGCATCAATGATTTTTCTAGTTAAAACAAAAAGCAAAAAATGAATTAAAACAGATTTACGTACATTAAACACCGGAAATACATGGGTTTTTCAACATTCTAAACCAAAAAAAATTTCTATTATATATTACACTGTGTGAATTAAGAATTTTATTGTTTATTAAATTAAATTAAAATTTGTATTTCAATGTTAAAATAAACAAAAATTTTTTTAATTAATTAATTAATTTATTTATTGATTTAAACAAAACGTTTGACTTTTATTTAAATGCAGGTAAGTTGTAATAAAAATAGAAAAACTGCAGTAATAAAAGTAAATTTGATTACAGCTGTTATACGCTTTAGGTTGACCAATTATAATTTTATTGTTATTAATGCTATGCAGACTAGTTAAATGTACTTAACTAATCAAATAGATAATTACGGTAAGTAAGGTTTTTTTTTATATGTAATTTTAAAAAGTGATTGGTGAGATTTTTTATAGTTAACTAGAATGGTTAAATAAATAATGAAAAAAATAAATAAATTTGTTATTGATGTAAGAATAATACTTAAAAGGTAAAAAACTTTCACTTGTAAACTCACTGTTGCTGTTGTTATAACTACGTTTGTATTACTAATGTAACATAGAAATAAACATAAAACATAATAATGCAGCAAACAGCAGCATAACTCAATTATGTGAATATTTAATTTTCGTTTGCGTTTTTATTTCATTTATATCGGAGATGAAATACAAAGAAGAAACAACATTAAATCCGGTTAATTCAATACAATGCATACAAGAAAATTTTATTTATTTATTTATTTATTAATTAATTAAACAACGACAGAAATTAAGTTTTAATCTTTAATTAAATAATTTTTTGTGCTGTTTTTTATTCAATGAAAAATGACCAAAAAAAAAAAATATATATAAATTTCTGTGTCAATTTCGTATTGTATCACTTTCGTTTGGTTCTTCTACTTTTTAAATATTTTCGCTGAGCTTAAACGGAACTTATTTACATTTTTAAATTATTATTTATTTAAAAAATATTTTTTATTTACTTTAAAGACTTTGTGTTTCATTCATTAAAAAAAAAAATTTGTTTATAATTTGCATTAAGGAGAAAAAGTTTTTTTTTTCTTTTATATGAAAGAAATTTCTTTTTAATAAACAAACTAACTAATGGTGATTGTTGTTTATATTTTTAATATTTGAGCTTTTTTTAACATCCTGTTTGTATATAAAAAAAAAATTGTTTTTTTTTTGCTACAAAAACTATTTTTAGATGATGATTAACAAAGGTGGCAAATAACAAGAAAAGTTTATTTAGAAAATCGACCACAATAAACATATTTTGTTGATGATTAGTCTAGAAATCAGTATGCAGCTTATTTATAATATCCTTAATCGATTTTATAAGCTTTATACAAATAAAAAAAATTATTTGTTTATAATTCAGCCACTAAAGCTAGTCAATGTCATTGAAAATTATTTGGTTTTTGGGTGTAGTTTCTTCTGTAAATTCACTGTCACAACGGCAAAAAATGTCGTATTCAAATAAATTGTATTTTAAAATACTTGGTAATGCTTGAAAATTATTAAATAATTAATAAAATTGGATGGGTAGTGAGGTACTTTTAGAAATGCGTGCTAATTGATTAATACAAAATCGCAAACTAAGTAATGCTGGGAATATTGTAGGAATGGTATTTCAGGACTACAGAATTTATGTATGCTCAGTAACTCGTTATAAAAAAAATTCTTTTAAACTTCCACAACAAAATTGCAACAAAATTTCGTTCGTAAAATTCCTAAAATCACTACAAAAAGCCACATTGTTATGGTTTTTCAGTATTAAAAATTCCTTCGAAAAACAACTTTTATCTCATCAAAATCAAACATTTTTTTTTGTATACACAAATTCACAAATTGTTTCGTTAATAATTTTCATTTGCAACGATTAGCCAAGAGTGTGATAATAAATTATTTTTTTTAATTAAAATTTTAATATGATTGACATGCATTTAATAAAAAAAAAAAAAAAAGGTGCGATAAACTAAACATTATCACGTCAAAGTTAACAAAATTAGCGACATGACGAAAAACAAAAAAAAAAACTATTTTTACCTGCAGGTGAAACTCGTTTAAAATCTTTTACTCGAAAACAAAAAAAAAATGTCATTAACCTAGCTTAAAGTATTTTTTTAGTTTTTCTATTTATACAAAACAAACGATTTAATAATCGATAAATAACTTTTTAATAAAAACAATTCGTGGGTGCAACGCGATAGACCAGTTAAAAAAGTGAAATTTCCACAACACACAATTTCACCGAACTAATAAATTTAAACAAAAAAAAAAATCCTGTTGAATTAATTTTATTATTTTAAAGTTTAAAAGCACTGGAAAGAAAAAAAAAGTCTTTAAAGCACGACCAAAAAGCAAAAAAAAGTGCGTAGCAGGCATAAATATTTCCTGTGCGGTATGCAAGGTGTGTCGCATCTCATCACATCAACATTTATGGTTGATGGATTTTTTTATTTTTCCCGCTTAAAAAAAAAAAAAAAAAATAAAAAGAAAAAAGAACTAAAGGAATTCTCCTTTAGTATAATTTGTACTCGGCTGTAGTTTTTTTTTTTTTCTTTATTTTTCCTTGTTGTTTAACAAGGCGCAAAATAATAACAACAAGATAGGAAGAAAGGAAAATATTGAAAGAAGGCGAATTTTTGCACGAGTGAACGTTACATTTTTTTATTTTTTGTATAAATAAATATGCCAGCTAAAGCTGTAGACCCATAATAATCACATAGACTTTTACCACAGGAGTAAAATATCCTTATTTTTTTTTTTCAGTTTTTTCTGTTACAAAACGATTTTTTTTTCTTCTTTATATTGCTTAACACGATATGAATACATGGATGGGGTGTTAAAGGCTGCATTAAAATAAATAAACAAAATGAAAATATGATAAACATAGCACGGATACATTCAATAGAAAGAAATTTTAACTGGACAGAGAGCCAGCCAACCAGCCAGCCAGTGTTTTGTTGTTGTTTTTTTTTTTTTTTTTTCATTTTATTTTCTAAGGCGAAAACGTGCCATAGATATTCAACTAGCTAGGATTATGTTTGTAGCAACGTAAAAAATAGAAAAAAAATTTATATTTTCAATAAAAAAAAAAAAAAAAAAAATGATTCATAACTGGGAATAAAAAATAAAAACAACCAAGCCGATATAGAGCTTTTGTGGTCTCATGTGAAATACCAGCAACAATAGACTCCATACAATTTCCTTTCTAATTTTTTTTTTTTTTGCTTTTGCTTTGCTTTTGGTTTTATTTTCACCAACATTACTTTCTTTAACATAAAAAAAACTCTTGTTTTATTAAATGTTAAGGTTATAATAAAATATTAAGCATAGGATCGCCTTAAAAAAAAAAAAAAAACACAAAAACGTGTTAAAGGAAAAGAATATGTGCACACACAACAGCCGGTTGTAGGAATTTTTTTCTGTACTTTCGGTCAATTTAACTAGAATATTCGGTGCTTCACTATGCATATTTTAACCAAACTAAGTGGGAAATAAACAATGAAATTACTATGGAATTTATTATTATTTAAAATTAAAAAAAAAAAAAATCCTTAACTATAATTACCACAACTGTTACACCTACTTTCACCATTAATAATAATAATTTTTACCATTATTATCAACAATCCTGTTGCAAAACTAATCGAAATTTCGTTTCATTTTAATTTTTTTTTTTTAATAAACAAATAAATTAAAATTCAACGTCTGTTATATTTGCTCATTGTTCTTTCATCATTTCTTTTTTTTGCGTTTTTATTTGTTTTGTTGACTTAATCCATTATTATTATTATTATTATTAATATTAATTATTCATATATGTCTGTTAAAAAAGGGTGCGGTTATGCTTATAAATTGTAATATTATTGCCTTAAAAATGAGGTCATTACATGAAATTCTGTTTTTTTTTTTTTTTTTTTATATATTTGCGGGCTTGAATATTTATTTATTCAATTTATTGCAATCATTGCAAATGTGTTTATCATGTTTGTGTTGGATTTTTTTTTTATATATTTTCTGTTTGTTTGTTTGCCATCGATGTCCTTTGGGGATCAATTTAGACACAGCTCGACGCTTTTCTATATGCAGATTGTAGTCTGAAATATAAAAAAACACCCCCACACAAAGCAAATATAACCAAGAAAAATTCTTTTAACCTTTTAAAAGCAAAAAAAAAAAAAAAAATGAAAAAAACTCTCGAAAGAAGATTTTCTCTGATAGACTAAGTATCAGTGTTTGTGATTTGTATACAAAAAATAAAAGCAGACTGGAAGATGTTTTACTCCGAAAAACCCATCGATTTTAACAAACAACAAACAAAAAACGAAATCTTAAATGGACACAAAATGAACAAGATGTAAGAAAAAGGGCTAAACACAAATGAATAACAAATTCAATATCATTCACCAAATGAAATTCATTCAACTTCATTGGAGCAAAGCAAAGTAAATGCAAAAAAAAAAAACAAATAACATAAAATAAAAATTTATCAGGTGGTCGACGGTTTTATTTATTTATTTCGGTGCTCCCTAAAAAATATAAAAGGTAAAAAAAAAAAACACATTTTAACATTACAAACAAGACAACACAGATAATAAAGTCAAAACCTGATTGTTTCGCTCGTCTTTAAACCGTTGTTGGCTGACTAATTTTCGTATCGGAAATAATTATAAAATACATAAACTTGAGGGTTGGCAATAATCACAAACAAAATTCATATTTATTCTGACCGTATAACCATATAAAATATGAAAACATTTTATGAAATTACCATCGTTAAAACTTAAGTAATTTTCTCTTATTGTTTACTCTCTTCTTAATTAAATTCTTTTAATTTTCTCCGGCTATAAAACAGTGGGGGATTCACTTTAATTAAAATATAATTGGTGGTTGGTGAAAACAATAACGTAAAGAAATGTAAAGAGAAAAGGTTTTTAAAAGTAATAAAAATTAATAGTTTAATGACATTTATCTACGTTTTAAATTATTGATAACAGATATACAAAATGTGTGAGTGTCTGTTAAAAATCAATAAAATTACAAAAAAAAAAAAGAAAAGAAAAGGTTTTCAGGTAGAATAATTCTTTATTAAACAATTATTATAGGAAATCTAAACTAATCGTGTTATCAAAGTTACAAATTTAATTTTCGTTATATCCCTACGATTTTATTACAATGTTACAATAATAATGGAATAAACTAAGTAAATTATAAAACGTAAAATATAAAATAGTGTAAGGATTAGTTCATTTATTGATTTACATACAAAAAAAAAAAACATTTTTATTGTCTCAATTTATTTTCGAAAAATTTACATAAAATTATTTGTACGACCTATTTTGAAATTATTAAGTTATCGATGTGAAAAAATACAAAAAAAAAACGATGTTCAAATCTGTACAGTACTCAGATATATCGGTAGGTAGGTAGGTAGGTAGGTAAGTAATTTAATTTGCTTTAAACATTTTGAAATTTTCTAATAATCGTAACACTGCATAATATCAATTGTTATACACACACACACACACAGCCAGAGATAAATAAATAAAATTATTATTCAACAAAACATAACAACAACAAAATTGGTACATAGGATATATAGATAGTTACGAGAATCCTAGTGTTTTAATTAAATATAAAATAAAATTTACATACAAAAAGAATCTTCACTCTCACGTAAAATAAACATTTAATTCACACATAAAAATAATTTACGCATGCGCAACATACTATTAATGCGCATTACAAATACATTTTTTAATAGTAAAAACTATGCGCAAAGTACTTTTTCAGTTATAATTCTGTTAATTAATTTTTTTTTTTTTTTTAAAGTTAATTCAAGTGAAATTTTTATCGTATCAAAGTGCTTTTACTGTCTCATTAATAAAAACCAAAAAAAAAAAAATTTATTAAGTTTCATTTTTAGCACTTAAGTGTCAAATAATAAATTTTTTGTTTTTCTTTCTTCATCTTCTGTTAGTAATATTAATAATATTAATAAATAGTAATAATATATTAAAAATAAAATTAAAAAAAAAAAAAGCGAAAGTTTACGTGACATTAATGATTTTTTTTTTTTTTGTGTGAATTTTTTTTTTTAAATAAATTTTATTATGACTTTTCTTTTGGGTTAGAAAATATGTTATGATAGAAGAAAGTCTATAAACAATATTTGCATCAAATATTTTAATTTTAATTTTAATTTTATTTATCATTTTGGAAAATACGTTTTGTGATTTGTACGTTGGAAATTAATGTGTGGAATGTTTTGAAAAACCTGATTAAAATTGTTTTCTTTCTTTTTATATATTTATACGAAACGCAGAGAAGAGGAGTCAGCAAAGTCGTTGTTTAAATTAATAAAATATTAGAGGAATTTCATTTAATTAAAAAAAAAAAAAAATACGTAGACATGATATGCATTTAATATTTACATGACTTCACTTCAACTTGACTGCTTTATGTTGGGAAAATATTAATAAATAATTATTGAAAGTACTATCAACGACTAGATATATGATATTAAAATAAAATAAAATAAAAATTCTACTAACCACGGTGCAGTATATCTGACAGAGTACACTCAAAACATTTATTATTATTTGTGGTGGAAATTTTGAACAACAAATCGTCTTGCCAAACCGGAATACATTAGAGTTAAAAGCATCACAAATATAAAAAAAAAAAAAAATTAATAAAGATGAAATGCATGAAAGGTAATTTTGATTTTTCAATAATAATGATTAAAGAAGAATTGTTTTTTGTTAACAAGGCTTTGTAATATCCAAGTGAAGATGAATTAGTAAATAATAGAAAATTTCGTTGAGACAACTCAATGGGAATTCTGGAGAGAAATGAAAATTCAAATAACTAACCGGTGTAGTACGGTTTAAAATAATTAATAAAAGATGTAAATAGTTTTTTGTACGTTAGAAAAATTTTATTAGACAAGACAAAGTGTTTTCCTTTTTATTTTATTATCATTATTCTGGTAACAAACTAAACAAAAAAAAAAAAAAAAAAAACCATGACATAACCAGCAGGTGTAATTTTATTTAATTTATTTTTCTAGTGAACAGTAGCAAAACGAAATTATTTTTGTTGAGTAGAAACGAAGAAATTTAAGGAGGTTTAGGGTGGCCTAAGTAAATTTCAGTATGGTATAACACATTGTGGAATTTATTTTCTAATTAACTAGATAAGATCATTTAGCAAAATTTAATTCATTCACATTGTTTGGATTGTTTTAAAGTGAATAACTTTTTTTTTTCTTAAATGACCTTGGTTTACCTGTTTCAACTAATAGAAAACAATCGCATCTAACTTCATTATTAAAAAAAAACATACAAGAAGAAAAAAGATTGGTTAAACCTTTAGCGCATGCGTGTAGCTATAAAAAAAAAATTAATAAACAATAAAAACGAAAGTAACCGACTTAATTAATCATAATTTTCTTTTATTGATAATAAATTTAAAACAAAAATAAAAAAAAAGTGAAAGATTGTTTTTTTTTTTTTTTGTTAATTATTCTTTCACCTTTTACTACTAATTTGTTTACATTTAAGTCCAATAAATTTTTTTAGTTAAACGTCGCTCGTAAATATGTTTAGTTTAAGTTAAATGCTAAGTATTCATCAAATTGATTAAGTCGTTGTCATAAAATGTCTTTTCATTTCGGTACGGTAGCGTAGCTTACTTATGGTTTAACGCAGCGTTTGAGAAAAAAAAAGCAGCAACAGCAGCAACAACAAATAAAAAAACCAAAAAAAAAAAGTATGTCATTGTCGGGGCCTTGACCTTACGCGTATTAAACATTTCTTATTTCTTCATGTTGTTTTGATTTTTGTCTTGTCTTTCAAATTCCATACAAACAAAACTCTTCCTCTTCGTCTATTTTTTTTTTTTTTTTTCTTTTTAAATTTATTTCTTGAATGCGGTGTTGTGACTTGCTGTTTGTGTAGTCTTTCTGTTTTTTTTTTTTTTCTCTTTTAAAAACACTTCGAAGCCAGAAAAGATCGTGCTGACAACATTCAAGTAGAAAGAAAGAAAGAAAAATAAAAAACAAAAGCTTGAGCTGACTTTCTTTAATTGAAAGAAAAATAATTATTTTTTTTTATTTAAACGATAATTTGCTGTTTAAAGAATATTTAAAGGAAAAATAACGAGAAGAGGAATTTAACGCAATTAAACCTCAAATTGAATGCAACACACAATGTATCAAAAAAAAAAGAAAAAAAAGTTTATTCTACTATACGGACAAATAATAAACTTGTTTCTGTTTGTTTTTATATTAATACATGCAAAAGAGTGAAAGTTCTCATGCAGCCGCTGTTTGTGTTGCATTCATAATTTCTATGCAGAATTAAAAAAAAAATGTTTTGTACATTTTAAACTGACTTAAGCTCGTTCTTTGATGTTTTTAATGCGAATTTTCTATGCTAATTACTGTGAAAACAGTAGAACAATTGACTTAAGTCTTTTAAAAATTTTATTAAAAATTTTTACTTTTTTATAAAAGCAAATAATCGATTAAATTGGCTTAACTAAGCTAATTTTTCATTATTAAATTAACAAAACAAACGAGCACAATCGATTTAATAAAAAAAATAAAATAAAAAGCTTTTTCTCTACACAAACGTGCTTTGTTTATTATTCATAGTGCAATGGACTTTGATGAATTTTTTTTTTGTATAAATAAATTAGAGAAGTTAAGTCAGTAATTTCAGTTTTATTCTTGGTGTTTGTTGTTTCGTTTACCCATCATAATAATGTTAATGATGAGAAGCAGCAAGATAGGTAACGGAAAATTGTGGCCAAGTGAAAGTAAAGCGTCTTTTAAGGGCAGACGGATTTTAATTTCTTTTCTTTAAAAAAGCCAACAACAGGTAGATTAAGATAAATTTTTTTTTTATTCCGCTTTGTCATTGCGACATTTATACTTTGATTCTATTCACAGTGGATTATTATTTCAATTTGTTTTAAATATTTGATTCACGTGAATGACAGTGCGCAAATTTTGTATAAACACCGTACATATTTTTTGTGTAAAAAAGGAAATTGATATTGAAAAGAAATAATAATAATTTCGGACAAACTTTCTTTCATCTGTATGATGTCAAACGCGGTTTTTAGGTCATTGTGTCAGAGATAAACAATTTATTTACTTTTGTAATTTCATTAACCACATATGTGTGTGTGTATCAGTCTGTCCACTTTCGATACGGAATTAAAGAAAAATAAAAAAAAATTCGCGCTATACACACTGTGCAATCGCTTTTAGTCGCTTTTACAAGATTATTCACACAATAAAAATAAAAATAAAAAAATAATTTCTACTTACAATACGACGATGAAAAAAAAAATTTAATTGTTTAATGGATTTTCGGTTTATTGTGTGTATTTTATTGTGCGATCAAATGAAATTTTAAAATGATATTAGGAAGTGAAATTATATTTTAAATGATCACAAGGTTGTATAGTAAAAGGTTGTGCATCGATAACGTTAATTTTTGTGTCATTACCGGTTGCAACGTTTTTTTTTTTTTTTTTGTTATTTAAGTAACATTTTCGTTTATTTTGTTGTTTTTTAAGCCGGTTTAAGAAAATGTTTTGTTTGTTTTGACATCATTTCAAGTAATTTCATGTAATTTTCAATTAAACATTTAGCGCTTTAATAAAGAAAAACAAAAATTGTTTGTGCGTAATCCAGCTGCGCAAAGAACTTTAATTTATTTTTATAGCGTACATTGTGGTGCTTGATGAGTGTTTTTTTTATTTTCCCTAACGATTAAAGCGCAACAAAGTATAAATTGTGATCTTAGGAATTTTTATTGTTTTAATTCCATAAAGCTTTGACATTTACCATGATTTAAGTCACTTAAATTTTTTTTTACTTTCTATAACCAATGACTGGTTTAGACTGCGAAATATGCAGTTTTTTAATGCTGAAATAAAAAAAAAACTATCAAAGCTAATCACAGCTTTAATTAATGGATTAAATAAATAAAACAAAAAAAAGCACAATCGAATTATTAATAGGTGAAATAAATAAATATATATTATGATAATTACAAATCATAAATAATTACATGATGTTTGTATTTATACTTAAAACTAATTTTTAAATCTTTTTTTTTTTTTTTTGCTGTAGAAATTAGAAAATAATTTTCTATCGAAATGAAATGATAATTAACTGAGCTTTAAATTGAGCTTTTTTTCTTTTTCACTAGCTTGTTAATTATTATTACTAAGATTTGATTTGATTTGATTTTTTTTTATTAATTATTATTATTTTATAAACGCGTTTTTGATCGTTATCTTTTAAAATAAAAAAAAAATGAATTTATGGCATCAAACATCGAATAAAAATGTTTTTTTTTTAATTCATTTTCAACGCAACTCACTTAATTTTGAATGAAGATTTTCTCTATTTTTCTCGACTTAACTTTTAACTTTTAACGTTTACGTTTTTTTTTTTTGTTTTTGGCACGAAATTAATAAGATTTATTTGGCTCAGCTAGCGCCTCCTGACCTTGTTGACTTTTTAAGAAAATATCGACATCCTTGTGATCGAGCAGCTGATCGTAGCTTGCTTGCTGTACTATTTGACCACTATTACGGCCGGGTTGTTCGATCGCTGAGATAATTGATTGGAGGAGACCCTCGGATAGGAGTTGTTCGTGTGGTGGAGCATCAAGCCCGTTGGTTTCACCGCCAAGACCACTAGCTGACTGGAATTGTAAATGGTAAGATCCTAAGTTTCCTTGCACGGGAATGGAGAAGCTGTGTGATTGTTGTGCGGAGACAACGTTTAATCCAGTTAAAGAGGCGGCAGCGTCAGCATGATCTACGCTAGATTGCGAATGATCAAATTGTTGATGCTTCTCGGATGATGAGGTTTGGTAACTCACTGCCTGTGATGATCGGACGTTTGTGTCAAAGTTTGCTAAATTATTTGAGGAACTTCCTGTCGGGATTCCATATTCATTGGATAAAATCTGATGACTTGATGAGTCACCTTCATTGTAATTGCCTGATGGAGGTGGTTCGTAACTTGTTACTATATTTGTGCCAGTGGATTGTTGTACAGTACCTGATGGTGGAGGACCATAGCTATCTTGAATGTTTGTTGGTCCATGCCCGCAATTTGAATCACCTGAATTTACTACTCTTGGTTCTTGAATCAAAGCCAAAGATAATGGTGCTCCGTATTCTTGAGATAAGAATGGTTTTGGAGCGTGTGCAAGTGGTAGTGAGTTAAGCTCGCCTATGATTACTGGAGTTTCTCCAGCTGGTGGTGGTAGGTATACTCCTGATTGATGGTTTTCGTATTTGACTCCTACACTATCTAATTGTTGAACTGAGTGTCCAATGGATTCAATTAATCCTTGTGGAACGGGTTGGCGATAGGAGAGTGGACGTTTTGGGGGTGAACCATTCACTGGCCAAGGTTTAAGGTTTCCACTCACCGAACCGTGTTGAATTGCCAAACCAGTGTAGCTGCCTCCCAATGGAACTCCGTATTGTCCACTTGGTGGTATCAATCCTATGGATGGTCCATGGTAAGAAGGTCTGTATTGTTGTTGTTGTTGTGGTGGTGGTGGTGGAGGTGGTAAGTAAGAGTTTGATTGCGCTTGTGGTGGACCATATTGGTCTGACACGAAGTTGTTGGAAAGCTAATGTAAAAACAAATGAAGAATGTGGGCTACAACAATATTTAAGGCAAAACAGGACTTACCTCTACTCCTTCACTTTTGATGATATTGAAGTCGGATGCACCATTAAGCCCTAAATCAGCATGGAAATCGATAGCATGATCAAGTCCTGGTAATTGAATGTCGTTAGCAGTGGCATGGCTAAAGTCTGCTGATGGAGCACCATAACTTCCTTCAATAATGTTTACTTCAGCGTCATGGGAATGCGAATGCGAATTTGATTGTGAATGTGATTGACCAGCTGAGTATTCAAAAGATTGTCCAACTGGACCGGGAATTGGTTTCCAGCCATCACATTTGATTTCTGGTGGTGTTGGTGGTGCAGAAATGCCTGGTCGTGATCCACCAAAAGATCCAAAGTGTGGTTTGTGGCTGGGTGGTCCATAAACTGATGGAGGAGGTCCTAATGGTTTAGAACTGAAAGACGATGATCCAAAGTTGCTGGATGATCCAAAGTTACTTGATGAAGATCCGAAACTGCTCGAAGACGATCCAAAGCTTCCAGATGAGAATTGCCCATGCGATGGAGGACCGTACGATTGTTGTGGCGGCAAATATGAT
The DNA here is from genome assembly GCA_961205885.1 of Ptychoptera albimana. Lineage (NCBI taxonomy): Eukaryota > Metazoa > Arthropoda > Insecta > Diptera > Ptychopteridae > Ptychoptera > Ptychoptera albimana. Next base: position 3,206,712 of record OY540803.1, read on the forward strand.
TGTTGTGGTGGACCATAAGATTGTTTTGGTGGGCCATAGGATTGAGATGGTGGTCCGTATGAGGTTGAAACTGATTGAACGTGTGGTGGTCCATAAACTGGCTTAGGACCATTGAATGATTGCTTACCAAAGCCTAAACTTGATTTAATTTGATCGAAAAATGAAAGCTTCTTCGATGGTGGTGGCCCATAATTGCCACTTGGACCACTATGATGCGGTCTTGACTGGAACTGTTGGAACTGTGGTGGTCCATACTCAATATTAACCTTTGGTGGTCCATACTTCAGTATTGGAACGCCATACTCTTGTGATGGTGGCGGTGCAAAATCTGGTGGTGGTGGTGGATACTTGGCAACAGGGCCATCAGGAATACCATAAACAGGTATCGGTAAACCAAGATTTTCTCTTGGCGGTGGTCCGTATGTATCGAATGGTGCCGCCTCTCTCCGTTGAACGTCTTTATTATTAACAACCGCTAACGCTGGCGCTATGCACGCAGCTAATAAAATTATAAATGCTGACCTTGGCAGCTAAATTAACAAAAAAAAAAAAATAAGAAAGAAAAAAAAAAGATTTTAATCAAATAAACATAAAAAGTAAAAAAGAAAAAAAAACACTTTAACCGAATTTCATGACATAGATACGTTAATTTCGCTTAAATTTTTTTTTGCTTTTGACTTTTTCCTACGTAATATTCCGTATTGTTTGCATTAAAAATTGGCAAAATATTTTTTTTTTTTTTGTTGCTTAATTTTAGTAGCAACAGCATGTGCTACTAATAGCTGTGAATTAATTTTTTTTTTTTTGGTTCTGGTTGTAAGATGATTAAATTTGGGCCGCACCTTACCGATGTGTGATTAAACGAAGAAATGTTACTTGGGTATGTTACGTCGTAATAGGATGTGGTTGCAAGAGTTAATTGACCAAAAAAAAAAAAAAAACGCTAATAACGTGTTAAATGTGTCATATGTGTATTAATCTCCCATATTGTCACCTGCTTACATTATTTTTTGGTTAATAAAAATACAAAATTCGACACAACGCGTTTTTTTTTTTTTTTTTATAATGAACGCTTTGCGTTTTCTTTTTCGCTCTTTCTCTAGTTAACCAAACTGCTTTAATGAGTGAAAGTAGTCAATAAAAAATTTTTTTTTACGTATTCCGTGTGATTAAAGTAAATTATTCTAACGCCCACATAATACATTAAAAAAAATTATTTTGTTCCCTTTAAAAAAAAACACAATACAGCCGGTATTGTAGCGAACAGTTTTAATCACGATAAACTCAATTTAAAAACACATTTTTACTGTTGCTGTTGCTGTTGCTGTTGTTGTTGTGATTACAATGATGATGATTCCGCTTTGTTATTTAAATATACGAAAATATAACCCGCACAATAAAAATGTTGGTGAAAAAAAACATACAGAAACTTTCTCCGGTAAAAAACATTTCTGCTGTTTTAGCACCTTTCAGCGGTTTTCATAAACTTGGTCAGCGAATTTGTTTTCTTTAACATTGATCTACTTCTGTTAAATTTAATTTTTTGTTAATTAGAAATTCTTTTAATTAAATTACGTTTGAAAAAAAAAAAGAAGAAGAAGCTTTAATCACATTGAATGCATTTTAATCAGCGAAAGTATGCTGTGTGCTTTGTAACAGACAGACAACAACAACAACAACAACAACAGCAATTGACTGAATGACAATGAAGTAAAAAAAGCGAAAATTCTACTAAAAAGTGAACGAAAGATGATGATAATTATGATTCTGCTGCTATGAGAAATTACATACAAAGCAGCTAATAACATGCAATAATAATAATAGACGAAGAAGAAAATTTTTTTTTTTTTTTTTTACTTTTACTTAGCATAAAGAATTTAATTACATTAACTGTGCTTTACGTTGTAAAATTATAAAAGCAGAAGAACACAACAAAACCGCGAGTTTTTATTTTATTTTTGTAAGAAAAAAAATTTATCTACGGTAGTTAAATGTTGAAAACAAAAGGAAAAGTTTAAAATTCTTAACCGAAAACTCGTTTCTACTCGTTTTTTTTTTTTTTTTTTTAAGCCATAATTTTGCAATGTGATGAAAAAATATTTTTGTGTTTTGTGCTAACTCACAGAATGAGAATCAAATGTGTTTGCTTTGGTACCTGAAACATTTTTTATGCAAACAACATTTATGAGAAAAATAAATAGAAAAAAATATTATTTTTTTTATGTTATTTGTTTGCCACTTAAAGGGTTTTGGAAATACAAAAAAAATAAATTTCGTAATAATTTGATGGCGCTTGAACGTTTATGAATTCAGAAGAGTCTTGAATAATGCATCTGATTACTTAAAAAGCATTAAAAGTGCTTAATAACGATGACAAATCTCTTGAGCAATGGAGTATTGAGCTACGAAAAATGAGAAAAACCTTTGGAAAACAACATGAAATCAGATAACCTCTGGAAAGTCAGGAGGAATCTGAAAAACTTTTGGAAAATAACTTGGAATCAGAAAAATTACCGGAAAACATCGTGAAATCAAAAAAACTTTTGAAGACAATCGACGAGAAAGGAGAAATTCAACGTGGAATCAGAAAAATCTCCGGAAAACAACAAGAGATCATAACCCTCTGGAAAACAAACGTGAAATCAGAAAAAAAAACTCACAAAATAAGGTAAAAAAAAATAATTACGCGTAACCCACTAAAGAAAAAAACAGAAATAATTAAAAAGTCGTTAAAAGGTAATTAAAAAACAAAAAAAAAAAAAAAAACTCTACTGCATTTGGTTTTTCAAGTGTTTTGCGTTTAATTATTTTTATTGCAAAGTAGAAACTCTTACATTTTATTTACAATTTCGAGAGTTAATTGAAGGTCTCGTGCGTGGTTAAAAATTATTAAATTAAATTAAATTCAATTAACCAAAAGAAAAATCTATTTCAATCTTTTCAAGATAAATTCATCTTGACATTGAGGTAACCAAAAAAAAAAAAAAAATAATTCGTTTACTCAACGTAATTAGCTGGTTTAAATTAAACCAAGTACACTGGCTACTTGTTAATTAAAACAAATTTTTTTTTTAACTCAGTTTTTCTAAAGTGTTTACAAAATAAAACAAAACCAAAAAAAATTCTGTCTTCGTTTCACGTTTAAAAAAAAAAAAAAAGAAAAAAATTTGTTTCTCTCTCTGTATTCAAAAAAAAAATTTTGTTTGTTTGTTAAGAATTTAGGTCACTGAATGATGATGCTGTGTCGTCGTCGTTGTTATAAAAGCAAAAAAAAAAAAAACTAAGACTATTTCTATTTTTTTTTTTAGAAAACACAACAGCTTAAAAGCCACAATATTAGAATAAATTAATGAAAATTAATATTTGTCGCATAGAAATTATAATTTTGAATGAATTAAAAATAAAAAATTTTTCTAATAAATACACAGAGAGCAATTTTACTGCATTTTAATGATAATTATTGCATTGCTACGTGCACTTTAGTTAATTTTACGTTAATTTACTGATAAAGCTCGTTATTAAAAATTCAGCAAAGTAAGTTGTTAGCGTTTAAATAATTAATTTAAATGGGCGAACAAACAAAATATTGATAAAACAAAAAAAAAAAAAGGGAAAAATTACCATTTTAATTGTTGCTTAATTAATTAATTTGTAATCCTTAAATCCACTTGATAATGGAGGGCAATCAATGCACTTTTTTAATTTTAATTAAGTATAAAAAAAAAACACTTTAGACAATTTTATTCTTGATTATTATTCGTATTTTTAAACACTTTTAAGCACACATATCTCACAACAACAATGTTAAAATGTTAATCCACCTTGTTTCACTTTGTACCACAGAATGGTAGTAACACCATATGTATGATGTTATTATATCGATCAGTAATGAAAACTTAAACTCCCTACCATCTGCTTTTTGTTACTTTAAACTAAAGTCATCATCATCTGTTGCCACAATACGTTACAACCGTCACAAATAAAGTTTTTCAATGGGAAAAAGAAGTTTTGTTTGTATGTTGCGAGAAACGTGCGAGTGAGTGTATTTTGGTTTTTTAAAAGAAAAGAAAAAAAAAAAGTAACGCAGGTTTGTCGCTTATAAATTTAAGCTTTTTTAAAGCTTCGAAATTTTTTTTTATTTTATTTGTTTTAATTAAAATTTATTGTTTTTTTTGTGATGCGGATGCAATGCGTTGTGTGGTTGGTTTCTTGGTGTTGGTTTCTTAATTTTTCTGTTTTTTTTTAAATTTTTTTTCTGAATTGAAGAAAGGAGAAATGAATGAAAAGAAAGTGGGGCTACAATGAAGATAAAAATAATCAAATCAAATAAATAATTATTATGACGATGATGATGTTATATGATCAGAATTTATTTTTTTTTTTTTATTGATTTTCACTTAAAAACAAACAAACTTATGCTCAGGTGTTAATACCTGTGCGATTGGTTGTTGCTGTTGGGTTTTGTTAATCAAGTGGAGAAACAAGTTTTTTTCACTTTTTTATAATTATAATTATAATCAATTACTGTTGAAGATGTAAAAAATGAAAAAAAAAAAAATCAAGCTAATGCTGTCATCATTGATTTGTCAATTTTTTTTTTATTTAATTATTGATTGACTCGTTTTCGCTAGGTAAGTAGGCAGTAGGTTAATCGTTTTTTATTTTAATTTTATCATTAAACATCCTGTAATCTAATGCCTTAATAATAATATTACGAAAAAGCTTAAAGCTTTACCTTAATTATATTTTATTTTAAAATAACCTCATTTAAGCGTTTTTATTTTTATTTTTTCTCTCCAAATCATTGAACAAATCAAAGCATATTTACCGCAATGCAATGCATAAAAATTTGTTAAAAAATCAAAATTTTTATTTATTTCCTAAGATTAATTAAATTTATGAAATTTTTAATAAATTTTTTGTATTGTTTCTACCGAATAATTGTTGTTGTTAAAAAAAACAAAAAAAAAAAAAAACCTAACAAAAACAATAAACGATTAAATAGAAAATTAAATAAAAAACGTGAACTGAATATTATTAGGCATAAATAAAAATGATTTGTGTACGTTTTCTGGTTGTTTGTCATGTTTCACATGTCGTATTTAAGTCATTTAAACATTTTGTAGGTGGATGTTTTCTATAAAAAAAAATGATCTTGCGTGATCATCAAAGTTTTACTTTTGTTATGTTAAAAACCGATGTAACCTTCCTAAGTACATTGGTTTTGTTTTTGTTTAATTACTGTGCACACCATGTAAAAAAAAAAAAAACTGATCTTAATTCAATGATCATGATCTCATTATACCATGTACAACCATATCGATCACATTATTCTTCCTGCCAACTAAAAAAACGTAAGCAAATCATCATGTCTTGTGGAATTTATTAAAAAAAAAAAAAATATATTTACTTAACCGTGAAACGTTAACAAATCTGCGGTTAAAAGTTATTAACGTAATTAACACTAATTTTCACTTAATAAAAAAAATCACCCAAAAAAGACTGTTTTCCAACTGAATTTTTATTCTATTTACTAAAATTAATTTATTGCACGTTTCACGCATTTGAAATTGCATTCAAATTTCACTCAAATAAAAACTAAATCGTTTCCAGGGTAAAGCTGAAATTTTTTTATTTTTAATTACAATTTTGACACAGTATGCAGATTTTATTATTTATTTATTTTTTTTTTTTTTTGATTATTTATTACACTTCGGACAATTTAATTTTTAATTAATTTTTTAATTGGATGATAGAAATTAATTAAAATAGGAGAGAGAAAGAGAGTAATGATGAATTAATAATTTTTCTTCCTCAACACTTATTTATTGTTATTACTTACTTTCAGTTTTTTTTTTTTTTCGCTTCTTTTCTTTCTTTAATTATTATTAATTATTAATAAACGTGGATTATGAATTGAAAAAAAAAAAAAAGATCTTTTGTATTGTTTTATACGATCAAAGCTCTCTAATTGTTTTATTCCATGTATTCCACTGTAGTTTTCTTAATTTCGTTTATATAATGGTAAGGAAATTCAATTAATTAATTATTAAACAAAAAAACTCAACTGAATAAAAATAAAAAAGAAAATTAATTAGTTAATTAGATTATTGAACTGATCATCACTTGAACGGATCAATTGTATTTCATAAAAGCGAATAAACTCAGCTTTTTATTTCCACCAAATACTTTTTTTTTAATTTAATTTAAAAAATGTAGTTTACACACAATTAATGAATGCAATTAATTAACAACACACTGTAAAACTTTTATTTTATCTAATTTATTATTTAGTGATGAGCAAATGAAATTCTCAAGTAAATCCGGCTTAAAAATTCACACATTTATCTGCAATCATCCAAACAAAATTTTTTTTTTTTTTATTAATTATAATTAAAATGAATTAAATATCCATTGAATAAAACCTTAAAATATATTTAACTTCCTCTAGAAATGAATTACAGTAAATAACTTTTAATTAAAATTAGCATTAAAACCATAAGAATTAATAATAAATTTCTATGCAAATTTCTAAATTCAAATTTTTTTTTGTTTTTTTATTAAAACCGATTAAAAAACTTTTTGTTAAAAATAATAAAATAAATTATGAGGAGAAAGATAGAAAAGTAAATTTTTAAATTAATAAAAATCAGCAACATTTATGCAAATTTTTTTATTTTTTTTTTTATTTTCGGACACTAAATTGTTGATTTTTAATTAGAAATTAACATAGGGTGCTGGTGAAAGTCATAATCAGTCTAAACAGAAAGTCTCTAAATATTAGCTTTGTCGGCTTTAATCAGAGTGATTAGTTTTACAATAGAAAAGTCCTTAGAATCGTAAATTCTCGCTATGCAATGATGAATATTCCAAAGCCCAGACATTCCCTCATAAGTAATTAAATTCTTGAATACTTTGAATCATGAATTACCAGCGCTTGAATATCCAAAACCCTCTAAAACCTCCACAAATATTTCTAATTAAATAAAATACCAAACAGCCATAATTAGTTTTTTATTTTTAATAAATTAATATCCGGATTACACTTAAATTAATTAAATTATTAACGTAACAAAGTTAATTTAATAATGAAAAGGAAAAAATTTGCAATTTTGTATTTTATAACAATAATTTCTTCCATTATAAATATTTTACTAATAATAATTATGTAAATAAACCAAAAACAGTTCAATTTCTATTATTATAATTAGATTACAGGTCGTTCTCCGTTTGTTAAAATTCGTAATGGATCGGTCTGCAAAGGTTTTTTAAGTCTCCAGAATTTCTTAAAAATTTTAAACGATTCTCATGAAGCAAACTGTGAAATATGACTTAAATAAGCAATGTAATCGATACTAAACGTTACAAAAATATTACTTAACTACTCAAAAAGGTACCCTCCATGGAAAATTAGCTTAATCCACACAATAAACCGGTCACATAAACCAACAAAAATGACTCTAGCCTGTAAAAAACTAATTTTCGCTATTTAATCAGCAAAATAATTTTATTTAATTAATTTAATTGATTTGAATAGATATTAATTTCGCTAATAAAAATTAATATTAATTAAATTTAAAAACATTAAAATGAAATAGTTAAGCCGGTAGAATAATAATTTGTACGGCAAATACACTGTAATAATATATAAATGTAAAAGTACGCAGCTTAATCCATGTTAGCTTAAGCCAAATCGTTGTTAACTTCACGATTGTTTACGTTTTCTTCAATAAACTGTCAGTTTTTGTTTTAATGAAATAGAGTTTAAGTCGACTTAAATGTATATTGGATTAAAAAATGTTTTCTTTTTAATGTTTAAGTCACATTAATTAACTGATTTTGATGTATTTACATGTTTCAGTGACTTTTATAAAGAAAATGCTTTATTTGGCTTGTTATTTCAAACAAAGTAACATACTTAAGCTAGTAAATACGTATAAAAACACATAGTTTATAAGAAAATTGTCTATAAAAAACTTGTAATCATCAATTTTTAAGAATAATCGCGTGGAAAAAGTTTTTATTTAATTTTTTTTAATTTTTTTCTGTTCTGTATCTTCTACATTACAAAACTTTAATAACTTTATATACTTACCTTCGGTTGCTACTTGGTATTTGCTACTTAAACATAATATTACATTGTTTATGATAGATTTACATAACTTTTGTAAACTTTTCTTTATTTTTTTTTAAGCTCTTAATATGGCTTTTTGCTGCATTAAAACGCCATAAAAGCCAAAAACGTATATCTTTTGACTTTTTTTTTTAGTTAATGCAGAAAATAAAAAATGTAAATGTGGGTGGATTATTACTACTGCACGATACCACTTCCAATGCTTTTTTTTTTTTTGCTTCATTTCTTGTTAATATTTTGATCGACAATGCTTTAGGTTTTTGTTCAAAAAACATTCTCTTCCGTTAATTATAGGTAAAACTATGATGGAATTGTAACATGAAAACTAAGCTACTTATAAACAATGACTGGTGGTAATTGCGACAAATTTTTTTTTAACACAAAACAATCACATTAAGATATTGTGTTATGGAAAAGACAAAAATAGTTTTACCTAAATACTTGAATTTACAATTTTACAGTAAAATATTTTTTTTTTTTTTCATTTCCGTTTATGCTATTTAAGCATTTAATTAGCTTGAAAAATAAAAAAAATTAATAAAATATTTGTTGTGTTGATACAATACGTGTTTGTTACATTAACACTTACATTGTGTTTCAGTGTTTCACGTATTTAAAAAAAAAAAATTATTTCATTGTGCTTTTTTCATTTCTATTTCAATTAAAAACCATGTTTCTGCTTCATTCTTCAAATTACATAATTAACGTAATTAAATATTCAATGTTGCAGCGTTTTTGTTAGTTAGTTAGTTTATTATTTTATTAAAAAAAAATAATATAAATAATTTTGACATTAAATTTAATTATTTTAACAAAATAAATGTGGAATAAACAAAACATTTATAACAGCAGAGTTAGTGTTAGAGTAAATGCAATACAAATATTATTTAGGTAGCTTCCGTATAAAAAATAAACCGCTTCAAGGGATTAAATTACATTTTTCATTGTATAACCAATTTTATTAATTAACTAAAATGTTCGAAGCTTTTTTAGAGCTTTTGCACTGTGACAATCAATTTATTCGATTAATATATATTTTTTTTTTATTATTTTAAAAAATCTTTTGATAGTTTTGGTAATAACTCTGGAAATAAAAAAATTTCCAACAAACTTCTTTTGTAAAAAAACATTTCAGCAGCTTTAAGTAATAAATTTAAGGATCCAGGGTTTTAGAAGTTTTTTTTTAACGCATTTGTAGGGTATTTGTTATCTAAGATTACACAAAAATTCATGCTACACTAATATTTGCTGTAGTTTAATCAAATTTCCTGATCCATAGTCCTGGATTTTTTTTTTTTTTTTTAACAGCAGAACTATCTATAAATTTCATTAAATATTCATAAACATTTAAGGTTTTGATTTCAAAATATTGATTTAACGGTGATAAAACCACAGGAGATTTTTTTTTATTTATTACCTATTGGGTTTTTGGTTAATAACACTCGAAATAATTTTTTTTAGCTATATAGATATTTGGAGGAATTAAGTAAATGCCCTAAAATTTGTGAATCTGAAAAATTTCAGGACTATCTGAAAAAAAAAAAATGTTCCTATTGGATTTACTTTAAAATCTGAGAATGATCTGGAAATTTATAGATTTATTAGTTTTAATGTCTTGAATCGGCTTTGTTCTAGGAATTTACCGGTAAAAAAATTATTTCTGAATTCTATTCTTCTTCTGATTATTTAACTAAGAAAACGCCTGCCCTGGCTTCTATACTCTAGTGAATAGTCTAGAATATTAAAAGCACTATTAATAACGATAATTATTTTAATTATCATCCATTTAATTTGTTTATTTATTTTAAAATTGTTTGTTAGTACTTTAGCTAGTTAGTAAGTTCGTAAGTAATTAAATCGTTTATTTATTTTTTTTTATATCCATTGATTATTATTATGATTAATATTATAATAAAACCGAACAAGTTGCCTCGTCACAGAAATTATTAACAAAAACCGTAATAATAAACTAAAAAAAAAAAAAAAATAATAAATTTGTAATAACATAAACGGGTCAACATGATTAAAGCAAAAGTTTAACTACTTTGCGTGTTCCTTACTAATAAATTATATAGAAAAAATAATAAAAAAAACCTCCATCAACTAAAAATTACTTTGTTCACTTTTAATAATGTTATAATAATAATAATAATTATTATTATTATTTTTATTCTATTTTTCATTTTATTATGTTATCAATTCAATTAAACAAATTTTTAATAATAGTGGAAGGAATGAGTTGAGTTATTACCAATAAATGTCGCTAATTTATGCTAAATTTTATGTTATTTTTAATACATTTTTTTTTCTGTATTAGTGTGATAAATTAATTAATTAACTAATTGACATTTTACAACACATAGTAATTAATAATTCTTTCCTGTTTTTTTTTATTTATTTAGTATTGAATTAAACCGAATTAATTCATTTTCCTTTAACAAAATCAATATTCAAATGTAGTCTGCTGTTAGGCGAAATGTAATTATTTTTTTTTTTCATAGGAAAATTTTTATTATTATTTTTTTAAATTATTTACTTACAAACTAATTAACTTAAATAAAATAAATTAATTAAAATAAAAATATCGTATTTAATTGTAATAAAACAATAGAAAATAAAATCTGTTATGCATCAGCATTATGCGATAAAATGACTTTAAAATGCTTGCTGCTAATTAATAATCCTTTTCAATCTCGACAATTACATAATAATTTTTTTTTTTTTATTTTGAAAGCGATATGCGACTGTGTTACTTTGTTTACTTATTAAAACATAAAACAAAAATGTTTTTTTTTTTTTTTTAATTCTAATTAAGCTTTAAAAAACACAAATACACAATTTTTTAAAAATAATTATTTTTATTGATTAAACAACAGCAAAACTTTTTGAACATAAAAGTTTATTTAACTAGAGTCTTGGTAAAATAGAAAAAAAAAAAAAACTGTAACTGGTGTAGTCAAAAGTCAAAGCACAACATTAATACTGCTGTTATTGGAATAATAATTTAAATTTAATTAAATAAAATTTGTTTATATTCGCAGAAAGACTTGAAGCATCACCTGAAAGAAACTAAAAGAAATAAAGAGAAGAGAAACTCAACACGGCAAAGTTGTGTAACATTTTTCACAAACAAAAAAAAATTATTTACTTTTAGTATCAAGACGTTTTTATTGCTGGAAAAAAAAAAGTTTTATAGAAATAAAAGCTTAAATAGTTAAAGACACATAGAGAAATTCGTGGATAATTTTTTCTTCTGTCTATTTACAAGACATATCTATTGGGTTGTTTTTGTAGAATTATTTAAGTTGTTAACAAGTGTAGCAGCAGATGCATCGAATTGTATTAAAAATATTAGATACGTTACTAATGCGCCAACCATCTATAATTATGGATAAATATTATTATTATTATCTTAATGATCTTATAGATAATTACATTAAGGGATAAAACAAGGAAAAAAAAATTAAAAAAACCCAAACCGAATATAGTAACGTCCAATCAAATGGAAAAAGGCCACATGATACCACAGGCAATCGATGTAGCATTTGTTGGGAAAAGTATTTTAGCTGGAATAAAGAAATTAAAGCTTAGGACAAAACGTTTTGTCTTTTCATGTAATCAGTTTCACTTACTTCCACAATAACGTCATTATTTTTAGAATAGTTGATTGCCTTGTGCACTAAAATCGCTGTTTGTTTACCCTGGAAAAAAAACGATTAAGAAAATAAGAAGCAACTCTGCCTAACCAACAAATTTACCTCATTTAGTAGAAAACTACTTAGCATAACGATTTGCATAGTGAAAAATGTGTAAAATGAACTCCAGATAAAATTATTCATCGCCATAATATAGCCGGATTGATCGATTTGCGTGAAAACGCGGTACAAAGCGAACAAACTGATTATACAGAATGCAAATGTACATCCAATCGCTGACATTATCTAGTAAGAAAAAAAAAATACTTTTGTCACAAAATAATGTTTAAAAAAAAAAAAATTGTCACAAAAATGTGCGAGAACAAATTAATTAATCCGTGTGGAAAAAGGATATTAAAAAACAAAAACACTTGTCAGCCTCTGTATAAATTTACTGACACTGTGACAAGAACTGGTTGATTTATTTATTTATTTATTTATTTATGTAACGAAAAATGTTGTTTTGTTTATTAGCTTTGTTTGCTCTCGGTTTCAATTAAATTGATTAAAAATTTAATAACTTTTGAATAAACATTTTTTTTCATCTGTTGTTCCTCCTTTCGTGCACCAAAAAAATGTTGTTAGCATGACTCGCGTTTGGTATTTGTTTCGTCTATGTACTTTGTTATTTATTAATTTGTTACAAAAGTCTATAGATTACCACAAATGATAGTCTGTCTGTCTGTCTGTTACAGTTTATTTTGTATCAACATCTGTTATCACAAAGTTTCTATTAAAACAAAAAAAAAAAAAAACATTTTCGCTTCATCTGTGCACAACACTAAATAAAAGTCTCAAAATCAAATTTGCATTACCAAACACTTGAAACATTAAACAAAATAATTAATATTCACCTGAAATGAATAGCAAAAATTTGCGGTGCACACAATTTCATTTAATTTATCATGAAGTTCAGCTAATGTACGTGAAACATATGGGAGTTTAATTGGTTGTTCTGTCTTTAAACTACTTAAAAATTCTTTTTTATTTATTAACTTTTCATCATAATTCTCGTCTGTTTTAAAGTAATCCCTTTTAAAAAAAAAAATATATATATTATTATTATTATTTCAGGACGTTTCTTCTGTTGTTATTTACTTAAAACATTCATTTATCGCCGCATAACGTGTTTGTGTTAAATGTATAATAATTAAAAAATTTCCCATTAATACACCATAAGAAAAATTAACAATGAAATATGGAAAATATGAATAAATAATATTTGGATAATCGTTTAAAAGTCTTGTAGTTAATGCCACTGATAGTCCATATGATAATAAAAACACAAACATAGTAAACCAAAAAGCAATTAAAATTATTCTACTCTGTCGTTTATAATTGATTTTGTACCCCAATTTCTTTAACTGAAACCAAAAATTTTCCGTGTTAAACATTTTTTTTTTTTTTTTTGGTTTAAATGAATTTCGAATATTTACCTCATCGTCAACGTAGCTAAGGTATAAAAATGCTGACCATAGCCTATAACGTACAGTAAATAAACTAATTTTTGTGACAATAATAAGAAATATTCCTGATGTTATCGCAATTAATGCACCATAATCTAATATCAACGCTTTTGATTTGTATGTATCAAGGCCAATTGTAAAATTCATATAAATTGCATAAATTAATGCAAATGAACTGATTATGAATGCAATTAAATCGGTGTTAGCGATTGTAATTTTATTAAATTTTCCATTATTCACAATTGTAAATGGTATAAAGCCGATTACCTTCGATACAATGTAAATTGGTAATAATAATTTATATAAATAATAACCAGATGGTAGATTTAGTTTAGTTTTTGAATTCACCATTATTTCACTTGGATTTAATTGTCTCTTACGTGTGTTATTCTCACATTACGATTAACATAACTGAGTTTAACACAGTGGTATAAACCACTTTTATTTTTTTTTTATTATTATTATTACTAAAGAACTTTTACTAAGCTAAGCTTTTATCTAAATTATAATTAATTTAATTAGTTTGCTATCCGGCCAAAGTACCTTATAATTTATTCAATTAATTACTTTAGAAATTAATATGATTGTTTCATGACTAAAAATGTTCATTTGCTTAAACATTTATTTAATTATAGCGATTATTATCCATCGTTTGAATACAATAAAAATGTTTTAACATGACGAACAGATAGATAGTCAGTGGTTTTCTGTATTATAGAATCCATAAAACATTAATTAATTATGGATAAACTTGAGGAAAATGTATTTTTTTATTTATTTGTGTTTGTTTGCTGTCCCACAGTGAACTTTAAAATGTTTGTGCCAAGCTTAAAAAATCTTTTTTTTTGTGAAAGTCATGAAATTTAATTATTTTTAAATTAATTGCATATTTTCCAGTGTTTTAAGACTAGCTGTAGACTGCTTGAAAGGTTAGTGGAAATTTGTATTTATTTTTAAACTACACATAAACATAATTTAGTGACCTTTTAAATGACTTAACCAATAATTTCTTAAGTAATTAAAGCTTATTTATTTATATATTTCACTAGCAAAGTGTTTTTTTTTGCTTTATTTTTGAAAATTTTAATATTTAAAATCAGTATCATGACCTTTGGTAAAGTATCTAGAATTAACCTTTAAAAAAAAACATGAGTAAATGGGTTAGTAGAAAAAAAAAAGTCCTGACATTTCCTGGCACCGAACTAACGCAAAAAAAAAAAAAAAAAATAGTTTTAATTAGTTTGAATTTGAAATTTTTTTTATTTACCATTTTGAAACATCGTGCATATGTGGAAAGTTATTAATTTTATTAAATAATTGGTGGTAGTGGTGGTGGAGATTGAGATGAGAGCTTTTAATGAAATAATAAAAAAAAAACTACTGACATGTACAAGGAATATATTTTCCATCTTTAAAGTGTCATAAACTATTTAATTAGTGACTTTATACGATTTTATTTATTAATTTCCATTCAAATCTATTCACAGTTCATTTAGTTAAAAAAATTTCATTGTGTTTATTGGTGAGTTAATTTTGATTTTCTTTTTTAATAAAGCTTTAACTGTAAGCTTTATTGTGTGTAAAGTTGATTGAAAAAAAATTATTTTAATAAGGAAAACAAAGCGAACTAATGCGGTTGTTTGGGCACGTTTTCTAAAAAGCAACGGAACTTTTGCGGATGTTATAACCGATTGATTTTCTTGTAAAAAAAACTCTTGAAGAATAAACTTTCTGAAAATTTCGCTATAAGCATGAACTTGAATCCGAAATAATGACCATCCGAGATTGTATTTTAAGTAGGAAAAAATTTAATTTAAACAGCAACTGGTTATTATCGGTATTAATAAATTTCCGACAAATAATTAACATATTTAATTACCCCTATTAAAAAAAAAACAATTAAAAATTATTATTATTATTATAACTTTGATAATTAAAAATTATTTATTAAGTAGTTTTACTGGAATAATTGATAAAAAAAATATTTTTTGTTTTTTAATTTTTCATTTTCATTTATTTTATTGAGTTAATCACTTGAATGTATTCGTCTGTGAGAGCTTTTAAAAAATATATATAATTGTGCTTCAAACTATATTTAAATGGTGCTTTAAAAAAAAAAAATAAAAATTCTCGGTAATGGACAGTAGAAGGACAGAAAGCTTTTCGTTTTATTGATTTTGTAATTTCACGAATTATTATTGAATTTTCTGTAATTAACAACATCAAACATGGTTTTCTATTTGTTTTTACGATACAGAAAAAAGCTTAAGGAAATAATTAATTTAACTAAAAAAAAAACGCACAAAAAATTCAACGAAGCTTCATGATTAAAAAATAAATAAAATTATTTGTTTAAAGGAATAAACAATAAACTGAAATATCGCTTGGGAATTTAGTCGTGCTTTCTGTGCTTTTATTTTAATAATAATAATAAAATAGAATTAATAAAGCTTTAAATTAATTCATAAAAAAAAAAATTATTTAGAAAAATGTGTGCATTGGGATCATTTCATTTTGTTCAGCTAACTACTATCCGGGTTAGTTTTGTTTCCCCAAGTTATGAATTTTAATTTTTTTTTTTGTTTCATTATTTTTCTAGTGATGGAAGGAAATATGAAAAAAAAATTTTTTTCAAACACAGATAAATTAATAACGATAAAGTTTTTCGTACCCTAGAATTAATAATTAGCTCTATGTGAACAATGTTCTAGTTTTTTTTCCTAGGATATTTTTTTTTTCACTCAACCAACGTTAGATTGATGTTCGTTCGTTATGCATACGAAAAATTTATTAAATTTAATAATAAAAAAAAAAAAAAAAAACCGAAGGAAAATTCTTTCCGTTTTTTATTATTATTATTCAAAGTAATAATAATACTTGAAGAAATCATGAATCTTATGGGAGATTAAAAAAAAAATTCCCTACGTTGCAATAATAGAAAGAAAAAAATTATTGAAGGCAAAAAAAACTCTCTTTCTCTCTCTCTGCATAAAACTTTCATCATTAAATGAATTTTAATTTTTATTTAATTTAATTGATGGGTGGTAAATGTGGTTTTGTTTAAAAAAAAAAAAAAAAATTAAGCCAAATAAATTCTGCTTGCCAAATTACTTTAAAACTTAATTCGTGATTATTTTACATCAAAAAACAGGAAACAACATTGAAAAGCAATTTTAAAAAAAAGCTGAATTACTCAGTTTAAAAAACAATGGCGGTTTTATGTAATTAAAGCTGTTTGCGCAGTATTTATATTCGTAATAACAATGCGCAGTAGCTTTTTTTTTTTTTTTATTCAAAATAGCAATGGAAAAAGACCAAAAAATTATTCACCATCTGCAAAAGAATTTATTTAAATTAGTAAAAAAATAAAATTTAATTAAAACTTTCCCCATTTATTGTCTATTTAAATTCCTTAAAAAAGTTTGATTTTTTTTTTTTTTCATTTTTGGTTATACCACAGAAACTGGGTTATCAACACATTTCATATAAACATTACCATTAACATTAAACATGTAAAATAACCTAAATTAAATTTTTTTTTTGTTTTAAGTAAAGTAAAGTTAAGTTAAGTAAAACAAACTTTAAACTAAGCTACACTAAGTAATGTAATAGAAAAGTTTATTTGTGTCACAAACAAATTTGTATTAAGTAGATTTTACGTCTATAAAACGGATTGACTAAGTTAAGCTGCTTAGTTGTTATAATTTTTTATACAAGTAATGGTTAACGTACAACAATTCATATGTTTTGTGTCGTCTTTTTCTTTTTTTTTTTTTTTTTGTTGTTTATGATTTGCATGACTTAAAGAAGGAACAACAAAAAAAAAAAAAAAAAAAAAAAAGAAAAGGTTTTTCCATCTCCAATTCAATATAGAAATTGTTTCGTATTTCGTATTATCAAATGATAAAAAATATGGAAAACTTTTTTATTATTATTATTATTATTATTTTTCTTAAGTAGAATTTTCATTGTAATTTTCTTCATTTTCCGTTTTCTTTACTCAATGAACGTCTCACTAGGAATGATTATTTTTGTTTCGTTTCATTTTTATCGTTTTTTGTTCACTTTTATTACATTTTAACACACACTGTGTATGCATTTATAGAGTTTAAGCTCTATATGACTCTCTTACTGGATATAATTTAATTTTTTTTATTTTATTTTGCTGCTTCTAAAGTTCTGCTTTTAGCACAATATTTAAAAAAAAAAAGAAGAAAGTTTTTATTAGTTTGTTTAAAAAAAAAAATAAAGAAGAGAAAAACTCCTTAGCTGAAACGAGTTTTGTTTGTGTGTAGTACTCTAGTGACATTTACTGTAATTCATATAATTTATATACTAGAACACTGATTTTTAATTTTTTATTCAAGTAAATAAATTATTTAATTAATTTAATTAAAAAAAAGTATTTGTTTTATATAAAAATTTGGAAATTTCATTGATTAAACTGTGTAAATGGTGATAAAACCAATTAAAAACTTCCTTGTTGTTTATTATCAATAACTAGAGAAATAATTATTTTAGAGATATAGTTTCTTGGACAAATTTATCCAACATCCTAAAATAAGTAAATCTGAAAAATTTCAGGAATTTCTGAAAATAATTTTTTTTTTTCGCTTAAGTTTGAACTTTTTTTTTTCGCTGTTGATGTTTCGTATCGATTTTTCCACAAAAAAAGTCACAATCAGCTGAAATTATATAAAATTACTCATTTTAATGTCCTGAACTGACTTTGCTATAGTAATATCCTAGAAAAAAAATGTATTCCTCGAGTTATAGCTCAAAAAAAAACTATCAAAACTCGTAAAAGTTTTCAGTTTTTTTAAAAAGTTTTTTACCTGTTTAAAATCCGTATGCACACACACCCGCCTAAAAACACATTTTTTCATGATAATAGAATGAAAAAAAAGGACAAATATTTACAATTCATATTACTGTTTAATTCATTTGCATCCTGTAAAAACATCCTTTTATCATACGGAAAAAAAAGAAAAAAAAAAAAAAAACGTCTCGAAATGTTTGCAGAATTTTTTATTTTTTTTCCCTACTAGTTTTGATGACGATAAAACGGAACTGATGTGGCGACCTGTACAGTATTTTACATCTGAATAGTTTCCGGTTGTTTCTTCTGCATATGAAAAAATACTTCCGTTTCTGAATGCTTTTTTTGTGCTGCACACTTATATCCGCTATCATTGACTGTTTACATTTTATTTCGTAGCAAACATTATTTTTTGGAATTTTTTTTTTTATTCAGTCTTGTTCGTAACTGGGTTAGCTTTACGTTACTTAACTTAACTTAAAAGGCTTTATAATAGGAAAGTTATAAAACAAA
Organism: Ptychoptera albimana; assembly: GCA_961205885.1. Taxonomy (NCBI): domain Eukaryota; kingdom Metazoa; phylum Arthropoda; class Insecta; order Diptera; family Ptychopteridae; genus Ptychoptera; species Ptychoptera albimana. Next base: position 3,225,339 of record OY540803.1, read on the forward strand.
TGTTAAAACTGCAGTCCTAATTAACATAAACAAGTGTAAATAAACATAGTAGAAAAAGTCGCTAAAATAGGGTTTTTAATAAAAAAAAAAAAACTCGGAATTTATTTAACCGGATTATAAAGGTTTTTTATTTTTTTTTTTTGTACTTCCATTTACATTTCCATTGTATTTCTGTATGTCAGAAAATTTAAATATAATACCTTGACTGGCACTTAGATTATTACTAATGTCCTTGCAACGTACACATACAAAACTTTCTGTGCTTTTTCTTTTAATGTTCAACGTTTAACTTTTTTTTTCGTTTACTTCGTTGTTGTGCACAGATGTAACGGCAGGTAAACGACATACTGGTGTAGAAAATTATTTGATTTGCTTTATAGAAATGTCATTTTTGTTTATTTAATAAATTTTTTGCACTGTAGAAATATTATTCGATGTCGAGGATTTTTTTTTTTTTTATTAAAAAGTGTCATTTTTGGGTGAAAGAATTTTCTCTTCAGACTGTAACTAGGTATTAAAACTTTTGGCTGAGTATTTGTTTAAAGAGAGAGGTGAGCATTTATGTTAGCCATTAGCTAAATTGATTGATTGAAGTGTGTTTAAACGATTTATTTAATAAAAACTTGTCGGTTTTGTATCAATAATAAGATAAAATCTTCTGTACGAATAAAACAAATAATTTCCTAAGTGTACTAAGAGTAAATTAAGCTTTAATTGACAGCAGACATAAACTACTACAAATGCTAAAGCTTTGTTTAGTTATCGAGGAACTAGAATTGTTAATTCTTTAATACCTAGTTTTATTAGTTTTTTTTTTAATAAATACTTTTTTGAACTGGGTTTTTATATTTGAAAACCCGTACTGCAGTTATCTGAGTTAATAAAAATGCAAACGAAAAACTCATTAAAGCATCAAATCTACTGGATTTTGATGACGAGGAGATTTCTTGTAAGCAGCGATTTCCAATAGAATTCAAAATTAATATTAAAAAAAAAATCCTTATCTAATGGGAAAATTTTTTTTTAATCAGAAAAAATTTGTTTACAAAGCTTATTGCGTTTTTTTAAATTTTTTTTTATTCTTTGCTATTTATTCTGCTACTGATTAAAATCAGAAAACAATTGATTATTGGTCTTGTCGTTGATGCTGATTTTTCATTAAATTGTTTCGTCATTGTTTCAATGTTGAATTAAAAAATAAAAATTAAAAAAAAAAAAACTCGTTACGTGACAACAAATGATGCATCGCTAAGTTGTGAATTTTTTTTCTTTCCTTTACACCCACAGATGGAAGACAGAACACAACTAGAATATGCTAAATAAATATTTCGGTTTAATTTTAATGGAGAAAAACAAGAAAAAAAAATCTTCTCTATTTTTTTTCTACGTTTTATGTCCAAGGATATTTAAGGCAATAAACGAAAAAAAAAAAAACACTTGAAAGAAATAAAAGTTTGGGGCAATAAAAACTCTTTAGAAACTATAGGGAAAAAAATTACAATAAGGAGAGAAAAATAAAATAAATAAAATGAAAAACTAAAAGAAAGTTAAACGGTTTATTGTGACAAGCTTTATGATCTTTAATAACACTTTGGACTTTTTCCTATTTGTTTTTCATATCGCTTTTTTATTTATTTATTGAGAAAAATAACATAAAAAAAGAAGAAACGTTTTTCTCTACGAATGATTCAATAAATTCGTCATTTCTGTGATTTAATTCAATAAAATTTTGTTTTTGTAATTAAAGGACCGTTTAAATTGAATAAAATGTAATGGAAAATCACTTAATTAAGTCACTTTGAGGAGTAATAACATTAAATGTAGAAAAACAGTACAAAACAAACTGACCTACCGTAGGTGGTTTTTTTTTCTTGGTTTAAACATTCTAATAGAAATTCAGGGATAAAATTTCCCTGCTTTTATACCAGTATTCAACGTTTAAGGGGTTTTACCATAGTTCACCCACCAACAAAACATTTGATTTTTATATATAAAAATCATTAGGGTAGTATTTTTTGCGCAAGTTTACCCCAAGTTTACCACTTTTTCCATGAAGTGGTTGGTGTTGGTAATATCAGCATGTGAATAGGAGGGGCTCGTCATAAAATCGTTAGACTCTCGTTTAGTTTGATTACAACCGTATTATGGGTAACATTGTGTACAAATTATTAGCGAGAATCAAGTTTTTTCTTTAATTCGTTCTTTTTTTTTTTTTTTATTCGTTTCCACGAATTATTTTTGTTTTTTTTTTCTGTTCCATTGCGTAATACATTTTTGCTAACGATTTTGGTTGTTTTGTTGCCAAATGAAACTGAGTGGATTTTTCTTTTTCTTTTACTAATTTCGTTTATGGAAAATCCTTTTTTTTTTTTTTGTTCCATAAAAGTAAAAATTGGTTTAGCAAAGTGAAAGTAAACATTTTTTTTTTGGGTTGTTGTTGATGGATAAACGGAACATCGGTAGAGTAAAATAAATAAATGAAAAAAAAAATTTCTATCTGATATTAAGATTGATTGTTGATGAAGAAATACAAAAACGGCATGTCTCATATGTGTGTTGTTTGTTAAAAGCAATTTTATGTCAAGTGTTTAACGAAGTGTTTTATATAACAAATAGTGTAATAAATATTCACCAGTGTTCTACTGATCCTTCTTTTCATTTTTTAGTGTAACTTACGTTGCGTTACATTTAAACTTTTGTGCGTTTAAAAAGTGTTTTGTGCTGATTACCTGTATACTCAGCTGTAGTGTTCTGTGCGAGGATATATACAAAAAAAAAAGAACAAAAAGATCAAAAGTATTTGACCTGAGTGGATTTAATGCAAAGAAATGTTCTGTTGACAGAGAATAATCATTATTGAAAATAAGCGAAAATAAAAAACCCCTTTAAAATGGGGATGGTTTCTAGTTAGATGTCACTTTGAAGCGCCTTTTTTTTTTGTTTCTTCTAAAATAAATTAAGTGTAGGCGCCTGGTTTTCTTTTTCCCTTTTTTTTTTTCTCCATAATCTTGGGAATAAAAATGATGAAATTTCTAGCGTATCAAAATTTATTCATAAAAGTTAACCATATCCGTTTGATAAGTTGAACTTTGTGTCGTTTAATATCCTCTGTTATTGATATACGAGCCAATGTAGAGAGAAAAAAATAAATGTTTGTTGCCCTTAAATTTGATTGTGTTTTTCAAGTTTTTCAAGCTTTAAGATTTGTACGCTCAGGATACGATATAATAGTTAATTTTGTAAACAATTGATATATATATATATAAAGATATTTCCGGTTGGAATGTTTATTAAACGTAAAAAGGGGCGCTTAGTTTGTTCAGTAAAAAATATCACAAACACGCGTATTTATTAAACGATATACCATGTATCATGGTTTATACCGTTTCCGGTAGGGAATTTCCTTTTCTTTAGTGTTTTTTTCCTTAAAATCTTAGTCAATCATAACCACTGTAATAAAGCATAAACGCAATATTTCTAGTCGTAACAGAACATAACAACGCCATTATCGATGGTTTTCATTTCCTTCTACCAAAAAAAAAAAAAAAAAAAACAACGAAAAAAAAATCCAAAATCAACAAAGTAGTTGTGTTACGACTAAAATAAGCAAATGTATTAAGTTACTTTGCACGTAAAAGCTCTATATTATTATCATCAAAAACAAACTTTTTTCTTTTTTATTCTAATTAAAATTTATTAATTTCGTCGCTTTGTGTTTGCCTGTTTGATATTCAGAAAACGAAAAATGTTTCCTTTCCTTTCGATATGAAAATTTTTTAACAAGAAAAAAAATAACTTTCTCTACCATAAGACAAGCGTTTTTGTCTTTATATTTCTTGAATACAGTCATGGGTTTGTCTTCGTTTAAAAATTATTTGTAATAAACAAAAAAATAATTTTTCGTTTTTTCTGTATATTTCGTGATTTTTTTTTTTTTTTTTTTGGTTGATGTGAAAGCTAGACGCACACAAACAGCATAAGGATATAAATGATAATAATAATGATAGGGGTGGCTATGAGAGAATTGAATAAAATTTTATTTTCTATTGAATGTTGAAGTAGATAAATAATAATCAAATGTTCTTTGAAGCAGATGTTATTGAGGAAAGTTTTCTATCAGCTACCAGCTTTTTTCAATAAAAACAAATTATTTGTTGGATTTTTTTTTTTTTTTTATAAGTCGTTTAGTCTATTTACTTGCTTTTTGCAAGTTGAATTCATCAAATTATTACAGAAACACGCGTTTTCTATTGGTGTTATTGCAAACATTTTAGCTTTTTTTTTTTAAAGCTTTAGTATGGAAATTCAATAATACCGTGAGCAACGTTTGTGAAATATTATCTTTGTTACTATTGCTCAAATGATGCTGATAACATTTATTCAGATTTGTAGGCAAAAACTCAATCACTGCGGTCGTTTAAGTTCTCTTGAAAGCGCAAAAAGATTTTTATTTTATTTTATTATTATTATTTTTTTTTTTTAATTCAATATCTAACGTTATTTCAGCATTGACATTCTTAAGCTAATCAATAATGTGGTGCCGATGGTTTGATTAATTAAAAAAAATTATTGAAAAATCATTAAAAAAGTGACAAAAAAAAAAAAATTCAATTTTTTTTTTCTATTATGATTTTAAAGTGAAAAAAGCTTAAAGAGTGATACAATAAAAAGCTTTTATGTGTCAGTTAGTTTAATTTTTTTATTTGAAAAACAATAAATTTTGTAAGAGTTTTTTACTTGTTACATTTTATTGGAAAAACTAATGAATGTGAAATAAAAATTTGTAAAACGCATAACCGCCACAATATGGCATCATGCAAAATGGCACTTTTACTTCTCGTTATAAACTCAGGTGAGTGAATTTTTTTTTTTTTTTTTTTTTATATTAAATATACAGAGAAATATAATTTTTAATAAACTAAGCGTTGAACTGAAATTTTTTATACAGCAGATGTATTCGGTTTCGGTTTTTGTTGCCTTCCCTTGTCTTATTATAAAATAATGAAAAAAAAAAAGAAAATTTCATTTTTTTCTTCTTTTAATCAAAAATTTAAGGAAAAAAAAAAAAAATAAAAACCATCATAAGCGTGCTTCTTGTTTTTAAATTATTTACCAAGAAATTCTGTTTATTTATTAATAAAAAAAAATATATATTAGCAACAACAACAGCTGAAGTAATAAAGAAATAGAACAGAAAAAAGAAAAAAATAAAAACGTAGAGCTTTGTACTAAAAAAACATCCCTTCAAAGATTTATTACTGGCAAGAGAAAAACTACAGAAAAGAAAATTGAAACAGAACCTAATTCGTCGGCTTAATATTAATAATTTTAATAATTCTCTTACTTATTTTATGGTATTTTCTTTGATTACATTCGCGTTAATTTTAATTATTTAGAAACTTACGCACAGGAGAAATAAAAAAAGAAAAAAAAAAAACACAAAAGAAAAAGTTTTATGAATGTCAGGTGAAGTCTTAAGTAGTTGATTGATTACGTGACTTTGTAACAAGAAAATTTTTTTGTAAGAATAACAGAAACAATTGAAAAGCGATTAAAAAAATACTTTAACCAATCAAATCAAGCGAAATTCTATTGTTACCCAATCAAAATGTTTTAAACTCTAGATTCTGATTGGTTATTACCTTTTTTTTAAATTACGTTATTAGTTAGCTTAACGAAAATGAATTTAATTTCCCTAAATCGTTAATCGTATCAACTAATAGATGAATAATAAATGACTCATGGCTATTATATTGTTTAAAATAGTAGAGTGAAAAAAAAAAAAAAACTTTTCCATTGATTTCCAATGAATAGTAAAAATTGATTGGAAATTATTAGTTAAAACAATTAAATGCTCAAACCTTTTATTTTCGCCCGTTTTACATTTTAATTTACCTGTAATAATTGCTATCAATATTAATTAACTTTTTTTTTTACGTATCGCGTATGCGTTTAAAATTCAACCAAAATGAGAAAAATTAAATTTCTATTTTAATTTTTGTGTTTAATATTCAAATCTCATTTACGATTTAACATAATTAAAATAAAATTACATTTAGTTTTAATATTCATGTTAAATGTGTAGTCAACGAAAAATTTTTATTTTAAAAAATACCTGATGGGTTACTGTTGGTGGGTTGTGTCAACAATAAACAGTAAACCGAGAAAAAAAAAAAAAATTCATACAAAAATTAGAAACGAAATTAATACTCAACATGCAACTGTTTACCTACTCAAATGTGTCTATATTTGCATAAATGAATTAATTTTCAGTAAAATTAAAAAAAAAAATTAAATTATTTCGTCAACAAGCAGAATTTTCACGTTGATAAACGAGTTTAAAAAAAATTATTAACTTACAAAAGCAGGCAAATCGCATAATAAGTAACTAAGCAATGCCAAAAAGCTGTTGATATGGCAGAAAATTATTTTAAAGCACAGCAAAAGTCATAGTTTTCACCCGTTAAGCTTTGATTTTTGATTGTAGCTTACCTCACACCTTTTGTTTTAGGTAAATTTTAATTAATTTTTGTGAAAAGTTAATTTTCTATTTAAATGCCTAAAACGAAAAAACACAAAAGAAAAAAAAAAAAAAAAAAAAAAACAACCGCCCACAATATGTAGGAAAAGCAAAAATAGAAACAAATCAAGGAAATAAGGCAAAAAATTGTATCTAACTTTGTTAATAGGATAGAAAAGTGTTTGGCAATAAATTTGCTTAGTTCATCTCACTAAATAATGTTAAGATAGACTTTTTGCTCTATTAAAGCACATTGCATGTGTGCTTAGTAAATTTTTGTTATATTCTGTGTGTTGTCTACTGTAATTAATGGGGTTGAGTGTAACAAACATGTTTCTAACTAAAGCTTATGCCATAGTAGAAGATGAAAAACAAAAAAAAAAAACAGAAAAAAAAAGAATCCTTAAAACAATATGCCACTTCCTTTTCAACTTATATAAGGAAAATATAAACAATAAAATAACCAAACTTGATTTAACCAAAATTGACTAACTAACTTAATTTCGTTAAGTTTTCTTTTTTTTCTCTTTTCTTTTCGATTCCCTGAGCTTTACTGTTAATGAAATTTAATCGGAAATTACATCGGTTTTAGTTGAATTTTTATTGATTTCATCCATCTGATTATCACAAGGAATAATGTTTTTAAAAGCTCGCTACTTTGCAATAAAGTTAGACAACTGCTCCAACCAATCATAGCGTGAGCTTTTTTCTTTATTGACGTCACAAATTCATGTTACTTGTTATTAAGACAACAAAAGCACTGTATATTTTTTTTATTTTGATTTTTACCTGTTAATTACTTTACGGAAAATAGTGCTGTCGCGACACAAAAACTCTTCACCCCCGTTCAAAATAAAATTTCTATTGAAAATCGATTGAATAACAAGAGACTTGAAACATGTCACTGTGTCAAACACAACACGCAATTATAGCACGCACAAAACACACAAAAAAAGGTGTCATAACCAATTATTTTTAATTGCCATCAATATTTGTCTTTTTTTATTTTTCATTCAATAAATTCGCTTTACCAATTCCTATTGTTTAATTAACCAAAAATAAAAAAAAGAAAAAGTGGTCTAATTATAAGCTTTTTTTTTTTTTTTGATAATGTTTAACAAAACTTTTGTCGCTGCTTTGTCAGCAGCTAGTTAAATAATTTTTTATTACTTCTCATTTAGTACAATGACTGTGTTTAGCTCATACTACTTATACGTAGTTACTGGAAATTTATTTATTATTATTTTTTTATCCCTTGTTTATTATGATAGCAAAAAATCATCTAAGCCAATCACCGGCTAACTAGGCGACGTACTGCGTTTTTTTTTCTTTTGTTTGTTCAACAACAACAAAATCCCCATCCAGAAAAGTTTTTGGTAATACGACCATAAACGATATATTACTCCTGCCCCTTCTGTTACTTTATTACTTTATGTTTGTGCTCCATTAGCTTGATTGGTGTGCGGTTATTGTTTCTAAGCGTGCTTTTCGGAGCTTTCTATTAGCTATTAACAAAGAATTATTTGTGATGCTTGCATTGACACATTTTTTCATTTTTTTTTTTGTTACAGAGATGTTAATGGCACATAGACTCTTGCATTAACCACCTCAGACTTTTTAAATTTTTTCCGAGATTTTTATAAGAATCGTGAATTTTTTTCTTTTCTTTTTATTATTTGCAAGATGAAAGGACTTTTAATAAAAGAAAAAATTACTTTTCCACTGTCGAATTTTAATGAAATTTATTTTCTTTATCAAAAAAGCTGGAATTTCCACTTTGCGTTTTAATAACAAAACATTCCTTTGTGAAATTGCTGGATTTAATTTCGTTTCGCAAATGTGCGTTAGTTGTGCGTTTGTAACTCGTTAAAGCACAGTAAGTTTGCCCGCGTTAATAAATTTTGCATTTTTCTTGGAGACAATAAATCAATTTTTTTTTCTTGAAAGTTATGTAAAAAATTACGAAGACCAATCCTGAAAAAAAAAACAAAAAAAAGTTCATCCAAGCATGAAATAAAAATGTGAAAAAATTAATTCAAATACACGTTCGAGGTGGGATAATTTTTTTTTTTTGGTTTCTCCATTCCATAATAAACATACAAATGTGAACGTGACATGAAAATTTATGCGGACAGGTTTCATCATCATGATATTCGTTGTTCTCTTTAAAAGTAGTAAAAAAAAAAAAAGAAAATCTGACTGAAGATGATTTTAACGAAACTAGTCGTTGCGCTGGTTTACCGTAGAGATAGCGTAAGCTTTTTGCCTTTCCTCATCTTCTACGTAAATCAAGAAAGGGGCTCTAGGATAGATTTTTTTTGTTTTTTCGTTTTTTTCCTGCTTAAGATGTGAAGACTTTTTTGTTTTGCATAATTTTTGTACCTGCAGTCAGAAACAGTAACTGATAAAAATTGACGCTCGCTTTAAGCACCTTAAAGTAACTAAATCAGGAATAAATAAACTTTTAATAGTGTTTTGTCTCTGTTGTTTTTGTTTTATGTAACTTAATTTGTTTTTTTTTTTTTTTTTTTTTTTGTGTATCGGATCGAAGAAATATAAGGGAAAAAACTTTAACGGAAAGTATAATCGTTTTACAAAAATATTCTTTTTTTTTTTTTCTTACCTTCTGTATTCCTTTCGTTATTCGCTGTTTAGTTTATTTGCCAGGCACAACGTTTGTTGTTTCTTTTTTGTTGTTTATGCAAGGTTTGTTTAAAGTTCAGGAATGCTCAACGTTAAGTTAAGTCATGGAAAAGTTTTAGGTTTTATGCTGTTTCTTCACGTCAATTACGTTTTTCTTCTTTTTTTTTTATGCAAATAATCTTTTATAAAATGTCGCTACCATTTATGCAATTTTTTTTGACTTTTTTTTTTTTTTTTTTTAATATAAACAAATGTGGGGGTGGATTGTATGTAGAATATGGTGAAACATAAACAGAAAATGATGAAATTTTCGTGACAACTTCTTATTGTTTTGTTTCATACGTTAAAAACTTTTTTTTTTGTCGTTTCTTCAAATTTCCCTCATATATACAAACGTGATATGATTAAACAAATAAATGAAAAAGAAGAAATTCTTGTTGTCTTTCGCTTGCAGAAATAATAAAATAAAATAAAATTACCCACATAGGTAAATATAGTTTATTTTATTTCTCTGTTTTTTTTTTTTTGCAATTTTTATATTTAAATTACTTTATCACGTCACACTAGTGTGCTATAAACTGGATAGTGGAATTTAAATAAAAAATGAAAAAAACGAAGAGAAGAAAAATCTCCATCACGTTACGTACCACAGCGTAATGTGTTATAGTTTTTTTTTTTTTTTTACCTAAAGGTACCGAAATGTACGGAAATTTTATTCAACAAGAAAAACTAGTGAAAAAGTTTTTTTTTTTTTTCTTTATTTTTTGTTACACAAAGAATTGTGAAGACGTCTTTATGATTGCGCGATCCCAGAATTGTATTTATTATATTTTGTTCCCGTACGGTACGTTACCATGTTCTCTTCTATTTTCTGTTGAATGATTAAAAAGGTAAAACAAGAAACGGATGTAAATAGGAGAAGTGAATTGTCGTAATGATAAATTGATGTTACCTTTGGTTTTCGATGTTTTTCTTTTAAAGGACAGAGAGAGAGAGAGAGAAAAATTAAACTTTGCAAATCGATTTTATTCTCTTGTAAATAATTATTGTCGTTAGTCTGATTAATCGAATTTTCTATAAACGTAAATTGGTTGGTTAAGTTTGGTAAAGGAAAAAACTTTAAAGTAAAAACATGTTTAAAGCTTAAAGCACCTGGTTAGCATCAACGTAATTAATAATTATTAAAGGCTGGAAAAGAAAAAAAAAAATGTTTTCTCTGTGTTTAACGAAGTACAACCAAGTGAACGTCAACGACATCAATCAACAATTTTTCGTCCTAACTAATTTAACATAACTTTACGTATATTTTCCACAACCCTTACAATTTTATTTTATAAATAACTAACACAAAAAAACAAAAAACTCTAATCGTTGGCGTATCAGATACATCCGGTTACTTATATTTTCAAAAGCCCCGAAAGTAACCAAACATTCTTCAAAAAATAAACCTGAGACTTAACAACGAAAAAAAAAGAGAAAAAATTTTTATTTTTAAAACAAACTGGTTTCTTCCGGCTCTGCCATGAGCTTTTCTCTGATGTACTTTAATCATTTTTTATTTTTTTCATTATTCTTGTATGTAGGTGAGGTTTTAATATTATTTTTCCTGTCCATTTGTTCGAGGAAAAAAACTGTTCACCCCTGACCACCCAATATTAAATAAATAGAAATTTTTTTTTTTTTTTATGAATTATCACATAACACGCTAAAAAAGCAAAAGAGCAAAAAAAATAAAAAGCTCCTTCTTGGCAAATGTACGAAACGAACGAAAGTTAAGGAAAAAGTAAAGAAAAGTAATAATAAATTGTTCTGTTTAACGAGAAAAACGTGCTGCGATGAGAAAACATAATGCAAAAGTGGAAAAGAAAACTCAACACTAAGTAAATAAAGTAGCGATGCGATGCGATATTATTAAAATATAAATCATTTATTAACGTTTCGATAGTTATAAACAGGGTTGTGAACCGTTTTTTTTTTTGTAATTCCCGTTTATCACTGTTTGCGGTAATATTTAACTTGTTTAAAGTTAATGCAGCTTAATCTATTTTAAAGTTATTACCAACAAACGTAGTCCATCAATCTTTGTTGTGCATCATAAGTGATTAAAAAAAATAATCTTCAGATTTTTAATAAGGAAATAGGAACCGGAACTAACTCAGCTACATCGATAATTAATAATAATATATCGTATCTGTTCAGATAGCTTTTTTTTGCAAACAAGCATCAAATGGTTGTAATCAGGGTTATTAACCGAAACACATAGTATGCTTTAAAAACTGTGTAATTTTCTACAAAGCTTGAACAACATGTTATAAGGAAAATTAATTAGAAATTTTTGGTTCTAATTCTAACAAACAACCAACGAACATAGATACAATCAGTAATCATCTTGATTTACTGTTGAATATGTTATTACTAAATTCTCTTTTAAATAATATTAATAATAATAATAATAATAATAATAATGGTACATGGGTGGTATGGTAAAATAAACCGAAAGAAATATTAATACCCTCCCACACAACCATGTTTATTATTTATTAAATGAAAATTCTGCACGGTTTTTGCCACCGCCTTTTATCACTAATTATAAACATTACAAAAAACATTTTCTAAATAATATTGTCTGCGCTCTGTATTTATGATAATTATAATTATGACAAATATTGCAAACGGAAAATTATTGTCCACGAACTACACTATGGATAATATGCTTCATGGTTATGCACTTCATCAGTTCATTATTTATGTTATTAACACAACCAGACTAACTGAATTACATTCGCCTCGTCAGGTTTTATTCGTTTTTTTTTCGTTTTTAATAAATAAATTTATTCGAAATCGTGTTGGATAAGGTTTTTTGGTCGTGTGGTTCGTGGCAGAACAGTACGTATGTGGAACGGTGGTCAGTTAAGGACGTTTGTTTTATTAACCCTTTACACCTTTTTTTCTGCTTTCTTTCTATCTGATGATTTGATTTTATTATTTCTATTCACGTTTTTTTTTTTTTTTTTTTGGATACGTATATATCCCTAAGCCTAATACATGGGTGATATGTCAGTTATGCGTAGTATAACTGACATAACAAAAAATGATAAGGAGACGACACCAGCAACAGTACGAAAGACGTGCTGGTTAGGTGAATCGAATAAAATTGCTTTAAACGTAAAACTAAGTAAAAGTTTTTTTGGTCGTTATAAACGTAGAACGGTTTTGTGCCAGCACAAAACTAAAAACAAAAGGCCGATTCAATGTAATAAAAAATTATTTCCTGGTGGTTAATACTCATCCCATTACAAATAAATTCGTTTGCGTGATTCAAACGGAGAAGAATAAATACGAAAAAAAAGAATGAAAAAACAAAAAGCTCAACCACTTGCTACGCTTGGCTATCTTTCGTGTGCTTTTTTTTGTTTCTTATTATTATTATCATGGGTTATGCTGTCTGTTTGCTATCTTAAAAGAAGGAAAAAAGAAAAATATTTCTTTTTTCGGTACACACAGAATCAAATCAATGATATGCACGTGGAATGATTTCGAATTAAATTTCAGCACCACATCTTGCTTTCTTTCGATTATTTTATCTATTTTATAACAAAACGCACAAAGTATATTCTCAACCAACACGAACGTTTCATATCGTTACGCATTTGGTGTGTTTCACCCATCTTAGGCGACCAAAAATAACTGAAGAACCTAAAATCTACTTCATTATTGGACGAAATTCAATTCAATGGTTTCATTATTTTCCTTCATTTCGTTTTTATTTTTCCATCTTTTGTATTTACCTTGGGCGATTTGTTTAAGGGCGAACGATTGCGGCGTGGAAATTTTCTCTATTCCTTTAATGTAAAATTACAAAAACATCTTTCGTGTTTTGTATATTTTATTTAATTTAACTACAATGTGGACTATGGTGGATGGGTGAATATGTGGGTGGTGATAGTGGGAGTGTGTGTGTAACAAACAGAAAATTATTAGTTAGACAAAACAAAACATAAAGAATAAAAAAGGATAAAAATTAAATTTTCTTTTTATTTATTTATTTATTTACTGATTGCACATAAGGGAAAACGGAATTTTATTGAAGAAATATAAAAAAAAAAAATTTTTTTTTCGCAACACAAAATTTTATCGTTTCCGTATTTGTAACGAAGCTTTTTTATTTTTCTCTCTCTCTATCAGTTTAAATAATAAAAAAAAATTTACTTTAATAACACTGTTGTGTGGGGGTGGGCAGACTATAATGCCTCAGTATTTTTGTTTTGTTGTCGCTTCTGGCTGTTGCTCTTTTCCTTCCGTTTTTTTTTTTTTTTTTTTTTTTTACATCTTCTTGTTACTTCTGCTAATGTAATACAGATTTCAAATTTAAGATAATTTTAAAATTTTTTTTAGATTTTTTTATGGTTGGAAAGTAACATATTTTTGTTCTGTTCTGTGTGCTTCCTACGTTGTTAAAGTCATATGGTGACTTTATAGGAACAGAAAACTATAGAATACAATACAAAAGGCACTTACTAAATATTAAATAAACACAGAAACAAGTAAAGTAAAGTAAAGTTCTGTTCATTATGTATGAAATAGTCATTAATGTTGAGTTGTGCCTGTTAAGTAAATTGTTGTATCATTCCCATATGGTTTATGTGTGGTCATTTATTAATTGGCCCAACCGCACCTTTTTTATTATTATCATCATCAGCAAATAACATTTTTTTTTTTCGTTGGTATTATACTGGCTGCTTTTTAAACACAATATGAAAATTAATAATTAAAATAGGTTACTATTTGTCGAGTCATTATACCCTTGTGTAAAGTAATGTGAATGACTTGTTACTTAAATTTCTGTAATGAGAATAATTAACCGAAATTAACTTTAACCGTGCCTTTAAATAAATAATTTATAATTTTTGTCGCACTTGATTAATTAGGTGAAAATTAACGAAATTATTATTAATACGCAGATAGTACTGCGCATTTTAAGTCAAGAAAAAATATTTTTTTAATTGCCTGGTTTAAATTATTACATTTTGATTGGTTTAAAAGTAATTCTTCTACAAAACAAATCATTTTTAATTGGTTGTTACTATTAAGTATGTACTGCGCATGATAAGTCTTTAAAAAAAAGTTAAAGTTAAATCACTTTTAACCTGTTAGTTTGAAAAATTTTAATTACAAAAATCTTTATGCTGATGATAAAATATCAAAATTAAAAAATGTCAATTAATTAACATTTCAGTGTTTAAAGCTGTTGTTTTTTTTTTTTGTGGGCCAAAAGCTTAATATTTTAATTAAAAAATATTTCTTTTTATGTCTTCACCGAAATGTCTTTTTCGTGATTTTATTCTACTGTGGTATAAACACTCAGCTGTACTGTTGTAGTAAAATCCAAAGCTTTGGTATGCGGTTACTGTCTCAAGACTTTCTTTTATTTTCTTCGGTGTATAAAAACCACAAAAAAAAAAAAAAATTGCATTGAATTAACTAATTTTACAAATATTTTCATTTTCTTTTAAAACCGCAAAAAAAAAAAAAAGGAAATGTCCGAAGAAAAAATAAAAAAACTTTCAAAGTCAAAGGTTTTTTCCTTCGGTATGACATTTGTAACTTCCAGCAAATAATCAAAATTTTGATGTAAAAAAAAGAAAAAGAAAACTTTTTTATTGTTCTCTAAACATATTTAAAAGATTTTTATTTTTTGGTGCTTTTTGGAAAAGTTTTGTAACATATTTGAACTTTAAGCACTTTGATTTAAAAGTTTTTCGGTTTTTTTTTTATTTTGTCCTCGAAGTTGTTTGGTAAGGAAGCGATTATCGATTTTCATAAATGAAAGCCAAAACATTTGGCAGCTTTTAATTAATAAAAGGAAAAAGCTTTATGTCATCTAGAAAAAAATGATTAAATAATAAAAAAGGACAAAAATTCTTGCGTGTCCTTCTCGTAACACGTCAATCTTAATCTGTGATAACATTTTTAGTGGGAAAAACAATATTTTCCTATTAGACGGTTTTTTTTTTTGCTATATTCTGGTCAGTGAATTGGTTATCGTGCTTCAACCCGTATCATGTGAAAATAAATAAATAAACAAACAAACAAACAAACAGACATGAGCATGTATTAACGGAAAATTCATAACATATTGCGAAGAAGAAAAAAAAAATTTAGGGGTTGCTAGAAGGTTGTTAATCATATTCAACAAAGGTTAAAAGAGGCTTCTGTCGGGCAAGAAAATATATTTTTTTTTCTTTTTTGCTATGACATTACTGATCTATTACATGTTATACATCAGTATTAACCGTTTTTTTTTTTTTTTTTTACGAAATCATAATTTGTGTGCTTTTGTCCTTCGACGCGTTTTTACAAGGCCAAGTGTCTTACGCAGGCGTAATTGTTGCTCTAATGATTTTAACGAGATTAATAAAGAAATAACGTCACGGAAACTTTATACGTTAGTAAGTTACGCAAAGACAGTTTTATCGGTTGGATTTCTTTCCACCGTACAAAGCTTATTCAAATTTCGTTCTTTTTTGTTTTATTTTCCTGCTTACAAATTGATTTATTTCGATTTTGTTTGCATTGAGCAATAAAACTTTTTTCTTGTGTTTTTTTTCTTTTTTAAATTTAATTTAAAATAATAATTTTTGATTGCTTAAGACAATATTACGAGTGGTAACGTAAATTGTGGTTCCTTCAATCATCCTTAATGTAATATTACTTGCTGTCGCTTTGTTTGATCTATGGTTAGTTAGTTCAATGGTTACACACTTTCCGTACTTTTCTTGATTATGATTAACTCAACTGATGAAGTTTTTTATCATTTTTTTTTTTTTGTCTTGGTTACATGCGAGACGAACCAAAGTTTTAACGACAGCAACGTTGTTTTGCCTTTTTTTTCGTTCGTTCTGTGCTTTTTTCTTTTAAATTATTACAAATATGTTGGTTGGTTGGTTGGTGATGAGTAATTTGTTGAAAATTTCACGTAAACTTTTCCAATTCAAAGGTTAATTTAGTTGTTTTTACGCAATTCACCATTACCAACGGTTGATAAACGGGAGACATTTCACGAAAAACCTTCTAGTTCGCTTAATTGCATTTCGGCAATAATCAAACAAAAAACTTTTTCTCATTTCTTCAATTTTATTTTCTATTTTCAAATTGAATTACCGAGCTTTTTTTTTATTTCTGTATTGTTTGATATTCAATGTAAATCAAATTAATCTTTGCTGTCATTTAATTGATTTGGGTTAGTGGAAACATTTTTTTTTACGTTCCTTACAAGAATCATTAAACTAGAAATAATTTTTCGCAATCGAAGAACCCAAAGATTCAATAAAAATTATTTATTATTTTTTTTTTTTATCGGGTTGGGGTAGTTTTATTGGTTGTTGTGAATTTGATTTTTCCTGTTGATGAATGAATTAAAAAAGAGAAGAAAAAAACATTTTATGAAATCTCCACCTGACTTATTTTGTTGGATTAATTTATTCAAAAGGCATACAAAGAGGTTGTGTCCTCGACAGAAACTCACCAGTTGAGCAGTTGAAATATCAATTTATTTGAATTTTTATTCAATGGCACACACATGGTAACAGATCATGAAATTTAGATTGCCATGGGTTAACGTAACGAACGGATGGGATTTCCGTTTGTATTTTACGTTTATAATTTATTCTCTACCCGTTGTCTCCCGTACTTTTTTGGGTTTTGAATTTCTATTATCGTTGATTTCTGTATTTATTTCTATCGAAGAATAAAAAATCCATTACGAAAAGGATTTTTGTTTAATTTTCCTTTGCCAATGCCAAGACAATAGTCGTCGTTGTTGTCTCTAATGTTTATCACACGACACACATTTTTACGTTTTATTTATGAATTGAAATCGAAACTTTTTATTTTCTATGTGAAAATTGATCACCCACAGACCATAAATGCGTAGCAGAGACCAATTTTCTTAGCATTTTCAATAAAAACACAGACAGCATTATTCTATTAAGGGATTTTTTTTTCCTTCTTACAATTTAGTATTTGATTGACATCAAGATGTCTTGACGATCAAATTACAGTCTACGCCCCCTAATCTATCTATTTTTGTTTAACTTTTTGTTGTGTATAAAACGAAATGAATATCTCTGTGAAATTTTTTTTATAGAAATTTAATCAGCCAGCTGGACAAATGATGAAAAAAAACACACACACACACATTTTTGCCACAAATAGCGAATTTAATTGCTGTCATTGCATCTCAGTACATAGCGAAATGAAATTATAATTGAAAAAAAATGTGGGGGATGCCAACAGCAAATCCACCCATCGTAAATGTATTCATTAAAAAAATAATTTCAATTCTCGATGCATTGTTTATTTTACCAGTGATGCAATTTTAAATATTTTACTGTGGGTGATCGTCGGTTGAGCTTTTAATCAACAAAAAAAAAAGAATTTTTCCACGTTGCTATTGCAATGAAATTGTTTTTTTTTTCGTTTGTAAATATGCCACTGGAATGATTTATACCAATAAGTAATTAAAGTTATTTTTTTTGTATTTAATTCGTAGCTTTTAAAGCTTTTGGATTTTTAGTGTTTTTCTGGTTTTAGCGAGGTTTTAAGCTTTTTTAATTTATGCTAATTTTTAGCAATTATTACCGAATATCCTAAGTAAATCACCTGAACTTGAAGCATTTTTAAAGCTAAGTAATTTTATTTACTTGTCATTTACCTTTAAACTTTTATTTTCAAATGAATTAACATAACTAAAGCTTTAGTGTTCCATCGTTTTTAAACTAAAAAAAATCTTCATCTCATAACAATTATTGTTAAAAACAATTATTCCATTGTTTAAACTTATTATCATGATAGAAAATTCTCTAAAGATTTATACCAATGAATATTTAATTTTATGTTTACTAAGGTACGCGACAAATACAGGTAATAATTCTGCAAAGTACATGAATATTTTCGCTTTAAATTAAGATTTTAAATAGTTAAAGCGAAAAAATCTTTATGCTAAATACAGAACAAGTTAGATAAAACGTTGATATAAAATTTCTTCGAAGGATTGGCCTGATGTTTGGTAATCCTTGTGCTTTTGTAGATGGGTGAACTAGAGTTTAGAAATACACGTTTTTCTAAATGACATGATGTTTTCGTATAATTCGTAATGTTTTTCTGTTTATTCGTGTGTACAATGCGTAGTTTTATTTGTTTGTATTAAAGGTAGAGCTTTTTACGGTAAATACTGTTTATAGCATTTATATAGATATAAAAATTCGAAGATATATAATAATAATAATAAAAATAAAAATATTTGTTTTGTTGCTACCTTTATTTATTTTCGTGTCTTCACATCTTCTTTCCACCTTTTTCTTTTTTTCATTTTTCTTCTAACAAGTAGGAGCTGTTCTACGTTGAAAACTGTGCGTAAACATTGTGTAGATGCGTTACTCGTTGTACATAAACAGTAACCGGAATACCGACGAATCAAATAAAAAAAAAAAAAAAAAAATTGTCTTGAGGAAAAAAAGTACCAAAACAAGATTGAAATGAAATGTGTTTCTGCGTAACAGAAAGAAAGAAAAGAAGAAAAAAAAATCGAATAAAAATTCTTTTATAAAGGCGTGACAGTTCGATAACATCTAGTAAAAAAGTTCAAACTTATTGTTATAGCATCACTTTTGCTTAATGGGGTGTAAGAATGTATAAATGTTATATTCACGACAATTTATATTCAGATTTTTTATTTTATTTTTTTTCTGTTCAGTAGTAAAAGCAAAACACAGGAAAATGAGATGAAAAAAAAGTAAGAAAAACTGAGCTAATGGCAAAGTGATATACCCAGATGAACAGAAATGAATCTCTCGCCTTCTACATCTGGTACACGAAAATTAGACATTAGACATTAGACAAGTTGACAATGTGAATTAAGGTGTTAAAGTCGAATTCCCATACCATTAGCAGCACCAGCAATACAATGGTAATATTATTTTAGAAAACAATCTTCGTGCCTGTTAAAGTTGTCATCAGTGTTGTAAAGAGAGAGAACCATTAAAGAAAAGGTAGGATTAGGATTCTATACCCGAAAACATTATCATTTATGAGTTAATGGAAAATTTATTTTGATAAAACAATGAAGAACTAATTAAATCAGGATAACGATAAAGGGAATGCTTCATCATTATGACTGATTATTTGATTTTTATGGAATTAAAGAGAAAAACGAAAAAATATAAGAATCGGACAACCGATTGACGTCAGTCCTTGTTGTGGTAAAAACCGGAATTTTTTTTTTTCCTTTTTATTTAAAAATTAAAAAGAACAAAGTAGATATAAGGGTGCCAAAGCTTATTGAGGTAAAATTATTTTTTATCCCATCTTTTCTGTTTTCATTGTTGTAAAGAGATGCGAGTAACGAAGCGTTAACAGATGGGTGTGGGCAGAATGATTTAATTAATTCAAACACGTGTGATATTGTTTTGTTTATTATTACTTATGAAAGCTCGTTGATTTTATCGATAAATAAATAGAATGAATTATTATAAAATAAAACGACAAGTTTTTTAGTTTTTTTTTTATTGAAGATTCAAGTCTAGTGATTTTAGTTACAGTTGAAAGAGTTTTTCCCCCTAGTTGTAAAGCTCGTTTTTGTTTGTTTTTCTTAAATTATAATTTTATTTTAAACGAAGGTAAACGACCCAAACAATGATTATAATTTGTCCTTTTTCTGCTCCTTAAATTACTAAATATATTACGGTCATACATTAATTACGTTTTCCTTTGCATAAACAGGGATTCGGTGTAAGGTTTGTGCTTTTAATAAAAAATAAAAAAAAATTTACTTGCTTTCTGCTTTGTATTAATGTGTGGGTTGGTAAAAGAGGTGTAAATATGATTAAAAAATATAAGAGAATCACAGGAGAGTAATTAGTTAAAAAGAAAAAAAAAACTATTTCTTTGTTGTGATATGTGACACTTGAGAAATTGATGTGTTGTCTGTTGGGTGTTTAATGTGGGTGGCACACTCCTGGTCAATTATAATAACTAAAAATTTTATTAATAAATTCTCTATATTTGACAATAAATTAATTTCAATTGTCATTTTAATTGGCAGCAGTAAAATTCTTCTGATTCTACACCAAAGAAGTTAAAAAAAAAAAAAAAATGAAACGAAAATTAGATTAGAAATTGCAACTTTGAATGATTTTGATTAAATTCTTGTTGTTTAACACGAATATATATATTTTATCTGCATAACACAATGTATGGCACAAGTATGTTGTTTTATTAAATAAATACAAAACGAGGCGAGATTAAGTACATTTTATTGTCTCTGTGGAAATTAGTTTGGTTTGGCTTTTTTTTTTTTGCTGCTGCTGTTGTTGTTTGTTATTATTGCAATGCAGCAAATAATTCGTCTCCTTGTCTCCTAGTATTGTCATTTTATTTTTTTTAAAAACATTTTTAAATACTATCTAGGTGTTCTTTTATTATTAAACAAATGAAATAACCTAGTTATTACAACTGAAAAAAGCTTCAGTAATTTTATTATTTTTGTGTGTGGTAAAAATTTATTAAAAACATTTTCTGCTATAATAAAAGCATAGAAATATAATTTATTTAATTTTGTTAGAACAATACTACTGTTTAATATTTAAATTTTATTTACTCAATATTAGTTTTGTGAAGCTTTTGTGATTTCTTTTTTTTTAGATTGTTGTTAATAACTATTACCAGGCGCCTCCACATTTTTATTTATTTTATTTCATATCAAATTTTTTTTTTGTTTATCACTGTTTGATGAATATTATTTTTTTTTTATTATTATTACATAAAAAAAAGCATAAATAGCCTTATTTGAATAACAAATAAAAAAACAAGAAATAATTTTTTTTTCTATAGCTTTTACGGTGCTGTAAACGCAAATCATTTTTTGTGTTATGTTTTTAGAGATATTTTTAACAATGAAACAGTACTAAGCGGATAAGATATGGATAAAGGTGAACAGAAATATCCACCAAGCTTATATGATTAAAAAATAAAAAATAATAACAATAAATAAGTAGAAAAAGGTTCCCGGATTATTATTTGTTTTTAATTAGAAAATAATTTTCAAAACAAAAAAAATTATAAAAATCCCCGTCCGTGCTGACCATCACAGCGTTATAAATGTCTATTTAATCACCATTTCTATAAATCCTTTAACTGTGCCTTTTGTGATGATTTTGTTGCTTCATGTTGTGATTTATACAAAAAGTCTAGTAAAGTAAAATAAACTTGCGAATGTTATAAGCGAAGAAAATCCTTTTCAATAATTCATAAGATCATTTTTCATAAACAAAACTCATTCAAACTCATAATAAAATCAGACAATGTCAGTGTTTTCGTTGTTTTCTAACTGATTCTGTACGAACAAAAAGCTGCATTTTTATTAGGATGAAAATAAGAAAATTACAACAACAACATCAAAAAATTGTAACGAAAAGGACGAAAAACATTTATCATTTCTTGTTGTTTATTGTGCGCGATTTTATATTATTTTATTCTTTCTGAAATGAAATAATATTTTTTTTACGATATAAGCTGACTCACTAATGTCGTCATCGTTGTTATTGTGTAAAAGCTTTGTCTATTTTTATACGAGCAACTTTTAAACATTTTGTTTGCTTGTTGTTATCCGTTAAAACAATATTCTATCAAGTACAAACATTTTAACATAATTTTTACTTGTCAAAAAAATATTAAATTATTATTTTTTTTTTTTTTTTGTAACTCAGTAATTAACACGAAAAGTTTCTGTGCACAAAAAAAAAATCTATTCAAGTTTTTTTTTTTTTGTAAATTATCGTTCAACACAAGAAACAAAAAAAAAAAAAAACGTCGACGTATGTTTTCTATTAGAATGTGAAGCTTTAGACATTTAAAAGAAAGTTTAATTAGGTTAGTTTGCTGTTTAAGATACGGGAGGTTTCTTTTTTTCTATAAATACCTGCATCGATTTTTAATGAGTTTTAATAGATAATTTCCTAGAAAATTTATTTTATTCGTTTAGCAGAAGAAAGCTAAATAAAATAGCAAAGTGTTTTACACTCTGTGTATTACGTGAACGAAATTATTTTTTTTTTCTTCACATCGTTCTTGTTGTGCCGTAATAAAAGAGTAATGATGATGAAATAACAACAACGAACGCCAATAACAATTACTTTTTTTTTTTTGTATATTTGTGATGAAAATTAATCAGCATTGAGTATAAATAATTTCGTATCATTAAATAATAATCAAAATTCCATATACAAAAGAATAAAGAAAAATTAGATGAAAAAAGGAAAAAACTCTTGGAATTCGTAGAATTTTATAAAAAATATAATCTATGTTAGTTGGTGTTGTTGTTGGTGGTAGTATAAGTAATGGTAATAGCAATATGAATATAAAAAAAAATCTATTAGCAATAATCTCCTATATTTATAATTAAGTGGATAAGGGATGTGTAATATGGGGTGGCATAACGACACATATTTTACGTTTTTCTTTTATCTGATAATTGAGCCACCCCTAAATTAATTTTTTTTTTTTTTTTGCCAATGCAATGCCAGTGTTATATGACGCAATGTGATAAGAGAAACCAATTCTCGTAGATGTGTTTTAGGGGTGATTTTTGTTTGATGTATTATTAAAAGGAATTTTTGTGGTATTTTCACCATTACTTAACGCAAGAATACTAGTTTCGTAATTTTACACATTCTGGTGTTAGAATTGCATTTCTGCAAATATTAGTAGACAAGTAAAAGCTTATCGTACTATCGTAAAGTAATTAAAAAAGCTTGATTCGTGTTAGGAAAAATGGTTTAGTGTGCTTAACTGTTGAAAATGATAACTTTTGTGCTTCAAAGCTCAGCGTTTTGTTTATTAATTTTTGTTATTACACCAATTTAATGCTTTTTCAACGATAAACATTAATTTTAAAATTACCTACGTGTTGTATTTTAAGTTGTTTTGTTAAGCACGTAGCATTAGTTTAGCCAGGTAACATGTAACGTTGCACTTTAAGGGTTGTTTTAACCTTACGATTTTTATCGTAATTATTATGTTGTTTTCGTTGGAAAAATTGTTCCCTTAACTTTTACACAATCAAATGCATGTACTTGTGGTATAATTGTGGCATCAGATAATTATATTGATGCTTATTCAATATTTATTAGTTTTATTAACCAGCTAAAAGCACACAAATAATATTGATTAAAGCAGTTACAGTAAAATATATATATATATTTTTTTTTTATACTCTACTGTTCTGTGATTCTCTATGATAAAGCTTTTTAAATGTTCTTGAATAAATAAACTAATTAAAATTGTTTGCGTGCTTAAATAATAATTTTCTTCTGCTACACAAAATAAAAAATAAGCAAAAACGCAATATAAATATTAAAAAAAAAAACATAAACATAATTTCTGTGTCATAATTCAAGAAAAATGTGCTACAAAAGTTCTTCGGAAATAATGCAGTAGAAACAGTAGCAGCAGCAGCAGTAGCAGCAGCAAACAGCAAACAGAAACGAAATGAAAAGAAAAATTAATGTCGCTGACTTTGTAAATGAGTTCAGTAATGTAATAAACTTTTCTTTTATTTTTTGTTTTATTTGGTTTAATTTTTAAATAAACTTTGTGCTTTATTGTTGTTTATAATGAATAGGAATTAGAGTGATGAAAAGTATTTGCTGTGCGCCATCATTGTCATCTCATGATTAAATCTTTTATATAAATATATTTTTTTTAATTTTACTATACTCGGTTTAATGCATTGTTTGAGCTTTTATACTTCTTAAATAAATTTAAAAGAATTTTTTGCGTTCATAATCGTCATTATAATAATTTGAATAAATTTTAAGGGTCGGACAAACCAGCTGGTTTATTAGCAGGCTATGTTTATGTTGGTTTGTAGTTTTCTTTTTTTTCTCTTTTATTCTTGCTGTTTGTTTGTTATCGTATAAAACCACTGTAAACTGTTTTCCCCTTGATGACTATTTTGGGGATACGTTTGCTTATTATTAAACTTTAACTTTGGCCTTTACTTTATAGCTAATTGGTGAATATTAAGCGGTTTTTATGCCCTTGTTATTTACATGAGTTTAACTCAAATTGTTTTTGGTTTTTTTTTCAACTTTTTTTCTACTTTCACCAACAAACAGCAACAAAGTTTCGTAAAAGTTTTTCATTAGTTTTTTGCTGAGTTTATCGATAAAATAAAAAAAAAATTCTGTTTTCGGTTTTGCAGGTTAATTATTTGCGTAAGCATTACGCCAGTAATTATAAACGATTTTGAATGGTTAGAGATTTTTATCTGGATTTAACTGTTTTTGACCAAGTTTTTTTTTTTTGTAAAAGCTTTGTAATTAAAAATTTTTAATTTTTAAAATATTAAAAAAACCGCAAAAGAAAAAAGTGTAAACACCACTGGTAAATATCACTTTAACAGCATTTATTGTTGATACGTTACGATAACATCAATATTTAACATCGCTGATATTTAGGCATAAATTATACATGGTGTGTGTGTGTTTGTGTGTAGGGGGGAGCTTTGTGTTTGTCTGCTAATAAAAACTTTTTGTTTTTTAATTCAACAATAAACTCATATCGCTTTTAATAACAAAAACAACAAAACAAACATCACGAATAAGCATAATAATTGAATTTAATTATTCGTACCGCAATTTATGTTAATTCTGAAAAATAAGAGACAAGTTCTGAGCGTTTAGTAATTTCCATTTAGTAAAGCACTAGCAAAAAAAAAAAAATTAATTAATTTAAAATTAAAGCTTTTTTATTATTGTGTGTTTGTTTGTTTTTTGTTATTAAAATGTGATTGGAATCAGTGTTTTTTGTTTGTTTGTACAGTTTTTTGTCACTTCAGATACAGAAAAAAAAAATTCAAACACAGCGAAAAAGCTTTTATTAAATAAAGGAATTTAAGCTCAACAATATATATATATATATATATATAAAATAATAATAAGCAGAAAAACTGTTCAATTATTACATAAAAGCTAACCACATAGATGATGTTTATGACTTTGAATACATAAATTCAGAGTGAACAAGAGGCGGAATAATAATAAAAACGAAACCTCAGTAATGTGAATTATCAATAACTCAGACCGTGACACTTAATATATTTTATCCCCTAATGGGACAATGAATTTGCATATTTTTAACACACCCACTCAGGCGTAAATCCGTTATATAATACAAGTACACGTTTAAAGTCGGAATCTTTAAAGTGAAAGTCACTGTGCTATCGTTACGTAAATTCACTGTAAAAAAAAAAAAAAAAAAAAAACCGCACACATTTCAGCTAATTAAAAACTTTTCCGAAAAACTAAAAAAAAAAAAAAAGAACTTTCAAAGGTAATTAACCATTACAGTGGGGTGGGGTTTTTTTTTCAAAACACCTGCAATAAAGTTTTAAGATAAACACTGAGCTGATTTGAAATTTTTTTTTTTTTCTGTTTTCTAGTTTGATAAATGATCAAACGTTAATTGAGTGGCTTTTACCCAGTTAGTAAACAAATAAATTATTAATTGAGCTTTTTTTCTTCTTGTTTTTACCGTTCCTGATCCATAAAAAAATAGCGAAGATTTTTTGTCAGTAGCTTATTGTGATAACAACAAATCTTTAAAATTAGGTTTTTGCCGTATTGCCTCTCACGGTAAAGGTATAATCGGTTCACTACCAACCATAAATTTACCATTAAAAGCGATTTTTAAAGCGAAACTACACAGTCTATAAACCAGAAGTAAATAAGGAAATAACTAACTGCATGGCAGTGTAATTTTTTTTTTTTTTCTAAAGTTCTGCTACACTGGGTCGTAGCAAATGATTCATTCTGATTGTTTTTTAATTAAATTATTCACCTTAAAAATGCAGTAAGAGTTCACCGCTTCAATTCAAACAGCAAACTCATTTAATTTTACCTGCAATCACTGATCGCTCGTTATTGTGTTGCGCAAAAAACCAGCCAGCAAATCATTCACCCGGAAAACAAACAAACCAAGAAACTGAGTGGCAAGGTAATGGGCACACAAAACAATCTTTTCTAGCAAAAAGTTTATCTTTCGCCTTTGCTTTATTACGTAATTTTCTACTTTTTTTTTTCGCATCTTGTTTACAAAAATTTTATTTTCTTGAAACAATAAAACGGAAAAATTTGATAAAGCTTAAAAAAATGTTATGTAAAAGCACAAGCAAAGCTGAGTTATTCGTTAGATTGTGATAACTTTTTGTGTTAATAACGTGAAAGTTATTACAGCAGTGATATGTCACTGTTTTTATCACTTCTATCGTCATGAAATAATTTTTAATTTCATCCTTATTGTGCTTTCTTAACTCCTCATAAGACAAGACCAAGTGACAACGAAATATTTTTCTGCCACTGATTCCTGTTTATGATAACTTTGGTTCTTCTGTTACACAAAAACAACAACAAAAACAGACAAAGCTCGTTATAAAAATGTGTTGATAAAGTAGATTAAGGTCCGACTGTCCCATAAACAAAACTGTTGATTATCTCTAGTCAGGTAGGCGCTGCCCATAACCTTACTTAACATTTATACAAGAGATTTTTTTTTATTTTTCCTCTACTCTCTGTTTGTTTGTTATAAATTTTCTTATTTTATTGTAAAACACAAAAGCTCTTTGGGTGATTTTTTATTTTTTATTTTTATGTTTGGCCACAATAGAGTATAAAAAACGAAGGTAAAATACTGTCCGGGTGGTAGTAAAAGTGTAAAAATGCAAAAAAAAAAAAAATTGAAAATAAAGGGATAACCCCTTTAATTCACCCCTAAAGATATTGTCTCTTAATAATAATAATAATCATAAATACAATTCACCACATACGTAAAGTAATAAAATAATAAAAAAAAAAGTTTTTCTTCTTCAGGTTTATAAGCTTTTGTTCAGCTTGCTGCTGCTGTTTTTTTTTTTTTTTCGTTTTTATTAACAAGTAAACACAGATCTCTTTTGATCATATTTATTATGATTATTATTTGTTTTATTGAGAATAAAAATGTGTGTGTGTGTGTGTGTGTGTTTTAAAACAATTAAACTTCATTAAATATTTGTTATCACACGTGTACTGTACCTCGGGTTATTATTTATTCAAGAATCGGTTAAAAATAACAGACAACCTCTGCTGTAATATTTTTATTTTATTTTATTTTTTTTTGTACAAAATAAAAGTTCATTTTTGTAGGTGGTTTTTGTATAAAAAAAAAAAAAAAAAACTTTTTTAGCTGTGCTGTATCCTTTGTTAACAATAAAATGTTAAATATGTATAAGGCGTCTCCACTTGTAACCATTCCAATTTAGTTACAAACCGAAAAGTCTATCATTGTGTTATTTAACATATTATTACATTGTGATGGGTTTTTATTCATATTTAAATCAACAATATTATTATTATTATTATTATTGTTGTTGTTGTTATAACATCTCATGTATTTTTAAATTCTGTTTCTTTTTTCTTATTTTCGTGTTACATAAATCCTTTATTGACATACGAGATGCTGAGTACATTTTCTTACCAGTTGATGTGTCTAATGTGTCATTTCTTACGAAATAAAATAAAAAATAAAAAATGTATTTACATGTACACCCCGCACTTGTTAAAACATTAATCCAGCGTCTCTGTGCGAAATATTTTCTTTTTCTCGTGTACATTAAGGCAGTAAGTGAACATTGAACAGAGCTTAACACTGTGCAACATAATAGCAAGCATAAATAACATTAAAAAACATTTTTTTTTCTTGTTATTTAAATTCCATTTAAGCTTCTTTTACTAAAATTATTTTTTGCTCTCCTTTCCTTTTCATAAAAGCGATGAATGAAAAGATTAATTTTAGCAACAACAACAAATATATAAAGCTTGGTGTGCCACACGGTAAAAAACGGTGACACGAAAATATTGTTTATCTACAGTAAAATGTGAGTGGAAAAAGAATTTTTTTTTTTTTTAAGGTCGTAAGGATGACATTCTAGGTGTCAAAGATGACTTTCACATAATTTAATGTCAATGAATGGACATGGTGGATAAAAATACGAAGCAAATGGCAGTGTCATGTAATAATTTAATAAAATTATTTTTTATATTTTGTGATGTTAAATCAAACGTGTGGGCAGGATATACTGTTTATTCAATGTACCATCCTATCGTGTCTTGTCTATGTCTGGTTTTTATTTTTATTTCTGCTAGCTCATTGCTGATCCTGTTTACTAAGAATTAACAGCTGCTGCTAACTTACTAATTTTATATGATCATGATATTTTACTACAAAAGTAGCTTTCACCATTTTTAACATTTTATATTTCACATGTTGACTGCTGTTTGAAATTTATTACGAAAGCTTTTATGCAATGTTATCTGAAAATTTTTTTTTTTTTTTTCCTTTTAACATCGTACTGTGCATATCAAGAAGGATTTTTTATTTTGATTTTTTTTTTTGTTGATGCATCGATTATCAAAGTAGTTTTGCAGTAACCAGTCAATGTCAAATTTACTTTACGTTTGTTTTATTTAACTTTAAGTAAAGCTTTAATAACGCAAATATACAAAAAAATAAAAACGCTTTTTAATGAGAAATATAATGAGAAGGATAATGAGAAAAAGGCACAAAAACATCATAAATGAGTAAATTTTATGAGCTTATTTTTTTGTTGTGTGTTAAGTAGACGAAAAATTCACATTTAAAATGTCTACTTGTTTGGAATGTGTTGTTGTTATTGTTTACTTCGGTTGTACTCTCTAGAGATGCGTTTTTGGAATAGTAAACTTGGACATTTTACTGCCTATCATTGCTTGTATTTTGTTTAATTATCACAAAACAAAAAAAAATGATAATAACGAAGCAACAGAACTAAACAACGGCAGTAGAATACACTGGAAAAGCTCTCGCCTGTCCAATAAAACAGCCACACAAAGCAAAAAAAAAATGTTTGTTCTATCAACATGACCTTCACAAGTATTTTTAATAATAATTACTTACGAAAAGCACACTAATTTTATAATAATAAAGCTTCATCTCTCCAAACACTAATAATGACAGAAGAAAAAGTTTTTTTTTCACTTTTTATATTCACTGCCATCACCAAAGCATTAACCAAAAAGGAAAAAAAAGTTCATTTGATGTTACATTTGTGTCCTTAGCATTTGTTTTCTGAATTTTTTATTTTTTTTTTCTATTTAAATCATTGAACCGGAAATGAGAAGCAGAAAACTTTCCTGTTGTTCGGTTTTAATGAAAAACAAAAATGTTCTTATTTTCTTTCTTATTTTAATACGAAAAGCTGTGGAGTTTTGAGGTGTGGAAACAAAAAAAAAAAAAAAAACAACACAAATAGTTTGGTTAAATAATGAAACAAAAACAAAAAGCAAACCTCGAAAGTTCTCAGAACTATTATTTTTATTATAAAAAAAAAAAAAAAAAAACAATTTCGATTATTTTCCCGCATGAATAATCCGTGTTGGAAAATGATAGTGATTCGGTTTGAAAGTAGGAATAAAAAAAAAAAGCAGATTACTGTGTTAAATGTGAAAGCACACAGTGTTTACGTTATTTCTTATACGTAAAATAAATAAAATGAAAAAGAAAAATCAGTTTGTATGGTAATTTAACAAAAAAAAAAAATAAAAATAAAATTGCATAATTAGAGTGTTTGTTACAGAATTAATTGGATTTTAAAACGAAAAGGAATTTTGATGTATTATGCGTGTGTGTGCACGATGCATTATTAATTTAAACGGATAATCTATTAATAAACCAAAACAGTAAACACTGAACAGAATTTAATATGAATAACCACAATAATTATGATTTAACCACAGTAATACTTTGCTTCAAGATTTCTTTTCTTTTTCGCTTTGTCCAATTCAAGTAGTTACTGTTGGATTTAACTTAAGTATCTCGTGACGTGATGATTAATTTTTTTTTTTTTATTTCTTTGTTTCTCTCTCTGTTGAGTTATAAGAAAATCTGAGTGGTTTATTTCTACACCGTTTTGTGTATTTTCTTTTTTCTTATAATAAATGGCAAATAAACGAAGTAATTCCTTCTAACACTTGATTCTTCTCCTTTTTTTTTTGTTACATTACTTAAGCCATCACGCAAGTTTTCGCTTTAGCAAAAGTTTTTCTCAAGTTTTTTTTTCATTTTGTGATTATTATAATAATTATACTTAAAAAAAAAAAAAAATGATTTTTAATAATCAGCTTTATGTGGTTGACGTGATTTAAATACAGCAGAAAATGGAAAAAAAAAATTATTTTCTTTTTTTTTTTTTGTTAAGGTAAAAACGCATGAAGGAAAAACGTTAAATACATAATTATAGGGGATTTTCTATTGAGTTTATGAATTTTTAATCATTTTATTTTGAGTTTTTCTTTATTATAAATTATGACGAATTACTTAATTATTGTTGATAATAATGTTTTGTTGGCTGTAGGCTTTAGAAACGACAAACTTTTGATAAAAAAGAAAAAAAAACGTTAACGTTAACGTTTTCAACATTTTTAATACCAAAAATTGAGATAAAAATAATTAAATTATTTAACAAAAAAAAAAAAATAATCAAATTGACTCTATTAAATAATAATTTATTAAAAAAAATTATTTTATTATCGTTGGTCGATTAATCCAACGATTAAAAAAACAAAAAAAAAAAAAAAAAAAACACTGCTAAAATCGATAAATTTTAATTTTTTTCTATCTCTGTATTAATTAGAATTATTACGCTAAAAATATTAATTAAAATAATTGAATAATAATTTTTGTTTATCAATGAATTAAATTTTTACTAATTGGAAATTAAATTTTATTACACGATTTGATTGCATTTACCTTGTGGAATGGAAAGCAGGTGTCCTGATCTTTTTTTTTTTTTTTTTTTGGTGGTTTAATTAATCAAATTTAATGTTTTTTTTTATCGTAGACTGATTTATGTAATAATTAGTTTTCTAGTGTAACGATAAACGTTTATCCTATCAAGAAAAAAAAAGCCACAATAAATCGTTTTATCGTTACCAAGAACACAAAGTCTAAAGAGATTAAAACAACTTTTGTAGTTTCTGTTGGTTTTAATCAATCAATCGATTTTTGATGCCACAAATAACCAGAAACTTTCCTTGCTTCCTTCTGTTATTAATAAAGAGAACAAGGATAACAATTTTTTCATTAATTAAACAGCAATTTCCATAAAGATAATCGTGTAGACACTAATTATGTAATAAAAAGCATGAAGTGTGTTAATTTTGTTGCCCTTCTCTAAACATACCAATTCGATTTTTATGTACGGTTAACAAAGAACATGGTAGTAGGATTCGATAAGCAATTTTTACCAATTTTCTGCACGTTTTTCTTGTTTTTTTTTTCTCAATCATTATCATTATCGTAAATGTTTTTTTTTTTTTATTTTTCCTTTCGTCCCTATTTGCTACTATTTGTGACAACCGAATTAGTGAATATTTTTTCTTTCTTTCTTTTCTTTTCTCCACCCAACCCCATTTCAAATGTCATTACGTTAATATTATCGTTCGCTATTAGTAAATCCACTTAATCATTGACGATCCTTGTGATTATTTTTTTTATCTTAAATTTTAAATAAAGCTGCCAAGTACAGCCTAAATCAACAGAGAAAAAAAAAAAAATAAATAAATTATTTTCCTAGAAATCCTTTTTTAATTTTTTTTTTTTTTTTTTTTACCTATCTATAAATAAAATTTATTTAATATGAGAAAGCCCGAAAGCTACGGTTTTGCTTACATTTCATCAAACTTTTTTTTTTCTCCAAAAAATTCATAATAAAAACAGAAAGATAAGGAATGAGAGAAAAAAAATAGAAAACTTTTAAAGGTTAATTAAAATTAAAAAGTAAAACAGAAACAGAGAGAAAAAAAAAAATTAATAATGATTAAAAAAAAAGGAGCGAAAAAATGTCAACAAGTAACGAAATAAAAGGTGTTGGCTAAAAATACTTTTTTTTTCACGTTTGAAATATGTTTATCAATGGATAAAAGCTTTGCCGGTTAGTTGAATCTATCGTGAAACAATCGATTGTGGTGTAAGGTAGTGGAATGTTGATAGATGCTGAGAATCAACGATGATATAACTTGCTTCGTTTTTTGCTATGTAGTCAAATTATTTTCGCTTTATTGATTTCAATTTTTTTTTCTTTCTATTTGTTAATTATGTTATTTGTCTTTTCCAATTAAAAAAAAACAATTTTTACTAGCAAACAATTCTGTTTTCGTTTGTCATACAAATTCAACATTTCTTCTAACGTAATTAAACAGCACAACCGTTGTTACCACCAGTTATTAACAATAGAAATCAATAATTTTCTAATTAAAATAATAATAAACATGTTATTAATAATAATTAATTTTATTATTTTATTTTTGCTTAATTAATTATCCACTTTGGTTTCTAACAAGCAGTTTTTACCTCGGTGTTTCGTTTAGTTTTTTTTTTTTTTTACTGTCAAGAATGTGAATTAAAAACAAAGCGAC
This sequence comes from Ptychoptera albimana, assembly GCA_961205885.1. Classification (NCBI taxonomy): domain Eukaryota; kingdom Metazoa; phylum Arthropoda; class Insecta; order Diptera; family Ptychopteridae; genus Ptychoptera; species Ptychoptera albimana. The sequence goes on from OY540803.1 coordinate 3,258,045, forward strand.
AAGGCAAGAAAAACTCTGTGCACTGTGCTTTGATTTTAATAAAAAAGAAAATTAAAAAAAAAAAAATTATTATCAGCTGTAATAACACCAGCGACAAAGCCATCAAAGTACATGAATAAAGCTTTACTCTTTATTCAAACAAAAAATGCTGAAGGAGCTGAAAAAAAATATTTTTTTTTTCTTTCTTCCTTTAGATAAACAAGAAAATTTATTTAAAATAAAAAATTTATATCAAACAGAAATATATTTTTTTGAGTTTATAATCGAAAAGGAAAAGAAAAAAAACCCACCCTATTACAACACTGTCAACCCCCATACTTGTAAACATTTTCTATTTTGTTTTGCTTCTTAGTTTATTTATCATCAGTTTTCATTCTAATTTAGCGGTTAGAAAAAAAGATTTTTGTTTTTTGTTTTGTCTTGTTCACCATTTTTCAGTACCCACAGTAAATTTTTTATTTTTTTCTGTTAAGGGTGGTTTGTGGTTATTTTTTTCCGCATTTATACGCAATAATGTATTTGTAGGTGGATTAAAATATAAAAAAAAAAATTGTTTTTGTCTTTACTCTGCTTCAATTTAACTAGGAAATTCGTTCGTGATGCCTTTAGAAAATAAAAAGGATTTTTTTTTTTGCCACCACCAATATTAACTACGATAAATAGAGAGAAGAAACAGATTATGGTTGGTGGTGGTGGTACGATTTTTGCCGTTTTCGCTAGACAAAAAAAAAATGCAAAGACTGGAGAAGATAATTTTGCAAAACAATAGGGTAGCGTGTGATCGTTTTTCAACGCAGAATATCAAGAGGCTAAGAGTCGAAACTAACCACAAAGGAATAAAATTAGATAGAAAATTTCCGTAATGCTTTAAGCACATTTAAAATTCAAATGAATTGTAATTGACTAGTAAGAAACGAGTAATTTTCCGTTATTGGGTTGTTTACGTGCTCCTGATTATGATATGTGTTTGTGTGAAGGGTGGTAGCTCTAAAAACTAACGAAAAAACTACGTTGAATTTCATTCTTAGGATATCGTGCACGATATGTGCTTTAAAAAAAAAATTCGATTAATTCAAAAACCATGAATATTTTGCTACTTTTCAACCACCCAAGTTTTTCTTTTTGTATGGAAAATTATTTATCCAAAATAGAACAAAGAAAAGCACAAAAATCAATAGAAGAAATTTGTTTGCTTTTCTGTTTAATTATAACAGAATTGTTATATTTTTGTTATTTAATTGTTTTTGAATTGATTTTTTTCCAGTCCTTTCTGAGCGTTAAGTTTGACGTGGGAGAAACGGGATGCAAAAGTTATTTTAATTGAATTTAAGGCATTTTTTGTTGTGTGCAGAGTATGACAGGGTAAACATTTGAATAATAAATTCAATTAGATGTTTGCTGCCAAAAATTGTTTTGCTAGAAATTAAATTCGTTGTATTTAAGATTCTTTGTTATAGGGCTGTGCTTTAGTGGCAACGTTGACTTCTTTCTGAAATTTATTGTTTTCAATGCAAGACTCTACATAGTCTTTGAGAGAATTTTTAAACAAAATTTCAGCTAAATTAATTAAAAAATCTCAGAAAGTCCTGAAATTTGTAAGAATATTTTTTCCAGATTACCAAAGCGACGGTTTTTTAGGTGATTTCCGGAGAAACAATTGTAATTTCTAAGAATAGGCTATGCTAGGGATGTAAACGTAGAAAGTATGTGTTTTGAGGATAGTATCATCAAATATTTGCACTAATTCGATCAAATTTCATCCTAATTAAGTTTTGTAGTTTCAGGATAAAATATTTCAGAATAAAATAATAAAGATTCACAGTGAACAGGAACAATAGATTCGAATTTATCATAGTTTCGAAATTATGGTTTGCTTTAAGATTGGCTAGAACTTGGTAAGGAAGGATCTTGGTTTAGAAGACACAGAATCGAAACATTTCTAGAGAATTTTTCCAGAAAAATACAAAAAAAGCTTCTTCATTTTTTTTTGCACCAAACAATCTCTCTCGCAAACTTTTCTACTAATTTTATCGCCATAAAAAAAAAAAGGAAAAAGAAAACTTTTCTTTCCTACCGTTTTCCAAGCGAAAATAATAAAAATTTATTAAACAATTTATTTATTTTTTATTATCGTTAAATCTCTTCTCTTTTTTCCTACCCATTCTGTTGTCTTATAACAAGTTAAAAAAAAATTCAATCAAATATTAATTTAAGAAGATGAAGAAATGAAAATTTTTTTCCCTAATTTTTCTACTGACAGCAAATAAAAGTTTTTCGTTTGCAACGAACGATACAATGCTTATTTTTTACTTTTAATAAAAAATTCAAAATCAATTGTATTGTACTGTGAAATAGGCGTAAGATAATTGTGGGCGGTTTTGTAGTTTTTTTAAATTATTATTACGATTTCGTAATGAATAAATTCTTTGGTAAATAAGCGGGCTAGAAATATAATTAAAATTCCTTAAAAACATTTTAATTACAGTAATTAATTTTAATTTATTTAATTTTTTTGTTGTTTTTAGAGCAATAAAACTGTGATAGTTGTGTGGTATGTTATTAAAAATATCAAGGGACATTTATGTGCAGTGCAAAAGTGTTAAATTGGTTGCCTAAGACCCAAGAAATGTCTATAAATTAAAAAACAAAAAAAAAATAAAGATAAAATTGGTCAAGTGCCCGGGTAGTTATTTAATAAATATAAATTAGATGAGGGAAACACACAAAAAATTTAATAAAAATGTTCGTTAGTTGGATGTAAGGCATTCCTGACAGCATGAAACCAATAACAACTAATCAAAAATCATTGGGTGGTATCGATAAAAAGAAAAAAAAAAACCTGCACTATGTTGTGCTGCTGGTGAACGGTTTTACGTAAACAGGAAAACCAATATGTTTGTGGTGTCAACAAAAACCCAAATAAATATAATTCACCCAATTTGAAATATAGCCGGCAATAATGTTGGCCTTAACAGATCAATTTTTCGGTTTCCCGTTACGTAACGAATAAATTCCAACGCGAAAACATTAAATTCTAAACGAAAAAGGATTTTTTCTTATACGTTATTAAATTTCATTCTAACGACGCATTTTGATAAACATTATTTGTAATAAGATCAAAGCACACAACGTAAGCCGACTTAAGCTTAATAATTTTAATGGATTTGATGAGAGTATTTTCTAGGGAATTAAATTAAAAAAAAAAAAAAATTTCTTCTCGCCGATAAATGTAAACAAAGAATCGAAATAGGAAAATCAACCGATAATGTAACGAACAAAAAAAAAAAAACAGAAATTTGATTACACGACGATGACGAAGAAAAACATTTTTAATTTTTTTTTTTCTTTTTTACGCCCCAATTTATTTATTTATATACAAATTCAATTAAATATTTCCTTATTTATTTAAATCAATACATTTTTTTCTTTCTTGTATGCATTATAGAAAAAGCACAAAATAAAAAAAGCACCCCCAAAAAAATAATGAGATTAAAATAGGATAAAAAATAAATGTGTTGCCTTCGTTGTTGAAAGAAAGTTTAATGAAAGACGCGAAAGCTTTTAAAGTTTAATCCTTACACAAATTTTCGATAATTAAAAATTTCCCAAAAAAAAAAAAAATAAGAAATGTCCTTTGAACTAAATTAATACTTTTGAGCGACTGAAATGTCTTTTGACAAAAAAACATTTAATCGTAAATGAACGTTGGTATTGTAATTGAAAATGATTGTCTTGGAAAATTACGAAATGTCTTGCGTTGGAGGTTGGAAAATGGTAGCAATAAACTATAGACAGGAAATGGTAGCAAATTTACTTTAAAAACAAAGTGGGATTGTGAGTTGGGTGGGGTGGGTTTTGTGAAAAGGTCAATACGAGTGGAGAAATAACAAATTGAAATAGGAATTGATATACAAACTACATTCGAATGAATTATGATCACAAGTCAATGTGGTTAATCCAACAATTTATTTTATTATTTTCTACAATAGTTATTTACACAGAAAACTTTACAAAAGTTTAAATGCTACTCGTATTGACATCGATCTCGATGTTTGTTTACTTGATTTGCTGTTCATCGATTAAAGACGACTACGTGAAACATAATTTTGTCGTTTTGCTACACGTACAGATCGTTTATCGAAAAAAAAAAAACTGTCGTTTGTTGGTTCTCTACAAGTGAATTGAATTACAGTCAATGTAGAGATTATAAACACGCGTCCAAATACAACCAAAACAACGAGAATCGATATAGTTTTTTTTTTTAATTTTTCCTACCGCATGTCGTGCACCGATGATTTACATCCGTATGTGATTTGAGTTATGTTTTACTATAAAACCAGATGTGAATATAATTGAATCCGAAAATGTTGTTTAATATAAATAGGAATGAAAAAGAAAAAAAGAAATATTTATTTTATTCGCGGGGTATGTAATACAGGCGTAAAAAAGGCGCGATACGATTCGATGATAAATTGATATTTGACTTGTGGAAATCGATTTTGATATTCTAGCGCGCGTGGCCATACAACAGTGGATTCTTCTTCGTTTTTATTTATTGTTATGGGAGAGAATAACAAAAAAAAAAAAACATATAGGATGGGATGGGTCCTGTGTTTTTTCTTTTTTTTTGTTATTGTGAATGGAGAAAATACCGCATAATTTTATGATTTATTATTTTGCAATGCGATTTTTTTTTTTTTTTTTGTTTAATGAATTTAATCGAAATTCGTTTTTCGCTTGTTTTTTTTTTTTAGTATTCCTGGTTTTTTTTCATTAATTAATTTTTATGCTTTTTTATACTGGGAAAATGTATGCGTGATTGTGGAAAAAAAAAGCTTTAAAGTTTTGAGTTAAGCTAAATAAATCAGAGGTTTTACGGTTAATCTTCGGATATTTTTTCTGGATTTTTTTTTTATTTTTAGTTATTTTTAGTTTTGTCAAGCTTTTAAAATTATAAATTAATTTCCAGAACTTTCGCTTAACGAATGCAATAGCAATGCAACGCAATAACGATGTGCTTTCTTTTTTTTTTTAATTTCTGAATTGAAAAATTCTCCGTTAGTCCCCCATTCTCAAGTAAATTTTCTTAAAATAAAAATAGAAGAAAATTGATAAGGGAAAAATTACTCCAGTTCATCATGTTGTTTCTGCAATAATGCGCTGAACAATGTTGACAGTCGAGACAGTACCAAGACAAGTCACCTAGCCAAACATTAATTTTCTCATTTATTCATCTCTTATATGTCACATGTAAATGGATCCTTGTTATATTATGACATACGAAGAGGTTTAACAAGTATGTGTAGCTTTAACACACACACATCCATGCATAAAAGCACACGCAAAACATTTTTTTATTTTTAACAAGCATAATTTCGGTTGTCATATCGAATTTAAATTGTTTAACAAATGTAAATAAAAAAAAAAAAACACAAAAAGCTTTCGGTGTTTTATTAAATGATTTTTTTTTTTTTTTTTTTTTGCAACCCATTCTCATTATTTAAAATTATAAAATTTATTAAAATCATTGAGCAGAAGGACGACTATTATGGTTAAATATTGAATAATAAATGTAGGAAAAATATTTTAATTTTTTTTTTTTTCTGTAAAATTGATTTGTGAAATGACCGGGAAATGTAAGCAAAAACATATGCTTATTGGTTGATTTAATGTTAGAATAAAAATGTGTTTTTTTTTTACTATTATTGATTTAAAATATGGGTTTTTCCTTAACAGAAAATTATAATGGAAAGTTTCTGCTATTTGAATAATATTTGCTAGATGTTTGATAAGGAACGTTAAGAGCGATTTAGTTTAATTCCCTATCTAAACCACATAAATTAAAATACAAGAGATAACACATTAAAATCATTTGTCAGACATTAATTGTTATTTAATAATCAGGAAACAGGACTAATGTGATTAAAATAATAAAAAAAAATAAAGGAAAAAAATTCAAAAGCTTTTACAGCTTCTACCTTTATCGTTAAGCGGAATTAAAACGGAATTATAAAGGCCTGTTAAGGGTTACTCTGTTTCATTTTAGTATGAAATAACTTTCAAGGAACATCGTTAGTAATTAAATCGATCTAAGATCATCTAAACCTTGCTCAAAATACTAAACACTCAGTTAATCTGTGTAAATACCCATAGAAATTTACTTATTTCTTATCACTTCAAGACTCAATAAATAATTTTATTTTAATGTATTAAAGGAGTTTAAAAATAATTTTCTATGATTTTTAGTTACGATTCGATTACATTTTTTAGCTGCAAATTTTAATTAACAAAAAAGAAAAAAAAAAAAACTATTTTCCTAATCTAAATCAAGCATTATTGAAGCTTTATTAATACTGCATTACTGCGTTTTTCTAACGTAACTTATAATCAAATTATGCAATAAATGTTAATTAAAAAAAAAAAAAAATTTAACTTAAAATACTTTTGTTAATCTACTCGTAAAACAATTCAATTAATTTTATTACAAACAGAAAAAGCAGAAGAAGAAAAAAAATGAAAATTAGTTAGTAAGAGCTAGAGAAATGTTAAAAAAAAAAATTTTTTTTTAAGCTAAAACAAAATAAATAAAAAGTTCTTGACATGCAATTACAGTTTTACTATCTAACGTAAAAGTTGTTTTTTGTTTACGAAATCGGATTACAGCATGTAAAAAAAAAAAAAACGAAAGCTTTAAAAGCATAAACATGCTAGAATGTCAAGAGCTTTGTTACATTTGAAACAAATTTGTTGAAAAAACTAAAAAAAAAAAACGCCGGAAATTAGAAATTAAATTTTACAAAATGTAAATAACATTTGGTGGGCGAACACACAGAGTAACATTAATTTCGGTTGAGCTTTTCTTTTTATTCAACTTTTGATAAGTTTGTAAACTTAAAAAAAAACACCAAAAATAACATAATCACGTAATAACAGCCCGCAAAACCACTCAAACATAATAAACAATTCAAAAGGAAAAGGAAACGCAACGCAACTCTTTTCGTGAGTTATAAATACCAAGAAAAAGCTTCGTTTAAAACATTCAACAAGAACAAGTGAAAAAACAAAACAAAAATTTATTATTATAAAAAAAAAACAAAAGAAAGTTCATCTCGTATTACAAGACATGGATAAACAAGCAGCAGATAAAAAAGCTTGACATTTAAAAAACAAAAACAAAAAAAAAAAAAAAACAGGAAAAATGCTGAGTGTTGTGGGCGGGTGAAAAACATCCGCATCAATTACAAGAAATAAAATAACAAAACAAAACAAAAAACAAATTTCATTGAAATAAATTAATAAAGAAAAAGCTATAAAAGAAAGCTCGATAAAAATCATAAACAAAAAGTTTTCCCCCAGCTAGTGTTAACGGAAAACGTAACTAGAGCAGTGTTACAGCCAACTTGTAGATATTCCGTTTGTAAAGTTAGTTGCATTACAATAAAAGCTGCCGTTAAGTCAGTAAACCATTAAAGCTTGCTTAAATAAACGATTTTTCTGAAACAACTTGCTTTATCTTTGTTTTTTTTCTCGTGTTTGTTGCAAAGTGCAGGAGATGTAGCCGCGATTTTGTTAAGCAAAAAAAAAAATTTTTCTTTTTTCAATTTTATTTTTGATTTATCCTTGAATCGTAAAACATTTTTTTTGTTGTTGTTGATTCGTTATATGCCGGTTAATTGAGTTTAATTAATTTATGTAGAAGTAAAAAAAAATAATTTGTTGTCCCTGGTTCAACATTTAATCAAATTTGCGTCATGTCAAATCACTTAGAAGAAAAGAAAAATCAGTTTTGTTTCGCAATAATTATTCTATTTTGTCAGATGCACAGATGGAAAAAGTATGAATAAAAGATCCTTCTTCGTGCTTTTTTTTTATTTATTTTACTTATTTATATTATTATTATTATTATGACTTTCGGCCATGATTAAGTAAATAATTTTTTCCGGTTTTGTGTTTCATTTCCATGTACCAAAAACTATGTTAATGCAAATGCTGTACGTTCGATGTTGTTTTGTCTTAGGTTATAAATCAGATGAATCGTAGAAATTTATTACTGTGAGCCAATGTACTGTTTTAACAACCCAAGGAAAAAAAACAACAACAACTTTTCCACATTGGACAGCAAGTTATAAGGAGAAAAAAAACCATAAACTCTGCAACGAGTTACAAGCGAACCTTTTTTTTTACTTTTCGTTCTTTATTCATGCGTTTCGTATTTACGGAAGTAAACATTTTAAGCTCACTTTCATAAACATTTAAGAAAGTGAGCTTTAACTCTTAAACACAAAAATACTTTGATTGTTTTGCATTTTGTGGTTATTTTTATTTACGTTTGTAGGCAAATGTACTGTGTAGGATGGAAATAGAAATCCATTTGCAGTAAACCAGTAAAGCAATTTTTTTTTTTTTTAGTATTGAATAACGAAAAACTTTAAAATAAACTTTTGTTGTTGTTGTTGCTTTATTATTCTTTAGAACTTTTTTCGTGCTTTCATTCGTTCGTTTTTTTTTTTTTTTTTTACATTATTTTCCCGTTGCTCTTGTGATTGATGACGCTGGAAATGTATAATATTATGTTTCAATACATCATATCATGTTGTTTGTTTATTTATTTTTTGCTTCATCCCTTATATTCTCCCCTTTTTTTGTTTTTTTTTTTTCTTTGCTGTATTATTTATATGGAAAAAAATAAATTTCCTATTTTTTTTTTTTTTTTTGTGTTTTGTAACAAGAAAATAAGAAATAAGTAAAAAATCTTTATTCATGCAAAACAGAAAGTTTATTTTAGTAGCTGGAAGCATCAATGTTGTACCATTATCTATGCTGCTTTTAATGTGTGTGTGTGTGTATGCCTGTGTGTACTGATAAAATAAATACAACAAAAAATTATTGATTACATTAACATAATGATACATTTTTGTGTGATAGGATTTGTCTTTTTTTTTTTTTTCTAACTTTCTTACGTACGATTCTCGAAAGTCACCTTTATTCGCTGTTACTGCCACTGTTGCTGCTCCTTTTACACCATGTAAATCATAATCAGGATAATGCTAAAAGAAAAAAAAAACATTTTGTAAATTCTAAAAAAAAATATTTATTAATTAAAGCTTTTTTTTAGTTAATAAACAAGCTTGTTGTACTGAATTATGCAACACTAAACATAAATGATGTCAATTATCTTTAATAGAGTACATATTTTATATGATAGGAAAATTATTATTAAACTTTGAATATAATTTTATGTTCATGATAAACCGCATAAACAATATGATTAATAATAAAAAAAAAAGAAAACATTTTTCCTGTTGCTAATACATAAATTCGCTAGACAATGTCAATGGGATAAAATCGCAACAACGCATACAATTCGTTGCTGGCACTTCCTAACGAATTGAAATTTATGAGCTTAAATGAGAAGCAATTAAAAAAAAAAAAAAAACTCAGTTTTAAAAAAGGCTTTAATTAGTAGAAACATTAGAACAAATAATTGAGTAAGAGAATTTTGCCATCGTAAATGTTTTCTGTTGTCTTGTCACAACGATTTGTCTGATAATTGATGACATATCCTGTCAAAATACTTTGAATTATTATCGTTTTATTATCATTCATCCTTTTGTTTGTGTTTGTATATATGGTGGTAATGAGAATCTGTGGTTTTAACACGATTACTAATTTTTTTTTTTTTTTTGCATTGTTTAAATATGTTAAACGATGTGTAGATGTTTCCGTCGGTTTTGTTTAAAGCTGCTACGTTATTAATTTATTTTTTTTTTGTAAACGTGTATTCCGCGTAAATAAAACCATCAGTAATAGTATAAGAAATTTAATTATTTTATCAATTCATGTAATGCTTGGCATAAGTAACAATTTTGCTCTGAACTTAATTGAATTAGTTAAAAAAAAAAAAAATGTATTAAAAGGTGTTTTAAACGTAGAACACATTACCGCTGCACGAATTCGGTGCTCAACATAGATCATTGTCATTAGATTAAAATGTTATTAAATTGTTATATAATCGTTTTAAATAATTTTTTATTGTTATTATTATTCCATTATCAGCTTTATTATTTTAAGACAATGTTTTAAATATATATATATAATGTGAAAGCTCCTCCTGAAATTATTATCGCATTTTATTGATACAAAAATTTGTTTTGTTTGTTCGTTATAACTTTTGTCAGTAGTAACTAATCCATTTACCATTATAAAATGTGTTGCTGTGCGTTTTATTGTTTTGTTTTATCAATTAAAATGTAATTAAAGAGCTTTTTATGCTTTATTACGTGTTAAAGCTGTCTTTAAAGGGGAATTTTTTTTTTTTTTTTGTTTTGTTTTTATTTATTTAATCACGTTAACGTAGAGATAAACTACTGCTGAACAATTTTTATCTTTTTTTTTTTGCGCCACTGTGGAGTGGAAGTACAGTAAGAAGTATAGTAAGGAAAAAACCACTCTGCTTTGGAGTGGAGACGCCTGGTAGAAATAAAATTTATTCTTTTTAATTAAATTCAAAAGTGCCTTTAGTAGATCTTCTTGTCCTGTCTATTTATTATTATTATTTTATTTTTTTTTCTTTTTGTTTTGAAGTTATATTAATAAGGAAAAGAAAGCACACGTCGTATTCTTAACATTTCTTATACACACACACTCACAAAACAAGAATAAATAAAAGAGAAACCGTAACGAAACGAAAATTGTGTTTTCTTAAAACAAGACACGTTTGTAACATTAATTAATTGTGTAACGTAGCCATAGTTTGTGTTGTTATTCAATGACGAGCACAAATTTATTTTTAAAGTAGATAAATTAATTGTAGATACCTGTAATTAACAAGTTTATGTTTTTGCTATTCCATGTAAAATACAGGGCGTAACAAAATTGAGTAATTCTAATCAATTCACCCATTCCCATAAATTTTTGTTAATTTATTGATAAAACTATTTGATTTTCAATTTAAAACAATTTTAAACAAACAAACATAAATTTTTATTTATTTATTTATTTATTTTTTTTTGTATTTTCATTCCAGGTGCTTTTGTTGGGGGTTCACGACGTTTTTTAACAGATTTTTTACAAGAATGGCCAACGCCTGGTACCGGCCCCTATTTTGATACAACCGTCCAATCAAATATTACTGGCTTAGTAGGAAAAACAGTTCATCTGATATGCAAAGTGAAAAATCTAGGCAATCGAACGGTAAGTTTATTAACACTTTCTGTGCTACTTTCGTTATTTAATAGAAAAGAAAAAAAAAATTGTGTGTCATGATAAGGAGTAGAGAAAAACATTTTAATTAATGAAACATGTGTGAGCGTCAAAAAAGGAGAAAAGGATGTCAACAGCATATATGCAGATGGTAATCTCAAACCCGGTATAATAATCCACCTTATCAACGTAGTGTTTTGCACATCGATAAAAAAAGAAGAAAAACTTTGACACCTCCTAGAGGATTTACAGCCGTATATCGTATATATACTCTCTCTCTGTACCTTGCTTCGTTGAACATACATAATGACCGTCGTTATATGTTCGTCTATGTTTTACATTTGCCGCAGTATCACACACAGACTATAATTTGAACAGACCAAGTACTTTACAGTCAGGGTTTTCTTTTTTATTTTGTATTAAAATGTAAAAAAAAAAAAATGACACAGTGACGGGTTGCTGTACGCATATTGGTACAGCAAACTGACCAAACTGGACAACTGGTTTGGGTTATTAGTTGAACTTTTACTTGTGCTGTTGGTTCTATGTGAAATCTAATTCAGTTCTGTCCGGTTGTGTCAAGCGCAACCTGAATATCGCTTAGTGGTTATCACAATGTCGCTCCCTTGACATATTTCGGTTTGCTTTATATATATAAAAAAAAAAAAAAAAAAATGCCACAGCACAGCATATAAAAATCGTTTTTTTTTCTTTTGTCTTTCTTTTTCTGCATTATTCTGTATAAGAATTCACTAGCCGAGTTCTATCAACAGGAGAAAATGAATAAATAAATGAAGGTTTAACAACAAGCAACTGATAACCTAGATTCCGTTTAAAATGTTACGAAAATAGTGATAAATAAGAAGAGAAAAAGCAAAAAAAATCAATAAAAGCTTTCTAATAAAGCTTCAAATATTAATTATTTACTTGAAAAACACTTAACGTAACATCGTAAGAGAGAAAATTATTTTTTTTTTTTAATTTATTCGTGAAATACGTTGGGTGTTGGGTGTGTTGTGTAAAAGAAAAAAAAATTAACTTTCAGGACATAATAGTGCTGGCTGATTGTGATTTAAACTTTAACAATTCACCCAAGCTTTTACATGATTTATTATCCAAACATCATATTCATGGCAAAGAACAAAAAAAAAAAAAAATTTTACCACACATGTTGAAAAAGCGTTTTTGTTGTGCTGTACGTAAACTTTTCTTTCGTTTTACTTTTTTTTTTTTTTTTTCATTTGATTGTGGGTGGTACTGGTACAACAACTACTAACCAATTCATTATTGTGTGCACACGTTGGTACTGATTTTTAAGTAAACAAATTTCCGGGGTCTGTTTTTTCTTTTTTTTTTCTTGATGACTTTAAGGAGTCTTTTCAGCGTGTTCATGGTGTTTATTATTTGGTCTTTGCGTGCATGATGTTGTTGTTTTTTTTTTTTTTTTTTTTTTTTGTAGCAAATAAAGTAGATTCATTTTGGGTTATTGTTTCCCACCCACAATTCTGCCACTTTACTCATTTTAGATTTCTTTTTCCGTCATTTTTCTTAATTTTTTTTTGTTTTGTTTGTTTTCTTATAATGCGTGAAATTTTTGTTAGACAACAGAATAATATATATTTGACATTTGTTAGGGGTGGTGGTGGGTTTAGTTTTTTTTTTTTTTTTTTTTTTTTCTACATCTTAAAAGGCCGATAAACAATAACAAAACTGTGGCAAAGTAACAGAGGCTACGCTGTATTAAACAATTTTCGCTTCTTTTTTTTTTTCTTTCGCTTTTTTACTTCTTTATTCCTTCTCACCATCCCCAAAATCAATGTAACATTATTTTGGCTACATTAACATATTCATTAATCAACATAAAATATTATTTATTTATGTTGAATTCAAACATAATTTATCATATTGAAAATTGTGGAGAAAGAGAGCAGTTCGTTGTTTTTTCTTATTTTCCTTGTACTCTATACGTCTGCCCTTAATAAACAAAAAAAAAAAAAAACGAAAAAATGTTTCCCTACTTATTCGTGGCTTCTGAAAAAGCTTTTCTATGCTTATAAATAAGCAAAAATTAATAACAAATCTGTTGATGTTTGTTTTTATTATTATTATTATTATTCGCTTTCTACCACAATGATTTATTCATTATTAGTGAAAATTATTATTCGTTATGTTCTGGCCGATGGTGTTTCATTAGTTACACCCACGCACCACCCACACTTGTATCTTATCTCTTCTAAAGCATCGCCAGTTTTATTATTTATTTAATTAAGCTGAATTTCTGTGTTGGAAAAATAATTGTTTCGAGCTTTTTTTTAAGCTGTAATAAGCAAAATCAGATGGCAATTTCCACCTGCTGGATGTGTACATCGCTGATGAATACAATTTTTACCAATTAAACAGTTTATTATCCTTAATTATTCGTTATAAATGAGTGATTTGCTTGCTTCCTGCATAAGTAATAGCAAACAATTGATTTAAATCAATCAAAACAATTTGCTATAAAACTTCAAAAGGAGACATAAAACGGAAATAGTATTGCTGGTTGAGATGGTTAACTTGTAGTAACGGAAGGATAGTGTTTGGTGTAAATACGACAAAATTATTTTGTTGTTTGTTATTAGAAATGATGGTGACAGTGATGAAAGTTTCCATCTTGTTTCCATAAAAGACTTAATTAGATTAAGAAGGCAACGAAAAGAACACAAATTGACAAGAGCACAGCATTCCTATTGGTTTTTTTTTTAGAACCAATAAAAGTGACTTGAATAATTTATTACACGGACTAAACACTCTAACCGATCTAAATTCATTCATATAAATTGTGAAAACTCCTAGGTATAGCCAACATTTTCTTTGTTTCTTCGATTTATTAAAGGAAAAAAAAAAGCTGTAACAAGGGAAAATTAATCTCGCAAAAAAAAAAAGTAACCGGACAACCAAGAAAAATTCTCCTTTCGTTATTTATTACATAGCTAAGAAGGTAATTTAAACCTAAAACAAAAAATATATATTCGTTAATTAAATAAAAAAAAAAATGAAGCTTTAGCACACAGGAATAAGCTTTAGAACATACACACATTGTAAATATTTTGATTTTTTTAAGTGTTTCATCGAGCTTTGTCTGTTTATATGGCGTGAGTTTTTTGTTTTAAAAATTAAAAAAAAAAAAAATTTGTTAGACCTAAGGCAAAAAGCTGTGGTGTTGTCGCGTATTTTTTTTCTGTATTTTTCATTAAACGATCAATAATTAAATTTGTGTACTTGGTGTTTCCTCAGCTCGGTAATATTTCTCTGGTTGACAAAGGCCTCAAATTTAATCCAATGTAGACGAAGTATTTTGTTAGAATATAAAAACGACGTTACATTAGCAGTTTTTTTTTTATTTTATTTTATTTTTTTTTCGTTATTATTAAAACAGAGTAGCAGAAAAAGAATGAAAAGAAAAATAAAAAGTAAACAAGCAGAGCAACCACATATGAATGAATTTTAATATAAAATTATTTATATATGTTTAACGAAAGGTTTTAACATGTATATTACCATTAACAGGAATATTAACATTAACATTACCATTTACATTTGCGTTAACATATACCCAACCATCACCCTTAGCACCGTCACCATGTCACCCCCCGATAAAGACAAAACAAATGTTTAAAAGTAGAAAACAGCAAAAAAAAAAAATTATTATTATTATTTTCTCTCCTCCATTAAAAACAAATAAAATGTTAAACGAAAATAACAATTTTCTATGGAAAAATAATATAATTTTATTTTTTCTTTTATTTACATTTAGATGAATAAATATTTAAAAATATAAAAAAAAAAAAAAAGCTTTTATATATGCCTGTTATATAAATAAATAAATTTCAAAAAAAAAAAGCTCCGTTGATTCCAACCGAAACACAAAAGCAATGAGCGCAGGTAATAAAAAAAAAAAAAAAACTCTCTCATTCTTACTACCAACAAATACAAAGAAATTAATTAATTTCTTTAAATAATAATGCATTAAAGCTTTAAGTTTTATCAAAAGAAAAGAAGCATTAAAAAAAAAATCATTTTTTTCACCCTCAACCAGCCGGGGGAAATAAACAAACAAAACGAAATTTTTTTCTTTAATTCATTTATGTACTGTTTAACTTTGGTTATTTTACTTTCAATTGTTTTCTAAAGCTTAATATATGCTTTAAATACAGTTTAAGCTTTTTGTTGTTTTTGTTTACGTTATTTTATTTCATAAAAACGTTAGTTATGGCTGGTTTCAGTGTTTTTTCTACTGGCTTTACAAACGTTTTTTTTTCTTTTTTTCGATCTTTTTCTTTTTCGCTGTTATTACGCGGAACTTTCTTTGTTTGTTTACTTTTTTTGGTATAAATAATATCTAATTTCATGTTAGACTAACTATAGGTATAAAAAAAATAAAAACACACAAAAAACAAACGCAAAAGGTTAGAAATTAAAGGAAAATAACAGCAGTAGGAGCGGCAGAAGCAAAAAAAAAAAAACAAATTCCATGCATTTACCCATCGAACAACAGATGATATCATGTTTTGTTATTCGCATTATTATTATTTATTTTTTGCCAGGTAATAAATAAATAAATAAATATTGAATGAAAAGTCAAAGAGAATAAATTGTCAATAGAAAAATTAAATTATATTCTGTGAGAGAGAAATGCTGTCACATAAATTCGTTTCATTTTTCCACTTGATTTCAAAACAAGCGAAAAGTTTTTTTACGTCTTTACAGAATACAATCGAAAAAAGAAAAAAAAAACACCTAAAAAAAGCACGAAAATACACACACACACACACACACAAAATGGTTTTTACTCTTGAGAATCATACATCCTTGATATGTCCCGTTTTTATTTTTTTGTCTATTTGTCCCGTTGCTATGCCCATTTTTTTATTATCTACGGATGACAAAAAAAAAACATTACCGGATATCCGTAAAAAATTATTAATTTTTTAATATTTATTTACATTTACATTCCCATAGAATTTCTTTGTTTATTTAATTAAAATCGAAAGCGAAGTAAAAATCAACAAATTTTTTTTTTTTTTTTGTACGATTTAAATCCCTGTACGAATTTAACGTAATCGTGGCAGCAGTAACATTAGCAACAACAACAACAAGAATTGCGTTAGTTATAATAATAGCAGTGGTAATAACAGCAACAGTAATGGCATCACAACAAAGAAACAGATTTAACGATAAGAAAAAATATTTAGATAAGTGTTGGAGAGGGTTACGAATTTTTTCGTTTTTGGTTCATCAAAACAATTTACACCCCATTAGGACTAAAGAAACTTTTAATCAGCAACAAAACCCCCCCTGTATGGATAGAAATGACGAACATGAATATTAAGTCCTTAAAGATTTGAAAAAGACTTGAAGTGTTAAAGGGTTTTTTGCCGTACGTTAAGCAAAACTACTTTGTAAAGATTCTGTAGGGTTTATAGTTTGTGAGCTAAGTACAGGAAAGAACAAGGCAAATCATTCTCGTTTTATTTTTTCTGTAGTCTTCTATAAAAAAAAAATAAATAATAGAAGAGAACTTTGTTTGTTTTCATCAGGTTTTTTGGTTTATTGAGGCAGAAGAAATGTTTCTTGTTGCTGTAAATGATGGAAACCGCCTACACACTCGAATAACACAGTTGAATTTTCAACAGAAGAATAATTTTTTTTTTTTGATTAAAAAGAGCGAAAAATTTTTTATTCTAAACACATATGTGGGCCGTTGTGGGTAGAAAGTTTTAATAACAAAAAAAAAATGCGGTTCTTCTGTTGATAATCAAAGTCTTGTTTGTTTTCTTATTTTAATCATCATCATCATCATCAGTATCAGCATCATGATTAAAATAAATAAACAGAATGTTCTTGTTTATTGTATTTTCGCACGGAGCCATAAGGGAGCTTTGACAATAATAAAATAAAACAGCAAAAAAAAAATAATAATAAGGAATAAAATGTGGTAGAAGGATTAATAAAGAAAATGAATAATTTTTTTTTTTTGTTGATTTGTGTACCGTTTTGTACTGTTATCTATACTTCAGGAGAATAATTAAAACAAACAAGCAAACAAGCAAGTAAAGAAAAAAAAACGCAAAAGAATCCTTTAAAACAACAAAAGGGGGATCTCCTGAGATAATTATTATTTTTCTAAAGGATTAGAAATTTTTTAGTTTTTTTCTTCGCTTCGTTTCGTTTCTTTGCTTTAAGCACAACACACATGAGAACGATTAGTGCGCTGAAATTAAAACAAAAGATTAAAAACGTAAAACGAAAAATATAAACAAGGATTAAAGCACATTCAGGGATAATAATAATAATTATTATTATTAACTTAAAAAATCCACTTGACTTTTGTATTTATCTTCTGAACACTTCTGAACTGTTTAATAGAAAAAATAAACTGAAATCAAGTTTTGTTTGTTTTTATTACGAAAAAAAAAATTATATTGAGCTTTCAGGATATTCTGTCTTATTTTTTTTTTTTGTGATTTAAAAAATAATTCCAGTGATGGCCTTAAAATCGTTTTTTTCTCTTATTTCTCCATTAAAAAAAAAATTGTTTTTACTTTACGAAAGTACGCAACACTTTTGTCTCCTTAGCATCCTTAAAACTTTTTTGTTTTTTTTTTTATTTCTTTGCTAACGATATCAACTTAATTTAATAAAAAAATTGAACAATTTATTTCCAACAGAAAGTTTACTAAAAAATAATTTTTTTTACTTCCCCTATTTCTTCCCCTGTTATCCTTTTTATTTACAGAATTTTTAATAATTATAATTATTAAAAGCTTATCGCACAACATGGAAATAAAATGAGAGAAATGAAAAAAAAAGGGTGAATTAGATTTATTTATCGTTTATTATAAGATACTTTGTAGCGATGGAGAGACGAAGGCGCCCCATATACCCATGAATCATGAGTTAAATTAAGCTTTGTAAAGGAATAATAAAAACAAAAAAAAAAAATAAGAAAAAAGCTTAATGATTTATGTGGTGCCATTATTCAATTTGCCAATATTGTGCTTTCAGTTTTATTTTTATTTTTTGATAATGAAAAAAAAAAAAACCCAGTGAATTAAGGATTATAAAATTGACGATGACGAAGGAGAAGAAAAAGCACCAAATAAACCTTACATCTGTTACATTATTATAAAATTAGATTATTTCCGTTTACTTGTTGTGTGCCAGCCAGTAGTTACTTCCAGAAAAATTTGACAAATAAAATAAAAAAAAAAATGATTTAGTCAGTGGAAAGCATAATCAATCAAAGAAAATTACAGCGAATATCCTGTAACAACCTTCTAACGACATGCCATTAGAACAATATGTTCGGGACTGTTCCGGTTTTTTTTTTTTTTCTTTTTTATATGCAAAAATCATTACAAATTAATCTCAAACCATTAACCAACCATTTCAAAAATAGAATTTGGTACTAGTGGGGTAAAAAAAAAATGCTCCACCAAAATCTATAAAAGAAAAAAAAAATTCTGTTTTTAAATGGAAATGTCTTGCTCAGAAAATTATTTATTCATGAAAAAGAATTTGTTTTTTATTTTTTGCTGCTTTCTTCTATAGAAAATTCTGTTCTTAATGTTTTTTCCTCTTTGTTTTGTTGTATGTTTGTTTCTGTGTGCTTTTTTCTCACCAAAGTTTATATAATTTAAGGAGGCGAAAAAAGGAAAAATATAAATTATTACATTTTTATTATTTCAATCTGTCTAAAATTCGATTGTTTGTGTTATTTATTTATTGAATAATTTACATTACATTCGGGGGGTGATGGTGGTTTTGCTTTTAAACGCCCACGCACACAAACACACATATTTTTTTTCTCATTCGAAAATTTTCGTTAAAGTTCATGGTGGTGGTCGCGGCGACAACATCAATAAATAAGAAAAGTAAAAAAAAAAAAAAAATTTAAATATTTAATATACTTAATGGTTGTTAATGTAAGCTTGTAAGTTACTTTTAGAGAGCTTTTTCCACTTGGTTTTCTTATAGAAATTAGGTTATCGGTAATTATTATGTTTTAAGGATGTAAAATTACTTACTGTTGTGTCCACTGTACCGTTTCTTAACGGCATAAATAACGTCGAAGGATTTTAAATACAAATTCCGAAAAAAGCTTCTTTTTTGTTGTTTTATTCATTTGTTAACTAACTAAATATCGATTATGAACAAAAAAAAAAATTCATGTTTATCCGATTAAAATGTAATAAATTAAAGCTTTTTATTAAGCTGATTCGAATATAGGTGATGTAACACCATTTAATGTCTGGTAATTAATTGTGCATTAAATTATCACGAATTTTCACACAATTAAAAAATTTGAAAAATTTAAATGAAAATCCTTTAGAAAATCCTCATTTTTTTAATACTTTTTTTTTTTTTTGATAAATGGATATTGCAATATGCAAATCAGTTATTTAAATAAATAAAAAAAAAACAATAATAATAATAATAATGATAAATCACGTCTCGTATCATATTCATGCATTCTCTTAATATTAATAAATTCAGAAATTACGTTATGAATTATTTATAAAGTATTTAACAGAATATTTATACAAAAAAAAAAATTCACATTTTCCATTAACAACTGTGAAAATAGAGATCAGAAGTTGAACAATTATCTTTGCCAAAATACAAAAAAAAAAACCAAACCAAACCATATATGAGGATTAAATAAACAAAACAAAGCAATGCAAAGCTTGAAAACCAAACCAAAAAGAAAAACAAAAATTACTCTAAGGGTGTTTCACTACGTTAATTAATTCATATTAGACAATAATATAATCGCAGACACATACACACACATACAGAAAATTAACAAAAAATAAAAAGCCCAGACGTAACAAAATTAGAAAAAAAAATGAATTTTTTTTTTAATTAAACGAGAGAAGAAAATTACTTTGGTAAAAGTTCGTTAAACATGTGGCAACGAAATTATTATTATTTTTTTTTAATTAAATATTCATTAAAAGTATTCAAAAAAAAAAAATAATAATAAATTCCTTCAAAAATTCCATAATGGAAACCACAGAAATTTTAAGAAAAAGTTTTTTTTCACTCCTTCATTTTAACAACCGGATTATGGTTGGTGAAATATTGAACACAGAGCAACAGACTCTAATGTTAATTATGGGAGTTTTTACAGATGGTGGATTAAGATGGTTTAAAATTAACATTGGGAATTCTCTTAGAATTGATTTTTATTCACTAAAATTCATGGGAAATCGTATTAAATCGTTTTCATGTTATTAAAATCATTTCTGGAAGCTGATTTACGGATTTTTAATCATTTCTCTCTTTTTTTTTGATATTCCAATCACCTGAAAGATGAAAACACTTTAAAACCGTATGATTGGCAAGGTCAAGCCTCATTTAAATCCATAAATTTTCCAAAGCGAATCAAGCAAAATTCACATCTTCTGGTTAATTTCAACAAAGCAGCTTTAAGATTCATTTCAAAAATGGAAATCTTATAAAACGGAAAATATTTGTCTCACCGACAAAACAGATTAAAAAAAAAATCCAAAGAAATTAAATGCAGGCGGATGTCTCTTAAAAACAAAGCAAGGAATTGAAAGGAATATTTTTTTTTTTGAACATGACTCTCGCAGACATCGTTAATCAGTTAGAAGAATTTCTTGTTTTTTCATTTCTTATTAGTTTCATGAATTTTATATAATAAATGCTGGGAAATCATAAAGTTAATCTTTTAGCTTAAGCATAAGCTAAACACAAGACGATACAAAAAAATTAATAAAGAAATTCTAATTTAAATTCATATCGACCGTGGGTGGTGAAGCAAAAAAAAAAAAAAAAAAAAAACTTCTGCATATTTTACATGAGGAAAACATTTTTTATTTCTTTATTTCCCCGAATTAAAATGAAAATCTTCAGAGATTTTTGTTGTGTTTTTTTTTTCTTTAATTTAAGGAAAATTTCTTTATGGTTTTTTTTCTTTTCTTTATTGTGTGATACATTTAAGTCATGTTTTAAGTTTAATTCTCCTCGGTTTATGTTTTGGTTTTGCTTAAAAAGGTTTCAGACGGTATAATATTCAAGCGGCTGCTGTTGATGGTTTTTTATTATTTTTCTTTTTGAAAAAGTAATTTCTCTTGAATTCTTTAAATGAATTAAATTAATTTTTTTATTCCGTATTGCTGCGTTTTCTTTACGCTTATAATAAAACCGAAGGACGAGAGTAACAGAAAAGAAATGAAAAAAGAATTTCCGTTTTGCATTATTTATTGAAAAACATGAAAATGTAAATTAAAAAACAGAAATGGAAAACGAAGAGTAACGAAACAAAACCCCTTTTTTTTTTAAAAGAAAAACAGTTTAACTATGAGTTTTCACTTTTCTTTTGTATCCCAAAAAATTTTCTTTTCTTTTCTTTTCCACATTAAAACAAATTTCATGAGTCTTGGCAAACCGTACAAAAAAAAAACCAAGCAATGTACAGTGAGAAAAAAAGGGAAAAAACTAGTGAAAATGTATGGAATGTAATTGCTGTTGCCAACGAACCAACAAACATCACAACTGAAAATAATTTCGTTAAGTAAAAAAAAAATTTTTTTTTTTGTTGGAATTTAATTTTGCTTAAGTGGGACCCGAATAAAAAAAAAAAACTTCAGTTTCGTAACAAGAAGCACCGAAAATGATGAGTGTTGAAGCAACAGTAGCAACAATAATAACCTAGATCATTACGTGAACATTAACGTTAACCCTTTCACTACCCTTAACCGTGTTTTTGGGGTCGATTTTTTTTATTTTGTTACTCAGTACTGCCCGGTGTACCGTCGTTAGTTCACAAACATCAACAGACAATAAAAAAAATTGAGCAACAGACAAAAAAGGCCACTTAAAGGGGAACACTTTTAAAAAACAATTATTTTTTGATGATCAGAACTAAGTGGGGAACTTTAAAAAGTCTATTAAAAATAATTTCCCTTCCAAATTACCACCAACCACCATTTTATCATCAAAAAAAAATAAATAAAATGCTTCATTGGCATCGCAAAATAATTTAACTCGTTTTGTGTAAATAAAAAGACAAAAAAAAAAAATTATTTTAGAGAAAAATTACGTTATCAGGATAAAGCAGATCAGTGTTGAAGTTGGGCAAAACGTTAAGTAAACAAACAACCAATAGAAACACCCACACAAACCGTACTGAACTGAGCAACAAACAATTTTATTCTTCAATTTATTTTTGCCAATAAAAATGTTAATGAAATTCACAAAGAAGTTTTCCCGAAAAAAAATTAATTTTTGTGTTTTTTTTTTTTTTTTCTTTTAAAGGTATCTTGGGTACGACATCGTGATATTCATCTGTTGACTGTCGGTCGTTACACGTACACATCTGATCAACGTTTTGAGGCAATGCATTCACCACACGCTGAGGAATGGACGTTACGGATACGTTTCGCACAACGTAAAGACTCTGGTATTTATGAATGTCAAATTTCAACAACACCACCGATGGGTCATCCTGTGTACCTTAATGTCGTTGGTAAGTTATTACATTTATTTTAACCCAAAAAAAAAAAAAACCGAGAAATCCTATCCACCCTTCATCGTTGTTGCTTCCTTTTTAATTAAAATCAACCAAAAACAATGTTTTTACGTCTTTAAAGCTGCACACTGTTCTCACAGTTAGTGAATAAAACTTTAACTTCCCCAAAAACAAAAAAAAATTCTTCATTAATCGGTTATTAAATTTACCGGATGTATCCTGGAATTAATAAAAATAATTCTTTATTAAACGATTTTTATTGACTTTCTACGATAATAATAATAAATAAAAATAAAAAAAAAATTACAAGAAGATCAACGTTAGATAACACCCAAATCACCGCATAGGCATTATTGGTTGTTCGTGTAACCCACTAAAGCTTACAAAGTCTTTTCGTTTTGTTTGCTGCTACTGCTGCTGCTTTTCGTTACTGAAAAGACGAAAAAAAAAAAAACAGATAATAACAGGAAGGGGGAGAAAAAAGCATAAAAATCGACTCACATTTTTAACGCAAAAATATGTTTTTTTTTTTTTTTTTGGGTACGTCTGCTGCCGTATGTTGTTATCAGTGATCATGATAGACTTTATTTACGACACTAAACTCTATGGATTAGAAAACTACTGCTTTACGTCTACAATTTAGATGGGAATTTTTCTTTTATCGATCATCCTTCGTTGACTTCCTGTTGTTATCGTACCGACAGAAATTTTCATTCTCAGTTATTTTGTTATTGAAATGTCGCTATATGCAATTTAACGAAAAAATAATAATAAAAGAGTTTTGACATTTTTATTCGCTTATTTTCAAATAGTTTTTATTAATAATATTTTATGGGAATTATGTTTGTTTGTTTGTTCTGTTCGGTTGAATAAAATTTCGTGAATTATTTTATTGTTTTGTTTGGAACAAAAAAGTTTTTTCGTTTCTATTAAATAATGAATAAAACCCATCTTAAAGTATCCGTCTTAAACAAGCAACAAACATTTCTCAAAGTGTTTTAATGAACATCAAATTCCAACCGTAAATAACTTACGAGTAGAGAGAAAAATAATTAAATTAAATTAAATTAAAAATGCAGTAGACTAGTAAACGTTTGGTTGTAACGTAAAAGCTTGAGCACATTTACCTCACGTAATTATTTTTAAAACAGTTAAAATCCCTCGAAATATTTTCGTATCGTATTTTACCTGTTCTAAGCTCTAATTAATTGACGCCACATTGGTATTATGGCTTAATGGTGTCGTCTTTTTTTTTTTTTTGCTGAGCTTTTTTCTTTTTCTCTTTTTTTTTACGCATTATTGGACTAAAGCTTAACGTATCCAAGAAATTATAATCAAAAATACATCACATCTGATATCAGCAAAGTGTCTCAGCGAGTATTTAAGCTAAATTCATCTACCTGACACCCTAATGCTGAGGGTGGTTTCATTTTTTGTTTGTTTCTTTTTTAATTGAATTTTCATGTAATAATGATGAGCTTTTTCTTCAGTTGTAAATGAACGTTTAAAAACGTTTTAAAGAATTCCTTTCTTACGTAACAAGCACAAAATGTAATTATTTTCTCATTTAAAAAAAATGTTCAGTATCATCATCAACATTTATTCTAGTGAACAGTGAATTGGTGCTAAATTACAACAATTAAAACACTTTGTCTACGATAATTAAAAGTGAAATTTAGTTCGCTTTCATCAGCATAAAAAAAAAAATTATTTTTTATTTTTTTTAAATTTTAATTTATCTTCGATTAAAACGATTATCGAATATTTTTAATTGTGTTGACATCTGTTAACCGAATATATTTTTATTTGTTTATAAATTTTAGTGCTTTTGTAAGAACCACCTTTTTTTAATTAAATTTTACTTTCTACAGGTAAATTAATTATCGTTTTTTCGTTTGATTTGATTTGTTTGCCTTTTCTTTTTTTTTTTGTCGTGTGTTTAATGGAAAATATTACTAATTGCTGTGCTGTATGAGAAATGTTTTATTAGTAGAAATGTTGACGGGTTTTAATAAGAAAAAAGCCCCTCTAGCCTATTAAAAATAATTATTATTTAATAATATTTGTTAAGTGATACTAAAACTACTGAATATTGTTTGTCCAACCCTCTCATACATTCCGCTACTAAAGCACTAATAATCAAAGTAAAAAAAAAAAAAACTGTTTATTAGCATAATAAAATGAAATTTTATTTAAATGTCTAACAAAATTTCACCTTAAAGCATATAATAAAATTATAATATCTCATCATAATGTTGTTTCCCTATTTATTTGCTTAACTAAATCGATAAAAAAAAAGAAAAGGAAAACTATTTAAAGAAAAAAAACTTTCTGTATGAACGATAAAAAAAAAAGCCAACAAAGAAAAACCGTTATATCGCCCTACCCTTATAAATGTAGCTTTTATGGTAAACTTTTTAACTTTTCTCTCAAAAGAAAGAAGCAAAAAAAAAACACTCAGCGAAAAGTCAAATAACGCATGAATGACGTTATGTTGTGTGCTGTGTA
This sequence comes from Ptychoptera albimana, assembly GCA_961205885.1. Classification (NCBI taxonomy): domain Eukaryota; kingdom Metazoa; phylum Arthropoda; class Insecta; order Diptera; family Ptychopteridae; genus Ptychoptera; species Ptychoptera albimana. The sequence continues at coordinate 3,283,297 of OY540803.1, forward strand.
AAAAAAAAAAAAGTAAAAAAGTTAAACCAAAGAAAATTAAATAAAATAAAACTTTTCTAGCTTAAACACAGATTTTATTGATTCGATTAAACTTAAATAAGATTTTGATTTTTTTTTTTTATTTGTTCACAAATAATATTGATATGATCATCAATTTATTTGCGATTTTTGTGCTTTTCTTATAAACTTTTTATTGGTTTAGTAAAATTAAAGGCAAATGGCAATCGTTTGCGATTGTTAAATTATTAAATGTTTTCATGCTACAAAAAACATGTAAATTAACGAGAGAAAAGGTGCAAAATATCATTACCAGTTGCTTAACGGAAATCAACCAACGAAATGCTTTGATTATGAGAACCAAAAGAAAATCTTTTGTAAAATCCGACATTAATTCGATCAGCTACAGTGACAGCCGGTTTATTTTAATGATTTTTATCTACATAAAAATCCACATTAAACAATTAAATAATTATTTTTTGGCAAAAAAAAAAACATTTTAATTACCGAATAAAAGAGAGATTTGCAATGAAAGTAGAATGATATAACAAGTGGGGGTGCCTGGTATTTTCATTTTTTTTTTTTTTTTATTAAATCAAAAGCTGTGACGTTTGGTGATTTTTTCTTCTTATTTCTACCTATTTAATTAAGAATTTTGATTTTTTTTTTATATAACTAATGAGATAATAATGAGTTTTAAATATTTTTATTGCTGTTTTATCGAACAAATACTCTGGCAAAACAGCATAATTAATGTAAAACAGCAATAAAATATCGAGTGAAACTGAATAAAAAATTCTCCAACATGACCAAGATTTTTAACGGTTGGTATTGCTTAGCCTAACCACTGCATAATCTTAAAAAACAAGAAAAAGCAGAAAAATTCTTCTATCCATTTTTTTATACGAATTTTCCAGCCTTTTGTACGTTTTCTCTGGTACAAGCAGCATTTTTTTTTTCTTCCTTATGCTATAATGCGGCAAAAGTTTTTTCCGTTTTTTTTTCTACCCTTTGGTTTTTGTTGTCGTTTAATTCCTTTTGCGCCTATAATTAAACTTTTTTTCGTGACGTTTCGTTTTGTTTGTTTGTATTAATGTCGCAATGTCTGCTTAGCTCGTCAATAGCAACGTAATTTAATTGTGCTTTTTATGTAGCTTGTTCTATTTATTTATTTTAAATTAAATAAACGGAATACTTGCATAAGAAAATTTCCAAGACATGATGGTAAATAACTTGGTAGTCAGCTTTCAAGTTTTGCGTGCTGAATTATTAAAAAAAAAAAAAAAACAGAAAAAAGTTCATTTCATGTCTTATCAAAGTGTAATCTGTGTGATAAGATGATGGTGAAGCAAAACTAAATAAACTGACGGTTTTGTCTATTAGTTAAGGGATGGTAGGAGAGTTCTGTTACTCTGCACGTCAGATTCACCTTTTTTTTTATTCGTCTATCATTCACAAAAAAAAAAAAAAAAAGCCAATGAAGAAACAATTCCGAATGTCAGCATTACTACAAAAGTCATTTATCAAGCTTTTTTCTACGTTTTTTTCTTTATTCAACCAGTCTGTACTTTTTTTTTGCGTAGTTTAACTTAAAGTTTAATCTGGGTTGCGTATAACACAGAGCAAAATATTATTAGAAAATCATAAAAAGAAAACAAAAAGCCACCGTCTAGTTATGAATAAAGTAGTGAAGACAGTAAAGCCACTAAAATTCCATTGAGTATTAAATTCAGCTACTGGAACGTTGGTGTATCTAGCTGAACATCCACTTCTTTATATTTTCTTTTTTGTGATGAATGATTATTCTTTTACGAATTTTTCTTCACTTTTACCCACCCGAAAAACTTCTTTCCCATTTTTTTATTTTTTTTTTTTTTTAAACAAAACGAAAACTTTTTATTTATTTATTTATCGTTTTTTAAGGGATGTATGCGGTTTGTTCTTCTTATTATAATTTTTTTTATAACGCTTTTGACCAAAACGTATCGTGTTATTCAGAAAAAAACAAGTAAAAACCACTTGAAATTGTAATGTCAAACTTTGATAAAGTGGCAGTAAGTGTGTGTATGTGTGTGTGTTTGTGTGGAAGCAAAGAAAATATTTCTGTCCTGTAGGCAATAAATAAAAATAAAAAAATTTTTTGTTTCGTTATGCTTGGTTATGCTTTGTTTTGTGTTACGCAGTGAAAGTTTAATTTTTCTTTTTTTTTCCCCTCTATCTGGTAAATAATTCATTGAATTAGATTTGAGAAGAATTCTGGTTTACATTGGAATTTCTATGTTTGTTTTTATCTTGTTACTAAAAAGTGCTTTTTGGAAAAGATTTCTTTCTAATATTTTATTGCTTTAAAGCTTTAATTTGGTAGCGAAACTGCCGTTAACAAGGAAAAAATCTTTTAATATCTAAGTAATTTTACTTTTAAAAAAAAGAAGCTTATTTGGTACTTTAGAAGGATAAAATTCATCAGAATTGCAAAATTAAATAATGCAGTCCCAAAAAAAAAAGCCAAAACAGTTACAAAAAATTATCCCCAGAAAATAAAAGCAAAAAAGCAAGAATAACAAGAAACTCTTTACTCCTTAACAAAAGAAAAAGCACAGAAAAACAAAACTTTGGTAATAAACGAGAACAACCTAAAACAATAATAATTCTCATAGTTTAAACGTTTTATTAAAAAAAACACTGTGCTTGGCCCCATGCATACATGTTCTGTGTCCTTTCCCCATGGTGTGCACACAACCGTACACAATACAATCGAAAATAATCAAATAATTTATTGAGTTTTCACATTTATTACTTTATAATCGGTATAAATAATTTTCCATCAGCTCAATTGTAACAAAAAATAAAAACAGAAAACATTTTTTTTTTTTTTTATTATTATCGCTTAATGTTATTGCGAATTAAATGCAATTTTTTTTTTGGTATAAATGTATTGAGGGGGGATTTTTTATTTTACGGGTTTTATTTATTTGATAAAAACTGCAGCAGGGTGGTGGTGGATTTTTATGTATTTTTATTGTGAAACTTTAAGCTTTATTTACTATATAAATGCTTACATAGTCAGTGTGGCTTTAAAGTTGTTTAATTATGAAAACGTAAAATACAATGACAAAATTAATTTTTTATTTAAAAAAAGAAGCTTTTTATGATTATTATTAGGCTTTACGATGTGCTTTTCTAATTTTCTATAAGTTTTAACAATTTAAATCAATTAAAAACCAGTAAAAAGTCCCTTCCTGTTCGTTGTTTTATTAAACACGGAATAACCCAGAGCGATTAAAATTACAGAAACCTAGTGGAAAAATACCAAAAAGAATTTTTTCTTTTTTATTATTATTATCCATTTTGCTGTAATAAATTCGTTAATTCAATTTACTTTTAAATCCATTTATTTCCTCCTTTATTATTGATTAAAAAATAAACGAAAAAAAAAAAAATGTTAAGGACAGGTCTTGCATAAAGTATTATTAATAAAAAAAAAATAAAAAAAAATAAAAGCACAAAAGGAAAACACGATGAAAATTTATAGCCAGTTGTTCGCTATTGCAATATACATGGATCATTCAATTCATCACTCAGCTCAAAATAATATCGTTTGAAGCGTAAATAACATTTCAGCCTCATAAAATATAATAAATAAAAAAAAAAAAAAAACGGAAGAAAGTGAATTGAGAGTTGAGTAGAAAGGAATAAATAACGCGGGCACCAAGTGACTGCTAGAATTTACAATACGAAACACAACTTGTTGTGTGTAAATCGTTAAAAAAAATTTTTTTGATGACATCGTATCAAAGACGAATAAAACGACGAATATAAAGCCAAAGTAAAGCTTTTTTTTCTGTTGCTCTTTTATACTTAAAATAAAACCGGGCAATAATCTTCGCGTAAACAAAGAAAAAACCCCCAAAATTCCTTACAGCCAATTCCTATTGTCAAACGCCTACTGTATTTATTTATATAAAAGCAAAAAAAAAAAAAAAATCGCACAAACAATAAATACTCATTCCAGAACCAGTTACAGAGATAATCGGTGGTCCTGATTTATTTATAAACAAAGGATCAACCATAAATCTAACGTGTTTGGTGCGCTACGCACCGGAACCACCACCATCGATGACATGGTCTCATAATCGTGATGTAAGTTTTTCGTTGCTGTGACTCCATCAATTCCGCTTTAATAATAATGAATTTTGATATTTCAGGTAATAAATTTTGATTCACCACGCGGCGGTATTTCTTTAGTAACGGAAAAAGGTGTTTTAACATCAAGTCGTTTACTGGTACAAAAGGCAATACAAAGTGATTCTGGTTTATATACGTGTGCCCCGTCAAACGCAAATCCAGCATCCGTACGAGTTCATATACTAAGTGGTAAGTGTTGGTTCCTTTTCTAATTATTTTTTTAATAAGAAACACTCCTCAAAATGCAATTCTGATCCTGATTCCCAAAGAAAAAAAAATGTATTCTTAAACCACAAACCGTAACCACAATCACCGCCAATACTTTGTGTAAATGGATACTTCTGCTAGTGTCATATGTTTCAGGAGAACATCCAGCTGCTATGCATCATGGTCACGCTACAAATAATAACCAACCAAATATGGTTTTATTACTGCTAACAACAATCCTAATATCTATCTATCATAGTATACGATGGCATTGCGATGATAAAATAATTAAACAGCATAGGCAGGCGCAACAGATAACCACAAATGAATATCATAGAAAAATCATCACCAAACAACTAGAAATAAATAAAAAAAAAGAAATTTTTTTTTTTTATTATTACAACAACCATAATGCTGATAACACATGTGAACTGATTAAACAAAACGAAAAAATAACCTACAGTGGCTTTATCATAATTTAGTTGTTTCAATTCTCTCTGTAACTCTCTCTCTCTCTCTAACTCTTTAATTCCTGTATTTACTACTTGTCACTTTTAATTTTGATTTCTAGTGTCAATACTCAGTCACAAGTCAATACAACAAAAATAAAAATATACATAAAAAATTTTCAGTAAAATTTGGGCCAAAAAAATAAACAGTGAATCAAAAAACTTAATTAAATAGTTTATTTGTATATTATATATACAAGGGAAAATAATTAAAACATAAACAAAAATTAATTAAATAATTAATAAAAAAAAAAAAACACGAGAATAACGAAAAAAGGAAAATAACGATTAAAGTGATTCAAAAGTATGTAGGTGGGATGTACCTGTTAACGTTAATTTAACAAGCATGAAATGAACTAAAACTTTAATTTAAAAAAAAAAAAATATATATATAAAAAATTTAATTATGTATCTAGGATAAAAATTTAAAATTAAAATTATAATTAATTAATTAAAAAAAAAATGTATATCGATCTACCAAAAAAAAAAAAGAATTTTTTTTTTCTGTGTTTTCTATTACTTAAAATATTTTTTTTTTTTTAATTAAATTAAATTAAATTAAATTAAATGAATGAAATAAAAAATTAAATTAGGGTTTAACCGTTGTTAATTAATTTTTTTTTTCAATTTTAGTAAAAGCTCGGTAGTTTTTTTTTTTGTGTTTTGTTTCTAGTGGATCTTGATAATTTGTTTTTTTTTTTTAAGTTTTTTCCTGTTGACGAAAATATTATTTGAAGAGGAAATTATCACTAAAAGCTCTACAGAATAAAAAAAAAAAGAAGAAAGTCCTCAATTAATACAACAACTAAATAAAATTCTAAAACCCACACCACCCACACGTATAACAATAAACTTTTATAAAACGAATGATAATCAATTTGATTGTACAAAAATGTTTTTTTTGTCTGTTTTTATTATTCTGGCAAAAATAAAACTAAACAAAAAAGCAGAATCAGTTTGATTTGTCATCAAATATATCAATTGCACGATTCTGTTGTTTTGTTATGAAGCTTTTTTTTTTTTGCAATTTTATATTCGGGCATAACATGTAGCTAGAGAGAACCAACACACAAAAAACAAATCAAATCAGAATTAAAGTGCGTTTTTTTTTTGTTCGATGGATTTTATAGTTGTTTAACAGGATAATGTAGGTGGTTTTGTGAGTGGGTGTTGAGTTGTTTTAATAAACCATGACTCTCTATCCCTCTGGTTATAATAATTATACAACTGTGTAGTTAAAGTAAAGTAAAGTAAAACGAAGTAAAGTAAAAATTGATGGCACACCAAAACAAAAAAAAAAGAAACAATTTTATTTTATATTTCCTATGAATTTAATTTAATTTAATTTTTTTTTTTTTTTTTATAGTTACAAAAAAGCTTTATTACTACACGTACCACATGAACCGTAATTATTTGTTATCGGTCACATTTATAACCCTAACGATAATAAAAAAAAAAAAAAAAAGAATTTCTATTTAATCGATTTTAATTAATTAAATAAAAAAAAAAATGTTTCTGTTTGATTTCGAAATAAATTCGTGTTGTAAAAGATAAATCAAATTTGTTGTCACCAAATGATCAATTTCCCTACATTTCGGGTTGTTACATTTTTTTTGTTGTTCGTTTGTTTGTTTAATTTATTTTAACCGGTGGTGACCCTTTTCAAAGTAAAATTTCGTTGAAAATTATTATTATTATTATTTTTTTTTTTTTTGGTTAACAAATAAGACAGGAAAATCGATTTTAATTGTTTGCTTGCCAAGTTTTTGTCAATAATTTAACTTATGTTACGGATGGTTGGGAATGTTTTTAACAATAAATCTGGTGAAATTTCTGTTTCATAGAATAATCAGCTGTTGTAACTTCTTTGATATAATCAAAGTTTCTAAAGTGAAGCTTTAAAAAGCTCTCGCAAAATTCACTTGACATTTATATACCAAAAAAAAAAAATTGTTTGCCATGATTTCATTAAAGTTTCCAAAAAGGTTAAGTAAAGCGAAATAAATTACAAGCTAAAAGCCCACCCACTAAAAAACCCCGTACAATATCATTTAACCATGCAGACATTTAATAATAACCTTAAAGCACAGCAAAATTGGTGATTTGTGTTTGGTAAAATGTAATTAGAAATTTCATTAACATATCAAAAAATAAAAAAAAAATAAAAATAAAAACTAGACGAGCTTTTGCATGTGTGTAAATAAAATCAATAAAATCTGCTGGAAATGACACGTTTAATGAATGAAAATACTAAACGTATGTACCTGTCTGGGGATGAACATGAGTACTTTCAGTTTGACAAAATTTTAACCTTTTAAAAGCTTTCAAAGCTTAATTAAAAAGTTTCCAACAGGACAGGCATTTTTATTCTATTCTTATATCAAGATTTACATTTAATTTGTTTTTTTTTTTTTTTTTCATTCATTTATCCATGTTAAACCCCTTTGAAACCCAATTTTATATAAGAAAAAACTTTTTTTTTTTAATTAATTAATTAATTAATTAATTAATGTAAAAATAAAAAATGTGTAAATAAAAACAAAAATTTAATTTATTGGTATTAATTAATTAAAATTAATAAAAAAAAAAAGTACATAAAAATTAAAAAAAAAAGAATTAAGAAAAATTAAAGCAAAGTAATTTTAAGCAAAACAAGTGTTTAGTTGATAAGGAAAACATAAAAAAAAAAGATTAAATTTAATTAACATAAAGAATAAAAAAAATTTTTTTTTTTTAGTAATAATTAAATTAAATTAAATTAAATTAATTAAAAAAAATAAAAAATGTTAAAAACAGAAAATTCTTTTATAAATTATTTAAGAAAAAAAAAAACAAAGAATAAAAAAAAAAATATTTAATGAAAATTTGTTTGAAAAAAAACCAGAAGAGAAAATTAAATAAAATTACAATTAAAGCAGAAACAGATTATTAATTAAGTAATTAAAAAATAAAAAAAAACAAAAATGTAAATAAATTTTGAAAAAAAAGGGGGGTGCAGAAACAAATACAAACAAATCCAAAACCAGCAAAGAAAAAAAAACCTGAACAGAAAATTAACGTAATTAACAAGAAAATAAAAAGAAAAGAAACATTATCTAGATAAACAAAACAAAAAACAAAAAAATTAAGAAAAAAATAAATAAATTGATTTAAATAAATAAATAAAAAAATTGTTTTATGTTTAAAAGACGTTTAGGGGTTGTCTTGAGTAATCTTTAAGCAAGAAGTGCTACTAGATCAAACCGTTGATCATCTGTAAGACTTTTAATAGTTTTTAATGCTTACTAGTATTCCAGGAAAGTTTAACAACAGATAAAAGCTTTTACACAAAAGGTAAACCCGTTAAAAATACTTGAAAACCGCTCAGAACACCAGAAAGTCTTTAATATTTCAGGTAATATAATTTTAGCAAAGTAAAAAAATTATTTCCTGTAGATTTTCAAATGATAATTAATTAATTAAATAATTAATCCTGATACTTATCACAGTATACACGTAATACACGTCTACAATTTTATCTAATTTAAACAGGTTAAATTCAATTTCCTTCGTTAATTTTATTACCTTTGTTAATCTACTCTACGTTATCAATTACTATCCGTATTTACTACGTTACCCTTAGTTTAAAAAAAAAAAAAAATGTTTTTCAAAAAGTAAATAAATACAAAACAAAAAAATTATTACATTTATCTATGATAAACGATAAAAAAAAATACTAAATCAACCAATCAGTGTGTTGTAGCTGAAATAAAACAACCAATCAGTGGACGAGGAGGATATTTTTATATTTTTTAAAAGTGATTTTCCAACTGTATTTACATAATTTAATCATGATTGCTAATTTCTAATGCAAACAAATCGATAAAAACAGTAAAATTACGCTAAATTATCACTTTTATTTATTATAACGTTTTCGTTTTTTTTTTTTGCAAACACAACTATAAATTACAATTAAAATCCCAACAAAAGTGTTTTTATCTTGATAACAATGAACATTGCCTAACGTTTCTAATGAAATAATGTATAACGCACCTCATAAAGCTTCTTTAAGCATGTAAAATAATTATAAACCTTCAAGTAATCAATTCAGGTTTTATGTTTCGAAAAAAAAAATTAAAAAAAAAAAAATTACTTTAACGATAACAACGATAAAACAATCAACAAACTAATTCATTCCTAAAAATAGGCTTTAAAAAAAAAGTCTATTACGGCTATTGTTATATAAATTTAATTCACACACACACAGTGCATACTTGTTTTATTCATAACACAACATAAAAAAGGTAAAAATAAAATAATTTATTTTTTTATCATTAAATTGAATCTTTATTGCTGTATTTTCTATCCTTGCCACTTTGATTTTCTTCCCCCTCATCGTTTTTGTTCCAATTTTTGAAATCACTTTTAATTAGAAAATAAAAAGATCAAAGTTTAAGATTTATAATAAAAAAAAAAAATTCGATTACAATACGTAAAGTATCTACTGACTTCCGTCCATGTTTTACGAACAGAGTTAATCCACTTGACATTCTTTCAACAATAAACAACATTTTTCGCATTGAATTATGCCAGCAAACAATTTTTTTTTTGTTTTAATAACGCAGAAGAAAAATTATGCAGAACAACACTGGTGTGGTGGTGGTACAACAACGGAAACAACGGAATTTTAAAGGTAGTTCAACGATTATTCATAGAGAGAAAAAAAAAAAAAATTAAAATGTTTTGTATTAAAAAGTGAAGAATTCCCCTTACAGAAAATAAATAAAACCAACAACCTCAAACATTGGATGCATTTGGTTAATGCAGAAAATTCATATTACAAGACAACCAGAGTTTTATTATTTTTTTTTACTTGTCTAACGTTGGTTTAGACATTGGAAAAAGTAGTGAAGCAAACGTAATAAAACCGACAATAAATAACCCGAACAGTGGACACTGTCACGTTTTTTTTTCTTTTTTATTTCCTTCAATTTATTGTCTGGGTTTTGTAGCCACATATTTCCACTGTGTGTTGTTTGTCACACAAAAAAAAAAGAAAAAATAAAAACAAAATGAGAATCGTTGACTGTTTTGTCATTTCTCAACGATTTTTTTTTTTTTTTTTCATTTCGTTTTGTTTAGAAATAAAGCTTCAAGGGTTTTTTTTTTTTTTAACTCTATTTTGTAATAAGATCTCTGCAGGAAATTTAACATTTCAAACCGCTGTACGTACTTAAAGTAATTTTTTATTATTTTTTATTTTTTTTGACTTAGTTTCTGTTGCTCAGTATAATTTTGTATGAAAATAAATCCACTCCCTTCTACTTCTTATTCCACATCAAATTATTTCAAAAAACAGTTTATTAAAACCGTAAAAAAAAAAGCTTTTAAATTTCTTATTTGCTTAATGCATTCGTGTATTTTCTATTTCCTGTAATAATTACATTTGAGCTTTTTAACTTTGTTGCACACGATTTTAAATGGGTTTTTCTTTTTTTTGTAAGTGTGTTGCATTAGGTTCCTAAGAATGGTTTTTCGTATTTGTTGTTTATTCCTAATATCGAAAATAATAAAGAAATAAACACAGAAAGAACTATTTTTTTTTTTTTGTTTTTATTAAGTTATTATGGAAGTCAAGTGGTTAAATATTCACTGACTAATTATAGGTTTTTTCCTTGTATAATAAATTCAATGTGAATACATATCGTTAATCGCATAATTCAGTATTCTAATAAATGTAAAATTTATTGCAGGCATATGCCCGCCTATAATTATTTTATATTTTAATCATTATCACAACGTACACAAGGTTTTATTAATTAATTTAAACTGATACAGATATAAATGTTGTTAATAATTAAAACGGAGCGCCTTGACGACACTTAAAAATGTTAAGTGAAACTGATTAGTAAAACAGTCTTTGCTAAAATTCTTGTAACATATGTATGTGTGATGAGATGAGAAAAGAGTCCCTAAATAATTAAAAAAAAAAAATGTTTTTTAATTAAAAGTCATTTTGATGATATGAAATTAAATAAAGAAAAATTAACGACGAATGTTTTAAGTCACGTAGTAATTGATGTAATAAATTTACATTTTCGTTGTGATTTGTGTTTTTGTATGGAACCCGGATAAGATGTGGAGACAATTAGAAATGAATGTGTGGCTTCTTAAAATATGTTTTTATTTTTTTATTTTTATTTTTCTGTAGACAAATTTTGTAATGTTTTAATCCCTTTTATCCATTCCTTGCTGTAATATTCTGATAGTTTATTTACTCCCTTTCTACACTTACACCGTAATCATGACGGGGTATTCTCGAATGTACTGGATTTTCGATGAGCTTTTTTTGACAAGAGCACGTACAATGCGGAATTATTTTACAAAAAAAAAAATTTGTTTAAACCACAGAATTAAAAAAAAAAATGTTCTTCAAGCTTTTACATAGTAGAAACTATTTTAAGCTTTATTACATAAGTATTTGTAAATGAGAGTACATTTTTTTTTATATAAAACCACAGAAGAATGGCAAACTTTTTAGCATCTTTAACACCATTGAAACTGTGTAATTATGGGTGTAAAACCCCATCCATCACACATTATTGTATTCTTTAATAAAACAAAAAAAATTATGTATGCTCTTGTTTAACTTATTTATTGACATCCTGTGATATGTTTTAGTAAACATATGATAACAAATTATATAAAAAAAAAAAGTAAAATGTAAAAAGCATTTCTGTGGTTTTATACGGTGTTTCCCTATGTTAACATTAACATTTTGTGCATTATTTTTGCCGCGTCAATACCGTTGTTTTCCATTTAAAACATTTTCATAATGAAAGCATAAGAATAACAAGGAAATTTGTTTGTTAAATATAACAAGTTTTGTTTTTTATTTTCTGTTTCTCTTTATTCACTTGTTGTTAATACAACAAATAAAAAATTGAAAACTAAAATATAAATACCCAAGTGATAAGCCAAAGTGCATTTTAAAATCAAGCAAACAACAATAAATGAATTCGGTCGAATTTTAGACGAAAGAAAAAAACCCCAAACTGAGTGAATTAATGAAATTTTATTTATTTTTTTTTTTTATTTAAAGTAATTTCAGTGTAATAATGTTTAATTATGTTTTCGGTCTTTATTTAAACAATCGATTTTTAATTGTTTCTACATTGCGGATTTAATCAAATTATATATTTGCTTTGAATACAGAAGTTTTACTTGAGGTTTTTTTTTTTTTTTTGCTATTTGTTGTGGAAATATTATTGTCTATACATTTTGGGGGCTCTATCCATGTAGGGTTTAATTTGTTTTTTTTATTTTTACTATTTAATGGAACTGGAAAAAGTAGTTAAAGTTTCAGTAACTAAATGGTGTAGGTTGTTTTGTGTAGGAATGAAAAAAGTTTTTTTTAATTGAATTTCTGTATTGAAAATGGAAGTTTTCTTTTTTTTTGGATGGAATAATGTGCAAAGTAACTTAAACTAAAAAATTAATCAGTCATAATAAGAATAAATTTATATAAGCTCAGGTAGTTTTGATTTCAAGTTATTTGTAACAGTTGAAAATGTTGAAGTAGCTGTATAACGGGGAGGAGAGTAACAAGGGATAGAACAGTTAGTGATAGAACAATTACTAAAGTAACAGTTGTTAAAGGAGCTGTTAATGATTAACCAGTAAGTGACAGAACAGAAGAACCCGAAGTAACTGTTGTTAAAGGAGCAGTTAGTGACAGAACAGTTGTTAAAGTAACGCTAAATGATGGAACAATAATAATAATAAGTAACAGAAAATTTTATGATAAATCATCTAGAACATTTTAAAAAATAACAGCTACTGACACATTTATTTGTAAAAACAAATGATTAAATTTAGAACAAGTTAAATAAATATTCAAAGCATTCATTCAACTATAAACCCACTCTAAAATATTCACAACTTGTCTTCAAAACATCTCTAATTCCTTTTCAAACAAAACAATAATTATTTAACAGACAATATCCATTACTAAATCTCTCTTGAAAACTTATATAAAAAATAAATCAAGCTAACCTAATTAAATAAGTTAAATCACTAAGAAGAACTATCACAAAAACGCAAAAAGTTTTATTAAAACGTTGAAGAAAAACAATTAAAGTATTTTGTATAATTTATTTTCATTATTATTATTATTATTTTATAATTTGCAAGAAAACTTAAAACACAAAGTATAATTTCACTATTTTAAAAGGACTTTTATTAACTTTTTATTATTATTATTATTATTGTTTGTTATTATCAAGAAACATATTTCCATATTTATCGTTTATTACAGCGTAAAAGCTTAAATGATGATGATGATGTCTTAGAGAAATACATAGAAAAAAAAATTTTAATTTTACAAAATTTTATTGTAAATGTAATAACGAATAGAAATGGTAAAACATTAACCTGAACCTGAACGTTTAGCCCAGTTAAACCATTCATATATTATACCATAATGTACAACAAACATTTAATGTATTATTGACTATGTATGTCGTTATATAAATATTATATTATAGTAACTATTTAAACGTAACTTAACTTCTCTGTCTTAACTGTAGCAAGAATTGACAGTTTTATTTATATTTTATACACGAACATCAAAAATGTAACCATAATATTAATAATATTAATAATAATTTATACCGTAACGACAATGTACAATATAACAACCGATCAATGTATACAAATAATACGTAATAAATGATAAATGACCTTAAAAGAACAAACAAAAAACCATCAACCATTAAATTGATGTTGAAAATGCGTTTAAAAACACTGTGCGATGTGTACTGACTTTATAATAATAACAATAAAAAAAAAAAAAAACACACATTATTCATTATATTGGATAAAAAAAAAAGGAGAATTTTATCAAATAAATAAAAATTTCCTTAAGACGACGACTGTTGGTGACTATAAATATTTTTTTTTTTTTTTTGATCATTTTTACTGACTTTGTAAGGAGTTTAATGTGGTTTATGTGTCAGACATTTTTTTATACAAGTAGCAAGCACACAGTAACGGAAAAATGTAATTTTCTTTATGAATCGTTATTTATAGCTTAAAAACTGATCAAAACAGGAAAAAAAAAAACAACAAGCTAAAATTATTATATAAAAAAAAAAAAGCTCATACAACAGGTTATGATTACAGACGGTGGATATAATATACGGTTTATGCGTATAACACGCATTTTTTCTTTGTTTTAACCAAAGTAAATACAAGGGTTTATTTTTATTTTTATTTTATTTTATTTTTTTTTTTTTTTAATAAAAGCAGCTAACGTTGGTCGTCACCATTCACCATTCTAACATTATATATCTTTGGTTTTATTTCTACCGGATCATAAACATAACCAAAATACACGATCAAATTATATGGAAATTGGATCAATTTATGTTTTAGTCGTAACATTATCTAAAGCTGTCTAAGGAACCTATTTAACAAGAGGGAGAAAAAAATCCATAATAGATAAAGTAAAGTAAAGTAAAGTAAAAAATGTTAACGTTAACGTTAATGTGAACTTCGATAGAAATGTTTACTAATAATTCTCTTACAAAGCCTGTAACTGACAATAAAATTCTAGTACCAGCGAAATGATAAAAAAAAAAAAAAAAAAACATCATCCGATTAAATTAAATTACAAAGAGAAAAAGCACAATCAACATAATGTATTTATGTAATAATCATAATAATAACAATAATAGTTGTTTTCGGTTATTTTTTTTTTATATTAAATAAAAAAAATTACAAAAACTCCGTATATAATCCACTATCGAAAATACCTGAAAATACCTAAAAATTGATCAAATTTTTTAACACATACACACACAGTAAAGAAAACTTCTTCGTATTTCTACTACATTTACTAGGTATGATTGATATAAATTTCTAAAGATTACTGTTTTGTAATAAATGTTAAAATGAATTTTTATTACCATTTGGCTGTTAGTAAAGTGTTAATATTTCATTTTCACTTAACTTTGAAAATCCCTTGAATTACATTACAAACAATAAAACATTTTTTTCCTTTTTTTCTTTTTTTTTTTTTTGTATAAACAGAAAATCAATTATTCAGAAGCATTTTTTTTTCCTTTTTTTTGCTGTTGTTGTTGTTGGCTCTACTGCTGTTAAAAGCCACAAAGTTTTATAGTTTTACGATGGGATAGAATTATATACAGGGTTAACTTGATCATCATTGAAGATATTCATCAAAAAAAAATGTATTTATTTATTTATTTAAGAACTAAACATGACTTTATGACGATACTAACCACTGACAACAAACCAATGACCCGTTTCTACTATGGTGGTTTTTTTTTTTTTTTTTACTTGTAACATGTAAACAACGCTGTTGTTATGGATAATTATTATGGATTAAAAATGGTTTATAAGCCTTGACGGCTTTCTTAATCCCTCTTATAAAAGAAGAAATTCATTTATTTTAATCTATTTATGTATTTTGTTACGTAAAACGGCTCTGTACACCTTTTTTTTTACTCTACTCAAAAAAAAGTAAAAATAAAAATAATGTAAGACAATGGTGATGGTGCTGATGGCGCATAATAACAACATTAATGTAAATCGTTTTAATACCATAACGAAACTTGATGCTGTTTTTAGGACAACAGCAACAGTGAAAAACAAAATACGCCAATATTTAACGGCTATTAACGTTACGTTAACGTTTTTATTTAAATTGTTGAATCGTAGTTATTAAGAGATAAAAGGTGAATACAAACTGTGCTTACGTTTGCATTTCTATATTAGAGAAAACTTTACGGTTGAAATTAACAAGATGAATAAAATACTTTCTATTTAACCAGTAACCAAGCAAATTTACATATTTTTCCTTCGGTTTTATTATTTACTTGTCCCCGTTTTCTTATTACCTTTATCCATGGTTGGTATGGAATTTTTTTTTTTTTTTGTAAGTCTTTAATCTAATCGCATTAAAACTAAATACGTTTTTCACAAATTGTTTGTTTGCTATATAAACTTAGTGATGGTAATGTAAAGTAAAAAAATGATTAAAAGAAGCTTTACGTGGATAAAATGAGGAGTATTTAAGTCAATATTATCATCACTTTGATCTGTTTGTTGTATTAACTAAAAATTTTTTGTTAGAACTTGATGATTAGCAGGAATTTAGGTATTTTACGTGACTTAACTTTGCATTACTTAAACAATAAAATATTTTAACTACAAGTCTCGTACTAAATGAATTAACTAACGAAGAGTTTTTTTTTTTTACTTTATTTGTTTCAAAATATAAACAAAACAGCAGATTCTTATAGAATTTTATGATTTTCAATCAATAACTGGTGTTCAGGGGGATGGCGGGTCTAATACAAACACTAGAAAAAGCCAGACTCCCTACTAAGAAAACACAGTAATTAATTTCCCATTGATTTATGTAAACGAATTAATAAATTTTCACCAACGTAAAATCCACTTTGTCGCCCACTGGCAAAAATTAAAATTTTCTATCATAATTTGCCCCCAAAAACAATTTTTTTTTAATTCAATTAAACTGACTGAATATTTGCACAGTGATAAAAAAAAAAAAATAAATAATTCAATAGAAAATTTATTCCAACTGCATTTCATTTCGCTTTGTTTGTGGTCAATAAAATGTTCGCCACAAGTCACATCTGGATTAAAAGCTTCTTCTTCTACTTCTGCTACTTCTTCTTTTTTTTTTACTACAACTACTTTCAACAATATTGTACCGAGTTGACAAAAATAACTTATTTTTCCCTAATAAACTCGACACATAAAGCTTCAACAAAAAAAAAAAAAAAAAAAAAAATACAGAAAAACTTTCTCGGAAATTACAATACAAAAGTGAACTTTATTATTGAATTAATTTTAAACTACATGCTCATAACTATGGTGCAGCTTTTATCATTAATAACAACCGAATAAATTTTCTTCTTTTCCTATTTTAATTTAACTTTCAATGCGGGCTTTATAACCGTTTCAACGTTTCAAAAATTAATTTAAAAAAAAAAAAGAGAAAAAAAATGTTTTTTTATAAAAGGTGAATAAAGTTTGTCTCCAATTAGCAATGTAGAAGTGGCAGTACTTTGCCTTTTATATAATTTTTTTCTGTTAATTATTATTAACATTCATTATGCTCTCTATAACAAAGTGTAAGAAATGTTAATGTCACTCAGTTAATGTCAGTCTACATTGAAATTATAATAAAAAACAATTTCTAAGGAAAACAGAAGCAATGTGTTAACGTTTTTAATTTTATTTATTTTTCTCCATCTCGATAGTTTATTTTTAATTAAAAAATTTTTCATTTTTAACTGTAACACTTGACACTTTTTAATTTTATTAAATCGAAATTAGTCAATAGATGGTAACAGTGAGTAAAACAGTATGAAAAACCGTAAACAACCAATTAGAATTTATCATTTTATTTATTAACGAATCAGAATGCTGTATTTAAGGTATTCTGATTGGTTAAAAATAAAAATTTATATTTTTTATCACTACAATAATTAATTATTTATTTGTAACAGCAATAAAACTTCTTTAAACAAGCAATAAATCACCAAGATACAATAAAAATCAATAAAATAAAATTAATTAAAAATAATAAAAAAAATTTCTCCTACTGCAGATAAAACAAAACGAAAACAACAACAGAACAAAAAAAGCTGCTGCAATAAATTTAATTGAAGCAGCTTAAAAATACAGAATAGAAGCTTTAAAAAATAAAAACGTCCTGCCGTATGGGAGTAAAACTTATGTCGTTGGGCTGGTGTTAACTATAATACGTTAAACGATTTTCTCTTTGATGACAAACAACAACAAGAAGAACAACAAAAACGAATGATAATTCATCGTCTGTCAACTGTATAATATTTAGTAGCTGAAATAAAAAAAAAAAAGGATCAAATAAGGGTTCTTGATCCGTGTATTATGAATATTTGGTTCTGTATTATATTTCGTTAGATATTTAGATAACATTTTCAGTCAAGCTAGCCTGCTGCTTTTCACCAAAACAAAATTAAACAAGAAAATAGAGGCGACATTAAAAATACAATCAGCAGGGGACATTGTGTTATTGGTTGCCAAAAAAGAAGAAAGCTGACGAATAGTTCGTCTTATTAGGAAAGGAACATTACGCATTACAACTACTGCTATTTACAAATTACAATTCGTTATGTGTTTTCCCTTATTTATTTTTTACTTTATCAAAGAATATTAACACAAAACACACACGCGTTATTAAAAATGCTCAAACCAAAAGAATTTTCAATGCAAAAAAAAAAAAAATTAACAAAAACACCATTGCGAAAATATTTTATCCCATCGCAAAAGTATTTATAATATGGAAATTTTTTTTGTTGTTAGTTAGAAATTTTTTTTCGTATAAAAGCATAAAAAATTCTTTACGCTGCTTAAACTAAATATGTATTGTGTTGTGTGTGTATGTTTATGTAAAGGATATTTATCCTTATAACGTTTCTGTTTTTTTTTATTACCACCCAATTTTTGCATACTCACACCCATTATAAACACCCAACGGCAAAGAAATATTTATCGAACCGAGAAAATATATCGTAAATTTTTATTTAATTTCGCTCTGTGTACTTCAAACGGAAAGGATAATTTTTGTGTGTTGTCAAACAAAATTTCTTTCTAATTACAATAAAAAACAAAAAACGTTTTGTAAAGGATAATAAATCCTTAACTAATTAATTGAAAGAAAAAAAAAAATTCAAATGGTTTTATGCGTTGATTTTTATCGTATTTTCGTTACGTTTCCGGTGTTATGAAAAAAAACTATTTTAATACTTTATCTAGTAAAGCAAGGATGTGCTGATTAGCTGGAAGCATTTGTCGAAAATTATCGAAAAATAAATATTTGTTAAGAATCTATGCAAATACATTGTTATTCCTGTAATAAAACTAGAATTTCATATCATAAGAATAATAATTTTGACCTAGATTTACGTTTCGTGTTTTTTTTTTTATTTACTTTCCTGCTTAAATTTCCCTTCATTTTTTTTTCTCTCTTCTCTCGGCACGTGTCATCATATCATCACCGAGTAACAACGAGTAAGAGGAAGGTACCAGCAATCCAAACAAAAATTTGATTTAGGTTTATTTGCAGAGTTTTTAACCGGGTTGTGTGCAGCAAGAATACGCAACAACAAGAAAAAATTTTGAAGCCCAAACAGCAGGACGAATAAAAGCTTTTTTTTTTTTTTCTTGTTGCTTATCATTTATGGTTAGATTACATTAGTGAACATTAGGGATTTATGTGAAAGTTAAAGGCGATAGATATGCACACGTTCGTTTGTTTTACCTACAGAAAAAAAAAAATTCTCGCTAATCTTATGTTTTTTTTTTCCTCACTTGTCACGTTAATTTAAGGTGAGCTTCGGTTTGTTTTTTTTTTCTGCGTTCCCTCATCAGATTAAGTTTATTTATTTTAAGGGTTGAATGTTTGTAGACTTGTTGTTTACAGAAGAATTTGTGGCCTGATTTTATCCTGCGTGTTGTTACAATCTTGATTGACTCTATATATCGATTAAAGTAAACAAAGATTTCTTTACCTCAGGTGTGTACTGCTTTAAAATCTTCCTTATCCTTTGTACTTAAAACGCGATAGTAACGTTCCTCAACAATAAAAGGTTTATCCTTGGTAGAAAACTCACGAATAAATTTAAACCGTAAAGCATAAATGCATAACTAATAACATATTAAAAATTCTGTTAAAAATAAAACGGGGGTCTGTGTCCTCCTATGACAATCTATATTGTTTGTTATTATTCCATGATACACCCGCGTTATAATCAAATATTTAAACGAGGCTTCATCACTAAACAATGTATAAATAAATATTGTTGATAAAAGAACAAAGAAATTAGTGAGAAGCAATCGGTTTCGTTTCGTTTCGTTTCGTTACAGCATATTTTAACATTTAGATCGCTTTTCATTTAATGGACCCATGTATTCTGTGCTATTTTCATAACAAAAATTTTTGTTGGCATTTTTTTTTTTAATGTTTTTCATTCATATATAAAACATTTTTTTTTTATTTCTAGTTAAAAGTAAATAAACCAAACGACTGTTCATAAATTTTTATTATCCTTGTAATTTGCATTACGTTCCAATTATTATCGTAAAAGCAAAAAAAAAAAAAAAACCGAAAAAAAATGCAAAAAAAAAACGAATAAAACAAACAAAACACAAAATTTAAATAAAATAATAAAAAATAAGAGAAAAAAAATTAAATAATAATTGGCTTTTATGTTGTGTTCAGTTCATATTCTACGCATTCATCTATTTCGATAGAATTGAAGAGCTTTTTTGGTTTAAGGAAGGAAAGAAAAAAAATGTGAAACTTCGTTGACTGTGGAATATAAATTCTAAAAAAAAAAAAGCAAATCACTTGTGAAACGAGAACGTTTCAATCAAATTATCGCTAATAACTTTATTTAGTAGAAACGTAGCTGAAAATGATATAAGAACCTTACCGGAGACAGGTAGGTTCCTTTAAGCACTAATTTTGCTTGTTTACGAGGTTTATTGACAGTAATTTTTACTTAATCTCGAAAATTGGCTGATCCTGATTACAAAAATAGAAAATTTTGATACAGAAGTGATTTTGAGATACTACTCCTAAAAAATCTGCATAAATAATATCAAGAATTTTAAGATTTTGTATTTTTGACAGTGTTTCAGATGTCATGTCTAGGAAAATAACGGTTTTTATCACAAAACTTCTGAAATCTAATCGATTCTGAGTATTTTTACAAATTTTTAGACAAAATAATTTTTATTAGGCAAAAAAATAATTCAGATACTCCTGAAATATTTTTAAAAAGTTTTAGTTACCTTACTGCCAAAAGTAATTCCCCAAAAAAAAAAAAAAAAACCACCGCCACAGTACGTTAAATAAATTACGTTAATAAACACAACAATAACGTTTATTATCTTGATTATTATTAAATATATTAAAAATTCTAATAAAAATTATGTAGAGAATAAAAAATAAAACCCCGAGTGACGGTTTTTTTTTTTATTTTTAAACAACAAACAAAAAATTTGTTCATCTTCTTTGCATCCTTTTCGGTTATGAAGTTAATTTCCATATTAAAAATGATTTTTTTTTTTTTGTTTTTTTTTTTATTACATAAATACTGTGATTTAAGACAAAAGATAATGAAATTAAAAAGCACAAGAATTATTATTATTATTATTATTAATAATAATAACTTTTATTCAAAAGCTTACGGAAGTAGCAAGTTTAAAAGAAAAAAAAAATTATTATTATTGTGTCAGTTTTCGTTGTTACAATTTTATGAATAAAAATTAAAACCGGAAAAAAAAAATAGGAGGACAAAAACAAAATCTTTATCGTTTTAAGGTTTTAAGCTTTTCGTGTTAATATTCACTTTAATAGGGTTATGTTTAATGATTTACGTTCAACGGTGTTACTGTGTGGCTTTGTAATTATTGTAACGCAACAGGTGCGTGTTGGCATTAATTTTTTAACCAGTTTAACAGAAGAATCGTGAAGCTTTCGTGAAAAATTAAAAAAAAATAAAATTAAATTTCTTTTATAACAAGAAAATGCATAAAATTATTAATTAAATTAAAAAAAAAAAAAAAGAAATTAAATAGCTTCACCTTGATATAAAGAAAGCGAGCAAAGTAAAAATATTTCTTTAGCAAAAGTTTTATGAGAATAAAATTTTACTTTACTTTACATTCCTTTAACCAATTTAATCTAATTTCAAAAAAAAAAAAAAATAAATAAAAACGAAAAGCTTAATCCTTTGTCAATTATATATTTCGTTGCTTATTTATTTAGCTCTTATACACATAAAATGCAATTCAGTTAAAAGTTACTCGGAAACTGTCTTTTTTCTTGCTGTTATGTTAAGATGCTTTTTAGAGATGCTGAGTTGTTGCAGTAGAAACTTATCTTTTTTGTGCTTTTTTTTTACACAATTTACTTATTTTACGCTTGTTTAACTATTTTCCATTAATATTAAATTATCTAATTTTTATTTTGTGTACTTTTTATGCTTTTTGATTGAAGTTAAAATTATTTGTGATCTTGCTAATGTTTAACAGAGATAATTTTTTTTTATTTTCTTATCACTACACAACTTTAGGTAGTTTTTCAACAAGAAACTTTCCAAAATAACACAGGAATTTAAATAAACAAGCATAAAAGCTGTAGGTTTTGAACTAAAAAACATAAAGAACCAATGCAAATACAACAGGACCATACATTTGAAAATCCTTAAAATTTTATCGTTTTTACCGATGTTTCGTACAGCAAAAAGGCATGAATAAAATCACCGAATTACACAACGAAACCATGAAAAAAGTAAAAAAAAAAAAATGTTTACAATCGGTTGGAATAATATTACAAAAAATCAAGGATCGATTGTTTATCCATATTTTTACCGAGTATTTTTATTACATTATCCAATGCGTTTTATCGGTTTTTATTTGAATTATCAACAATGATAAATAAATAAAATATATTTTCCAAGCACATATCTACGTTATATAATTTATCTTGTTTACCCTTGAATTTGTTGGGTTTATATCGAACAAATACTAATCGGAATTTTACTAAAAATCCATTGGAAAATCTATTAAAAGCGCACAAAAAAAAATCTTAGTTTTATCACTCCGCACACCAAATGCACAATTAATAAAAGTGTCTACGCACTGTGTAACTAGATTAAGTAACCAGAACATGCGCACGACAGCATAAAATCCATATTTCAAGCAATAAAAATAATTTTCCAATAGGAAACAATTTTTTTCCACTTAAAACTCGTAAAAATAGAGAAAAAACCATACGAAATACAATTTTTCCGCTGTTTTTTTTTACTTTTTATTATTAAATAATTTTATTGTTTGCTGGTTTACTGTTGCAGTATTTGGCTGGCGTTACACCCATAACCACCCTTAACGTTTATCAAATAAAAATAAAAACACGAGAGATGGGAAAAAAAAAACATTTGTCATAAAAATAAAAAAAAATGAATCGAAAGAGATTGAGGAAATGTTTGTACATTTTTTGGATGTGTTTTGTGAGTATGCCTGAACATAGATATGTAGGTACATTTATGAGACGTCATTTCCTTTCTTCAATTTTTTTTTTGTTTGTTTGTTGTTGTTATTGTTTAAGAAGCGGTTCCTGTACCGAAGGTGACAGAAATCTCATTCGTATACGAGAGTTATTGCAACGTTTTGAAATATTTATTTACAAAAATAATAATTTTATTAAAAAGAAAAAATCGGTGCGAGTGTACGAAATGAAATAAAATACAGCAAAAAAAAAAAAGGGGGGAAATTGAAATAGAAGTTTAAAACATGACTCTCGTAATCCCATTCATCGCCTATATCCTTTTGATGCAATTGTGTTATCTTTGTCTTAATACCACCACAACAACCATCATCATATATCCAAAAACAATCTACATTTGACTTGATAAAAAGAAAACAAAAACAATAAAACGGAAAGTAAAATAGAATAGAAAAAAAAAACCGATATGGAAATTTGAAACGTTTTACATGGAATCTTTACATAGAAAGTAAGTGAAAACTCAAGGAGTAAAATTAAAGATAAACCATTTTATTGCTTCATAAAAGTCATGTAAAAAGGGTTTTTGGCTTTTAGGAAATACAATCAAAAAACTTCGCCTCCAATATCAGGTGTCTGTTTTAGCAAAAACAATTCTAATCTAATTTGGGGCCAAATAACGTAAGAATTTTTCAACATAATTACATAAAGACGTATTTAGTAAAATTAACAAACCGAAATTATTTCTAATATGCGGAGGTGTACGCATTCCGGGAAAACTTAATTTTCAAAAGGGTATTTTAACATTTTGTCTCCTATTAAATCATTCGGGAAATTAATTAATTTCCCATTTAGATTTATCGAAAAAAAAAAGAGATGAAAATTCCTTGGAATATTATTTTATTTACAGAAAGGCGAAAAAGGTTTTGAAAATATAAATGACTATAATTGATGTGATAATAATTCATGAATTTTATGAAACTAAGTGAATTGATTTGGAAAAAAAAAGAAGAAAATTCTTCATATGCATAGAGAAAATCGTTTATGTCGCTTGTGCTTTCGTAAAACTTCTATCTGCATTACTACATGCATTGCATAAGTAAACGATTATTTCTTTTGTGTTAGGTTTTTTCTCGTGTTAAAGCTTTCTTATTGTTTCTTTAAAACCATCCCATTGAGATGATAGACAATGAGTGAAAAAAATAAAAAAAAAACGAAAGAAAATCCACATAGAAAATCATATTGCGATTGATTGATTTGGTTTTCTGTGTCTGCTGCAGCATAAATAAGTTTATTAAAGAAACGAAAAAAAATCATAAGAGACTAGACTTGATAACAAAGTAACTTAATTTATTATTTATTGAAAAATAAACATCAAATAGGGAAAATTATTGTGCAACAAACACCTCACTAGAGGATAGAGATGCAGCCACACCAATAGCAGCACCAACAGCAACAGCAACAAAGCATATTTTGCTTAGTTCTTATCTGATAACGTGAAAGTTTTTTTCTTCCCTTTCTTTGGTTTTTGTACAACTAAAAACCTTTCTTAACTTTAAACGTTTTTCAAGAAGAGATGAGAAAACTTTTTTACAATACAATTGAAATGAGATTGTTATTAGAAGTTTGTTTCGAAAAGCTGGCATTAGGTTAAAACAATTCATTTAAAGCACGTTTAAAAATATTTGATTGAATTATTACCAATTGATACAGATGAGGGTATTTGAATAAAATAAAATTTCTTCGATTTTTACTCTATTGTTCACCCCCAGTTACCCAGAATAAACTACTTGAAATATTTTTCACCGTTTTTTAAAACCACGAAATATTAAAAAAATCTCTAAGCTTTTTGTGCTTTGAATAATTTTTTTTTTTCATAATTCTTTCATTAAAAATATGATTAAATCCCTTGTCTGGTTTTTTTACTAAGTAAATTTGATTAAAAACTTTTTTTAACGGAATTACCATCGGTCATATTGATTTCGATAGCTATAGAAAGCTCAAAGGTTTCTTTTTTTGATTAAAAAAAAACTCAATTTTTTAATAAACTAAGCAACAAAAAAAAAAAATTATTAAATTAATTAAACAGAAAAACTTATTACTGTACGACATTTAATTAAAAAAAAAAAAATTATTTTTTACTTGAAACATAACGATATTGGACACCCACGCACAACTTAATCATAACCATAACGTTGTGTCGTAAAACTTGCAACAGAGATTTTATTTTTTATTTATTTATTCATTTTTATGATTATTATATGACCGCATAAAAAATAATAAAACAGAAAAATACAGAAGAAAAAAAAACAACCAAAATGCTTTTCGGTTTTAAGCTTGTGTCTTGTGCATTGAATTTCTTTAAATTTCCCATGAGAGAGGAAGATTTTTTTTTTTCTGAACTGAAAACTGTTCGCTATATGCAAATTAATATTAAATGAATCTGGTCGTAGATTGTTCACATCGTTTAAGCCATTTATATTTCACTAACATTTCTACAATAATTTTTTATATATAGTAGCGAGCAACTGTTCATTGTTGCATACTGCACCTAGAGACTGACTATCGAGTATCTGGTGAAATTAACACACACACAGACACAATAAAAAAAAAAAAAGCTTTTCCCCGTTTTTTATAAAGAAAAATAATTTATCTTACTTTGCTACAGGAAACGCATCCTTATGGCTTTATAATTGTTCGCTAAGAATTTTTTTTTTTGAAATTAAACAGATGGACGGGATTAATAATTCAGGGTTGAAGAAAGCGCATAATGCATTTTTAAATGGATAATTGTAATTCGCACTCGGATTCATTTATTTTTTTCACAAGGCAATTATAAGGAATTTTAATTATTCAAAAGCTCTGCTAATAACACTTGTTAAACCGTTTAACCGGAGGAGGAGGTGATTACGCAATGTTCTATTATAAAAGGTGGCAACAAATCACGGTGTAACGTTAGAAGTAAACGGTGCACGGATTTGTAAAGTAATTGTGGAAATTTTTAATTTCTTTTTTTTTATTTATCACTGGAAATAATTGATCAAGGGAAATAACATCTTGGAAATCTGATTTGGCAATTTAATTTTTTTTTTGTTGTAGTAGTAAACGTAACGAATAAGGAATGCAACTGTTGAAAACTTATAATGATATGTTGATGTATCAGAGACAAATTGCACAAATAATTGGTAGCGATTTGCTTGATCCAACCTTTAAACACGCAAATCCTCGTTTATTTTACCTTTTACTATCAACGATCATCTACTTTTTAGTTAATTCATATTCACTGGCGTTATTTTCTGATGAACTACTCTCATTCACATTTTGTTTGGTTACGTACAGTTTTGGAATTCAGGTATATTCTACAAAAATTTCAATTTTTTTATTTTGTTTAAAAGTTTTTCAGTGTTTTTTATTATTTTTTTTTTTTATCAGTGCGGTGATAAAATGCGTATCTACATTTTTAATGTACCAGCAATAATGGCTATTAATAATTCTTTGGTAACATTTTATACGGATAATGAAAAGTTACCGATAGAAATGCAAAAAGAAATTATGAAACAGTTAAAAATTTGCAATACAATAATGAAATTTATCAATTATCTATACTTTGTTATACTCATTTTGTTAATCATATGTCCATTCATATTGATGCTTACAACAAATTCGAAACATGTATTAATATTTGGCTTTGTATTTCCGTGGCTTGACTATGAATCTAGTCCTGGCTATGAGATTAATTTAGTTTATCAAATAAGTGAAGTTATAATAGCAGCTATGGGCGCTAGTATATCGGATGCATTAAATGTATGTTATGTATTTCAGTCCCGTATACAAATTCATGTTTTAATTCTAAAATTAAAATATTTAAACGAACGTATTGTAGAGGGTGCAAGTTATATAGAACAAGGACGTATCCTTGATGACATTATAGCCAAACATACAACAGTTACATGGTAAGGAAAATTAATTAATTAATTAAAAAAATTCCAAACTTAACGGGAAATTTCAGGTACATGCGAAAAGTAGATGATAACTTCAGTAAACACTTTTTAATATTTATACTCACGGCCGCAACACAAGTGATTATCACATCATTTGTCCTTTTGACAACAACATGGTACATTGGTTTTTCGTTACTTGTCCAAGGTGAAGTCCAATTATTGATGGTTTGTCTACTAGGAACAATTATCTCCTCCAAGGTAACAAAACGATTTTATTTTATATTTTTTTTTTATTGCTTTAAAATTACACAAATTTCCAGTGTGATGATCTTACGGTAGAAATTTATAACATTCAATGGTATTCGATGAGTATTTCTGATCAAAAAAAAATAATTATTTTATTAAATATGGCACAGCATCCGATTGAACCTAGTTTAGGTGGATTAAATGAACTTAATTTGCATACATTTTTAGAGGTATTTTCGTATTATTTATTAATTTGATTTGTTCTAAAAAAAATTTTAATTTTTTTCCAGGTTAACAAGTCAATCTACTCCTATTTGATGGTGTTTTTGAATTTTGTTTAAATATTTTTTTGTTATTATTTACACGTAGTGGAACAGGTGCTAACAGCACTTAAACGAGAAAATAAAAGGCACCCATAATGCATTTTTAATAAGAAAAACTAAGCTTTGATTGATTTTTTTTTTTAAATAAATTGTAATTAGAATTGAATAAATAATTATTTATAAGGAGTGTTTCTTAGAAGGTCTCCTGTTTATTTAAAAAAAACAGAAATTCTTTAAACTCTCTCTCTCTCGAAATGATAAAAGCACAATTAAGACATTTAATACTTTAAAACATTATTTTTAATATTAAACACACATCGGATATTTGATTAAACTGATTGGTCTTGGTTTTCCCTTTTTTAATTTTTTATGATACGTGAAAAAGACAAAATGGGGTGCACTAAAATAGGTTAAATAATAATAATAGTATTAATAATTTGTTTAAATTTCTATAAAGATAAAGGGCCTCGGTTATAAAGTTAAGTTTGAATGACCTCTTGGGATGAGACATTCCTGGTTAACCACATATGTTTTAAATAGACCAAATGTCTGATTAAAAACCTTCGCCTACAAAACATTTTAACGTTTAAAAATGAAAAAAAAAAAAAAACTTTATATACCATTAAGCCAGTACCCTTTAAACCATCCCTATTAAAATTATTTAATATCTATGATGAAATCCATTATTTACGGATTGCCCTTTAATTAGTTCTTCCCATACTAAATAACTTTTCTTTACTCAAACTTTATCTTAATAATGAAAAAGAAGACGAAAAACGAAAGAAAAAATAAAATCCCCAAAATTAGCTATTATTTATCGACACACATCACTTGCTAAACTTAATATTCTTTCACATCGGCTTCTTCTGTATAGAAATTCAACACAGAAAATTACATAAAACTTTTTTGCTTGTTTTAATACTCGTAAAAAAAAAAATACGAAAATACTTGATGACATGTTTTAAGTCACTGTGCTATACCAAAGTAAACGTAACAAATATTTTCTTTTAAATAAAATTAACCAAAGAAAGCAACAAAAACTTTTTCTTTTTCTTTTTTTTTTTTTGTTTTTTCGACAAAAAACCACATCGTTGCAGTGTTTTAAACTAAAGGAAAAGAAGTAAATAGCCGCCCAACAAGAACAAGTACAAGTTGTAAGGAAAGAAACATTTTTTTTTCTTTTTCTACATTATTTGCTTCTCCTATTTCGGTTTTTTTTTTTTTTTTTGCAAAGGATTTTTTTTGCTTTATTAAAAGACGTTGCACGATGTTTGGTAAAATAAGAAGAAGAAAAAAACAGAGCGAAACATTACACTTTGACATGAATGTGAACATTCGGAATCGCAACATATTCGTCTTTAAGTTAGTTTATTACTGAGAATCAAAAGAAAAAAAAAAAAAAAAATTGAATCAAACAGAATTCGATATTGGCACGCAAATTGTACGATGATTTCTTATCGCAAAACTTTGTACAAGCATCAGACCATAATATTTCTGATATTTACCTGTTATTTCTTTTTTCTTGTGTTTTGTTATTTTCCCTGGAATCGGGTGTTTTTTTTATACACAAAATTTAAAATCAGATCGTAAAACAAAATTTTACATCGTGCATTGATGATAAACATATTTATTTTATTGCTTAAAAACATCAAAAATATATTAAATGGATAATTTCTACTACTGCGCATGCGTGTATGACTTTAAACTGAATTTTCACTATGCTAACAGCATTTAATTATTTTAATTGGTAATAAAAATGATTTCTTAAAATTAATTTCGTTAAAATACGGAAAATTTAGTTTTTGTTGTTTAATACGCATGCGTTATTGGCTTAAATTTTTTTATTATCAGTTTAAGTAGTAATTATTTCTGTGATAATAAAAACATTAAATATCCGGTGTCATTCTGCTTACTTACGAAATTTCGATCAGATGACATTTTGTAGAAAATGAAATAAAACTTATTGACAAATCAATATTCAATTATGAGCACTTGTCTGTTTTGCTTTACTTGCTGTAATTTCATGATTTTTCTTTTTGAAGAAATCTTTTTTTTTTTTCATAGTCTTATAAAAGTAACAAAACAAATATATAATATAAATCCACTCACAATGTATATACATAAAGTAAACAAATCAAGTTCTGTTTGTTTGTTTAACAAACAAAAAAAAAATGTAAAAAAAAGCAGCAGCAAGTATAACAAGTAAAATTCATCGAAAATTTCATTTATTCAACAACAAGTGCACTAAAAAAAAAAAAAAATAATAATACAACAAAGGCACAAAAAATGCTTTTTTAAGAGCCATCGTATTGTGCTTTTTTTCTTCTCTGTTTCTTTTTTCTTTTTCTTTCATTTTCTTTAATTAAAAACAAGCAAAAAACAAAAAATAGTAAGTAAAAAAAAGCTCGTTGGTTATGATGTGAAAAATAAAAATTCATTTGTCAAGGAATGTTATGAAGCAAGAAAAAATGTATTCACGTTGAATATCACGGCTGTAAAACAACAAACGAAATCCCATCATCAATCTTCAAAAGTAGAAAGAATGAAAAAAAAACTTTTCTTGTAATTTTTCTTTTTTTTTGATTAACATTGTCTTGCAGTTCAAGTAACTTTACATTAAGTGATATGCAGTAAAGTTTTACCATATTTTTATTTATTTGCTTACTGCTGCTACTGCTACTGCTGTTATTATTATTATTGCAAATTGAAGCTATAACTATTGCAGTGAATTTATTATTTCTATTTTTTTTTTTTTATAACCCAACGAAGGGTTGAAGAAAAACAAAAATAAAAAGTTTAATGCACCTAACTAGAGGTTGAAAGTATAATAAAAAAAAAGCTCAACAGCATGCAGTAAAAGAGAAAAGAAAAGGCTTTTTTTTCCCTCTTACGATCAAGCGAACACTTTTGGGTTTAAAAACAATAATAAAAAAAAAAAAAAAAAAAAAACCAAGCACAGCATAGAAAGAAATATTCTCACCGAAAATAACTCACCGAATATAAATTGTATTATAGAAAAGCATAAAATAATTCAATTTTGAATATAGGGTGTTCCCCAATGAATACAACAAACGGAACTAACCAAAAAATAGAAATGAAAAATAATTTTTTTCTCCCTTTTCTTTCAAACATTTATCAAATTGCATGACTGAAAACCATTTCTTTTCGTTTTTTTTTTTGCACTATGTTTTACTATATACAATAATATTAAAGTTAGTTTTCCTTTTAAAGATTTTCTTCTTCACTATTTTTCCCCGTGTTATTTTTATTAAATATTTTGTTTGATTATTATTATACTCGCGCTGAAACATATAACGCAAAAAAGTTTCTCTTTTCCATTTTATTTATTTTATTTTTTTTTTTTTTTTTAAGCACTAAAATAGTTATTAGTTTCTTATTTTTATGCTATTTTATTATTAAATAACTATGGTATAGATATATAACTATTATTATTAATAATAATAATAAACAATAATAATTTTTATTATACGTTGTTATAATTGTGAAAAATTATGTTTAAAAGCGAAGAAATGTGAATTTTTTTTGGTTTCGCTAAGAATTCTCTGTTGGTTTTACTAATGAGATAGTATACATTCCGGCGTTATTGAAATTATTGAATCAAAAACTTCTTTTTTTCTCTTGAAATAATTACCGGTTATGGAATTTAATTATTTAGGTAATAAAAAAAAGGTGTACCTTTCTGCGAAATTTCCGGTTACTGCAAATTTTTATTCATTTTTCAAATTAACAGCAACAAACGTTCTATGTGACGGGGAAAACTATTTAGTAGCAGGTGGTTGCACTACAGATAAAAAAAAATGTTTTAATCACAAAAGAGCATCGTTAATTAATTTTCTTCTTATACTGTTTTTGGTTAAATTTTGTTTTTTTTCTTCGCCGCTGAAATATGATAATCAAGTTTGTTGTACATTATATGTAAATATTTAGACGGTGTGAAACGAACAAGACAACGAACATACAGTTTTAATTCATTCTTGTTGGTTATTCCTGAAGAACCTCAAGCTCTTTATTATCCATCGGAAGAAGAAAAAAAAACAGAACAGACAATATTGTAGATAGTTAAACAAAGATAACAATGAAATGATAGAAAAACCATCGTTGTATTTTCACTTTGCTTAACTTTTCTTCGTTGTCTTGTCTTGTACAATCTTATTGTTTGGTTTTCATATTGTTATTCTTTTTGTTTTGTTATTTCAATTCACGTGTTGCTATACTTTATTCACGTAAACGTTAACATTAATATTTCCAACAATATTACCATTAACATAACAGCTAACGTCATTCTTGTCGCGTTTTCTGTTTTTTTTTTTTTTTTTTTGTTTTCTGTTTGTTGTCTACGAGCAACAATATCTACATAACAAAAACACCTACAGTGGAATTTTTATTCATCTCTCTCTCTATGTAAAATAATATTTCATGTTGCCCATCGTTTTTTTTTTTTTTTTTTATATTTTCAAACACACAATATCCAGAGAAAACTTAACAAAAAGCAACCCAGCAGCAATGGTAAAAAAAAAAAAAAAAAAAAAAAAAACGCAAATGCAAAAACCAACCAACAGCCACAATACATTTTTTAACCGTTTCACCGTTTATTTAGTCATTCATGATTTTTTTTTTTTTTTTTATTTATGTTTTCTGTTATCATTATGATTTGTATTATTATTTTTATTGTTATAATTCTGATTTTTTTTTTTTTTTTTTCGTAGTGGATGAATAAAAAAGTTACAGTAAAACCGCGATTTAATGGACAACGGATGAACGAATTTTACGTTTCTTCAAAGTAATTTTAAATCATTTGGTGTGAAGTACTGAAAATGGCGTAAGATTATTGAATTTGATTACACCGTAAACAGTTTATCAAGAGCTTACTGTTAATTAATCCTAGACATCACCTAAACCTTATCGTAACTCTAATCTAATCTGAAAAAACACCTCGAAAACCGATAACTTCGGTAAAAAGTTTTTATTTCAGACTTTTTATTATAATTCCACACTGCTATTTCCATGGTGAACAGTTTTTACCTTTTTTTTTTATTTAATTATTTTAGCTAAGGTTTGCGTTTTTTTTTGTTCTCTATGCAATAAAACGTTTTATTCTTGTCGTTTTCAACTCAACACTTAGTTTCTGTGTTTTATTATTTTATTATTAGCTAAGTGCAGAAGGGAAAATAATTATTTAATTTTTTTTTTTTTTTATTAATTTAACAAATTTCAGTGCAACATGCGATTTCATTTTTTTTTTGTTTAATTTCATTGACAAATAAATTGAATGAATAAAAGTTTAATTTGTGTAAAGTTTTTTGTCATCGATTTTTTTTTTGCGTGTCTTTATGCAAAAAAAAAAATATTAATAATCAGTCTGGAGTCTTAAGTGCATCGTCATCAGCAGAAGAATTTTCCTTCTTTTTTTTTCTTCGTTATCTCAACGAACATCCGTGAAAGGTAATTTATTGCTTTCTTCCTGCTTTCCTTTATTTATTTTTTTAACTTTAAGTAATATTATTTGACTTAGTAATTACACTAATAAATAATCATAAGAACCAACTACACAAATTTTAATTTTTTTTTTTTTAATTCAACGAAAATTTATTGGTGACAGTTTTTTTTTTTTTTTTTTTTTTTGTTAAAATTATTACAAACGTCTGGCTGAGTTTCACGTAATACTAACAGCCGGAAATTTGATCAATTACTGTAATGTTTTTATGCATAAAATGTTTTTGACGGTTTTTTTTTTTTTAATTGTTTTCTGTTTCGTTTTGATAAATTCGATGAGAATTCTGGTTGTGTAAAGGTTTTTGGAGTTTAACAGTAAATTTACCTAAATTTCCTTATGTTCGGATAGTCAAGGACTGAATCAATAAACCTTTATTGTGATCTTCAAAGCATCACCGCAAACAAAATTTTTAACCAAACTAAATCAACTGAAAATCAATTTTTTTTTTTTTTTTTGTAGCCATTAAAATGCTTTAACAGATATGAGATTTTATTGTAAAGAAATCAAAAAATCAAAGAGTCACAAAATGTAACCGAAAATAATACACAAAAAAGCTTTAAAATAACTTTGCAAAATGAAAAAAAAAAAATCGTCTGTGTGTGTATCGTGTAGAGAGATATGATTTTAGTGTGGCTTCACTTTGTTAAATGTTTTTTTTTTTTGGATTTTATTGGGTCAATAATTTAATACGATTTTCCAAACAAACACGATGAAGGGAGCAAAATAAAATAAAATAAAATAAAATAAATAAAAACCACAACTAGTTGAAAGATACGAAACCGCACAACCGTCACCAAAACTAAAAAGACACAACGAGAAATGAATAAAAAATTGTATTACAGGTGAACAAATCTGTAAAATCTGCTGGTTGGTTTTTTTTTTTATATTCGTTAAACCAAATCGATTTTTATTTATGTTGTTTTGCGGTACAACCCTTAATATAACTTTACTACTACTACACAGCATTAATTATTTTTTTGGAGAAAATTGAAGAGAACTCAACTCTGGAAAATAATTTGATGGATTATAATGAAAGCAACGAGTAATTAGTAAAGTACACCGATTTACTAATCCAACAATGAATTAAAATTTGGTAAATTCCATTCAAAATGCTAGTAAATCTTATTTCTAAGAAATAATATTCTCTGGACTGCAATAAATGCATTTCGATGAAACAATTCAATGAAAAATATTTTTTATTTAATTAATTTTATTAGAATTGTACAATGTAAATTACTTAAAGCAATTAAATTGGCAGACCGTACCTGAGGTATTTTATCTTGAGGAAAAATTTTTTTTTTTTGTTTATAGAAATATTTTTCTTTTTTTATCTTTATGAATATTCTGTGATTTTAATACGGATTTAAATATGCGGTGGCTTAGAAATACTTTAAAATTTTATTTACTGTTTTACGGGCGATAAATCTGAAGGAACTTTAACTTACTTGAGTTTTTAATGAGTTTTTGCTACAAATCAGTTATTCAAGTGATACTGAAATGCATGATCAACCTTAAAACTCTTCAAATACTGCTTTTAGATCAATGTTTCTACAAGTAAACAATACCAACGCTCCGGTGTAACTATAATTCAGGAATTTTAAATTCTAAACGTTGTAACTGCAGATATTTTCAGTTTCAAACCTTCCAACAGCCTTTAAACATCCCTAAAACATATCTAATTCAGGTAATTTAACCTCTTAACCAAACATTTTACAGTAACACCACAAAGCATAACAACAAAAACACTCAAGCAACACCTGAAGCTGTATGCCAAAATGAATACAAAAAAAAAATCTATTTTTCATTACAAAACAACTCAACCATGATGCAACATATCTACCCTTGTTGCACTAGAATTCATTTCACTTCTATGTTTTCTTCCTTTTTTTTTTTTTTTTGTATTACCGATAAACTTTTCAAACGTACATTTCGAATCTTTATCTCGGCAAAAATTCAATCAAATTTACAAACCACAAACACTTTTTGTTCACAGAAAAGAATGATAATGAAATTTTTTTTTTGTTAATTTTGGTTTTAATGATTTTTATCAATCAAATAATTTAATAATTCTTTTTTTTTTTTTTTTTTTTTTTTTTTGTGGATAAAATTACTGAAGTTTTGATTTTATTATAAAATAATAAACAAAATAGTAAAGTAAATAGTAAACAAAATAATTTTAATTTTTTATTGTAAAACGAGCCACAATGCACTAGAATTACGAGACTACCGTCAGGGTTTTGTTACACAAAAAATGTTACACAAACACTGTATGCTGTTTTATGTAATTTTATATAATTTCCAACTGAAGGGGGTGTATCATAGTACAGAAATTTTATATTATTATCAAAAAAAAAAAAAAAAAAAAAAAAAAAAACATTTAAATCGCGTGATGGTTTTTTTGGAAGAAAATTTTAATTCTGAACGACATAAAAAATTATTCCATTGTAATTTACACGGTGTTTATACGTTATTTACACGTAAAAATTAAACAAAAGTCTTAAGTCATTAATTACATATTAATCCACAGCTTAAGCCACAGTTAATCATGAAAAATTAAATATTAATTCGCCTGGTTAAAGTACTACGCTGCAAATAATAAGAAAAAAAAACAGAAACAGCGATGAAGAATACAAGAAAAAAGAATTTATTTTTTTTTTTCTTAAGTCAAAAAGCTTAATATTAAAGCCACTGCAGCATAATTCTTTAGATAAATAAAATATATTTATATAAAAGGCGGAGAGATAAAGTCTCCAAAGAAATTTATTTTTTTTTTTACTATAAAAATGCTTATTAAAGATTAGTGAATTGTTGAAAATGATTGAACTGATAGAACCCAAAAGCTTGTGGTCACATAAACAGGCTTTTGTAGCTTGGATGAAAATAAGCTGATGCTTTTGGTTAAGTTTTTGTGTTTTTTTTTTTTTCTGTATTTCTGTATACCATTGGCTAATAAATGTGTAGAGAAAAATAATTCAATGATGAATAGGAAGACGTAGAGTACGGATAAATAGAAAAATATATATATATAAAAAAAAAATCTAAAATTCCACTTGTCTATTGCTTTTGTTCTAAACAAATGTCTTTGTTTAATAAAATATTAAATACCATGAAAAGCATCTTAATTTACTGTAAAAAGATTTTTTGTTTTTGATTTGAGAAATATTTCTTCGGCTTTCTTTTCTTACCTTTAAGTCAATAACGTTGATAATAATCATTAAAAAAAAACGAATTTTCTGTTGATTTTTAATTTCGTAGTGAAATAAAGTTTAGTGTTCAATACCTGATTAGTAACTAATTGGGTAAACAAGTTAAATGATTGTAAATATTCTCTAGAAGGTATGTGGATGGAAAAATGTTTAAACGATCCTCACCCACCCATATTTGCAAATGAGTACACAAGAGTTTTAAGGGGTGATGAAGAAAAAAAAAAAAAACATTTAAAACAAACTTTTTTGTTCTATAAAGAGTTGAGTTAATGACACCAACCATTATCATTTACTTGTTGTTGTTGTTGTTTTTTGCAGTCTTTAGCGTTTAAAACAAAGTGATTACCGTCATTAAACCGTGCAAATTAAATGAAGAGAAGAAGAAATATACAAAAAAAAAATAATAAAAATCTTATCAGTGTGTTGTCTTGTTTGATTAACGTGTTGTTGCTATAAATTAATAAATTCGCTTCTACAGCCAACCAGTGTAATCAATTTAATGCAAATTTGTGGCTGATTTTTTTTTTTTTTTTTGTGTTGGAAAACTATTTTCGGAGAAAATCTTGAAAATTCCAAACAAATTAGTTTCTTTGATCAACCAATCACTGTCTGTTTAGCACACTAATAGACAAATCTATAGAGGAATTCTGTCTTTTTTTTTCTTCTGCTTCTTCTTTAGCAGAATTAGCTGCTACTGAATTGCTTTGCTTTGTTTTTTGGCAGAACAATGAGATTTCATTTCGATAAGGCAGGACAAAATGATTTTATAAAATTCTTTAAATTCTATTTTATAATAACAATTCACTACAGAAACTACCTTAACATGGAATTTCTTGTTCTCTTCTCACTAAACCAGGTGTTTTGTTACATTTTGATTAGTTTCTTGTAACCTGGACACCGGCTGTATTTATTATAAAATAATGTGAAATAACTGATTCATGACCTGATTTCAGAAATGGTATTCACTGGTTAAATCCTTGTCACGAAAAACAATTTATTAAAAAAAAATCTCAATTTGTTTCAGTCAAAAACCTTTACGTTTCGTTAATTTTCGCTGAAAATAGAACAATTTTTTTTGCTCATTTTTTTTTTCTTTTCTATTTTTATTATTATTATTAATCCTCGCGTATTTAAAAACATCTGCTACAAGCTGAGTCCGGAAAAACAGTACAGTTTTATAATATTTTACAAGTAAATAAAATTCTATTTGCAAAGAAAAAAAACATTTTTCTTTTTCATTCAATCGTTCGTTCGTTCGTTATTCTTTACCATAAAAAATTGAATTTTTCTATTTTTATTTAAATAGAAATCCCTTTTGTAACTGAAGTAACATTACAAGAAACCAAATGGAGAAAAGAAAAAAGAACAACAACTGATGGAGTTCTTATTACATTTATCGCATTTTTAAATTTTTTATTTTTTTTTTTAATTCAGTTAGTGGAGTAAAGTGAATACGACATTTATCGGTCGGTGTTTTGTTTTTTTAAACAGAAAATTCATTTAAATTCATTTTTATATTAAAATTAATATTAATATTCATTGCGTTTTTAATTATTTAAATTAATATTAAATGTGGCGTGCGGTAATAATAACGTAGTGTGGCGTAACAATGAGGTAAACACAACGCTAAATAGTCATTAGCACGAATAGCAGATAATAATTTTGTTTGTTGTTAATTTAAAAATATTATTGATTGTCATAAAATCCACGAAATTATACAGGATGTACCAGAAATGTATAAATGAAAAAAAATTGTTTTTTCTTTTTTTTTTTGGAAGCTGTCCTGAAAAAACTTAGAATAAATATAAAACAAGGGTCTAGAATATTAACTTTTACACTACCGGATCGGCAAAGTTCTTCCGTAATAAATCCGCAAAGTATTTAATTCAATATTTTAACCAAATAACCTTTTGGAATATCCGGATAAAAAATTATTTTTCAAAGGAATTAAATTTTTAGAGTGAATTTCATTGCTTTTGTGTGTATGGAATAGACGATTAACTCACAGGAATTTTACGTTATTATGTATTCTGAAATATCCTGTATGAAAATTAGTTTGTAGAAAAGATTCTAAGATAGAATTAAATATAAAAATAATAAATAAATCACCCTGTGTCGTATTTAAGTGTATCCCCAGCAATGCCACAGCTATGAAAACAAAAACAAATAAAAAACAATTACCTAAATGGACGATTAACAAATCATTTGAATTGTTTATTTTTTTATTAATAAAAGAAAATTTCTTGCATTCGGACGTTGTTGATACAGAAATTAATTTTTGTGTTCCATTTCCTCCAGTTTTTTTTTTTTTTTTTTTTTTTTAAAGTGAAATAAATTTTTGTGTTGTTTCGCTGTTGTTCAGTTAGAATGGTTTCATTAGTATACCACCCGAAAAATGTCTATCAAACCGCATATTTATTCTATTGCCTATCGAAAATTTTCGGGTATGCACCGTTCACAATTGTTGGTAATTTAACGGATGGTAAAATTCGTATTACCCCATTCGATGGTGTCCTTTATATTGGATTTAACATACTGAATTGTGGTATATTGTACGTTAACATCTTTGTCAATCATTTTGAATCACAATCGATTATACTGGATATTGGAAATAAGGTGGTTACCTGTTCAGCAGTTATTATCTCAATGATCTCCTCAACGATTATTATTCTATTCACCTGTTCGATATGGAATATTTTAAAGAAATTATACGAGATTGATAACGAGGTGAGACTAAATTATTTAGAGATTGAAAATTAAATAAATTTTTTCTTCTTGTTTCTAGCTTACGTCGTACGGGTACAAGTTGAATCATCAAAAACATTTTTACTACATGCTGATTGTTACATTGCTTTATTTCTTTTTTATCACCATTATACCATTATTCACTGATATTGAATTTAATATCATAAGCATAATCGCGTTTATGGTACCGAATTGTAGTTTTAGTGCAATCATGACAGTGCAAATTATGTTTATGCTAGCGATATACATCCGGTTTAGAGCGCTTAATACATGTTTTAAGTGAGCGTAGTAGCTTATTATCTATCGTAAAAATTCTGGTTTAACTTTTAACTTAATTTTTCCAGGCAAATTTTCATCCAAAATCAGTTTAAAAGTGTTAAAACGGTACAAATGGTAAAAACAAACGTACGACAGTATGAACATTTAATAAAAAAATTCTGTGCGACACACGATAAACTAAATGACACCGTTGAGTTACTAAATTTCTGTTATAGCGTACAGGTAAGTACCTATTACTAATCCCTGTATAACATAACATAGTTAAATGAATTTTTATTACAGATAATGATGTGTGTTGCAATTTGCTTTGTTTATTATACATTTTCAATTTTCTCAGCATATCGTATGTGGGTTAATTACAATGAAGAAGCATTTTATCATTCATGTTCAGCAATTGTCTGGGCAGCATATTACTCATCGTTTGTAGTATATGTGATTATACTAGGCAGCTGTATAACTCGAGAGGTAACATTTTTTTTTATTGAATTAATTAAAATATAAAAAAAATAAAATAAAATAAAATTTATTTTCCTGTTGTTTTCCTTTCCTTTTTAAGGGTAAATACACTTCAATATTAATCCATAAATCAATAAATACAATAAGCGATGGTTCAATGATTAAAAAAGTTTGTTTTTTCAATTATAATTATCTAACTTTTATTTATTTATTTATTTATTTATTTTTTATAACCAATTATTTATTGAATGCATAATTGCAGCTACTTACATTTTCACAACAAATAAGCCACCGATTGCCAGTAATTACGTGCGGACTATTTCCATTTGATTGGACTTTATTTTACTCGGTGATTTTAAAATTATTTTTTTGTTCTATATATATATAAAGCTTTTTATTATTATTATTATTAATTAATTAAATAAATAAAAAACATTTACAGGCAAGTGCTGCAACAACAACATACTTGGTGATTTTAATACAATTTGATGCATCAATACCACAAACAACTCCAGAAAATATAACAAATGTAAATCAAACGTTAATTCAATAAAATAACATTCTGAAATTTAATTTGTTTTGTGTTTAATTGACTTTATAGTAGTCACAATCAAACGTAACAACTGTCAAAAATTATGAAAGCTACGTAATCTAACCTCAGAAACGATACTATAACCGACAAGAAAGTGATTTTAAGCAAACAAAAGCTCTGTGGTAATATTAACGAGACTCTACAATACGTTTATAATGTAAAACTTATCTAAACTGTATTTGATTTCATTCGAATTCGTAAAAGCGTAGATTTCGTATTTATTTTTTTTTTTTTTAATTCAAACAGCAAAATTCTAATCGAACAAACAACCTCATAATTCGCCCACACGGAAAATATAATTAAAATTTTATTTATGTAATATAATATCGTATGATTTGTCGTTTTTTTTTTTTTTTTTTTTTCATTTTTGTGTTTTGTTTGTGATATTTAATCATCATTAATTGATTAAAAAATTAATTTTTCTTGTATAGAAAATGTCACGGGCGGTTTCTATACAACGCTAAAATAATCATTTGATTTTGATCAGGTAATTTACGTTTCTTTTTTCTTTCTTTGTAATCAATTACCTGGTATTAATTATTTAAATCAAATAATCATAATTATTGTTCAACAAAAATTTGGTTTAAAGGCTTTGTGTGGCATTCGTGGTTTAAAGCCAGCACAATTTGAAAGATAATTTACGCTGTGCTGGTAGCATACATTACGGTGAAAGTGTTGTTTTGGAAAAAAAAATATTCTTTTTTTTGACTAAAATGAGTTTATTGAAGTTTCCAAAGACAAATCTCTACGACACCGTGCATATGTATTATTATTTTATAAAATATTTCGGATATGCACCATTTACAATTGTTGGTAATATAAAGAATGGAAAAATTAAAATCACACCTCTGGATTTAATCATTTATGTAACGTATCTAACAACGAATTTAATTGTTCTGTACATGGGCTTTCAGTTTCAATTCGATATGAAAACCTCAGTGCTTTTAGTTTTCGGTATGAAACTTGTTGTATTCCTGTCGGTATTTATTGGTGTTATTGCGACAACGTGGAATCTTTTCAATGGAAAAAGCATGTGGAAGATTATTTCGAATTTAAACGAGATTGACGAGACGGTAGGTTGATTACCTGATAACGAATTTTGTTTTTTTTATTTACGTTTATTTACAGTTGAAATCCTTTAATTGGCCCCTGAATCATCAGCGACATTTTAACATTTTATTGTTATACACATTTATAAACGCATGTTACATGGCAATTGCGGTTACGACCAGTTTCAGCCATCACGAAATCACAGTATTACGAGTTGTGCTGTATATGGTGCCAAACACAAGTTTTAGCATGATCATGGGCGTTTATAATATGTATCTACTAGCGATAAGCTCACGTTGTCGTGCTTTTAATAAATGTTTCAAGTAAGCACCATTTTATAGAAAATTATGGAAAAATATTATTTTTATTTTTAATTAATTAATTTTATCAGGCATATTTTCAATCAGAATGAATCAACAAGTCAACAAGTGAAAATAATTAAAGCTGATATAAATTATTTAGTCGATTTATTGCCAACATTAAGTTTATTACATGATAAATTAAACGATACAGTTGAATTGCTGAATTTTTGTTTTAGTTTTCAAGTAATTATTGGTTTGTATGTGTGTGTGTGTGTACGAATTAAATGATTTCCTTCGATTAATTACTAATCAAAATAAATGAAAAATTTGATTGAAAATACGAAAAAAAACGAAAACTAATTGTTTTAACCAATCAAAACGTTTATGATCTCTGATAGGCTAATAACGTTTCGGTTTATTCAAAATTATTTTTCATAATTAAAAAACTTTTTTAATTGTTTAAATAAGCCGCTTAAAATCATCATCTCCTTCTTTCAATTAAAAATTTATTAAACAAATAAATTTCAAACGATCGAATACGAATAAAATCTCAATGGAATTGAATTAATTTATCCATTGGAAGACCAGCTGTGTATACACCTACCAAGCACATCACTCAAACAAATTGAAAATTAATAATAAAAAAAGTAAAAAAGTAAAGAAAAATAACCGAAAAACGATGTTACTTAACAAAACCGATTAATTATTAAACAGAAAACAATTTTTAATTCTACTCCTCGACGGTGTATTTGTTAAATAAAAAATTAATTCGCAAAACAAATTAATATTTAATTAAATTAAATTAAATTAAATTTTTTAATTATTTTTTTTAGGTAATGCTATGCATCGGTTTATCCTTTACGTATACAATATTTTCGATATTTTTTGTCTATCGTTTATTGATACATTTTAGCGGTATCGAATTAATGTTCGCAATAAGCCGTATCGTTTGGACATTTTATTATGTTGGCTATGTATTATCAGTTATAACACTTGGCAGTTGGATAGCGCGTGAGGTAAACATTTAATTTTTTTAATCACATCAAAACCATCAAAAGTTTGTTTTCTTTTCTTTTTTTTTTTTTTTTTTAAACACATGAACAAGTGACTTAAATCGGTTAATTATCTTAAGTTTAGTTAAGTAAGTAAATAAGTAATTGCACATGCGTAAAATTAAAAATAAAAACCAATCAAAAACGTTTATTCTTTATAAATCTCAAACAGCCATCCAATCACAAACGTTATTTTCATTAATTACAAAACTAATCACATTTTATCAAAATAAATTAATTAAATAAAGAAGGAGAAAATATATATTAATTTTTTTTTTTTTTTATTGTTTATCATAGGGCAAATACACATCAATATTAATACACAAAACAATAAATACAATCGATGATAAATCAGTAATTGAAAAGGTAAAGTATAATAAATAATAATTAAAAAAAAAAAAAAGAAAAAAATATACAAAAAAAAAAAAAAAAAAAAAAAAATATAGCGAAAGGGCGAATGTGAATATGAAAATCAATTAATTAATTAATTAATATCTATCTATATATAAATATATAAAAAATCTACAGCTACGTCTATTTTCACAACAAATTATCCATCGAATACCTATTCTCACATGCGGACTATTTCCATTTGATTGGACTTTATTTTACTCGGTAAATTTTTGCTATTTTTAGTTATTTA
Source organism: Ptychoptera albimana (assembly GCA_961205885.1). Lineage (NCBI taxonomy): Eukaryota > Metazoa > Arthropoda > Insecta > Diptera > Ptychopteridae > Ptychoptera > Ptychoptera albimana. The sequence continues at coordinate 3,326,633 of OY540803.1, forward strand.
ATTCAATAACGTTGATAACACTCGTTCTCTCTATACTCATTATTTTTTTTTTTTATAATCTAGATATGTGCAGCATCCACAACATATTTAGTCATTTTGATACAATTTGATGCATCTATGGCAGCCACATCAATAACAACAAATTTGACAAATAATTCAACATTTTAAATGTACAGAAATTTTAATTAATAAAATTAATTAATTAAATTTTTTCGTTTTTCTTTTTTTGTTTTGTTTAGTGACTTTTTTCGTGTTTTCTCATTTTTACCACCATGATTATGGCCTTCCGCCTTTTCTAATATACAAATTGCCTTGTCACCGGTGTACACTTTTTCGTGTTCAATATCAATTGAACCGCCCAGCTGAAAAATATTTTTTAATTTTTTATTACAAATAGAAACTCAGTGATAAGAACTGTTAAAGTCATACCTTGTCACCAAACTTCTCAAAAGCTTCGTCAGATAAATTCTGACCCGTCGGCTGCTTTAGATTGACATCGATAACAACGACTTGATCCTTTGGCACATGATCTTTGATTACAGGATCCTTGGGCGCATCGCCACTGTGACATGGTTTCGCACCAGCTTCCACATCACGTTTCCTTTCATTTGTTAATCTTCGCTTTTTGTCATTAATCACATAACCATCGAATAGTGGATACAGATTCTTTATATCCTGCACAAGCAACTTGTTCTCGTGTTTTACGTTTGCCAAGTTTTTTACCGTGCTATCGAGAGCTGGGTGTCCTTTTATCCTGGAATCTTTCGCCAGTGGTTTTAAATTGATGATTTTTGGTAAAGTTTTTGTTGATTTCTCATTACAGCTACCATCATCTGGACAACTAAGTTTTCCTTCACTATCATCCACATCAATATCGTTTTCCACATTTTTCTCAGTCTTCACCTTGTCATCTAAATCTGTCTCAACATTACCATCATCATCTTTATCCTCATCTGATTCCTTCCTTGCATTATTTTCTTTTCTTTCGCGTGACTGTATTCGTGACATAATATTCAGTCCATTTGGTAGAATCTCTTCAAAGTCAATATCCTCATCGTCATCGTTGTCATTACCTTCATCATCTGCATTGCGATTCAGTTCCATCCCTAATTCATTATGTTTTTTTAAATTATCCAAACTATTATCCAATGTTTCCATTGTTAATAACTCATTGAATTCATTCACTAATCCTAAATCATCATAATTTGATTTATTTTCAGTAAATTCCGGAGCTGCGGCGGGTATTGATGCTGATGTTGGTGAATATTTGGTTTTATCTGATTGTAACTCTTTAAAAAAAAAAAAAAGTGAAATAAAAACAATAAAATCCCATAAATTATATTTTTGGTATTTTTATTCTCTTACCTGGTTGTTGTCGGGCACCATTCACTCGTTCCAATATGATAGCACCGGTAGTGCCAGTAGCACGCCCACTAAAGCCATTGTTATGACCACCACCACCATATCTACTACCACTGCCACCTCCACCACCACCGCCACCGCCACCAGCACCATCATCAATTCTATGTGATAAAATTTTTTTACATTCAATATCATTATCATCCAAATTGGCACTATCGCAATTTTGTATAACACCAACGACTACACCCTCTGGTTCCATATACAAAATATCAAGTTTTTTATATAATTCCCTATAGGCATTAAAATCCAAAGTTGGAGACCGGATAAACACCGGCGGGAACGATGAGCGGGTGTTTCGTTCTTTTTTTGGACACATATCTGTGCATGGTCCAGTGCACAATTGTTTAACTGGAGGCTTTGCACCTTCGGCATCGTTACATTTCTCATCCTCCGTTAAGATGTCAGTTTCTTCCCATCGTGGAGATTCACGAGCGCACCATATACGACGTATTTGGGAGCCGGGATGATGCTCACAACCAGTACATGGTCCCCATTCACCTATATGCCATCTGCAGAAATAATAATAAAAACCCGAAAACAAATTTTAAAAGCATTTAATGAAAGCAACTGAAATCACTGTAGTTTACCGGACTTTACAATCTTCCTTATTACAGACTTTCATTTTTATTTCCGGTTTTTCATCGGCCGGACAATAATCATCGCTTACCTCACCTAATTAAATACGCAAATGTTAATAAAACTATTTAAACATAGATGGCATCGACATGTAAAGCTCAGCTCAGTACTGTTAATAAAAGTTTAGTTCATTTTCAAACCAACTCACCTTGATCACTAACGCAAACCGGGTCAGCTTTTGTTTCACCACCACCACAACGAAAATTACAAGTTGTCCACTCCACATAATCCCAATGGTAATCATTACAGTGTCCACCAACAGAAGTCTCATTTGAATCAGCACCCCGTTGTGGTTTACCATTTAATTTTCTATTCTTTCCGCCTGCTTTCGGTCGATAATTTTTATTCCTGATGTAATATTCGTATTTGTAGCCAACATTTTCCGTATCATAGAAGACCACCTATAGAGAATGAGCGAGGAGGATTTAATTAATGACAACAAACCAAAAAAATTAACAAAAAAATTCCTTGCATAGAGAATGATATTCTGTAGGAGTGGACCGGTTATTAATAATTCCTCTTTGCCCGGTTCTACATGCATGTACATCGCAACATTTTTTCCAATTTTCTTTTCACCATCACTCTCCTCATGCCTTTATTGGATAATTCATGCACTTTAATCACAACATACATTATTTTCTTACAGAAAGGTGTTACCTTACATTTGTCCATTTAAATAATATAATTTACCATCGCCACTTCCAATCGCAATTGTATTCTCTGATGGTGATAATTCTTGAATTAAAATATTTCTGGCACCTCTTGGTATTGTTATTATCTTTGCGTAACCTATAAAGAGAAATTTTGTTTTCGGTTTAAGTAAAATATTTAAATTCTCTTATTGATGTAATTTAGTATAAGATTAGGCGAAAACTAATACAAATTTTACAAATTTTTTCAATGTTTAGTATCAAAAATTAATTAAACTCGTTGCAAAATGTTTGTTTTTTAATCGTTTTTTAATTTTACAATTTATTTAAGAATAGGAAAAATTAAAAATCTTGATTATGTGATTAGAATTATCTAAACTAGAGATAATAACACTAGGGTACTACACACAATCTAATAATGTTCTCAAAACATTAAAATCTGTAACTGCTGAAAAAATTTCTTTTTTCCTTACTTTGAGTCACTGTATCGATTTGTTTATTTGTATGTCACTATTTCTCGCGATATAAACGAAAAAAAAAATAATAATAAATAAAAATAAAAAAACTGCAACAACGAAACCAAAAATGAAAAACCAAAAAAATCCGTTCAGATCGTAACAATTATAAATCCCCCAAGGAACCATAATGAAATAACAAAATAAATATTTTTAACATTTGTTATAAAGAAACGAATTGCAATAAACGATAAAATACCATTGGAAATGTAAAAAAATGATGCAAATTAACCGAACAATGACTTGCGGCGGCATGACTTTTGTTTATTATACAAAAAAAAAATCTTTTTTTTTAAACAACTCTTTGGGCAAACTTTTGTTAATTCATAAATAAAAATATTTTTAATTTCACGTTTTACGTTCATCATCATATTATAAATAAAAGAAATGAAATTGTGAATGAGATTTCTATAAAAAAAAAAAAATAATAAGCCAGGCAAAACAACGCAAAAAAAAAAAAAAAAAAAACAAAACAACAAACCGCAAATCAGCAACAAAGAGAGAAGAAGAAGAAAAAAACGACACAACAACAATAAACAAAACGTAAAAGAAGAGAGTAGATTTTATTATTATTAAATAGTTTTTGCGTTCAAATATTTATTTTATTTAATAAAAATATGTGGGTGGCGACAAACGAAACGAGAAATGTTTTTTTTTTATTTAAAAAAAAAAAAAGGAAGAAACTAAAGAAAAATTATTTTTTCATTGACCTGACTGATCCAACAAACTACAGAAAAAAAAGAAAAAAAATTTATTGAATGGATTAAAAGCAGCAACAGAACAACAAAAGTAAAAAGAAAAAAAAAAGATTAAGCAACGTAAAGACGAGAGATGTAAGAGCAACCGACTTAAAGCTTAATTTTTTTTTTTTTATAACGTTTATGATACGATACGAGTTGTTCGCTGTTTGCTGTTTTAATTCATCAAAACGAGTTTTTTTTTTTTTTTGCATTTATAGACAAAATATATAATTTATTTTCCTGTAATAATACTAGCAGCAAGTATCTTTGATCTACAAACAAAATAATGAAAAAAAAGAAAAAAAGCTTTCAGTAAAGCATTAAACGGATGAATTAAGCAAAGAGAAAAAGAAAGAAAAAAAATTTCCTTAACCCCTTAATGTGGAATTTGTGATGAAGAAGTAAATTTTTTTTTTATTATTAATCCTCGAAATGTATAATTTCGATCGTTATTAATCATAATTCAGTATTCAGTAAAAATTATTAATCAAAAGCAAGGCTTTTAGAGTTTATAAAAAGAAATTTGCAAAACTACTGTGTGTAAGGCATGCTGGTGTACAACCGTGTTTTTAGAATATTATAGCAAGTTTTTATTGCATTTTAAACGCTATTTGTTACACATTAAGCTTTATCAACGCATCTCCATTCAAAAGCAAGTATCCAGCGTACAAAAAAACCAACTACAACACTGTTATTCAAGTTTATTATCAATTAAATTCATACAAAAAAACTTTTCTATAATAAAACGTTAGTAGAGTTAATGAATTTTATTTATTCATTCATAAAGCAACAAATAAAAAAAAATACTTTCAACAAATATTTATAAGAAATAAATGCAAATCAATGCTAAGTTGCATTATTAAATACAATACAACTATGTATTGTTTATATTATAAATAAAAATAAATAATTATTTTTTATAAGATTATGAACTAGACAATAATTTATCACTTTGCAACAAAAACAACAAAAATTAATCAACAATAAAAATACTTGCATATAATATATATATATAAAAAATAATAACAAATAATAAAACAAATTAATGTTTTTTTGTTAAAATATATTTAAAAAAAAAAAAAAGAAAAATTATTAAATGTAAATAAATAAATAAATTTATTCATATTTTTAAAATAAACAAAAAAAAAATAAATAATAATAATAATAATAATTCAAACAACCAACAATCATAACCACAGCACACATTAATATATAAATTATAATTTTATTTAATGTCATAATCACGGTTAAAATAAATACATAAATTACATAAATAATTTTTTATACATTTTTCATTTATATTACAGGTAATTGAGTTAATTGCAGCATTTTTCAGTATTAGAAACTAGAAATCAAACAGATTTAATCGTTTTTGATGAAAATTTACCACGTTAAAATGATTATTATGCGCAGATTACTTACGCAGATATTACTAGCTTAACTCAAATAAATTTAATCGTTTTGACTAGAATCTACCACGTAAAAACGCTTTTAAAAGAGATTTTAAAATCTTTTTGTTATTATGCGCAGGCTACTTACGCAGCTTTTACTACAAACATCGTAGATTTAGATTTTTGATTTTTATTGGTTAGTCATCTTCGGTTTTACAGTTATATTTTACAATTTTAGTATTTAAACAATTTTTGTGGATGTGAGCAGATTATTTACGCAGCTTTTAAAATTGTCGTATGTTTTAAATTTCGGTTTTATGATTCGTGCCTATTTAAGCTTCAGTTTCGTGTATTTTTGTTTATTAACTTGATTCAATTACTATAAAAACGCTTTTATTAAAGCTTATATAAGCCAAATACAATTTATTACGGCTAAAAAATCTACAAGAGCTAACGATTGGTTTAAACTAATAATAAAACAACAGCAAACCTTATAATTAATTTAAAAAAAAACAAAACAGAATAAACTAACGAAGTCTTAAGTCAATTTTCCTTCAATTTACCCACAATACAATTTGCCAACAAATATCCACAACAAACAACAAACGAAAGTCTAACAAGACTATAAATATTAGTTTAAAAAAAAAAAAAAAACTTAAAACCCGATGATAAAGTAAACAAGTAACGATTAATTAAAAAATCCATCACGATTAAATTGCCACCTAAGTAAAATTTATTTCAATGCAATAAATAATTAAACACTGCCTATAATTATTAATTGCAAACATAAAACATCATAAATATAATTTCACACCTAATAAATAATTTTTTTTTCTGTTTTGTTTTGTTTTTACTAAGGCAAATTACAAATGCTATAATTAAAAATGACTTAAGCCACAACATTTAAACGATTAATTAATAAAAAAAATATATAAAAACCAACAAACCTGTGCCAATCTGTTTATATGTCCCATTAAACATTTTACATCCTGACCCATCGCCATTGCATATACCGCAAATATCATCAATGCTGTTCGAATCCAGACGCCAATCACAACCGACTTTCTATAATTTATAAACGAAAATTTGTATTAATCAGGAAAAAGAACGTAATAAAAATCCTGCCTACCCGACACGCTCCGGAAACGCACATATTATTTGTACCTCGTTTACATGGAGTACCATCTTTAGCACGGGGTGATAACTTTGAATACACTCGCTCCTCATTTATACAATACAACACGCAGGCATTTTCACCGTTTTTACCAACTGGATCATACGGTTTCCATTGGTGTTTTTTACCATTTCTTGGTATTGTATCAAATTCCGTGCATTGTTTTGCCCGAAAACTAATAGCTGATTTAGCGCACATCTGAAATTTTAATTTTAAAAACCAAGGCAAGGCAACCATCAAAAATCCCATTTTACCTTGATATTACAAATTTGAAAACGTTTCCGTTCTCCAATACAATAAAGTCCACCATTCTGTGGCTTTGGATTGTTGCAATCACGTTCAGATATTTTAACGCCACCACCACATGTTCGGGAGCATGGACCATAATCACCCCATGCACCCCAACCACCTGAAATACCATCCGGACGCTGACCCATTACAACACATTTTTTCCTATAACACCACTGCAAAAACATAAATCAATATAAACAAAAAAAATATTCATCAAAATCGATACAAGAAAATACAAGAAAAACCTTATTGGATGCACATTTAGTACCATCAGCCGGTGCCTCACCATTCGAACGACATTTCTCTTGACTTATTTTACAAAATAATTTCTGTTATTACAAGAGAAATTGATTAAACAAAAAATAAAAAAAAATATTTCTACTCTAATTTATGGAATTTACATCACAGAACTCATCCGGTGATATTGGACAATGCGTTGAATTTTGATAAAGTAAATTACATTGATAATCAGCATCATACACAGCACCTGCTAACATTGTGACGCCTTTATATGTGGTCTCTTGTGGTTCATCGTTTAAACACTCACCAAGATTATTTCTGAAATAAATAAACAAGAAAAAGGAAAAAAAGAAAAAATAATCGAAATATTAATAAAACAAAAAATAGACATTGGCGATAAGTAATAATAATAAAAAAAAAAGCGAGAGACGCCACACAAGCATCACAATTATTAAACAAACAAACAAACAAGAAGAGTCATAACTGCTGTGATATCGAAGGTATCATTAAAAATGCATTGACTTGTTCAATTTATTTATTTTAATTTTCTTAAAAATAATAAACAATCTTACTCGTGCCCACAATTTTTTTTTTATTTATTTATTTATTTATTTATTAAACCGACGTGATGGCGCCCGCCAATCAATCATAATAAAAATAAAAATAATTTTTTTTTTTAAAGAATGTGTTACACTGCTACAGTATACATTTCGGTGCTGTCAATATAAATAATCGAAATAATCAAAATACTTTACTCAAATAATTCGGTCATGTATTTCCTTGAACATGGTGACCATATAGATGTGGCCATTGACACATACGGTGACATTATATGATAAAAATTATCCTCAGCTTTTACTGGACATCCAGACTCTTGATCACCATCATGATTGCAGCCCATACTTTGAATAAAGAAAAACAAAAAAATTTTAATTTGAATTAAGGAAATTGATAAACAAAACAAGAAAATCAAGTTACACATGTCCGATTTCATGAGCAATTACAACACCTAGGATGAGTCCTTTATCCTCGTTTATCGCACAAGCTTGAGCTGGATTACACGCTGCTGCCATATACGCTAATCCTAATAGATCACAGTTTTTCGTACCATCCCCACAGATATCGTGTCTAAAATGTAAAAAAAAAAGAAAAATAATAAAAAATTGTTTCGGTAAGCAAGTGCCTCAAAACCTTGTTATCAAGACAGCAATATCATGGTGTTGAGGATGATCAATACTCTTTGGATTAATTTCAAGTTGCCATTTGCAAAATGATTTCAATGATTTTCCGCCGTTTGGTGATAACGATAAGTCCAATGTTGATATATTTTGATCCAAGTAAATAATCCGTACGACAACAATGTCCATTTGGTTACCCGTAGATGAGTCATGATAAAAGTCAGATACCTGAAAGGATAACAAACACGAATTTAAAGAAAATGGAAATGGAAACGAAACGAGTTTATCAAGCTTCGTTTCACCATATTCATTGTTGTTAATATATAATTCTCATAATCCTTATCCTTGTGAAAATCTAAAAACATTTTATCAGCGACGACAAGCACCTCTAAATACCGATGCACTGACTCATACGATGAGATTCGTTTTTTACGCTGCGTATGCAAATTTTTCACTTTTTTCTTTGTCACCTTATGTAAATTTATTGCCTTTTCCTTGGTATCATCTTCATTGTCCTCCAATTCCTCTTGTTCAACACTACGCTCCTCATTTCCACCTTTTTTAAAATAATTTTTAAATGCATTTGACCAGCCATCCTCCCATTTCTCGCTACCACAATTTTTCTTATATTTTTTCTTTGGTTTCTCAAATAAAAATGCATCGTCTGCCTTTTTTAATGCTGGCGCATTACTCTCAACGTATGAAGATGATTTAGTTGGTGAATAAATTGATGCAGCATTTTCAGCAATATCATCATCATAATCATCCTCGTCCTCATCACCACCACTCATTGTATAACACTGACTTTCTTTTTTCTTTAAAACAACATTTTCGTCGTCGTTATCATTTATCATTGAACTATCCGGCATATGAATAACATGCAAATGGTGACCTAACTCATTTGGACCAAACTGGTCAGCTGGTTCAATAAAAAATGTTCCATCGTTTGTCTTGATATAGCCAACCTGTAATTTGTCAATAAATAAAAAAAAAAACAAAATTAATGAATAAAAAAAAAAAAAATCAACAAATTATGGATTAAAGCTTGAATTTTTTTTTTGTCGATTTGAATGAAAGGCAGCAACGCGAAAATTACCATTTGTATAGCGCTTAAAAGATTTCGAATTGATAAAACTCAAATTCATTGACAAAACAAAGACACAAATCTCTTGTTTATGATGACTACTTTAGCAAGACATGTCAAAAAAAAAAATTAAAAAAAATTTTCTATACATTAGAATCGTCTTTAATTAATTTATTTGACAATCGTATTGACAAATTACCATATATGCTGGGAATTGTGTAAAACAGATTTAGCGTGTATAGAAAACAAAAAAAACTGATTACTGTAAAGGTGGATTTACGTAGGTAGTCTGAACGAGATTTCACATTGGGATTTTTGTGTGACACAACACTTGACACTGATTGGTTTATAAATAAAGGAATTTAAACTTACCAAACCATCGCATAATGATAATGCAGCTGATGATGCATCATGATCACGTACCGTTCCAGTATAATGACATAATGCTGGATTTATTTTACGCATTTTACGTGCACCCACCGTCATATCAGCACCAGGATAATGATATTCTGCGATCTAAAATCAATTCTATAAAGATTGTTTTTGTTTTTTGTTTTTTAATTAAATTTCTACTCAACTGTGTCCGGTGTTAATAAACCATTATTTGGCCATAATTCAATATGATGATCTTTACCATTAAAAAACATTTTATAATGTACGGCATCTGATTGTGAAAAATCACGTTTACGTCGTCTCATCTCATAATTATGATAAAAATAATTTGGCAATGAAAATGTTAAGAAATCACCATTAAAATTCACTTTATGCGGTACTAATAATTCAAAATTTTTAATATCTCTTGTAAAACGTCCTAAAAATGATACAAAAACACAATTAATTAATATTCTACGGTTTAAAAAAGAAATGAAAAGAAAAAGAAAAACCGAGAAGAAATTTAACAATCAACTAATTAATCTAACATGTTGTGCTAACAAGTATTTTTTTTTTATTTTTTATTTAGTAATAAAACATCTCTAAAAACCATCTGGTTAATAATTATTTATCACTGAGAAAACACATATTTTTTTTTCCTATGCTTTGCTTTGGTTTTATCTTATTTGAAAAATCAAAACATCAATAAAAATCGATAACACAGAAATGAATAAAAAAAAAAAAAAATCAAATCAAATAAACTAGCAAAATTTAAATAAATTAAAAAAAGAAAAAAGTTTGATCAAAAGCTTAGATAAGATCTGGTTAACATTTGGTTGGCTTTATGCATTAATAAAATGTAAGAAGTAGAATAAAACAGAGAAAATATATTTTTTTTTTATCATTAATTTCCTTCTGTCATGTCAATATCAATAATTTTTTTTTTTTTTTTTCGCTTCAATTTTTATTAATTAATTAATATTTTTCACATTATTATTGCCTTTAAAATATTCGTTGACATTTTAACGATCGGTTTCTATCAGCAACAACAACAACAGCAGCAAAAAAAAATTTAATAAATTTACCTTGTATGGTTCGTTTTTGTGTATTTATTGTAAATATTTTAACAAAAAATAATTGCAATAAAAAAATCACATAGAAAATATACATTTTTTTTTTTTAATTATTTTAAATAAATTAATTAATTAGAGTTTTGTTTATTTTTATTAAATAAGATTAATTGTCTTTTGCTGTCAAATAGAACAAAACAATAAAACAAAAACAAGAAACACGTCAAAATTATGTTGCGCTATGTAATGTGGACCAGGGAAATTATTATTTTGAAAAAAAATTAGTAAAAAACTGAAGTTAGATGTGAGATGATTTTTTTCTTTTTATTTTAATGTTTTTTGATCAGTTAAATGTCAAGGCATGCTTATATTTAAATATTTTTAACATAAAATACTACGCTCAAAATGCTACTACAGTGGTTTTTACGTTAATATTTTTTTTCGCTTCATACATTTTGCGTACAAATGCAAAACTATTACGCATTAGAAGCATTAAAACATGGCTGCAAAATGTTGGAAATTCAAAAATAATAAAATGGCTGTCTTTAAACAAAAATTTCTTTATTTATTTAACAAAAATAATCTTGTCCCTAATTATTAAAATAAATTGTTTTCGTCCATGGAATTACAAATTTTGTTTATATAAATGCAGCCTTAAAATAAATTGATTAGCGTTGGTTTCACTCACATTTAACGTTTGTATTAACATTTTAAAAATAACTAATTTGTGGGTTTGTTACTTAATAATTTTTTTCACTAAACGTAACGTAACTTTAAAGTTCAAACGTCAATATTAATTAAAGAAGAAAAAATTATTTTAAAATTAGTCATTATTATTTAAAAAAAAAAATGCTTGGTATTCTCTATTTAAATTTAATTTAAAGTTTCTTTAACTTTCAGGTGAAAAATAACGATAATTATTAAAAGAATAAATTTTTTTTTTTTTTTATTTTAACTTAACTTAACATTTGCTGTTCTTTGGCGGTCAAATAATAATTTTTTGCTCTTCTGTTTCTGATCGTGGATGAGTAAATTAAAATATTAAGGAGTGACCAATTTAACAAAAAAAAAATGCTGATATCACAAAGTAATATAACTAATGATGATCACAAATTATAATTTTATATTTATTATAATTAACCACCTACGCGATTTCTTTTTTTTTTTTTTTTTCAAAATTTGGTGAATCATTTGGTTTTTAGATAAAAAAAAATTTTTTTTTTTTTTGGAAGATAATAAATTCCATTGATGCACCCTGTTTTAAAGCTTTTGTTCATTTTTCTACTGCTCTTATCTTTACTGACAATAATCATCAATTAAATTTGAATCAATTCAAAGTAATATTACCTGTCTATAATAATTTTTCATAATATATCACATCCACCTGTTTGATTTTCTTGTTTTAAACTCGAAAAATTAAAAACCTGCAATTAAGCGCTTTTTCATAGAGCTTTTGTTATACGATTTTGTTTATTGAATCATTAATTGGTTACTGGGTGCGTCCAGGTGATTTTATTTTTTAATTTAAGGAGCGTTTTGATTGCCAGATGTTACAAATTAAACAAAAAAAAAAAAGGATTATTAACCAAACGTTTCATATTGAAGGTATTTTAAGTGACCTTAACCTCAGTAAAATGATGTAAATAAACCAAACTGATTTAACTAAAGTGATCTCACCGATTGACATAACCATTTGGTATTACCGAGTCCAGTTCTTACAAGAGAACATCTGCCATCAAATGTATCAATTTAGCACATTTACTAATCAGAGGGGAAAGATAGAAAAAAAAAACACAAACAAACACTTGGATTAGCTTAGCTTAAGCTATCTTTAATTAAATATGCGTCATTTAATTTAAAATTCATTAACACGTGTCTAAAGAAGCAAAACAAAACAAAACAAAAAAGAATACAAATCAGCAGCATAAATTTACCATTAAAAAAAAAAAAAAAAAAATTCACCATTCAAGTGTAAAAGGAAGGCATAAAGTTAGCAAAAAATAATAATAAAAAAAAAAAATTAACGCTTAACAAGTGTGTAGAGATTGTAGAAAAACAGAAAACCGAATGAAAAAATAATAACAGAAAGATCGAGTCACAATGTCTGGTTTGACTTTTTCGAGTTTTTTTTTTTTTCGTCGTTTTTTTTTTTTGTTTTTTGTTAATTTATTTATTTAGTAAAGTTTTGTTGTATTTTCTGTCATTTTTTTGTTGTTTATAAATTTTGTAAATTTATTATTATTATTATTTGAATGTTGTTATAATATGATGATTACATATGCTTAATCATTCCAATGATTCTATAATGAAAGGAAAAGAAAAAAAAAACTCTGAACACTTGTGTGTTTGGTGAAACATGAAGACAAAAAAGAAAAAAAAAAAAAAAACATCATCATCCAACCAAATAGATTTGTTGCTCTTGCTGTTGTTGAGTTTTTTTTTTTTTTTCTTTACATAAATTAATAAAAAGAAAAAGAAATTTTTTTTTTTTTTAATTTATTTTGTTTTGTTTATTTTCTTGTTAATTTTCAAACAAACCAAAATAAGAATTTAAAAACACACCAACGAAAAATTAATTTATAATGAAATAAATAATAAAGAAATACAATATTGTTGAATTTGGCAAAAAAAAGAAAAAAGACTTTAGAAAAAAAAGTGACTTTACGCTAGTATAGTGGTGGCATGGTTAATGCGATCGCGTTGTTATCATTTCTTGTAATGTGATGATCAATGGTTGGTATGCGATGATCACTGTTTTATTGTAATGATCACTGTTTTGTAATGCAATGATCAATGTTTTTATTGTGTTGATCCCTATTTGTAATGTGATGATCACAGCTTTTGATGTGAAGATCGCTGTTTGTATTGTGATGATCATTGTTCACTGAACTTTAAAGCTTAGCCTTAATAATTGTATGAAAGAATTAATCCTAACTCGTACTTAATAGTATTAACACCATTTAGTTTTAGATTATGCAGTAAAATCCTGATTATTGTTACTCAAAAATAACTAAAAATGCGATCGTTCACGAATTTTTTCATCAAAACTAAAATTTCATCGATTAATAATTGATCAAAACTAAATTTATTATAACATTAAACAAAGTAACTCTGCTAATTATTCTGTTTTTATAATATTTTATTAGTTTACTACAAAAATTAATTTAAATTAACGATCATTAGCCTGACATAAATTAGTTTTCTTAGTAAAACTTATCATAACTACATTGCACTCATTAGTTAAATTATTTTAACTAATTAAGCACTAATCTCACGCTTTAATTAATTTGAAATTCTTAATTAAACCACGAATAATTAATTAACAGAAATACGCATTTAATTTTTTTAAAAAAGAGCTTTAAAAGCTCAAGGTTAATATTATAAAATCACCAAACAATATCACACATTAGCAAAACCACAAAAAAGAAATAAAAAAATGGCAGAGAGATCGTTTTATTTTAATTTGAAAAAAATCATTCGTAGCTTAAAATCAAATAATCATACTAAATTAGAGTGAATTTATATGACATTGATTTTTCTCTATTTTATTAAATATTCAAAAAAATTTAATTTTATTTAATTTCAGGATAATAAATTTGAAAGAACAAGAAGAAAATTATGCAGAAAAATCGATAATCGAATGATCGTAAATTATTGATGCTTTCTGTAAAGATTTTTTTTTTTTTATATTATAACATAAAACTGAATAAATTTAATTAACTTAATTAATAATAATAATAATTATCATTATAATAAACACCTGACTGTACGTGTTAATAATATCAAAATATAACTTGATTTCTGATTTAAATATTCAAATGATTCATCTGTGTTTTCTCTCAAAACATTATCAGCATACATTATGAATATAAAAACCAAAAAAAAAAAAATTATTTTAATTTATTATGGGTTGGGATCACGTAACGAATTGATTAAAAACAAATAAAAACGGCAAATGAATTTAGAAAAACATAGAAAACGCACTTTAATCGTTTCTTTTTTTTTCTATTTCCTTTCAAATGTTATTTTTATTATGTTTTCCGATTTAATTTTTCCCTTTTTTTTTCTACCTATATTTATGAATTAATAAATAAATTAATAACTGTGTTTGTGTGTGGCTGGCAAAATAAGTGTGACATTAACATTTTATTTTGTCTGTTTGATAACCGAATATTAAAAAAAAAAAAAAAAAAAAAACAGGTGGTTGCTGTATAAATTACATAAAGTCATTTACGCCCACTTTTAGCTTTTTTTTTTTTTTTATTAATTTAAGATTTACATACGCTGCTATTTAGCTGATTTTATATTAATAAAATTAATAACAAAAAAAAAGTTGATCAAATTATTGAATTGTGAACAGGGTGGCTTGATAATTTTTTTTTTCTATGCTTGACGGTTTTGCGTTACAAACGTTTAGGCGTTGTTGTTTTTTCTTGTTTTTGTTAATTACTTTTACGTTAAGTTATTTCCGTTTTTTTTTAAATAAAATATATTTAATACGCTTAAACCATTTCTTTAAATTATTTAATCAAAACAACAAATAATCGTAGCTGTAGCAAAAATGAACTTTAAAAAAAAAAATTTAAATCACTCAGTTTCGTAGAAAATAAAAATCCCAAAATCACAAAAATTCCATAGAAAAACTCTTAAAAAAAAATACAACAACAAATTTTATTTTATTTTATTAATTAATTAATCGGATGTAATTAAAATAACTTAAATAAATCGAAAATAGCAAATTTTTTGACTCATTGTAAATTTTTGGGCAAAAAATCCCCAGGTTATTCCATAATTAGATGGTTGATAGACGTAGAAAGAACATTAAATCATCGAAGGTGGTCACAAATTAAATTTAACCATTTTTAGTAAAGTGAATAACGTGATAAAACATTATTTAGTGATTAACGTAAAAATGTGAGAAAAACGGTAACGAAAACACGTCTGCAAAAATTTTGTATTAAAAAGTTTAAAGCGCGCCAGAGGGAATCCAATTAGATATCTTAATTACGTAAAATAATAATACGGAATACACATGTCATTCATGTAGTTTTATGCTTATTTACATAACAGAATCTAACATGTTTGCAAAAAAATAAAATACCGAAAAACAAGAAGAAGAGATCGAATCAGCATGTTTTAATAAAAAAACGAAACGAACATTTATTCGTTACGTTACTTTACTCAGCATAACTCTATATGTTGTTGCTTCATTCTTTTTCTAAACTTATGTTTTGTTTATTTGTCTGATTCATTAAGCATATTCAATATAAAAAAAAATAAAAAATTTGTTAAGCTTAAATAATCATTGAATAGGTCATGGACTTATCTTTGATGTTGATTTTTTTTTTTTTATTGAAATATAAAAAGGAAGCAAAAGCTTTAAAAGAAAATAAATTAATTAGTCTGCGATTAAATATGTCGCTATTAATTAATCCATATCAACAAATTTTCCACTTATTATAATTATTATTAGAAAAAACATATATTTGGCCAAATTTTTCGCTATGATAAAAAATTTCTCTTTATTTTTGGTGTGAAAAATCATTACGTATTCTCATTCGCATTCATATGTAATATTTTAATTAATTTTACAGTTTAATTGGGTGTTAATGTGACACAAACTGTGTTAGATTTACAGTAGCAGCGGCAGGTGTTTTGAATCTTTTTTTGTTTTTAATTGTTTTGTATGTTTTGATGGTTGAATAAATTTCTTTGAATTAAGATTTTTGAGATGATATCGCGGGTTATTGTGGTTTGTTTTTTTTTTTGTTTATTTGATTAACAGTTTGATTAATTTTAAAAGCGTATAAAAAGCTCCTTAAATTTGTATCTATAGTAAATGACAAGTCAAAGATCAGGAATCAAGCACATTAAAGAAAAGTAATTGAGAAACAACAAAAAGCCTATGTAACATAAATGAAGAGTAGGAAAAGTAAAAATAATAATAATTATTATTATTATTAAGCGAAGAGAGGTAACCGAAAGAAAGAAAGAATGAATGAATGAATGAAAATAATATTTAAAAAAAGAGACTTTTTAATGCGTAGGCCAATGACTGTTAATGGAACACACCTTCGTCGATCGTAGAAAAAGATAGAAAATCCATTAAAATTAACAAAAAAAAAAACAAAAAATCATTTTAATTTAAATAGATTCTTGAACTTTCTAATTTCCGTTGGAATATATGGTGCTTTAAGATACAATTATTATTGTCTGTACGTTTAAAGATTAAAGTAATGTCAAAACATGTTAAAGAGAAATAATTCAAGGAGTGCCAAACAAACAAAAGGGAAGTTTAACCAACTTGACTTTACATTAAAACAAAAAAAAAATTAATTAACTAAAGCAAAGAGGTAACGTAAAATAAATACAATTTTCCATTCATCGAAATTAACAATAGAGCGTGACCAAAAATAAATCCAGCTGTTCGTTTATTATTCCTGATTATTCCTTTTTTTTTTTTCGTTACGTTTTGCAAGAGGAAAAATCATAAATTAAAACAAAAAAAAAAAACGACAACAAAAAACCGTGTCGATTGCATCATTTTTTTTTTTTTTTTTGCTTTTAAGATCAACAAAATATGTATGATAAAACGCACACACACCTAAACATAATGACATAATCTGGCTTTACTTTAATTTACATTACTTTACTTAAACGAAACTTTATAACTACAAAAAAAAAGCTTAGCTTAGCTACTTAAATCATTAAACAACCAACCGATTTTCACCTAACAAATCAATTAATAATTATTATTATGATGGTAAATAATCATTGATCAATGATCGTGATCGTTGTCGTTATTACTAGCTGTGATCGTGATTTTTCTTTCTTATTTACGATCATAACGAAAAAGCATTAAAAAAAAAGAAGACAAATCAATAAAATAAATAGTAAGAAGCGATCTTGGTTTATTAATTCTTAATATAAAAAAATAAAAACGTATAAAATACTAAATGAGTCATGATATGATCAACAAACAAACAACAAAACTAAGCTAAGTGTGTTACTATTATTTGTTAACACACAGAAATAAAAAAATATATTTTTTCTGCAAAGAAACCACAAAAAAAAAAGACACTTGTGGTGTATCTTCCCTAGGACTTCCACAAGATCTTCTTACTACACCAGTGAATTTTTCTTCAAGAAAACAAAATTTTAAATTGTCTTAAAAAGCCAAACAATTTAGCCAAGTCAACAACAACCAGTTCAAAATAAATAAAGAAAAAAATAATAATTTATTTAATACAGAAAAAAAAAAGGCAAACAACAACCACAGAATCAGTCATGATATTCAGTTCGAGTTAGTTCGCTTAAGCGATCGGTCGAAGTTAAAACAAAAAAAAAAAAAAAAATAATAAATTAAAAAATTTAATTAAAACAAACAAGTTGTTTTCTGCTATTAAAGTAAATAAATAAATATTTTTATTTATACAAAATAATAATAAAAATCTGGTGTTTCGCGTTTTTTTTTTTATTACACAAAATTAAAACAAAAAAAAAATAATTTTTTTTTTCCTTTTGCTTTATTTGTTTCTGTTGCTGCTGCTGCTGACGACTTGAATGTTGGTCGGCACATGGATATTAAAATCAATAAAAACTAGAGAAAATTATATTAAAAAAAAAAAAGAAACGAAAATTAGCAATAATATTTAATACTTAATTGTTAATTATGGTAATAAAGTGATAAAGTTTATTTATACATTTTTTTTTTGTGTTTTTCAACTAAAAACTCGGTGTGTTGTGTGTGTGTTTTATTTTTTTGTGTGAATATAAATTAAATAATTTAAATAAACGTAGCAATATAATAATAATTATTATTATTATTATTTAGCTACCTTATTTTATAATCAGTGCTTAAAGCTTTTTCTACTTGTTGTGTTAATCAAAACGCTAATTATAACAGCGAAAAACGAAAAAACATTTATAAACCGATAAAATGCAAAAGAAATTTTATTAAAGTAAGTAAGTAAGTCTTAGCTAAGTGTAATATCAAAATAATCTCATTAAAAATATAAATTTATTAGTGAATTAAAAAAAAATAATAATAATAGAAAAAAAGGTGCGAATTCAAAAACACGATCAATAAATTTTTTTTTTTACATTCGTTTATTTTTATGATGAACAAACGGTTCGGGGACAACTTTTGTTTTGATTGAATAAAATACAGAAAAAAAGCTCGTTTTTTTTTTTTGGTTGTTACTATAAATTCGCCTTGATAATAAAATAGAAAATAATAAAACTATTCGTTGTGTTTAGAAATGTTTTTTTATTTTATTTTTGTTTTCGCTAATTTTTATCGATGATTTTTTTTCTTTTTTTTTTTTTTTTTTCTGCTCCTTTATTAGCGATCGTTTTTTATGTGGCGCTGGACTTTAATTTTTATTATTCAGCTTTTTTTGCGATACTTTAAATAAACTAAGTGACGTTAAATGAATAAAAGCATAAAAATGTATTTCATAAAAAGTCTATTAAAGAAAAAGCTTTGATGCTGCTGTGCTGCATTAATTTTATATTTTTAGTTTTTAATTCCCACTAGCTACCATTATCGTAATACTAATTACGTTTATTTATTCACATAATTAAATAGCAAATATTTAATGAAATTTTTTTTTATTTATAAATCCCGTTAAATAAGCTTTTTTTTTGTATTTATCAAGAAAAAAAGTAAAAACTGCGACGGGTGGTATAAAAAAAAAATTCTTACGGAAAAACATTTAATTTCTTTATCCTTAATTAATTTATTAAAAAAAAAATAATTTTTTTTCTTATTATTTAAAGGAAAAATAATCATATTTTGCTTTTTTTAAGTAACTTGAACTCAAAACACGACTTATTTAAGTAAGAAAATAACAAAAAAAATTATTTTGTTTGATTTATAGCTCACGAGTGTTATTGAAATGTAATAAAGTGACTGAAACGTAATAAAATCGTAAAGATCATTTTCTTTTCTATTATTAAATCAATAAACGATCGTGAAAATCACAGAGTGATCACAAATACAGACAAATGAATTATATCCAGCCCTGTTACAAAAAAAAAAAAAAAAAAAAAAAAAAAAAAATGATCTGTCTTCAACTGATCACTAAAGAGTTAAATTAAATTATTATTGACATTAAAATGTTTTACTACATGCAATTATGTTTAACGAAGTAAATATAATTAAATAATATAATAAATAAATAAACAAAAAAAAAACGCTAATAAAAATGTGAAGTGAAAATGAAAAAAAAAAAAAAACTAAACCGACGCAAAAATAAATATTAATGGCGCCGCCATCACCGCCGTCATATGATCCACATGATCGTTTACTCGATTTTTTTTTTCTTTTCTTTTTATTAAATATTATTTCTGCTGTGATGCAATGTTAAAGCCATATTTTATGCAATACATACATATTATTACAATAATTTCATATAATTATTTAATACGTTTGAGTAATATTTCGATTAATAATTAATAATTAAACAGAATCAATCAGAAGTTAAAAAAAACATTTTTTTTTATATTTACTGTGAGATTAGTAGGTTTATGGCTGTTGCTTATTGATAAATTAAATTATCAAGGTGTGGTGGCGTCGTTTCGTATTTTTTAAAATATTTATTAATTATTATGAGTGCAATCACCGCCGTTTTAAAAATATACAGACACAAAACAAATATTTCTTATTTTTTTAATCCTTTTACTCACTGTAAGTTTAATTGCAGCTAATAAATCAATTTTTTGTTTTTTATTTTTTATTAGTATAATTAAGTGTTTATTGCGTACTTGAACTAGTTTTAATTATTTTAAGGAAGTTGTTCCGGTTGTTTGTTTTTTTTTTTTTTGTTATTTTAATCGTGGGTTGTTTAATTTTTTTTTGTGCAGGATTATTATGAAATCGCGATCACTAACATAATAACTGATTTAAATTAGCGATCGTGTGTGTTTTTTTTTTGTTGTTATTTTTAGCGCTTTTTTTTTTTTAACACTTTTACAAATGATCAAGCTTTTTCAACATGATAAAGGACTTAATTTTAGTAAAATGACAACGTTTTTAAACATTTGTATTGGTTCTTTAAATTAAAAATAAACTTTTATTACTCTTGTTTTGTTCTTAAGTGTGTAATTATTAAAAAAAAAAAATTTTAAACATCAGATCATCAACAAGAATAAAGCAAACTTTCTTAATCAAGTTTTTAATGGTTTAATTACTAAAAAAAAAAAACTGCTAACAACGTCAATACAAAAATTGTGAATTGCATTAAACAAAAAATAACGTATAAGAAATGATTAATTTATCTATTAATAAACGATTACACAATATGATTTAAATAAACATAAATAAAGTAATTAAATCAAGTACAAGGCTAATAAAGCATAAAAATAAAAAATAAACTGATTAAACATTTATTGTTATATCTGTTGCCTGGTATTTTGTTTGTTATTAATTTATTAATCCAAATTAATATTTATAAAAAGAATAATAATATTAATAATAATAATAAAACAGCCATATAAATATAATAATTAATTCTTTTAGTATCCAGATGATTTTTATTAATATTTTTATTACATTTTAAATAAACGAAAAATCAATAATAAAATTTATTTTTTTTTTGTTTTGGTTTTCATCAGTTTTTTTTTTTTTCGTATGTTGTTGACGCTGTTAAACAAATCGTTACGATTCTTTTAACACTTTATGATAATAAATTTTTTATTTTAAATGTTAACCTGTTATCAGGGTGATATGTTATGTAAAGTACGGTTTGTAGTTTTGGTTTTTAATAATGATCGCGATCATTTTATTGAGTCAATTTGAAGAGAAGATTTTGTGAAAAGAAATTACAGTGAATGAACTAGCATAAAACCGATTAATAATGATAGTTCTAAGCTTGTTTAAGGCTGCAAATATTCTTATTACACAAGTAACTTCTATTTGTAATAAAAACGGTTGAGGATCACTTCTAAATGATCCAAACAAACCACAATTTTCATAGCAAATCAAACAATGTGAGCTTATGTTATCTTTGCCTATCATAAAATTTAACGACGGTGAGTAAGAATCCAAAAAAAAAATTAATATTTCTTTGTTGTTTGATGATTTTTAAAAGAAAAAAAAAATTAAATATTTACGAGACAAATGCGTATTATCTTGCTGCCAGCGAAAATATTTGCTTGGTTTTTATTTTCTTGCTTAAAAAATAATCCAACGTAAATATTAAAAGCAAAAAAAAATGTCGAATAACCAAACTGGATTCGTTTTTTTATTATTTGCATAAGTTTTAAAAAGCACACAAAGAATAATTTTATTAAAACAATATTTGTCGGCAAAAGTCACACCAGTAAACTAATCGATTTGTTAATTTTTTATTTTGCTCATTTTCTTCGGTATTAGAATAAGGTTTTACGATTAAAGATCGAAAAGCAATCAATATATTAATTTATTTTTTGTTTGCTTGATTTTATTATACAAAATAGGACTAATCAAGAATTTATATATTTTGGGAATTTCCAGGAACAAACGAAATCACAATAAAGTGTTAACGTAAAAATTGTTTTACAACCAAACAGAATTTTTGTTTCTTTTTTTTTTTATTATTAGAATTAATAACGATCAAATTAAAAACGAATAAAAACATGAGAATTAAAAAAAAAAATAAATTAATAAATATGCAAAACCTGTGCCGTATTTAAAATTAAATTTAAAGCAAAAATGAAAAAGAAAGAAAAAAACAGAAACAGAAACCATAAACTTCCGCAATTTGTTAAAACGAATAACAGACAGCTAGTGATTTATTATGATTTTTTTTTTTTTTTTGTATAGCCACTAATTTTAAATACAATTTAGATTTATAACCGGAAAATTAATGCTTTTTAATGTCAATCAACTAATAATGTTTCTAAATTTTACGGTAATTTATTGTTTCTGTACGTTTTTACAGCATAATACCGGTTAAAAAAAAATTTTCTCATGCGAATTTGTCACAAACGATCGCGATCTTGTAATGTAATCCATTTACACAATTTTTATCAACAATTAATTATTGTTAGGTTGATCTGTAATCTACCTGCATAATATAAATTAATTAATAAACACACTTCACGGTTTAATAATAATAATAAAAAAAAAATTTCTTTATTAAATTCAACGCGAATATTAAATGAAATAAAAATATGCAAAAAAAAAAAAAAACAATTATCAACGCATTAATTGTATAAATAATGATTAAAAATGTGACATTTTAATGATAATTAGGTTTAAGTGTACAAAAAATATAAATAAAAATAAGTAAAGTAAAACAGAGTACAAATTGATAAAAAAAATAATGCGAAAGAATAATGTTGGCGGCATTATTATCAAAACATTATAACAAATCACTTTGTTTTGTAAAAAAAAAAAAAAAATTATTTTTTTCGAAATAAACAACTCTTGGAAAAACGTTTAACAAAAAAAAAAAAAAATATTTTCTCTGAATTAAGTCGATTATTTATTGAAGTGAAGTAGGAAAAAAAAAATGTTAAGTCACAGTGGCGTTGTTTTCTGGTATTTTAGAAGCGTTATGCCTGAGAAAGTATGTCACAAAATTTTTTTTTTTTTAATTTTACTTAGTTTTAAATAAAAATTATTAGTGGAACTGAGCCACTGTGCATATTTAAACCCCAACCCAACCCAAACAAGCATTTCTTTACAATACTTTAATTAATTATTTAAATTTTTAAATCATCTCATAATATTTGATATTTTTTAAAGTGCATAGGTCACAACAATTTAATTAAATAAAAAAAAAAAAGCAAAAAAAAAAAAATAATAACTTATCGCATTAACATGAATACGCTATGAGCACAAAGTGAACGGTGTCGTCGCCACAATCATTTTTT
Source organism: Ptychoptera albimana (assembly GCA_961205885.1). NCBI lineage: Eukaryota > Metazoa > Arthropoda > Insecta > Diptera > Ptychopteridae > Ptychoptera > Ptychoptera albimana. Next base: position 3,350,257 of record OY540803.1, read on the forward strand.
TTTTTTTTTTTTTTATTTAATTAAGCACTTGGATGGCGTCTATAATCTATAAGTCAATTCAATCAAATAATTTTAAGCCAATTTTTATTATGATTAAAAAAAAAAAATCTTGTTGTAAATAACAAAAAGCTTAACAGCTTGCTAAAACATTAATTTTGTATATTTTATAAAGATTAATCGATGAAAGGTGAATAATTTACTAATTTAAAATTTAAAAAATTTATATATATATATATATATATATTCCATGTTGTGATGATGATGTTACGTTTGGTTTATGAGTAAAGGGTTGTTGTCTTCTTAAACCTTTAGTACATTAATAACAATAACGAAACTAGACGTCCTTCACATTGTCTCCTATACGTTTTGTATTATCTTGTTATGGTATGTCTTGTGCCATACGGACGACACAACATGTTATAAAAAAAAAAATTGTTTAAATTCCCTACGATTCTTTTGTTTTTTTTTTTTTATTTTTTTCTGTTTTAAAAGAACAAACAAGAAAAATTCCAAGAACAACAAAAGATCGCTTTTTTTTACCTAAAAACTTTGTTACAAAAACACAAAATGCACACAATCGAGATGATTATTTAAATAAAATTTCTACGTGTTTTGATTTTTTTTCCATACTAATTAAAAAATTAGTCAATTAAATTACATAAAAAAAAAAAAAAAATGAAAATGTAGAAGAAAAATATTGTCATTGTAGCTAATTAAATAATAAAAAAAAAAAAAAAAAATTATTGACTACCGCATGATTATACACTTAGCATCTTAATTCAAGCGGCGCCTTGCTTATTTATTTTTTTTTTCTTTTCTTTTATTGTTAAACCGTCGCGTGTCTGCTTATTTTTTTTTTTTTTATTATTATTATTATTATTATTTGTTTAATACACAACCAGCCAGCCAACAATAATAATAATAAAAATACTTTGAAGAAAGAAACAAAATGAGAAGAAAAAAAAAAAGATTTTTTTTACTTCTGTAACAAATCCGCGTTGTTGTTTTCAGATAAATTTTCTCTTTATTATTATTTTTCTTAAATGTTATTTCTCGTTGTTTATTAGAAATTATTTAACATTTTGTGTAAATACACATGAGAACATGAATGTTTTCAGCAGAAAAAAAAACAAAAAAAATGTCAACAAAAAAAGAAAATTATATTAAACGAAAATTTCAGGAATTTTAAACGAAAAAAAAATGAAACAATCCCCGGTGGATAGCCAAAAAAAAAAAAAAAATTTATAAATATTTGTGTTGGCGCGACGACAATGAAAATATTTAAAAAAAATAAAGAAGTATTATTATTATTATTATTAAAAACAATAAAATGTTGATTTAAGTAAGAATTATAATCGTAATAATACGACTTAAAGGTAAAAGAAACGAAAATTAGATGTGACTGAGAATTTTTGTGGTTTTTGTTATTTTTTTTTTTTTAACCTGTTAGTGATGGAATGTGACTTACATAAAAACGGTGTTTATTCCGTGTTGTTTCCTTTACTTTTTTAAAAGAACTTTAGGGGAATACCCCAACGAAACTTGCTAGAAACTTCATCATTATCGTAGCATGTAATTTTCATGTTTAATCACTGAAAATTGTTGATGTTTCAAGTAATCCAGTAATTTCAGTGATTAAACCACCTCTTGATCTTAATGTAAAAGTAAATACTTAACAAATTACTAATAATTCATCGGTTTAAGTAAAGTAAATGTAGAAAATTCATCCATTTATATTACACACTGCATGACAAAAACCATAAATAAATTCCCTTAGTAACAGGTGATCGTAACTAAAGATCATTTACTATAACAATACCGTGAACAAAGCACAGTACAAACACAACATCGTCCATAATTGTTAATAATTTATTTATATTATTAAATCCTTTTTCTTTTTTTTTTTTTTTTCTTCATTAAGTCACACGGATTTTTATGTTACTTTGCTGGCGCCCAGAAGTTTTTTTTTCTTCAATTTTTTTTCATTTATTTTTTTTTTTTGTATGTTAAACGACACTGACAAACAAAAAGCAGCAAACAAACGAAAATAACATAAAAATCCTACAGCATACAAGATTATAAACGAATGAAAAACAAAAACAACAGAAAAAAAACAGAAACCTCCAAGAAAACATAAGTTAAAAATATATAAAAGAAACGAACAACAAAAAGAAAAAAAAAAAAATCTTTGCTCTCTGTTGTATTGAGTGTGCGGACTACACGACAATAATACACGACCCGTCGTTACTTCAATATCTGTTAAATTCATCTTTACGAGCTATGAATTGGCGCCAAAGACATTTATTTTTTTTTCTTTTTTCTTATAATCTATTATTGTTATACATTTCGTTTCATTATTATTTCAAAAGTTATGTTGAATGACATGATTTAAAAAAAAAAAAAATAAATACGATTTTTAAGTGTGTTAAGCCAGTGAGCACGTTACTACAAAAAAAAAGCGCACAGCAGATAATATGCTTGTAATTTATATTTATTAAACGTTTTTTTTTATATTATACGATTTTTTTTTTTTTAATATTAATTAATGTTTTATTATGACTGATCTATTGTACCGTGTTTTTTTTTTTTTTTTACGTTACCGTAATTATGCGTTAACATTTTTAATTTACATATGTTTAACGCTTTTGTGTTTGTGTCTATTGTGGTTATTTTTATTTTTTTTTTTTTACTTTGCCCACAACATCGGTTTTTTTACTCTTTGATGTTTTAACACAACGAAAACAGCAATAAAAGTCAAGTAGAAAAAAAAAATTTCTTTCTTTTATCTTACAGTGCATAAAGGCTTAAATAACTTGGATTTGTTAGTTTATTATATGTAGAAAAAGGGTAAAGAATATGTTTTACAAGTTTTAGTACATAATTCTGTTTTATAAAACGTTATTAGTACAAGCTTAAGTGCGCTAAGTACGGCAAAATATGATTTACTTACTTTCAGGACAAGAAATTAAGTTTTTTATTAAACAAAACCGAGTTACTTACATGTTTTAGTACACATCCTATTTTTTTTAGTACACAGCTTTATTTTATTCCTTTCCCCAAACCTTTTTTAATTACTTTTGAATCAACATTACTTCCTATTATTAACCGCAGACCTTAATCTGTCAATTTTCTTTCATACAATTATTTGATTACTTTCTAGTCGTGTTAAGTGTACTCTCGTAGTGTTAATTACAAGGTGAATAAGTACACAAAACAAAATTACATTTTACAAAACTGTTTAACATGCCCTTCTTTGTTCAAAAAAAAAAAAAAAAATCTACAAAAACCGAGCTACAGAACACTATGCTATAGAAAAAAAAAAAACAAAAAAGAAACAGGAAAAACATATCTACGCCACTGCATAACACTTAAACTTATTTTTAATGAAAAAATTATGAAAAAATAATATTAAAATTTGATTGAATTTGAATTAGGTCAATAAATATAATTTTTTGACTATAAATATTTGTTTCAAAGTGAAATTCCACATCAATTATTAATTAATTAACATAAAAAAGCGAATTTTTGATTTTTTTTTTCTGTTTAATTAATTAATTATTTTTTTAGCAAATAAAGATAGAAATTATAAAATAAAATTGTTGCGTAATTTATTAAGCATAATCAAACAAAAGCGAATATTGATTGTTTATTGATTTGTCGCGTGTATTGTTATCGTGTTTATGTAATAAAAAAAAACTAACTGTTTTAAAAAACAAATAAAATTCAATCGTAAAATTATTGATGATTTATATATTTAGTCGTTTATATGGTTTAAATCGTACAAAAAATCCCAATAATATTTTATGGTAATAAAGATAAAGTTTTAACGCAACCATTATTGATTCATGATTATTCGTTGCGTATTTTAAAGGGATTTATAACCACTTTATTAACACACCTTAATAAACAAATTAATTGTTTTTTTTCTTTTTTTTTTTTTTTTTACAGAAGCAAAATATTTAATACAGATATTACTAAAGCAGATAAGCTAAGGGAATGTTATAAACAATGTTAAGGCATGGAATAAACGTAAAGAAAATAATCGACAATGGATAAAAAGTGAATTTTCTAATTCATAATCAATCAATTAAAATTGTGATTTGTTTAGTGAAAACGAATAAAATAAAATAAAATACTAAAGTGAGATAATAATTAATTAAAAAAAAAAAAAAAAAACTTAATTAACAAAGAAACTTTAAAAGAAAAGAAAAGAAATAAAAAATGAAAGTTTTGTGTAAATATTTTGTGGTAGTAATATTAGGTGTTTTTTGCATTAACATTTATAGTGTTAATGGCAATAATAATGGTGAACATCAAGGTAAGAATTTTGTATAATAAAAAAAAAAACACACACACACACAAATTACGACATTTGCTTAAGCACAAAATTAATCTTTAGCTTACAGAATTGTAATTGAATTTTATGTTTCTGTTTCACACCTTAGAAATTGTTTAGTTGTCTTGTAATTTTGAATGAATTATTTTTTCGCAAACAACATGAACTTTAACACATAATTAAAATCGTGCTGTTGGGGGGGTTTTTCTTTTTTTTTTTAATTCTTTATAATTTTATTATTTACATTGCATGAGTAACACCTTTTTATTTTTGTTTTTGTGACTTATTTATATGAAATTCGAAAGAAAAAAAAATTTTTTTTTTAATTACTTAATTACTATTTATAATTCTATATCCTCTAGCAAATTATTTATAAAGAAATTAGTACCTGTATACTGGTAATTAAATGCCGGAGGACCTTACACAGTATAAGACCTTGATCAGACTTAATTTTTAGATTCGTTTTATATTTAATACGAATACAAATTAATCCAATTTCCTGAACATTTAAATTAATTATTTGATCAAAAACAAAGTGTTTTAAGACTTTACCGATGTTAATAAAAACAGAAAAAAGCTTTTTAAAAAATTGCTTTAAGTACGTTAATAAAAAAAAATTTTTACAAGAAGCCAACAAAACCACTTCAACCACAATAATTAAATTAAATCACAACAATCTAGCACCAACGCATCCATACAATAAGTATGTCAATACGATGTCATACTGTGCGCAAATTGGTTAATATTTTTTATTTTTTTAATTAATTAAGTTAAATTAATAATAAAACGGATAAAATAATTATTAATTAACTTAAACGTAAAATTAATGTTCTTAAATTAAATTAAATCAAAGTACAATTGCCGCACTGTTGTGTTCAATAAAAATTAAAAATCATAAACGAAGTATAACCACTTTATATGTTTAATAACAACAAAATGTTAATTATTAATTTAATTAATTTATTATTGAAATGTTATGGGAAGAGCTTTTAAATAATAAAAAAAAAAAAAAAAAAACTTTATAAATCAATAAACGTTGACTAATGATCGTTACATTGTGGTGCGATGCTAATATTTTGACTCATGATTAGTTTTTTTTTTTTGAAATTTATGAGTTAATAATAATAATAATAAAAAAAACACCCAATCATTATTGTGAACGACTTTAAGGATTGATTTATTGTTTTATTAATATTTTTTTAACGACTCTTATTTTATTTGATGTGTATAAAAAGTAACTCAAAAGAAGCTTTAGAAAAGCATCAATTTAAGAAATGACATAAATGACAGATCGTAGGTTTTGGTCTTATTATTCCTGGTGTTTTAAATAGAAACAACAAGAGATCAACATTTAGTTTAATTTTTTTTTTTTTACTATTAATTAACTAACTTTAAGTCAACCTACATTGTTTATTATTATTTTACGATTTAATGATTTATTTTTATAAGTCTACCAGATTTGATTTGAACAAGGCATCAGAAACAGCGGTTATAATAAAATAATAACAAAAAAAAAAAAAATAAAAATCCTTCTTGTTTCATTCATCAAATACTAATAAAAAAAAATTAAATAATAATAATAATAATAATAATTTATTGCATTTTCTGTGCCTTGTTTCTTCTTCTATTTTAATACTTTTAATTACTTTTTATGAAGAGAAACATTTTTTTTTGCACTGTTGTTGTTTTTAGTTTATTACCCAGCCCACGTGTGATTTTTTTGCAAACACAAATTTTTCGCGATATAAAACGTCGTTTTTTTTTTTTTTAATGACTTTGAGATTTTTTTTTTTACCATTTAAGCACTGTTTACGGTTAGTTTTTTTTTTTTTTTGTTTGTTTTTAAATTCCTTTTCCTATCAGATTATTACTTTTGATAAACAGAAAAAAAAAAATGAAAAAATCTAAAAAATGCGCATAGCGCTTTGTTCTAAAAAAAAAAGAAAAAAAAAATTATTATGCGCATGCGTTATGTACTTAAATTACATTTTTATTCGTTTTTATTTGCTTTTATTGTTTTTTTTTTGTATAAAAATATTTATTATTCAGGAGTTTAATGACGGTATTTACTGATTTTATCATTAGAAAATTCTTTGCTTTATTATAAAAGGCGAAATAGTTGTGGTAATCAATTATTGATTTAAAATCGTGGTAAAATATCTAAAGTTAATCATTGAAGACATGCGTAGACAAGTGTTCTTCCATTATTCGATAAGAAAATTTATTTCTTTTTCTTGTTGATTGTTTTCCTTTTAACGTTTTTAACCAACACACAAATTTTGTTTCATATTTGGTAACAAAAAACCAACAAAAAATTAACGCAATGTTAAAATAATAATTACTTTGTTCGTACTCTCTTTTAATAATTTTATTATTATTGTTTAACGGTTGAAAATGGTTATAATAATAATATTAAATGTAGTAAGAACGACATAGTCAGTCGGTCCATTCATTGTATGACCATATAAATACGCGTAGTACATGAAGACATTTTTCTCATGTCATTAATTTTTTTTTTTTTCATCTGTAGGCAGACAAATGGTAAATGTTGAAAAAAAAAAAAAAAAAATTTAATTATTATTACTGCAAAAAAAAAAAAAAAAAGATCGTTAAGGTACTCACACGGGTTACGTTACGTTGTTCGTCTTTTATTACATAGGATAAGTGCGCGGCATTACTTTTATATAATAAAAATTATTTTATATTTATTTAATAAGAAAAATTAAAATTAATTAATGTATTGTCAACAGCACATTTTATATATTTTAATCAGGGATAAAAACCAAAAAAGAAAAATAATGATGAAACCGATGAAAAAAAAATTTTTTTTTTATTTTTTTTTATCACAATTTTCTACATTTTTTTTACTAATTATTATAGAAAATATTTTTACTATCTTTTGCTTATTAATTAGATATATTAATTATTATCGTAAAAAACGTTATTTGAATCATTGACGTGTGATTAAATTTCACTTAATTAGTGCTTTTGAAATGTGGCTAAAACATACAAAAATTATTGAAGTTTTTTACTTATTCAAATCGTTATAACTTAAAAAAAAAATTTCAAAGGTTAATACCATGCAGAAATCAATTAAGAGTCTTAATATTAGTAATTAAACAAAATTTCAGCTTAATCACACTGCATAAAAGTATTCAAAACGTAGTTCAAACATACCTTTGGTTTTACTTTTAAATAAAAAAAAAATTTTAATTTTTCTTTGTTTTGTTTCAAAAATATTTCGCAAATTAATTATCATTTTATATATTTTCAGATTAAATTTGATTACATTTCTGATCAAAATTATGGGTTGTGACTTTTCACACATTTATCAAAACTGTAAAACTTTTCGTTGGACTTCGTTTGCTTTTTTTTGTGTGATTTATTGCGTTGGGATGTGTTTTGTCGATGTTTTTTATTTCATTGTGGTTGGAATAATTTTTTTTTTTTTTGTTTTTAATTATAGGAGTTTGAAGCCTGAATATTATTCGTTATAAAAATACAACTGCAATAGTGTAAAACGTGCTTTTGCATAAATTATACGTTTGAGTGATTTTTTGTTTTCCTTCTGCTATTGAGTGGTTTATTCCGCACATCGAAATAACTTTCTTTATAATTTCGCTAACGAATCCTAATTAAAAAAACAAAGTTTTATGTAGATTAGCTTATTGTGTTGAGTTTAAAAAAAGAAAAAAAAAATATTGACTAGAAACGTGTGGTTATATATAATAGGCAGTAATAATACCAATTAACACCTAAGCGTCATGCTGACAAAGCAATTAACGGAATCTCAGGTGTTTATACAGCGACACAGTGACTGTAGTATTTTTTAGTTATAAATAATTAATAAAACAAGTTGAATCAACAAACAAAACAAAAAAAAAAATTATAAAAAAGCTCAGAAAAGCTTCTTATAGCAACAGTAAACTGCATTTACTAAAACAAAATAATTTTTTCATCCGTTTCATTTAATTGTTTAATTAAATCTCCTTATAATTCTATTAATTTACTTGATTTAAACGATCAAAGCTTAAAGCTTTTATCTACTTAAAACTTAAAAAAAGAAACATTTTTTTTAACGACTTAAAACACACACAGTTGAAATTAAATTAATTAAAAAAATTATGAATATTTTTCCATTAGTTAATGATATTCAAAAAAAAAAGAAACTAGTTCATAAAAAAAAAAAACAGCTTAAAGCACTATAATTTCCAAGAAATGTATTTTTGGTGTCTTAATTTATTGTTAAATAAATTGCAATTTTTGCTTTATTTTTTATTTTTATTTTTAGGTCTTTATTCACACCAATTAGAGACAGCTAATTTAATTATACCAGTCAAAGTAAATAACAAAGGTGAATATTTATCACTCAATTTAACACATCATCATCATAGTAATAATAATCATCAGCAACATATTGTGGTAAAACAGATGCAAAAACAGAATAAACAATTACAGCAGCAACAACAGCAGGTACAACATGATGAAAACAATGTATTTAGTGATTATCAATTACATTATCACATAGATATAAATAATGAAACACTTCATCTAGAATTAGAGTGAGTAGTTTGTTTAATTATTTAATTATTATTTATTATTTAATTGCTATAAACAGTGTTGGTGTTAATTAAAATAAGAAAATCAAACAAAAATCCCATCTTAATTGTAATAAAATTAAGACAGAGAACTGTCAAATTTATCACAAATAATTATTGTGTCTCTCCAAAAAAAAAAGTTTCATAGCCACGTAAATTTATGCTACGCATAAGCTCCGTCTCTAAAAACTGAAAGCATAAATGTAAATAATTAATTAAAAAGAAAAAAAAACAAATTAACTTGTCATACTAAATACTTCAATTATTATTACACAAAAAAAAAATGAATTTAAATAAACGATAAATATCAATAGTCGCGCTCAATAATTTTAGTTTTTTTTTTTTTTTTTTTAATAATAAAAATAGAGGGAAAAGGTAGTCATTTCATTGTAATAATAATTATTTATGTATTTTTGAAAAATTCGTGATTAAGTCGTCAATAAATATAAATTTTTTTTTCTCTTAGTTGTTTATTAAAACGGTTTGTTTGTTTGTTTGTTTGTTTGCCACAAAAAAAAAAAGTAAATAAATATTTTTTTTTTTTTCATTTTAGCTAATTTTAATAAATCACTGCCATTTGGTTATAATGTTTAACATTAAAATCATTAGCATATACATAAATAACGTATTTGACTACTACTTAAGTCTAACAACACAACTGTTTATTTATTTTTTTAATTTTTTTTTTTTTTTTAAATCACCAACAAGTTGATTTGCATAGCAAAATGTAATCTGAGAGAATTATAAGAGAGAATAAAAAATTTTCTTTCTTTTATTTAGACCATCGAAAATATTTGTGTCACCACTGTTGATTGTTGAAAGACATCGACGTGATTTAAGGACACGTAAACGGGGTCATCGTCATACAAATTGTCATTATCAAGGACGTGTTAGGGGTCAAGATGAGTCAACTGTTGCATTATCAGCATGTAATGGAATCGTAAGTTTTTTTTTTTTCTATTTTTTATTTAAGCTTATTTTAACAAGAAGCACGACTTAAGTGTGCCTATTTCTAAATTTATGTCAACTGGATAAAATTAATCAAAAAAGCGATAACACATTAAAAACGTAACCTAACTCAACTTAAGTTTAAAATTAACCCAATTTAACTATATACAATGTATTTAGTCAATAGTAAAAAAAGAAAATCGTGCTTAAATTCGCATTTACTTTAATATTTATATTTACTGAAATTCGATATTCAACATTTAAGCTAACAAGCTTAAAACTAATAAATAAAAAACATTTTTATTTTTCTTGATTAAACAACATTTTGATTGTATTTGATTAAAAAAAAAAAAACAATTTCTTTCTACTAACTTAAGGAAATTTACACATTAAGATATTTAAGCGAAATAGACATGCGCATGAGATATTCACTGCGCAAAATAAATCTTTTTCTGTTTTTGTATAAACAAGTGAAAAAAAAAGTAATTTTTTTTTTAAGTCGTTTGATATTGATTTTTATTTAAGTAAATTAGATTAAGTGTGTTGCGCATTGTATCTTTTGCGCAGTAATACGATTTTTTTTTATAAAGTTTGTACGTAATTAATTGAAATTTTAGACAAATTAGTTGAAAGTGTTAAATCTTTTTTAATCAAAAATATTTAATGTTACTAACGTAGCATAGCCCCCACACATAACAAAACATTTATTCACGGTATGTCAAACATTTATGTTTCAAATAAACATTTTTTTACCATCAAAACACGTCAATTGATTTATTAATTTTTAATTTATGTTAATATTAATCGGTTTTTTTTTTTTCTGTTTTTGTATCAAATAAAATTATTATTATTTAAAAATCAAAATCACAGATCAATATAAAAGAAGAAGAAAAAGAGGCAACAAAATTATTAATAATAATTTTTAATTTGGTTGAACAAAATGTCGCGAATTATAAGTCACGAATCAAATGGAAATAAAATTCATAGTTTATTACTTGTAAAACTATTAATATTTCTGTTTTGGTTGCTTTTTAAATAATTTTTTTTTTTTTTTTTTTTACGATTTTATATCATGTTTTCACTAAGTCGCGGCGTAGTTTTTTTTTTTTTTTTTTTTCCTCTTTTAATTTTTGGCTTTTGCAGACACAAAAGCACGACACCATTTCCTATAAAAATGATTTTTATTGAACATCTTTTCGTTGACTGAAAACCACTAAAAAAAATCAATTTATGCAATTTTGTGCGCTTTGCTCTTTGGTGTTTTTACGTTTTGTTTCTTTTTTTATTTGTTTGTGCCTATTAACGTTGTCAATTTATTTTTTTATTATTAATTCGGTATTTTGTTTTGTAGGCTGGATTAATAAAGACAAACACTGGTGACTACTGGGTGGAGCCATCAAAAAATCATGTTCTCTCCGATGATAAAGGTCATCCACATGTTATATTCCAGCGATCAGCTGTTAAAGCTAAGCAGAGTAATAGCACGACAAGTAATAATACTGTGCAAATGATGAAGAAACGTAAGAAAAAGCGAAAAATGATGAAGAAACGCCATTCGGCTGGTAATTGTGGTACAAAAGAGCCAAAACGTTTGACTGAAACAAAAATCGAATGGCAATCACAAGGTAAATTAAAGGTGCAAGGTGGCCGCAAAACGCGTGGTCACCATTTAACGAATAATTTTACAAAAACCCGTACAAGACGTTCAATAAGTAAACCGCGACATGTTGAAGCGCTTATCGTTGCCGATTCATCTATGGTGGCATTTCATCAGGACGGTGACGTCGAAACATATTTATTAACAATTATGAATATGGTCTCCTGCCTATACAAAGATCCAGCCATCGGCAATCTAATACACGTTGTCGTTGTAAAAATAATTTTACTTGATGAGGAAGAAAAACATTTAGACCTAAATGTAACTCATATGGCAGAGTCAACACTAACAAATTTTTGCAGGTAGATTTTGTGTAAAAGGTTTCCCGTTTAATTGATCCAAATCACTTGTTTTATTCTTGATAGGTGGCAACGTACACTAAATCCACGCGACGAAAAAGATCCACAGCATCATGATGTTGCGATTTTAGTAACACGTAAAGATATTTGCTCATCAAATGGTTGTACGTAAGTAATTTTTATGTTTCTTTGTTATTCCGCGTAATGTACAGCAATTATCGAATTATCACGATTAAAAATTTTGTGTTTAATTAACAGAACATTAGGTGTTGCAAACGTAGGTGGTATGTGTCGACCGGATCGATCATGTAGTGTTAATGAGGATAATGGAATATCACTAGCGCATACAATAACACATGAATTAGGACACAAGTAAGTGACTAATTGTGATAATTAATCAAAACAACGAAACATCATGTTATTCATAAATAATTAATTAATTAATTAATTAATTAAAACTACGATTAACAGTAGCGGACGTGCTACAAATTTTCAATTAATATTAACAATGTGTTGTGAAAAATCAATAGAAAAATGATTAAAACAGCCAATCCCACCTACAATCAATTCAATCAATAAAAAATTATGACAAATGTAAATCGACAACAAACAATAAATGTTTTATTTATTAGTTTGACAGGTGTTTCAATTACTTGGCGTAACGTAACTTTAATTAGCATTTTGCTTTACCTTAAAACTTGCTAAAATTCACTGACATAGCACTCATGTTCGCTTTTGAATGACAAACAAAAAAAAAAAAAAAATTAAAATAAATAAAATTTTTGTATAAGATTTCATCTGCGTAAGCTACATGCGCAATGGTTATTTTTTTGTTTTTAATTTTGCGAAAAAACAATAAAAAAAAATACATTTTCATAGTTAATTAGAGCGTAGTTTGTATATTTATTTATTATCTGCGTAAGTAACCTGCGCATAGATACAAAACTATATAAAAAAAAAAAATATTTTTAAAGCAAATGTCAGTATATAAACACATAAATCATTGAAATTAATAAATGTACAGCAAAATAGAAACACAAAAAGCAAAAAAAAAAAAAACTATGAATTTATTAATTAAAACATTATTATTATTATTATTATAATGTCAATTAACGTATTGGATAATTCTCTGGATGGTGTAATAAATAATTCTATATGATTTAAGAATAATAAATTTTACACACATTCATTTTTTTATTTAATATTAAAAGAAAATAAAAAATTGTTAATAAATAATCGCACACCCACATAATAAAAATTATAGATTTTTTTTTTTTTTTTTTTTTGATTTATTGTAAATAGCAATCTAGCAATATGTTCGTTGGTTGGTTGCTTGTTTTGTGTAAAAACAGAAGGCAAACTAAAATAATAAAAAACAATTATTGATTGATGGCAAAATTTATTATTATTAAAAATAAAATTACTATTTTAAACTAAAAATTAATTAATTAAATAATTAAAAGTTAATTATTATAATTATACAAATTACATTTTGTACTAATTTATGTCAATTAATTTGTAAGCGAAATAGAAACAGAGAGATTATAAAAAAAAATCACCATTTACTTTAGTAAACATTTTGGCGCGATGTAATTTTGTGTCTTCACTAAAATTAATGCTGTTGTATGGTTTAAGTCATATTATTCTATTTTTTTTTAATTTTAAACAGCTTTGGTATGTACCATGACACAGAGAAAACAGGATGTGAACGTAGAACAGGCTCAATACTACACGTAATGACGCCTAGTTTTGAGGCGGATACAATACAAGTGTCCTGGTCAAATTGTAGTCGACGGGACATCACACATTTTCTAGAGTAAAATTCAGTTTTATTTTTTCTTTGTTTGTTTTTTATTTCTTTAATTAATTTTTGATTTGATTTAGTCAAGGTTTGGGAAAATGTTTAGATGATACGCCGAGTAAACAGGAATTTGTTTATCCGGAATTACCGCCGGGTGCAATGTATAATGCAGAATTGCAATGTCGATTGCAATTTAATTCGACAGATGATGCGGTGCAAGTGTGTTCAAAACCAGATGAAATCTGTTCGCAGTTATGGTGTCTTGTTGATGATAATTGTATGACAAAGATGCGTCCAGCCGCACCAGGTACGAATTGTGGTAAACACAAATGGTGTCAACAACAGAAATGCGTCCCAATAGAGGATTCTCCAGCGTCTGTTGATGGTGGCTGGGGTAATTGGAGTGAGTGGAGTGAATGCTCTCGTTCATGTGGTTCAGCTGTTTCGATACAAACGCGACAGTGTGATCATCCACCACCAACAAATGGTGGCTCCTTTTGTGTAGGAGAAAGGCGAAGGTTCGTTTATTTATTCAGTTTGGGAAGAGATCAGAAATTTTCAAAAATAAATTTATTTTCAGATATAAAATCTGCAACACTGAGCCATGCCCTGAAGGTGATCCTAGTTTCCGAGCGCAACAGTGTTCCGCTTTCAACAATGAGACATTCAGGAATCAGAAATACACTTGGCTGCCCTACTTCGATACTCGTAAGCAGATTTCTTCTTTTTTTTTAATCTTCCATTCATGAGCTACTTATTTTGTTTCTGCCAGATGAACCTTGCGAACTTTATTGTACCGATTCAGAAGATACAGTAATTGTCCCTTGGGGAAACTCAGCAGCTGATGGTACCCGATGTAACATCGGAACTAACGATATGTGCATCTCAGGAATATGTCGAGTATGATTCGTGTTTTTTAAATTCCTTACTACAGTGAAGAGAAATTTTTTTCCTTAATTACAGAAAGTCGGTTGTGATTGGGTTGTTGACTCTAATACAACAGAGGATCAATGCGGTATTTGTGGTGGCACAGGTGAAAATTGCACCACGATTAAAGTAAGTAAATCCAACATACTAAGCATACAACAAATCGACTAACTTTTCACGTTTTTGCATTAACAGTCGGAATTTAATAAGAAATTAAACATCACCGACGGTTATTATGAGTTTGCAACAATTCCAAAGGACTCTCGCCATATACATATCGAAGAGAATGGACCTTCAAAGAATTTTATTGGAATCGGCAAGGCGAATAGTAAAAAATTCTATTTGAATGGTGATCGTTTGATATTTATGTCGGGTGAATACGCAATAGCGGGCGCTTTAGGTTTATACGAACGTGAAAACGAAGTGGAAAAGCTTAAAATACCAGGACCGATCAAGGAAGATATTTCTCTCTATGTAAGTTTTATTGTTTTATTTTCTTTTTTAATAATAATTCATCGAAATCCTCCATAGATACTTCTGCGTGGCAAACAAAAAAACTTCGGTATTAAATACGAGTACACACTGTCATCAAATTCAACGGCAGTTCCCGTCTATTTTTGGAAATTAGGTGATTGGACAGCGTGCACAGCAACGTGTGGCGGTGGTTTACAAAATCGTATGCCCATATGCCATGAACAGAATCAAGGTTTAGTTATTATTCGTTATAAATGACCAGAAATTATTTGTGGCAACAAAATTTTAATCAATTTTCTTATATTCGAATGTAGGAGTAGTCGATGAAGAGAATTGCTGGTCAAATTCAGAAAATGAACGTCCCAAGGAAATTAGCCGTATATGTAATGGTGATCCATGTCCGGCACATTGGTGGGTTGGTCCATGGCAACTATGTCCGGTTACATGCAAACGAATCGGTAAAAATTTACTTTTTATCTTGTCCCCCCCAAATAAAAATATTAATTTTTTTTATATTTATATCAATCAGGTGAACCGGATCCAGTAAAACGTCGTTCAATAATGTGTACCGATAAATTAGAAATGGCATTATCCGATAAGCACTGTCAAATGCGTAATAAACCGCATGATACAGCACCGTGTGGACAAATTCTACCATTGTGTACCACCGAAAACAAAGATCATCACCAGCATATTAATGAAAAAAAGATTCTCGACAATAATGTTATACTGCAGAAAAATTTTCTACATTAATTAATCAATTAATTAATTTCTACATCAAATGAAAATTAAATTATTAATTTTTTTTTTTTTTTTTATATATATATATATATATATATTTATGTTATATTAACATTTATTTTTTTTTTGGTTTTTTAATTATTTTTATTATTTATAACATTATTTTTTATCATTAATTATTTTCATTAATTAATTAAGGAAAAATACTGAACGTACTTAAAGCAGCCAACAATATAAGCACACACACACACAAACACACACACACACAAAACAAAAAGAGAAAGAATAAAAAAAATTATAAAATTTGATCCACAATTTATAGCTTTACTAATAAAACCATTTTTTTTTTTTTTTCTTTTTTAAATAAATAATTTTTTTTTTCTTTTAATCACAAACGGTAGGATTGGAATGTTTTTCTTCTTCATTATTTAATTAATTAATTAATTAATTAATTAGAAACGTGTATTATCAGGCATTTTAACAAAATATGCAACTTTATCCTCTGGTACCCGATAATTATGTATCCATCTGCTACCTTTTCTCAATGAACCGTCAATACCATCCTTCCAGACACCTTGCGGTAAATATACTGCAAGAAAAGAAAAAAACAGAAATTTTCTTTATTTTAATCTCCCTCTTGTTAAAAACGACACAAAACTTACCTTCACGCTGTGTATTTCCTTTTTCTAAAACTGGTGCAACGATTAATTCCTCGCCCACCGAAAACTCATCATTTATCTCCAAACATGGTCCGTCCAGCGAATCAAGCATCCATAATGGTCTGATTAATGGCAAACCCTCATTCATGGCATCGTTTAAATATTTTTTTAGTAAGGGGATAACCGTTTTTTGTCGGATTCCCGTTAATTCCTTAACAACGTCCGTAACAACTTCACTTTTGTATTCGGATGGTAAGTGAGTAAAGCGAAGAACTGGTAAGAATGTAGCTAGCTGCAACCAACGAATATACAGTTCTTGATCTGGAAGTGGTGGTAGCTCCAAAGAGTAGTGTGATAACATTCCTGTAAAATTACTTGGGATCAAGTAGTCACCACCGACTGGACCTGGCATTATAAACGGATAACCTATTGTACCGTAGGCTAAAACGGTTTTAATAATTGTTTGTAATCCCTCCCATGTAGAGTTCACTGGTGGTAAACTAATAAACGCTGGGGGCCTTGGAATAGATACAGCGCTCGATACGCCTATAATACTGATTTCATCCTCCAGTGTCGTTGTAAAGATTGTTTTATATTGATCAGGATTAATCAACGTCTTGCTGCACTGATAATAATTCGGCATATTATACGCAGTCCCAAAGTCCAAGTAAAAACCGTCAATCTGATAGTTCTTAGTGACTTTCTCTAATTTTTCTAATATCCACGGAATAGATGCATTATTTGTCACATCAAGGACTCCAGCACTGGGAATACTTTTGTAGCGAGTCAATGCTGGAATACTTCTCTCAGATAATCTCTCATAGATTAATAATTTTTTTGCTACTGCTTCCGCGAAATTTGGACTCTCTGTACTAATAAACGGTTGGATAGATAAAATAATACGGAATCCACGTCGATGTAAAACATTGACCGATGCTTCTAGAGTCGGGAAACGTTCCTCATCCAATGTAAAGTCACCAATATGTTTCTGCCAAAATTCATTAACCAAAACGTGACCCAAACGCAAAAATCCCATCCCTATAACATCCTCGGTGTAATTGTAAATCGTACTCTCTGTCAACTTGTCTACACTGGACGCTGTTATTTGCCACACCGGTTCCTCCAACAATGAATGCACAATGGCGATATCTTTCTCCTTCAAACCATCCCACAAACTTTTCTGCGTCATTTGTCGGTGCAACATTTTCGTATCATCAGCGACACAAATTTTATAATTCAACTCCGGACGAGGTGTCAAACGGTTCACGTACGCAAAATTATCATTTTTCGATTGAAGGCAAAACTTTTCCGAATTATTGTAATTCATACTGACATACAGCGGGGTTTTGTCATCAACAACAATTGCTGCCCCATGAGAATTTATAAAATATCTAGAAATTCAATTGATTAGTAAAAATATCTTGGATTGCTAAGTAGAAAATACCTTTTTTGTGCATTTCCCCATTGCTGAGTGGTTGCATCACCGGTTATAAACGGATCAAAATCAAAGTCTGCTGTTTCCAAGGGAAAGTCAAAAGTTTTCGTTATACCACCGCCGTACCAGTGCTCTTTTCGGGACACCACATCATAACAATCCGTTGGATATAGTCCATCTCTGAGTGCTATCCATTTGATTACGTAACAGCGAATCTGGTCATTACTTTCATCTAAACTCAGGTACATCCGAGCATTACCGTTCCACTCAATACACACACTTCCATCGTCTAATGTATTCTCCGCTAGACAATGGTATGGCTTCTCTGTCAATATTGTCGTTCCTAAATATCCCGAAATCACATCCTGGCCACGAGCATTTAACACATTTATCGATCTCGTCACTTTATTCAATTTTACTTTCTCGAAAAACATACGAGCTGTCACTTTTTGATGATACGTTATATACGCATAGCCAATCTTTAATTAAATAATTAATAATTAATTAAAAAAAAATTAATCACATGAAAACTAATTAAAAACTTACCAGAAACACAATAACTAAAAATAATATTGCAACGAATGTTTTTATTTTAAAATCGTTTGTTGTTTTCTTTTTCTTCTTAATCATCGCTGGAAACATCTGAAATTAATTTAAAAAAAAAAAAAAAAAAATTTCTTTTAATTAACGAATTTTTTTTCGTGTATTTCTTTCAGAACTAACTAAATGTATTAAGGTAACACCAAGTACAAAAAATGTAAACGTTATGAAGCATAAATAAAATTGTGATGTGAGAAATATCATCATTGTGATTGGGCAAAAAACCAATAATAAAAACGCAGGTAAACAGGTTTTTCGGGGTTTTTTTTTTTTTTTTTTTTATATTTCGCGATTTGTTTTTGTTTTTTATTAATTAATTAATTTTTTTTGCTTTATTATTTTTATTGACACTTGTGTGTAGCTGATTTTTGTAAACAAAAACACGAAGCAATTGTCAACATTTGAAGTAGCCACGATCATTGTTTTAATTAACAATTTTGCTACGCTAATTAACAAAATAAAAACATTTTTCTCTTCTGATGTTCAGTTATTAACACTAAATAAATTTAATTCAATTAAATTGAAACCGAATGTTTTGTTGACGATTTTTATTTTTTAACAAAACAATAAGAAATTTAATTTTAATTTTTTTTTCTTTTTTTTTATTATTAGAGAGTCTCGAGACGTCGTTGTGTTGGAAGTAAATAGCGATTGTCGTTGTAGGTCATTTTTAGAAACAGGGTTTGAAATTTTTTTTGTTTTAATTTTAATTATAACAGATTTTTTGTTGTCATTTTTGTATTAACTCATCGAATTCACCATCTATCGTGGTTTTACGTGAACTTTAGAGTTAGTTATGCGATAATTTCAGAATTTTTTTTTTTTTGTTGCGATTAAATTTGCATATTTTATGTAAATAAATAAATTCAGGTTAATAACCATATAATTTAATAAAAAATAAATAAAACAAAACGAATTAAAGTAGCGGAAGTAATCAGGATATGAATAATTTTTCACTTTAAACGGTTGCTGTTTTATTTTTTATTATTGTTAAGGACAACCCTGTTTACTAAAATCATAAAAATTTAAAATCTCATCACAGTTAATTAGTTTTATTATTTATTTATTTTTAATATTAAAATTTAATTACCTGCATTTTCTCCTTTAATAAACTGGCCAAGGAGCTAACACTAGTAATCGATGGTTGATTACTAATCACACTTTGACTATCAAACTCATTGGCAATCATTTCCTTATCGTTTAATCTTAATGATGGTAATGGTGCTATTGATGCCCTTCGTCTACTACGGAATCTTTAATTATAAAGCACAACACAAAAATTTCAATTTAATTTAATTCTGGCAATGTCTTATCATAGCGAGAAAAACGACACAACTAATGATACAATTTTTTTTTTTTGTCTTTTAATGCAGCATCACTACGTGGTGATACTGATTTTGCGTTACTACTATATAAGTCATGTTAAGTTAAGTGATCTTAAACTTAAGTAACAACGACAATAATAATAAAAAACGAAACGAAACTAAATTAATATTAATAAAATTATTAAACAAAAAAAATATCTCATATTTCTACATAAATTTTTTTTCTTATAAACGCGCTGTATTAATATTATTCTTTCACTAAGTATTCGTTTAATTATTATGTATTATTATTCTATGCTATTAATTATAAATTATTTGTTGCATTTTTATGCAAATAACAATAACACGCAAAGATATAAACCGCTTAAATCAATAAAAAAAATGAATAATTCTATTTCACAGTGTATAATTACGTTAAACTTACGTTAAATTCACGTTTTATTATAAAATTTCTAGTAATTAATTAATTTATTCGTTATGTTTTAATTAATGAAATTAAATATTTATATCAAAAAATACCGAAATGATATCATAATCAATAGAAATACGTTTAAAAAAATAAATTTTTGATAGATTTACTACGTTTCGTATACGGCAATTTTACGTTAACGTTAATTTTTGATTAAAAACAGAAATTTTTAAACATTGGTCACACAATTTAACGGTTAAATAATTTAATTAAACAATTTTTGTATAATTAATAAGTCACTTAAAATTGTTTTTTTTTTTTGTTAAATATTACACTTACAATTTCTACGTTAATTAGATTTTTAACACTTTTACTGCGTTACGTTACGCTACGGTTTTATTACGTTTTATTCTGTATTTTTGTTTTTTTTTTTTTTAAACATTCCTTTCCGGTACTTAACACAAAATTCACATTACTTTAAATTATTCGGGATGAATAATAAACGAAAGAAATAAAATTTAAATATTAAAAATTTCATAAAAATTATTACTTTACGTTACGTTGTTTTATTATAACGTACTTTCTACGTTTTTAATTAATTGTTTTATCATAATATTATTACTTTTCTTAAACTAATTCTTAATGCAACTAATAGAATATAACAAAAAATAAATGTAGAAATAAAAAACAACAAAAACCACTGTTGCCGTTTCGCCTACAAACTAATACGCTCATCTAATCACTAAAAACGACTGAAATTCAACTAATAAATGACTAAAGAAATAAGCAAATAAGCGACAAACGAAAAAAAAAAAAATATTTTAATTAAATTAATAAAAAGTTATCTTAAAACGAAGAAACAAAAAAAAAAAATCTTTTTATTGTTTATAATAAAAAACAAATCGCACAAACACAAACGCGAAAAGTTATAATTTAAATCGCGACAAATAGTAGTTTTTTATTCATTATCATTATCAACATTTGTTTACATTTGTTCTGTTGAAATCTCTGAGTTTTTTTTGCATATAATTTACGGCGTTTATTTTGTTGTAAACATGGAATTTTATTATTAAAGATTTTTTGTTATTTTAAGGTAAAATATACGGTTGAACGACATGATTTGTTTTTTTTTTTTTGTATGTTATCAGCTGTTATTCTGTTGTAAAGAGGTTTTTGTAAACTATTTTTGATGGTTTTATTATTTTTTAATGAATGTATTCGTATTAACCCTGAACAATAGCATCGATGTGATAAGCATTTATTTACGAAATTTGATGTAAAAGATTTTCACATTTAGAATGAACATACAGTAGAAAAACTTGATTTTTTGTGCAAATTGTACGTAATTAAAGTATTCTAACCGCAATAATCGAGAAGTGGCTACCTTTCTGAAGGTTTTCATGTAAAAATCCGCAGCTGTTCTAATATTAAACCTATAAAACACGATTCACTATAAAATTACTTTTAAAAATCCTAAGAAACGCAATAATCGGGAAGAGAGCATATTTTCTGAAGATTTTCAAGTAAAAATCCGTAGTTATTTGAATACTAAACCTAGAACACACGATTTAATATCAAATTCCTTATTAACAGTATTTAAATTCAAACTAACCGGAAATATTAATTAATATTTCTATTCTCCGGAGTGTAGGGTTTGAAAATAATAAAAATTCCTCAATTGCTTTTGTTTAAGTATGAAAAGTTTTTTAGAAACTTATTCTACAGAAAATAAATAGATAAGTAAGGTTTAACGTAGTGTTAAGTGTGTTGATGTCACGATAAATTACAATCGCGAATCCACTGTAGCTTAATTAAAAAAAAAAAAAACAAAAGCAAAAGTTTAATTAACAATTTTATAATTAATAATAATTTATTTTTAATTACCACAAAATGTTAATTAAATAATAAAAAGCAGTAACAGCTATAATTCCATTTGTTTAGCCTTAGTGACTTATCTCACATTGGCAAATATTAATCCATAGAAAAGTTTTTTTTTTTTTTCATTTTTCTTGTTTATCTCTATAAAATGAGCATTAAATCGTTTTTCTGTTATTTAAATTTTTGTTAGTAAAATCAATAAGAAAAATATTTTAATTTTTTTTTCATCTATTTACTGATAAAATTTAATAATTTTATAATTTTAATGAGAAATAAAGCAAATTACTTTTGTAAATATTTATTTATTTTTTTTTTTACGTAGTTTAATGCTAATATTTTAACAATTAATTCATATTTATTTATTATTTTTTTATTTTTTTTGCGATTATTTTTAGGCGTCATTCATGTGAATAAATCGCTTAAGTAAATATTTAATTATTTTTTTTATTTAATCGGTTTAACTTTTGTTTTGTTATTATTATTTTAGTGGGAGCTTTTTTAAAGCGATTTTTAATTACGATTAAACATTATGAAATTACGTTTTACTTACACTTTTAATATAGAAAAAGTAGATATTTGCGGATTAACTGATTTATAAATTGGTAAATAAACTTATTTAAGCATAAATTTCTTCTGATTAATACGTTCTAAATGTATTTTCCTTAGATATGGTAAGAGAAACAGTAAAACATCGTTTTGTTTCACTTTACAAGTATTACAAAACGGAAAAATCAAATTATTTTTCGTTCATTCATTTAATGAAAATTTAAAATTATTTAATTATAAGCAAAAATCACCAGGTAAGATCAGTTTAATCCACTGAAGAACAATAGAAATAGTATATAAAAAATATTTATCAGTGTTAAAAATCATAAAATAAATGCAATAAAAAAATTAATATAGCAAACCGGTAACCCTACTTAAAATACAAAATAACATTTATTAGCAGAAAATTAATTTTTTAAAAACTTTGGACTTCATATTCACGTATCGTATGTTAATTTTTTAAATAAACGTTTCTTGATTTTTTTTTTTTTTTATTGTTTTCTTTACTTTTCTGTTGATTTAAGACATCTGTATTAATATTGATGGAAAAATACTTAATCTCTTAGCTATTGTAATATAAATTTAGTTTTAAAAATAAAAATAAATTGATTTTCAGTATTTTCCCGAGTTTTTCAGAAGTTTTAACTTATTTAACTGGGAAATGGAGTAGTTTTTAGTTATTCGATAATTTTTTTATTGTTAAATAAAGCTTAAAGTACTGTGTTTTGGTTTTAAAACAAATTTTAAAACATTTTTATACGGAAGGTTCTCAAAAAGCATAAAGCGTAAATAGTGTTCCTTCTGAAAATCAATGTTTTTTACGTTTTTTGTAAAAAAAAGAATTTTTTTTTAACATATTTACAGGAAAAAAAAATATAAAAACAAAACTTACTTGGATGTTTTAGGTTCATCATCATCATCTGTATCTGGTAAAACATCAGTATCTGGTGTTCTTTCAGCATCTGTTTCACCAATTGAATACCCAATCGATGTTGAGTCATCACCAATCTAGGATCAGACAACAAAACATATTTTAAACACATTTTAGGGAGTTTTTTTTTTTGTAAATTAAATTCGAACCCATACATTAACCGCTTGTAAACTATAAAAACGTTTTAAACTTTCATAACTGATGTGCATATCTATATCGGTGACACTTGAACGTTCATCGTCATCCATTGATACACGATCAGCGTATTCACATTTTTCTCTATTAAATTCCATTCTTAAAATAACTGACACACAAAAACATACATTCACGGGTGCGAAAACAAATATTTATGTCACTCAAAACGGTTAAGAAAGTTTTAGTTTTAGTTTATGTTTTTTAAAAAAAAAAAAACAACAAAAGAACAGCCGGGTGTTAGAGGTTTATTCACATTAATTTTCTTTTTTTGTTTCTTTATATTATATTTTTATTTTAACTAAAACAACGAAAGTAACATTTTATGAAATTGGTTAAATATGATTCAATAAGAAATTAAAAACGAACAAACAGCAAAAGTGTATTTTTAGCAACTAGAAAAACATTTTTTTTTTTTGTTTTCTTTGGTTTTCGTTTGTTGTTACTTTTTTGGAGACGTGTTGCTGATGTGTGATGTGTTGCTTTAAAACACATTTAAATCAAACTGATATATTATTTTATTCTTTTTTTAAATAATTATTTAAAATTCTCTTATAAGATAATAATAATAATAATAATAATAATAAATTTATGATAAACGTGAGATGATAATAATAAATATTTATATCATAATTAGCTGAACGAATATTTGTTATTTATATTATGAACAAGGTGATCTGTTTGCTTTTCAGAAATTTTTATACACAAAAAATGTATCTCATAAAACACCTTATATATAAAAAAAAAAAATATTATTTACATGATTTTTAAAGTGTTTTTAATAATAAAAAACGATAAAAACGAATGATTTTTATACTGAAAACCAGTAAAACTTATTACAAAACCTATCAAATGATTATTTTTCGTAAAAACATTTAGCTAGTTTTTAAAAGCTGTTAAAGGGTTTTTAGCGAAAATTTTACTTTACCCACTAATTAATTAAATTTTTTTTTTTTTTCGTAATTTATTTATACAAATTAAAGTCAAAAAATTATTTAAAGAAAAATTGTACAGAAAAAAAAGTGTTCTGTGATAAGAATTATTATTATTTACGACACATTATGCTAATTAATTAAAAAAAAAAAAATATATATGTTTTTTTATATAAAGTATTGTAAATAATTAATTTAATTTAATTTATCGTTGACACAATTGGTAATTTAATCGTAGAAAGCAAAAGTACAAAACGTTACATAAGGCACAAAAGGTAACCGCAAACATTTCATGATTTCAGTCATTGAATAAAAATATTTAAAAAAAACACACTGACCTAACACAATTAATGTTTCAATAACTTTATCGTCACTCTGTTTTTTTTTCCAAAAATTAACTTTTTCTCAAAGGTTAAAATTAGATATTAGCCAGAAATATTTAGTTTTTTTCTCCACGTTTCTCATATTATAATTAGATGAAAGGTGAGTAAAATGAATAAAAATTTATTTTTGATCTATGAGGGGAGGGGAAACAAAGTAATTATCGTTCATTTCCTCAATCAATATTTTTGTGAATGCAAAAAAAAAAAAAACAATAAATTTTTGATTTTCCAACACTAAAGAGGTGTTTTCACCGTTTTACTAGTTTCATGCGAATCTTAATGAGTTTTCTGCCTTCTACAGCAAAATTAAACGTCTGCGCAGGTTAAGTATGCGCGGTAGACAACTGATTATAATTTTTTCTTGCATGATTCATTAAGCTGGTGATGTGATTTTAGTAAGTAAACATTAAAAACGTGTAAATAAAACATTTTAAAAATCGTAAATAATTCAAGAAAAAATTACTTAAGTTAAGCTTGTTGTAAGATTAAAAAAAAAAAAAAAACGTTTAATCTATCGGATTAACTTCTTACACAAATAGCAATAAAATAAATTTTTTTTTTTTTGTTTTCAATCAAAAATTTGCCGATTTATATAAAATCAAACAGAAGTAGTTTAGCTAAGTGGATTAACTCATTAATCTCGCTTAATTATAATTAGCTTTAGAACATTATTACTGTAAGTCATGTAAATTAGATTAATTAAAAAACCAACAACAACAGACAACATAAACAAAACTCGTGAAATCAACGAATCAAAAAAAAAAAAAAAATTTCTTATCACAAAGGAAAAATGTTTTTTCTTTTCTTAATCAATAATTAAATAAAAAAAAAAAAAAAAAAGAAGAAGCAAAGTAACAAAAGCTAAATTCTTATCATTTAATCAAATTTATGACTTGTGTGTGTGCTTATCCATATGTGACGTATATTGATTGATCACATAATCATACCTTGTATAAACAAACAAAAACGCGAATATTTATTTCTGGTCTTTTACGCTTCTGGATTTATATGAAATTAATTTTTGGATGCCAATTAAAATAAACTTGTAGAAACTGATCATTAATCCAGCATTACCTTGCATTATCCAGTCTAATCTTGAATTAATCTAAAGCAAACAAAAGATCACATCTCTCACTTAAATAAATAAATTAAAAAAAAAAAAATTAATAAATTTCTTGTTGTCGCGCCTTTTCATACAAAACAAATATTATTTTATCGACGTTAATATGCAAATATAAAAATATAATTTTTGTTTAGAAATTTAATTTAGAAATAGATCTGTATCGCGGTTAAACCCGTCTAACCTAATTAACCTATCATAAAGAAATAAAATAAATGAGAGATAAGAAAATTGAATTACGAGAATTAATTAACACAAAACTGATACTGAGGAAATATCGGTACGGAAAGATAGTCAGTTACTTAGTTAGTCTACTTTCAGCAACGTGATATTTATTTAGATTAATTAATTAATAATTATTTTTAATTAAGCAGAACAAAGCAAAAAAATTGTTTGCGTGGTTTGATTGCTGTTTTATTAGCACAAATTTAAGTACTACTCTTAACTTTTAAAAACTTACCGAAGGTGATGATACGTTGGTATCATTCGCTGCTACTGCATCCTCGTGTGCTTGCCTAAGTGCGTCCAAAGCAATCTCATTTAATCCGGACGGTAATGATATAGAGTTTCGTCGTAATGGACGTCCTTGATAGCCACCTGGTGCTCCTACAAGGGGACCGGGTTCATCACGACTTTCAGCTTCTGGTGTTGTTGCGGACATCCTGGAATTTAAAGCAAAAACCCCCCATAAAACATTTCACAAACATCCACAGCATTATTTGGTATTTACGGTTCAATTTTATCATCTTGATCAGTACTGCCTATCCTCAAATATAAATTACCCAAATTACGTCTCTCGGATAATGATTGTTTTCGCTGATTCCGTTTAGCCAGTATCGCTAAATTTTCACTACTTCTTATAATATCATCATCATGAACCACCTGTATTACCGTCTCCACATGATTACGTGGATTCATTTTTGGTGATTGCTCATCCGCAAATGGTAAATCCACTTTATCATTATTTCTCCCATTTATTATATTTATTAAACTTTCCTTTTCAGACATTTTCTTGCTTTTTGTTTTCTTTTTGGTTTTATCACATTTAATTCACAATTAGCCACTCTAGTCAACCGTAATCCAATTAAACTTAATCAAACGCACAAACTATTTGATCATGAGATTTGCGGTTATTTCGTATTTCGTATTAATAAAAAATTATTTTTCAAAAACAAACATCGATACCTTGAATTCTTGAAAACTGTCGATAAGGAAAAAAAAAATTTAATAAGTGAATTAAAATAAAAAATTACGTCGAAAAACGATGGTAGTAAGGTCGTGTAGGAATTTTTTATTAGCTGAATTTTTTTTTTAGCTAAAGTTCATTAAAATTCTGAATGCGTAGTTGGATTGGTTAATTAATTAATGGTAAAAATAGAGAATTATGGTTAGTGTTGATTGTTATTGTTAAAAACAGTTATTAGTACAGGAGTATTATGATTTTAGAACACGATATCAAAGCTTTTACTACTCTCTGATATTAGATTTAAGAAAACTACGGATAAACAAACTTTACTAACACAAATCTCCAGCTTTTTAACGTGAATAACACACAGAAATATTTGTACTAAAGCAGTACTAAAAAAAACTCAGAAACCTATTTTACACAACACATGATTCGCACACAATTTTTATAAAATAAAATTTTAATTAATTTAAATTAAGCGAAAAAAGCTTCTTCGTTTCAAATAAAAAAAAAAAAAAAAAAAAAAATCAATCACGATATCAGGTTGTCAACAAATAAAATTTTATTACCTTACTTTGGGTATTTTTTAAGTCACATGTCGCATAGATAATTATTGGGCAGTAAAATAAAATTTTAAATAAAAATATTTTTTTTTTTTTTTCGTCTCTATTCTAACAGAGATTTTTGCTTTAACTACTGGGAAATGTTTGTTTTTGGTAGGGAAAATTTTAGCAGACCACTTAAAACACCACAAATATTATTATTATAAAAATTTCACCTTTAATCCATGGCTTAAGTTAAAAATACAAAATAAACTAAAAAAAAAAAAAAAAATTTCCCGTTTCGTTTTCTTTAATTAAATTTATCGCGAAAATTTTACGTAACGTACAACAAACCACGTCTATGTACACTGAACGACTAATTTTTATAATTTTTTTTTTTATTTTTTAATTTCTCCAATGTTCGTAACACCTTGCATTACTTAACTTTAACTAAACTTTACTTAACTTAACATAACTTAATAGCAAAGTCTGTTTCTGTTGATAAAAGAAGAAAAAAAAATTTTTTTTTCGTTGATTAATTTTTGTTTGTTGATAAATAAATCATCGTTGCGTTGAGAAAAAATTGTCTTAAAAGAAATTTCTCTCTTCTTAATTAATCAAATCAAAATGATTGAAATATTTGGTGTGAATTAAATTTATGACGAATTATTATGCTTATTACACACTGATTACAATCGAAAGACAATCAGTATTTGATTAGCAGCAGCATTTATTAAAATTTAATTTAATTATTGTCTCATTGTTAATTAGAAAAATGATTGGAAATTATAAACAAACAAATTACGTATATAAATAGGAAAAATAATGCTTTAAGACCGCAACGAATATTAAATTAAAAAAAAAATAGAAGAGGAGAAGCAGCAGCAGCATTAAAACAACAAACCGCAGTTAAAAGATAATTTATTTTCCGCCGGGTGTGACATAGTTTTCTACCACAAAAAAATTGATTGCAATAAAAATAGTTTTATGCCTAAAACATTTTTTTTTATTATCAAGTTCTTTCGAAATTTTATTTCTTAATCCAAAATAATTCAAATAAAAATTTTACGATAAAAATCGCTTGACTTACAGCCAATATACCGAGTCTGCTACCCTTTCAACGATGTTTTTCTTTCGTAAATCGAGATTTTTTTTTTATTTTTCACAAAAAACAAAACTATGTCGAATCAGTAGTTCCTAAATACAATTTCTACAAAATTTCAGGGCATCCTGAAATTATTTTTTTTTTAATTTTTTGTTAAACCATGAAAGGAATACTGTTCAGGGGTCACTGAATTAAAATTCTTCTAGCAAAATTTTGTTAAAAAAAATAATATTTTCAGCGTTATAGCCTCTAAAAACTGATCAAAATCAACAGCAAAGTTCTACAGCTTTAACTGCACTAAAAGCTCTAAAAATACTTCACAATCACACTGTTAATTATAATAAATAAACAATAGAAGAAGAATAAAAACAAAGCACAACAGAAAACAGTACAATTCATCACAGTTTCATATTTATTTTTATAAAAAAAATTATTTAACATTTTAAACGACGATAATTATTCAAATCACGATAAATTACGATTATTTGTACAATTTTATTGCTATTGACTGTTTTTTTTTTTCATTCTTCTTCGATATTTTAAAATGTACTCTGGACTTGGGAAGGAGGTACACAAGGCGTACATTGTAATTAATGTGGTAAACAGAAATGAATGAACAATTTATTATTACCTGCCAAGTGCAGGGTCATTGGCTATTCGATGCTTGTATTCGGGTTATAATTCGGAAAAACAAATTTTTTTTTTTTAATTAACTCGATTCAGGATCCTTTGGATTTTGGTTTTAATTCGCAAAAAAAATAATAATAATTCTGTATTTCCTGAAGATAGTAGAACTGTTCTCAGGAGTATACTGATTCGAGTTAACTCTTTTTGAATAAAAAATTAAAATTTGTTAATTGTCTAACAAGATTTTGCATTCAATTTCCCCAAAAATTTAAATCTGAATTTCCTGATCTTTGGGATCTTCTGATTTTAATTCAAATCAGAATTAATGTTTAAAAAAACTTAGAAAAACTCAACGTAAATCTACTTAAAAATCCATTAGGATTTCGCTTTCAATTACCAAAGAAAAAAATTATTTCTGTTTATCCTGCAGTTTTTAGAACTGGTCCAAAGGAAACAATACAATTGGCAATTATCCTGTATGAAAATTCTTTAGAAGATACACAATTGAATGCTAAAAAAAACTAACGACACCAATCTACAATTCTTAATCCAAATAGAAAAGAAACTTCTACAACAGAAAATCCTGAAAACCTTCCAGACAAAATTATACTAAATAAAAAGAAGAAAAAAAGCTTTTCGGTTTAATTTTTTTAATTTTGTTTTTGCTTCATTTTTTATTTTTTATTTTTACTTTTCTTTTGTAATTTTTTTTTTCTTCTCTTTTTCAATAAATGTTCAATATATGTATATATAATATTTTAATTATTTAATTAATCCATTAATTGATTAATAAATTTTTTTTATAATTTTTGTTTTAATATAGAATTTGATTTAGAATTATTACAATAATTTATTTAGATGCAGTTTTTAATTTTTTTTTTTTTTTTATTAATTTATTTATACGGTAATTTAACTTCTATATTATAAAGTTTTTAATTTTTTTTTTTTTTTTATTTTCCTTAATTAATTTAATTTAATTTATTTTAAATATATATAGATAGATTTTTGTTTTATTAATTAATTAATTAATTCTTAATTAAATTAAACTAAATTTTTAATTTTTTTTCTTTTCATTAATTTTTTTTTTCTCTTATTTTTAATATTAATTAATTAATTTAGTAAATTTTCTTAATTTAATTTAATTATAATAAAAAGAAAAAAATATTCCTATATATATATATAAACACATAAAAATGGACACATTATAAATCACCAACAAATTACATTTAAAGAAATGATAATCGTTATATAAATATTCATTAATTACGCTTAATTGTTTTATTATTATTTTTTTGTTATAATTTTTTATAATTAAATGTAAAATTTTTAATTAAACAAAAAAAAGGGTTTTTTTTTAAACATTTCAGGAACAATTTAGGTTAATTTTAAAGAAAAAAAAATTTCCCTTATTTACAACAAAAAAAAAATCATAAAGGGTGTTTTTCGGTTAATTAATTAATTTTATTTAATTTAATTAAGAAAGCCAATGGTATGAGATTTATTGATTGGTGAAAATAAAAAGGAAAGAAAAACTCAATACTGGTGTAAATTAATAAATTTCACAAGCATATTGATTGGTTGATTAAATAACATTTTCTAACCAATCACAGCTTTGTTAATTTAACGTATTTAGATTATTGGGTGGTTAAGCTATAATAACGTAACGTTTGCGTTAAATACAAGGCAAATTAAAAAAAACATTTTGAACAAGTAGCAAGTACGAGTTGATTGCTCTATCAAATTTAATCAAAATACCACATTTACACCCAGATTGACTGTTTTTAAATAAGAATTTAACCGAAAAACACTTTCTCAAAGTATTTTTTTTTTTGTTTTCGTTATGGAATGTAAACTATTTTTTGATTAATAATTAATTTAAAATAAAAATTAAAATTCATTCACAGATCATTATTAACCCATAATCATCATTTATAGCTATATGTATATATAATTTTTTTTTTTTTTTTAATTTAATTTATTAAATATATTAGAGTTTTTATTGCTTTTTAATTTTTTTTAATTTAATTAAATTTAAATTTAAAAATTAATTTTAAAAAAAAAATTTTTTTTAGTACTAATAAGAGTATATTTCTGTTTAGTTTTAGTTTTTTTTTTTTATTTTGCTTATTTACATCACACTTTATAAGCATAGAAAAAAAAATTCATCCTAAGCTAATGTAATGGTTATGGTTTAAGCATTTTATAAGCTATTTATAAACGCAACAAAGTGTTATTAATTAATTAAGACAAGTATAAGTGTGTACAAAAGTACTAAAAACACAAAAAGTACTTTGCTGCTACTAACAAAAAAAACTAACTGGAAAATGCGCATAAAACATTCAAAGTGTGAATTTTATACTTAAAAAAAAAAAAAGAACATTCGATAAATTGGTGTCCGTGGTGTATTTTTGTTTGTTTTGGATTACTAATCACTACTTTCCTCATTACATTACATTAATAAAACGAAAAAATAAAAATTGTGATGCTCATCGCAAATACATGGAGATGTAAATAATCGTTTATAACGTTTAGCTAATCAACTTTTAACTGAATTAAAGATTTAAGCTTAGAATGGTACAGTCTCAACAGTAGTGATGTTTTAAACAAAACAAAAATAAATTATTCAATATAAACGATTTTTTTTTTCCTTACTTAAACTAAGTACAAAAATTAATGTGAATTTTGAATAAATTTCTATTCGACACGGTACTCATCACTTAATTTAATTTTTTTTTTAATAACAATAAAATACATGACTTAGTAGAGCAAAATAACAAAAAAAAAAAAACGAATTAATTTATGTTAACGAGTATTAAACAAATTCAACTCATTAACTAACATTTTTTACATAACTTCTCTCTATCACAAATAAATCAAATCAACAAAAAAAAAAAAAAAAAAAACATAATTAACACAGGAATGTGTTTCTGTTTAATTAATTAAATAAATTAATTTAAAAAAAAAAAATTTAAAAACAAATAAGCAATAAACATTTTTTAATTACTTTTTGTTCATTTTTTATAAACTATAAAATAAAAAACTTAATTAATAATAATAATAATAATAATAATAATAATAATAATAATAATAATAATAATAATAATAATAATAATAATAATAATAATTACAAATGTAATGCATGTGGTTTTTGAGAGTTATAATTTAATTAATTTAATTAGTGAAAAATATGGTTTAGTTTTTGATTATGTTGTGAATTTTTAGTGTTTTGGTGTTGTTATTGCTGATATAAAATAATTTTTTGTTTTTTTTTTTATTTCAATAATAAATCTTTATTAATTAATCAAGTTCCCCAAGAAAAAAAAAAAAAAAAAAAAAAAAAAACACATAATTAATTAAATTTTATTGCTAATTACTAATTTTTTTTTCTTTTTCTTTTATGCTTTTCATTGTGAGAATTATTACTTTTTTTTTTGTTTTTTTTTGCTTTACTTTATTAATTTATTAATTCATTCATTCATTTATAATTAATAAAGAAGTTTACTTAATTAATTCATTAATTAATTAATTAATTTAAAAATAAAAAAAATTAGAAATTAAACGTCATTAGTTTGTTATTCACCAGTGTCATCCCATTTTCGTTCTTCCATTATTCTATCAAAACAGTCAGCTAGGTATGCATGCTAAAAACACACAGAAAACAAATTAAGAATTTTGAATTAATTGATTAAAGCAAGAAAAAAACACCGAAAACAATCAACCAACTCACATATGGTGTATAAACTTTAACCCATTTTGATGGCTTATCATTTCTACTATATTGAAAACAAAACGACATTGATTCCTCGTCACTTTCCCACCTAGTCACCGTGTCCCATGTTAATTCAACCGTTTGTGACTCTAATGTACCATCCGCTCGGCATGCATACAATCGAAAACTCTTCATACCTAAACAAAGTTATTAATTAAAATTTCTTTTATAAAAACGAATAAAGAAAAACTTACCAACAGCCGCAATTACGTGACCCTCTTTACGATTATCACATGCACAGTGTGGAAACACAATATCACCATAACCCGGTAATGTTTTTGCTAATGTTAAATATTCTGGTGCACGTTTTGCATCTTGTAGTGCTTTCAATTCATATAAACGTCCCTCAGCACGTATATTACCACGATTAACTTCATCCACCGCCTTTAAACAAACACAAATAAACAAATTTAAATTAATTAATTAAAAGATGAAAATAAAGAAAGAAATTTTTCCGTGTTTTTTCTACCTGATAAAATATATATTTTGCCGCTTGTTCACCAGCTGGTAATGTTAATTCATGTTTTATTGAAAATAACCATCGACGTACACATAAACACGTACTTGATGCTGTACTATAATTTTGTACATATAATTGATGAGGTATTTCATGGGGTTGTAACTTTCTTTCTATAAAAAAAACAACAACAAACAAAAATTAATTAATTTCTTTATTAATTCATAAACCAACAAACAAAAAACAATTATATTACCAAAATTATATTCAACAATTTCAAATAAATAAAAATATTGCTGGGTATATGATGTTAAATTGGCGCGCTGTACTAACACATCCCATACAGTTTGGGCATTTGCTGATTTTCTAATTGAAACAGTAACCACCTCATGATCAGGTAACATAACTTTAATATCAACCGGTGATGATGATAAATCATCCTCAGAGTCTGTTAAAAATTCTTGAACACCATCACTTTCAGCTATAACACGTACAGCACAGACTTTTTCTAAATATTGTTCAAGACCTAGAACAAACAAAATAAAAACCCCCGGAATTAAAGTTTTCTTCAAGATTTAACCATCAAACAAATAAACAAACCTCTTCGCCTTGCATCTAATTGTTGTTCACTTAATTGGAATGGCCATTTACCTGGTAATTTTGGAAAATTAAAACCAGAAAATTCTTTTTTTAATAATGTATGTAAATTGGAAAATTCACGATAACGTCGTGAACACAATTGACGTCCAGCCATATGAATATTAAATGCCACATAACGTTCACCATTACGTGTTATTATACTATAATCTGGTATGCTATGGATAAAGATAATAATAAAAAAAAACGAGGATAAAATAAAAAAAAAATAACTAAACGTACCTAATTGGTAAAGATCTTTTCTCTGAATAATCTATATAAGAGTATCCTCCAGGGTCTTCTTGTGGCTCTAATCTCTCCGCTTCCTATAACAAAAATAAATTCAAACCCAAATACCAATTAATAAACAGAGAGGAAGACGAACAAAAAAAGGTCAAATATTATCAAATTACAAATTAATTTCCATTTAATAAAACAACCCCCATAAAAACCCACCCACCCACGCACAAAACATCGATAAATCAAAAATAAATAAAAAACAATTTGATTGATTAAATTTTCAGGTTTTCAGATTGAAATTTAATCACCAAATATGCTTAATCCGTTGGGCGTCAGTTTTCTACGTAATTAATTACAGCGTAAAAATGGTTGCCAGAAAAAAATAAATAAAATTTACCTGCTGTGTAACAGATATAACAGTTAAGGTAAGACAATCACCGCCAGATTTAATAAGATCCACAACTTGTTTATGGGTTGCACCTTCCACATTAACACCATTTCTGTAATTAAAAGAAGAAAGAAGAGTAAAAAAAAAAAACTTAAAAGATTGACAATGATTTGCATTAAGGATTAGAATATTTGATCCTAGTTAATTCTGGGTTTAACGGATAATCTACACAGTTGGTCATCGTTTCATTATATTATCACAAAATATATTTCTATGCTAAAAAGCTTAAAAGTTCATCTAAAAATAAAAAATTCTTCCATCAACTACGTCTCACTGATTCACAGTATTGAAAATATGAACAAAAATCAACAAACAAAGATAAACAAATAATTAATTAATTAAATAAGAAAACAAACAAGAGTTTTATTTGTTAAAGATTATTAATTAATTATTATTTATTGATGTTATTCTATGTTATCATAATATGATTCTAATTTCTGTTATTAGATAGCTAATAATAATTTTACAAAAAAAAAAAAAATAAATAAATAAAAACAATTACTAAGTGACCTAAAAATGATTTAAGTACATTTAATCACAGTAAAGTCTCAATGAATTATTACAAAGATTAAATTATCTAAGCTTTTAAGTAATATAAATATTCTGTTTGTACTTCCGGATGGTACTACTTTCGAAATAAGTGCGAGAAAAATTATTTTCTTTACAGCATAAAACCCATCAAATGTTTACTTAAATCCAAAACATTGAAAATCAAACAGTGAGCTTATAAAACAAGCAAAAAATCATTCAAAAACCATAAAAGAACCTTTATCGATATTCAATAACAATTTACAAACCTTTAAATATCAAAAACACGTAAAAGAAATCCCTTAAAACATTTATTCACTGAAAAAAAAAAAAATTTCCATCACAGTTATTAAAAAAAAAAAAACCGCGAAAACCGCTTAAAATATACAAAAAAAAAAAATTAAATAAACACATCAAGCCATGTGTGTAGGTGGATGTTTCTGTTATTAAAGTAAATTTAAAATAAATATTGACGAATAATCATCAAAAAAAAAAAAAAAAAAAACAATGTAAACACGCCTAGGTATCAACAACAATTTTCTGTTTATTTTATTACCGATTTAATGCCAATTTCAATACAAAATAGCAGAAAAACATTTTCTTTTCTTTTTTTTCATTACTTCCCTCCGCTACAAACAAACCAAAATTTCATTAATTTGTTACGAAAAAAAAAAAAAATTACAGGACATAATCAGAGAAAAGATTTCAGGACTACAAGTAAAACAAATCATGTTTAGTCACTAATTACACAACCTACAGTTGGTTCTGTTAATTAATCAATAAAACCACAAAGTACACAACAACCAACTACATATATCATTGATTCAATTAAATTTATTTCATAAAAACTACGATAGAAGTGAAAATACTATCCATGGCACGTGCTATGAATTTTAAAAATAATTTTTTACTTTTTTTTAAACAACAAAGAAAAGCAACAAACAAACTAATGCACAAACATTTATAATTTATGATATGATTAGCAGGTTGTTAAGTATACAACACTATAGCATAGTTTTAATAAAATGTTTGTACTGCGGTCATGCATATCACGTAAAACCTTTATTTGCCACGTACAAAATCCGGGCCTGTATAATGAAACTAAGCCTAAAAGCAATAAACTTGACATAAAAAAAAAGCAAACAAAGTTGTTTACAAATAGAAAAAAAAAAAAAAAGCAAAAACAAATCAGTTGATAAGTGACGTTCTTAGAAAATTACGTAATCAAAACAGAAAACCAGAAAGTACCTGAAAATCACAAAAAATAAAAACTCTCTCTCACCTAGTTAAAACATTTCTAGTAGCAACATTATTACCACGATAAAGCTTTGATTGTACATCTAAGCAATCAATATAATTATAAGCGAGCATATTTAAAAAAAAAAAAAAAAACTACAAAAAAGCGCAATTGGCTTAATTAAACTGACCAAAACAATTAAAGTCACTTGAAAAATCACAACAACGACAACAAAATAAAACCAAAACTTCAACTATGAAAGGAAAATCACAAACTAATATTTGATTTCACTGAATATTATGATAAAGTCGTTTTAGTTAAGTCAATTTACTTCAGTTTAAAGTGGATTTAACAAGTCAACCAATGAGTGAATGTAAAAAAACGGGCAAAAGCACAATCAGCAGTGACACATGACATTATAATCAGCCAACAATAAACAAATTTCTAGTTGATTTTTCATAAAAATAGCTGAATTATAATATTTAAGTTACTTACACATGCGCAAAAAAATAAATAAATACATAACTTAAAGCAAGAAACAATTAAAATAAAAAAACGAAAGTAAATTTAAAAAAAATAATAATAACAAAAGCAATCAACTGAAGCTTACCGTGCAGCGTAGCTTAAAAGTAAAAAAAAAAAAAAAACGCAGCATACTTAAGCTACAAAATTAAATTCACTTTTCAACGGAAAAACAAAAACAAATAAAACTTTTAAAATGCAACAAGAAGGTGTGTTACTTACGTAAGAAAATAAAACGAAAAAAGACAACAAATTAAATGAAACTGCGCATGATTAAAAAGCTTAAATATTTTTTATTTTATTTATCAAAACAGTTTAGTGAAATTTCGTTAAACATTAATTAATGCAAATTTCAATCAGTTTTATTTCTATTTATGGTAGAAACACATGTTAGAATAAAACTAAATAAACTACGCATGCTCGTATAACTTAACTTGTTTTTAACGCCAAAATATAACCAGTAAATTACAAAAACTATAACAAAAGTCTATAAAAACAAGACTTAAGCGTATATAAAGTATGTAAAAAATGCAGGAAATAATTTATTTCATATTTAAAAACCTACGACAAGTTCAAGTACGACGATACAACCGTAGATATCGTCTGTAAAATGTAACCGCACAGTACATGCTTAATTATTTTTTTTTTTTTTTACAAAACTTTATCAATGTCACGTGAAGTAGCAGTGGGGTTAAAACAGCATAAAATGTGACAGCAATACATTACCAGTGTGGTATGACAAGCATATTCACATTATTTGCATCCCTAATTTAATTTACCATTAAAACCATGAATAAAGCTTTAAAAAAAAAGTAAACCAGCAAAAATGATGTAAATTAACCCTTTTAACACAACTGTCATGGTTTTTCATTTTCGAAAAAAATTGATATTATTTTCGAAAATTATTTTTTTAACCTATTTTGTAGTATACGTAATAAATTTAAGGGTTCTGATGTTTAAAGTAGGAAAAACAGCCTATAACGATTTATATAAAGCAACAAAAGTTATTTCAACGCAAAAATCACAAGTAAAACCCACATTAAAGTGAACAAAACCCTTCTAATTTCAATTGTCTCAAAGAGAAACAAAGTAACAATGAAAAAACTACTTAAATCCCCCCTAAACCACCACAAAACACCCACATAATTAAATAAATAAGAAAAGAAAAACTGATTAGAAACCCCATTAAATAATTTTTACCATTTTTTAAATCTTATTTCTTTTATATACGGATTCACTTAAATATTCAGTAAACACAAAACAAAACAAACAATTTTTCTAGAATTATTATTATTATTATTATTGAAGCAAACAAACAAAACAGTCAACATCCGAGATGAATAAAAATAAATTTAATTGAGATAAATCATCAGACTGCAAAAAAAAACAACAAACAAAATCAAATAAATTTACAACAAAAATCAATCAATAATAATGAAAATAAATGAAATGAAAAGAAGAAAAAAAAAAGAGTTATTTTTAGAAAACAAGTAATATTCTGCTGGAATAACTTTCACTCGCTCGGTGACCTTTTATCTAAAATTAAATAGTGGAGGCACAACAACAATTTTATTCAATCTGTTTGATAAGCAAATAAGCCAAAAGTAAAAGTGATTAAAAATGCGAAATCTTCCGGTTATTCGGGATTGAAAATAAAAAAAAAATCTTTACATCTCTGAACTGTCATTTTTCACATTTTAAATAGTAAAAAATTCAATGACCCCAAACTTCTACAGAAACTCCATTCAAAAACAAACCAAGGTTACTTTACTCTGCTTGCTAAAACCAAAACGTACATAAAACAACACGGTTCGCATCACTGGTTTTGATTAACACTTTTATCAATAAAATTAAATAAAAAAAAAAGAAAACGCCAAGCAGCTAAAAATAGATTTTACATACTCTCATCACGTCACACAATTACCACAAAACAAAACAAAAAAAAATTATTTTACTTCTTAAATACACAAAGAGAAATAATAATAAAAAAAAAGAAAAATAATAATTATAAAAGCATAAACCATAGGGTATCTCTCAAGTAATTAAACACAATTAGCTGCCCTTACATTTGTTACCCCCTTAAATCACCGATTTAGTTTAATTTTCTTTTTGCAATCAACAACGTAAGACAGGGAGAATACATTACGTAACTAGCAACATTGATAAAAGTTCCATTTTACAATCACTAAACCCCCCAGAGAGACAAATTAATCATAAAAATATTTTTTTTTTTTTTATTTTTCCTTCTGCTTTGTTATCAATTTTGTTTTTTTTTTTTTGTTTTTTTTTGAAGCGAAAACACAGATGAATCATAATTTCATGGCAACACCACAATGATAAAAAAAGACGCTATATTTGCTTTTTTACAATACAATCACTGAATTAAGCATCACTGCTGTTTTATACACAGCAAAGAAACCAAAAAAAAAATTCATCAAATATTTATCTGGTTAATTCCCATCGCTAATCTAAAACTTCCTGACTTAAGTCAGTAAATAAACAGAATGAAAAAATGTCACTAAAACACCGATAAGGTATTATTCGCGTGTAGGTGGACGTGTTGGACGTGCAAATTTAACTCCTCTATTATCATTATTATCAATTAGGTAATCTCTTATGACGTATATTCATCATTTTTTTATGAATAAAAAAAAAAACAAAAATTAGTCAGTGATAAGACAACAAACAAAAAAAAAATTTAAGCGGAATCACTGTGGTGTCTTGCGTAGAATTTTTCCACCAATAAAAACCTTTTTTTAGCCAAGAATTCAACTCATTTATAATACGTTAAGCCTCCAAGTCATCATTCTCCAATTTATTTTTTTTAATTTATTTATTGAATTGCTGATAACCAACTAATCACATCGAAAAAAAAATAAATTTCTTGCAAAATCTAAAAAATTTGTTAAAAAATGTTTTGCATTTTATGTAACTGAGTGGGTTGGTGATAATTATGGTGATTGTGTGGGTGGAGTAATTTTTTTTTCACGTAAAAATTTACGCAAAAAAACCTGAATTACCCTGTATAGAGTATGATTGCTACGACGGATTTATAGAGAGAAACTTTACTGACTTTAGCAAGGCTTGTGATTCCCTGCAAAATATTTCCCAGACTGTAGGCACAATTTAGTACAGAACACACCTGAAAACTTTACATAGCGTAATTTTACAACCAAAACACTGGCTTAAACAACCAATACAGTGCTTAAACCGAGCTTATCGTTTTAAAAAAAATTAATGTTTGTTTCTCTGCTAATTTAATTAAAATTTTAATTAAAAACCAAAAGTAACACGAAGAATTTTTAATAGAAAAATTCCTAACGATTGATTTTAAGAATTCAACTAATTAAAAATCTGTGTTTTTACCTGCTGATAATAGGATAAATAAGGTACAAAAACCCTTATCTAGCTGAATTTTATTTTTCTTTCATCAATTTTTATTTATTTTTTTTTTTTTTTGTTAATTAAAAAATTCAATTAACTTGCAAACGACCTTTAACATGATTTAATTAAGTTCACGCGTTAATTCATCTTAACAAACAAACAATAATAAAAATTCTTCAAAACTGTCAACCACTGTAAACAGATAAACAGAAAAGAAAAAATTCAGCAACACAAAAAAACAAATAATCAACCAATCACATGGGGGTTACTTCTGACACACATTAAACAAATTAACCAATAAATGAAATAAAAATAAAAGAAAAAGTTTAAATAAGGGAAAAAAGCAGCAATAAAAGCACAGAAAATAAAAATAAAAAAAAAAAATCGATCGGTTCAATGTTGGAAGAAAAAAAAAAAGTTTTCTTCAGCTGGTAATGAAATCATCAAATTTCTAGGTAATTTCACGTAGGAAATAAAAATTCACAGTTAATCACCGATGGAGGGGATAAGGAGCTATAAAACAATTTTTGTTCCTGGTTACACTTAAAACCGATTCAAAATTTGTTAAAAATGGAAAATTTTCCTTGTTCCGGAATAATTTTTTCTTTCTAAAAAAAAAGGGTCAAAAAAAAAAGAATAAACACTCACACTTCTAAGATACGGTCACCCTTTTTGATGCCAGCCTTTTCCGCGGCACCATTATCCAGCACAGCACTAACATGCTGCAATGGGGCATATAATTCACCATTGATCGAACGTAATTGTCCACCCTCTGACACTTGACCGCGTACATTAAAACCAAAGCCCGTTTCGGTTTTATATATTGTAACGACACGTGGACCATATGCGGATCCCTGACTTAATTTATTTACAACACAATTATCACCTGATTGCACTTTTATATTATCCATTGATGTTAATATTTTATTTGTTTTATTTATTGGAAAATTATTTTGTTCTTTATTCGCACTGCTGCTTGTTGTTATATTCACTGGATCCGCCATTGTACATATATATATGCATATGTATAAATTTATATGTGTGCGTTTATAAAAATTAATAAACGTACACTATTACACAATTTTATTTAAATGAAAACAAAAAAAAAAAAATTTTTTTTTAATCACAACAAACACCAACACTATTTAACGTTTATCATTTTTACCATTTAACAAACAACAACTATCTTCACAAAACAAAACAAAAAACAAATAATTGTTCAATTAATTAAACATTTTAGTAAAAATTAATTAATTTAATATTTAATTTGGATAAAACATAAATAATAATAATAAAAAAAAAAACCTCAGTACACAAACACAACTAAATACTTTAGAATAAATTATTTCGTGACTTTGACAGAAGCACTGGTACTTTCTTGTAGGCAAAAAAAAATAGAAAAATTTCTTTCTAATTACCAATCTAGTACTACAAAATTCTAATAAATAAGAATTTTATTTTTTTTTCGTTTTTTTACTCACCGCCACCTAGTACTTAATGGTACCTGGTTTGTTACTTGGCTAATTTCTTTTCTTCTCTAATTCATTAATTAAAATTTTAGAAACAATTTTTGATTTGGAATTAATTAATTAAAACATTTTAATGTTTTTTTTTTTCATTCACTTAAATGTTTATTTTGCCGTTTTTTGTTTGTTTTTTTTTTTTTTGTTTTTATACATTTTACATTTTTGTTTTTAA
The DNA here is from genome assembly GCA_961205885.1 of Ptychoptera albimana. Taxonomy (NCBI): domain Eukaryota; kingdom Metazoa; phylum Arthropoda; class Insecta; order Diptera; family Ptychopteridae; genus Ptychoptera; species Ptychoptera albimana. The sequence continues at coordinate 3,392,827 of OY540803.1, forward strand.
TACAGTTATTAGGTTTTTTCTCTTTTCCTTCGGTAAAATTGTCACTTAGGATGGAGACAAATCGGTTAAATTTTTTTTTTTTTTTCATTTTTCTTTTTGATTAAAATTTTCTTGTTAATTAAATTTATGGCATTTAAAAAGGCATAAGAATTAAGTGTTATTTTCGGTTCATTTAATTTGTTAACAAAATTGTTTATTATTTATTTTTTTTTTTCTATATTATTTTCTTAAATAAAAATATAATTAAACCCCTGGGGGGTTTTTGGTTTTTTTTTTCTTTTCTTTAATTTTAATTTACTTAGATTAATTAATTTTTTTTTTTTGTTTTTAGTTTAAAAATTGATTTAATGCATTTTTGAATTGGTTTTGTTTGATTGTTTTTTATTATAATTTTTTTTTTTGAATTGACAGAGAAATGAGAGAAAATCAACGGCTAACAAAGTAAACGGATTTGATTCTAGGAATAATAAAAATTAAATCAACGGAATATCGTACTTTTAGATGAGATTTTTTCACTTTCAGAATGTTTGTGTTGTTAAAACAGAGAACCTTTCCAAAGGTGGCGTAAAAACCGTTTTATACGTGTACAAAAAATCCGCTAAAAATTCATTAAATCCACGAATACACAACGTTCATAGCCATAAATCTGTTTTTTTTTTTTTTTTTTTTAATTCTCTTAATTTTCTATTTAATTTTATATCATTAATTAATTAATTAATCCAGTTATTTAGATTTTTTGTTTTATTTTAATTTTAAATATTTAATTAAACTACGTCATTATTAGATTTAATTTTTAAATTATTTTTCTTTGATAAAATATTTACAATAGATTTATTTCCATTTTAAATTAATTAAATTAATAAGATTTGCTTTCTTTTGTTAATGATTAAATTATAAATAATAAACCCGTAAGCTTGGGAGAAGATTTGAGTTGATTTGATGAGGATTGTCGCGATAGGAAATTGCACAAAGGCAATGTGAGTTGTTTTGATAAATTTTTTGACAGTATTTTTAACGTAAAAAATGTGTAATGACAAGTAAACAACAGTTGGTTAAAGGTACATTAAGCTAATTTAATTAGCAGATTTTAGAGGTGAAACAGTGTGCGAAATTCACGAATTAAAGTAACAAAAATATAAAAAACCGCGTTTTATTTAACCTTAATTTAAATTAATTAATTAAGATAAAAAAGAAACGATAAAAACGCGAAAACTTTTCATTAGAAAGGAAAAAAAAAATGTTAAAAACCCTCGGTTTGTGTGTTTGCTAAATCAGCGGTTATTTAACCGATTTTGCTTAAAATCAGAATAATTAGAAAAAAAAAATTAACAAAACAAGTGTAGCAGTAAATTAATTAATTAACGTTTAAAAAAAAAATAATTTTTTTCTCAGGTTTTATTTTTTACTGATTTGTATCATATCTCAGGACGGCCTGTAAAATTACACTTTCGATAATTTAATTAAATTTTTTAACGATTTTAACTAGCTTCAAAACACAGGTAAATAATCATTATAATGTTTTAATTATTTATTATGAGTTTCTAAACTATTTCCAACGACAAGAATAAAAAAATTAACAAAAATTGAGAAGCAAAGGGAGATTTTAATTAAAAATTAACAAACAGGGGTAAAACCACAGGTGTGAAAAAATTAACAAATCAAAAATCTCTGTTTTGTACATTAAATTTATTAAAAAAAAAAAAAAAAAAAACGAAAAATTCCTGTGTCTTTAATTAAGAAAAGACGGACAGACGGACTTTAAATTAATTTTTCTTTTCAAAACATTTCACATCTCTTCTCCTTTAATTAATTAAAATGTTTTTATTTTTTTTTTTAGTTTAAATTTATTTATTTTTATTTTTTACTTTTGTTTTTTTATCATAAATTTATTATCACCCTTAATTAATAGTAGTTAATAATTAGTTAATTTAATTTAATTTAAAATTAAAAAAGAAAATGAAAAGGAAAATAATAATTATTACTTTTTTTTTTTTCTTCAAATAATTAATTAATTAATTAATTAATAAATAAATATACAAAAGACAAGGTATAATAACAGGTAAATATTTTCTCATATTAATTAATTAATTTGAGTAAATTAAAAAAAATATTTTAATTAAAATTATTTCTTCTTTTTGTTTTGTTTTCTTTCTTAGGGTGTAATTTTTTTTTTTTATTAATTACACTGTGTGTGTGGGTGGGTGGGCTCTTTCTTTTTTTTTACTTTTAATTTTTTTATTTACCAGGTCCCAACGGTATCTTTAATTTAATTTAATTTAATTATAATCGATGTTTTTTATTAATTAACACTTGATGGAGGAGGGATAATCTGGATTTTTATTGTTTTAAAATGTTTGTCGTATTTCACTTAATAAATTAATTAAACTGAACGCATGATGTGTGTTGTTTTTTTAATTTCATTTTTTTTTTTTTTGGACGTGACAATTGATTCAAATTAATTAATTAATTAATTAATAAAAAAAAGATTTTTCTTATTTCTTCTTTTTTTTTTTTATTTGTTAATTTAATTAAATCTCTGCTCATAATTTTTCTTTTATTCGTTTTCTCTTCACATTTATAAATATTAAAATATACAATAATGTCTCTTTCTCTCTTTATCTCTTTGTTTAACTTATTAATTACTAATTAAAAATTATAATTTACTTTACGACGGTTTACATTAATTAATTAATATTTTTTTAACTCGGGAGAAAAATAAATAATTTTTAGGAATTTATAATATAAAAAAGAAAAAAAAAACTAAAATTCTGTCCATCCGCTATAAATAGCATTGCCAAAGGTAACTTGCTACACCTGCTATTTGTTAATTAATAAAATTAAAAAAAATATTTACTAGTGTCAACAGTGGATGATAACACCTTTATGTAATAAAAGAGCTTAATGATGATTGAAAAATCATTTGAGTGCGCGTTTGGTCCCATTATCGCACGTATTGTAGTAAATGAAGAAAAAATTATTTAATAACAAAACGCCCACTACACGGATGGAAATTAATTAATTAATTAAATAAACAAATACACACACTGTTATTATTATTATTATTATTAATAATTATTTTATGTTTTAATTTTCTGTTTTGAGCCCCAAGTGTCTCCTCTATGATCATTATCGTCACCACTCATCATCAATGTGTCGTCATCACGATACTTAATTAATAATATTCTTTTTTTTTTTTTTTAATTAATTTATTTCTTCTTTCTTTTCTTTATTATTATTATTATTATTATTATTATTATTATTAATATTTATTCTCTTATTTTAATTATTTATTTAATTAGTTTTTATTTTAATTAATTTTATTTTCATTTTTTTATTTTTTGTTTAATTTTTTTATACAAATTTAATCAGATTCTTCTTCTCTATCATCAAACCCAGTTAAATCAACGGATTTTAACATTTCTCTTGATATTGCATATTCGATTAATGCTAAATGACAAAAAACATATTGATCTGGCATTTGTATGGAATATGCTCGTTGGGATCGTATTTTTTCTACAGTTCCTCTAATATCGGCGGTGCCTATATCCTCTAACCTCGATATACATATATCTAATGTTATAAATGTACCTAAAAATATAGAAAAATAAATAAATTAATGATATTCAACAATATAGAGATGAATCTAAATTACCTGTCCTTCCTATTCCTGCACTACAATGTACAACAATTGGTGGCCCCCTAGGATGTCCAGCCCATGTATCCGTTAATGATTTAACCATTTTAGATTGTTGTTCTCGAACACCTTGTAAGAAATTAAGCATCGCCATTGCTGATGACGGTACACCATAATCTGGCCAACTTGTAAATTGCCAATGTGATACACTCCTTGTCTCATCAGTCTAATAACGTAACAAAATTAAACAATAATTCATTAAAACGTGAATTAATGAGCAAAAACGTGAATTTCATTTTTTCATTTTACCTTTAAATTTGTTAATTCTAATGATGCTACAGTGTAATCCTCTTTTGTATCAATTGAAACAGTTCGTATACGAAAGTTGCCAAATTCTATTATATTACTTTCTACTGAATCCCAATATTGTCCACATTTAACTCTACCCCGTTCCATAACTCTGGTTGTCATTACTATTAATAAACAATGTTGTTCCCATACCATACGCCAAAAATCTGATGCAGTTCTTGGCAAAGGACCTATTTAAAAGCCAGAAAAATAAATAATTAAAATACAGAAGACTTATTTTCATAAAAATAAAATCACATACCCTGTGTTGATATATAAGCATTTTTTTGTTTATAACCGTCAACAAAATTCGCATTTATATAATCAGATGTTGGATCATCGTCTTCTAATGATAAAATTACTCTACTATGGTCATAGCATAATACGTCTGTGTAACGATTTTTCGTTAAATTATTTCTCATTCTAAAAATTAATTAATACACATTTTTTTTTCGTTTAATAATTTTTGTGAAAATGGTGGTAAATGAAAAAAAAAAAATGTTCAAAACTTACTTCGCATGAGTAAAGGTACCTTCCGGTGCTCGTGATCTAATTTCAGCATATTCTTGTACTAAACCTTGTCGGCTACGTTCACGTACCATATCAACAATTTGATCAATTGTTTTTGGATCACCTTCGGCACCTGCCAAACTATCATCATCACTAAAACCAGACGAGGCACTACTTGGTGGATTCTCTGACCATAATTCACTTATTGGTGCTGCTGCCTCATGATTACTATTTTGTAATTGTTGTGTCTGTTCTTCACATACAAAATCTGAGGAGATCTGGGGCCCACTAGGTTGCCCTATATTCGACAAAAGTTCGTCCTCACGATTCGTCATCGAATGGTAACAATGAAGTAACCTGGATTAAAAAAAAAAAACACAGAAAAAAAATTTTAATTTATCAAATGACAAGGGAAAAAAAAAAAAAAAATTTTCATCGAATTAATCAAAGAATTTAATTTAAAAAATTAAATGAAATTAAATTAAAAAAGGAAGAAAAAAATAAAACGCTCACCATGTGGAATGATCAATTTGTAATGTACCGCCAAGACGGACAGGTAATGATTCTCTTGGTATATGTAAACTTAATTGTGGCACCGATACGGTAAATACACGTTCACGTAATTTCTCCCGTACAAATAAACGTAATATTTTGAATGGTGCCTTAAACCATAGAGGTGCTGTTACAATTAATACTTTTTTAAGACGAGCCGGATAACCTCCCTGTAACACAAAAACAAAAACACAAAATTATTTTCACATTTTATTAATTAATTAATTAATGAATAAAAATAAACAAAAATTCTTCACATTACACAACTTCCAAACATAATAATCACACGAAACAAATCGCATAAATTACAAAAAAATTATTTACTTGCGTTACCAAAACGTTGACAAAACAACGTAAACGAAATCATTTCCACAAACTTTCACGTAAAACGAATAATTTTCTTACTGAATGAGAGATAATAAGGGAAGAAACGACGACGACGTCAACACAACACCAAACCAAAACGAAACGACAAAAAAAAAAGCAGAAAAATCAATAAAAATTTTATATTTTCATTCAAAAAAAATAAAATAAAAATGATTCGTTGGTTAATGTGTGTGCGCGCATTCACAACGATTACGAATGAAATAAAAGTAAAAATAAAAAAAATAAAAAAAGTTTTCAGATATGGGGATGGAATTACAACAGCAACAGCAGTGGTATAAGAAACAAACAAATAAAACCTATCTTGGTTCCTTTCTTATTTATTTATTTTTTAAATATAAAAATAGCAATGTTATCGGAGGGGTTATAATCGAGGGGTTGTTTGTATTCTCATAACATAATAAGCATAGTAGAATTACATAAAAAGAAAACAAAGGCAGCAACAGCAGCAGTAATAACACCACAAAAACAAAACTAATAATAACAACAGCAGGAAAAACAAATAAAAAAATTGTTTGAAAAAGAATTTTTATTATGGAAAATACAGAAAATGCAGTTCTTCTGCTACAAAAATTCAACAAAGCATCCCAAAAGATCAGTAAACAATAATAAAGCTTTGTGGTGATACACTAAAGAAATTTTTTGTAATATTATTTGCGCATGACGTCATAAAAATTATTACCAAAAAATAATACCAAACTATGCAATAAACTGTAATAAATTTTGATGATAAATTACCAAAAATTGAAATAAACAAAAAGTTTATAATCGACCACCATCGTCAGTCCAACCCCGCAACTATAGCAACCTTCTTTAATAATGCATAGATAAGAAAATTTCAGGTCACATTTTTATCGCAAAATAATCAAATAAACCAAATGCCAATAGTAAGCAACAACAACAAACGTAACGAAAAACCAAATAAGTAATAAACTAGTTCATGGAGTAAAAAAAAAAAAAAAAAAAGTTGGTAATGGCGATGCGATGCGATACGATGCCTACATGTAGTAACCTTAATTCAACACACATGCAAATGCACATTTTGTTATAATTTTCAGGGGGAATATAAAATATAGTATCATTGCCAAACAAGGATAATAACACCAACCACCTAATAATACCGCCCCACCAACAAATATTCCTTAAATAAACAAAACTTTTTAACCAGATCATTGTTATAAAAAAAAAATTTCATAAATGGTGGAAAATAACAATAAACCCTACTCGATGTAAATGACATTTAAAACAGTAGCGTAGTGGTGTGCACACTAAAATTGGGCACTTTTTAAACGTAACGAATAAAGTTGCTAAACCACCCTTTAAAAAAGTATCGAAACAGGAATTTACAAATAAAAACTGGGGTGGAACAACACAAAGAATTGAAATACCTGAATAAATCTTTAAAAAAAACCATTCACTGCCATCTCTTGATTGTACAAACAACAACATTAGTTGCAAACAAAAATCAACCCTTAAATAAACTTTGCATAGAAAAATTGTTTAGCTACGTTACATCTTCATTATTCACGGTTATATCAAACTACATTATTATACGTAACGCTCTGTCACATTAATAAAAAATGTAATAACTCCACATCATATACCTGATAAATATTCAAAACAATACATGTGTGAGACTGCCTGAAAACACATAAAAGTCCTTCATCAGTAAAACAATACAACCCAAACAGCAACAGCAGCATCAGTAGCAGCACAGAACAACAATTTTCATTCATAGAAAAAACGGAAAAAGTGGATGAAAAAAAAACTTTATGAAAAGCAAAATTCATTCTTTATTCAAATTTTAATGCAAAAATAGAAATACAAAAAAAAAAGAAAAAGAAAACATTTCTATGCTATTTATAATGAAAAGAAAAAAAAAATTATTTGTTCTCTTAATTAGAATTTAACGTTTTATTATTATTATTATTATTATTATTATTATTAATTCTGTAGGTGTTTGTTGTTCTATGCAAGGAATTTAGCACGTAACAACCGGACAAAATAAATAGCAAACAAAAAAATTGTTTTAATTAATTAATAAAAGAATGTGACAATTCTATGCTTAAAAAAAATATATTTTTCTTTTAATTAAAATTCCCTTTAACCATATCTGTTATGAATAATTAACAAACAAAAAAAAATCCAGTATATTTTTGTGACAATAAATGGTTACACTTTTGTGACATTTTTTTCCAAAAAAAAAAAAATTAATTAGCCAACAAAAGTACAATTTATTTATTTATTTATTTTAAAGTACAATTTCTCAACTTGAATTACAAAAATCTTCTGAACAAAATGTTAAATGAAACGAAAAATTTAACGTAAAAAAAAAAAATCAAACGATAAAACCCCGTTACTACTGTTAATAATAATAAAATAATTAATAAATTTATTCTTTTGCACGCTGCTCACTTTTATTAATTTAATTTAAATTAAAAAATAAAAACAAAAATTATAATAAATAACAAATCGATTATTAATGATGCGTAACATACTTTCTTATTAATAATCGTTTTGCCTTTTAAAAAACCAAAAAACAATAATTATTTTTTCACGAAACCATTAAACAAAAATCTAATTAAATAAAAAAAAATTTAAATAACGCGATTATTTGTTGTGTCTAAATGGTCTATGCATAATTTTAGCTGTGTTTTGTGGTAATGAATGAAGAAAAAATTATTTTCAAAACTCTGAGGTACCTTCCTGAAAAATTCAACAATTCTCCGGACAACAATGGTCTATGCAGAATATTGTTTTGTGATAATGCGTAAAAAAGCACTGAGGTACCATCCTGAAAAGTTCAAAAATTCCACAAATCTCCAGACAAAATAACTCAAAGCCATAATTCCTATAACCGTATAAAATTTAGACAAAAACCCACCATAAGCTAAGTTTAAACAAAAAAAAAAATTATAATAATCGAGTAGGAAGGAAGGAACCATATATTACCGAACATTACAGGTAAAAATAAATAAAAATTAAAACCAACATTAGGGTGAATAATAATAATAATAGCAACACCAAACATAAACCAACGGCACTAATATTATTAGTCACATTCTCTGTTATTTATTATAATTATGTTACTATGTCATGACCAATATGTGTATATGTTGCACGGTTTTTATTTATTTTTTTTTTGTGTGTTTTTAATTTTTCTTTATGTTTTAAACATAGTTAGAAATATGGCTAGAGAATGTTTTATTATTATTATTATTTTTTGTTCATTTAAAAATTGCTCGTCGTTTTCAATTAAAAAACATACGCTGTACAGTGCATTGAGCCAATATTATTTAGTCTGTCACAGTAAACGATTAATTCACATTACGGTTTACATCGGTGATACTAAAATTCTTTACATACAATTTTATTTACTTAATTTTTAATTAGTTTTTTTTTTTATTAACATAAATAACGTAATGAAGTAGAAAATATGTATTTTAATAATAAAAAGAAAAAAAGAAAGGAATAAACAACAACAATAACAACGAAGAATGAATAAAATCAACAAAAAATAAAATAAAATCAATTTGTTTTTTTTTTTTTTAAGATGAATAAATAATAATTAATATGCAAATAATAATAAAAAAAAAACAATATTCCAAGAGTAGAGCACACACAAGTTATTAACCCATTACGAAAAAAAAAATTTTTTTTTTTGCTTTGTGTAGCACACATAGCACCAGCAATTTAAACAAACAACGGCTGTCTCGTTACGATAAATACACTTCGGAAGTACAATAAAAATGGTACACAGTGTACGGTACAGTTAATTAAAATACGTTGCTTAACTTTCTACCACCCACAATTTATTAATAATAATAATAATTATTATTATTATTTTTCTTTACTTTCTTTATACCAAAAATACCCTAAATGTGGGCGAAAAACCGTGCACAAACTTCAAAATCCATAAATTTAATTTAAAAAAAAAAAAAAAATGTAATTAAACGCTGCCAACACATAAAACGGATATAATTAGTTTAAAAATAAAATAGAAAACAATGAAAAACCACCATCCTGAAACTACTCTGCGGTTTAACCTACTAACAGCAAACTATTAAACATTATGAGGTTTTATGAATGAGATAAACAGCAAAAGCTTAGATTACTTTTGGGGAAAATATTCCTTTAAACGCTTTCGGCAGTATAGAAATTTTAGGATACTTAGTTTCACAGCAACAATTATAAAATAAATCATAAATAACAATCGTTAAAAAAATACAGGTAAAAAACAAACGGAATTACATTAATTAATTCATATACATACGATACACGACGATACATTTGATTTATTATTATAATAAAAATTATTAAAAAAATATTCAATTAACCAAAGAATATTAAAAAAATAAAAAACAATCAAATAAAATTTCCATATGAACGAAATTAAATTAAAATGTCAAATACAAATCAATAATAAACAATCGATATTGGTTGAATTAAAACGATGAAAACGTTGAAAAAGAAAAAGAAAAAGAAAATAAATGACGCACCAACCATACATCAGTAAAAATAAAAAAGTTATTAAACCAAAATTAAATGGTAATGGGTTTTGTGCGATCCGTTCCGTTCGTTTTACCACCAAAAATGCTATTAAAAAATAATAAAATCGCTAAACTACATGGAAATTGATTTTTGTATTTTCAATGAGCCCATAAAAAATGTTTTTCTTAACAAAAAAAAAAAACATTCGTAGGGGGGTTATAAACATTTATGGAGTTGTTTAATGATGCACAAATTTGTAATAATTAGGTTTAAGCTGCTTTAAGTCTTTCTTTTTAATATTTAACAAATTTTCACATAGACAACACAAATCTTTAAAAAAAAAATCCAACAATCAGGACAATTTATCAACTTGAACAAAAAAAAAAAACTCAATTATCACCAAAAAAACCTCTTCGAAAAATAAAATAAAGCAAAAAAAAAAAAATTCACAGAAAATAGTAAACAAAAATAACAAGAATCCACCCACAGAGTAAAAACAAAACACAAACAAACCACCTACAACCTAAATTCTCGCAAAAAGAAAAAAATAAATAAAGAAAAAAAAATCTCAATGACATTAGAAGCATAAAACCTACGCAACAATCAGAATTTGTAATTTCTGATTTATAAAACATGGGTTGAAAAAAATTATTTTTCCTTTTTTTTTTAATAAATATTTATTTTAAAACTGGAATTAAAATTATTTGGGTACACCTTTGGGGGTTGTCAATGGTTGAATTTTTACTTGATGCAAAAAGTTTATTTTTTTATAGATTAAACAAAATTTTATGGGGAGAAATCACCAGAAATTTTTCCTTATATGATAATCAGTGTTTGTCAACATTTACCTATAATGTTTAGAAAACAAATTTAAGCAATTAACGCATGCGTATAACCAAACACCGCTACTGTTTTCTTAAAAAAAATTCCTAAAATGCTACTTCCGAACAAAACCGCACATTTAAAAAACAATAAAAATTAAAATAAAAGATTTAAGTAAAAAACGCCTGCGCATTAGATCATTTTTTCTTTTTTTTTTATTTTTTACTCCAAAAATAGCTACTAAAATCGTAATTTATTTAGAAATTTTATAAAAGCAATAAAAATGCAATAAACGATTTAATTTTAAGTAATAAACGTATGCGCGCACAGTAAAAAAAAAAATATTAATTTTCTACTAATTTAATAATACAATAGCGCTACTAATCACTGCAAAATAATTTTTTTTAATTTCACCACAAAAGACATCACAAAAAACTTATAAAAGTAAAGCTAAAAAAAATTATAATTAGTTATAAAAACCCACTTGGTGTTTTGACACTTCAAAAGTATTAATAAAAACAATCACAACTAGCTCTTCTGAAATAATATTTATTTATTTTTTTCGGTACTTTTTTTTAACACTTGACAGATGTTAAAACTCAGCATATACACAAAAAAAAAAGAAGTTTTTTTTTCTTATTCGCCTTAAAAACTACAAAAATATTTATCGTATGATTGCGCAACGAAAATATATAAAAAAAAAAGAAAAAAAATTGACATTTCATTAAACATAAATAAATAAAATATATAAAATAAAATAAAAATAATAAAAGTTCAAATAGAAGAGAAAAAAAGCTCCAATAACACTGTGTTGGCATCAGAATACAATACAATACCAGTCAGCCTGCTAGACAACAACTTTTGCTGCTGTTATTCTCATAGAAAAAATCAAAAAAAAAAAATTTAATCCTTTTCTCTAGACATTTTTCGCGTATTCTTTTTTTTTTCTTTCTTTTTTCATCATATCGTATGAAATGTATCCATTACACGTTTACGACCAACCACAGTCTATTATTTATCTGATTAAATTTTTTTTTTCTAAGTCAATTAATTAATAAAACAATTTATATTTTTTGCTACATCAAATTTCCGTCAAAAACATGATTTATATCGTAAAAAATGGGTAGAGTTTACAGGTAATAAAATTTGTCATCAATTGCAACAACAATAATAACAACAAAATAAATAAATCTCGTCAATTACAATTAAAGTATTTGATTAAAAACAAAAAGCATTGATAAAAGATAACACGGTTATAAATTTATTTTTTCTTTAAACTAGAAATTTCGTTAAATCACACAAATCACACACTAATAATACAAAACAAACAAACAATAATAATTCGCGCATCAAACTAATAACTATCGAGAAACAATTTTACATCTGTTTTTTATTTATTTATTTATTAAGTCACAAAATGAAATTCATAATATTTTTCAAAAATTAACATAAAAAATGATTTAATTTGCATAATGGTTGTAAAAAAAAAAAAATGTTTTAATAAAAATTCCTATATAAACTATAGAAATATGGACGGAAAAAGTTACGTCATACAGATCTCAGTAAAAATATTTCTAAAATATCGTTTTCAAAACTATAAAGTGCGTAAAGTACTTCACCAAATAAAAAAATAATAAAAAAACCCAACAAAATATAGGAAAATTTCTTCATCACCCTATTATAAACAAATAAACAAAATTTCATTACTTCACAGATTAAAAAAAAAAAAAACTAATAAATAAAAATAAGCGAAAAATAAACGAATAAATAATCAAATTCCTAACATTTCTGTTTCATATTTATTATGATTTTATATTATTATTATTATTATTATTATTTCTGAAGAAAAAAATATAATTTTTCTGTTCTTTTCTACGCGTTATGTATTTATTTAATTTAATAACATTATTTCGCGAGAAAGAAAAACAAAAATTCTAATAATCTAATAATAATAAAAAAAAAAAAGAAATAATAATAGCAGAAAAATAGGTAAATAAATGAATACGGGCGATGTACGTTTATGTGCGTTATGTCGGTACATCCAAGAGATGGCAGTCATTACATTATAACTTCATAATCGTTATCTCTGATAACGCAGGTATTTTCCAGAACTTACTTGCGAAAACTACCAACTAAACACAATCCATGTTTGTACCGCTTAAACGGTAATTTACGTCTTATGTTTAACTCGTTCCATTTACTACGCATAAACCATATTTTCACTCTATAACTCAATTGATTTTATTAATAAAAATTCACAACTAATAAGTCATCAAGTAAACAAACAACCACTTCTAGGAAAATAAAATTACTAAATAAAAATTCTTTTACTATTAAGGATTTTTACGTTGAATTTAAATAAAATAAAATCAAACAGTAAAATTCGCTAAATTTAATAAATAAATTTCTGCTGATAAAAATTATAACGAAAATTAATAAAAAAAAAAAGTACAAAACGCAAACAAAGGTCCTTAGCAGTTGCGCAAAATACCATGAATTTCTTCTACACCATTTGTTGGTAAGGTAAGCAAATACACCGTCACCAGCACAAAAAATCGCAAGCGAACAGCAAATATTTCCTTAATTTACTTCCTTCAGGCAAGCTAATAATAATTTTATGATCACCAAATCTCATTTAAAAAGCACCAAATCGCAAGTAAAAATTTTTTACTGATTAAATCAAAACTCTAATCAAAAGTAAAGGTAAAAAATGTTAATTACAAAAAAAAGGTAAAATTTACAAAAGTAAAATAAAATTAAACAAATCATAACATCTCCCAACATCTGCTACCAAAAAAAAATAAACCCTGATTTTTTGCTAGAATATTAAATCTACAAACAAATTCGGTGTTAAACCCACTTGAAATTCTATTTAAAGGAAAATAACAGAAATTTCTATAATAATAAAAACCAAAGTTTTTCCCGGAAATTAACATAAATTTAGAAAATTGTTTTCAATTTTTTTTTTTTTATAAAACGAATCAACATAATTAAGAAATTTTTTGTTATACAACAAGTAACCCCGTACGGTGGTTGTTTAAGCACCCTGTATTCTGAAAATGTTTATTAAACAAACTGTAAAACGACATTAGAAATTAAATTATTAATAAAGAAGAGAAGAAGCAAAAATGGTTCGGTTTCGGCTTTTTTTTTTTATTTTTTATTAATTTCTTTTCAATTGATTTTTTTTTTTTTGTTTTTTAATTAAAATTTATTTTTATATATACAACAAGCATATTTACTTGCTCCAAATAAACTCTAAAATTATCTCTTCTATATTTGGAATTACGTAATTTTGCTTCTTTATTTATATTTTTGTTTTCTTTTCTTTTTTCTTTTTTCATTTCATTTCGGTTTCGTTTTTTTTTATGATTATTTTCCTTCAATTTTTTATGTTTTATTTTTAATAAATTGATTCTATTTATAATCTTATTTAATTTAATTATTTTTTGTTTTATTTTTTCTTTTATTAGTTTTTTTTTTTTGTTTTTTTTTTTTGATTTTAATTTAGATTAGAACAAGATATTTATAAAAAAAAAAAAAAAACAAAATAAAATAAAATTATATTCGACTGGTTTTTTATTTTTATTTATTTTTTGTTTCTGTTGTACGTCGCGATAATATATTCAAGTTTTATTACTTTAATCGGTGGTTTTAAATCATTTTGTTGTCGCGAAACACTTTTCGTTTCAATAAAAAAAAAACAACAACATTACAGTGCCGGAATGTAGCGAATAGAAATAAACAAACATTTTCATGTTATTAATGAGAAAAAAACAAATGATGGATTTCCGGTGTGACAAAAATCGTGCCCAGAATTTTTTTTTTTTTTTCGCCATTATCATAACTTTTCATGATAAAAACTGATGAATCTTCTGAAAATAAGAAGAATGTTCACATAGAAAACGCGTTTTACCCTTTAAAAGATCTGACTCTAATCATAAACTTCTGAATACTCTTAAAAACCACCAATTTATCATCAAATACCTCAAATTTTTTTTGTACTGTATTAAAAATTTCCGGTGTGTCAAAATTCGTGGCCAGAATAGTTTTTTATCCTGAGAATCTGAATTTTTTTATAATAAAAAACTTGCAGGTTCCGCATAAAACTGATGATTCTCATCTAATTAAAAAAGATCACAAGTTGCTCCTCCTTTAAAGCAACAGATTCTAATCAAAAACTCTTAAAAACCACCAATACCTCAAATTCTCCAAATACACCACACAATTTGTTTGCTATTCTATTTGAAAAACTTCTCCACTAAAATTTCACTAATTCCTTACATAATAATAAAACCAACAATTATCTTAGTTAAATTATTGTACAGAAACTTCCTTCCTTTTATTACACACATAATAATTACGCATAATTTTCAAAACATACATTTTCTTCATTCTTTTTACTACTTTCATATATTTTTGATAAAAAACTAATAAATAAAACGTTCAAAACTAATTTAAACTAACTCACACAAAAAAAAAAAAAAAAAAAAAAAACATGTAAATAAATAAATAAATCATTTAATTAAAGATCTTTGATTGATTAATTGATTAATTAAAATAAAAAATAAAAAAAAATACTAAAAATAAATAAAATAAAATAGAATAAAAAAAACATTTCAAACATCATACATCCGTTGAGTTTAATTAATCAAAAATAAAAATAGAAAAAAAAATTTACAACAATAGAAATTTTTCTTTAAATTTTTTTTTCATTCCTCTATTATTGCAAAAGTGAACGAACACACAGCCAAACAACAACAGCTAATTTTTTAATTCAGGTAAATAATAATAATGAAAAAAAAAATAAATTAATTAAGCTTAATTAGAATAATAACAACAAAAATAATCAACGAAGCGAAATTATATTGAATTAAATAAATCAAAAATACAACAACAACCAAACAACAGCAAAATGAAAACAAATTAAATTAAGCTTCAGCTGTGTTAAGTCGTAATTTTAATGTAAGAAATACTACAACAGCAAAAAAAATGTAATTTAAGTCAATCAATTGGAAAACACAATAAAACTGCATTAAAGCTTTAATTAAGTCAATTAATATATGAAAAAATAAAACAATTTAAACAAACTGACTTAAAGCTGTGCGTATACCACAATTATGATGTAAAAATCAATACTTCCTATATATATATATATATATATATATATATTTAAGTCAATTAGAGAAATGAAAAGTTTTCTTAAAGCTTTCTTTTCGTTTAGAAAAAAAATAAAAAAAAAGCTTTTCTTTTGTACAAAAAAAAATAAATTTCATTTAACAAGCTTAAATCAATCATAATTTAAAAA
The DNA here is from genome assembly GCA_961205885.1 of Ptychoptera albimana. Taxonomy (NCBI): domain Eukaryota; kingdom Metazoa; phylum Arthropoda; class Insecta; order Diptera; family Ptychopteridae; genus Ptychoptera; species Ptychoptera albimana. Next base: position 3,408,876 of record OY540803.1, read on the forward strand.
AGTGACTTAAAGCTTTTAATTAAGTTAAAACTGCGCCTTTAAAACCACATAATTATAACAATTATTACATAAACATAGCTTAACTCAACTAAAGTCACCTAATAACCATAAAATTAGCTTTACAAATCATCAATCATCACGATTTAAGTCACAAAATACCATTTAAGTGTTGAATAAAGGATGCAAAAAGGTGAAAATCATCAACAAAAAAAATAAATCAATAAAATCGACTGAAAAATAAATTAAAAAAAAATAATTCACCACCCACACCACACACCATAATTTCAAGCTTTACCAAACATACAGTGAAAAGAAAATTTTATATTTTTAAACAAAAAATTTGTGGAAAAATACACACAAAATGGCAGACAAACATAGAATCGAACCAACACATCGTGATTGTCGTTCATTAGGTAAATATGGTAAAAAATTTGCATAAAACACATCATCCAACCACCATGGATAAATTTTCTTTGCATCATCTGTTGATTTTTTTTTTTTTTCATTAATTTCACACAAACATTACACAAAAAAAAAAAGATTTTTCTATAAACTACAAAAAAAATAAAAAATTTGGGAAAAATTTTTACTTTTCGTTTTTCTGCTGCTTTATTTTATTTTGTTTAATCAATTTAGCATCTCGGATGATTCTTTTAATTAAACATTTTTTTTTTTTACACTAACACACCACTGATCACAATTATAATTTAATTAATTTCTCTACTTTTTTGTTCTTTTTTTGTACTACTTCACTAGCCAAACAAACACTATCACAGTACTGAAAAATCTGTTTCTTTACAAAGAAAAGAAATAAAATAGAGGAAAATTTAAAGAAAATTTACTACACAACCCACCCAACACAAACGTAAATTAATTAATTAATTAAATAATCAATCAAATTATTTTTATTTAATCACAAATCAATAAATCCATAATGACGTGGATTTTTTTTTTTTTCCTTTAAAACCGACTTTTCACACAACGAAAAAAAATCGCGACGAGAAGGAAAATAAAAATGGCAAATAAAAAGCAAAAGCAACAAAAAACAAAACAAACCAAAAAGACAATAATTTTCTTTTTTATCAAATGATCGTTGCTATTTAAACGGTGAATTCGCGTGTACTAAAATAATAAAAAAAAATAAAGGATTTTCAGTTATTTATCTCCTGTTTTTTTTTTTTTTTTTAATTTATTTATTTTGAGATAAATAAAAATAGAAATGACAAAAAAAAAAAGAAAAACTAACCGAAGCAAACACAACAACGAAGAAAAACAACAAAAAAAAATTATTTTCACTGTATTTTGGTGCCAAGAAGGACTTTTTGATTAAAATTAAAAAAAAAAATTGTTTTTTATTACAAAACAAAAAATTTGGCTGCTATTAGAGACTTCACAGTAATAACACGGCACAGTATTAACACAAACAGCAGCAGGCTACAACAGCAATAATAGCATCAGTAAGTAACAACACAAATCCATTGTATTGGTGAACGATGGTTTTTTTTATTGTTTTAAAAATGAAAATTCTCCTCTCATAAAAAACTACATAAATGTGTGTGTCTGTTAGGAAAATTCTATAAAAGAAAATTCTTCTTTAAATCTGTGTTGGTTGGTAAATTTTCCAACATAATAAAAATCAATGACGATTTTCTCACGAGTTTGCGCCACCGTAATATGGTAAAATTCGCAACAAGGATCAACACATTTACACAGCACGCATACAACCACAATAACAAAAGCATTTTCCTATTAAGAAAAATTTTCCATCTCTGTTTTCCAAACACCACATAACAACGCTCTATTTTCCTATTTTATTTTATTTTATTCTCGCAAATAATCAATTATTAACATGAAGAAATTTTTCCCAATAAATTTCTCTTAGCATTTTTATAGCAAAAAAAAAAAATTTATTACGTAGCTCTGCGTCTTTGTTTATTATTTTTCCCTAAATAAAAAAAAATTCCCACAACCACTTTTCTAGGAATAAATAAAACAAATATCGCAGAAGAGAGGCAAAACTTTTTATAATCGGGAAAATATAACTCAATTTTCGCTGTAGAAATAAAAGAAAATTTAGCAAAGTTATATTTATAGCGAGGAATAATAATAAAAATACGGTTTAAAACATTGCTAAAAGCTTTGAAAAGGATTTTTTTTATATATAATTCATCGCAATTAAATAAAAAGAAATTTAATTTTCCTGCAACAGAGTGACCTCCTGTAACAAGAGAAATTAATTAAAACAAAAAAAAAATTGTGCAAAAATTCACCTTATATCAACGATTAAGAGATGATCGCCGGTTAATTTTTTAAACATATTGATGCAAAACAGTTATGCAAATACAGGTAAAAACTACATTGAAATCGTTTTATATTTTTCTATGCACAATAAACAAAAACTTGAATTAACAATTATTTTATCACAACCGTAGTTAAATTAAATAAAAAAAAAAATAAACTTTGAATAGCAATGTTACACAGCGTCCATCCAGTAAAAAACTAAAAATCGCATTTTAAAATAACTCCAGAGTCATGTACCGCGGTGTTTATGCACTATTTAATTTGTCAATTTTTTTTTTTTTTATTAAGCTCAACTTGAGTAAGTCTTTCAACATTCTAATGTAGAGAAAGTTTAAAATCGCATTTATAATGCTTTTGGTACTTAAATTACTTTTATTCCAAAGTTTTTCCTTAAATTATTTCGGGTGTTCCTGAAGTGTTAATAATTTAAAATAGGAAAAACTTGACCGAATCAAAAAAATTGTTTCAATGATAACAATCAACAAATGAGTGAGCTTTAAATGACAATTGACATTGAAATGCACATTTAGTCAGGTAGGCCACACAGCCACAGAATAACAGGTAAACAAAAAAAAATTCTCCTGCTATTTTTCTTTTTTTTTTGATTGTTGATTATTTTTTTACACAACTCCACAAGCTTGTCACCACTGGTAACATTTGAAAAAAAGCACAAAATAACGACACAAAATATCTGGGGTCCGTAGTAATCTCTGGTCAAAACTTAAAACAAAACAAAAAATTTCACTTTAAACAACAAAAATCCAATTAAAAATTAACGAAAAACCAAAAAAAAAAAAAAACAATTAAACTGTAATGTACAGAGAGACGTCTAAACGGAAATATAACCGCGATTAAAAACAAAAATAAAATTAATTAAACGAAGAACACAGCACAGCACAACACATCGCAGTACGGTACGTATATACAACAGCACAGTAGATACTACTTTTGGCAGCTCAAAGCGTTTACTTTGAAAATAAATTTTTTTTGTTGGCGGTGTATTGTTACTACCGCTCTGCCTATGTTTTCATGTGTGTTTTTTATTTTTTATTTTAGCATTTGATAGTGTTGTGAAGAGGAATATATAAAATAAATTATCAATTTTTATTTTGTTTTTTGTTTTATTAAATTTTTTAATTTTTTAGCTTCTTTAGAGCAGAGGTGGCACAACTTGTTTTCGGGAGGAAAACAAAAATTTTTAAAGTAATGAATCAGCTGCGGTTTTTGACTTGATTATCGTTTACACGGTTAGTGTAGAAACAAATCCGAATTACATCAAATTATCCAAGGCATTTAAAAACTACAAAAACGTTTCAGCAATGTACGTGAAGGATACAAATCACAGTATTACGAAAAACCAAATCCGTGCACAACTTTTAAACGAATTATTTTTGAATCGTTGAAACGCAATGTTCAGCAAACGGTGGTAAACACCTGTGGTCTGTCTACTACAAAGTGTTTATATGAATGAAGATTTCAAAAATATAAAAAACCAATACCAACGACACACATTTTCCCAAAAAAAAAAAAAAAAATATTAATTTTAATCAAAAGCTTTACACACACTCAAACAATTTAATACAAACAGCACAACAATTTTTTTTTCATTATTATTATTTCGATTACGATTACCCTACTACCATAGTAATAATTTTATTAATTAATTTAAAAAAAAAATAATAATAATAAATAAATTTCTTTAATGACATGAATTCCTGAATTTTTTTTTTTTACTTTTCTTCTTCTGTTGCTGCTGCTACTGCTGTGCTATAGTCACTTTTCAATAAAGCCCATCTTCATCAGCACAAAAAACAAGCTTTTTCATAATAAAAGAAAAAAAAAACAAAGATTCCACCAACAAAACTACAGAGAAAGTGTTTAATAAAAAAAAAATCCAAATCAAGAGGAGAAAATTCATTTACAAAAAGAAAAATAATTAAAAGTAAAATAAAAACGCAATTCTCCAGTTATTGTTGACATTTTAAAAATAAAAAGAAAAATATTATCAATTTTTTTCTCAACAACAAAATCATCTGTCAACAAGACAAAAAAAAAAAAAATAAATAAAAATGACTAAACCGTGAAACAAATCATCAAATTTAATAAGAAAAGTGCGACGTTTTTATTATTCCTGTTGATTCTATTAAAATTTGTAAATTATTTTACAGTAGATCCTCAAAAAGATTATTGTTTCACGGGATGAAATATTATTGTTTGTCAAACAAAACCAAGAGAAATCTCTTGAAAAAAAAACCATCAGCTAAAACTTCACGATTATTACCAGGATTATTTATTAGACTACCTGAAACAATTCAATACAACTAGAAAAAATTTATTTTACAAGATCCCGACATTATTAGAATCTTAATGACCTGAAAACATAATTGTCTAACGAAATAGTCACCAGTTTATTTGGCTGTACATTGCGCAAATCTTATCGTAGTTTCATTATTTTTAGTCTTTTGAACCCACAAATAAATGTTTTAAATAAATTACTCAACACTACCATATGGTTGAGAGAAGATTTATGAGATATTTCTGTTTTTAAATAGGACAATTTCAATTAAACAATTAACTCACAATATCCAGCTTATACTGTACTAACTTAGACGACGATGATTATTATTTTTTTTATTACTTACTACGACTGTAGGTAGCCTTGTAAATAATAAATAAATAAATTTGTTTTATTTTTTAAATCAAAATTGTGCAAAAAAAAAAAAAAACAACAACAACATCGCACATAAGAGACAAAAACTTCTTTCACATAGCGAAAATGGAATAATTTTAAAACGTTAGTCATGGTCTCCATATAAATATATAGATAGATAGGCAAATGTAAATTAGTATGCATTCGCGTGTATTAATGCCTAAAAAAAAATTATTTTATTTCTTTTTAAATGTTTATTTGTATACAACATTTAATGACATAACATCCATCCATCCATCCATCCAATCCAATACACATTTATTTAAACATTTTTATAAGTCTTCGTTGCCGTCGTCAACTGTATATGAGTAGATGATTACTTAGCTTAACTTGATTAATATTTAAATTATAATAAAAAAATATATATAAAAAAACGCCCGCGCACATGTTATAACGTATGTGACGTATTGCGCTTTAAACACTCTCAAAAAAAAAAAATTAATTTCGCTGTTGTTTCTTTTTTCATTATTCCACCAAGAGAAAAAAAAAATATTTATTTATGATTTTAATATGTAGATACGAGACTTAGACGGCTACAATGTAGAGACGGCGACATATACGTAACATTAGTAAGGAGGAGGTGATAAGAAGCTTTTTTTTTTCATCTTCTGTATTCGTAGTCATAAAAGATTTTTTAAATTCTTTAAATATTTTTATTAAGTGCGCAAAAATTGAAATTTGCTTTCGCTGTTATTATTTATTTGCAGAAATAATTTTTATTTTAAATTTCTTTTATAGAAATGAATAAAGAGTGCTTGCTTTTTAAAACAATATTCATAACCTTTAAAATCTATAAATTCGTTTATAACGCATTTTTGTGACAGTAATCGAATAAAGCTATTATTCTGGAACAGCTATGAAAAACTTTTCCGATACATAATGAAAGTATTTTCAATACTAGAAACAAACAACAACCTTCCAAAAGTAAAAATTCATTAACAAAATATTTGGATAAAACGCAAAAGCACTTACCTTTAAAAGTGTTAAAATTTTTTGTGATAAATCATAATCAAAATTTGAATATTTTGACCCGCTCATATCGTATATAAATACAAGACCCGATTTTTGTGTTTCGGTACTTTGTAATGCAACGTCTAATTGATACACAACACCTTGTAATGTTGTTGTATGGGATACAATCATTGGATAATGTAATTTTGCTGTAAATAAGGCAATGGCAGCGCCACTAGCATCTCGTCCAGACTAAAAATAAAAAAACATTTTTAATAAAAAACACAAATAAAGAAAAATCCACAAAACAATTTCACTACATACCAATATTGTAAATTTTCCCGTTTCTAATTCAGCCTCTAATGGATCAAATAATATATCCAAATTATATAAACCCTCACGATGTCTTATTATCTCATGTTGTTCATATAATGCAACAGCACGCGGTACATCAAATTTTCTGGCAAGAAGAAATTTATTTGCTGTTGCTGGTGTCACTATTTTTCTACCTGTTGGCAACGTACATATACCATTTACAAGGTCTATAAACTGTTTAACTGCCTGTAAACAATAAAAAGAAACATATTAACAAATAAAAATCTAATTAATTAGAAAGAAAGAAAGACGAAACGAAACCGAAAAGAAATTTCTTATAAAACGCAAAATAAAAAAAAGAATAAAACATTTTTCGCAGAATAATCAAATTGGATTTAAATTTGTTACATTTCTAGGAATAAAACAAAAAAAAAAGAAAAAGAAAAGAAAAACGAAATATTAAAACAAAAATAAATAAAAAAAATTTAAAGAGAAATAATATTTTTGATTAAAATAAGATGAAAGCATCTTAAAGACAGCAGCTATAACACATAACTCTCTACAACCTGTTTTATGTAGATAAATTTATAAAAAAAAAAAATTCTTTTTCTTCTTCACGTATTTCTTCTTATTTCGCTTATTTCTTCAATTCTATTCTTAATAATAATAAATATCTATTTAACATGATCTGTTTATAAGTTTCTTTTTTATTCCACAGACACATTTAATTAAATTATTATTTTCAAAATGAAAATTAAGGATAATTCTCTGCAGTTATTATTTCAAAAATAACAGAGCAGAAATATTGATAAAACAAGAAATTTCCTCAGAAGTAATTTAAAAAAATGAAAAACAAAAAGAAAATCTTCGTATTCACAATAATGAATTTTAACGAAATTCCTATGAATTCAGATCGTTTCTACAAATGTTTAATATTTATTCTTATCAAAACAAAAATTCCACCATGACAAAGATAAAATTATACGCAATTCACCTTAGTAAACAAATACACGAATCGCATTATAAAGAAAAAAATCAAAAATAAATAATTCAAATTCAAATCAATTTGAATAATTTACCAAGAATATAAAATTCACAATAAATCATAATAAAATAAAATCAATGTACGATAATCAAAATTAAACTAAAATAAAAAAAATAATTCTTATCAACAAAAAAAAATTTTTTGCATAAATTTCTTTAAAAAAAAAAATTGTTTCCATCAATCAATTAAATTAATTAACAGAAATCCTCATTAAATCAACAATTTGACGATAAATCACAAACATAATAATTTTAATGAAAACTCTTTCATCTTTTCTTGGCAACAGCAGCAACAACAGTACCGATGGTAACGCAACACCAAAAAAAAAATTCACAACATTTCATAGAATATAATTCAATTAATTTTCTTCCTTTTTGTTTTCAATTTAAATTAGAATTTCAATAAATATTTATTAAAAATATTCTTTCATTCAATTGAAATCAACACAAGTAGCAGCAGCAACAACTATAGCAGTCAGGAGGCATACAAAAAGTAACAAAATATATTCCCCAAAACCAAGGAAAATCATAATTAATTTATCGTTTTAAAGGTTCAAAGGAAATGAACGAACAAAATTTCTTTTAATTAAATTTTCTATCTTTTCTACCCTAATAATAAATGTTTATTAGCTCCGGAAATTACAAGAGAATCGATTGTTTGTTTATTTTTATAATTTCTGCTGCAAACATTTTATCGAAAATACTTTGTTGCCACACAATTTTAATGTTTGCAATAAATTTCCATTTTTAAACAACCATAGAAGTTTACCTGAAAGTACAATCACTCCTAAAGTTACTCTTCTCAAACTCTTAGAAAAATGAATGCACATCGCTTAAAAATTATTATTAAAAAAATTAAAAATAAATACCTTAAACAGCAAAACCGTAAATTTATTCCAAAAGGTAAAAAAGAAATTTTTCATCGTAGAGAAAAAAGCACAAGAACAACAACAAACTTAATCAAAAAAACATTTCTTCAGTATTTCGCCTACAAAAAATTCTAAATTTTCTAAAAAAAAAAAAAAAGCGAAGCACCACGTCACTATAAAAAACACGCAAATAAAAAAAACATAAAAGTTAAAACAAAGCGAAACTAATCATCAACACCAAAACGTTTATTAAGTCACAAAAATTAACTAAAAAAAGCAGCAACAACAGCAGCAGCTTCTTTTGTTTAGTTCTTCAAAATAATAAATAAAAAAAAAACTAAAAAGCCAAACCAAACCATCTTCGATCATTGAATTGGTAAAACTACATGAACTTTAACGTTTTTTAGAGAAAAAAAAACTAAAATCTAAAAACCAAAAAGGCAGCAAGCAGCATAACAACCAACAAAAAAATTCTTAAAACACAACGAAATCATCGAAATTAAAATCTAAAATTCTTCAAACGAAAACATATGGACAAGAGAGGAACAAGAATACCATCATCAGCAATAGCAGCAGCTGTAAAACTGTTATTTTTTTTGCCTATGTACGGTTTAATTTAATTTTATTTATTTTTATGATTATTCATCTGCTGCTTTTTGTTTTTAATAAAGAAAAAACACAAATTTATTTTTTCGGATGCTGCTGCTGGTGGTACTTTCGTGTTGTGTTGCTGCGATTTCATAAGCAAGATGAACCGCTTTTATTAGCTAAGAAAGAGCGGAAATACACAAACAACATAAAGTCGTTTTCTTAACTTAAATCACAACAAAGATTCTGATTCTTATTTTATTCTTCTATTTTAAATAACCTTTTCTTATAATTTTCTGTCATTCACCCATATTAAACGAAAAAAAAAATACAAAACACAAAAAAAAAAATTTCTCATTAAAACTCTGTCATTATGATGTTTTAGAAAAGACAAGACAACAACAACAACAACAAAAAAAATCTTTAAATAGTTTTTCTTCTAAATAATTAAAAATAAAAATCTTCATGACACAAAACAAAAAGACAACACAAAACGTTTTTTTTTTTTTTTTTTTTTTTTAATAGTGAAAGAAGCAGCAGCAACATCAGGCAGCATCACCGTCAACGAAACAAACAAGTTGCCTCATCTATTACAAGCAAAACAGATTTTTTTTTTTTATTATTATTATTTTTAATTATTTCTACTAAATGAGAGAAAATAATTACTGCAAAAAAAACCATGTCGCGGTATTACATAGAAAAAATATTTAAAAAAAACCAATAATAAACTAGAAAAAACATAAAACCGCCAAAAGGATTACATGAATAGTAGTTGCGAATTTTTAATTATTTATCCTTTTCTTCAAACTAATAACATCGCTGTAATAATAATTAGAATAAAAATCCCGACATAAACATTACAGCCTTACAGCGCATTTACAAACCTTTTTAAAGTTTCAGTTACAGAAGTTTGTCTGGAAATATTTCATTAAATCAATTCCAAGGTAAATTCACATTAACAAAACTCTGCAGTAGATTTCTTTACGTTAAAAACCATTAGTTACATTTTACAAAAGAAAGTAAACAAGGATACGCGCCCAACTAAGTACCCACTTAACGGTAAACAAATTTTTTTTATTTTTCTTAAGGATTTCTCTTGTTCTTTTAACAACAAAACTAAAGAAATAAAAATAACTGTAAAAACGGTAAACTAACGGTTCAAAGACACACAAATTCACCGCTTTTTACTTTTATTTTTTTTTTCTTCTTGCATCCTTTTAAAGTTTACTGAAGGGCGCAACTAATTAGGGTTAAACTTTTTGTTTTTCCTTTCTTTCTTTCTTTAAATCTGTGGCAAATCTTTTTTTTATCTTTCAGGAACAACAAAAAAAAAAAGGACCCACCCGCAAAGCAGAAAAAAAAAACCCCCGTTAAAAAAGTGACTACATGCTGGGTTAACAAAAAATGAAAATTACACAAGCAGAAAAATAATAATTAATTCTGCGAAGTATCTACACAAAAAAAAAAAAAAAAAACCGTAAAAGTTCAATTAGATTAAATTATAAAGAAATAATTAAAACAAAATAAAAAAAAATCCCCACATACCCACCATCTACCAAGCTCTAACAAATGGAACCACAAAACAAATCTATTTATTGAAATTCTGTGAATTTGTATAACGAGAATAAAAATTCCATTAATTACAGTTTAATGGTTTTTAGACGCAAAAAAAAAAAAAAAATAGGCAAAAACCAACGTACGTAGGACGAAAAATATATAATTAAGGTAATGAGAATTATTATTTTAATGTCCCCGAAAATTTTAATTCTACTTAAAGCGCGATTTGATTAACTTTAATTTTTTTTTTTTTTTGCAAGTACAGTAAAGTCTTGAACAGTTTGAACGTTCAAAAAACGGTTCTCAGTTTATTCCAAGAAATCTCTCACTTGAAAATAAATATTCTGAAATTAAAATAAAGAAGAAACTCAAAGACGTTTAACCATAATAATAATAATTTAACACCCAAAGAGCGGATTTAATATTAAAAACTAAAAAAAAAAAAAAAAAGCAAAATTAACACGAAATAAAAAAAATTTAATTTCTTTCCAGTCACGTCTTGATGCACACCAACCAAAACACCAAACAATAATTCATTCAGAAATTTAGATTCGTTTTCGTTAAAATATTTCTTCTTTTTTTTTTGCACAATAATAATTCTTGTGGTGTTTTGCTGCTGCTGCTGCTGGTTGATGATGGTATTTTTAGCTGCTATCAACAAATTTATTTTGGCAAAAAAAAAAAAAAAAAAAAAAAAAACACACATTAACGTTTCTTAACAAATGTATTTCCTAAAGAGTCTCCAGAGTATCGACGACAAACTTATTTCACTTAATATTCTGTTAACAATTTTTTTTTTTTCATTAAACGAAAAAAAATATGACGTTCAGTTAGGCTAAGCTAGGCTAGGCAAATTTACAACAACAACAAAAACGAAAAATTAAAATAAATAAAAAAAACAGAAAGAAAAAAAGCGTGAATAAATATGCTTAATACCGTTAATACACATAACAGCACAAAAAAAAAAAACAAAAAAAATAATCAAAGACGAAAACTAAAAACCAGCAAATATAATAAAAAAAATAGAAAAAAAAATTATAATAACCGCGAAATGAAAATATTTCAACGAAATCCATATTCAAATAATAATTATAGATTATATTCAGGTTGAAAAAAAATAAAAATTATAAAAGAAAAAGGTAGAAGAAACAGAAAAAAAAACATTTTTTTTTTATTATTTTTAATTAAAAATTAATTACGGAAAAAAAAAAACGGGGGGAAAAAAAAAAAAAAAAAAACATTACCATGACCATTGTAATTACCATAAACATAACAAAGTTAGGTAAAAGCTTTTTAATAGCTAATTTTTAATTAATTCACAACAAAATTTTGTACCCCCTTCACGACTACAAGACACACAAACAAACAAGCAAACAAACCACGAGACGCAGCAAACACACATTGAAAATTTCTATTAATAAAAAAGAAAAAAATGCCACTATGCCACCACACCGCGCATATAACCATCTTCTCAACAGCGAACCAACTTAATACAAAATATAAATAACAAAAAAAAAAAATAAAATAAAATTGATTCACCATAAATACGCCGGATATCCGCCGGCAGACAGATAAGGACAACTAATAATTTTTTTTTTTTTTATTTATTTATTTATTTATTTATTCACAGAGAATAAAATAATAATAAATTGGAGAGATTTCTTCGTTGTTTTTTGTTTGTTATTTTTATTAATAAAATTTCAAAATGAACAGTGTTATCCAAAATAAAACGCCAATATACGGTACGACCACCAATAAACCAGACGATAATCAACCCAAAGCAACAAATTAGCGTATTTTAAACAAATTAATTAACAAGTGTAACAGCAGATGATCCTCTAATTATACTATGTGTTATTTTTTCCAATGTTTATAACCGGCTGCTGCTGTTGTTGCTGTTGCTGCTCCTCTGTGCTTAACAAAATAAACTTTTTTTGTTTAAACAAATTAAACATTAAACAGTGATATCACTTTTAAATTTAATTTTCACCGTTTAATCAATTCCAGTCGTTAGAAAAACAGCGAACACAAAAAAAAATATATAAAATAAATTTAATTGAGTTGAGTACCCTGTCGGTTTAGCAAGTGCTTTAAGTAGCTAAAGAGCAGCAGTGTGCAAAAAAGGTCTTATCGAGTTTATATAACAAAAAACTCAGGCTTTTGTCCGGATTAACTTTTTTTTTTTTAAATCGGATTTGCACCATTCAAAGGTTAATTCTTTATTTCACAGTACAAATGTTTTCAAAAATGCGATTTAAATATCAAAGAAAACTCGTTGTTAAAAGGACTGTGGTTCGAATCTTGAAATCATTAAACAAAATTAATTCATGCATTCCCTGATTTTTCTGCTTTAATTTTACTTTTTTCTTTTTTGTTTTATTACAAAAGGAAGCCAGAAAAATTGTTTTGCTGACTGCAAACAGGGATAAAGGACAAAAAAAAATAAAACCAGGAAGTCGTATCATAGCAAACAAAAAGTGGTTAGAGTTACGGAGTGAAGGAAGCCAACAGAGTTTTGCCAACAAAGTATTAAAAAAGTTCAGTCATTTAAAACACCGGGGAGCAACAATTTAAAGCTAGATGAACGGCATCAAGGAAATTCTCATCTTTTGCAATGAATAATCCGGGAATAAAGTGCATCGTTAAATGAATTTTTTTTTATGTTAGAAAATTCCATCGGGAACAAACCTAAAGCTCTCATTTCATTACAAAAATTCTTCAGTATCAACTAAGGACTTTAATAATAATTAAATAATTAATTTTTAATCACTCTGTACTTATAATAATTTTAGTTAAAACTCATTGTGGGGAGGGTGGATACTCTTTTGATATCACACTTTTGCTTTATTTTAGTTTCGCAGAGCTTAGTGCATGGATTTTATTTGTATGCTTTCCCTTCGTTTATATTTAATTAAGTAGGGAAGTAAAAGTACGTAATAAGCTGAAGTAGTTTTGTTTTGAAAACAACAATAATAATACAGTGAAAAAGCATTGCGATGAACAAAGTCGATCAAACAAAGCAAAATAAATTCCAATAAGCAGTCTTTCTCGTAGACAAGTTTAGAGAACATAACCACCACTGTATCCTGAATTAAATAAGCGACAAAAGCTGTATTTTGAGTAAAGAAATTAACTTTTAAATGAGATTTTTCATTCGTTTTTGCTTCTTTTTTTTTTTTTGTTTTACCCAGCGGTAATCATACATTATAAAACCGCACAATAAAAAAACAAATGTAAATTTCAGCCTTCAGGATAAATGTGAAAGAGCACAGCAAAAAAAAAAAAAAATAAATAAATAGGAAGTTTATTAAAGCAGAATTTTCTTAAATAGAAATTACTGAATTTTCATTCATTTTTACGTTTTATTTCTAAAAACAAATTTAAAGCACAGTACATTCTTGTTAATATAAACCACACTTAAAATACACTTTAACAGGAAAATAAAAAATAATTTAAAATCAAAATTCTAATTAACTACCGTGATGATAGTCTGCGATATTTTGTTGAATTAATGACGCAATTGACGCTTTTACACAGAGATAGACGAGGAAAAATTTTTAATTAAAAATAATCTAAAGTACGTACAGTACCTGCGTGTGTGTTTATTCCTATATTCTTGAATACATAAAAAATAAAATAATTTAATTAAAACAATTACAAGATAAAAGGAAAAAAAAAAAATTTCACATTACCAGAGCAGCGTGAAGAGGAAAATACACCAGAAAAAAAAAAAAAAAGAAAAATTATTTCTTAGAATGAAAAAATATCAAAAACAGCAAACAAAAATTCGCAAAAAGTTTTTTTCTTCTTCTTCTTTAATAATTATGTATTTCAAAATTATAAATTAAAATATTTTCATTAGAATTTATTTTAATGTAGACATGTAGACTCATTTATATGAAAATTAAGCGAAAAAACACAAAAAAAAAAAAATGTAAAACAATAAACACATTTCAATTCATTTCATTTCATTTTTTTGTTTTTTTTTTGTGCAAATTCTTTAATAAACAACCAGGCGCAAAAGCAATAAAACATTTCAATGAATTTTTACGAATTAATCGTAACTAATTTGAATAGCAAAAGACAAAAAATGTCACACAGAGAAGTAAACAAAACAAACAAAAAAAAAAAAAACCAGAGGCATACAACTAAAATTTAAGTAAAAATCGCATGCGTAGAAGTGTAAAGGGTATTTTAATTGAATTTAAATAGCATTCATGTCGTTAAATAACATTTTTAAAGTAATAAATAAGTCAATAAAGCATTTGTCTTTGTTTAAAAATGTTTAATAAATAAACAAATTGTTGATTTATTGACGTTTTTTCATCTGCTGGTTGATCAATTTTTGGTTATTTTAAATCAAATTGTAATAAAAAAAAAAACAGTCGATGCTTTTTATAATAAAAATTCTTTCACAAGCAACCAAATTTAACGAGACACCACAGTAGAAATTTATATTTTTTAACAACCGCCTTCGTTAATTTTTTTTTTTAAGTAAAATTAATTGTTTTTAGGGTTTTTAGTAAGGGAAATGATTTATAAATGTTTTTGTTTTATTTATCCTAAGCCAGGATATTAAGTCGCTGTTACTTTCCCCTTATTACAAACATGATTACTGCTTACAAAAAAAAACCCTAATAACACTTGTTAAATCAGTTTAACGAGACACCACTACAAACTAAACTAAATTTAATCACAACGAATAATGAGTCATGCGACTTACAATAAGTACAGAGAAACAAATTTTCTTCTTTTCAATATTTAATTGCAATTTATTGAGGAAATTATCATCATAAAAAATTAAGGGAAAAAGAAGAAGAAGTAGAAGAGAATAAAAAAAAAAAATAAATCATCAAAGAAAAGATAAAGAAAATAAATTTTACGATAGCAACGAAAGAATTTTTGCTGCGCTTAAAAAAAAAATTTTTTTTTTTTTCGTTTTTTCTCTTTCTCGTCTTATCTAAAAATGTTTTTTTTTTTTATCATTTTACAATTTTTATTTATTTAAATTGCTTAAGTAATATACAAGGTTATCCGACGACAGGCACAGTTAATAGAAAACAAAAAAAAAAATTAAATTAAACTTCATACGATTCGAGACTCGTTTTCTGTGGTTTTTTTTTTTTTTTAAAGCGACACAAACACCAACAAATTCAGGAAAAAAAAAACACATTAGAAAAAAAAATGTATTTTTAATTATTTAAATTAAAAAGCTCAAATGTCATTTAAAATTACTAATTAAATCACCTAAAAAAAATAAAAATTGTTTATTACCGGTTGGAGAGTTGATTGTACGTCGCACTAACAAAACGCTGATGATTCATACAAAAATTAAATATTAAAAAAAAAAAACTTTTTTAAAATAAACAATAAATCACGTTAAAGGAATTTCATTTAAAATTCCAATCGAAAATTTAATTAATTTACTTCCATAAAACATTAAACAAAAAAAAAAAAAGTAAAATTTCTTCCAAGAACCAATAAAAAAAAGTAAAAATTCACACGAAATGCTGTAACCATCAACATCCTTAATTCTCAGACATTTTTTTTTATTTGTATTTTTCTTCTTGTTATTTTTTGTGTTATGTAATTTCAGAAATGATCCTGACTTAAATTACACAAAATTTGTGTGATGTTTGTGGTGAAACCAGAGCACCAGTAAAACAAAAACAATAAAAAAATTATTTTCACACCGCAAACGACACACAAAAAATGAGTTAAGCCATCTCATTGACAACCGTTTGAAGACCTCTCAAAGTAAAATCATTCAAAAGTCATAATTTTGCTATTTTAATTACTTAAACGTTACATTTTATCGGATATCCCGGTATAACAACAGATATTCCGGATGTTTAATGCATTTTCTATCAAAATAAAATTCAGGATACCTGAAAAATAAAAAAAAAATACCAATTATACTTAAAAAGCAACAAAATTTCACTAGGATGCACCTAAATACGCTTTAGGCATGTCATCACTTCTTAAAAACATAAAAACCAAAAAATTTTACGACACTTAAAACAGAAAACGAAGCAAAACCAAACATAAAATTAAAAAGAAAAAAAAAAGGCAAAAAAAAATTTAAAAACATTTCTCCTCACACACAATGGTATGGTTAAACGGAAGCTATCTATTTCCGTTTACCCAACTCATATTTCTCATAATCCATTAACGTATTTTACGTTAAAATATTACACACAGTAGAGTTTGTGTATTTCTGTCGTTTCATCATCTTCGTCTTCTTCTTCTTCTTAAATTTATTATTATTAGTCGACTTAAAAACGTCATAAATTTTTCATTAGAGAACTTTTGCTTTTCTTGATAAAAGGAAAAGGAAAATTCAATGTGGCACAGCTCGATTTTGAAGCGCAACATATGTTTTACTATTGCAAATTAATTTTAAAAAAAAGGAAATCTGGAAGCTGAATCTAACCATACCCAGAAGGTGACATAACTTTTTTCTTTTCGTATGTCTCGCAAAGCTAAAACAGTGATCAAACAGTTTTTGAAGAAAAAAACCCACAAAACAACTGTATTCTGTATGGAGGTATGCTCTGGAGGTGTGCTTATATCATTACCAGCTAGACTACAAACATTAAAAATCATCAAAATTTGACAAACCACAAAATTAACGTAATGCAACTTTCTTACACACAAATTTCGCGTTATTTTTTTATTAATAAGGTCTGGCTTTTTGGTTATTATTAATTTTTATTTTTTAATTATAATTTCAATATGATCATCAAAATCACAATGAAATCACAGTGAGTCAATTATAAACACATAAAACACTAAATACAGAAAATTGTTTATTTTATTTATTTTTCAATAGAATTATGATGAAATTTCTTAAAATAATATTTTTATTTTTTTTTTAATTAATTGATGAATGAAATTTATTGATTTAAACGAAAAATTATTGTGTAATCCACCCATTTTTATTACAAAAAAAAAAACATTACGTCTGTCAAAGGGGCATTGGATCGTTTCAAAGGAAATTAATCAATTTTTTTTTATTAATTCCTAAACTAATTTAAATTTTTTTTTTTTTTGTAACGATTAATCAATTATAAAATGTGTCAAAAACTGTTTTACATAATTTTTTTTTTTTGCACATAGTCTGTGTGAATAAATAACAAAAAAAATAAATATTAAAACACTCGTCCTACAAAGTAAATAAATTATTTAATTTTCTTATTTACTAAACAACAAAACCATGTGTAACGATAATACAGTAAATAATAATTATTTTCATTTAAATAAAATAAAATTGATAAGAAAAAAATAAATAAATAAAAACTAAAAAGCCTTATCAACGTTTCTTTTTTTTTTTTTTTTACTTTGAAAAATAAATAAACTTAAAGTGACTTAAAAAGAATTATTAAAAAAAAAAAAAAACTTAAGCCAAGTAATATAAAAACAAATTTTCTATTTAATCTCCTTAAAGGATTTATCGTACATTAAAAGGTAAAAATTAATTAATTAAAACACAGAAAAACGAGCACAAAAATAAAATTCTGGAAAAGTTTTTTTTTTTTTAGCAAAGTCAATCGCATAACGTCACCCAACTGTCATTTTAGTCAAGACGCATTTTTATTTATTTATTTTTTGTATGCAGATTGTGACAGCAACACCAATGTTCTGGTTTTCTTTTTTTATTAAACAAAATTAGTTAATTAAAACCGTAAGTAGTAATTATAATAATTAAAAAATTTCACTGGGTTTTATGGTGGAATATAAAAATATAAAAATTCCATTACTAAAAGGCACGATTAACCGAAAAATACCTACACACTATAAACCCACACTTCTACAGCAAACAAAAACCATAAATAACAATGTGCGTGTCTGGCTACCATCTTACATATATTTAATTTTTATTCTTAAATTCTACTTTGCATGCACGCACACAAAAAACACTCTCAAACACATATATACACTAAATAAATTAAAATAATTAAAAAACTTTTAAACACTTAAATTAATTTTTTTTGTTGCTTTTATTTTCCATGCATGAAAAATACATTTTTTTTTTCTTTAAATAAAATGAAATTAATTTTCTTTTTTTTAATCAATTTTATCGTAATTAAGGCAGGAATATCGAGTTTAGAACAAAACACACACACACACAAATGCATTGAAACGAAGTAAGAATTTTATTTTTTTTACTTTTTTTAAGAGAAACAAAACGAAACTAAATAAAATTTTATCGTTTTTTCTCCAATTAATTAATTAATTAAAAAAATTATTTAAAACACAATAATTAAAGAATTAATTAAAATAATTCATTCAGGAAAACAATACAAAACCAAAATTCTTAGCAGACGAAGATATTTGCGTAAGACAATTTCTGCTTACTTAATTTAAAAAAAAAAAAAAAGGAATTATTTTTCCGACTTAATTAATCCATTGCTTACCGGTGACACACTCATTTTTATTTAAATCTTTTTCTTTTCTTTTTTGTAACACAACTTTAATCCGTTTTTAAACCAACTTAACTAATCACTAAAACGTTTCTTTTCTTTTAAATTTTTTTTTATTTTTAAATTTATTTATTTACTTACCAGCTCTTGATCGGCTGGCAGCTGTGTCGCCATTTTGGCTAAGAATATTTAAGCGAAAAAAACTTTTTATTTTTTTTCCTTCTATTTTTATTTAAAAACCGAAAAATTTAATTTAAAGGAAAAAAAACTCCCAACTTTAAAATTCGGCAAACTTAAAAAAAAAATCTTTTTTTTTTTCAACAAATTCGTTTCTTTGAAAACATGAAATGCGATGTGAAAATTAAAATTGAATTAAGTTTGTTTAGAGAATAAATAAAAATAAAAATAAAAAAAAAGTATGCAACAGACTTGGAGAGAGAGAATGAGAGTAAATATCATGTTATGAAGTTAGCAACAATAATCTACTAGAATAATAAAATAAAAACTCTCTATGGTGGAATTTTTTCATTTAATCAAAAAAAAAAAAAAAAATTCTTTCTTTTTTAAGTTTAAAATTCCTGACTTAACTTAAATTAATTAACATAAATTCTAATTTATTTATAAAGTTTTACTTTCAAGGAAAATTACTTAAAATAAAATTTAATTAATCCCCCGTTTTGGTTTTATGTTTTTTTTTTGTTATGCATGCGTACAGCTTGAAATTTGTCCTTTGCATTGCATCATTTTGCGTTACTAGTTTATGCAAAATCCAGAATAATTAATTAAAAATTATGTTTAATGCTATGATTGGGGTATGATAAGTAAATAAATTATTTATTCAAAAAGCTAGGTGACCATTTTTTAACAACTGGCTTTGTTTTGTCTTGTTCTTCACGCTCCTTCTCTTGCATTTGTTCCAATAATTTACGTTGATTGTCACGGAATTGTGCCAATGGATTATCAAATTGTCGATAATATTCTAAAACCTCACGAACATCTTCTACTTCAGCAGATGCAACAGCTAAAATCAAAATATATTTTTTTTTGTTAATATACTATCCTGGAATTAATCGTTAAAAAAAAATTACTTTTGAGAAACGCGACCAAATCAAACAAAGTCGTGTCATCGTCGTTACCCTTCCATCGGCCAATATTAAATGTGTTTTGCGGATGTAATTTTGTTGAATTTATGTCCCAATCAATTACAATTACCTATAATCCAGTTTAAATAATTATTTTATAACGATTTTCCAGATTGTTATTTCATTTTTAATTACTTTGCTCAGATCCCGGTTTAAATTGTCTAAATTTTTGACGTGATGACCGTCAACGAAATGCGTTGCGTCACGCACTAATCTGTACATTATAAAACCATTTGGATCTAATGCGTCCAGAATTGGAAATACGGTCATACCTTGATCAGCTGTATACACAACAATTTCAAAATGACCAGCTAATTGTTCTAAAAAGTTATCGACACCCGGCCTCTTCTTAAAACGCCAACCAGTTTGATAAGTCCAATCTGGATGCACCAAAACGTCTTTCATTTCTAAAACTAAGGTATATGGTGCTTGAATATATGGCGGTTTAAGGGGGTCAGGTAATAGTTTCTCTCTTGACGGTTCTTGTATCAACTGGAAATGTTTGAAAAATTATTCTCGATTTATTCAGAAATTTTCTTCTTTTTATTTTTTAACCTTTTGGTAGTAAGTAAATGACTTCCACATTCTTTTAAAATATTGTTGTACTGCCGGCATATTACTAAATTCATCTTCGATAATTTTTCCATTTTCATCGATTTGTGGTGCGCCCAAATCATATACTGCCCAGACACTAAAAAACGTTGCCGATGCACCAAATATCGCTAAACTAAAACATAAAAAAAAAAATATTTTCCTGAATTTCACTTTCAAAGAAATCATCTAATTCACCCCAATTTCATTCGCTTCCATGATGTTTCCTTTTCCTTTTTATTTTCTTCCTCCTGTTCACGTTCTTTTTTCGCCGCTTCCTCATCAGACTTTTCCGGTACGGCCGTTTGTGGAAATAATTTTGATAAAATTTGTGGTGCTACAACTTCTGTTTTACCTATGTTAAATTATTACACAAGCAAAACCGGGGATTAATGTTATGGAAAAAAAAATGTCTTTTTTTATAAAGAAGAAAATTAGACATAACCTCACCTTCATTGGAAAAACAACGATATTGCGGCGGTGCAACATTTTTATTATACGAAATATGTTTCTTAAGAATAAAATTTGTAGAGTATGACGCACATAGAACTTTATTTAATTTTAATGTTTTTGATAATATAAACACATTTCGCATTGCCATTATTTTAAATAAAAAAAAAAATATTAGTTTTATTATTCCAATTAAAAATTCAGTAAGAATTCATTTTTTTTTTCTTATTTTTAATTTTTGAAGTTTAATATTTAAGGCGACGTACTTTCCTTTGTTTAGTACAAAGTTTTTCCGTCAGTTCTGTATTTGAAAATTAATTTTTTTTTTTTGAAAAACCAAGTTGAAAACTAAAGTGTTACAAATGGCCGTTAAATTTAATGAAAAATCAATTTTTAAAAAGAATATATCTTTATTACTGTGTTAAAGTAAATTAAAATGTGTTTACAAAATTGTATTTTTCGAATCAGAATTTAGATTCACACGAACGGATGTTTTTGTTTATAAATATTCTCTTAACCGGGGTGGGCTTATAATTCAGATTGAATAACATTTTTGAATCATTTTTAATTTTTGTGTCGCAAATATTATTAACAACAAGACACTGATTCAGGCTAGTATCAAATTTACTTATTTTCGATCCTTTCATTTTTATTGTTGACAGATTGTATTTATTACCGGGACGATAATGGAACGGATAGTCTGATATATTGCACGGTCCTTTAGTTGATTTTAATATTGGTTTCGGTTTTTTTATTTTTTGTATTATGCTTACTTTTGGTTCGACAACTTCGAAACTTCTTTTAGCGATATCAACTATATCAGTTATACAACATGAATCGATTTGAGGACATTTTTCCTTATCGATGGATTTTAATGAGCCCAAAGAAACCATGAGGAGCTGAAATTTAGGTGTTGTTTCTACGGGATATGCCTTCTGCAATTCCATGGACTGGATGCAATTGTGCGCATTCTTAAAACATGATGTTCCCGTTTTTGTTAGATATGAATATACCACCTCCCTGTTAAATTTTTCAACAACCGATGATGAGTCCAATGAGTCCTTGGACAGGATTAAACTTTCATTTATTTTTTTTGATTTTGGTTTAAAATAGCACGAATCAGCCTTAGGATTTAAATTCGTTTGTAAATCTGACTTTGATTCAGTGCTCGTACAGCTACTCGACAATTTTTTTTTAGACTTTTTCTTCTTACTAGTTTTCTTCACCATAATTTCTTTTGGTTTCTCTTTAAGAAGCTTCTTCTGTGGGGGATTTTTTTTTTTACTTGCAACTGAAGACGCACTTTTCTTTGTGTTGAATTTCTTTGTGTTGAATTTCTTTTTACTACTAGAACGGCTTTTAGACCTGTATAAAGCAGGTTTTTTTTTTTTCGATTTACTACACTTCAATTCTTCTTGTGATATATGAATAGAGATAGATACAGGCGATTGACTTTCTATATAGGATGTTGATGTTAATGATGGTGTTGCCGAAGATAAAGAAGCTGATATTGATGGTGACAGTGATGATGTTGACACTTTACAACATATTGCATGTGACTTAATGCGATTCATAATATCAGAGTAAGTGCATTTTTCTAAATCTGTCGTATCTGACTCAGATTTTATGTATTTAGAACTATCGTCATCTCCAGTTTCTTCTATTTCACTGCTTTTGCTTGTAGTTTCATCTTCTTCACTTCTTTGACATGTAAATGTTGTGCCCGCATCTGATTTTTCAGTTTTATAAGGATTCTTAGAGCTGGCACTCGACAAATCTTCTGCCAACAATATTTTAAGCTTATCATCCGAACTGATATCGTCTTCCAACGTAATTTTTTCTGTATCGCTCAAATCTTTTTTATATATTTCGGCATCTGAAACATTACTTTTATCTGACATACAAGAATCAATAGGTAACCCAATGTTTTGTACAATCGTTGGTTCTAACAGGACATTGTCCGATATTTTTTTTACAATTTCTTCTTCTATTGATAAACGTTTTTCGCATTCTGCAGGCTTTAATGGTTCCATATCAGCAATATTTTCAACCGGTTCCGATTCAATCGGTTCCTTTTTTTCTATATTGTCGCATTTCAATGACTTTTCCGATTCTTTTATAACGTCACAATTGGAAACGTTAATCGAAACCTTATTTTTCTTCTTTCCTTTTTTCTTAATTGGCGAATGAGTTCCCTTAGAACTTGTGCAACTACTGGTTTTCCTAGTTCTTCCACCTTTCGGTGTCATGTGAAAGCAGTAATACCATTTATTTGCACGTTTTATCTTCTTTAAATCACTAGATATATTCGCAACATTCGACACAGACAAAGTCTTTTTAAATACGGTACTTTTTTTCTTCCGTTTGGCAGTATTACATAAAATTTTATTTTGAATGTGTTTTGGTAACATTTTTATTCTGTCAACATCAATATAATGATCTTTCATTGGTTTTGTTTCCATCATTTTCTTCGCTACATTACAAGAACTATCCTCCCCCTCATCACAATCCGATAATGTTGATGAACTCATTTTATTTTAATTAATAAGAACTTAAGAAACACCACATATAATAAACAACAAAAAAAAAATTGGGACTCTCCTCCTAATTTCGAATTTTTATTGGCAATTTCCTTAACCAAAAAAATAAAAAAAAACAGAAACAAGGATTAAAAATAGTAAAAATTAAAAAAAAAAATAATAATAAATTTTTACGCTAAAATCATTATAAATTAGATGCAAAAGTTTATAAAAATTAACAGAAAACTGAATTTTTAATTAAGAAAAAAAAAATAAAAATTCTTTTTTCTTTCTTTTTAATACATAATGGCTACTATAATTTGATATTTTTTTTAAATTCTAGCAGTTTTACTTCCATCAAAAATATCAAACATGTGCGTTCGACAGTTATATTTCGATTTCAAAATGGACCCCAATTTATTTTAATTAATTAATTGAAACACAACAAAAAAAATGTATTTTATCACACTTTATTCTAATTTTTCTTCTCAATTAAAAATAATTTGGATACAATTACCAATAATCGATTAATTAAAAAAAAAAATAGAAATTGGTAAAACACAGGTAACTACAAATTGTCTGAGTAAATATATATTAGGAAGGAGGGATATGTCGCTTTAAGTTTTTGATATATTTATTTCTCTTTATTACATTTTAATTTTGTTTAGAATTTATTTTTTATTTTGTTAATTAATTTTCATATATATTTTGGAATTTTCTCATTATAAAAAAATAAATTTCATTTTCTTTTCTTCAATAAAAAAATAATTTTTCGTTATATCCGTACTTTCTCTCTATCTTATCGCTCTATCATTCACGCTCTCTCACAGTAATAAATTTTGACAGCCAAGAATTATTCAAAACATTTCTGTAACAATCCGTTAAATTTTTTTTTTATATTTTCGATTAATTAAACACCGTAGGCCCTCATCCCGCTCGTCAACAATTTATTCAATTTTTTTCTTCTTGTTGATATAATTATTGTCGCCAGAGTGGAAACGGAGTTTTTCCCGATCGTTAGCACGTCGTATATACCAATTGGCTGGTGGAGGTTTTATTACAAAATTCTCAATCGCACGCAATTCTTCACGACCCTTCATTAGGCGATCGTGCCAATCGATTTTACTCCTTTCAATTTCCAATTTTCTATTCAACTCTTTAAAATCCAAGTGTGGATATTTATCCTTAAGCATTTGTTCCATTTTTATATTTTGGTCATGGATCGCTTCTTCTTCCTCAACCAGATCCACGCTATGCAATAAAATATTTTCCTTGTTCGCATTTTTCCGTTGCTTTTGCGATGGCCTCTTCCTTATTTTATTACAATAATCACATTTGAAGTAATTGCTATCATCAACACGCTCCTTTTCCTTGTTACTATTATTGACGTTTTCATCCACTTCTACTTCCGATAAATTCAATTCTAGCTCAAGGTCAATATTTTCCAAATACTTTTTACCTGGTTTAGCGTTTTTAATGCGACTTTTACGATCATCTTTCTTCAGCTTGTGCGTATGCTTATCCCGTTTACGATTCAACTCCTTGTATTGTGGTATTTCGTCATCCAAATCTATAATCTTACTCTCATCGCTACTGCTATCGCTGGTTTCATCCTCGTCATTCGACACGACATTTGCTTGTCGCTTTAATTTCGGTCGAGAACTTCCTGATTTTTTATTACTCTCACGACCACTTCCTGACGGTTTTTTACGTTTTGCCAACTTTATACGATTCGAACCGGTTATTTCAATTTTCTCATCAATTTTCGTATTATTTTTCTCATCAATAATTTCTTCCTTAACATTTATCTTTGTATTTCCATTATCTAGAAAAAGATTTTTATTACATTTCATCACTAATAACTCATTTAATAAATCTAAATCCAATAAGTCATGCTTTTTGCGTAATTTTTTTAATTTTTTTTTATTAGCTCTACTACTCTTAGCACCTGTTTGTTTTGTTTTTTCAGGTGTCGATGATGAAGATGATGCAGATTTTTCTTGTTGCTGCTCTAGTTCCTCCATTTGTTGACAATAATCAGACATAACCTCCTGTTGACAATCATCTATTTTATTTTCCGGATGATTTTCGACAATTATTGGAATTTCAATGGCACCATCACCATACCAATTGTTTCTTTTATCTAGAAATAATAAAAAAAATAGAAAAAAATTTCTTTCACCGATTTTAAACAATTTATTTCCATTTAATTACCATTATTGATCGGTGTCTCACCATTATAAAATTTTTTCAATTCTAAAATCTCACCACGTAACTCCTTTATCTCATTTAATAAAATTTCATTTTCATATTCAAGGTCCTTGATGGTTTTTATTAATGGTTCCTGTATTGATGGATGATCCTGAATACTATTCTCAGGAATAAATGTTGTTGTCAGGTAGCTACCCATCACAATACCTATTATACCAGTTATAAAACTAAAGTACAATAAATTTCTATTTAATTTTGTTAAAATTTTATCATTATTTTGCATTGGTAAATTTTTAAATAATTTCTTCACATTTATGATTGGACATAAATTTAATTTTGGTTTTTTACGTACAATTTCTGTTGTATTATCATTAGTAACATCAGTTCTACATTTGTTACTATCAGAAGTTGTTGGCGATGATGGGGTTACTAATGATACAACAGTATTTCCCGTTGTTATAACAGAAATTTGTTTATTTAAATCATTTTTATTGTGATATTTTTTTATTGTACCAGTTGGCGGTGTGGATGGTGTGGGTGGTGGTGATGATGGTGGCGATGGTGTTTGTCTTATTAAATTATATATTTTTTCATTATTATCACTTTCACTAATTATTGATATTTCATCGGAGAGATCATCGTAATCATTTATTTCGTTTTCAATACTAAAAAATTGTGAAAGAAAAAAAAATATAGTAAACATTTTTATGGGAAATTTTCATTAAAACAACAAAAAATATTTTTTTTTTACCTGCTACTTGTTAGTATTTCAATGTCAATCAATTTTAAATCATCATTTGATGGATTCTTTATTATTTTCTTATCATTACTGCAACATTGAAAATGATTTACATTTGTATTTGTATCAATTGTATTTGTTATATTTGTTATTATATTATAATCATTTTTTCTACGTTTTTTTACTCCATCATCATAATGAGGATTTTGTATTTTATCAACTTTTAAATAATCATCTAAAATTGTCCATGAATCAAATATTTCTGTATTATTTAAAAAATCAATACAATTATTATCTGTAATTAAATCATCATCTTGTGAAATTATTTTCATTTCCGGATCCATTATTATTTATTTTTTTTTTTTAGTTCCGTTTATTCTTCTCCTTGACGTTTAAAATTTTTGTTCCTTGTGGTTGTTGTTGTAGAAACTAAAAAACAACAAAAAAAAAAGAGAGAATATTAAATTGCGCATGCGAAATTTTTAATAAAAAAAATAAAAATCCTCTCTTTGCTTATTTATTTTTTTTATTGATTCATTTTTGTTTTGTTTTGTTTTTCTTTAGTGTGCCAAATGTCACATTTTTTTTTTTTTTTTTAAATTAATTATTAATTTACTTTTATTGTTTAAAAAAAAACATTTATTTTTAATTCATAATTAATTTAAAATAAAAATTCGTCATATTGATAAAAATAAAACGTAAAAACAAAACAAAACAATGAATGAAAAAATAATAAACACATTACACGCACACACTGGTAAACATTTTTTTTTATTGTACAATTTTTTATTAATGAGATCAAGAGAGAGAGAGAATTTTTTTTTTTTGCGTTTTTCGTTCGTTCGTTTGTTTTTTCTTCGTTACGAATTTTTAATTAATGAAAATTTTTATTATTTACCTGATGATTTTTTTTTTTTTATTTAATTTCTTTTCTTGTTTTGTCATTGATTTGTTATATTACAACGAAGTGGCTAGTAATAGTACAAAACAGGCTAATAGATAATAAAAGGTAACCATTTTGATAGGGTTGCAAAGAGAATAAAAAACTAAAAATTTAATTCGCGAATAAAATAAAAATCACGTCACGGATGAATGAATGAATGACTTAAAAAAAAAAAAAGAAAAAAAATTCCTTTTGCCCTTAATTTTGAGGATTTGAAATTATAAAAAAAAATTAAAATGTTTCTTTTTTTTTCTATATGAAATTTCGTTGCACTACGAATTTTCTGTGTGTGTTGATTCCTCCTGCACTTTTGAGAGAATGAATAAAAAAAAAACACAAAAATTCCTTTTTTGTTCCTTTTCTTCTTTTTCTTTGCTTTAAAAAAAAAAAAAAATTATTTAAATTAATTCACCGAAAATAGACAAAGGATTTATCGCTGTGTGCGTTGGTAAAAAAGCCAAAAAAAATTTATGACAAGAATATTTCTATCTCTGTTTATCACATTAAATTCTATCAACAAAAAAACATAAAAATTTTTCCTTGAAAATTTCTCTTTGTTTTTCCCGAGTTTTCTTTTCTTTTTTAATTTTAATTTTGTATTTTTGACAACGCTGACTGTGACTCGTTTTTTGTTGTTGTTGTTTTTTTTTTTATTTGCGTTCTATTTTCACTTTTGAGAAGTTCAAAATACAAAAAAAGGAAAAAAAAAAAATTTCTTTCACCTTGCAGTAGATTTTGTTGGTGGTTTTAGCCTGTGCTTCAGGTAATTTTATTGCACTTTTATTTTGTGTATTTTTTCTGTTTAAAATTTATTTTCGCGGTATTTTCATTTTAATTTTTTTTTTAAAACTCACTTCACGTTTTTTATTTTCTTTTTAAATTAATTTAATTAAGAAAAAAAATAATTTTTTTATTTGGTTTAATAATTTTATTCTGCCTTTAACTGCTGCAGTCTTTCACTTTTCTGCCTTCATTGAAACTTCAAAATATTCAATTCACCAACCAAAAAACAAAAATATGTAAATAGAAAACAAACACCAATACTATTGTAGATTTTTTTCTTTAACAAAAAAATAAATAAATAAAAAACACAACAAATGCGGACACCTACACTAATCAAGTTTTTTTTTCTCTCTGTTTTCTTCGTTTTAAAATATCCACATGCGCGAATTTAATTGTTTTTTTTTTTTTGTATTTATTCGCGATTTAATTCTTTCTGATTCATAACATGATGCAAATATTACAACTACGCGGTAAATTACAAAGGTGAGAATAAATAAAAAAAAAAAATTCATGTTCTCTATTGTGAATTATAATATTTACCTAAAAGAAAAAAAAAGAAAAGGTTTTTGTATTGGATTTTATTGTAGCAAAGGTTTTTTGTTATAATAATGTTAACCAATGTTTTATAGATGTCAGTTAAATCGTACAGTGTTAATTTTCTTTTACCGTGGAAAAACTTTATTTTGTCGCATCATTAATCAATGAAATTTTATTAATTAAATATTTCGTTGAATTATTTCACAAATAATCTATTTATTTTCGATATACCAAAACAATAAAAAAAAACAGAAAATACGTTTTTAAGCGGACAATCTGTCGATTTAAGCACCCCGCTGTCTCTTTGTAATTATGAAAACCCAACAGGACACTGGTTGCTGTTTTTTTTACCATTTGTTCGCGCGTCTTACCTAGCTAGAGGGAAAAAAAAAAATTAAATTAAAAAAAAATCGAATATTTAAAACTACAAAATTATTTTGTCAAATAAGTCGGTGGTTTAGTTATGATAAAAACAACAACAGTCGAAAGGCGCTCACTGTGTCAGATTTACCAGCAGCAATTCATCACATGAAATGACTCAAATGTAATTTATAGAAAAAAAAGAAAACTTTAACTCTTCAGTACCAACATCAGCAATGGAATTAATCAAAAATATCGAAATTTTGTTAGGTTTAATCCACATTTTTACTGTGTTTAAGACTTTAAGTGACTTAACAATTATTTTTCGATGAAAAAATATTTTTTCAATGAAACAATGAATATTTTACAGAACTTAATCTAAGGTTTTAAGCTTGTTTATAGTAAAAAATAAATTTAAGTATTTTTCGCATGCGCAGAATATTTTTTGCTGTTTTCAAGGGTTGTTGAGTTTTTTGTTACAAAATTTGGAATAGAACGTGTATTTTGTGTGTGATAAAATCTCTTAACGATAAATTAAGTAACGAAACGTTTCATGCAATTGGATTTCAAGCTGATGAAGAAATTGAAAAACAAAAAAAAAAATAAAAATTACTTCCTACTGCGCCTAGGCCGTTTAATGTTTAGAAACCAAAACTTAAACGCTAGAGAGATGTAAAAATTACATATGCGACGTCCAAGTACCTTAAACACCGAAAAATAGTCTAAAAATAGCAATGACCTCATTAATATCAATTCGATATTAAATTTATTGTTTTCTGTTTTCGAAATTGACGACGAAATCAATCAGTTGCTGCTGCTATTGCTGTACTTCGTGTAATAAATTTAATTTTGTTTTCCCTTCTTTAATTAATTATTTATATATTAAAGCGCATGCTCAGATTACTTTGTCGAAAATTAATCAAAACATTTAATGTTAATAAATAAAATCGTTTAAGTACGCATGCGTAATATGATTAAGTGCGGTGTTTAGAAGGTTTTATGAAATTTTTTTTTGGGTTATGAAATTTAAAATTTTTTCTTAAGTTACTTTGATTTTACAACAGTTTGGGGGTTTGTTATAATGGGGGGAATTTGTTTTTTTATTTTGGTGATTATTTGTAAGCTTAAGCCGGATAGAAATTTCATGATTTTTCTGGAAATTGTTGAGTAAAAATGCTTTCTCTTAATTAGATTTCCTAGTTAATTCACTCCTGAGGTTTTTAAGCAGTTTTTAGGGTAAGTTAAGTCACTTTAAAGCAAAATTGTATTGTAACTGAAATTCACTAAATTCGCAGCTTTTACGTAATAATTTTCGATTTTTTGTTTACAGGACGCAGAAACAAATAAATCGGCTATAACGACGTAGTAATTTTCGTTGTTATATTTTTAATTAATTAAAAAAAAATTGTAAACAAAATAATTCCATTTTGTCGTAAATACAAATTAACTGGCTTAAAGACAAAGCAAAATTTAACGATCGTAGCCTCGATCACACAAAATTAATTTTTTTTTTCTTTTTCGTTGTTTTTGTCTATTTATAAAATTAGACCACAGGCAAAAATAAATAAAAAAAATTTTTTTTTCTTTTATTATTATTAATCATAGAAATTGTCGATAATTATTATAAAAAAAATATTTTTATTGATCGAGAGGGGCCATGTGGCAAATTGACGTTTCACCTAAAACGTTTTTGTTTGAATAAAAAAAAAAATTAATTTTCCTACTGCTATTGCTTTTCTCTATTATTCTGTTTAATTTATTTCTGTTGTTTTTCGTTTCGTTGACTATAAATAATAAAATAAAATAAAAATTAAAAATAAATTAATTTTCAAGACAAATTCGAGGAGAGACAACAACCGAACAGCAACAATTAGGAATCGATGATCGTTTATAGCAAATAGCTGTGTGATTAACAAAATTTGAATGATTTCAAGAACTAAATATTCTGTTTACAGTCCGGAAGCATGATTTAAGGCTTGAACAAAATTTCCGGAAAACAAAACATGGCATACTGTCCTGAAATTAATAAACTATGCAGGCATTTAGCTTCACATAAAGCTTAGACGGTGTAACGTTAAATGATTTTGATGCCAGGTAGTCTGGGAAAAAATGTTTTCAATTGATTTTTCCTACTGCTACAAAATAAACTAGACAAACAGTTTGTTAAAAGTAAATGCGATAGACCAGATAACCGGATAACCGTACAAATGGACAGTAAACTTAAAAATCCAGACAAAAAAAAAAAAAAATCTTCATTAATTTTGTCTTATTGTTCAACGTTATTACCAATCATCTAATAATTTTTATGTAATTTTTGTATTGAGTTACAAATACGAATAATAAAAATGAGCCTCCTGAAACAGGTAATAGCAAACAATAAGAAACAAAAAACAAAAAAACAAAACTAAACTAAGACGAGCGATGAGCGAACAAACCGTGTCAAATTGATTAAAGTCATCTAATGGATAAGTAGGCGTTATAATTTCTTTTAATTGGATACCATCAATTTGTTTCCAGTTTTATTTACAAGAAATAATGGAGAAAAAAAAAAAACAAAACCGAAAACGCGAAGCAGGTAGATTAGACAACAAGACAATCAACCTGAAAAAAACTGTGGAATAGACAAAAAAAAAAATAGAAATCATTGTTTAGCCCTTTCTTGTACGTTTGTTTAACATTTTGATTAACATTTTGATTGCATTTTGATCGGAAAAATAACAACGGACATACATACACACACATAATAACCGCATTCAACCGCAACAATTATCAGAGTAAATCAAGTTAAATAGAATAAATGAAATTAAAACTTTGGGTTTTGTTTTTTTTTTTACTAAAGAAAAATCATAATGATCACAGTGAGTAGATAATGAATTTAAAAAGGTTTTGGAATTAATTAATAGGCAGAGATGTATTTCAGAAGATTCATCTATTATTCCACTGAATCGGTCCTATCAAATAAATAAAAGAATTTCCGGAGTACCTAATGTTCTTAACGAATTAACCAAAAAGTAAATACATGAAATCCCCCAAAATGTCGTCCGGAGTCATTAATTATTAACAAAATACTTTGGTAAAGATTTAATTTCTCCCCCTTTTAAGGAAAACGTTTCGTAAATGAATTAAAAATGAAATTATTTCTGTTCAGTGATCTATCTACAATTCAATTGGTTGGACTGCACCTAGAGATAAGAAATTGCAATTTTATTGTGGAAAAAAAAACCCCTCAGAAAAAAAAAAAATCTAATTCGAAAGGTGATTCTCGTTTTGTCTTATCTGTAATTCAATTATTTTCTCTGTCTTATTCATCACCCGTAGAATATATCTAAATACAAAATGCTGGTCCCTTGTAATGTTATCTGCCACAATGGGTGGGCGGATGAGCATGTTTTATAATTTAATAAAAAAAAAAAAAAAAAACAATTCGAAAATCCAGCCAATGTCCTGTACTGACGTTAACCGATGTACTTGCTTTGCTTTTCGATTATTCAGCAGCGTGTGCTCATCTCAAACGTATTATTGAAGACCAAAAAAAAAAAAAAAAACGAAGTAAAATTGCGAACCAAACAAACAACAAATTGAGATTTATTATGGCGAACGCAATGACATTGACAAGGATCGACAAATACAAAAAAAAAAAAAAAAAAAAAAACTCACTAATCAAACAACTTTTTTTTTTTCGTTTACTTATTTAATTCAGTTTTTGATCTTCGCTTTTAAATAAATAAAAGCAAAACAAAAGAAAAAAATCTTCTTTTTTTTTTCGACACTTTGATAGTCATGAAGTCTGCACATCAACAAGAAAGTCTCCAATTGGCTTACAACGTTGTCAAATGTTTATGTAAAAAAAAAAAAAAAAATTAAAAACAAAACAAAACAAAATTACTCAAGGCGGCCATTTTTGATGATTTAAATTTTTTTTTTTTATTTTAATGAACAAAAGCCTGCACAGTTGTCACGACAACAGAATAAAGTAATTAATTTGCCTAAATTTAAACACAGGGCAAAAAAAAGTCATTTTTGTTTGTTTGGCGATAAATCAGGTTAAGTCATTCAGTTTTTTTGTTTTTTTTTTTTTTGTTGGTTGTAAAGCTTAATTAACTCTTTACAAAAAGAACCATTTAGAACGCCTTACACAAAACAAACAGAAATTATTTATTTCGTTTTATTATTATTGTTATGCAATAATAATGAATTGTGTAGCGGGAAGCAATAATATGTACGCTTAAGGCGACTTGTTTGTTTGCAGTACTTACGTTTGTTGTTAAGCCATAATTATATTCGTAAAACATTGATTAAAACTTTATTATATCTAGGATGCTAAAATGGTACAAAAATATAAAATCCACCTCTGTCTCAAATGCACCACCAAAAACAGTCAACAATCGATCAAATCTCTTGTAATTTGTGCAGTTAAAAACCGCAGGAAAAAATTTTGCACAAAGGCGACGATTGATTATCGAAACAAAACACACAGAAAAAAAAATGTTTTCAATGTCAATTTTGGAGGTCTGTGTGACGTAAATTCCTCATTAGTTTGATAAATTCTTAAAAAAAAAAAAAAAAATGAAATAAACAAAAGAAGATAAACAACAAACACGTGAGAAAGAAAAATGAATTTTTAAAGCTCTAAATTTAAGCTAAGTTTTCGTTCGTTCGTTTGTTGTTGATTATTGAAAGCATCGAATGTCGCTCGAAATGTAACTAAATCGAAAAAAAAAAAAAACCGGTCATTAAATGTAGATTATTATAAATAATAATTATGCGGTGGGAAATTATAATTTTTCGATAATAAAAACAAAAAAAAAAAAAAAATCAGAGCAATGCACAGGTAACTTGTGTGTTAAAAGAGTAGGCGGGGCTTACTACATTTATCTGTTGCCTTGAGGTACCTTTTATGCGGTTTAATCCTTGTTCGTAATAGCTTGATGGCATTTAAGCTAAGTAACTTTTATTTTCTACCTTCACTGTTGATTAATTATTATAATTATGTGGCTTAGGCAGCACTGTTTAACTGAAACGCAGATAATTGAATTCGGTTTAAGTGATTTTCAGGGGTTAAAACTTTGTTTTCTACATTTTTCTTTTACCGGATTCTTTAAGAAGATTTCAAAGATTTTTTTTCTCCTGCGACTTTAAGGTTTTTTTTTGTTTTTTTTATAGCGTTTTCAAGTGTTTTAGAGAATAGAAATTTCAACGTAATAGTTTTCAGGAGTTGAGTAAATATTTCATTAAAAATTTTCTTTTTTTTTTTAAACATTCCCAAAAACTGTAGATTTATAATTTAATTAAAAAAAAAAAATTATATTTTTTTTTATTGTTCTTCCAGCAAAAATCATTAATTAGTTTTTGCACTGCAAATTCCTGTATCAGAAAAAAAAAAAAACAGCAGAAAATAACATTCTTTTGCTCAAGAATTTCAATTAAACTCATTTGAAGCGAAGTACACAAAAAAAAAAAGAAAAAACATAAAAATTCTATATAAACACAAAAACCACTACTGTTCATGTCATTTCTGTACTCGTTATGAAAACTAAAGAAACAGAAAATTGTAGAAGAAAAAAAAAAACATTTCTTCTGCTTCTTCTCCGTCTTCTTCGTTTAACAAAAAAAAAAAATAAATAAATAAAAAACTTATTACGAATTATTATTAAAGAAAGAAATTATTCTTATTAAGAAGAAACTTCACCCGCGTTTCAAAATTAAATTAAATTAAAAACAAAAAATCTTGAACTTTGAAGACATGAACAGATGTTATCCGTGGACATAATTGTATCGCGTAGATACAGAAAGAATAAAAAAAAATTAATTACCACGCAGACACACCACAACTAAGAATCAAGAACTTCAGAATCAACACAACAAGCGAAAATATCTTCAGAAACTTCACAACAAAGTTATTAATAAAAAAAAAAAAAAAAAAAAACACGAAGCGATGTGAAGAGCTGAGAGCTTTTTTTTTGTTCTTCGTTGTCTCGTTTATTTGCTTTAACAAAAAAAATCCAAACTTTGTCGTGTCTTTCATACATTTTTTGGGATGAAAAACAGTAAAAAGTCATTGAATTTTCATTGCTATTTTGTAATTATTTTTGAAATAAAAAAAAATGAAATGCTTAAGCACGTGTAAACGCAATTACCTTGATTTTGACGATATAAATCAGGGTTGGTAACCGGAAAACAAAGTTAATTTTCTTTATTTATTCATTTCTGTATATTTCAATGGGTTTATTTGTTTGTATTTTAAAGCTTGTGTATTCAAGCTTTTATAACGCGGATGCGGTTCAAAAAATTAACCGTTTGCACGTCAACTGTAACTGATATTAAAAAAAGACAAAACGATTGTCATTTACTATCGTGTTTATAGATAACAAAACTCAAATAATTATTTAATGTAAAGCAAAAACTATGAATTTTGATTGTTTAATTAGTTAACCGGGAAAAGGGGGTTCAAGTTTTTAACCGTAAGATGATGATAGTTGTGTTAAAGTTTTTTTTCTAGTAAAGTCTATAAATTAAAAAAAAAATGCATCTAAATAATAATTACGCATGTTATTTAACCGGTTATTTGCGGTTTAGTAATAAAACCTTATAAATGAATAAAAAATTATTTCTAATTAAAGAAACGGCTTAAATATCAACCCTGTTTAATATATATACATAAAGCGAACATCAACAACAATTGTCTCCTTTGTGGTCTTTTAATCTTATACGCGATGATTGTATTTTAATGAAATTTCATTTTAACTATGCTGAGAAAAAATTAAAAAATTGTGGACACTGCTTGGACGACAATACACGGTCGATATTACAAAAGGAAAAAAAAAAAACAGTCTATCCAGCATCTCAAACTATAGAGCATAACTGTCAACAATATAGGCTATTTGGCTGCTGTTGCTATTCCATTTGCTGATGTTTCTTGTTTATTGTTAATCATAATAATCTCATATTTTTCCATTGAATAGTGAAAATAAATATGATTTTCTATTCATAAGCCAACGAAATGTACGTACGCTTCGTGTTTTTTTTTTTTTTTATATATTTAAAGCATTGAAAGAATTAAATTACTTTTCAACGTACAAAAAAAAATTCATTGTAACATTTAACATGTGCACGACGTTTTAATGACATTTTTTTTTGCATATTTTAAAGTAAAGAAAATTAATTAAAATTTCTTGTATTAATATTATATGATGGATATAAAATTCGGTTGCAGGGGCCCTAAAACATGAATGGTTTTAGTGTCATAAAGTGTTATTACCAGCTTAATAACATTTTTTTTTTTCTTTTTTTTTTGTAAATTTAAACGACATAATAATTTTGATTAATTACCAATCATTGGTTAATACATTTACGCATGTGCGGTAGTTACCAAGAAAGATTATTTTTATTAAATGAAAAACGAAAAAAACTTAAGTCAAAAAAAAAAAGAAAAAAAGAAGTCTAATCACGGTGGTCACACAGGGATATAATTGTTTGTTTATTTTTTTTTTTTTTTTTAAAGGAATTATTATACAACGAGGTGACATTGACCTTGTGAATGTAACACTGAAATGAACAAATGAATTTTTAATTAACACTTAAATCTGATTAAGCGGAGATTGAATTAAATAAGTCTTCTACAAAACATATGTACATTGCCCACAATTTTATTTATTTTATTTTTTTTTTTAATTGTAATTTTTGATAGAATTATGAACGAAAATACCTGCGCGGTTAGCTTAAAAAAAATCTTTTCGTTATTTTTTTTTATTATTAGCAAGTAAAGCGACTTTACTTAATTAAGGTTTAATTATTTATTAATAAAATATTTGTTGTCATTTTAAGCTTTTAAGTTTGGTGTGTTTGAAAGGTGAGAATTTTAGACCCGACACAATGTTGTAGTTTTAAGTTACTTAAATTTATTTCAATTATATTCAGTTTAGCTTAAGTACATTGATTACATGTAAGCCGACTACATTTTTTTTTTTTTTTTTTGCTTCTTAAAACGTGACCAGCTAAGTAATTTTGAATGAAATAAACATTAAGTGACTTAAACATGCGCAGAAATAGAAAGAAGTTGATTGGTTGTGAAATTAACTGTTGAACTAGATTTGATAAAATGATAAGCGATGTTTGTGATAATGAAGGGAAAATTATTGGTGTCATATTGACATGTTTGGTTAAGTCACTTAAATTTAAAATGGCTGCTAAGTCGATTAACTTATCAAATTCGTTGTTTTCTTTATTTTTAATTAAAAAGAAAATAAATTTTATTTGCTGAAAAGAATTTTTTTTTTATTATTGAATTTTGAAGTAAATGTTACGTGACTTAATTAAGCTGTATTTTTGTTTGTTTGTTTTTTTTTTCGACATTAATTATTAATAAAATATTCTGAATAATATAATGTTTAATTACAGTTCAAATATTTTTATTATCTTGTTTTGTAATTTAATTATTAAGACCATGTACCTTTATTTGGAGGGAAAATTTTTTTTTTTTAATTGACTTAATTTCATTACGAATTTTTAATTATTTATTTTATATATTTTTTTTTTTTTATGTTTTGCCTCTTCTTTTTTAATGAGTGAATCGAGTAAATTTCGATCGGATTATATGTTGAGTGAAAGCCAGACAGAAGTTGGATAAATAATTGTTTCGGGGGAGTCAGAATGTTTACTAACGAATATTTCCGTAACTTAAGTCAACGATTAGATTTATATTATAGAATCTAAATGACTTGCATTATTATTACTACTGTAGCTAGCTTTATAAACCATCCTGAATACAGGATTATTTGCGGTTTTATACTATAAAAAAAAATTTATATCAACAATCTGAATCGAATTGTAGCAAAGAATATTTGAAAAAAAAAAAAAGAGGCGGAAAGTGATTTAAGATCATCAAATTTTACCTTTTTAAGTTCTTTGGAAAGATCTTTAGACGCCCCTTTCTATGCTTGATTGGATCTTGATAAATTTCATTTAATTTTTCATCAAATGTCTTTGCGAAGGATATTTCGTGGTTTTGATGATTTTAATTATTAGCAACCTAGGCAGTGATTTTTCGAAGCTGTCTGGAATTTTGGTTACTTTAATTATTTAAATTAATTAAGTCAACTAGTATGAAATAACTTTTTTTTTTTTTTTCAAAAATCCATTTAAAAAAGGTACAAAATAAAATTTTCCAAAACTAGATTAATCACAGAAGTCGTTCAACGTTTTAGGCTTTGTTTTTTGTCCGTGGTACCCTTATAACATTTACCGTATCTTCTATAAAATTAAAAAAAAAATAAATAAAATAATTTATGATGATTATGATGACGAGGAAGAAATATTTCATCTTTAAAAAAAAAAAAAAAAAAAAAACCGTCATTGTCTGTTCGGTCTTTTCTAAATCGACAAAATCAGGACGTTATTAAGCGAAGTCAATTAATCTGTCTTCGATTTTTTTGATGGGATTTTTGTTTCAGCATGCATTTATCACGTTGATTAAATGTTTGTGATTAAACAGAAAGCTAGAAACATCTGCCATTTTTTTTAATCACTTAAATATTTGTTTGTGGGATTCAATCATTATTTTTTTGTTTGGTCCTTTTTTGTTTTGGATTAAATTTCTTAAAACTCCCGGTTTTTTTTTTAAATTTTTTAATTGTCACAATGGAATATCCTTTTTGTTATCCTTGAAAATAATTAAAATCATATCTCATTTCATAATTCATAATTTTTTTTTTAAAAAATATTAAATATGCGACACAAATACCTGTGTTTGTCGCCTGATTGTTGGTTATTGATGTTGTTTCTGGTTGTACAGTAAAACCTCGATTATTGCTCTCGATTTATTTGTACACTGTGCACTGTGAAGATGATTTTTATTGCTTACGCTAAACAGTGAGACTTTACTGTACCTGTTATTATTATTTCATATTTTACCGATGCATTTCCCACTATTATTCTAACTAATAAACGTTTGTTATTCCACTTCACATCTTCGTTTATTATATTTTTCTTATTGTCCGCTTTGTATCCTTTTATAATAGTTATGTCAAACTTGTTTATGACGTAATATATCATATTACAACTCGTAGAAATATACAAACAGCAAAAAACGTATAAATCTCTTCGTAAGAAAATTAATAATTTTGTCAAAAGAGAATAATACCATCGTTGTCGTTAAAGGATAAATAAGAAAAGGTGAATTTCGGTAAAACAAAAATGGAGATGTAAAATGGTTTGGAACAACAATGTTGTGTTAAACGCGTTTCTGATGACTTTTTTTTTTTTTTCTTCTTTCATTATCTCTCTGTTAAATTTACGTCGGTTTTTTGATTTGGTGTGATTTATCGTAACCCCTCCATGGGGTAATTTTTTTTCATTTCTTCATTCTCTACCTTTAGTAAGCGTTCTTCTTGCGGGCTTACCTTATGTTGTCGTCGTCGTTGTTGTTGTGTAGATCGGTGATCGTACGCCCCCACTATTTTTTTAAATGATCTTGTTCTGTTGCTTTTGTCGTTTTTTTTTTAATGATTTTAATATCAACACACAGGACAAGGAATTTTATTATAATGTGAGTTAACACAATCGAGAATACAAGACCAATATCTGCCGTATCGGCTGGTTAATAATTTTTGTTTTGTTTTTGTTTTTAACCACAAAGCAGCTTCGCTTGAGCATGTTGAAGGCTCAATATTTGATGAATTTATTAATTATTATTTTGTCTCTTGTAATTCTTGTCGCTTGTATAAAAAAAAAAAAATACCAAAAGTAAAATTTATTACATTTCTGTAAGTAAATCTCTCCACTACATGCGTGAACTTTGAATAAAGCCGACGTTTTATGTTTTATGTTTTTATATTGAAAATACAAATCTAGTCATATTTTTACATCAATTAATTATTTATTAAATCCGGGCAAACCCGTACAACATAGTTGATTTCTGACATCCTAAAGAGTATGCCTGCAAAGTTTCAGTTCATTTTGAAATGAATTTTTTTTTCAACTTTTTTTTTTTAGGTGACTAAAAACCATCGAAAAGCTTTTAAGCGAAGGTATTTGATGCTTTAAAAATGTTTTCAGTAGTTTTAACATTCCAGGAGGGATGCAATTTAAACTTGAAAGAGCCAAACTCTTTTAGAATCCTCCAAAGTGGCTATAATTTTAAATTTTTTTTCAAAATTTAATACAAAGATGCATGTCATGTAGTTATGGGGCCGAACAAGGTTGTTGTTTGTGCTCCATACATTTACTAAACAGTTGATACATTGAATAATAATAATAATTTGTTGCTTGTGCATAGGCCTAAAGGTGAGACGATTGCGTGCCATCAAGCAATGACAGAAAGAATAATTTTTTTTGTTTTTTAATTCTCTTTCACAGCATATTGTACAAAACAGAATTTCGTATAGATTTCATTAAGACGATTGTGTAATGTAATAATGCAAAAAAGAAAACAATAGCGAATGGGGCGGTCACTAATTTATCTTAAATGCATTAAGAAACATTTTGAAGGAATGAAACAGGCGAACAAAAGAAAAGAAGAAATTTTTAAATGAAATCTCAAAAAATGATTACATTTGAATTGGAGAAGGTGTCTTCTCTCTGTTGATAATAAACAAATGATGAAGGAATTTATTGCAGGGTTCTTGCTTTTGGCCATTTTATCATCCTGCTTTATTTCTATTTTTATGAACTTTCAAACGATTTGTGCGTTGTTTCTGCAGTTTATTAAAATTTTCCCTTTTTTTCTTTTTTTAAAAATGTTACTTTGTTGTTGTTGTTTTTTATTTTTGTTTCGGTTAAATCAGGAGTGGTGAACTGATTAAACTTTTACTTGCTAATCATGCGAAAAAATAGTCAGATTTTGTTAAATTTTGAGTTTTACAGGGGTCTACCACCAAAACTAATATCATCGAAATACTAATCGGTTAAAAACACTGAAACTCCTTTTATTATAAAAATTAATTAAATAAATTTCTATTATTTTACCGGTTAAATACCCGTGAATATAACTCTTTTTTCAAAGATTTATTTTTTATTAATTTATTGAGCTTTCAGGCAACCGAATTGATTACGATTTCACGTAACATTTTTTATTATTTGCATAGATGGAAAATTGTTTCCAACTTGCAACACAAAGCCAGAACACAACCTACATAAATACCAGCTAGCAAAGTGACTTAATTCCGTTTATATCGCATAATTGAATTTACAATCAGCCCACAATAAAAATTACAACAAACTAACAAAAAAGAAAAAAAAAAAAACTTAAAACGCAGCGTTGTAGTAACTAAATACGAAAAAGCGTTAAGAGAGTAAATGAAAAAAAAAAATCCCAGGTATAATAAGACTTTTTATTTTTTTTTTTCTTTTTTTTCAAATCATAAAAAATAAAGAAGGAAAACAGAAAAATAATAAAAAAAAAAAAAAAAAACGAAGTAAAATAAATAAAAGAAAACAAAACGTTTTACGGGATGCATAAATTACAAATAATAAAAAACAATTTTACAACAGTATGAATGATACGCAACAGTAACCCATTAATTTATTTAATTAAGAATGAATCTATATAGAGTGGTGATGGGTAGATGGCAAAATAATAAAAAAAAAAAATAAATTAAACGAAGCAGCAACAGCAGCAGCAATAATAAGAAGAAAAAAAATTTTTTTTTTTTTGGTATTAAAGAATCAGCAGAAGAGAGATCAGCTATAGCCACAGTAATAATATAAAAACGCCAGAAGAATATTTAGGTACAAATTGGGAGGGAAACAAAAAAAAAAAAACTATTAATCCGTCTGATAATATATTTTGACTGTCTTTTACCAATCATCATGAAACCAATCGAATTATTTTGATTTATTAAAACCAAAACAACAAAAAAAAAAAAATTTAGAAACTTTGACGCCTTTACGCAAAATACTTTTGTGTTCAAGTGGGAAAGATAAAAAAGTTTAAACTGTTGACGGTGTTTTTCCGCATTTTTTACGTTCTACAATGAAGTTGGATTGTCATCCTGTCAATATAGAAGAGACTTAAGCCTTCAAAACATTTTTTTTTTGCTACTTTCTACGGTTTTACGAAAAAGCTTTTGAATTCATGTGAGAAAAAAATATTTACGGTGTTTTTACGCAATTTTTACGTTCTACCATGAAGTTTGATGTTTATCCTGATTTACTTATTACCAACATAAAAGGTACTTAAGCCTTAAAAACAGTTTTATTATGCATAAAACATTTTTTTTAAAAATTAATTTCCTGAAACAAACTACAAACGGATTAAAAGTCTCATAATTAACGAATTATAGACGAGAACAAACGTCGCTTAATTAATGTTACTTAATTAATCATAATTTATTAAACAAAAAGAAACAAACAAATCACTACGATAATAATAAATGTTTGCCAATCATCACCAAATAAATTTCTACGGTATATATTAATAGAAAATCATTTTCTGTTTTAATGCATAGAAAGTAATTTTTGCTGTTTTGCTTTGTTTAATTAAATAAAAAAAAAAAAATCCATCAGCCAAAATATTTGAATAATAACGTCGAAAGTAATTGGGTTCAATTTCACATCATAGAAAATAATAAGAAAAAAAAAAAAAATTCGATAGACGCGACCACACCGGTTGAATTTAATTTATTTTTTTTTCTGTTGTAGATTAGATCGATGCGAATCAATAATCTGTTTTATTTTTTTTTTACTTAACTTAACTTAACGAAACTTAAGTTTATTTAACGAAATTTGACTTAATTTTTTTTTTTTTATTTTGTTTAATTAAAGCTTAAGCAATTATGCGAATTTAAAAATTTAAAAACAACTCACAAAGCCTTGTGTAAAAAAATTAATTTGATTGA
Organism: Ptychoptera albimana; assembly: GCA_961205885.1. Classification (NCBI taxonomy): domain Eukaryota; kingdom Metazoa; phylum Arthropoda; class Insecta; order Diptera; family Ptychopteridae; genus Ptychoptera; species Ptychoptera albimana. The sequence goes on from OY540803.1 coordinate 3,451,741, forward strand.
TTTATAATCGATGTTTGGATTTTTATTTTTATTTTTTATTTTGATTAATTAATTTTGATTATTTAAAAAAAAAAATATAAATCAGATCATAATAATTAATAAAGCCAGCGGCGCATGTTTATTAGAATTAAAATATTTTTTTTTTATTTATTTATTTATTTTGATTGTAACTGAAGCTAAACGTTTTAAATACTGTTTTCGGGTGTTTATATGTTCATATAGCATAAAAAGTGAGTGAATTTTTGGAGGAATTAGTAAGAAAAAAAAAAAAACTAATTTAGGCGTTAAATGTTAAATCTATGACTTAATAACAAGGCGCTAGTCGCACACTTAACGGTTTTCTTCTCACTTGATGATGATTACTCACTCGTTTTATCATTTAAAACATAGAACATGTTGTTTGATTTAAAAATTTTTTTTTTTTTTGGTAAATTAAACTACATTAAAAATTATATAAAACACGCACTTAACGTATAAAGTAATCAGAATAAAAGTCAGGTAGATATTTAAAAATAAAAATAACAACAGAAAAAAAAAATTTTTTTTTGATTTGTTTTGATGAGAAAATCACAAGACAAACTGATTATTATAATAAATTATTTAGCGATATTATACCATAGGTAATAATCGTTTACTATTAAGAGTAAATAAGTAAAAAAAAAAAAACAACAGATTAAATAATCCATATAATAATTTTACTTGTCATAAGAAACCATGAATTAAAAAAAAAATAAAAAAATTATTTTTTTTTTGTTTTCCTTCTAAATTTTACATTTTTTTTTTTTTTTTAAGATAATTTTCTATAATAATATTTATAATAAATATAGAAAATGAACTCATTTATCATCGTTGCCACATAGTTTTTTATTTTTCATTCGTTTTTGGTAGAATAATGTAAAGTAAGAGGCACATATGGTAAGCACAGTGCAGTGCAGTTATTGACTTAAATATTGTCTAACCAATAAACGTTATAAAAAGTGTTTTATTCAATCAATAATAAAGTTTTCTTACATAAAACATAGGAAAATCGTTTAAAAAAAAAAAATAATAAAATTAAGCTTTCGACGCATGCGCAGTACAAATTTATTTATTATTAGTAGAAAATTAATCAGCTAGATTGATTTTAATAAAATTAAAAGTGGTTTAAAAGCTTTTTTTTAAAAAAATTTGTGCTTAAAAGCACGCCATTGTATGAAAATAACTCAAATAGCAAGTGGATATTTTGGTTCAATTTTTCTGAGTACACATTCGATGTATGCAATCATTAACTGAACTACATGGAATTTTGTTTTGTTTTTTATATTTTGTTATTCTAGTGTACAGTGTGTGGCCGTACGTACATTGTTCTTTGATTAGCTATAATTATCAAAAAAAAAAAAAAAATAATAATAATAATAAAGAATTTATTATTTCTCTATTTAAAACTTTTTTTAATTTAATTTACTTTACTTAAGTAAACTATTATTAGACACTTTACCATGGGAACCAGAAGTACACACACATAAAAAAAAAAAAAAGAAATTCTTTTTTTTTTTTTATTTTTAATTTATTATATTTATCATGTACATATGTATGTATGTTGTTTTACATTTATGTTTTGTTTTGTACGTTTTATATCATTTTTTTTTTTTTTTTAGTTTTTGTTATTCGTTGTACGTTGTTTGTAGCTTTTTTTTCTGTTGTACTCTATTCGCTTTTATGTTTATTATTATTTAATTTTTTTTTTTTCCTTTTTTTTTTAACCATATTAAAATGTCTTGTTTTGTTGATGAAATAGAAATATATATATATATATATATATGTATAAAAAGCATAACAAAATCATATAAACAATATTTTAATATTAGTGGATTTACAGTAACGAGGTTTTATCAATGTATTAATATTCGTTGTTTTAAATTACTTCCTGTAACTTCTTTTATTTTATTAATTGACCTATATCCTGGTTTTTTATTGTATTTTTTTTTTTTTATCGAAAATAAATTATTTATTGATTAAAAACTTAAAAAGGGTGGTGGTTGAAAGACATTTATTATAATAAACACAGAGAAACTCAGAGAAAATGATTTACAATGAAAATGACTTAACATACTCTTACTTACCCTTACTTATCTTAATTGGAGTGATCATTTTTTTTTTAAATTCAAATTAAAACTTTATTAAAAACTCCTAGTCCTAAAAAAAAAAAAAAAAAAAAATCTGAGGAAATTTCAGCTTAATCTAATTAAAACAAAAAAAAGAAGAAAAATTTGTGACTAAAAACAATTTTTTTTTCCAAACACGTTTTCCAAATTTCTTTTTGAACTAGAAGTTACTGTTAGTTACATTAAATCCTGAAACATACCATAAAAAGCACTTTTTCCTATATTTAATAAAATGTATTAAAATAAAATTAAACAAAACCCAGTAATTGGAAAACCACTGCTTTAAAACATAAACCAAAAAGAAAAATAAAATAATAATTTCTGTTTGTTGTTTTACATTTGTTTGTTTTAATTTGTTTTAATAAACATTAGAAATAAAGTTATTAATAAAAAAAAAAAAAAAAAAAAAACAAAAACAAATAAAAAACTTTTAGTAAAAAATAAAAAAACAGCTGAATTCAGAAATTATTTAAAAAGCTCACACAAATTATAATCGATTTTAATGTTGAAAAAAAAAAAAACAGATAGAAATAATTTTTTTTTTTTTTTTTTTTAATATGTTTCTGGGTGCGAAACAACAAAATAATTGTTTGTTTATTAGAAGAACAAAAAAATTAATAATTAAGTCAGTAAAATCATCAATTAATTGTTTTTAATTGTAATTATGTTAAGGGTGGCAATTTATGTTGTTTAAGTCGAGAGTATGAGCTACGCTATTTCGGTACTACGCTACTATGGTACTAGGCTATTGAGGAACTACGCTACTGAGCTACTACGCTACAAAGCTACTAAGCTACTACGCTACATTAACAAGTAAAAAAATGTTTGACAAATAATTATTAAAAAGAAAAAAATAACAGAAAAATCAATATTAATGATAGCGTGCATTTTAGTAATTCCTTATTGTGCACATCCGTTGTGTAGGAGAAATAAGGATGCCAATTTTCTAAACCCCCATGTTTGTTGTTGTTTTTTTTTTTTTTTAATTTTTATTTAATAGAAAATTGCATAGTTTGTATTTAGTTTATTATTATTATTATTCTATAACAACAATATATATATATAAAAAAATAGAAGTTGTTTTAACAATTACACAGCGTTTTATTATGACTTTTTTGTTCCCTCAATTCCTAGTGCTTTTATCGATAGGGTTTGTTAACACTGTATACAGGGATGCACCGTAATGTTTTCCTATTACATTATTTAAACTCAGCTAACTTAAGTCCATATAATACATCACTGGTCATCGTTCTTACAAACGTAATATAACACAAAAGTAAGGTAAAACTAATTTAGTTTACCACCTTCAAGCGATAATAATAATTTTTGTTGTTGTTGTTATTGTTGATTATATAGGGACGACACCTTGTTTTATTTAAATTTATTGAATATTTTATTCAATTTTTTATAGAAAACTTTTGTGTAAGGATCAACAAACATTTATTTTGTAAATAACAAATAAGCTTAGCTTATTAGAAAACATTTTTTCTTTTATATGTTTAGTTCACTCGCGAACGTACAGTAGTGGATTAATAACAAAGTGCTGATGTTTGTCTTTTAAGTAAACAAAAAATTAAATATTTTTTAAATTGGATTATTATTAGTTTTACATTAGTTAAAAGAAATTTTACAAAGCTTTTTTTTTTATTAGAAAGTTATGCATTAAGCTTAATACTTTAAACACCAAAAGCAGGAAGTTGTTTTGTGTGTAGTGATATTAAATGAAAGAAAAAATTACCAGAAAATGAGTTAATAAAAGACTTTGAATTAAAGTTTCAGGATTTATATCGTTTTCCGGATATTCTGAAGAAAAGCTGGATATTTGCGTGATGAAAATGACGAATTTTAATGTTTTTAGGTAAATAAAAGGATTTTTACTGCAAACGAATATGGATAAAGTAGTACAATAGTCCTTAAATAAATAATTCCTTAATACACCACTGTCTTTATTTACCAAGTCATGTAAAAAGACGCATTTTAATACTTATTACGTACAACCAAGTTATATCTATAGACTTAAGCTATTTCAAAACTACGTAAACGTTTATGTTAATATTTACGTTTAATGTTTAATATGCAGTCTTACAAATATACAAATAGATTTCCATTTATGCTTTATGTCTTTAGTTTTTTTTTTTTTTTTTATTAAAAACAAATTCGCTAGGGGTAATTGTAAATGATAAATATATATTTGCTTGTTTCTTCAATTCTTTGTTTAATCGCATTTAATTCACTTTGCCGTTTTGTTTTTTTTTTTTTTTATTATTATTATTATTGTTCTCGCAATAAAGTAATAAGATGTAATAAAGATAAACGACAATTACAACAATTTTATAACATTGTTGTAGCTAGTTTGTATGTTTTGTATGCGCACCTCGCGCTTGTGTTTACGTAATATCCTGTCACAAAACGTAAATAAAAAAGCAGCAAAATATTATTGTCACCACGTTTCGTTGACAGAAATCCATTGGTTGAACACTGTGATTCGCTTTTAAACAGCAGAAAAAATATTTTTTATTTTTTTTTTTATGTTGAGTTTGCGTGTCATTTGTCACTTCGCGAGGTAGATAACGTGACAGCTTGTATTGCCACTAAGTGTAGGCGTGGTTAAATGTAGAAAATGAAAAAGAAGCAAAAATCTATTCACTTTAGTTAAGGAATTGAGTGTCCTAAATGCACACCTCGTAATATTATTAAAATTGTTACAAAAAAATTGAAATTAGATTACAATGAGGGGTGGTATTTGATGGGAGGTAGAAAAAACATTTCAAAAACTGACAAAATAATGTAACAGGCGATACGACACAACGTTCAACAAAAAAAAAAAAAAAAAATTCTAAAATAAAAATTGGTGCACGCAACCAGACAAAATATAACAAAACTTACAAAGGACACCAAGTCGTTAGTAAAACATTAATACAAAAAAGAAAAAAATTAAATTTTTTGTCTATGGAAAATGGGAAATAATAGTAATGTGGTGTGGGTGGTAGCGATAAAAATTCTTTTAACAAAAAATATTCACATGCTATGCACTGAATACATGTAATTATGGTAGGAAAATAATAAAAACGGAAGGAAAGGACATTTGTATGTATAGCTGTCGTAATGCAAAAAACTTGTCAAGTTTTTTTGGGGAGGTGTTTTGGGATTTTCGGTTTTTTTTTTTTTATGTCTGCACAAAAAGAAACCAAAACAAAACAAATTTAAATTTATTTTTAAATTAAAGTCTTGTAAATTTGGGAACTTTTGAAAGTTTTTCAGGAGCACTCCCGAACTAATAAACTTTTCAAGATCAAATTTTAAATCATCGAGACAATAAACCCCTTGCTAATTTAATTTAAAAAAAATATATATTTTTATGCTAATTACCTTTTAGATTAATCACAAAACTTACCACAGATGCGGTTGTCCATATAAGAAAAACTTTTTTTTTTGTTTCTCAGTTTGGTTTTAATCAACGACGGGTACACGGTAAAAGGTAAAGTTCCAACTGTGAGAACTGCATTTTAAATTGAAATTTCTTGAATTGTTTTTTTTTTTGAATAATTTGTTTATGTATTGTGTAGTAGAATAAGGAATTAATAACAAGGAAAGGACGTCGCCAATGTGCAAAGATTAAAACATTAAAGACGTTAAAATAAAAAAAAATAAAAAATTCTGATACGACCAACGCATTTGATCCCATACCAAACAGTCCAAATATCACCATACAACAAAAACGATATCAAAAAATGTTTAAATAATTTTTGTATTAAATTATGTGAGAACAGTTTAATTAATCGACAAACAAATTCTTTTTTTTTTTATTTATTTATTAATAATTCATTTATAATCGATATTCGACAGATTGTGCCTTTGTTTAGTTTTGTGGTTGTTGGTGGTGATTCTTTTCAATTTTATTTATCTGGTTATACGGCTCAGCACGAAATTTTAATAAAATTTTTGTCTTCTTGTTGTTGTTGTTGTTGTTCTTTTTTATGATGAAATGATTTTTTAGTTGTTGTATCTGGTAGCAGCTGGTGGTGGTATCCTTTAATCATGTTGACATATTTTTGTCTTAAACGTTCCTTTTGAAACCAAGTCCCTAATTATTCTTTGCTAAAATTTACTTGCGGTACAAGAATTGTCTGTTGGAAGACAAATATTAAATCTAAAAGTCCTGAGTTCAGGAAACGCACTTTGAAAGCTTCTCAACTTCATTCTCGTACCTTACACTAAAAATTCAAACAATTTTATCACCTGAAAAACATAAAAATAAATAAAACAAAAGAATAATAATAATAATAATAAAAAAAGTTTAAGTTGCACGCGCACACTTTCTTTATATTAAATTTTTCGATTATTCCCTACAAACTCCAAAACGATTTATTATAAAAACAAAACAAAATTTTACTCATATTCACATAAGAAAATTTTTATTTTGTCGCCGTCCTTAGGTTTATTTATTTATTCGTCGTTTTAATAGAAAAAACAAAAATATTTCTCTCCAAATTTCGTGTTTGTTTTATATTAAAAAAAAAAAAAAAAAAAAACACAAAAAGTAATCCTGCGGTGCAACTAAAAAGGCGCCAATGTGTTTTGCACCATGGGGTGTATTTACGTTAGTCGATACAACTCTTTTCTGTTTTGTTTGTACATTGCGTTCACGGGTTTTATATAAATTTTTAATTTTTGTTATTAAGTGAAGTAAAGGTTCGGGACCTCTGATCTTTTTTTTTTTTTTCCTTTAATCTTTGTTTCTAGAGATGATATCACGTGTAATAACTGAGTCAAAAAATTTTCTTCTTTCATTTATTGATTTATTCTCGGCTCGATGAATTTTTTTTTTTTTTTTATAATTTTTATTTCAAATATTAAAAAATAATAATCATAATAAAATTATGCGCGCGACAAGATGCTTTTATAATTTAAACATAATTCTCTGAACGTTCTCTCTCGGACTCCCACTTTAAACAATTTTGTTTTTTTTTTTTTTTAATCGTGTGTCGCATTTGCATCGTCCTTATATGCGTGTTGTGTCGTTTCTTGTTTATTTGTTTATTAAGCTGACTGGGTTATAACAGCCAAAGAAAGTTTACCTTCTTGCGGTCTTTGCTTCATTAAATACATTGTCTCCCCCCCGTGACTATTTACGAGCTAAATTGACTTAATAAACGAAAATAAACGACAACACAAATATATATATATTTATAAAAACGATCTGATGATTAGTTTATAAAAAAAAAAAAAATTTAAGTACATTAAATACGTTTTTATCGTTGATTGTGAGAATAATATCGTTTTCGTGTATTTTTATATAAATCAAATTAAAATTTATACATTTATTTCTGTCACTTAGTTAAGTAACATTATTTTTTAGTCATAATTAATTGATTAGTGGTAAGAGTTGTGGCTGTTTAGTCTCCAGCAACAATTTTTATAAGAAAAAAAATTTTTGTTTAAAAAAAAAAGAAAAGTTTTCCGGACAAACTTCTGATTTTTTTTTTTTTTTTTTGTAGGAATTTGCTTTGTTTTAATAGATTAACATGTAGCGGGAAAGATAATTTTGTAAATTAATTAAAGTAATGAATTTACTGATTTAAAAATTCTCATAAACCCCCTGAAAAAAAAGACTTTTTTTTCTTTGCTATTCCATTACGCAAATATAAAAGAAGATTTTTCAAAAGGGTGGACTAAAATTGCATATGAGTAACCTCTACCCTGTGTTTTTTTTTTTTTACAAAAGAAATGAATCGACCAACGTCAACATGAATAACAAACAAAATAAAAATCTTTGAATGTCCTCCATCCTTTTTCGTTGAAAAAAAAAAATAAAAAATGTTTTTTTTTTTTACAAAATGCCATAAGATTTGTTCAACGAAAATCCTATTTTGCGGACGAACCTTTTGATTAGCATATGATCTAATCGAGATAAAACGCGCGCGAATCCTTTTTTTTATGTTCTGTTTGCCGTCCTTTCTTCATCATCATATTACTGCTGTTGCTGCTTTTTTTTTTTTTGTTATCCTTTTACTGCTGCACTTTAATATTTCGAATGGAAAATAGCAACCCTTCGTTTTGTTTTTATTTTTTATTTATTTATACTCCTTTTAGCTTCTGTTATTGTGATGATGATTGTTTGGTTGTTGTTTGTTTGTCCATCAGCCACCGAATAAAATATAAATAAAAAGGACAAATAGGGGTTAGAGTATTCAATTTTTCTTATTTTTTATTTTTATACTTTCTTGCGTTCCGTTTTTTATTTTTTTTAACGTTATTGCAGCAGCAAATGTCCTTTTTTTTTTTACACTTTTTAAGTTTATTATAAAATTTTATAGTGGCTATGAGTGCCCGTTGTTACTTTTTAATACATAATAAGCATTCATTGCCCTTTTGTGTTGGCGTATTTTTTTTCCAGCTATTTACTGCTCATCCTTTTTGGTTTTTTTTTGTTTTTATATCCTTTCAAAGATTGTTTAATAAATAAAAAAGGCAAAAAAAAAAAAAAAAAAAAAACTCAACTAAAAACCAAATCGAGTGAATGGAGTCCTTTAGTTTTATTATTATTTTACTGGACAGCAACCAACCAAACGAACAAAAAACACCAAGCCATGCATAATATGCAATTTTTTATTCAAGTTCAAAGGTCCTGTTTTCTGCTACTTTTTTTTTTATTTTTATTTCGCATTTTTGAAAACATTTTCGTTTTATTATATAAAAATGTTTTTTTTTTAAGTAATTAAATTTATTTGCTTTGAATTTAAACAAAAAAAAAATATAAATATAAATAAAAATGTTTTTTTTTTATTCATTACTTTGTCGTGTTTTACGAGTTATGTTTGTCTGCTTGTTTTTTTTTTTTTTTTTAAAGTAAATTGAATACCACGCCGTGTAATCTTTGACAAAGTCATTAAAGAGGATTAAAAATATTTTCTTTGATCAACAATAGCAGCTAGCAAGCAAACAGGGACAGTGAATGAGATTGACTTTACTATAGAAAACGAAAAAAAAAAAATTTTTGTTTTTTGATTAATGATTTTCTGCTTTTTTTTTTTGTATTCAAATTTCATTATTAAGCCATGGTTACTTAAGTCATGGTTGACAATGTGACAGTTTTTTCCTTTTGTATTTTATTTCATTAGCCTTATACAATCAGAAATACCTTTCCTTTTATTAACACTTAGCTGTTAAGTCAATTTATTTATTTAATTCTTATTTAAGCTAATGCTGTTTTGATTATTTATTGTTTGGAACCGATGGTATAAGGAAATTTTTAAGGATTTTTTGTTATTATTAATGATGCATGTTGTGTCATTTTGAGCGATTTTGATTGTTGACTTTTTTTTTTTTTTAATCAAATGAATGGGGTTTGTATTATTGGATTGTACAGGGTTGTAGTTGGTTATAAATGCTGTGATTTTGTTGGCAATAAAACTCATTCTACTCAGTCTACCTCCAGTTTCCAGTAAAGTCCAGCATCAGGGTAATTTTGAATAGGCAAAATGCTCGACAAATTACCCCGATCATTTCTTTAACGGTTCAGAAAAAATCATTGCCCGTAAAGTAAATTATCCACCCACCTAACAACGCTTCTGGCATTTCCTCTATAAAATAAAATAAAAAAAAAACAATTTTTCACCTTTCAACTGACAGCACAAAAAAAAAAGAAAAAAAAAATTAAATTCCACTATCAATAGGTTTTAAAGTTATTGATTGCAAACCGCCGATAGTTGTTTTTTATAATTCCGAATTGAATAGGGATTTTGATATCTTTTTGACAATATTTCATTAAAAAAAAATAATTTTTTTTTTTTTTTATTTATTGTTCGCTTTAGATATGCGATGATAAATAAATTTATTTTTTTTTTTTTCAATTTAACTTTAACTATGGCTTTGCCAGTGTATAAGTGTGTGACATATTGATTGATGATTTGTTATTAATAATTTTGTTCCTGTATTGATTTCAGCTTTGTTGACGGTTTTTTTTTTTTTTTTTTTTGGTGTCACTTTTAGAAAATGTTTGTTTATTGATGGTAAATACAGGTGCTTTAGGGTTTTTATTTTTTTTGGTTGTTAATTTAAGCGTGGGAGTGAGCTTATGGAATGCAACTGTTTTTAAGCATGGATGCAATCGATTACATTTTAAGGGTATTTGTTTGTAGAGCTATGAATAAATTTCCACCCACATCTTAATAAATTTTTTTATAAAAATTTTTGCTTCATTACGTTTTGATTAAGTCGGAAATCACGAAAAAAAAAAAAAAGGAGTAAACGATTACAAATGGTATCAGAGGCGAGTTATTAAAATAACAAAAGAAATTATTGCTTTGGTTTTTTATTCTTGAATGATATGCAGTAGTATTTTGCGATGCGTTTGTGGTGTGAGAACTTTATTTTTTTTTTTTTTTGTTTAAAATGAATAAAAGAAGCTTTTTGTTGTTGTTGTTGTTGTATTAAAGGTAAAAAAAAAAGCCCGGTAGCAACTCATTATATTTATTCAATTATTTTGTGTTTGCAAATTGTTAACGAATTTTTATTATGGTAGATAGCGTTGAGTTTTTTTTTTTTTTTTAATTTTAATTCAAAGCCAAGTGTCTTGGGGTTACTGAAGTTTACCGCTTCAAAAATAGTTGAATTCACGTATTTAGATTTTTATTTTTAAAGGACAGTTTATTGCCCTTAAGAATAACCATTTAACCAGCATTAACCAGGAGAAAAACAGCAAAAAAAAAAAAAAAAACACGATCTATGTATCGATAAATCTTATCACAAATACACCCTACGGTGGATAAAAAAAAATTTTAATTTTTTTATAGAAATGTTAAAAAAGCATTTTTTTGTAACAATAACAAAAAAAAAAAAAAAAAAGCTCAAGAACAAAAGAAGATAGCGAAAAATATTTTTTTTTTTTACGTTTTTCCCAAACTTGTTCTCGTTTGTCTTTCAAATCGATTTGGTAAAAATTTTTGTTGTTTTAAGAAAAATGTTTTAAGAAAAATTTCTCAGACTACGTTATACCTGTCTATGTTGCTGTGTTGTAATGTAAATAAATAATAAAAAAAAAAAAAAAAAAACGTTCTCTTCCTTTTTCGCAACGAGTTATTTGTGAATTTATCTCTTCACACTGAATTTATTAACAAACAAAATTCGTTTGTTCACATCAATTGCGACCTTTTTGATATCGCCCGCATTCATGTTATTTTTTTTTTTTTTTTCGTTAAGAAAATAAAAGAAAACAATTCAGCCCACACCCTCCTGAAGGTATATATGCATTGTACGTTGTTATCTAACTGGAAAAAGAAGAACTTTCTTGTTAAAGAAATCATCGGTATTCAACGTACGAATAACATCTTATTGGCTTCTTGTTTGATGTTTTTTTTTTTTTTTTATTCCGGTTAAGTTTTATTTTCCCTTCTAACCACTTATGTGTGTACGGGCTTTTTTTTTTTTTAAGGGTTTCACTTTGTTTAATAATTTTGACTGTTGCTCATGTGAAGAGTTTTTGGTTTACGCAAATATTTGATTTAAGAACACCAGAACAATATTGAATTGTAAGACCAGGGATATTTCATTCAAATGGTATTTGGTCATTTGACGATAATCTTATATAAAAAAAAAAACTTCAATTGAGTGAATTAAAGGAAAGAAAAGTTAATTTAGCGTAACTTTTACTCCTTTCATGACATTTGAAAGCGTTTTTTGGTTTGGGAATTTTATTTTTCAACAAAAAACTACCTTAAATCAGGTGTATTAATCAAAACATTACTGCAGGTGACTTAATTCAAATAAATTGAAAGAACTCCATAAAAAATGGTTTAAAGATTTTTAAGTAAAATTAAGTTAAGTAAAACGTATCTGTTGTCCGCTTGTACAAAGAGAACAAAAAAACCAATTCAGGATCATTTTACAATGTAATGAGAAATAAGTTAATTACTTAAAATTAAAAAAAAAAAAACGGTGACGGTGCCCCATCGCAATGTTACTTAATGTAATTTAAGTTAAAAAAAAATCAGCATTTTGCCCTATTACACAGTTTTTATAACTTTGTCTGCTTGCTTGATTTTTTTTTTTATTTATAATTTTGTAAGCAATAAAATTATTTATTTCTTAAGTAAAGTTTCTTTTCATTTACTTTTTTTTTATATTTTTACTGTTTAAGTGAGGTGCTGACTATAGAGTGCCGACTTTACTCTACTATGTTTGTCTTGTATTTGCGCGAAATTATTTAATGCGGTAAATATCCATTGCGCGATAGATACGGGTTTTTTTTTTTCCATTTTGAAGTTTTAATTTATTGTTTCGGTTTGGTTTACTGATTTGATTTTATTTTTTTTTTTTGTTTTGCTATTTTCTATAAAATCAGGGCTTAAAGAATCGTAAATAGTTTGAAAGATACTACAGTGGTTGTGAGTATTTATGAGCGGGTTTATTTATTTAAAGTTTAAAAATGTCGTAAAAATTATTGTCATGCACTTTAGGTAAATTGTTTCAGGAAACACAAAATAGAATAAAGGTTTTATAAGAATTTGGTCGTTTCTGAGTTAAAGTCCCTTAATTACAGGACTATTATTGCATTTTTATTGTTATGTACAGTCACAAAACAATTTTTTTATTATTTCTTTATTAAGCGATTTTTTTTGCTTTTGAATTCAGTTTTATTACAGGATTAAACAATCATCGCTGTTTTTTATCTCCAGAGTCAGAATGTCTCCTCAACACCAGTAACTTTATTTATTTAAATTATTGAGGCATTACTGTAGTCGATTTTTATTAATTTTGTTACAAACTTAAACTACGTTAACAGCGTTAAAAAAAGGCTGAAAAAAAAAAAAAAAACTTCCCGAATGACCATGGATAATATGAAATTAGATGAGAAATATATAATATCTTTGTAAATTGTTGATAGATATAGAAAGAATGAAAGAAAGACAGAAAGATAGAATAAGAAAAATACGAAAAATTAAGTAAGATAATTACTAATGATTAGTATAATGTACTAAATAATTTTATGGATATCATTGATGATGTTGGAAATAAAAAATTAAAAACATTTTACATTAAACAATCCATCAAATGGTGAAAAAAAAAAAAAAAAATTAAAATTAAAAAAAAAACTCTGCTTAAATGGTTTCTTTTTTTTTTTTTTTGTTTTTTTTTTTTGCCTCTTAATTTACACAAAATAAAACTAAAAATATAAAATAAAAATTTATTACCACGTTGTAAAATCATTTACAAACCGACTCTTGCCGGTTCTCGCTTTTATTTACGTAAAGTACGTTTATAAAATAAAAAAAAAAGTCATCAAAATCCTGATGTCCTAAGGATTGATTATTCTCCACTTACAGCTCTTTAGAGCTTAATTAAGCTACAACCAATACACATGACTTAAATATTTCTAGTAAAGTCCTTGTCACCGTCACTAACAAATAAAGCATTTTTAAATCTATAAAATTATGCGTATTACACACAAATAAATAAAACATCTGTGTTAAGTTATTGACACATGCGCAATAATAATAATAATATTCTTTGTTGTAACGAAAACAATTTGTAATTACGTTTGGCACACGCTAAGCAAATACGCCGCTAGGTTTTAAATACGAAAACGATGTACCTTTTTTTTTGGAAATTTATAGAAACTACTACAGAAACTTAATTATCATTACCACAAACAGATGGAATGTTCTAAATAAAATAAAAAAAAAAACGTTTAACCATTTCTCTACGGATAAATAAATTTATTATTTATCTAAATCACTATAATTAAATTAAATCAAATGAAATAACGTTGGAACATCAACGGGCCACAATTTATGCTTTTTGATTTCTTCATTTTTTTTTTGTTTTTTGGCTTTCTTTCCTCTGTTTTTTCGTTTTGATTGTCGTTTTAACTTTGTTACTTTAAGTCAGGCATTTTTTATTTTTTTATTTCACATTTAATGTTAATTTAATTATTGGTCTTCATGTAAAATAGTGTAAATGAGTAATAAGTAAGATAAATTATTGTTCTTGGCGTGAAAAACAAAAATCGATTTACAAATAAAATGATGTGCGTTTGAGGTAGGAATTGGTTATGATAATTACTAGTATGCTGGAGAGTAGTTTTAAAATAAAAATAAAAAAAAAAAAAAAAAAAACATTAAAAATATAATTAAATTAGGTAAACACAGTTTTTTGATGGTGTTTTGAACGTTTAACGGAGCAGTAGATTGTTTAGTTCTATGTTTAACAGTGTGTTGAACCGGATTTTAAATTGATACTGGGTGCGGATTATTTAGTAACACAGGACACGACAGTTATTATGATAAACTAACCAAGTTATATAAAAGAAGATTTTTATTTTAATTGTAGCACCGGAGTAAGAAATCTTATGCTTTTCCAGACGTTCCTGTAGTAGAAATTTTTTTTATTTTATAAAAAACGATTGTAAAGTTGGATTCAGGACTTTACACCCAAAAAAAAGTCATAACTTGGAGTCTAAGCGTTAGGAACCGCTGTAACATTTTTGAAAAAGTTCTTGCAGGGTTATCAGCTCCGTTTTTAACCGGATTATGGATTAGAAAAATTAAATATGAAATTGGAAAGATGATTCAATTGATTTAAAATCCTGCAAAATACAATCAACGGTTCAATTGCCGGTAAAAATAAAAACAAAAACCTTTTCCAGACACAGTAAGCTTTCTTCTTGACTTCCCATTACTGATTGAACATACTGATCGAAATAACAGGCTCTCATCGCATAGAATCGCACCAAAATCTTTCCTAATAATTGCGTAATTTTCCTATTCTAAACACAAATTATATGGCAACATAAACAAAACTCAAAAAAAATATAAACAAAAAATGATGTAAAAATCAATATTTAGCTGAATTAATTAATGTAACTAAACGGGAGGGAAGTTTACACACGGTTTGGATAAAAATAAAAACAAAGTAGTCGATTGCTTCGTAAATATTTAATTCTTTGTTTATTGGCTAATGGGAATAAATACAAAAAAAAAAAAAAACATAAAGAAGACAAAACAAATCAACAAAAACATCAATGCAGACAGTAAATGTAACAAACAAAAAAAAACGGCAAAGAACATATTTTACACAATAACCAGCTTTTGATTTTTTTTATTCTCTCTGTAAAGTTTAATAATTAGCTTAACTAATTGAAACATAAAAAAAAAAAAAAAAGAAAAAACTAAATTTTCCTTCTTCTTTGTCGTTTTTTTTTTGCGATCTCCACATGCGAGTTTTTCCCACGCATAAAAGCTCTTTGTTGCCTTTCGCTACTTTTGCCATATTGCTTTTGTACATGTTGGGCTGTTGCGTTTTCTTTTTCCTTTTTTTTTCCTGTTTTATTATTACTCGATGCTTTTTATGTTTGTTGCATTTAAAGCTTTTAACGTGAATTGTAGTGATTTTTATTTTACTTTACTTTACTTTACTTTACTTTACTTAGAGACACGATCTGTGAATTTTTCTAATAAAGTGTTTTTTTTATTTTTTTTTTTTTCACATTTATTTTTGACCACCAGATTGTATGTGAACGCTACTGATCCATGGCTTATATATATTTATATTACGTTAATAGAAGTCGCATCTTCGCCTACCAACTGTATCATCATCATTATTATTATCGCGATTTGTTTTTTGTTTTTTGTTTATCTGTAAAAACAACATTGGCTAGTAGCAAAAAAAAGTAAAACTAAACCTAAAAAGTAGCAATAATTCAGCACAAAAACTTTAAGTGTATAGCAATGGTAAAAACAAGACGAGCAATCATTTAAACAATAAAAAAAAAGAAAAAAAAAAACATGACTGGGAGGATCAACAATGAAATGCACGCACACAAAATTATTATTTCGTATTTATTGTTTAAAATAATAAAAAAAAAGAAACTAATAATAATAATAATGATAATAAAATGCGTGGTTAAAGCGTTTGTCTGCATTTGTGTTAAGGTAGAAAAAAAAAAACCACTCACATGTCGTTTTGGTTGAATTTTCAATGTTGATGGGTAAATTGTTTGTTACTTTTTTTCTTATTCATTATTAATTTTCGCTTAAAAAATCTGCGTGATTTTAAAACCGTTTTTTTGTTGCTGTTGCTGCTGCTGCTAATCCCAAAATGCTCGTTTTTTACGTTACAAGTCTGCTGGTTTAAAGTTATTAATTCTGTTGTATTAAAAAGGTGGAAACAAATCGTTTTTTTTTTTTTTTTAAACCTGAAAATGTCCTTAGCTTCATAAGGATGTTTTCCAATAATTTATACAATTAAGAGTGAATAAATACGAGAAAAAAAACTTGTGCAATAAAAATGCTAGGAAAATTACTAGGCGCATCTAAGATATTATTCTAAGATTCAAATTATAGGCACACACTAAGCAATTATTAATTATTATATAAACAAAAAAAAAAAAAAGCTGCAGACAAATGCAAATTATCTAACATGAAAAGTGAGTAGACAAAGGATTTTACCACTGTGTAAATTGCTGAGTTTTTTTGCTACCGAAACAGTTTAAGGCGTTTTTCATGTGTGCGCGTTTTATGCCACTTAATAATTTTTTTTTTAGCAATAAAATTACTTAAAAGGATATTTATGATAATGAAATTAGGTAATAACCAATTTATAATATAAAATGACCATCATACCGGCGAGATGGTGAATTGGTGTATTTTATCTCCTTGCTTAAATAAACAATAAGTTAGAAATGTAAATCCTTAACCCTTGATTATAGGCATCCTTTTGTTAACAACAACAACAGAAAAAAAATAAAATAAAATATCCACCCTTTGTCAATATGGGGTAGTGAATTTTTCTATCTTTTGTTTGGTGAAAGTATGTCTCAGGAGACTAAATGGCCTTTTTTGTTGTTGTGTAGAATTCATCGGGTTGAAATATTTTATCAACAGCCAAGGTTATTTTCTACGTTAAAAATCCCCAATCAATGTATTTGCCGTAGGGAATTTTTTTTTTTTTATATTTTCTTTGTTAACAGGGGTATAGTCGATAAAGATTGTTTAGATTGTGGCTGTCAGCGTGCTCACCTTTCTTCACCAATCTTAAGTAACAAAAAACAACAAAAAAAAAAAAAAAAAAACCCCTTTTTATGCTAAGACTAAGCATTAAGATTTTTTCTATTGATCAGCTCAAAGTCCAAAAACTTTACTTCGTTTCACAAGAAACAACAAACAAATTTGTATAAACGTAGCTACTTAAGTTAGTTAAGTAAACTTAAGTCAAACATATGTAAAATCATTGATAAGACGTTACTGTCTCCCAATAAGAAAACACCCAACAAAAGTTTATGTAACGCTTTTAAGACTTCAGTTTGACGTTTTGAAAAAAAGTTTTTTTTTTTATTTTTGTTTTCATGTTACATACATGTGGGTGCTAGGGGGTGGTTTTCTTATACAGAATAATAAATCTATACATCGATGACTTTAAGCTGTTTCGAAATTTTGGACAGTTTATATTTCTTCTACCTAAACTGTCATCCCTGTTCTTCTATTCACAATGTTAAGCCTTTTTCGCTTCGTTTTGTTTTTTCCTTCTACTTCTTTCTCCATTCCTTTGCTTTCATTTTAGCTTAAATACCGAATAATTTGTAGACAACAAGAAGAAGTTTTTTTTTTTTTTTTTTTTCTTATTTTTATTACAAATATTTCATATTTTTATTGATGCATAAAATTGATTGCGAATTCGTTTGGTTATTTACTTAAGAGGCCAACAAGAACTTATTCGGACAATGTAATACAAAAAGAAAAAGAAAAGCTTTTATAAATAAATAATTAATATTTTTGTATTCTTTTTTTTACAAATTGGTAGCGATACAAGTTGGTAGCATTTAATGTTTGATGTAATTGACACAAAGTTGTATTCGGTTTTATGTTGCATCCAATTTAGAGAATTTTTTTTTTCCGATTTTAAACGACTTTAGAAAAAAATTAAAATCATAAATCATTAAACATATTATAAGAAATAATTTTTTTTTTATGATTCATTCACAATCCGAGAAAAAAATAATTTTTCTGCTTGTGTTAAGGTGAAAAAAAAAAAAATAGCAACAATGCAGCAAACAACGCAGTAACAAGTCGTAATTTGTCGTTAATTAATTTTCGTGTTTTTTTTTTGCTCCTTAACTTTTTTGTAATTAGAAATAATAATAAATGAAAATCAACTAACAACAACGACATTTATATAATAATAATAATAATAATAATAATTTTTTTTTATTAATATCAATGCAATTAATCTTTGGCATGTTTGTTGGCGCGCGTGATGAAGATTACTAATGATCATTATTTATGTTTATTCTGTTTTTAGCTAGTTAACTAGCCTAGCTAGCTCTGTATTCACATGTAGATTTATTTCTATTTCTATTTTTTTTTTGTTGTTGCTAATAGTAATCGTTAAGCTATTAGTATTGCGTGTTTTTTGTCGCTTGATTTGTTGCTTGCACAAAAAAATAAATAAAAAACAGAGTTGATAAACAGTTGATTTTCCATGTTTTATGTACGTTTGTTGATTAATTCACATTGAAACGACTTTAATTCAACGGTTTGTATAGTAAAAATGGTTTAATCTGTGTATAACAGGCTTAAAAAATTTAATTTCGGTTTAAAAAAGACTTTTCAAAGTGTTTTATAACACAAAAAACGATTAAATCATCCTGAAATACCTGGTTCTAACAAGTGTTTTTGTAATGCACGAGCTTTTTAGCTATTTTCAGTTAAGAGAATTAAATTTTTCAATTGACAAACCACTGCAGTGTTGTAAATAAATTAATGTCATGTCATTAACGATATAACAAAGTATTAAACAAATTATAAAATGTCATCACATTTACACTTAGTATAGTTGTAAAAATTAATTAATTATTTAATTTCCATGTATGCAGATTTGATTTAATTACAACAAATGAAAAGAAAATTAAAATAAAAACGCAATGTTTAATAAATAATATGCGAAAAAGTAAAAGTTTGTTGTAATTTAGTAAAGCTTTCATTTGATTTAGTTTTGTGTTTAAGCTTTAATAAATAAATTAAAAAAGCACAGGAAATGCGTGTTTAATAAATAAACGAAATGAAAACAGCTTAATCTTTGTTGGTTTTTTATTAAATTAAAAAAGACGAAATCAACGTGACTTATCGTTTTGTACCTTGGTCGGTCGGTTGGTTTTATTTTTTTTTTTTTAAACGAATCACGCAATTTTATTAACTGAACTGCACCGTCTGTAATATAACTCATCAAAAAAGCTTGAGAATTTGCTTTTTTATTATTTTCATTGATTTTAATACAAAAATTACACGATCGATAATAACATATGATCAAATAATTTTGTTGATACGGTTTTATATTGATCGTACGGTTTGATTTTTTCTTTTTATTATAACAACAAGTGCATATTACATATTGACGATCAATCGTACCGATCCATCAATAATATTTTACTTGTTTCGCTGGTATTACTAATCAACAATACACTTTGCGTTTGATTAATTTAACTAGAACTGGATATGTCGTGAAGCGTTACAGCCAACATTGGATAATCTAATGTAACGTAACGTAACGTAAAGCTGTAATCATATTTTGCTGCATGATTATTTTTTCTTTTTTTGTTATAAAAAATCGATTAATATTTTTCTATACGTATCTAGAATACATGATTGGTTGTGTGTATGCATTTCGGACAATAAATGGGGTTGAAACATGTACAAATCAGTAGTTAGTGCACCATAATCTCTTTTGATATCATCTGTATCGTGATAATTTTTTTCATTTCGATGATAATTAAATGGTAAGCAGTCTTATCACCTGCGTTTATTAAAATTTGATGCACGATATCAGGACTTTAATGGTTCGAATGCCTAAAAATTTAAATAATTTCAGCATAGATCGTGACTGGGGTTTTTTTTTTTTTTTTTGATATTAAAGAGAATAATGTGTAATTAGGAAGCATTTCAAGTAGATTATTCGTTTCTAATTAAAGCACCAAAATACAGTCTTTAAACTTTAAACATCATCCCCTAGAAAATCGTTTCAATAATAATCTAAACTAATAGCAAAACAAATTAGAATCAAAAAAAAACTTTTGAAGACTTTAAAAGATGAATTTTTGTTGTTTGCAACAACATCAGCCATACCGTTCTCACTAGACAGCACAGTAAAGTCTAAACATTTCTTCAGGTAACCTTCACTCGATTCTTTACTTTATTTTACTTTCTACAACACTAATCACTTTTTTCAACGTTTTTATTGCATTTAATTTAAGTAAAAGTAGTTTAAAGTTTTTTTTTTTTAATTCGTTTATTTTCTAATTTGTCTAATCGATGATTTTATTAGCAAAATAAATATTTATTTTTTTCTTGCTTGCAAAAAGTTTACTTAAATTAATTTAACTTAATTCATTGTGTAAATAGAGCAGAGATGGATTTTTGATTGTTGGTGTGGAAGGTTTTGGTGTTTACGAAAGTTATTTTCTGGGAAATCGAGAGTTTTCAGGTGTTTTATGTAACTTTGCTGTGACAGTGGAGTAGTAAGAGAAGTTTTCTGGATTATTAAAGGATTTTTTGTAGCGATGTTTATATTTCAGGAGTTTTAGTTTCTTATACGGTGTTTGCGGAATATAAAAAAAATGAAAACATTGAACTTCTATAGGCACTTTTAATTGGATTAAACTCTTGAAAAAATCGTTTCTTTCTAAAACGAAGCAAAATTTATTTCTCAGTTCTACTGCCGGAAAATTACGTTCAGAAAGAACTTTTTTCAAGTTTTTTTTTTAAAGCTACGATATTTTTCAGAAGAAAGTCCCCAGAACAAAATTTTTAATGCGATTTAACTGGATAAACATCAAAAATTATTTACGGATTAAAAAAATTTTTTTTTTCTAGAATTACAGCCATTAAAACTGCACCGTAAAACACATAATACAACCCTGAAAACCGAGTAGGGAGCAATACATAACACTAATAAATAAATTTGTAATAAAAATATATTTATAGGCTTTACCTGTACACATTGCTTATCTTTAATTTAATATCAAATACCCAAGTACTATTACAAATAAGTAAATTATTCATATTTTCATATTGCAAAAACCAATTCATTTGATTAATTTGTATTGGATAATTTAATTTACCCATCGATATTTATAGATAGAAAATTAATTGTAATTAAATAATAAAATAAATAAAGAAGGTTTTTATCCATTTTTATTTTTCTGTACTTTGTTCCAATACTAGTTTTGGATTGAGTTATTTAATAATTCGCACGTACTAATTAGAGCTGTTCTGCTGCATTTACCTACTTTCAATTTTTGCTGCTTTTTTCTTTCTTTTATAATAAATTCGATAAGGAAATAATTTTTTTTCCACTAAAGGAAATAAACAATTAAGACAGAAGAAATTATATGAAAGAGCATTAAAATTCCACTTAGTTTTATTATAGACTGGGTATAGATAGCTTTTGTTTCTAAAAAAAGTGACACTAAAAAGTAAGTAAAAAAAATTTTAATTTAATTTAATTGTTTATTTATTGCTTTATTAACCATTTTCTAAAAGGTATTGCTTTAGGCAATCATTAGCGATCATATTGCAGTTAGCGAAATGCATTTTTTTTTTGTATCTTTTTTCAATTCGAAGTAGAGAAATTGTAGATAAATAATTTAACTGATATAACTAAATTAGCATTTGTTTAAGGTACTTTACCTTTAACGTAGTATTTAATTGTAATTCGGGAGTTACTTGTGCTGGTTACATTTATAATATAACAACGATCTATATAATAAAAATTTTTTTTTTTATTATAACAGCTTCAGGTCTATAGCTTTAAACCCAGCTTAATTTAATTTATTATTTTCTATTTTGTATATATGTATATATTTATTATATTGATTTGTGATTGTTGTATTCACGGATCATGATCACTAAAATAAAATTTTAATAGATCAAAAACATCATAAAAAAAAAAAAACTAAATTGCTGATTTTTACATTTTTCTTTTAAACACAAAAAACTATTTAATGTATATGAAGCTGGATAACACAAATGTCATAATTCTCTTCATTGTTTTTATGTAACAAAATAATAAAAATTACATTGATTGATGTTATTAAAAAAGAAAAAAAAAAAAAAAAACACTGGTGTGTTATGCTTTGCTTTTTGGTAGCCATCAGCTATAAACTTTTAATTTTTTTAAAATAATTTTTTAAATGATCAAAATAGAGTAAATACCATTCTACTGTATTCATATTTTCTATACAAAATGAATTAATAATAGTTATATGAAAAGTAAAAGAAGAAAAAAAAAATAATAAAAAAAAAATGCGACGAGCACCAGTCACAGGTAATTTGTTTGATTGGTTCTTCGCGTATCGATAGATAAACTTTGTGCACAATTGACGCTCTCCTTTCATATAGGTAATTTGCTTTTATTTATTTATGCTATTTTTTATTATTGTTTATGAATTTATAATATGCGGAAAATTATTAATATAATGCTGTTTAAAAAAAAAAATAAAAAAATAAAACATCAATGATTATTGCATAATACTTTAAAGCAGCAGCAGCAACAGTAACAGCAGGAGCGTTGATTTTTGCATGAATTTTCTATTAAAAATTAATTAAATCGTAATGATTTAGATCATAAAATGTATTGAAGGTGTGACAAAGAATATATTCAAAAAAAAAATTCCTTTATTACGTTTAATTATGTAATTCTGTAGACATTTTGTCGCAAATCCATATTGAAGTTAGTTTTAGTTAGAAAAATTTCGAAAAACTTTATTCTAATTTGATTATTAAAGCTTTTTCTAATTATTTTAAAAATTTTTTTTTTTTTTTTTTACTTATGTACCTATAAACCACGTACAAGTAATATAATTTAATAATTATATTTTATTTCTCTTCGTATAATATAAAATGAATTAAATTATAAATGGTGAAGCCATTTTTTGATCGTGACATTATTTAAGTTTTGTTCTACCATTAAACAGATAATCACCTGACATAAGACATTATATATTGTTTCTTAGTATATTAATAATAATAACTAAGTATCTTGTTGTTTATAATTTTCTTTATCGATCGATTGGTATAAGGATGGTTATGGCAATGAGAAACCAACAACAATAACAAAACGGCTACGTCGACGATTATTACATTTATGTGGTTATGATCTGTTGTTGCTATTATTACATTTCGTTTTGGGTTTTTTTTTTTTTTGTTACAAGAAAATACCCACTGTGTTGTCCTCGTCACACAAATAAATAAAATAAACTCAACGGATGCTGTGATATCGATTATTATTATTATTAAAAAAAAAAAAAAGAAAAAAAAACTTTACAGATTCTGCAGAGATGAAAAATAATAGCAGAGGGCAAGACACAATATTGTACGGGGAAAAAAATTACTTTACTTTACTGGTATCGTTTTTATGTTAAAAAAAAAAACTCTTCTTGTTTTGAAATAGAAGCGACAAACGGGATGGGCACCAAAGGTATAAACTTTTGCCATTTAAAAAAAAAAGAAAAAAACGAAATAATTTGTACGGCGGTGGCGGCAAAATTTATTAGCAATAATAAACCAACGATACAGTGCAGCTAGGTGCAATGTACGTGTGGTAAATCAGCAACAGCAGCATCAGCAGCAACGAGTTTTTTATTTTTTTTTTTATAAAAACTCCATCAAGAGTCGTCGTCGTCGTTGTCGTTGTTGTCGTCGTCGCGGCGGGTGGAGGCGGAGCATTAAACAACTACTTTGGATAAAAACAAAAAAAAAAAAAAATGTTTACTTCATTTATGGACATGGACTCCACCCACTTACTTTAAACAATGGAATTTTCTTTCCTAACGAACGATAAAGCTTTACAAAACATAAAAAGTAAAAAAGCTTAAAGATGATCTGTTTCTACCGGTGGTGTATTGTGTCGTGGCTAAGAAACAGCATCAACAGCAGCTGCTGTGCTCACGTTTAAACTTTTTTTTTTGTTGCTGTTGTTTCTTTTAAACTTTATGACTTATTTCCAAGTTTATAATTTTTTTGTTTCTTTTTATTACTTTTCTTAACGCAACGTTAAACGTTAAGTTTACGCTACGTTCGCGGAAAATTTTTTGTTTTTATAGTAAAAAAAACGGAGCAAAACGATGAAGCAACGTTAAAGCAAAAAAAAAAAAAAAAACATTTCTCATCGGGATGATTTTTTTTTTTTTAATTGTTACAAAGATAATGTTAGCTTTTAAAATCAAAAAAAAAAAAAAGTAAATAAACTTTTTCAGCTTTATGCTTTTTCCATCTTTTTAAGAGAGCGAAAAAAAAAAATTTAAAGTTTGCCACGACTTTCAACATATTGCATTTGTTTGTCTTCTTTGTAATAATAATAATAATAATAATAATAATAATTTTGAGCGAAAAAATAAAAAAAGCTGCTGCTGCTGCTGTTAGTGTTGTTACTTGGTTAAATGTTGAATAGCTTTATGCAAAGTATGAACTACTCATAAAATAGAGGATTAATGCCAGATGGGGATGACAGGTTTATACATTTTCAACGTTTCTATTATGAACAGGTGGATTTTTTTTCTTCTTCGTCTTCTTCTTCGTCTTCGTATTCCATTTCGTCTTGTATATTTTTCACATTCAACAAACGTAAATAATTATTTTTTTTATTTTTATTTTGTTCCTTCAATTATATTTATGTGATGTTTTCCTTGGTTTATTGATTTAATTAATTTATTTGCTTTTTTGTTTTTGAAATTTATTTATTTACCTGCTTAAATTTATTGGTTAAAAGTGCGTGATTAATGCGTATGAGTGGGTAATTAGTGTATAAATATAGTAAAGTAGCATAAAACACTTAAACTAATATGGAAAAAATGCTGGAAGTCATCTGAAATTTAGGTAACTTTAAGAAAAACGTTTATTTTGCAAATAAGTCAAATGAATCGTAGCTAACTTCAAGAAAATCATAGAAAACGTTTATTAAACCTCTTAAAATAGGATCATTAACACGGAAATAACTCAATAAGTCACTTTAATCGTAGCTAACTTCAAGGAATTATAGAAAACGTTTTTTTATCCACTGAAAACTGGTAAAAAAATACGGAACAACGACTCATAGTCACTGTAATCACAGTTAACTTCAAGATAGTTTATTTCAAAGTATTTCCCAATAGTTCCTAAAGGATTTTAATCATGTTTTATCGAAAACCATTAGCTGAAACCATTTTTTCTTTAAACTTACCTTCCCTGTTAATTAATATTTTTTAAACCCACAAAACACTTGTTTAATTTTACAAGGTTATTTAGTAATTGTTTCAGGACACTTTAATGTACAAAACAAGTGAAAATGTTATTACAACGAAATGGTGGAAATGAACTCAGGTAAACAAAAATAATTTTTTTTTTTTATATTTTATATTTTATTCATTTTTAAACAGCGATTCTTCATTATTTTATTTCATTTTTTTTTTTCTTTCTTTTTCTTTTTTTTTAATAATAATAATAATAATAATTAATAATAATAATAATAATTTCATTTTTATATATAATTTATAATTAAAAAGTTTTTTTTTTTTTTTTTTTTTAATTTTCTTTTATCTTTTCTTCTATTTTCTTCTATTTTTCTTATATCATCAATTCAGGCAAATTAAAATTTTATTTATTTATTTATTTTTGTTTAATTACTGAATTACTAATTTAAATTTAGTTTTATTTATATTTGCATTGGTTCGTACGTTTTTAAATGTTTTTGTTAATTATCAGTTACAGAATTATCGGTTTTAAAAATAAGACAAAACAACAAGTAAAACATGGTGATTGTTTTATAATTGTTATGCTAAAGTAGCTGAAGCAACCGATAAACACTGAGTTAAAATTTATTTTTTTTTTAAGAAAATCAACGTAGAACATTGCATAATAGTTAAGTTAGAATTTTTTTTTTTAAGGAGTTTCTCTTTAGTTTTAATTTTAATTTACATAAATGGTAATCAGTCGAAAAAGTTTTAATTTTTTTTTAATTTTTATAATTTTTTAATAATAATAATAATAATAATAATAAATTTTGGAGCTCGTGTACAAGCCAGAGATAAGCTTCTCGATGGTAACTAATTACCATTAAAAATCTTCTAACCGGCTCATAAACGTTAAAAAAATGATAAATTTTCAATAGTGGATTTATGTGGTAAAGTTTTACAGCGAGATTTTAATTAAATTATTTTTTTCTTCTTTTTTTGTTTGTTTTTTTTTTTTTTTGATCTTTAAGAGAGGCGATTTAATTTTTTTTTATAATTCTTTAATAACATTTACTGTGTGTTTGGTTTGTTGCATTAAATAATTTTATTTTGCCAGTAGGAAATCGTAGGTAATATATGCGCGCACGCGTTTAATACTTTAATTTTTTTTATTTTACTACTATGTGATTGGTTGATTTTTTGTTTTTAAACTGTACTTGCGCGCTGTTTACCAATTTACTGCTTAATTAATTAATTAATTAAAAAAAAAAAAATTTGTTTGTTCTTTTTTTAATTAAATTAAATTTATTTCGTATACATAATTAATTTTGTTTTTTTTTTTTTTTATTTCACCAATTAAATTAAATATTTTTTTTTTTTTGTTTTAATACTTTTTATTTTTATTAATTAATTAATTAATTAATTTTAATTTTTTTTTTTTTTTGTCTAGAATTATTTATTTAGATTTTTTGGGTGCTGCTGTTTGGTGGATTTTTGTTTAGGGGTGGCAAAAGTGAAATTTGTTTTACACGATCAAATAAATACACGATCGTTAAGCCAATAGAACGATTTATTTTTAAAGCCAATTAATATTATGGGTTTTGTTGAAATGTAATTTAAAACCTGGGAATAAGGAATTGTACGGTTTATCGTAATATTGCACGTCCACAGTGTTAAACTACGTTCATCCATAACAAATCAGCTTTATTTTAGGAAATTAAAATTGTTTGTTGTTAAGTAAGCTTAAGTTAGTTTATTTACAAAAGAATTTTTTTTTTTCCACCAACAGCAGCAGCTCAAAATCACTAATTAATTTGCTTAATTTGCTTAATTATCGAAAATTCACTATTTCTATTTTTAATTTTTTTTTTTTTATAGATATGTTTTGTTTGCTTTAATCAATTTCTTTTTTTTTTTTTAATTAATTAATTAATTAATTAAATTAATTTAATTAGGGGGATTGGTTTTTTTCTTTTATTTATTTTGGTAATTTAACGTTATCCACTGTTTTAATTATGTGTTTTACTTTACTTTATTTTACTTAACTAAGTCTAATCTATTTATTTATTTTATTTTTTTTTAATTTAATTAATTACGTTAATTAAATTAATTTTTATTAATTAACCATTTTTTAAATTAATTTTATTTATTATTATTTATGTACATTGAGAAGAGTATTTTACTTTTATTGTTTTTATTTAATTTTGTTTTTTTTTTTTAATTAATTAATTAATTAATTAATTTACGAATACTACTAAATAATTAATTAATTTTTAATTTTAATTTTTTCTTTCAAATTGCTTTTTAAATAAATATTTAGTTTAATTTTATTTTTTTTTTTTATTTTTCTTATTTATTTACATTAATTAATTAATTTAATATTAGAGCAAAAAATAAAATAATTTTAATTAAGAAAAATTAAGAGAAAAAAAATTAATTAAATAGAATTCTTAAAATTAAATTAATTCTAATGCGACAAAGGATATTGCACTTTAAGTATTTTTATTTTAATTTTTTTTTTGTAGTTTTTCCTTTTAATCGTTTTTTTTTATTTTTTATTTTAATTTAAATTTAAATTAATTAATTAATTACCAAACTTCCACAAATAAATAATTTTTTTGTTTTAGGAAAAACTTAATTCAAACATTTTTTTTTTTTTTTTTATAATAATAAAATTAATTTATCACTGGGCACTTTTGTCAGTGTGTTACGATCAAAATATACGCAGATCATGCGTTTTGTTATTGAAATAACGAATTAGTTAGTTGAGAATTTTTTTTTTTATTAATTTACCATTGGGATATCCTCATAAGAGAATTGAGGAAATAGGGTCACGATAGGGCATCGGGACTTCGTTGAATGCGTGTGGATTGATTGTGGGTGTCGTCAACGATTGGACTGTTGCGATCGTCATCGTGGTTGTGTGATGCATGTGTGCTGCCCGGCGGAGAGCCGGCAGACATTGGTGAATTAGAACCGGACGATGGTCGTCTGTTGAGTGCTGATGCCGCAAATCCATTCAAGTGATGAGGTAAAAGGTGAGATGGGAAGCCAGGCAAACCGGGAAATCCAGCTAAACCACCGAATGGTGGAAATAAAAGTGGATTTGGTGCTGATGGTGCGACACGGGAGAATCTATGATCACCACCATTAAGGAAGTGATCAGTGAGAGAATGAGCCGATGGTAGTTGATGTTTTAACGCTTCTAAGTTTAATGGTAGTCCATGAGAATCAGCGTACAGTCGTGCTAATAACTCTGTTTGAAGTGGACTGGGGAACGGTGGAAACGGTTTCTCAAATGGTAACTCCTCCTGTCTGTCGGATTCGGTTGATAAAAGTTTTCTATGTAAATTCAGATTCGAGCTGTGTCTGTCACGGCTCCTCTTTGATGGGAAAGCAGCATTACAGCCATCGATATTGCACTTGTGCGATAATTTCAGATGAACACTTTGATAATGTGCTCGAACCAAGAAGTGATTTTGGAAAAGTTTACCACAAGCAGTGCATTTGCGAGGATTTTCTGTGTCTAATGGAACGTCATCTTCTAGAGGATTGATAAAATTTCCGTTTTCGTAGTAATCATCGTCTTCAGACTCTGGGTGGTGGGAACTGACGCCAGCAGATGACGTATGAGAACGTGCGGGACTTGGTGGTGCCCCACTGACCATAAATCCTAATGGTGGGAATTGTGTATTGAGTAAACCTCCGCGTGACATCATGAACTCGTTAAAATGATTTTGTGAAAGATTCTCTAGGCGACGTAGTGAGTCACTGTTCTCAGCCTCTGCTGTCTCTTCGCTTTTGCGACTGTTCACTGATTCTGATCGTTTGCGATCTTCGCAATTATTATTATCTGATAATAAATGCTCGACTTTCAGTAACTTGAGTGGTTCGCTTTGCAACGATGTATTGATCTTGCTTTGTTTCACACAAAGTTCAATTGGGTTCACGTTTACTTTTTCATTGGCGTTGATGTCTCCACCGAAGTCACTTCGTACATCACGTTTTCGTGACAGGTCAAGCGTTAGATTTTCTGGTTGCTCTTCTTCTTCACCTTGGTCGTCATCATGATCGACAGGTTCTTGCTTGAAAATAGTTTGTGGTGGTGATGGCGAAACATATTTCTCCTCGGGCATCACGATTGCAGACGGTTCAGGTAATGAGGGTATTGTTGGCATAATTTTTAAATTTTCCTTTTCAATAATCGATGCTTTGGGTATTTCGACCGAGGATTCTATTGAACGAGCTCGCTTCACAAGTGGCTGGGGCTGCTCTTGTACTGGCTCTGGATACTCTACGTCAGAGGCCTCATTCTCATCTGACATATTGTCAACCATCGAATGAGTAGGAGGAATTGCACATTTCGTTGGATTTTGGTTTTTTCGTTTTCGTTTGTTTGTTGAATGAAAAATATTTGAATCTTCTTTGGTGCTCTGTACATCGATTATTCCACTGGAATCTTCATTGCTGTCAACAGTACTCGCTGCATCATCGGCATCTGATGATGACGAGTGCTTCATGCTTCTGCGTGGTTTTGTCATACTAAAGTCTTCAGGTTGCACATCTTCCGATTCAGAATATTGATCTTTTCGTTGTTCGCTATCACTCATATCCAAGTAATCGCTTCTGTCCAAGCGCACTGGCATATCGTCTTCATCACCGACGACAACAATGCCGTCCTCATCATCGAGATCATCTTCATGAATGCTACTGCGATCAGATCGCGAGTCACGATTACCATCGCTTGATTGAGCCATCATCGACTCGTGGGATTTTGCGCGTTCTAATCGTTGCTGCATGCATAAATCAAAGTTTTGCTTGAATTCTAGGTTTGATAATTGATGATGACGGATATCTGGAGGTGGAGTAAGGAGTGGGAACGAACTAAATGGATGTAATGGATTAAGTCCCCCAGGCATAACGCCTTGCGACTGTAGCAGCATTGGGTGTGGTTGTGCACTACGCCCATCGTGCGGTGATATCTTTCTCCGTAGATGCGGTGAATGCAATTTTGGATTTGGGTTTGCACTATGCCTATTGCGGGATCGTCTTGAGCTGAACATCATGCTGCAGCCATCGACTGTACATTTGTGCATTTCGCGGAGGTGCACTGCTGAGAAATGAATTTTCAATGCTCCTTTGTCACAAAATGTTTTCATACAGACATTGCATTGCACACGCTTCTTGCCAGTAGCTGGATTTATAAATTGCGTTCCTAAGTTCACAGGTACAGAACCCCATTGTCTCTTTGATGTGTGCGATTTTCTAATTCCGGATGAAATTGTGGATGATCCACTGGACGACATTCTGCTCGACATTGAGTTGTGATTCGACTTAGGCTTAGACAGTCCATGTGAATTTACGGAATCACGACTTAAATTAAGCGCACTCTGGGCATGATGGTCTATATTGTCCTCCTTTGAAGAATGCATTCCATTCCGTTCCTTGCGCTCACTCGTTTGTACATGTGAGGACATATGTGGTGATTTGGTTCTGGAGGAATGTGTTGTTTGCACTGACATCAAATTAGGGAACGATTGGGCCATTATACTGGCGGCTAATTGATTTCCTGACACTGCAGCAGCCATTGCCGCTGCCGAATGATTCAAAGAGTTTGCTAATGAGATCGCTGCTGCTGATGTTGGTGGTGGCGGTGGTAGGGAAAATGGTAAATGGTGGCCAGATAATGATAAATTCATTAATCCAGCCGCATGGTTTGTTAGTGCTGCATGATTTGATAATGCTGCGTGATTTGCAGCTGCATTACCATGAGACTTCTCTGATGTAGATGAAGCTTCTGGTAATCTGCGCCTCGCATGCATTGCGGCTGCATGTTGTTGTTGCATATGGTGTTGTGCCAATTCAGGACTGAGTCTTGTTGTTGGTAATCCACCATGAAAACCACCTAATCCTGCGGCAGCCGCACTTAATTTTCTAAAGTCAAATGGTTGCATGTTCTGTAGGTGGCTGAGAGGGCTCGACGATGTCATTCCACCGGACGGTGAATGATTATTATTAATACTGGTGGTGGCACTACTCGGTGATGTTGACGGACTTTTAAAGAAGTTACTCATGTGATTTGGTGTCAGGCCGGCCGCCAATTTTTGGTGCATCTGTGATGATAATTGCATCTGCGAGTGTGCCAATGACCCGAGATGCATATTTATTGGATGTGCTGCGATACCAGGTGGCGATGGTCGTCTACTGGGTGACATCACCATTTGTCTATCAAAATGTGAATTAACGGTAGACTCTTTCAAACGATCCAGATTATGAAACAAGAAACTATTTCGAAAATAATTCAAACGATTCAAATCGTCACGATTCCTTGCTACCGGATCTGATGATCCTCGCATTAAGCAAATCTATATGTTTCTCATGTGCATAAATTATGTTTTTATTAAAATCGCCAAATAATCTGGCATTCAAGTGGTTTTTCTATATCGGTTATGTGTCCTCTAGTTTTTTTTTTTTTTTTTTTACTTCCTTCTAATTATTTTTCTCTTCAATTTCTTTCACAATTAAATTCTTTTTTTCGTAAAAAGACTCTTTTTGCCTTTTTCTCTTTTTTCTAATTCTCCGGTTTCTTTTTTTTAATTAATTTTCTTCACACTTCATTTTTCGTTAAGCAAATAATGAGAAAAAAAAATAAAAATTCATCGAAATAACAATTTTTTGTCCTTGTGATGTCGTCTTCTGAAATGAAATTAAACAGAAAATAAGTTTTTTTTAATTTTTTTTTTATTTATTGTTTTCAAAAGAAATTTTTCAAAATTGATGTTTGATAATCAATGTCGATGGTTCGATTTGTTGTTTTTTTTTTTATTTTAAATTTTTAATTTTTATTTGTTTAGCTTCACGCACGATTTTAATTTAACAAGAGAAGAAGAATTTAAATTAAGAAAAAATAAAAAAAAAAAAAAAATCCTTTATTCTCCTCATGTGTTATTTTTTTTGTTGTTTTGCGTTCAAGTGACTCAGCCTTATCTAAGCTTAAACCAATATTTGAATTAAAGACACAAAGAAATTGTTTTTTATTGTTTAATATTATTACATAATCGGATAGTTACAGGAAATACAAACTGTGATGACATAAGGGATGATTTGCAGTTTTTACACCGAATCAAAATTGAAAAAAGAAAAAAGAAAAAAAAAATCTCGCAAGCTAAAAACATCGTCATATGGCTGACGCTTATTAGTCTCAAGTCACAGTGAAAAAAAAAAAAAAAAGTTAAAATTCCAATTCGTGAGGAAATAATTAAGACGCGATATTTGTCGTTGTGTCCTTTCACTTTGCAAGGACATTCGATAATTGCTAATTATTAAAAATTAAATTAAATATTACTGAAATGACCCTCAAACCATAAAACTAGCGAACAAATTTTCTAGAAAAATCACACAGAACCATAATTATCATTAAATTAAATAAAAATTTATTCAACCTGCTAAATTACAAGTTGTAAGAGCGTAATACCGATTGTTTTTATTAATTTTTTTTTTTTTTTATAATTACTTAGTGTTTTGCTGGTGTTTATAGAAAAAAAAAAAAAACACAACCGACTTAACTTGTCTTAAGTACAAGCAAATTGTAGAAAAAAAAATGGTTCTAAGTAGCTAAGTTCATCCACATTTCTAAACATTACTAAATAAACTTAAGTCACATGTTTTCCTTATAATTAAATTTATAAAAAAAAAAAAACAAAATGTGTTTTGTTCGCTAGTAAAAACCGTTAAAAACAATTTTAAGCGATTTTAATAAGATAAGTAAGATAACAATAATAAGAGAAAAATAATCAAATATGACTTAAGTATTTCTATTATATATTAAAATTGGAATTTTATTGGTTTATTATTGATTACCTCGTTGTGATCGTTATTGTTGTTTTTGCGAGTTTTATTTATTTATTTATTTTTTTTTTTTTTTAATAATATCAAAAGCAGGTCTAGCTGTTTATTTGATTTATTATTATTATTAATAAAAAAAAAAAATAAATAATATTATTTATTTATTTATTATAATTATTAATTCAAATAAATAGAGAAAAAAATAATTTTTTTTTTACTGCGCATGTTAATCGTACTTAAGTGAACGAATATATATACATTTTTTATTTATTTTAATTAAATTTCACCTAGCGGAAATATATTTAAAAGCTGCATTGTAAATATGTCAATAAATGTAATCAGGATTAAGTGTACGTGGTGTTTTGAAAAAAAAAAAAATTAAAAAGAATTAATTTAAATCCAATTATAGCTAATTGAAAAATTATTGGCAGTGGTAAAAATGCGAAAACATAAGGATAAAATAGGAAATAAAATTAATGATTTGCAATCTGTAAAACTCATTCTCTATCCGCATATATTGTCTTAAGCCATAGCAATGTAACATTAACGATGCACACATTTTAACTGAATATAGAAAATTATTTTATATTTTATATATAAACATCCTTAAGGCAAATTGCAATTATCTTGTGTGTGTCTACTTTACTATATACACCTCGTTTATCCTTTTCTCTTTATTTATTTTTTTTTATATTTATATATTTAATAAGAATAAATAAATCATCAATGATTGTGGGTGGAATATGATAATAAATTTATTTTGCTGCTTTTTTTTTTTTTTTACTTTTTGTTGCTTCTTAATAGTTGATTCAATTAGATTGATTTTAATCAGGAATAGTTTATTTTCTATAGGGAATATTAACCCTTTTTTTTTTTGGTTTAGTTTTGTATAGAATTTAATTGTACATAAAAAAAAAACATAAAATAGTAATAAGATAATTGTCGCCGCTATTTTGCAATTATTATTGTTGTTTTGCAGAGAGAAAAAAAAAATAAAACGAGGAAAAAAAACATTTGTTTAAACCAACCCACACAGTTGTTTATGTAAAGTGTATTAATAATAATGCTCGGTAGAATAAGTGACAACGATTTATATGATTATTAATAATAAAAAAAAAAAATACATATTATACAAAAACCTGTCGATAAATAATTAATCAATGGTATTCGCTTTTTAATATCGCTTTATTAGTAAACAAAACTAAAAAAAAAACGTTTTCATTGTTTTACGGAATTATTACGGCGTTTTAACGGCTTTTTTTTTATACATAAAACCAATTAAAATATTAATTTAATTATATTATAATTAATTGTTGTTTTTTCTTTTTTTTTTGTTTTTGTTTTAAATAGAAAATTAATTTAACTTAAGTAGTGAAATTTGTATTATTTTCTATGTGTCGTTGTTTATTCAAACAAAAAAAAAAAAAAGAAAATTATGTCTCGTCTGCCGTTTATTATTGTTTATTGATTAATAATTTCATTATAAATATAAATAATTAAATTTTAATAAAATAAATAATTTTATTTAATTTATTTATTTTATTAATAATAAATGAAGTAAACAACACCCAGTATATCGTGTAACAAAAAATAAATAAATTTTTATTTTTCTCGCTGTTTTAATCAGAATTTTTGGTCAACTTTTTGTCATTTAAAATATATATTTATATATATATATATATTTTTTTTTAATTATAGATTATTGTTTAAAGCATTTATTAAATAAATAAAATAAAATAAATATATAATATCATTACGTTTAATCTGTCAAAATATAAAATCAACCAAACAACAGCAACAACGAAAAAAAAAATAAAAAATATCGCGATTTTTATCACACTTTGCAGAAATTTTTTTTTTTATTTATTTACTCAAAATTGAATTTTTTTTTTTTTTATTAATTAAAATATTAATTAAATAGTTTATTTATTATATTTATTTGTTTAAAAAAAAATTAATTATTTATTTATTGGGCGACATTAATTCCCATAACGTGATCGAAACGACTTTTTGTTGTTTTTTTTTTTTAACGAAACGAAAAAATTAATTATCTTTAACAAGAAAGAGGCGTTTTTTAGTGTGTATATGTGTGTATTACTTTATAAAAAAATAATTATATTTATGCTATGTTTATTTATATAAAAAAATAATTTTTTTTTTTTTTAATTAGATTTGTCACATTTTTGTTATCAGAAGTTGTCATTGAATTTTATTTTTTTTATTTTTGTTTTATTTTAGCTTAGCTTTGTGACACTTGATATTTATTTGGTATTTTGATGTTTATTTATTTAATTATTTATTTATATTCTTATCGTATTAATTAATTAAAAATTATTTAGTTCA
This sequence comes from Ptychoptera albimana, assembly GCA_961205885.1. Taxonomy (NCBI): domain Eukaryota; kingdom Metazoa; phylum Arthropoda; class Insecta; order Diptera; family Ptychopteridae; genus Ptychoptera; species Ptychoptera albimana. Next base: position 3,487,270 of record OY540803.1, read on the forward strand.
AATAAAGATTTTAAGGCGTTAAAACAGGCTACCTGCTATGCTTTAGTTTTTTTTTTTTTTTTTTTTTTTTTAATTTAATTTCCGCTTGTCGTAGAGTTTTTTTTTTAAATTAATTTCCCTGTAAACCAGATTAAAACTCCAATTAACAATAATTAATTAACTAAAAAAAAATGTATTTAATCAGCTTTATAAACGTAATAAATGAAAATCATCAAAAAATCAACCAAAAAAGCATAAAAACTCCAAATCGAATTAATTCTCCAACAAAAAAAAATTTTTTTTTCATTAATAAACTTTAATAAAAAAAAAAATAATAAAATTACAATTCAATGATGTTTGATTAACAATTAATTAGAAAAAAATTAAAATTAATAAATCAACAGAGTGTATCAAGCTTTTCTACCTTTTTTTTCTACCTCTGCCTTCTATCTTTCGCTTCACGTTGTATTTTCTGATTTAAATTTTTTCCTTTTCGATTTTAACTTTTAAATAAATAAAAATAAAAAAAAAAATTTTTAAATTAATTATTATTAACCGTATAATAAATAAAATAAATAAAAAAAAAATTAAAATCATCGAATAAGTTTTAAGAAAAAAAAAAGCAGAAAAAACAGAAATGAGTAGAATTAATCACGGCCGATTAATACAATTTAAAAACGTAAATCGATTGTGCGATATTGTAATTAAAGCTCATTTATTATTATGATTATTATTTATTTTTAAATTAACTTTACTTAATTCATTTATTGAAAATAATAACCAATAATAATAATGAACACGCTTCGCTTTTAATTGTTGTTTCATCCATAAGAATTAGTCTTATTTACACAAATAAAGAAAGAAATTTTTTTTTTAATTTAATTTTACCGCAATTCGATTAAATCAATCAAAAAAAAAAAAGAAACAAAAACAGAAAAAAAAAAAAAAAATTTCTACTTTAAGTAAAAATTATAATTAAACCAAAAAAAAGGTAAAAAAAAAAAATAGAAACCTGCTTAAGTAACAACATCACGCGTATTTATTGTTTAAAGAAAATATTTAAGCGTGTTTTAGTTAAAGGAATAAAGCATCGTCTGTATTACTTTGACTTAAATCAACGCCGTAACGAGGAAACCAATTAAATTCTTTGTTTAATAAACTGATTTAGAGTAAGAAAAACGAAATTTGCTTTGTTTTGTTTAAATAAATATCATTTGTTTAGCTATATAAAAATTTTTCTATAGTTATTATTTAATCATCTATGAATCTCTTCTGCTTTTACTATTAATAAATTTCCCATTAATATAACACGATGGTCTCTTCTATTAATTAACAATAAAATAAATTAAAATCGATTATCTATGGTTTTTTTTAATAATAATAATAATAAATGAAAAGCAAAACGAGAAATCATTAAGCCACCAGGTAAAAGTGCAATAATTAAACAAGAAACTCATATTGCGTGAGCGATGAATAACGATTATAGCTCTAATATCGCACATTCATTATATTTTTTTTTTTTTAATAAATTACAATTTAATGCCACATATAAACAACAGAAGATGAAACAAACAAACAATTTTTTTTGTTATTATTATTATTAATTAAAACTAAAACGAAATTCGCTTATTACTAAGTTTACTAAAATTATATTGCATTGATCAAACAATTGTTTTGCTTGATTTAAGATTTAGAATTAATGGTTTACTTATTGTAAAACAACTTAACTGATGGACAAACGTTTAGAAAACATTTATTTTTTCAAAAAAAAAACAATTACTGCGCATGTTACTTACGTTGATTTTTAATTTTCACACGCAGTTTTCTATGAAAATTGTTCAAATGCGCATCCGTTTTACGCAGAAATGTTTACGACGCATGCTCTTGAAGTAACAACGCATAATCCAACCAAAAAAAAAAATAATAATAATAAATGAAGCAAACAAGTCAAATACAAAGTAAGCTTAATTTGGTTTTTGTTTTAAACCAAACAACAAACCAATAAAATTCGTTTGATTTTTTTTTATTTTTTACTTTATTTAACCGTCGGCAAAATAACTCTTTACCCCACTATCGTTTGTTGTCATCCAATTTGTTGCAGAAAAAATTCTTTTATTTTAAATTTCTGTGCTTTTTTGTTTTAATTTACTTAAAAAACAAAAACAAAAAAAAATTTAACTTTGTTCGCACAAATTATATTTGAAGATACTCGAAAAATAAATCTTTATTAAGTGTATTAAACACGGTCGACATGCAATCGAGTATTTGTTCGTTGTCTAAACAAAACTCTTAACGAAAAACACCGCACAACACAAGCAAAGAAAAAAAAACGAAGCCTATTTTGTGCTTTGTGTCTTGTCTGTGTCGTCCTCGACTTTTTTTTTTTTGCTTATACACGAAAATGTTTTTAATTTTTCATGATTGGTTTTTGAACAAATAGAAACTTTGAAGACGTTGATGGCATAAAACAAATTTGGTGGCATGGTGACGTTAATTAATTTTGTGACTTAAGTATAGATTTGGTGTTTAGTTTACCTATTCTACGAATTAATTCTAAAATCGCATCTAATTTACTTAGGATTTTAAACGTTTTCAGGATTCGTGTGTGAAGTATTTTTCTACGGAGATTTTTAAGCAGAAAAGTTTAATTAAATTGCATTTTTTTGTATTAAGCATAAACTCAACGATCTTCCGAAGGTAATTTCACTTAAAAACCTTTGGTTTACAACGCTGAATAAATTTTTAGCTACGATTTTTGTTATTTTTCTGTCTCTGTGTGTGCTGCTGCTGCGTTTCGTTGTGCTACAAGATGCGTGCAGTAAGGTAAAAGCACTAAAACGTTTTGATTAAACGGGGTAAATTACATTTAATTATTTTATTTTCTTAAAATATTTACCTTTAATTGATGTTTTATTGTTTTTATTTATTTATTTAAAATTTGCTGGATTTTTAACTTTTTTTCACGCAATACAAGAGGTTTTTGAGTCTTTTTTATTGTTGTTCTTGTTGCTGTTGCTACTTGTCGTTTAAAGTGTCATTCTATTATAATGGTAATGGTAATGGTAATGTTAATGTTAACGTGTGAACTTTATTATTAGTTTAATTGCGCGACTATTACTGTTGTCCGCTAAACGCTGGTTACTTACAAAGTAACAAACACAACAACTCGCCTCTATTAACAAAATGTTAATTCTGATTCATAAAACAACAACAAATGACAAGCTTATTATATTACTTTATGTTTTGGCTTAAATATAATTATAATAATTAACAAAAGAATTATTTTTTTTTTTTTATTTCTATCTTCTTAAGATTTTTTTGCTTAATGAAGTACGTAGAAGACATCAGACAAAACAATTTTTATTGTTTAAAAAAATACTTAAGAAATTTGTATAAAATCGTTATTGTAGTGAGTGTACAGATGTTGGAAGTGACTTTAAAAAATGTATGTCGATATAGAGAATAATTACAAAAGAATTAATTTTCACATAGAAAAAAAAAAAAATAAAATTCTAAAGTCACCAAATTATGTGTTGAAAAGATTTCTAATTATCTCTGGAAATTATTTAAAATTTTGTATTGAATAGCAATTAATATGCTGTTAGGAAATTATTTTTCAGTTAATGATAGAGTTTAAGCTTTAAAAGCTTGCAAGCAAACAATTTAAAAATGTTTGCTAGTCCTGAACAACAAACGTAAGTAACGCACAACAAAACTAATCTTATCAACAGTAATCATCATCTTTCTTTACTGGTGGAGATTTCAACCATGAAAAGCACCTTTAAAAGCTCTCTAAAATCATGCAACTTAAATCCTATAGTCCTGCCAGAGTAAACGAATCCTAACGTAAACACAGCCACAACAAAACTAATCATCATCATCGTTTTAAAACAAACAAACTTTTTTTTCCTCCACTTTAATCAAAAAAAAAAAAAAAGAGTTTTTTTTGTTCTGTCCTAATCTCAGCGTAATTAATAAAAAAAAAAAAAAACTAATCAAAATCGATCATTTTAATTGATTTTAATATTAAACAAAAATTTACCAAAATACAATTGTTAATTTTTAATGTAATCAAATCAATCAAAAAAATAATTAACGAAATTTTTTTTTTTTTTTTTAATTTAAAGTAGTTTCATCAGCAAAGTAATTTTCATATCACGTCATATTTACTCGATTGAATTAATTAAATTAAATTGATTTGAAAATTATACGAAAATGAAAAAAAAAAAATTTAATTGATTGGAAATTCTTCTGTCTTTCGTTCTTTACGAAAATGTCAAACAAATTTTTTTATTGTCTTGAAATTAATTTTCTTCACCAAATCATAAACACATTCATGTCATTTCTCAATTAAGTCTCTGATTTATATTGAAAAATATTTTTTTTTTGACGAGGAAAAAGCATTAAGAAAAAAACAACATTTTTGTTTTTTTTTTGTAAACAAATTCAATTGGTGTGTCGATCAGCCTATACGAAATAAAAATTATTACTTTTTTTTTTTTTTTTTTTTATTAATAATCAAGCCACACATAAAGCGTGTAAAAGAAAAAGAAAAAAATTTTTATTCACACACAAAAAAAAAAGAAGTGACTTAGCGACTAGTTAAACTAGTTTAAATAAAAAAAAAAACATTTTAGCTTGGTGACCGCTGCTGCTGGTCAATACAGCAATAATAAACGACAATTGAAGAGCTTTAAGCGCGTATTTTGTATATTTACACAAAGTACATACAAAAAGCATTGGTATGTACATTTTAAGTTAAGTAAAGACGCGATAAATCCACCCATGAATAGTTATGATTGGCTGACAAAAAAAAAAATAAAAATAATTTTTGTTCTCTTATTTATTTTGTGTGTGTGTGTGTGTGGTCGATGATGTTTTTTTTTTTCTTTAATTTTTATTTTTAACTTAAGTAGCGTTAAGTTAAGCGAAGTTACGCGAAGCCTTTTCTTAGATACGTTAAGTAAAAGACATCCGTTTTGTATTTGCAAAAATTATTGTTTGTAAAGTTAAGTAACGTTAAGTTAACTTAAGTCATGATAAATTTACTTAAGTCACGTTAAAAATAATTTCGTTTAATTATAAAAAACTTTTACCATTTTTTTTTACTAATAATTTAAGCTAGTTTATAGTTACTAGCTTAGTTAAGTGTCGTTAAAACATTTTTTTTTTATTTATTATTCATCTTATTAAGAAAAAACAATTTAGTAAAACAATTAAACGTAGGCAATGTAATTATTACATTTAGTGATTAGTAGTTAAGTATCGTTAAGTTTTTTTTTTTATTAATATTTATTTTTATTTACCAGCATCATTTTTAGTTACCTTTTACTTAAGTTTACGTTTATATGTAAGTGAAATTAAGTAAGTAACCATTTTTTGTAATTAAAATTCTTTTAAGCCAACTACACATGTATTAATAGCTTATTTTGTTAAATTAATTAAACTCGATATTGATTTTTCGTTTCGTTTTTTTTATTTATTTTTAATTTTATTTTTGCAAATGTAACTGTGCTGCTGTTGCTTGTTTATTCTATTTAATTTGTTTTTTAAGCGGTGTCGTTGTATTTATTTTTATTTTTATAAACGAACCACACAATTTATTATTATTATTATTTATTTATAAATATTGTCTATAATTATATTTTAACTATACTCTAACTCAACTCTAATTTGAGGTGTAAATGAAAACGAATGAACGTTTTTTTCTTTTTCTTTATTTCTTTATTATTTAATTATTTGTTAATAAAATTACTTAATTAATATGTGCTAGGTTATGTACTATTATTATTGTAAGTTTGAAAAAAAAAATATATATAAAAAATATTTTAAAATGGCTTTCAAATTTTATATTTTGTATTATATAACGAAGTTTTTATAACAAAAATAGTTTAAGTCACTTAAAGACGCTTTAAGTAATAATAGAAAACTATTTAAAAGTAAAAAAAAAAAATTAAAGTGCTTTAAGCTATTTATTTATCTATATAACTTAACGAAACTTAAAGCTAAATACTAAACTATAAAACAAAAAAATGAAAAAAAATTGGAAAACGTTAAAAATTCGCTAAACATGACTTATAATTATGAATAAAAAACAATTTTTATTAACTTTACTACTTTATTAACGTAACTTAAATAAACCACTAAAGTTAACGAAACTTAACTAAACTTAACGAAGATTAACTATAAAAAAAAAAAGTGTTTCAACCACATTTTTATTAAACTTATCGAATTTAATCGAATTATTAAAATTTAACGAAACAAAAACCAAATAAAAATAAATCAAACAAATGACACATCGATTGAGAAGAATTTCTAATTTGCCGCCGGTGTGATCGTTTATTACAACAACACCATCAACAATAATAATCCGCGTTATGAATTTAATGTTTTTTATTAATTATTTATTTATTTTCTATTAGTAATTTGTTATTTTTAATAATTGAAAGATCATAAGTTCAAGGAATTTGTTGTTACAAGGCATTTAGAAATGTTTATTGAATAACTGTTTGGTTATGTTTTTTTTAGTTTTAGAAACGAAATAAATATTTTAGGCTATGGTTTAAATGATTTAAGTCATATTTATCGATGTATTTGGTTAAGTGGATTTGTTTTTCAAATTATTGGGAATTTTAAAAATACTGGAAACGGCATTAACTTCCGAAACTGCAGCACTGTAACAGATTTTCCTTCTTTTAAATCCTTTTAACTTAAATCGCATTATGTGTTTTTCTTCTTTTGTTTTTACTTAAAACTAGATCAAAAATTTTGATTGAAAATTGACTGCACTTAAATTAAAAAATAAACTTAAAATTACGCTTCAATTATGCAAATAATATGAATAAATGGACAGAACGATATAAATATTTAACGTAAATAAATAATTAATAAAAAACTACGACGTACAATGTGATGTAGAAAACTCTCCACACACAACCAAAACAAAAAAAAAAATCACCGAAATATATAAATTGTGTAGACAAATTAATAAATACAATTAAAAAAAAAACGAACGAAGAAGAAGATTTATTAGCTTTATAAGTATCGTTATGTTTTCATTTTTCTAACGAAAAATTTATTCATAAATCATGAATTATTTTATTTATGCTGGCTCTTGTGTTGTTTGCGAATATATATATATATATTTTTTTAATTATTATATCAAGAGAATAACATTTATTCTGTTGGGCTTAGTTAAGTCACATAAAAAAATTTTTTTTTTCTGATTAGCTTTATGCCTTTTTTTTTTTTTTTTTGTTTGTTGCTTGTGCATATTTACAGCATAAATGATATTAGGACTGCGTTTTAGCCTGCAGTTGCAAAAACGTAACGAATAAATAAAATTATTCCTGCTTAAGAATGGTAATAAAGAAAAGAAAAAAAAAGTCTGCACAATAAAATTGACACACAGCCTAAATGCTTACTTAATTCAACGAAATTAAAAATGGCGAAAGAATAACAAAAAAAAAAAAAAAAATAATTAAGTCAAGTTTTAAGTCAGTCACTTGTTATAAATAAATTTTTTGTTTTGTTTGGTTATTTGAAGTTTTGGTGGCAACGAATATTTATTTATAGAAGGATAAACAAAACGTCAATATGCAACAATATTGAATTAATTAAATTAAAATTTGTATATGAGGTAAGCTGGGTAATAAGTATTAAGAAGTAGTGAGATGATGAAGAGAAAACGATGCACGGGTAACAAAGTCATTAACATTGATTAATCTGTTCAAGAGGTACGGTAATAATACTCAGTCTTGACTTTAATTAAATTTAATTACGGAGCTGAAATAGAGTTTTTTTTTTTTTTTTGTAAGTGATACGATTATTTACCGGAAAATTATTTATTTGTTATTGTTTTTTTTTTTTTTTTTTTTTGCAGTATCTGACGTACTAAGGATAACTGGATAAACATTAAATACTTAGTACAATCGAAGATTTTTTAATTAAATTTTTTGCTAAGTGTTTTAAGTCACATATTCTGTATATTTTTGTGGTACAAACGGTTTACGTTTTTAATGTCATGGGAATAACGATAGTTAGCTTTCAATAAAAAAAAAACGAAAAGAATTTTTTTTTTTTTTTAAACAATTAAAGGTGCATGAAGACGAAGAAGCAGCAGCAACAGAAGAGAAATAAGAAGATAAGAAGGTAAAACATCAAAACGACATTTGATGACAAATTAAATTAATTTTTTTTTTTTTTATTTCTCTTGTCATTCGTATCGAGCTATATGATTCTTGTTCGTTTTTTCTTAAATAAATTATTTTAATTACAAACAAATTAAATAATAATAAAAAAAAAAAAAATTATTATAAAAACTCTTCCCATCGGTTGAGAATTAATGAATTAAAAAAACGTAAAACGAAAAAAATTTGTCTTTAAAAATCCATTCAAATGTTTAATGGATGGTTTTGTAGTTTTTTTTTTTTTTTTTTTTTATTTAACAAATCGTCTGATTATTATTAAAAAAAAAAAAATTATTATTACTTACTTAAAAATTTAATTCTCAATTATCATTAAATAAAAATAAAAAATAAAAAACGTCCACAGACAGAAAATTCCCATGTTCTCATTACTTCCGAATGTTTTAGGAGAAAAAAAAATTTATTTTTTGTCGTTACGAGAGATTCATTTGTTGTTTTGCTCTACCCAAAACTAGAAAAATTCATCTCAATAAATAATTAAACATAGGAACAGACATTAAATAATAATAAAAAAAAAAAAAACAACAACCACGTTTAACACAGTGAAAACATGATAATTTCATTCAGAACATTTGGACCACCCTAGTTAAGTCATAGGGAATTGTTAATAATTATTGTATGGATGGTAAGAGAGGTAATAATAACAATAAAGCGCACAGTTTGTGTATTTAAAAGATGATAAACATTGAAAAATGCACTTTTAACGCGTTAATGATACCATGAAGTGTGTTTGTGTGTAACCTTTACATGATATAACCGGGTACATCATAAGCTAATCCAATACAAAAAAAAAATGTAATAAAAAAAGACAAAACTAAAAACCCTTAAAAAGCAAACGAAAAAAAAAAAAAGAAAGAAAAACGCCTGAACATCAGCAACCAGTACACTTAAGTCAAGTAATAATAAAATTAATTAAATTACCTTACACCCACCTTGTAATAATATTTTATTTTTAATAATTTTTTTTCTAAAGCTCACTTGTGTGGTACAAAAAAAAAAATCGAAAAAAACTTATTTTTATGTAACTTAACGCAACTTAGCTTAATAAATGTTACTTAATGTTGGCGCCGGCTAAGTAAATATTGAATTAAATTTATTTTTTACGTTTTTTTTTTTTTTTTGTGTACAGGTTTTAAAGGTTTTTTAAACGCTTTTTTTGTTGCTTTTAAGTCAGTTAAAACGGTGTTAAAAATTACTTTTTTTTTATATTTTTTTTTTTACTTTACTTAAAGCTTGGTAGCTGGCAGTGAACGAAATAAATTTATTTAATCGATTTTTGTTATTTTTGTTATTATTTTTTTTTATGTGAAATTATTGTCACTGTTGTGTTGTTTACGTTGGAAAACACAATTCAAATCATAATAAAATAATAATTAAGTCGAAGGTTAGTTAAACAAGAATAACAAAAAAAAAAAACATCAATAAAAAATTATTCTTAACGCAACAAAAGTGAATTATCTATGGTTTAATAAAGAAAATGAAAATTTTTTGCTTCCTTTACACCTCATTTAACAAAATTATCTTCATCTGATGATGCCCACACTAGTTAACAAATCATGGATTATTGACTCAAAAAATAGATTTTTAATTACAATTTAAAGAACAGAAAAAAAAAAAAACTTAACGAAACTTAAAAAAAAAAACTTAACGAAGCTTAAGTAAAATAAAAAAGCTCTACAAAAGCTTATTTAATAATTAAATATTATTTTCAATAGTATTGTGGTCAATTGAGCTATTTTTTTCTACATACAAAACCAGCTAATATCGCATCAATGATTCTCAAAAATAAATTTAAAAAAAAAAACATAACAAAAAAAATTTCTCTCTCTTACATCTTCAATTTTATAATTTTTATTGAATTTTATAATAAAAAATGAATAAAAAAAAAAAAACAAAACAAAACAAAACGAAGCTCAATTGCAATAAAATTATAATTAAATTACATTAAAGTCGCATTCAGTATGTATAGAAATGTTTATAAAAATAAACAAGACTAGATACACTGATGATGTGTAACAAAGCGCAATAAAAAATTGTAGATCCATGCATTAATTGCGAGTTTTAATTTGTTGAAGTTGGTTGAAGGATTATTATTATTATTGATAAACGCAATGGTAACGATTCAACATGATACACAAGCAAACATTATTTTTCAGCTAGAAAAACTAAGTATTTATTTTAGAAAAAAAAACAGGAAAACCATTCTTCGTTTTAACAAGAAATCCAACTATTAATCCCGGTCTCGCGTTTAGAGAAGAAAAATAAAAACAAATTTGTATCACCTGCCAAATCGCAATTAATTATAACTAATAACAATAATTAAGCAAATAAATTTCAATAAAATCAAGAAACATTTTTTTTTTCTTTCTACCTTTTTAACGTTTTATTTATGCTTTTTTTATGCTTTTTTCTACTCTTGTTCTTTCGTCGTAGTCGTTGATTATTTTTTTTTTTCTTTTCTTTATTTATTAATTTATTATTTCTCTCTGTTGTTTATTTATTTTTATTTAACGTAACTATGTGAAATTATTGTTTTTAAATTTTTATTATTCCCCTTTGATTTGTTTTTTTTTTTTACCTATTTATTTTTTTCTTTGCTTGTCTCAATCTCTTAATAAAAAAGAAAACACAAAAACAAACGGATTTTGCACTGTGATTCGTTTAGAATAGAAGTTTTCCTTAGAGCGGAAATAAATCATATTTAATCCAAATTACACCATGTTAAGTCATAATCAGAATTGATAAAAGCAATGAATGTAATAAAAAATAATTTAATTAATCAACACTGGCAATTACTGCACCTGAACACTTGCCGAAGTATTCCTTTAAAAACCAAAAAATCACATTTAATGCGCCTTCAATAATATCTCTGTAATAAAATTAACCAGGATGATTAACCTGAGACATTTTTAATTATTCAACTGTGTTTATAATGATGTTTTTACTAACTTAACGAAACATTTTTTATTACATAATGTAACTTTGTAGCGTTTAACGAAACTTTACTTTAAATCATTTTTTTTTTGTCACTTATTATATCAAAGCAAATTTATTTAACGAAGATTTTTGATGAATTTTAAATTTATTTGTACTTTTCTTAACGGAACTTGGCCTAATGTTTAATTATTTGAAAGCTTTGGAATTGTTTGTTATTCCTTTTCTGTCAAATCAATTTTAACGAAGCTTAAAATATAAAATTATGAACTTTAGTTAACCGCATTAAATGGTGTTACATTAAAGTGATTAATCTTAACGCAACTTAATATATAAAATGTAACAAAACAACAGGATAATTCACTGTTAACACTAATAACACTTAAATTAAATTAAACGAAAATAGCCTATTGTGTTTATCGGTTGCATCGATTAGAAATGCAAATGATTATTATTCTATTCGCGTTCAGTTAATTTACTTATAAAAGCTCACAAATAAAAAATAAACAAGTTTTCTATTAAATCGTTGCTGTAAATTCTTTTAAATAAATTTTACATTTAATGCAAGATAGATAATGGGTAATAACTGCGCTTTTTTATATATATAGAAACTACATGTAAAGGAAATTTGTTTGTTATAACAAATCTCGACCACACTTAGCTTAAAATTCTAAACATTTTTATTTTATTTTATTACATCGATGAAATGGTATTAAGCTTTCAGAATAATTTCCATCCAATAATAAACCAAAAATTAAAAAAAAAAATCCGTATCGCATTGAAATCGCGAAATAACTTATTGGCTACGGTAGTAAATGACATGATTTAACGATTAAAAGAGAAGAAAACATTTTTGTTTTTTTTTTTTTTTTTATAACTAAGGAAATAGAAACCACAAACCGTTTTACGTATTTGTCTACGATTTATTGAACGAATTAGGTGAATAGAAAAAAAAAAATTCTCGATAAAATAAAATCAGCAATCAAAAATGAAAAAAAAAAAAAAAATTAAAATACCGCGACTAACTTGCTTTGTGTCATTTTTAAATCTTATTTTACGGTGCGATATTGTTTCGTCAACAAAAAAATCTCAAAATTTAAGTCGTAAATCATAACACAAAAAAAATATTTTGTTTTTTTTTTTTTGATTTCTTTACTTAGAATTTGGATTATTGCGGTGAAAAAGGTAGAGAAAAATTAATTAAAAAAAAAACAAAAAAATTAACGAAACTTAACATAGATCAAGTTTAAGTATGTTATTTTCACGTTTTAAGCTAGTTTTATAAACGAGGTATTTGATTAAGGAATAAAAATTCATAACTTGACGACAAAATTCATAGATAAATCCAATCAAAAAAAAAAAACACAACACAACACAAAAAATTGATTAAACAAACAAACCATAGCTTAAGTCATATAAAATCGACAAAACAATTTCCCTTATATGCTTAAGTCAACGTATCAAATGCTACAAACATTTTTATTGATGACTTATTATGGTGACTTAAGCAGCGACATATTGAAAATTACTTTTTCAAAAATTAAACAATAAAAAAATTATTTTTAAACAGATCAATGCAAGGTCATTTAATTGAAATAAGAAAAACAAAAGTTGTTCACTTGTACAACCAAACTGTCTATGATTGGTTAAGCGAATTTTGTATTTACTAAGTGACAAATTTTTTTTACTTTTTTATTTGTCCCAACACATAAATATTGATTTAACTTGATTGTTTAACTTTTTTATTAAGGAAAATCTTGAGAGAAAAATACAAAAAATATTTTTTTTGTTTTAAACGACACTTAAGCTTTGTTTAACGAAACTTAACTAAATTATAGCTTTTTGTTGATATTTTTTTTAATTCAATTAAAAACAAAAATGTTTTTTAGAATAATTCTTTTTTTTCATTTAACGAAACTTAATAATTCTTAACGAAGCTTAAGAAAATAACACAAAAAAAAACAATTCTTATGTCAGTTTTACATTTAAATTCACAAACACATATTATTAAAATAATGCTTAATCGAAGTGACTTAATTTAACGAAGCTTAAATTTTTTTTTCTTTCTTTTTTCATTAATTTAAATTCACCGTTTCTTTTGCAAATTACATAATTATGCTCACAGAATTGATTTGACTTTGTTTAGCCATTGTAAAAGTGTCACAAATTTTAAAGGCAGCAAGTAAAAAAGTTTAGAATTAATATCGCGTTGTGACGCTGTGACACAGAAACAAGCGACATACACACAAAAAAAAGCTCAATTATCGTAGTAAATTGGACTTTTTTTTTGGTTTATTATTATTTTTTTTTTTTTCAGAACACAATGCCCAAGGTGGTTACAAGCGAATAAAAGCAACAAAACAACACCAATTACTATGCCGAAACATGATTTGTATATATAAAAAAAAAAAATTTGTGATCAAGAAATTAAATGACCTTGGCGGTACAGCATCGTTTGTACACACACACAAAAACAATTAAAAACATCGAATATTCGTATTTAATTCGGTAATGAATAATAATTATTGCTTATTGGATTTTTATATTTATAAAAATTTTATCACCGATTGTTTGTGGCTTTTGTGTGTGCGTCTTTTTTTTTTTTTTCTTTTTTTTCACATCGCGACTTTTCTCGCGATTTTTTGTCGCAACTTCACCAAAAAATCAACAGAAATCGTCGTCAGAAACTCATGTGTGCTTTGTGTAAATAAAGTTATTATTATTATTTATTTTTTTTTTTTTTTTCATTATTGTTGACGATGATCGTGGACTTTAATGTCGTGATTATCAAATTTTTAAGGGCGTTTCGATAAATAAAACAAAAAACCACAGAACTAACATCAGCTTTTTATAATCCATTAGTTTTAAAACAAGCTTAAGCTTACCTTGATAACATATCCTTTGTAAGAAATTATTATTTTTTTTTCTTTGCATTAATTGTTGCTGCGGGAAATGTTGATGCTGCTGCTTCTGTTTCTTTGTTGTCCACAAAAAACTTTACACACAAAAAAAAAAAAAAAACAAAACTTCACAAAATTAAATTAAATTTTTTTTTCTTAATTATTTTTTTTTTTTCTCTAGCTTTTTATTGCATTCAAACACTTAAAGTTTTCACCTTAATTAACTTCTTTTTTTGCTTCACTTAATTTTTTTTTTTTTATTTGTTCACTAAATATTTTTTGCTTTTCTCTTTCGTTACCCACTAATCACTTTTAATTATTTTTGGTTAAAAAGAAAATTTGTTTTATTTTTTCAATTAAAACATAAATTAAATAAAAAAAAAAAAATAAATTAAATTAAAACAATAAAAAAAAACAACGAAAAATTAAAAAAAGGAAAAAGGTGAAAACAAAAAAAAAATATTTTCTTCCTCCTCGGTTATATTTTTATAAAAAGTCACTTGTGCTGCTGTTAACGAACCGTATTTTCGTTTTATTAGAGACATATGCGACACTTAAGCGTTAGACGATACGAATAATGAAAAAAAAAAAACCCAGTGTCCTCTATGACGAGTCCAGTGATACTGGTTGATGGTAAATTTGAAATGTGACGGAGAGAGCAGAAGTTAAGCGACAAGCGCGCACACCGCACCGTACCGCATAGATAATATAAGAAGAAAACAACAAAACAACAAAACAAAAAAAAAAAATTTCTACAGTGCGACCAAACGACAATATAAGCGGCACGGCACTGCCGCTGTACACAGCAGAAAAACATAATACAAGAAGAAAAATAAATTAATTCTCGTTGTACACGCACACTACAAACGGAAAATTGAGAAAAAAAAAAAAACACGCAACACAAACAGTGTGACGGCGACAGAGTAAAGTCAGGTGTCGTGTGTGTGTCGCAGTCATTCGTTGATCTCACATCAAAGGGGCAATAAACAAAATAGTTTTATGCACGCACACAACGATACACCGTTCGTTGCATGAAACGAGAAGAGAATTTATGCTTAGAAAAGGGGGTGGGCGGTAGTTTATAATTTTTTGTTTATAAATTTAACGCAGGCAACGCACAACTCATCAGCGTTGACTTATTTTTTGAATGGAGATACAGTAGAAAAATGTCTTTTCGCTTAAACACAAACAAACATCTTGTGTATGTGACTCTGACTGGAAATCGTTGTGATTCTCTTATATTTCCAATACGATGTTTACACTCTCCGTATTGTTATAGGACGGCGCGGCGACATTTCGGTGTAAAAAAAAAAAAAAATTATTATTAGAAGAGAGAACGTGAATAAATACAAGTGGTGGGGTTTAAGAGTTAATTTTTAAGTCAATGTAAAATTTTCTTCCGCATAATTTCTATTGTTTAATTGGTGGTGGGGTTATGTTTTACCTTTCCTAACACCAAAACAGCTGTTAATTCAATCAAAAGAGAATTTAATTACAATTCTCTCTTGAATAATTAAAAAAAAAAAGAATTTTTTTTTTGTTTTTTAATTGCGTTGCGTCGTGACAATTTTTTTTATCTGTGCTTTTTTTTTTTTATTTTTTTATATTAAATTTTGTGTACGCGCAGTCCGAAGAGAGTGTGAGTAGTGGGACGTCACTTTAGTTTTTAAATGAAAAAAAAAAAACATTTTTTTTTGGAGACATGCGATTTGTGTCTCCAGTTTTATTGCATATTGAAACAACAATATACATTTTGTGCTGTGGGTAAATGAAAGAGAGATGATAATACCCCACCACTCGTTTTGTTTATTTTGATTATTGCTGTTGGCCGCTGTATAAGAAAATGCGCAACGTCAAAACGGTAATAAAAAAAAATTCTTTTTCTTTTTCCGTTCAGGACTCACCCAAAGGATTTTTTCTTTTTTTTTTTTTTGGTTCGTTTTTATAACAAAAATTAATTTGTCAAAGGGTTAAAAAAAAAAGAAAAAAGGTTTTGTTTTATAATTTTATTATTTAACGAATGAACAAAAAAAAAATTGTCGGCTTTGCGCTAAATCTTAATTGCATCGGGCTAGGGACTAATGTGGTTGATTTTTTCGGATTTTTTACGTTAAATTATTTTATGACGCAAGTAAAAAACCTTTCGGAAGACAACAAAATGCTGTAAAAATGAAGCAACAAAGTGATTGAAAAATTCATTCATTCTGATTTTTTTTTTTATTGTTGTGTGAATTTTTTTTTTTTTTTGTGTGTTTTCTCGTCTTCTCCTGATTATCCTTTTACTGATTGGTATTGAATTTACATGCACTGTGCCACCCTAATAAAAATTATTACCGAAAGTCCGTTGTTTACGGAAAGGCATCGTAATGACAGACCAAGGCGGCGCGGTACTAATAAAACAATTTCGAGATTATTAGTCGTCCTGTCGTTGCTTTTAGTTTTGGCTGGAAATTTTTTTTTTGCTTGCAATTTCTAGTCGAATTTTTTTTATTTTGTTGTTTTAAGGATTTTAACGATATTTTAACACATGTGTGACTTTTATGGATTATTTGCTATTTTTTCTAGACTGTTTTAATATTTTATTGATTGCTGATTGTAAACGATTTTAATTTCAAACTTTAATACCTAAGCAATATTTCCGGACCCAAAAACTTGTTGAAGAAATATAAAAATCTACATTTTGATTGAGTAATTTAGGAAAAACGCGAATTAAACTTCTAAAAACCCAAATAAATGAATTTTTTTCTTATTTCAGGAGTACCTGAACTTGATCAGGTTAAATATTTTAAATAAAATTCAAGCTCAAATAAGTTTTTGAACAGAAGTAAAAAAAAAAAATTATAAAGGTTGAAAAAGTGATGACCATCCACCCATCCCAGGTTTATCCGTCAAATTCTTAGAAGTTTTTTTTTTTTCTGTTTTGCTTTCAACATTTCAATCGTAATACAGAGATTTCTCAATGAAAAAAAAATTTCATTAATTTATTGCTACAATTGTCTGTTTTATGTTAATTTTCTCCTATATAACCTGCCAGCCGCGAAACGAAATAATAAAAAAAAAAAAAAATGAAACGAAAGACGACACACAATTTAGAAACAATAATTTTTTATTAATTAAACTAGAAAAAAAAAAGAGAAATTTCAGTGCATGTAGGTAACAATTAGACATTCATATGTGCGTTGTTGCGTGCGTGTCGCTTTGTTATAATAATTTAAAAAAAAAAAAAAAATCCTACTTTGTATTGTCTTTTGCACGAGCAATACGAGCAATCAGCGCATTCAACCGCGCGCTATAATTCGTTCTTCTTCTCTTATTACACGATTTTACCGATTACGTTTTTAGGTTTTATTGTAAATAACCGAGGGTGGATCAGTTTCTGCTTTAAAGAAAAAAATTATTCGACCCTAACCGAATATTAACGCTTGATGTCTTAGGATTTTTTTTTATTGTTGTTGTTGTTGCTGTTAGTTAAGTCACTTAAACCTAGCTGTTAATGACTTTAAACAAAAATTATGTCATTTTTGCTAATAATCATAATTAAATTGTTGGCGTTCAGGCAGTACCCAATTAATTATAGGCGATAATTTGCGGTTAAATTTCTGTAAACAGAATTGTCGCGTGTTTATATTTCCGGTTGTTTAATAACTTTTTTTCCGGTAATAAATTTAATTTTTTTTTTTCTTTTGAGGATGCAAAAAAGAATTTAAGCTAAGAATTGCTTGAAAACACAGTGGAACTTCTGAAGTAAATGCAGGAAAATTCTTGTTTTCTTCATTACAGAATAATAATTTAAAGCAGTTTCCAGATGCGTTTGTTGTTTTATTAAGCAAAGTTCTGACGAGATACTGCTAAATGTTGATTAGATTTTAAAAGTATTTATCTGTGAGGTGATGCGGAACTTGGTGAAGTCCCAATATACTGAACTTTCTAACAAATTTCAGAAAATTCTCCTGAAAACACTAACTGACAACTTATTACTGACATCACAGACTGTCCAACTCATAGTCAACATTTATCTCTTTATTTATCTTTTCAATTGAAATTTATTACAACAGAACAAAAAAAAAAAAAAAAACTCCCGAGCGTCATTAACACGATAAAATGCCTTAATTTTCCATCAACGCAATAAAGCAAAAAATAAAACTTCATTTCCGATTAATTCAATTAAAAAAAAAAAAAAAAGAAACAAAATTAATTATGATTGGATTAATTAGAACGCGTTATCGGTATAATTAATTAATAATAATAAAAAAAAAAAGCTAAACAAGAAGAAATAAATACGAAGAACTGATGGATAGTCAACGGTTGATGCTCGATAAACGTGTGCATCGGGGGGAATTTTGTTTATTTTTATAATTTAATCAAATCAAGTTTTGTTGTTTTTTTTTTTTTTAATATTTGTAAAGCTCAATTAAAACCACTATATTAAGCCGCTATTTGTATGCATTAACAACTGACAGTGTACAGTGGTGACTAGCACATACATCGCCGTTTTACAGTTATCACATCTGCGCTTTTATTTTTACTCTACAACCCAAAAAAGTTAATTCAACAAATCACTGGGAGTTTGATTCATGCTTTTTTTTTTTTTTTTACAAGATATTTAACAGGGGAAAAAAAGGTGTCAACGAGTTAATTTCTTTAATTAAAAATAGAATAAAAAAAATTTTTTTTTTCTTTGAGTGAATTCATGAATTTTTTAATCCTTTTACGTGGGGTTTTTTCTTAAATTTTTTGTTGTTGTTGTTGTTGCTACCGTATGCTTATGCTTAAAGTAGTAAACTTTTCTAATTGTATCCATTGTAATGCAATTACTTTTAAGCTTAACAAATAAATCCCGATGTACTTTAAAACCGAAGGCAAACAGAAAAACTCTTCTAACAAAAATAAAAAATTTATATATTTAAATTTAAATTAAATTAACAAAACAGAGACAACAAAGTCTTATTGCTATTCTGTTTGTTTGTTTGTTTGTTAATAGCAAAAAAAAAAAAAAAAAAAAAAAAAACACCAGGTATAAATGGCAAGTAAAGCGCCGTGCGCCTTATTCAAATTTTTCTTTTTTTTTTTTTTTGTTGTTGTCGATGAGAAATAACAAAAAAAGACTAAAAAAAAAAAATGTAAAAAGCGACTTAAAAAGTAATAATAATTGAACAAAAGGATTTGTTTTTTTGTTATAAAAAAAAAAAAAAACAAAATAGTGCACAACTGTACACAGAGTGATTATGTTGAACGAAAATAATGACAAAACAAATGCAGATCAGATTGAGCGATTCATTTACTTTATTACTGTTTTACCTTTTAGCAACCTTTACCTGCAATCATATCGAAAAAAAAAAAAATCGGTTCATTTATCTACATCTATTATCTGCCCTTAAAAAAAAGAAAAAAAAATTAACAAACCCCCTGTTGACATGGACAAAAGAAAATCACCCGCAAGCCAATTGTAACATAATGACTGTGTCTCTTTGTCGGAATCCATTGTTCGATCTTCTATCTTGAAATTAACAACAAAAAAAAAAACATTTTTCTGCCACCCAGCGAGTGTTGACCATCAAACAGTCATCTGTTGTTCAGTATTACACCGATCTCGTGTTTTTATATCAAAAAACAAAAAAAATAAAAAAAATTTCAAATGACAGCATGTTGTGTCATACAAGTCCTGAAAAATCGAACATAAGGTTGACCTGTGTCACATAAACAGAATCCACATAAAGCCAAGGCAATAAATTCGTTTAACGTAATAATTTAAAGAAAAACATTGTCCAAAAAATAAAAAAGGGATATTTTTCTCACGTTAAAACATTATAATTAAGGAGAGCCGCAAATAACCCGGTAGGATACAAAAAAAAAAAATGAAAATTCACCTGAATAAATAATGCGCAAAAAAAAAAAAATTTACGTACGTTATTATAGCAGTGCTAAAATTATTACCACAAAAACTATACGTGATTGTGGTTAACCAGTTTAAGTGAAAATAAATGAAAAAAGAAAATAATAAAAAAACCACCCTGATAGGACTAAGTACGTATAAGTACGTAAGTACTGTTGCTGCATAATTGAAATCGCGTTGTAATTAGAACAAAAGGAGAAAAAATAGAAAAAGGTAAAAAAAAAAAATTTTTTTTTTTTCTTCCTTCTAAATAAAACAATAGAGAAACCTTTCGACAGAATTTTAATTAAAATATTTATTAGGCTTATTTAATAGTCCTGAAGGCTTTTTTTTTTTTAGTACATTGCTGTTGAAAAAAATTATTTTTTTCGTTATTTGTTTTCAAGAAACTCAAAAAATTTGATTAGTAAAAACTGAGTACCGTGGATTAAATATTTTAGTACACTTTAGTACTGACTTTTAAATTTTTATTCGTTTTGCTGATTTTTCTTCTATGCTTTCATTGCAAAGTTCGTGAAAATTAATTGTTTTCAAAAAGGTTTAGTACTCTCGAACTTTTTTTTAGTACACGATTCAATTTGAGGCATTTTAAACGCATTTTTTAAATTCTGGGAATTCGCAATTCTGTATCATAGCTAAAGCTACGAAACTAACCATAGTAGAAACGTTTTTTTTTAGTACACAGCCTTTTTCCATAGTTTTTTAGCGTAAAAAAAAATTGTTTTTTCTCTCTAGTTCGTCGTCATTTAATTTAATTTTTTTTTTGGTTCATTCAGTAATTTGGGGTGGTAAAACAACAAAACGTTTTACTACCATAATAATCAGCTGTTTAACTAATAAAAAAAAAAATCCTTAAACAAAAAAAAAGGACAATTGCTTGTACACCGTACACAAAAAAAAAATTTTTTTTATTACATTTTGTTTATGTAATTTTCAGGTAAACATTTTTTTTTGTTTGTTTGTTTATTTATTCCTGTGCTTTATGCCAGTGTTATTACGAGTTTGTTTCGTTATTGTTTTATTATTTATTTTTATTTCATTTAACGCAAAAAAAAAAAAAGCAAAAAAGACGCAAAACAACGCACAAACAAACGTAATGTAACAAAAAACGAAAATCCATTAAGAAAATCCAATTTAGAGAAAAATGAACAAACGAAAAAAAAAAAAAAAAACGTATTAACGTCTGAAGAGAAAACAAAGTAATAAAGACAAAAGGCGATCATCTTCATTCTTTGTTTCTAATTTAAAAAAAAAATTAAATATAAAACCCGATGACCCTCTTCTCAATCTGTCAAAATAACAGAAGAAACTGAAGAAAAAAATTAAAAATTTCGGGGCGGGCGTACTTTTTCCATTTAAACAATTTTTGTCGTTCTGGTGTTCACCTAAGACGTTTACATTACGTAAGGACTTTGATTAACGTTAAAAAAAAACCGTCATTACGTCTGTAATTAGTGTTTTACCTGTACTGCACAGATCTCAACGTTCAAAGATCTAATATGTAGCAAATATTCCAGTGATTTAAAGAATTTTTTTTTGTGTTTTGAAAAATTTCTTTTTAAAATGCCTTAAGGAATTTTTTTATTTTTTTAAAATTTATTTTTCCGTCTTGCACGACAAACTAACGTCAATATTAACTGCATTCAAATAGCACGAGCTAAGCTATTATTTTTACAAGAATTTATGAGAGATTTTAATCGTGACAAGTATTTTGTCCCAGAGCGAAGCGTAGGAATTTGAATTTTTTTTTTTTTTTTTGTAACCGTGTTGTATAAAGTACTTTGCGACAGTTCTAAATCCCCAAAAAACAGAAATATAAAACCAAGGTGATAAACCAGAAATCTATTTCTACTGTCGTCGGCGCTTTTTTAATATTTCATCTTGTTCAACAAGAACCGCAAAAAAACTTTGAAAAATGTGTAGACGAATCTCGTAGCTTTTTTATACCTACCTACCTCCGTTGTTTTTGCGGTGACATTATTTACCTTATTGACAGTTTTGAATGAACGAAACAAAATGAAAAAAAAAAAAAATATTTCTGTCTTGGGTTTAATGGATCAAAATTATATGACTACGGTAGAAGATAAATAAAAAAAAAAAAACACAAAATAAATGTCTCAAAATTATATAGGAATGACTTGCAAAGTCGTGTCATCATTTTTGTTTTTATTGCTGGTGCGCGGTAAAAAGCTTTTTTTTTTATTTATTTTTAAAGTCATTTAGGTTTTAGGCTTTTTTTTTCTTATTGTCTCTTTTTCGGTTAATTTAATTTTTACTTAAGATAATCGGTCGTCAAAGATGTTTTTTTTTTCATTCTTTCTTTCTTCTGTAGTGATTTGTGATGTTGAGATTGATTGGTTTTATTTTTTTTTTCTTGCCTTTTTTGTTTGTTAGAGACACTGTTCGCCTTTTTTTTTGTGTCGTTATTTGAATGACACTTTAGTTATTTGTTTCTTTGTAATTAAGTTAATTTCAAATGACGAATTCTGGAATTTTTAATGACGATCAGAAAAAAAAAAAAATTGAGGCTAATAGTGGCGAGTTTATTAAAATTAAAGAAGAAAAAAAATCGATTAGATCGGCCTACATTTATGGTCATTACGTTCTTTTCTCATACCTTGTATTCGTGTAATAAAATTTGAATCAAAAAATATTCTGGAGAAACAAATAAACCAAAAAAAAAAAAAACCTTTAAGATGCAAGTGCAAAGCACCAGCAACATAATTAATCAACTTGACCTTAACAATGAATACCGATAAAGGTAGAATTTTCGATTCTTTTCTATTGTTACTATTGAACTATGCACACACATAGAAAAATCGTACAAAATTAGCCGTCTATTGTGCACTAGGCTATCCAACAAAACAAAAAAAAATTGATGACAAACCTAAAAAAAAAAACAAGTGTGACGAATTTTAAATGATGATTTTTCACAATTTTATTACAGAAATTATAACCAAAAAAAAAAAAAAGGTCCCAACTTTGACAGTTTTCACTTTTGTTCAGAATAAATTTTTCATGATTGTGGTCATGTAAACGCCTGTTTCGTGTCGTTTCCTTTTGTAATAAAGTATTAGGAGGCCTTAATTTTATGTTTTATATTTTTTGTTGTTGTTGTTGTTGTTTTGCTGTAACATTTGTAACACAGTGGACAAACAATAGTAATGCAAAGGACATCATCCCTGGATACAAATAATAGTCAACTGGAATAACAATTGTCTCGACATCGTTTATTATTTGTATTTTTTAAACTTTTATTTTCTTTACACACAATAAAAAAAAAAAAAACTAGAAACAAGTGTATTACTCATGTGGTAGAAGAAAAACACAAAAAAAAAAAAATCGATTAAGGATTTTCTTGTATTGAGAAAGGAGAACAAAAAAAAAAAAATATTTGTTGACAAGAGATGAAAACAAATTGAACTTGTCGTTGCGTCTAGTCGCTTTGTGCTTATAGAAGAAAAGAAACGAAACGAAAAAAAAAAAAAAAACAACACCGATCATTATGTCCTAGAGATAAAAGGACTTTAAATTCTTATTTTTTTGTTTTCTTTTTCGTTAAATTAATCGTTTTGTCTACCATCGTCTAGTTGAGAGTTACAGAGTTTATAAAATGGGAAAACACATGTTTTGTAGATAAACGTGAGAACACACGATAATAAAAAACAAAAAAATTCAACAATCAATCAAATGTACCACGCGCGTCATTTATTTAAAAAAAAAAAAAGAAAAGGTAAATTAAGGACTTAAGTGGCGTTAATTATATTTTTACTTGAATAATATTTAAAGAATTTTTTACTGTTGTTGATCGTGAATAATGAAACGCAAAATATAAGCGAAATCCCGGAAATTCTACAAGACTCCTTGCGAAGTCAATTCAGGGTACATTCCCCAAAAACAATTGAATAACACAGCAACGATTTAAATCGAATAGAAACGTGAAAAACTAATCAACAGAAACAACCTGCTGCTTCTACACAAAAAAAAAACGAAAAGAAAAAATATTATTTTCAATCTACCCCATATAGATCGGGGTCCATCATCAAAAAAAAAATTTTTTTTTTTATTATTAATAACTAATTTCAGATTTGTTATGCACTAGGACGCAGCTAATTCTTAATAAATAAAGAAGAACATTGGCTAGGAGTTGCTACTCAAGTGTCGACAAGTGCGAGTATTTGAATTTTTCTTATTTCCCGGTGACACAATTGTGACAAAGGTGGATTAAAGTCACAAAAAAACCAATTTAAAAAAAAAAAAAAATAAAGAAAAAAAACTTAAGTCAGGTGAGTTTAAGTCAAACATTTTTTAATACAATAAACCAAAGTGACTTAGCCAGAGATGAAATCGGTACGATTAGTGAGAGAGAACAACAAGAAAATTATTTTTTTTTTTTTCAATGTGTTGTCTTTCAGATTAGATGTTTTCGGGTCCTATTGTTGAACTTAAAGATTATTTTTTCGTTTTTGATTAAATGACCAAAAAAAAAAAAAAAAAAAAATATATCTGGGCACCCCTTAGCGCCTGCGCTATGCGGTGTTTTGTTGAGGATTAAAAAAATCTCTTTTGTTTTTTTTTTTTCTTGGTTTTTGGTTTTTCTTATCCTAGTCGATCGGCGTTTAACAAATAAAAAAAAAACCCGAAACGAAAACAAAAAAAAAAAAAATTATTAATGTGTTTATTTCTGATTCTGTTTCTATTTTGGAATCGCATATATTCACAGGGATTCACAGGGTTCTTTTCAAGTTTTTTTTTTTTTTTTTATTTATTTCGCTTTACAGTGAACAAAAAATCATAAAGATTGACGATGACGTTGCCAATGGTGTTAATAGATGCAACAAAAACAGTATACATTTTTTTTTTTGATAAATTAAAAGACAATGAATAGACATTGCGGTTAAATACGGTAAAGAAATGAATTTTTGGTTGCAATTTAAGGAGGTTTTGTAGAGGTAGGACCAAAAAAAAAATCGTAAGAAATTTCGTAAGAATTTTCGAATGGAAATTTTGGTTGTTTTGAGAAGTTTTTGGAGTTTTCTTTTTGTGTTTTTATTCAGAAAGTTGTTGTTTTCCGGACTATTGATTACTTAAAAAATTTTCAGTATTTGATTACTGGTTGCTTCTTTACTAGCAGCTACAAAACTAAGTCAACAAACAGTTTCAAGGTTTCTAAAGGAGCTTCCAGACTTGATTAAGAAACAAACTCAGGACTCTACTTTAAATTTTTTCTGTAATCTTCTTTTAAATTTCTTTTAACACCTGCAAAAACCAAGAAAAATTATCAATCGTTTGCCTAAAAAAACACTTAAAAATTCTCCTTACAAACGAATTATAAAAATAATTTCTCTTAAACCGCAGTTAAGTTTAGAAATAAAGAAAAGAAAAAAATTATTTATAGCGGCAATGTAAATTTTCGTAAATTGGCTGCTGCTTTTTTTTTTTTTTTTTATTACAAATGTTTTGTTAAGAATAATAAAGTAGATAATCGTAAATGAGTGGTTTTACAGTTATGATAATGATAAAAGAATTATTATTCATGCAAATTGATAAAAAACAAAAAAAAAAAAAAAAAATGTTTATGCTGCTTTGATTACTTTCATTTCAGTTATAATAAAAAAAATTTATTTCTATCGATACTTTTTCTATACGATTCGATACATTGATACAATGGTTGCAGTCGTTTTATTAGTTTATTTTTTCCCGGTTACAGCCACAAGAAGTATTTAAACGTATCGTAATACATCCGATAGATACATAAATAATATACAATAACCACAAAATTGAATATAGAATTTTGTGTTAAACATATAACATGTAACATAGTTAGGGTAATCAGTTGATAGCATTTTGATAGCATTAAATCAAAAAACTACGAAAAGGCATCAAGCATCACTCGTGCTTAATATTTGCAAATATATATATATAAACCGTGCATAAAGTGTCTGCTCTTCATTTATAATTCATAATTTTTAATCATAATATGTGTAAAGAAATTTTTTTTTATTCATTTTTCTACGTTTCTACCAGAATAAAGCCGATAAAAATCGTTAATAGAAAAATTCTAGAAGCTGAAAATGAATTAAAAATAATTCACCTTTATAGCCCTTAAGTACTTACTTGGAAATAAATAAAGAAAAATAAAAAAAAACGAAGCAGAAAAATCGTGTCTTAGAAAAATTAGATTAACCAATAAGATTGATTAAGCATTAGACGCATGCGCATACACAGATGTGTATGTTTGATAGCGAATTAGAAAAAAAAAAAAAAAAACTGTTAACAGTAAACGCACATAACTTGCAATTAAACTAGGAAGTTGTTAAAAAAAAAATTATTAATTCGCTGATTTTATTTGTTATTAAAAACGGATTAACGGTGGTTAAGGTAGACAAAGTAAATAATTTCTAGGCTTTAAAAAAATGCTACAAAGTTTATACCATGTTTTAGTACATGGTTTATGTGTAGATGCCATCGGCTGTTTTGTTTTTTTTTTATCCTATACGCAAAACCAGGTTCTACGCTTTTAGCATCCTGTAAATTCTCCTAAATGCAACAAGAATCGTTTTAACCCAATATTCAAACAAAATATATTTTTTTTAATTAATTTTTTTTGTTGTTGTTGTTGTTCAGAAGCCCTCCAGGTACTTTACGACAGTTTTAATGATTTTCCTGTTAATACCAAGCAAAATTAATTTTTTGCCATCCCAAAGCATTTTTGACATTAAAAACAACCAAACGAAAAAGCAAAACGAAAAATCCATTTATCTAAGAATTTTAGTCCATTAAATGTGTAAATATTGCTTTACGGCCAACCATTGACCATTGTTAGAAATATAATTAATCAATCTATATGCAGACGAAAACGGAATGACCATCAAGAAAATAGAAACCTTTTTTGTTGTCTCCTAGATGTTTAGCCGAAATTTTTTTTTATTTTATTCTTCTTAAGCGACGTTGTTGCGCTCCGTTTATAGCTTTTAAATAATTTAATTTTTTTATTCTGTTCTCTTAACGTGACATTGTATATAGATGATAGGTATACTGCGCTAAGGTAACCAAATTACAAGGACATGGACATGGCATCTTGATTTCAAAAGTCACTGCATTTAATCTTCTTCTAGTTTAATAATAGAAGGCGGGTTTAATATGTCTGAGCATTAAAAAAAAATTGAAACAGAGAAAGAAAACAAAAAATATGATCACTAAAAGATAATTATGTGAAATGTTGAGTTACCATCGCTTAAGTCGCGTTTGCATTTACTTAACAACGACGTTATCTAACGCTTTGAAAAAAAACATCGATGAATTGGCCACGATTAGAGAACTGTAAGATGGTAGGCGCGACATTTAATTTACGATTTTTTGTAGGCACTGTGTCTGGATGAACGTCGCGAAAAAACCAAAAAAAATAAATTTATTTCGTGGATCCGATAATAACTGTAATTAACATTTGGGGGCAAAAAAAAAAAAAATTATTTACGGTCTAACAAAATTTCTAGTGACTTCAAAAAAATTTATGCAGCTTTGCTTTTTTATTAGATTAAATAGTAGATAAGTTGTGGCTTAAGAAATCTGTATTTTTTTTTTTTTTTTGAAGTTTTAATTATTAATGTAATTAATTTTTTTTCAACGTATATTTAATTTACTTTCTAAAGTCACTAAAACATTCGCGCAGGTTGTTGACAAAAATTGGTTTTACACAATAAACGGTTTTTTGATTGGATGATAGAATAAAAATTTTGCGTTGCGTAATCAGGCTGGCGCAATGAATGTTTTTTTTTTTTTGTGTGATTTATGTGAAGATTATTATTTTTTTTTTTTTTTTTGGTAATGATTCTTAATTTTACAACGTCTGCAATTTTTTGTTGTTTATCGGCAAAGTACTTAGATTATTTTGTTTTTTTTTTTTTTAATTTAATGCCAATTCAAATACTTGATCATGTTCATATTTAAATGATTTATAATGCATTGTTGTTATTAATAAATAAAATTGATCAAAGCTCTTGTGTTTTATGCTTTTTTTTTTTTTTGTGTTTTCTGTATCCAAACATACAAATCGCAACAATTTATTTTATAATAAAAAAAAAGAAGAGATTTTTATTGTATTTACTTGACTTGCACAAGAGGGACGAATGGTCAGTTTTGTTGTTTTTTTTTTTTTATGTGCATCCCGCATTAATAATTTAATTCTTTATTATTATTATTAATATTGAATTGGTTAAATACGTTTACTGCTGTTACTGCTGCTGCTGCTGATGTTTGTTGTTATTCTTCTTGTTTGCTGGTTATAACCGGACGTACGCGCGAGTCTTTAAAAATTATTATTATATGGTGGTTGAATACAGGCAAATTAATAAAAGTAAATTAAATAAATAAATAAATACAATTTTTTTTTTAGAGTAAATAACAGCCACTAATACCATCGTCATAAAAATGCATTTAAATAATAAAAAAAAAAAGAAAAAAAAAATTTTTTTTTTTATTATTTTTCCTGTAATATAAATTCCATTGATAATGACGCGGGGACACCCTACGGCCTTCATTGTTGTGATTACATGTATGCAAAATCGTTTATGTGTTGTTATATAAAAAAAAAATTATTTTTAAGTCTATGGGTGCGCAAGAAACGGACAACGCCAGCGAAATTCATCGTGATAATCTCATCGGATTTTTTCTGGTCGCATTTTAATAAAAACGGGAATTCTATTGGGGGCGGAGTGCGTCTATAGTTCTTTTTTTTTTTTTTTCTTCATGTTTATAACAAAAGTTGATATCATTTAACAATTTCATTTCTAAAGTATAAACAAATTTTGTCTGCAATAAAAATAAAAAAAAAAACATTAAAGAAAAGAAGGGAAAAATAAAAACAAAATTATTTTTTTTTCTCTTCTCCGTGTTGTTGTTGCTGTTGTTGTTATTTAAAGCGCGACTCAATCGATCCGGAGAACCGATTTGTACAAAAATTTGTTATTGATACTTTTAGTATTGTGTAATGATGAGCCTCCGGCGTATTCAACCTTTAAATCATTTTTTGTATTGTCTTTTGTTTTAAAATAAAATTAAAAAATAAAAAAAACATTTTTTTTTTTGCAATTTTTTTCTGCATATTGTAATGCTCTTTGGTCGGATGACTGGTTGGTCGGTGGTTTATTTATAAATATGATGCAATTTGCATGCCTTATTATAACAAAAATAAAAAAAATTATATTGATAACGCACGCCCGATACGTATTCACATCGATCAAAAATAACAAAGACAATATGGAAAAAAAAAAAAAAATTATTGTAATTCCATTGCAGAAATTTTTTTTTAGAAATATTTTATTTTATATTAAATTGCTTACAAAATGCTGCATGGTTTATGCTATTGTCTTTCGTTTTTTTTTTTTTTGTTTTTGTTTTATTGCATAAAATGGGTTTAATAAATTATTAAAAAAAAAAATAAAACAATTCCTGTATGCGTGATCGATTTGTAATTTGTGTGCGACAACAATCAATCTTTATTGCTGTTTTTGGTTGTGGTAAAATAAATAAACGTGGTAATGCAATGCAATAATTTTTTAAAGCAAACTATTGTGCTGTTAGATGCGTACAAAATGCCTTAAGGTACTTTGATTTTGGTTTAACGCCACGAAAGATTTTTTTTTTGTTTAAAAATAATTTAATTGCTGAATGTAAAGAGAAAATATTATTTCAGGATGTCCGCACACAGTGCATCTGTAAGACTTCTAGTTCTGAATTGAGTTACGGACAGCATTCAGTTTCAAGACCGTTTCGTTAAGATAACACAAAGATAGTCTGTTTTAATTACTAAAAACCCTCCCAAACGATGTTTTTTGTTTTTGGTTTATGAATTTCTGTCCTAAATAAATTATTTAATTACATAGAATTATAGCGATGTCCGAGTTTTTATCCACCAACAATAATAAATGAAATGAATTCATCATGGAAAAGAATAAAAAATGTCCACACACTAAAATCCAGCAAGAAAACAGAAACCCCGGTCAAGAAGGACAACCACATAAATAGTAGACAATAATCAAAATTCTTTAAATTAGTTTTTCTTCTTGTGTTTTGTTAAATGCAATTTTCGATGCCCTAAATATTTGTGAAATGTGTAATGGGCGGAGTTGGCGAGATTTTTTTTTTTTATTTAAGATTTCTTAGCTGTGTCTCTGTGTTTTTTTTTTCTGTGTGTAATCTAAAATAATTAAAATTAATGTTACAAAACCCCCGACTATTTTTTTCTATGCATATCGTTTGCTTAATCCATTCACTGAATTCACCTCTAATAAAACAGAAATTCGTTTGTCTCTTTATAATGGCTGATTGCGGTTACGAACCAACGCACCAACGAAGCACCAACATAAGAACTAAAAAGAAAAAAGTAATTAGAAAATACCTTAAGACGTAAGGTAAATACAGGCACACACACAAAAAAAAAAAGAAAAGGCAAAAATTAAACGTTCAACTAATAAACATAAAACAAATCAACGTAGCTAATCAAATAACGACTTAAAACAAATGAAACCAACAAAGAAACAAAACTGGCAAGGGTAGAGCGAAAAATAAATCCAAAAAAAAAAAATTGCAAACTTCACGCATATAAAACTACGGTAAGAAATAATTACTATGTGGATCGCGGTGGACACAGGTAAAACACAAGAAAAAGAAGAAGAAGAAGAAAAAAAAAAAAAACGTAACGAAAAACTATAAAATCTCGACACCCATAAATTGATGCGTTTTAAGCGTTTTTTTTCTTTCTACCATTTTTTTTCGTTAATTTTTTAATTAAATTTTTTTTGCTCGTTTTGTCTGTTCGTTCATGTGTGTGAATTCGAACAGGGTTTTAGTCCTTGGGAAAGCAAAAAACGAAAAAAAGTTAAGTCTACTTTAAGTCCTTGCTGGTAATACGATTAGAAACAACGTACCGATTATGATTGTGACAAATATTCGAAAATGAGATTACTTGGCTTTTGTCGTCCTTTTTAATCTGCAAGCCGTAATTTTACAAAAGTTTAAAGTCACATTTTTTCGAAGAATGAGGATTATTTTGTCCTTTTCTTGCTGCAGTTAAGTGAATTAAGGACATCTTTTGCGTTAAGGACAGTTTTGTTTTTTTTAGAAAGTTTAACAACAGACTACGGGTATATTACGGTGATATTTTTACGGAAGTTCCAATTACTTTTTTAAAATAGATAGAATTAACTGGCCGTAACACGTAAGCGTATGTTGATCGTGATACGATCACATAGCAGAGTGATCACAATAAATTGGTTACGCTTTCGATAGACCGTCACCAAGTAATGCGTAGGTGTGTAGTTGCCTTACGAAAAACTAATTACCTTTCTTTACTTAATTAATTTAGAATGATTGGTGGTTTTGACGTTTTTTTTTTTTTGTTTTTTAATTAATTAAACCATCGAACCCAAATTAAAACAAAAATAAAATTAAAAAAAAAATCAATCTGACTAATCTAATTTATGTTTTCTATGCGGTCATTGATTCAAAAATAAAAAAAAAACGCATCTATGTGGCCAATAATTAGTTGTTGCTGTTGTTTTATTATAATTAATTAATTAATTAATTTAAATTATCATTTACCTGTTATTGTTGTTTGTAATAAATAAATAAAATTTATTATAATGTTTGGTATGCGTCAAGTGATACCGTTTTTTTTTTTTACTATAAGCGCGCGCGTGGTATTTTCTACTTTTTTTTTTTAATTATTCAAATATTATGGTCCGTCGCTTGCGTTAACGCTACCATGAAGCTTCTGTTGCTTTAAGTCAAAAAAAAAATAAAAAACCTTAAACCAATTCAAAACAATTCAAAGTAAATTAAAAAATCTGTTTTGTTGGAATAAGTCACCAACCAATAAGCGTTTAGAATACAAAAATAAAACAAAAATTATAATGCGCAGTATAATTAAGTAATGCGTAAAACATATTTATACGCACTATAAATGTCACATTTTTAAGCATTTTAATTCATTTGTTTTTTTTTTTTTTTTAAATCAGATTAAAACAGAGAGAATTATTTTTTTTTTCTCCTCCTCGCTTTTATTTTATTTATTCGTATGTCGTCGTATATATTGTAAAATGTCAATCCCAGAGGCGTTTAAGTGTCGTAATCTTATTGCAAAATTTATACAACCCTATCATATATAAATAATGCTATGCTTTTAATATATACATTGCGTTGCGTTAACGTTAACGTTAACTTTAACGTTACATTACATTACTTTAGTTTTAAATTTTACTGATCGTCATATAATGATATGAGAAATGAGAGCTTTTATATTTTATGAAGGCGTTTCTATTGCCCTGAATTATAATAATAATAATAATATAAAAATAATAATAATAATCATAGTAATAATAATAATACACACAATCTAATGTCTGTTTAAACGAAGGAAAAAAAAATACAAAAACTTTAAACAACATGACACACGGTACGTTTTTTATATCAAAAAAAAAAAAAAAAGTGCACAGAGTTAAATAAACGCATACAAAGTGCCATATAGATATAAAAACAAATTTATTTATAAAACAGAATAATAATAATAATAATAATAATTTAAATTTGTTGGAATTTTTTTTTTTTTTACCATTTATTTACCAAAAGTAACCCGTAGGCATATTAGCACACCATCTTTTGTACGGATCGCTGGACAAATTAGAGACCACAACATCGCACATAATGTTTTTTTTTTTTTTTTATTTCATTATTTCTGTGTAAGTTTAATAAATAATGCAGTGAAACACCACAGAAAAACCGCATTCAAATGTTGTTTAAATAAAAAAAATTGGATTGAAAGTAGTTTTTTCACGATTATTCAGAATTTTTTTTTTTTTTAATGAAAAATCCACATCGAAATGCACATTCTTGGCATTTATTCGATTAAAATTCAATTAATACGGAAGCTAATTAATAATTTTAAAGGACATCCGTTCAATTGTTTACTGTACGTGTATCTACAAAAAAAAAAACATAACATAATATTTACAAAATTCCAATAGAGCAAAGGTACGTTAATGGTACGTAGTTGATGCAACAAAGAATGTTTTGAAAGACAAAAAAAAAAAAAAAAGCTTTAATCTCATCTAATACCAAAATAGTAAAAATTTTTCTAGTTAAAAGGTAAAATCTTTATTAAATTCTCTTGTTTATTCCGTTTGATTGTTTCGGGATGTTTTTTTTTTTTTTTTAATTTTATTTGGTTAAATTTCTGGATGCATAAGCATTGGGATAGGATGTATGGAATGTTTATTAGAGTAATTGGAAACTAAGCAACGAATGCAACTACAACAATACGCATAAATTTCATGTTTTTTTTTTTTTTTGGCTGTTGTACTCTGTGTGCTGCTTTGTATGTAATAATTTTCTATTAATAATAATTTTTGGGTTTTGTTATTTTATTGGTATGGGGACTAAGGATCTCTTAACAGAGGATTGTGTACACACAATACACAATTGTTTATACATATCTGTACAGTAAAACGATATAAATTTTAATCTAGGGTAGGCAAATAATGTTATATGCGCTATTGTTATCTTTCTGTTTATATACTTGTTATAAGGGATGCAACGTAATTTAACGTAACGTAACGTAACGTAAACGTACGCATAGAATGCAATTTTTTTTTTGTTTTTTTTTTAGTTAGAAAATTGATTTGCTTTTGATTTTGTTTAATAAAAATTAAATTTTTTGTGCATTAAAAGCACAAACAGTGGTGTAGCTTTGTTTATGTAAAGCTTTGAAAACGCCCATAGAAAATTAAATACTTGCTTAATCCTTGCTAAAGGATTTTTGTTTATCAACAACAACAACAACAACAACAAAACGAGAGAAAGCACAGATAACAATGAATAATTAGATAAAACATGTTAATTTCCTGTGTTTTCTATATATATATATATATATATATGATTTTGAAAATATTATTAAATTTCTCTATGAATATGAAAATAATTCTTTAGTATTTTACATTATTTAGAATAATAATCAGAGATCCAGTTGAAATAATTTCTTCTATCTTCATGTTAATTACAGGAAAAACAAAAAAAAGCAAAAAAAAAAAATAAATAAAATCACCCTGTGCTGTTGGCGATTAACCAACGTTACCTTTAAAAATAAAAGCACAACAAAAAAGCTACAAAAGTTATTAAAACAAAGAGAAAATTTTTATTTCTCTTCCATAAAAAAAAAATTTCATTTAATTTTCACAAAATAAAATATTTAATTTTCTATCTAATTGAATATTAATTCGTGCTTTTCTATGCTTAATTACTTAAAATTAATTAATTAAAATTTTATTTGTTTTCTTTTAACAGTAGAGACAAGTTATCATTTGAATGGTGGGTTATAATTATTCATCGATTGGGCAGTGGCTTAAACTTTCTTTTTATTTTTGTATATTTTGGATAATTTTCGGAGGTTTTTTGTTTGGATGTTTTTACAAAACCAGTGACATTGCGGTTGAATGAATTTTTTGTCGTTTAAACAACCAACCAAAACCTTTAGCTCATTGAATGACAAAAGTTTTTGTCATTGCCGTTATTTACTATGAATTCAGGTAATGAAATTACCAACACTAACGTACGGTTACTCTATTTGGGTTAGGATTACACTAGTAGCATACAAAAAAAAAAACGAAATGACATAAATGCGACAGACTGGCTGTTATGTCGCTAAACAAAAATCAGTAACTGTCACCGCATTGGTGCGTTTTGTCAACCAATCCGAGTAAGCACTGTTTAGTGACATTTTTCCTATGGGTTTGTCATTTGTTTTGCTATATTTAAGCCAACGTTTCGTAATGTTAATAATAACGAAAATAATGTTTAAATAAAAAAAAGAAACTAAGTTAAACCAATTACGTTGTCAATTTTTTTTTCTATGTTTGTCGGTATAAGAGATACAAATTTCTAGTTTCTAGTACAGACTTACATTTACTACAAAAATAATTATATAATAAATGGATTGATGTGGAGACATATGTTTTGTTGTTGCTAGAAATTTATTGTTTTTTTTTTTGTGTTGTTGTTGTTGAGGTAAATGGTAAATATCACGCAATACGAGTATTTTGCTGTAAGAAAAAAAAAAAATTCGTGTTTTTTTTGTTCAATATGCTGGTTGCTTATGAAATTTTTGTTTCGATTTTCTATTTTTATGCGTTTTTTCAGTGTTCTTAAGACGGTTTATTCGTATTTGGTTGTTGACTAATTTTTTAAAAATCATGAATTAATGTGAGGTACAGAAAAAACTGAGTTTTGTTTGAAATCTCACGAGTTTTACTGATTTTTTCATTAATTCTATTAGGGATGGACATTTATAAAGCGTTACTTAAGCAAATTTGTTTGTTTTAAAGCTTTTTAGACAATTAATTTGATTTTCTTTTCTGTTTCAACCGCACAAACATTGTAAAAAAAAGTTTTTCACAAAGTAAACCTTAGAAGTAATGCCTGAAACTATTTTCAATTTGGTTTGTTTGTCTGATTTGAAAACACTATAAAAGTATAATTAGAGTAAATAAATTGCATGAAAAACAACCCATAAATACAATCGTGTCACCTGTAATTGCATTTTGAAAATTGCAATCAAAATAGAGAGATAGAGATAGAGAGAAAACTTAACTAAAAAAAAAATCATGAAATATATCCTACAATTTATATATAACGTTATAGGTAGATAGGTAGGTTTTGTAGGTACATTTTGGTTACGTTTATTAAATGGTAAAACAACATCAAGATTGTATTGTGGCATAAATATAAAACAAAGTATTTTCTATTTTCATAATATCAAATCGTATATTAAAACGTAAAATACAATGTGACATTTAGAATTGCGGGCGGAATATATTTATATATGTAAGAAAACTGACGATAATTACTTTGTACACGCTATAAAAAAGTAAATTTGTTAAAGTTTCCATTGGTTGTACATTAGTGTTGTTATTATTATCGCTGTGTGTTTAAAAAATATTATTCTTATTTTTTTTTTGTATAATAAACAAACACAGAAAACATGTCATTAAACGTGACGCATTTCAATTAAACGAAATTATAGGAATTTCAATTGATTTGCTGCGTTGCACAAGACATTTAATTTACTTTATTTTACTTTTCTTTACTCAGTTATTGCTATAAATGAATAAAAACTTGACTTAGCTTAAGTAGGATTGGCTTTTAAATGTCTTTATTGCGGTTTAACGTTTAAATGTTAAAAGCAACCAATTACTTAGTTATTGGTTGTACTAATTGGTAACTTAGGGGTATAGTACATGAGTTTTAAACACTTTAATCGTTGTTTGAAAGTAAAATAGATATATAAGCAATAATTAGCTCTTAAGTCACCTGAATTGCATTTATTTTGCCTTCAATAATAAATTCACTTTCCCTTGGTTTAAGTTTCAATCACTCAATTAAGTCAAGACGCAATCAAAACTAGATTAACTTCCTTATAAATGCATTTAAGTCAAAAAAAAAAAAACGAGGAAAACCTCAAAAAACTTAACTCAACTCATTTAGTTAATGAATGAAAAATTATAAATTATTTACCTTCGAGTTATAATTTGAATAGGGAAGCAAAAATAAATTTCCAAAATTAATACCAAAAATGCCTGCTGGCTTGTTTTATTAAAAAAAAAAAAACATCGAAAACCGACTTTAAGTAACTTAAATTGCTGCAAACTTCACACTATTTCACCGGATTCGCTATTTTAATCATTTTCGTTATTATTTATTGTGCACACCTAACACAAAAAACAACCTAATTATGCTTTTAAAAATCCTTAAATTGCATTTAACAAAGCCAGAGTAACTGAGCACATAATCGTTGTGCTTTTTACCAGAATGAAAACACAAAAAAAAATATTTCCTCTGCTGTTGTTTCTAATAATGAAAAATCAACAAATTTAAAAACCACAAATAATATTTTTTTTTTCTTTAAATTATCGATTAATTAATTAATAATAAAAAGAAAAGAAAATGAAAAAATTATTTATTTTCTCTAAAAAAAAAAAAACTTGTTAAAACCTTGTTAAAAGTGAATAAGAAAAAAATTTAATAACAAAAGCGATGAATGAATGAATCATAAAATGAAAAGAGCTCGATTTCATATTTTATTTTATTTTTTCCATCTTCTTTATTTTCACTGTTGCGTCTTCTTCGTCTTCGTCTTTAATTCATTTTCATTGCGTTTTGTAAATAAAAAAGTTTGATGATACCTCGTTAAAAAATAAAAAAAAATAAAACACTTAAGTTGTGTAATTACTAAATAAACCAACGAAAATTTATTTATTTAATAAAAAAGAAAAGAAAAGAGGAAAAAAAAAAAAAAAAGCAAATCAATGACAATGAAGGAAAGTAGTTTTATTAACTGCATTCACCCTATTAGAATAAATATTTTCCCAGAAGATTTAACAGCACAACCGCAAAAGATTTCTTATTATTTCCGCATCGCAAATTTTTTTTTTCTTTATTTTAAAACATTAAGCCATTAGTCGTTACAGTAGCAGCGATAGATTAAATAATAAAAAAAATAAAAAACGATATGAAAACCCAGTCGTTAAAAAAGGTAAAAAAAAAAAAAAATCCTTAAAAATCGCTCAGAAAAAGGTTTTGCGTAATTTTTAGTATTTTTTTTTTAATAAAAAATTCATCAGAGCGTATATTTGCTGACAATGCACTTTTCATTTATTTTATTTCCAAGTGCCTTTGGTATCCTTACTGCGTGTATATAAGCATTAGATAAACTAGATAAATCCGTGTCCCTGTATTATATTTTGTTTGCTATATAGACATTAAATTGGGATAAAATTGCACAAAGCATGTCATCCATTAAAACATTTTTTCTTTATTAATAACAACGAGTGTACATAAGGAAAATTAGACAATAGATAAATACGTAACATACCGGGGAAAATTTAGAATAATAATAAAAAAAAAAAAAATCAGCCGATCCTTGTTTTTGTGTGAATGATGCGCTGCTGACATGTTTTCAATTGGGTCAACTGACTAAAAATTGTCTAAATTAGGATTTTTTTTTTTTTTAGGATGTATATACTTTATGACAATAGAAGCAATATTGTGCCATTGAAAAAAAAACCCCGCCTATTCGTTATTGTCGAGAAGGGTCCTTTGTGATTTTTATAAATGCCAAAAAAAAAAAAAACCAACGACAACCATTTTTTCATTTATTTTAATTCAATCTGTTGTTACCGATGCTTGAACGACATTTAGTAGAAAAATAAATAAACGAGGGATAATCAAGGACTGTGTAAGTGATCCTGATGGCTTAAATCCATATAACTTTAAACAAACAGAGAAACATAACAAACAAACACACAACAAAAAAAAAAAAACTCAAAAACGAATTAGATAATAAAAAAAACCAAGAAGACTGTGTATAGCACAGATGTTGCGACTTAAATATCTAAAAAAAAAAAAAAAATAAAAATGATTTTCACGAAACTGAATATGGCCGACAATATGGCTTTTAAATAAATAAAAATTAAACCAAAACGAATTAACACAAATAGAAAAAAACAATTTTCATATCGATAGTCATCACTCGGTTGCATTTTTTTTATTTTTCTTCTGTAATATTTTCGGGTATAAAACAGAAAAATTGAAATTATTGGTAAAATATCTCTCTATAATAGCATATGTTCAATTAAATTATTAAATTTATTATTTATTATTATTATTATTTTTTTTTTCTGTTGTTTTTAATAAGATTTCTCATAACATTACAACGAAGTTTCAATATGAATAAAAAAAAAAAAAAAACAGCCAACAATAAGATAACAATCAAATTAGGCATATAATTTGTGGTAATAAATATATAAATATATATATAAATAATTAAATCAACATTTGTTTAATTAAATTAATCATAAATCATGGATTTTTATATATATATATTTTTTTTGATAGCAATTCATAATGAATTTTAATTAAATAAATAATAAATTTAAAAAAAAAACTGTGCATTAGCATGTGTCATTATTTATTTAAAAAAAAAAAATAAATAAATTTCATATGATTTACTTGGTGAAATTGTGGTTAAAAATAGTTATTGTTTTTTAATTATTTATTTTGACTTAAAGTGGTAAAATATTATTTTTACATAAAAAACGTTTAAATAATTATTTATTCCACTCTGATTGGTTTATTATTGTATTCAGCTGTAATACTCGAATCTAATTGGTTGACTAGCAATACTGTTCTCTGATTGGTTAATAATTTCTTTCCGCACGTTTTAAACTTTTTTTACTTCGTTATTTCGTTAATTATTTAAGTCAAAAAACTTTAATTAAACCCTGATTGGTTATCAGCATTGCTTAAAAGCTCTGTAAATTTATTGTAATTTGTTTTAATACCGAAAAATATCACCAAAACACTTCTTTCTAAAATCAAGCAAATAAACATTGCAAAAGATTATTTCCCATCAAAATAATTAAAACAAAACAAAAAAAAAAAAAAAAAACTAAAAAATTCTTCATTAAGTCTAATTCTTAAATTGTGGCCTCACTTGTGTTTCAGTTACTATTACTTCCCAAGCTTTTATTTAACTTTTTTTTTTCTTTCTTCATCTTCTTCTTGTTGTTTGTTTATTTTGACTACTTGAGTAGTTGAAAACTTTTTTCTTTTCCTATTAAGAAGAAGACGAAATTTCTTCACAAAAAGCTTCGCTTGCAAAAACACCTTAACCAAGCTTAATCACATAATAATTTTTTATTATTTTTCAAAATTCTTGTTTATATTAATTTCAAATTAAGAATGCGAAAATGCTTTAAAGAAAACATATATGTTGCCTAGGTACCTACTTGAGATTTGACCAAAAGAATTTCAATGATTTGTTGACAAGGTGGTTTAGTGATTGCTGTTTATGTATTGTTGTCGATACAAAACACTTTTCGATTATTAAAATAATAACGTTTAAAAAAATTCAAAATAGTTATTAGAAACGAATCATCAAAATGTTGATTTAAGCTAAACCGAAGAATTCTTAGACTTAATACACGTTAAGAGTGTCTTGTGTCTACAAATTCAACTACTTTGCATGTGAATAAGGAGTTCATTGTATTCACAAATCTCTTTTTCATTTTTTTTTCTATTTACATAAAACTACTAAAAAAAAAAGTATTTATCTGACTTATAGAATTATATGAGTGACGTATTTTTACTTAAAAAACCATACAAAATGGCTTCTGAAAGTAGTTTAAAAAACAAAACACAAACACACATTTTTCATTATTGAATCAGAGCGTCGCGCACTCAATACAATTTTTTTTTTATTCTTGTTGTTGAATTAATAAAAACAGTGAGTCGCATTAATATTTATTATTAATAAAAGAAAACAAAAAAAAAAAAAATTATTAATAAGTATATATAATTTGACTAGGGGAGGGTTTTTTTTTTTAATACAAAACTCGTAATTTACCTCTTTAATTAATAAAAAAAAAATAAAAAATCTCGTCATTATACAAAATTTAAACCCCTGATCATCATTTCATTTACTTATTACAAATTTTTTTATTTTTTATTTTTTTTATAGTAATCTACCAAAGCTAAGCACACATAAAAAAAAATGAATAAAAGGGTGAACACCGAATGACAGAACGTCGAATGTGAACAGGACTTGCTTTTGACTATAAACAACAACAGCCAAAACTCTTTTAGTTAATGCCACTGCCATAAACCATATCACCATGTGATTTGTATTTTTTTTTTTTTTTTGTTCAAAACATTTTTAATAACAATTTTTAGGGGTTGTATCTGGCAGCCATTTAATTACGCCACGCGTTATGTATTTTATTCACTTATTAAAAAAAAATAATAATAATAAATTGTCCTTACTGTTTCGTCTTCTATTAAAATAATTATTAAAAAAAACGGCAAATATGGTTTCTTCTATTTGTGCGATTTAATTACAGTAAACAACCCTATCGTGATTTTTTTTTTTTTACTGCTCTTAACAGTACACACCCATCACATCCACCTTCATTTTTTAATTAATATTTTTATTAAACGAAAATAGAAAAAGTTTTTTTTTTAAGGTGGTAATGTTGTCGTAGGGATTTTTACCTTAAGTCATTATTAATTAAATTTTTTATTATTATTGTGAAACCATAAAAATGTCTCGTATTACAGTGATTTAATAAATTAATTAATTTTTATTTATCGGTGTAATTCATTTTCTAATTTAAATTTAATAGTAGAAAATGTGGAAAAAAGTTTATAATCCAATCAGAATGAAGTATTTTCTGTTATCAAGCGTTTTGATTGGTTAATTCTTTTCTTATCTGCTTTGTAATTGGTTAAAAAATTTTTTTCTCTGTTTGCAATAAATCTGCAAATAATTCTACTGCAAAACCGCTAGAACAATCTCGACGTTGTATCTAACAAAAAAAAAACCTTTTAAAAAAAATTTACGATTAATCTAACAAAAAAAAAAAAAGACCCTAATTATGCAAAATAGTCGAAAAAGAATTAATAAGCGGAAACAAACTTAAATTGAGAATTAATTCAAAAATAAAATTCAAGTTAAGTCAGGTTGACTTAACTTAAGTCATTTAATGTTAATTAATTATAATTTTTTTTTTTTTTTTATTTTTCCTTATTATTTTCTTAACGTAAATAATTAATACTGAAAAAAAAAAAAACGCCAAACTGGACACACATGAAAAACTTTTATTATTATCGCCATGTCGTAACTAAATCATAATAATTAAATAAATAAATAAGCGTTGAGTATGGGAGCTGGTAAATCATCGTGACAGAGTCAAAAACCACCTAAGTTTTTTTTTTATTAAAAAAAAAAAATTTCCTGATTACATGATAAGTGGGTTATGAGAAATTTTTTTATTTAATTCCTTACAGCGAATCTTGTTATCGGTTATTGTGGATAATTTTCTGTTGTGATGGGAACAAAAATTGTTTGGTTTGTTTGTTTCCCCTTTTTTGTTTTTCTTTTTCTCAGTGCACTTAAAAAATTCCGTTTTTGATAAAACATTAAGATGGTGTGCTGGGTGTTGAATTTGTGTTTATAGCAAATGTTTGTATAGAGATTATAAGGGTCAACTGTGGCCATCGTGATTAGAGCCATAATAATTTTTATTTTTAATTTAAGGACTGAATTCCATATTATTACTAAACCAAGGGTCTGTTTTTCGTTTGTAATTTTCTGTTTCAATTTGCCATATCAGCTTACCTTTGCAGATGCTGATTTTTTTTTTTTTTTAACGAAACATAATTGATGCTTGGATCGTTGTAAATCATAATAAAAGAAAAAACGAGGATATTTCTCTGTGTATATGAGGGCGGTACACACAATAGTGGTTTCTTGTGATTCTTGTGATAACAAATAATTCTGTTGTAGCATTTTTTCTGTGTATGAATATATATATATATAAATATGACAAATGAAATTTATGTGTGATAGTGAAGGAGAAATATAATTAGTTGAATTTAATTTGGTTATTAATAAGGTTTGTACACCTTGTACGGGTTTTTTTTTTTTAAATGAAGAGAAAATTGTCATCGAATTACCATTTAATTATAGCGAACAGTGCATATAACATTGTGCTTATTTTTTTTTTTTTTTTTACTTACTTACTTAATTATTATTTAACCAATTATTGTATTCGGTTTATCATAGACATAATATAGAAATAACTATAAAAATATAAACAAGGACGATAAAAGTAAATAAAAAAAATTAAAAAAAAAAACCTTGAGAGAATTAATTGTATACATGTCATGTCACGCTGTTTTGTACATTGGGTTAACTGATTAACATGAACATAGCAGTTGAATTAAAAAATAAAAATAAAAATAAAAAAAAAAACGAAAAAGATCTTTATCAACTGTTAATATGCAATTCTATCGTGTATTCGTGTTGGTTTATTTATTTATTTTCATTATTTTATCGTTAAAATGTTAACAAAATTGTTTTATTTACCTTCATTTTTATTTATTTAATTTTTTTTTTTTATATAATAATAATAATAATGTGCAAAGTGGAATTTGTTAAGTAACAAACTACTAAGCAATGATTATGATTAGACCAGAAAATTACCATAGTTTTGTATCTATTTTAAGGGTATTAACAAACATAAAAATCATGCTAGAACCTAGTAAATACAAAAGAAAAAATGTACACAGATGGCTTAGTTAAGTCGTATTTAATAAATTTATGAAAAAAATAATTATTTTAAACATGTGAAATAGTTTTTTTTTTTTTTTTAATTTCCGATTAAAATATTAAGAATGTGACTTAGTTAAGTCCAATTACAAATTGAATGAAATTTAAAAATGAGAAAAATTCTTTTTTGCAATCATAATGAATTTTTGCTTATAAAGTTAAGTCAGTTATTATTTAGAGGTTAAGTTAAGTAAACATTTAATATATGACTTAACTTTAAGTCAGTATGTTGAACTATTAATAAAGGAATTTAATTTTTTTATTTAATTTAATTTAAACGAAATGCAGCTTAAATAATGTAATGAAAAAAGATGTTTGCTGTAATTTGATACTTATTTAAGTCAGTATAATAGCAAAAATAATAGCTTAAGTACCTTTAGTAACATTTAAAAATTACTTTTTTTGTTTATATTTTTCACGGATTACACATTTTAAAAGCAGTGCGAATCAAGAAACTACATAAAGATTTTTTTAAATGATTGAAGTTAGCTGCATTTTATAATTTGTTTTAGTGTTTTTTTTCTTTTCTTTATCACCTGAATATTAAGGTAAGTATTTTTTTTTATTTTCACTGTTACATTACTAATTTATTTAAATTAATTCATTGTGTGTAGTGTTTTCTAAGGTATGATAATAAACAGGACGAATATCCTTTAACCAATTTGTTTCTGTTGCTAAAATTTATTTCATTAATTTCAATGTTGCAAAAATTTACATTTGAACTAATTTACTAAGTAGAAGATTTA
Organism: Ptychoptera albimana; assembly: GCA_961205885.1. Classification (NCBI taxonomy): domain Eukaryota; kingdom Metazoa; phylum Arthropoda; class Insecta; order Diptera; family Ptychopteridae; genus Ptychoptera; species Ptychoptera albimana. The sequence continues at coordinate 3,531,144 of OY540803.1, forward strand.
TTTAATTTTATTATCTATTCAAAATGTTTTAATGTTTTTTTTTTTTGATGTTGCTGTTGCTGTTGTTTAGTATTTATAATGCCGTGAACTCGTCACATTTATAGCGTCGCACTGAAGACAGTGAAATAATGTTAAACAGAAAGAAAAAAACAATTATAACGATCATTATAAGCTATTTATTTTTCATTTTTTTTCTTTTTTATCAAATATAAACTTCTTGTTATTATTATTATTTAAATTCAACATTTCATAGTCGAAAGCGAGCTCATTGTATGTAAATTTGTCATATTAAAGAATAAGAAGTTTTTTTTAATATAAATTTCATGGCAATGAAGATGAGACAAGTGGCATTTTTTTGCTTTTTGCTTTTTTTTTTTTGAATGTCATTATACTTTTGCGTTGTGTTGTCCGCAAACTACATAGTCACACCGTGAGACAATTTTTTTTTGAAGACATAAAATGAATGAAAATAATGGAAAGAATAATTAAAATAAAAAGCGACCCGTAAATGACAAACACAGGGGACAAACGTAACAAGTGAATAGAAATTTTTTTTTTTTCTTTAGTGGCATTGCCATTTGGTTGGTTATTACGAAAGACGGTCACGCCGATAACATCATCATCAAATGGTTTTTTTTTTTTTTTTTTAATTAATTTTATTCACTAAAAACAAAAGAAGAATCGAAATTCATTATATTTCCGACGAAAAAAAATAAAATATATTTTTTCAAGACACTACAATTGTTTTTTACAGAAATATTTCGTATTTTAATCACAATAAAGTCAACCAATTTTATGTAAATAGTAAAAAAATAATTATTATGTATCCTATAACGTAAATGTCTATAATTTGTCGCAATAATTCCATCAATTTGAAATAAAATTAAAACCACAGTGACAGTGGTACCTAAAAAATGGAAAGAAATAAAAAAAAAAAAAAAAGAATTTATGTTTCCGGTAATTTAAAATAAATATCACCAGAGTGATAGAGAGACCAGAAAAAACGAACTTTTATCCAAAAACAATGACAGTCGCTTTTAAAGTTTAACTTAATTATAAGTTTTTAGTGCTTAAGTATAGTGTTTTGTGTGTTTTGATCTTAAACTAAAAAAGAAAAAAAAAAAATTTAATAATAATGGAAATCTGGCCAATTACAATTAAATGCTTAAATTGGGTATTTTAAGTAAAGAAATGAAAAAAAAAACGAACTGATTGGGTGACTAGATTTTAAAATAAAAGACAAAAAAAAAAGTATATATAATGCGCATGCGTGGTTTACTTAATTCGTACAACTCGTTACCGCCATCTTTAAATCATGTATTTTTTTATTATTTATTCTTCTGTTGTTGGGAACCTCTGCAGTTTTAGATAAAAATTAAATTAAATTAAATACCTGGGGCCGAGCGACACATAATAAATTTTTTTTTATTTTTATTCACCCTAGCTAGAGTAAAGGGATCGAATAATAATAATAATAATAAAAATGTTAATAATAAGCCGGCAAGTTAAGTAAGACAATTTTTTAAAGCCTCATATCTCGTCACAGACAGATTGTTGAATTAAAAAAAAAGAAAAAATTGTAGAAAAAATAAAAAGAAATGAAATGAAAAAAAAAAAATATATAATTGATGCCAGCTGTTTGTACAATTAGCGTTATGGTCAAAAAAAAAAACCATTTTTACGGTCAAACTTTTATTGTCTTCGAAAAAAAAAACACCGTTTAATGTTTCTGTTATAAATTGGACATTTGCTCATTTTAAAACCATTTATTATGGTAAGACAGTTGTGGACACTGTTGTGTGTTCTACTCTTATTTAAAAAAAAAATATAAAATTTTTTAATGAAGTTTACGGGGCTTTTTGTTTTACGGTAAACGTGCCTTATATTGCATGCTGTAATTAAATTTATGTCACTTAATGTACGACTAAAACGATAATTGGGTAATGCAGTAAAATTTTAATGTTAGATGAGAAATTTATTGCTCATGTTAACGCGGTTATAAAATGTGTTTTCTGCAATCTGTTATAGAAAAATTAAAAAAAATATAAAAATTCACGATGTCAATGGATTAAACATGATAATACGGAATAAACATCACTACGGTATTTATATGTAAATTTCTGTAGTGAATTTTCCTTTCTAAACACTAATCTCAGCACGCACTATCTGCATATAAAAAAAAAAAAAACTTTCATAAAAAACCAGAAAACAAGCAGCAGCAACAAAACGCATCACGATTCACAGGTGAAAATTTTTTTTTTAATACAATTGATGTTGGAAAATTAATTTTTTTTTTTTTTTTACTTTATCTAGGATTTGGTGTAAGAAAAAAAAAATTTTTTTTTCTTTGCTGTTATTACGATTTTCACGTAACGCAATACATAAGACAACGATGGAACATTTCGATGCCAAAGAAAACAGAAATTAATTCACCAGCACGCGAGCTTATTTATTATAATCAAAAATTATTAATTAATTATGTTGGTGTAGGAATTTAAAATTGCATAGGGAAATTTATTTAATTATCACGCTGATGATTTATATTCACTTTCATTTCTATTTCATTGGGTTTTCTTTTCTTTTTTTTTTTTTTTTTATGTTCTATATTTTACATTTTGCTTGACGTTTTACTACATTATTATACAAAAATAAAAATTATTATTGTAAAATAATTATTTATTAATTTATAATAAAAGAAAAAAAAAATGATTAATCCACACAAGATATGTACGTGTGTATTGCCAACAACCAGGCAGCTACTTTGTTTAATTTATTTGAAAGAAAAAATTAAGCAGCTACTGCTGCCTAGATAAACGTCTAGCTAAAGATAATTCGTCACGTAAAATTATATTTCTTTTTATAATTATAGGAAGGAATAAGCTTTTTTTTTTTTTAATATAATTTTTATTTTTATTTTATTCTATATTTAATAACGTGTTAAAAAAAAGTTTTTTTTTGTCTCGTTATTATCAATTTTTTGAGTTTTTTTTTTTTAAATTTATTGAAAAGATTATGAAGCTGCGTACCTAAGGTGTGATTTTATTGGGTTGTTACCTTCAAAATAAATCGTTTAACTTGGACAAGCTTAAGTTTTATAAAAATTCTGAAAACTTGAGAGATGAAATGAATTTTATAATGGAAAATCCAAGTGTTTTGTGATAGTGAAACCTTGTTAAGGCGGAATTTAAAGTCAACTAAGCTTCATAGAAAATTGTTTGTTTATAGAGGGATTACGCTGGAGAGTTCACACTAAAAATAATACTGGGTGGCACAAGTTAATGTATCTTCCGGGTGTCGAAACCTCTCCTGTTGTCTTGGAAAAGTCACAAAATAATCATATATAGGCCCGATAAAATTCTAATTAAATCAACAAAAATCTTATAACAAGATATCTCCAAATATATTTATAACGTAAGAGAGTAGAAAAACAATATTCAATGGTAAATAAAGTGGCGATCATCAACGAAAAAAAAATAAAAATTTAAATGCGATTTCATGGGAATATTAATTCTTTATATATGGGTTTCAATCAATTGTACTTAATTATAAAATTGAAAATAAAATAAAAAAACACAAAACGACGAAGATAAACAACGACAATGACGTATCATCGAAAAATTATTATTTAAAACAGAATTAAATTTTGAAATATAATTTTTTTTTTTTGTTGTGGTTAAAGGTAAGAAAACTCCATGAATATTTATTATAAATAAATAAATATTTATAATAAATAATTCGACGTTTATTAAGCAGCAAACATCAACAGCAGCACCACCAGAAATACATTTTACATAAAAAAAAGTTCATTTTCACTTATTTTTTGAAAAATAAAAATAAAAAAATTTTAAATCCACTTAAAGTCACACCTCTTATATAGAATTGTTGATTTGTTAAACAAAAAAAAAAAAAATAATAAATAAAAACTGAAAATTATATAAATAATACATAAGGTGTATAATATCTAATCTTAACAGAAGTTGATGATCATGATGCTGATGAGTGACGCCGTGTTATGTTTTAATAATAAAAAAATATCAAAAATACTTTAAAGTATATTAAAAAATTGTTGAACGAAGAAAAAACGAAAAAAAAAAAAATCCTAAGAGGGCGTTAACAATGGCTTAAAAAAAGTAACAAAACAAAAAAAAAAATATTTCAAAATTCCATGGTATACAGTAAATGACATTATCTTTAGTTTTATTGTTTACAGCGCATTCGGACTACGCAATGCAACTGCGCAGTTTTTTTTATTGTGCATATACAGAGTAACATGCGCAGAAAATTAAATATTTTATTCTGAGTGTTTTCTTTTGTTTATTCACTGATTTAATTCTGCACTGACTTAATTAACGCTTGACTTTGTTAATCCATTACAAAATGACGTTACTTTCAAAATTACTTAAATACTCGATACATTTTTTGTTTATTATTAGCTAATAATGATGCGACTAACTAATTACCACACTTTACTTAGTTATTTACAAATAAATAAAAAAAACAAAAAATATTATTTCTTAATCGGAAATACTTATTTAAGTATAATGGCTTAAAATAAATAACAATAGAGACTTTTAAGTCACCTATAAAATGACCAAACAGTACTGACAAACAATAAGCAACACATATAATAGCCAATACACGTGTTACGTAGTCATTAAACATTTTTTTTTTCTTTTTTTAAGCTGAAATACGGTTCGTTATTGTTTTGTTTTGTATATGAAGCCACCAACAATAATAATCATAAATTAAAAAACAAGAAATTTTTTTTCAAAACTTCATATGTGATGTCCTGGTTTCACCTTACACTTGGACGAGCAACCAAGAAAGCGAAACGATTTAAAAGTTTGTTTTTTTTTTTTTTTTTGTAAAGCTAAGTTGACTAATAGACAAAAGTTTTTTGTTTTCTGGTCGCGAGATATTAATTTTATTCCATTTTATTTATTTATTTATAAAAAAAAAAAAGAAAAAAAAAAACGTGAAATGTGATTGTTGCGGGTTTCACGATGGCATTGTTACGATATGTGATGTCGTAAATACAGCAACGAAGTATTTATGTGTTTTCAAGTGGAATTGGTTGGCTTTAGTTTTTAAGTAACAAATGAATTAAGCATGACATGTATTGACCAATCAGTGTGGTTTATTGGTTTTTTTGTTTTAGTTTTAGTTTTTATCACTGTTTAAGCCGGAAATTTGATTTAAACCAAAGAATGTTACTGACTTCATGGTTAGAAAATTAATTTCTGATCTTAAAAACATAAAATTAATGTTTGTGTGATAAGATTTGATTGATTTATAGACAAAATACTGCGTTTAACAAGGAAGAAATTTTGTTTCTTCGGAAAAACTTTTAGAACAAAGACGATTTCGTGTTTTCAGGAGCATCTGGTAATCAAGTTTAATTAAAAAAAGGACATATCGTGAGTATTAACAGAATTTGAAAACTGGTGGCAAAATTGTCAAAAATGTTCTTTAAATCGTTTTGAATCAAATACTTCTAGGAGACAACTGGAATTTGTTTTAAGTTATTGCGATTGTGACACTTTTTCCGTGTTATTTTTAATTATGTTTACAAGGGCTCTAAAAACCTTGCTACAGCCCTGACTATTACTAAAAAAAAAACAAAAAATTAAAATACCAAAGCGTCAATGGCGTCCTTAAGCAAAAAAAAAAAAAACAAAAATTGAAAAAACAAAAAATTTAATAACAGAAAAATCCAATTACAGAAAAAAAAAAACAAAAATTGAAAACCAATTCCGGAAACAAAACAAATTTATTATTTTTTTTCATTATTTAATTAAATAATTTCAGGCAGCAACATCTTAATAATTATCTAATAAAACTCATAAATCAATAATTATTGAATTGAGCTTTTTTTTTTTTTTTAATTTTATTTCATCTGTGCTTTTAAGGTGGTTAAATTGATTGAAATTAGATGGAATAATTTTTTCTTTATTTTAATTTTTAATTGAAATTGACTTTAAGTTTGACGATTATCAATATGGAATTTGCCTGTTTTGAATTTTTATTAATCTTCAAGGTGAATAGGAATTAAATTTTGTTGCTTTTTGCCTTTTTTGTTTAATTTAATTGATGCTAATTCTCATGATAATGATGATGACATTCATAATGTTTGAATTTTTAATGACAATTAACGTTAACGTAGCGTTATAACCATCGATTACAGTAACTACAGTTGTTTAATCATTTTAATAACAAAACATCCAGTGACCCTACAATTAATAACAAAAAACAAAAAATAAAAATCAATTAAATAACACAGAAACAACCTAAAGCCAATGATTAATGTTTCATCTTTTTTATTTTAACACTGGCCGTGTCCGTTTACTTAATTAAATAAAATTTTTAATCGAAGCACCGTAAATAAAAGTTAAAAAAAAAAAAATATTAGCGTTATCTACTAGCTAACGTTAACACTCAGCGTTAAACACTTTGCCTTTTTTTTATTTCTTTCCACTCCTCAATTATTTGGTTTAATAATCGATAATCAAACTGAAATTAGAAGAAACATTTTTTTTTTCTTTAATTTTTCTTTATCATTTTCAACATTAAAACAGAGTTTGTTTGTTTTTTTTTTTTTTTTGTAATCGGGGCAAAAAAAAAAGGTTTAAAATGTGGTAAAATTAATGAACACTGTACGACGGTTTACATTGCTTACGTACGTATTAATGTAACCAAAGCAACTAGAGAAAAACACATAGCGTGACATGATGTAGACAAATTTGCATAATTTACAAAAACAGAATAAAAAAAAAAAAACGATCTTAGCTTCGTTTGCTTCTATTTTTATTTTTTTATTTTTTTTTTTTACTTCACTAAATGCATATTTAATTCGAGAAAATTATGAATAAAATAACAATACACTGGCTGTGGGGGTTTATTAATGAAATACAGTGAAGAAATGAATTAAAAAATTAAAAAAATTCTTTCTTTCCATATTATGATTATTGTCATGCAAGGATACTTAAATATTTATCGATGGTATTTAATTTTTTCTTTTTAATTACAATAATACAAAATAAGCTCAATGAAACGTACAGTAAAGAAAAAAAAAAAATCCCACTTGTTGTTTGTTATGTAAATTTTGTCCTTTAAAACCACAACGTCTGCTTGACTGGGTTTTAGTAAAAAAAATTTATTATTACTTAAAACGTGGTTAAGCTGTTACTGTTTAAAAAAAAAAATAAAAAGAGTGAACAACTTAATCACTTAAAGTGTATTTAGTTATCAACAAGTAATATAACCGTCGTTTTCTATTAAATTATTCTTCGTTGTTGTTTTTTTTTTCTTCTTCTTCTTCTCTCTCCAATGATAACATCAATTGTGGTCAATAAATAAAAAAAAAAAAAATTTTTTTTTTTTAATTAATTAATTAGTTAATAATTTTATGTAATTAGTTATTTACAGTAATTAATTTTTATTTATTTATTATTGTTTATTATTCTACATGAAAATAAAAAACTTTTTTACTGCTTGTTTTAGCTGGCGTTTTATGTAATTTTTTTTTTTTTTTTTTTAATTTTATTAAACTTTTTGCATGGCTAAGCTAATTTTATGTAAATTTTTTTTGTTTTTTTTTATTATAATTATAAAACCCATTGACATAATAATTATTATTATATAAAATTTTATGGAAATTAATTAATTAAAAAAAAAAAAAATAATAAATAAATAAAATATAGATAGAATTTTTTTATTCGTTAAATCAGGTAAATTTGCAATGAATTTTTCTTCACCTAATTAAACAATTTTATTAATTGGTTAGTGGTTACACCCACAAGTTGTAGGAATAGCAAAGAAAAATGTCACAAATCACTGTGATTGGTAGATTTTAATACTGCTGGTTTTTTTTTTTTTTTGTGTTAGCACCACAGCCATTAATTACGAGTTAAAGACAAAACAAACTTGAGCGCATAAACCGTATTATTTTTAATTAATTAATTGAACTATCAATGTTAAATAATCGTAAATACCGTAAACAGCCTACAAACTTTAAACCTTTAATTCTTACAACAAAAAAAAAAAAAAAAAACGCGATAAATTCACCTTTTTAAACGATTAAAGCCAAAAAAAAAAAAAAATTATTGACTTAAATTATTTACCTTTTGGTTAATTGTTTTTAAAACGGGATACATACCCAAGACCTTTTAGTAATAATTTTTAAAATGTTTCTTTGAGCCTATAATAAAGATTATAGACTCAGAGTTTGTTTAATACCCGCAATTAAGTCAGTTTTGTTGTTGTTATACGTACCATGTGTAATAATATCTGTAGCCAACTTCACACACAACTTTAATTATGTGACTGAAATAATAATTTTTTTGTTTTTGCAAAATGATTAATTAATTAAACAATAAATTAGTTTTGATGCAGTTTTTCGCATCGAAACTATGTCTGTTTGTAATGAGACAATGGTTATATTGTCAGGTTGATAATGATTAAAATGTGTAAACACCTGAACACGCACATAGTAACAAAAATGGTCTTCTAACCGAAAAACAACAAAACAACACAAAACAATAGAGAAAATCTGTGAATAAAATCGTCATAACATAAGAAAATATAAGTAAAACGGTGAAATTAGATTTTTTTTTAATTATAATAATCCGTTTTGTGATCTGATCAATGAATAATCATTGCTTAAGTAAGTAAATAAAGCAAAAAATAAAAAGAAATTAAATTCATGCCGCGTTCTTATTTTAATTAAATAGAAAAAAAAAAAATTCTGTTCAAGACAAGAAGCACAACAATTGGGTTCATTGTTTTCCCTTCATATTCAATTTTTTTCTTTCTTTTTTTTTATAATTATTAATTACGATCAACGCACATTCGTTAACATGTCTATATTAATTGCGTGATATTATGCAAAATAAAAAAGCAAAGACAAGAAATTTTTTATTTACCATGTATGAGACTGTGATACCATTGATTCGCACCAAATGTGTGAAAGCTACTTGAATTAAATACATCTGTGTACGGTTTAAAGATGTGTATAAAACCGTGAAATAATCAACCATTGCGCTTTATGCGTTTTAATTAATAATATTTTTTTTTTATAATTAAATCAAAGCAATTATGTAGGCAGTACGAGAAATAAAAAAATGAAGGAAAAAAAATCGCAAAAAAAAAAAAAAACATTGCATGACACTTGAAATTGTGAAACGTCCTCAAAACATACACACACACACACACACACACACGGGTGCGGGTGATTATTTATTATAAAAGACAGTAGATTAGTTTTATTATAAAAAGAAAAAAAAAATATGTTTTGTTGCGAGACAATTAACTACAGCCAAGCACCAGTAAGGTATCATCACTGACTCGGCGCATTAATTATAAAAATGAGTTTTTTTTTTTTTTTTTTATTAATTTTCTTATAGCAGCAACAGAAGGCAACAGAAATAGCAGCTAATGTAATTCAACCAAAAGATAAGCAATTATTTTTATTATTATTATTATTATTATGATTTTCTAATACAGTTAGGATGATTGTGTTTCTTTTTTTCTTTTTTTTTTAATGTCTGCACATGATAATTGTTTTTCTTACCAAAGCGATGTGCTGTTTGTTATTATTATTTTTTTTTTTCATCTCCTTATTAAAATAATAGTAATAATAATAATAATAATAATAAAATAAACGATAATGTCGTGGTATTATTTATGATTATTATTATTATTATTATTATTATTTCTTAGTTTATTAACATTAACGAAAAAAAAAAATTAATTCACGCATGATTTTAAGTTAAAATGTTCTGTTAAAGTGATCGTTTGTTATTTTAAGCCATTTTTATTAAGTTTTTATTACATTTTATTATTAATTATGGTTTAATGAAGTTAAAAAATAATTAATCGTAATTGATTTAAGGTGATTTAGCTATAACGATCACGTGAAATGATTCGCTTTGGTTATGTTTTTGGTACATTTTTCATTGTTTAATAAAACTTGATTAGTTGTTTAAATTGTTTAATTACATGTGTTAGAAGTAAGAATCAGGACTAAGACAAACTATCGAACTAGAATAGAGTAAATAAAACATAAAATGTCTTAACACTATTCGCCTCTAAGCAAAACTTATGTAATTTTCATTAATTTCTTTCAATTTTATTTATTTATTCTTGTTGTTTTTTTTTTTTCATATTTTCTTCTTCTCCATCTCTAACCATATTAGCTAGGTTACTAACGTTAATATGACAAACACATCACAAAGTTTTAATAAATAATAGACAAGACTCATAGCTAATTTAATTTTTATTTATGCTAATCAAGTGTTTATAATTTTTAATTAATTTAATTGTAGAATTAGAACGCCAATGATTTTTTATTCTAACTGCTTGACCATTAAGAAATGAAGAGAAAAAAATATTATTTTTATCGACATTAGCTTAAAGAATTTTTTTCACAAGTAACGTAAAGTACTTGGAACAACAATGATCGTCTTTAATGAAAGGATTAACAACGGATATTATAAATATTAAACAAAAAAAAAAAATCCATTAAAAACCCAATATGAGATTAATATTCGATGGGTACAGCCTTTCAACTCGTTTTTATTTACGTTGTTTTTTTTTTTTTTTGATTTTCCACTGTACCATACTTGACCCTTTCGTTTGTTTATATAAGCGTTGCGTATAAAACCTTTTGTTCATCGACTTTACAGGGTACACACACATATTTAATTTCGTATTTTTTTAATTACGACCCCCATCACCATTCGTAGACATTGATTGTGTTAAGGATCCTTTACCGGGTGGTTTAATGTAAAGTAAAGGAAATACTTTGACCATAGGGTGGGCCTCATATTTTATTTCATTTTCAACTAAGCCAGAACCAATATGTCCTGTTTTTTTTTTTTTTATATATAACTGGAAAATGATTAAAAAATATTCTGTTGCTTGATTTACGTTCTGTGGATATTAGAAATCATTCAGATTGAAATAAGTTGCCCTTCTCTAGTCTGTGTACTCAGTATTTTTGTTTGCCGGAAATAAATAATTAAAATGAGAGAGAGAGAACAAATCAAACAAGTTTTGATTGGAAAAAAATATATATTCGCGAATATCGGAACAATGCGGATTAATCACTGGTTTTTCGATCAAAAATATATTTTTGTTTTTTTTTTTGTTACTTTACGATACAACCCTTGGTTTTTTATTTTTTTTTTTAATAATTTATTTGGAATAGTTTTTTTTTTTAGGTGCATTAAACTGACAAGTTTCTGGCTGACATAATCCACTTTGGTTAAAAAATTGAAAATTGCAGAGAAAAAGAAAAATATGCCATAATCCACCCTCTACATTTTAAAGTAATGAATTCATCAGTGAACCCCTAATGTTTTGTAAAATTGAAATTCTGAATCGAAGAACATTCCTTGGTTGTTCTGCAAAAAAAAATTTTATTGCCTGTTGTGTCCTCCTTGGTATTTCGTTACCACAAATAAATTATTTTTTTCTCTGTTAAATAATAAAAAAAAAAAAAAAAAATAAATTTCAGTATGTGTACCAATCGGTTTGTTTTTTTTCTTTTATTCGGGTATTTAGTACGTTTTGCTTGACGCTACACGATTTCGTTTCCGTCCTACTTGAAGCAATACTTTAACTATTTTTGTGTGACCAATACAACGTAATCGTCTATTATTCTCTCTTCATATATAATTTTTTTTTTTTTTTTGCTGTTGATAATTTTAATTAATTTATTCGTCTTTTAATCCAACCAGCGAAGCTAGTCAACATTTATTACAAAAAAAAAAAAAATGAAAAAACATCAACCGACAAGTGAAATAATAAAAAAAAAATTGAAGAATAACTGACTACACCACATGCACTCTATGGATATATGTGGCAGCAGTAACAGCAAAAAAAAAAAAAAAAACAAGCAACGTTGCCACATGCCATTTACCTTCGCGGTTCATAAAATTTTCTTATAATAAAATATAAAAACCACAAAATTTTGACACTCGACAATATGCTAAATGTGAATTGTGTTTTATGTATTTTATGTGGCGAAAAAAATAAAAAAAATAAATAAATAAAAATGTTTTCTGATTGTTTGTTGTGTCGAAATGTGAGGCCTCCTCCTGCCTATGCTTACCCCCCAAAAACATTACAAAAAGTCGCTGTTTTATGGAAAAATTTAAATTTTCTTTTTTTTATTCACTTAAATGATATTTCGTATATGCCATATGATAATGCCAAAATTTTTATTTTGTCACTTTTGGCAGATGACGTTTTTTATTTTTATTAGGCCTAGGAGTTTTTTTTTTTGGTTTGAAAGGGTTTTTACTCATCTTTACAAGCGTAATATATGCTGCTTACATCTTATAAAATTCCTGTGTCACAATTACAATACATTTGATAGAATTAAGTTATTTCAAGTGTCCTCACTCCGTATTCCACTTCCAACGTTTCTATCTGTATTTTATGCTACAAAACGATCAAACAATATAATTTCCATGCTGACAATCATCGGTTGACGTTTGATTTTATTTAGTTTTCACTTAACAATACCCTGGAAAATTGTATTGTTACTCAAGAAGAAAGGACTTTTTTCATGTTTTTTTTTTTTTTTTGTGTTTATTCATAATAACATCAACATAATAAACGATGTTTAAAACAGGGATGCTTATAACCAGGATCTATTACGTCAATAATAATGTATGCGAATTACAATACTTGTCTCATGTTATGCAAGTCGTTGTCGTCGTCGTTGTTGTTATCATTGTCGTTGTCGTCTACGCAGTCGACTGTGTATATGAATTTTTATTATTTATCCTGTCGTTTCGTGGTTCGTTTGTCCTTGATATTATAAGCAAGGAGGTTTTTTTCTTCTTCTATATATTTATTATTATCGAAATGATTATCATATTGTTTTGTTGTTAGAAAAATAAAAAAAAAATTTGCACCACAAAAGGAGGAAATTTGGTGTAGAAAGGAATGAAATAAAATAGGAAAATCAACCCCAAAACGATGACGACGTCACATTATAATACAGACATGTACAGCAACCAGTAAAGTACACACTTTAAAAGGATGACGGGAATATATATTTCGTTATTTCTAGTTTACATTTTATATAATAAAAAAATATAAGGGTGGGTTATGGGTGGTGTTTTTGTTTTTTTTTTCTTTACAGTTTTTTGGCATCGAAATATTATAATAGTAAATTGGACTAATGTTTATATTATATATATATGTATAGGGAGGTAAGGAAGAATTGAAGAAATTTTCATTTCTGTTTATCCATATATAAATATCCTGTCACTCCCTAAGGGAAACAAAAAAAAAATTATTTTTCCCACTTATCTGTTAAAACATGAATACACTTGCGCTTTTGACGTTCGTTTTTTGGATTAATATTTTTTTTTTTTTACTTTACTTTGTTTGGGTTTATTGAAATATCATTTTTTTTCCCCGTTACCCTTACACTGTTCTAGCTTAACTATTCCACCATGAACAAAGCCATCCACATCGAAATAATAAGATAAAAGATGATATCAATTTTTTTTACTACAGGATAGATAAATGTCAAATTATTTTTTATGATGCAATTGTTACAGAAGCAGCAGCAGTAAAACCAGAAATTAAATTAATGAAAAAAAAAAGATAAAAGGATTCCTCGGTTTTACCATTTATAGAATAATAATTATCTAAAACTAACTGAGTCAGAAGGTTAATTTTTTTTTTTGCACAAAGCATCTGGAACATTTTTTAATTTTTTTTCTTTTGCTTTTTCTGTTTAACCTTTTGTATTCCGAGTAGTGTTGTTAGCCTTCCACAATAATAATTAATGAAAAAAAAAAAAAAAAAAAATTACTCAGCTACTGATTACAAAACAAATATAATATTTCTTCTCTCTAGGATTTTTCCGAACTTTCAGGTATGCTACACGTGCTGATAATAATTTTTAATTAAGGCACGGATTTTATTAAAAAATAATAAAAAAAAAAATCCAACTGATTGATATAGAAAGAAGATTTTTTTTTTATTTTTAATGGGAAAAAGGAGTTAATTTCAAGTGGTGAGCAAGTGTTATTTGTTTCTGTATTAAAACTTGTATTGTGAGGTACTTGGTATGCACATCTGCGGTTTAGATTGTTCAATTATTTTTTTTTTTTGTTATTATTATTATTTATTATTCTGTTTTGTTATGTTTCAGATCATGACACAAACTCTTTAGAAAAACAGTAATAATAATAATAATAATCCTGAAAACACAGTGAATGAAAAAAAAAAAAAAAAAAAATCGCAAATGAGAATAATGGAAATTTTTTTTATCGATTGTTTACTTGTTGTTTGTTTTTAAGGGATGATTATGAGTTCTTTTTTTTTTTATTATTATTATTGTTCACAATGTGTTGATGAGAATTGACTAGCTGTGCAATTTTTTTTATTATTTTTAATTAGGTCGAAGGTTTTTAGTTTAGTTTTTTATTTTATTTTGATTAGTTTTGCAGTGGAGGACTCTGGAAAAAATTGTTTTTTTTGTTGTGTTTTGGTTTGGATGAGATATTAAACATGAATTGATAAAGTTTTAGCACCTGGGATGTAAATAAAACAGAAAAAACTAATTTTTCAGAATATCCTGAAATCGTTTTCATATATCGTTTATTCGGTAAAATTAGCCCAGTGGACTATGTTTTACATGACAAAATACATCGTCACGATACTTTACGATACAGTACGTGCCTTTTTTTTTTTTTGATAAAAGTGACCAGAAATTTTTTTTTTTATTATTTATTCATACACCAAGGACAATAAATCTTTTAAATTATTATTATTATTATTATTGGGATTTTTAGTTCTCTCATTTTCTTCTTTTTTTTCACTCATGTTAATAAATAATAAATGAGTAAACGAGTCTGTTGCCTCGTACCATCGATAAGTAAACTACGTGAAATATCAAGTCAAAGTAATTCAAATATTCCAAAAAGATTACACATTTCGGCTATAAAGACATTAATAATCAAAAGCGAAACCAGCAAAAGAAGATGATAGAGAAAGAATGGAAAAATTTGAGAATCATATAATAAAAAACTAATATTAGGGAATAAATATATTTGATTCGTTTGATTTTCTTCATTGTGTTGTGTTCTGTGCGAACAGAATTATGACAATTGACAAATGACCATCACTGACACGAACCCCTGGAGATTTTTATTTTATTTTTTGGTTTTTCTGCTGCGTTTGTATTTTAACTGAAGAGATGAACGAACGTACGAACGACATCAGAATTAAATGTAGTTAAGCACAAGAGCAACAATGACCATCGTTATGATTATATTTGACCCTTAGTATATTGTGTGATGTACCGGTGACTATTCTTTAGCGTTCAGAGACCAAACAAAAAAATCCTACACGATCATCGTGTAATTGCATTTTATGTCATATGTCACATATGGAATTTTATTGATTATGATCAATTGCGAACGGTGCACGCTTGAACTTTATGATTTATTCGTAATTTTTTTTTTTTTGTTATTCTGTTTGCTGTACTTAAATTAATTAGCCAGCACGATAATGAACTGAAATAGCAATGTTTCAGGGTGCAAACACAAAAAAAAAAACATAATTTTTACTTTATAATAATAATAATAATAATAAACGTATAAAAATCGCATAAATATTAATAAAAACGCTATAAACACGTGTCTTAATATTATTATTATTAACCCTCAATATGGGTTTTGTTAGGTAAACGAAACGTACAATTGTGTTACGTTACTTTAAATCAATTTCGTAATAAGACTAGAAATGTTTCAAGCAATTTTACGTCAAGTAGTAAAAACACCCAAAGAGTTCTCTGTTATTTTTTGTTTTTGTTGTCCCTCTATTTACCAATAAACTACTTTATAAAAGATAAATCGAATTTAATATAGAATGAATAAATAAAACGCTAAACCACTTTACAATCAGGCGAATCAAAATGCAATTTAAAAGTTATTTCTGTTGATCAAAAGACACATCCAATAAATTGCTTAATACTTCCTCTATTAATAAGTTTTTTTTTTTTTTTCTTTTATTTAATTTTCTCTTTAATAAAGACCAGACATGCTTTTTGGTATAATTATAATAATAAAGTCATCTTATGTCGTTGAGATTAAATAATTAAAAAAAAAAAAATATTCTAGAAAAACATGACAAGAACATTAAAAATGAAAAAAAAAAAACAATTCGTTTTTTCTTTTCCTTCCTCTACAGAAGACTACACAGCAAGTAACTAAACTAGTAAAAACAAAATAAAAATACAAAAAAAAAAAAAAAAAAAAACATAAAATATACACTTAAGTCTTGAAGTTGAAGCGTGTGCGCGCGCTACTTAATCTAAATGGCATAAAATAAAAAAATAAAAGAAAAGAAAAATAATATATTTTTTTTTTCTTACTAATAAAATCGTCTCAATTGAATAATCTCATCCAAGTGTCGTGTTTTTTTCTTTTCATTTTTAGTACAAAGTCTGGTTACTTAACAGTAACTTAGCTTAACTTAAGCTGAAATTTATTAATAATTTCTTTGGTTTAATTTAAAAGTAACAAAATGCGTCCATAAGATTTTTTACATTAAAAAAAAAAACGATTTTTTTTTGCGCATAGTTTTTGGCATCAAAACGCATCAGGTAACAAAGCTGCGCAAACCAACATGACAATGTCAGTAAAAATACACTTTTTTTATTTGTATAAATTTTTCTTTTTTTGTTTTTAATTAAGATTTAATATTAAAAATTCCTCAAGTATGACGTCTTAGAAAGATTTTTCTTTTTATTTTTTAATAAACGAAGAAGAAAAAAACAATTTTTTTTTTAATTTCTTATAAACATAAGCGCCCGCTATACTAGTGACGATGTCCAGAGGTTTTTTCGTTATTTAAAACACAGCGTGCTGTCCTTATTTAAGTTTATTCTCTGGTGTTTTTTTTTTTTTCTTTTTTCGGTGGGGTCGTACAGGCGGAAAATGAATAAATAAAAGAGAAGAAAAAATATCAATCGATTCGAATGAATGTCATATCCGTACGCAATTGGTGTTGTGTTTATACAAACACAACACCGGGCCCTGGCAATATGGTAACAACACGGTGGTACTTATCGATTCTGTATATAGAAATAAATAAACAATAATTACTTGTGGTACGTTTATGTAAGATGAGTTTAATAGCGCAATTGGTATTATCGTTTATAACGTACACAGTTTGTTTGTCATATATATATATTTGGGTCGCGGGTTTTTAAGCGTTTTTTTTTCTTCTGCTTCATCTTGTTCTTTCCAAATATAACCAATACATCACTTAACAGCCACACAATTAATGTAAATATTTAAAATAATAATAATAATAATAAAATCGAAAAATTAAATGTCTTTTCAAGCTTCGTCTATTTTTAAAAACGAAAAACAAACCAAAAAAAAAAATTCCAAAGTGTTTTTTTTTTTTTTGATGATATGATTGCTGGCGGAGCTCTTGCTTTTCTATCTTTCTTAAATAAACAAAAATTCGTTAATTATTATTATTAGCTTGTTAATATCTATCGTGTGTTTAGAAGGAATTTTTTTTTTTTTTTTTTGGATTTTTATTCCTTAAACTAATGACTTTATTTTAAATGTTTTCTCGCGGTTTTTTTTATACCCACTAACCCACGTTAGTCTAATTTACTGTGTTCACTGCTAATGATTTTTTTTTTCTTTTTGTTGCTAAGGTTGTGAAAAATATGCTTTTTTTCAGGTGAAAAACATTTTTTTTTGTTTCCATACACAAACAAGCAGATTGTTGTATTAACGACATTACAATTTATAGGAATGACGCAAAAATATTTAAAGAACTGTTGACTCATCTATTAAAAATAATCCAAAAAAAAGAAATATATATTTTTTTATTCTCGTCTTGTAAATGATTTGTAGATTTCTGTTTTGGTTTTTTTTTTTTTTTTTTTTTTTAAAGCAATTTCGCTATAAAAAATAATTAATATTTTTTTATTTTTTTTTCGGTTAGTTGGGATAATAATCATTAAAAAATAAGAATTTTCTACTCTTCTAACATATATGACATTGAACAAAACAAAAAAAAAAAAAATAAAATGTTGTCTTATAAGCTGTCCACGCATTTTTGTGTATAATAACAAAAAAAAAAAAAAAAACCAATCAAATAACCACCATGTCCCCACATTTTAACAATAGGAAAATAAATATAATTCTCTTGTAAATCGATTGATTGTTTTCTGTACATGCTGTGATTTAGTTGAGAAAAATTCTTTTACGTTACGTTAACGTGCACGTTAACCATTTTGCGTAAAACGAACGTACCTTTTACTTTGAAGACACACGAACGTATTTGAAAGGAATTGACAAATGACTTTTGGTTGATTGATTTGTCGGTAAAGAGAAGTTTTTTTTTTTTTAATATTATTATTTAATATTAATAAATAGACAAATGAAGAAAAAACAAAAAAGCACACAGATTACCAATTGTAAAATAGAAGGAAAAAGTTATTAAAGCGACACGGTTTCAAGATTATTATTCTATATATATATTTTTTTTTGTTACATAAAAAAATAAAAATGATCACACGAGACTAATGATTTTAATGATATTTCTCTACTTCTTCTTCTTCTTCATCAACTTCTTGTTGTTGTTTCGTTACCTATTTCGTTGGTTTTGGTCTTTCTTCATCTACTTCTTCTTTATTCAATGATTAATGTTTATTTATTATATGCATAACTTTGATTTTGATTAACATATGGTAATGCTTTTTTTACT
Organism: Ptychoptera albimana; assembly: GCA_961205885.1. Lineage (NCBI taxonomy): Eukaryota > Metazoa > Arthropoda > Insecta > Diptera > Ptychopteridae > Ptychoptera > Ptychoptera albimana. Next base: position 3,549,906 of record OY540803.1, read on the forward strand.
GCCATAATTTATTAAAAGAGATGAAAACAAAAAGAAAAAACGTTTTTTTCTTTTATTTTTTGGTTAAAGAATTCTTGTGTTATCCAGGTTATAAAAACGAAGTAAAATGGAAAATCTGTTTGATTGTGTTTTTTGCTGTGAAATTTTTAGCAGATTTGTATTCAGTTTACTGTGGAAAAACTACCGGATTATGGAAATAACAGCTCTGTTTAAAAAAAAAATTCTTAGTGTGTCTATAACTTCACGATTGTTCAGCATTCAGGAAAAACTTCCCTAAAATAGCCAAATCGTCTACAACTTCACGTTCTTTCAGCTTTCCATGTGAAATTCCCACTAAAATAAAATTCTTGATCCTGAAAACAATTAAATTTGACCATTAACATGCAGAAAAATCTCCGAAAACAAAACAAATCGAATATTTAACGCCTCCACCAATAAACCATCACTGTAAAGGTCACGTAATTTATCTGAATTGATTAAGTAGTCGTAAAAAAGCAAAAAAGCAAAAACAAGATTCATGAAAAATTAATTCCAATTAACCAAAATTCTCGTGTATTTGGTTATAGAGTTCAAAAGATCATTCAATTTAACTAAAAAATAAAAAAATAAAAAATAAAAACAAATTCATTTAGCTTAATTTCATTTTAAATCAAAATCGTTACGTTAATTTTGATTAATTTGATTAAAAATTTTGGATAAATCATTTGACATAAATATTTATTTAGGAAAAATTACTAATCAAATAGGCGAAGGTTAGTCGCGAATAGCGAATTATGAATACAAAAAAAAGCATTTTTTTTAGCAATTTTTCTAGCAATTTGATCTTTATTGGATAAGCGATCTAAGACCCCCTTCAATTAGAGTTTTTTTTTTCTTGTTATTTATAATTTTATTTTGATTGCACGATAATATTTCATTAAATCAAACAACCAACGCCCCCGCCCCCCCGTAAAATCAATCCCAAGTACTCAAGTATCCTACAATAGAATACTTTGTTCAAGTAATAAACGTTCTAAAGTAATCTAAACGACAGATTAAGTGTTTAATAGGCTTTTATACCGCAATCAACTTGTCACATTTTATTCTCTATGTTTTTCTATCCGTTTTTTATTTATTTATTGTTAAGGGATGGAAAAAAAAAATAAATAAAAAGAAAGAAAATCGAAGTCAAACAAAACAACAAAAAAAAAACTTTTTTTTTTGCGACAATAGCAACCTTTAGCTGTTGCTGCTTTTTTTTTGCGAGGGTGTTTTTTATTTACTTTTATTGCTCTTGTTCTGTTTGTCATTATCATCCCTTCGTCACATTTTTATACCTTGTACGAACACAAAGAAGTACACAGTGTTTGCATTTCGGTAACAATACACCATTGTCGCTTTTTTTTTTTTTTTTTTTTGTATATTTGTGTCCCCTTGTTTGTGGTTTACTTGCTGCTTTTTTATCAGCTTTTTTTTATTATTCTGTTGTGTTAAAGCGAAATAATAATACACAAAAAGGGTCGCACTTATGTCACAGTAAAATAGGATTTTATAGGTATAAAATGTCGTTTGTCGTTGTATTGTGTTTAGTAATAAGTGACAAACACTTGTTGCTAGCTAACTTCTGTTGCAGTTACATCTTTTTATTGTTATATTCGGGTGGCTGTGAAAACATTTTTATTTTCAATCCCTTTTATTGTTTGCTAAATGGTTCGCTTTTTTGTGTATTTAAACTTGACTGCAAATAGTTTTTGTTGATCATGAATAAACTTGTCCTCATTTAAAATCATGTAGTTTTATTGTAATTTTCGCATTAAGCTTAATTAAGCTGAGTAAATAAAGTGTTCAAGAAAAAATACTGTAAATGTTGTCATTAATCAAAGTCAGGTGGATAATAAAGTAAAAAAAAAAAGATAATTTTTTTTTTTTTTTTTTGATAAGTGGTAATTAAATCGGTTTATTATGAGGTGAAATAAAAGTAAAAGAATAGAAAAAAAAAAAAAAATTCACATAACAATGGGCAACAATCAATCCAATTTTCAATATACTAAATTATCTTTAATAATAATTTATATATTTCTGATTGTTTCTTCACTGTTTTTTTTTTTTTAACTTAAATTAGCGTGTGAAATATTAATTCATAAAAATAAAATAAAAAAAAAATATTTCGTTGAATAAAGAGCGCATCCAGCGGGTCCAACATGTTGTCTACCTTTTAACCAATTAATTGTGAAAATAAAGAGGGAAAAAAAAAAAAACACCAAAATGATATTAAGTGTTTTAAATAGCTTTAATGTTATTATTATTTAATTTTTTTTTTTTTTTTTATTGTTTTATACCGAAAATAATAAGAAGAAAACAGAGGAAAAAAAAAACGCAAAGAAAATGGAATTGAAATTACTGAAGAAAGAGAATCAACAGCCAATCAGCCAGTGATTTTTAGAATTATTATTATTTATTTTTTTTTTTTTTTTTTTTGAGGTAAAATCAATAAAAATGATGAAAAATTTTACATGTTTTGATAATTTGTTGATTGTTAATAATAAAAAAAAAAAAAACAATAAAAATTCGATTTAATAATAATGGAAAAAGTTCAAGAAACTTATGTAAAATCAAAACCAAAAAAACACAGAAAACAACAGAAAAATGGGCGAAAATTATTTTATTACATTTTTTAAAGTAAATTTTAATCGAAACTTAATGCTTAATAAAGCGTTTTTATATAACGTTTAAATAAGGAATTAAATTTAATATAATTATTTATAGAAAATTTGTTATGTAATTGTGTTAGTATAAATGTTTAGAACGTATAAAAAAAAAAAGCTTTTGAATCCTTCAATCAAAAATATAGAAAATCTAAGAATCACAATCAATGCTGAGTTATTTTGTGAATTTAATCTTTAAAAACGATAAAAAGTATAAGCAAATCTTTAAAAAACATAAAAAAAAAATTAAAAAAGCTTAGAAAACATTCGTAAAAGCTTAGAAAAAATCCTCAAAACCTCATAAAATCCTCTAAAAACTATCAACACAAAACCGCATAAAAACTGATTTTAGGATAGCAAAAAAAAATTTTTTTTTTATTTTAAAAAATCCTTAAAATCCTAAAGCTTTTAAATATATTTTTTTTAAAAGCGTTATTGCTTAATTTTCATAAACAAATCATCAACAATAATCATCATACGCAACGCACAGTTTTTTTTTTTTTTTCTGGATCTTTGCTTCTTTTAATTTCAACACCTAAAGACAAGAGGTACCTGAACCTAACACTATTACCGAAAAAACTGAAAACACCTCCTTTTTCTACGCATCAACCAATAAGATTTTTTTTTTTTTTTTAATTTTTTATTTTCGCGTCTAATCATCTAATCATCTAATTATAAATTTAATTTTTTCTCTCCCTGTTTACTTTGTTTTTGGTTTTACTTACTGTGTTACTGTTGCTGCTGTGCTTTTTTTCTGTGTGCTTTTATTTAACAACAAAACAGTAATTTTAATAATAATTTTTTTTTTTTTTTCTCTGTTCATTTGATTATAATTGTCATAATTTGATTTGATAATACTTAAGACAAGTCAAAAGTCAGCAACAATAATCAATCAATTTGTTTTTTTTTTCTGTTTTTCTGTTTTTTCTTGGTTAATACATGGGATGCGTTGTGGGTTTTACTTTTTTTGTTTTTCTTGTTACTTTTGTCTATGTGTTTAAATAAAACCTATAGTTGCTGGTTTATTACTCGATAATTTAGATAAAATTATAATTTACAAATAATTATATTATTCGGTGGTATTAAACCATAGAACCACAGATGGACAGTAGAATACAATATTGTTGCGTCACCAATTAATTCATTGTTTCATTCGGTTTCTCTACCATTTATTTCATTAAATAAAAAAAAAAATAAAAAAATTATAATAAAATAAAAACGTTAAAAATTGAATGAAAATTTTATTTTATTTTTTTTCTATAACTTATGATTTCTGGATGATTACACCAAATTATATTATAGAAAATTAGCGAGAGATATACAGTAGTTAATTCTTCTAACTCCATCATCAATTCTTTAATTTTTCTAACAAGATGATGATGATTTTTGGAGAGTTTTTATTCTTTATTATTATTATTATTATTATTATTATTATTATTATTATTATTATTATTATAAAGGAAGAAGTTGTAGTACCAGTTGCAGTAGCAGTAGCTAGATTCTATATATACAATATAATATTTTAACATAAATCAAACGATACCGATAAATTGAGATGATTATTTAATTTTTTTTGTTTTTATTGTTTCTTCTCTCTATTATTAACGTAAAAACAAACAGAAAAATTATTTAAAAAAATCGAAATTTATCTAAAAAAAAAAACAATGCGGTAACGAATTTTCTACTCTATTAGGTAATTTTAATACAGTGTGAATACATAATAATAATAATAAAAAAAAAAAAGTGTAAAGAAAAGCTTAGATGAAAAATTATGAATGAAATTAAAATGGATTACGAATTAAAGTAAAAATAAAGTCTGGGGTAAATACCCAATCATTGATAATTTTTTTTCTTTTTTTTTCCATTTTTTAATAAATAAAAATAAAAAATTGTTCATTTCCTGTTTAATAAAATAAAAAATCAATAAAACAAAAAAAAAATGTAAAAAATGAACGGTGATAAATTGTGTTGATGAGATTTTTAAGCGCATAGAAAATTCGGAAATTAAATTTTAATTGAAAAATCAATATTAATTTATGTTTTTATCGATTCATTTTTTCTTTTTTGTTTTTTAACGTTTATTAACTCTTTTCGCTAGTTTAATTTGTGTATAGACAATAATCAATAAATCGATTCAATATTAATCATTATATACAACGATGCATGATTTATGTGAAATTAATTAATAAAAATTATTAGACAAAAAAAAAATAAATAAATTGGTTTGGTTTCATAATTGTTGAAAATCGGATCGGAGAGAACGGTTTAATCATCACGAAAAATGGATTAAAATATAAAAAACAAACAGAAATTACCTTCTTAACCGTTTAATTAATTTATTTTACGAATTTTTATCTAACCTAAACCAATAAACAGACCAGACAAAAAAAAATTTTATGCGAAAATTCGTTTTGTCATGAGAAAAAGTTTTCTTTTTTTTTATTAATTGGTTACCGATTTGTGTTTTATTGATTTGAATTTTAATTGCGAAATGGGGATTAAGGTTTTTTTTCTCGTTTTCTATTTACTTCTCAGAACTTAAAGCTTATCGGAGCTTTAATTGATGGGAAATAAATTAAAGTAGGAAGTTTGCTGTTTAAAATTTAAATTTTTTCTTAATGAAATTTTACTGTGAAGGAATCTAAACTGACTTAGCTACGAAAAATGCTAATAAATTTAAGCAGAATTTATAGAAAATTTATTTGAAGTTTAGAAGAAATTTTCAAGCAAACATGTTTGCAAAACAAGGGTAAAATAAATGAAAAACCGAAGTATTAAATCAAATTATCAGCGTTTTTTTGAAGTTTTTTATTCTTAGTTAGTCTGCTGTTAAGTGTAAGGGTTGAAAATAGGTTAAATAAAGCTTAAATCACTGCTAACCTTGAATTTAATAAAAATTTCTATGAACGACGTTTGCAACGATTAATCAAGAAGTCCCGAAAAAATAAAAAAAATTAAAATTTCTTAGAAATTAGCATCGTAATTATATTTAAAAATATTTTTGAAAAAATTCCCAGCTTCCCCGTTAAGCCAGTCACTTATTTTATTTCGATAAATAATAACCAAGTGTCATTTCCACTTAATTCATCCATTAAAATTCTTTTAAACAAACCGCAAAATACAACCAAATAAATTCTTTTCTCTCTCATTATTCCAAAATAATTATTTAATTAAATTTATTTTCATAAGCTTTTTAAGTCAAATATCTGTGTATAGAAAAAAAAACATTTTAATGAGAAATTAATTAATAAAATAATAAAAAAAAAATTATTTCATGTCGTGAATTCAATCAAACAAGTTGATGATTGTGTTGTGTGGCGCGTTGAATGAAAAAAAAATAAAAAAAAAACCAGAATTAAGCAGCCAAGCAGCGTTCTATTATTGGACATTGGGAAGTTTCGATGGAATAAAAAAAAGCACATCGATAATTTATAATAACACAAAATTGATTTATATTTGATTTGTCTGCTTTTTTTTTTTTTTTTCGTGTGTTGTCGAAGACGCAGAATATTCTTCTTCTTCTTCTTCTTTCTCCACAACTAATTTGAATACATATTTTGATTTGATTTGATTTGATTCTATTTAATAATTGTTTTTTTTTTTTTTTTCATTTTTTTTTTTTTTTGTGTGTAAAGCCATCAATGTATACAAAACACATTCGTTCACTTATTTAATATTGGATGTGGTGTTATTAATATTCTATTAAAATTAAATTTCATGCCGCGACGCTATTCAGTGCGTTGTGCTTTTTTTTTTTTTATTATTTTCTCGTTGTTGTTGTTATTATTTTGTGCTTCTATCAAGAAGACATGAGAATAAACAAATTAAATAAAAATGTACCTTCGGTGAAGGAGAGACGAGAAAACTAAGTAAAACAGCCAACAACATGAGGTAAAAAATGATTCTTTTTTTTTAATACATAATAGCTTATTGTATTTATGGTTTTTTGATTCCTTTCACACGATTTTTTGATTATGCCGAATAAAAATTGAAAACGAAGCAACAAGAAAATATTTAAAAAAAAAACTCGATAATTATCGATCACTGTGATTATTTTTGTTTTTTTCTTTGGTTGTTTTGTTAATAAAAACCCGATGACGATTTTCTGTATTTTTTTCTTCTGATTATTAATTTTTTTTTCTTAATGTAAAGACGTTGCCAAAGTAAGCACTACAATAAAATTTGTCTAGTTGAATACGAAGACAAATGGTTAATGCATATGAAGACACAGAAAAAAGAAACGAAATAAAAAAAAAATTCTAAGAGCAACGACGTTTCGAAAATCAAAAACGAAAAAAAATTAAATAATAAGACGATGATGTTAAGAGAAGGCAAACTATACTTATAATAGAATCAACCGTGACTTTTCCAAAAACAAAATGATGATCGATGACGGATTACATAAATAAATCAGAAAAGAAACATGAAAACAAAATATGATGATGACCGATTGCTTAGTTTTTGTTGTTTTACTATGTATTATAAAAATAGAAAGGAAATTTATATGAATTGGGTGATTTTATAGGGTGTGTAGGATAATTTTTTTATTTTTTTTTTTTTGTGGAAAAATTTAAAAAAATCTAACTTTTAGTACTGCGCAATCGGATTACGAATGAAAAAAAAACATTCCAATCGTTTTTCAGCATATTTTTGTAGGAAAATGAGACTTTTAGTATTGCGCAAACGGATTACGCATGAGAAAAATATTTCAAACATATTAAAAGCACATTTTTATAAAAAAAAATGCGACTTTTAGTACAGCGCAATCTAATTACGCATGTGTAGAATTTTTAAAACAAGTTTTTGCAGAAAAATGACATTTTTAGTACTGCGCAATCGGATTACGCATGAAAAAAAAATGTCCAAGCGTTTTCTTTCAAAAAAAAGACAAATTTTCTTTAAGCGAATTAACGTTAGCTTTAGCTACTCTATTTTGAATCTAATTAATTTTTATTATTTTTCTAGTTTAAGCCATAATTAAGTGACTTTTTTTTATTTTTATTCTATTGAGTTTTACACATTTTCAGTCACAATTGTGATTATTTTGTTTTAAAGCATAATTTTATAGACTTTTTGTTTATATTAACCGCAACGATCGATGTTAATAATCGAAGGTCGATATTCCACTTCATTTATCTGTAGAATTTTTTTTTGTTTGTTTTTAACGTAAAGCTTCATTCTTAAGACAAGCACAGAGTAGATTTTTTTGTTTTTTTTTCTTTTTTATTATTAAAAATAAGGAGCAAAAGGAAAAAAGAAAAGAAAATGGAAAAAGAACCCACAAGGGACTTGTTTGATTATATCAATAAATTTCTCTATAGTTTTTGCTACTTTAGTTTCTCTATCATTTATATATCCTCAAAAGATTTTATCCCAAACTATAGTTGTTTCTTCGTTTTTAATATAATTTTTGCTTAAGTTTTTTTTTTTTTTTTCTGTTCTATTCTGTATATCGAATAAGATAAACAACGTTGTGTATTCGATGTGTATTTATTCCCATAAGTTACTTCTGTTCATTTTTAGCGCAACGTTAACGTTTACGTTTTTTGCTTTACATTAATTTACTTAACTTAACTTTACTTTACTTAACGTATTGTACTGTGCTATGTTGTGTTGTTATAACGAAGATAACTTAACCAATCTATATTTATTCGATTTAATTTAATATTTGATAGAACAAGAGCATAATATTCGTTTGGTTTTGTTTTGTTTTCTTATGTTTATATTCATATAGAATATAATTTATTAAATTTGATTATTATAAAACGATCGAACTATAATCCATTTATATAATAGTGAATGTTATTTATCTGTAACTATTTTTCTGATTCTTTTCTCCTCTATCCTCTATTCATGCTTACGATCTACGAATTAATTTTATTTATAAATACAAGCAACAAACAACAAATAAAAACAAAATAAAATGTTTGTCTGTCTTATTAAAATTTATAAGGTCAAGGATTCGACGATTTTATTGTGGTTGCTGCTGTATACTGCTGTTGTTTTAGGGTCTTCACTAGTTAATTTAATTGATTAGAATTATTTAAAGAGATTTCTTATTCTATTACCAAAACAGAAATAGGTATTTATAAATCAGAAACTTAATTTTCATGCTATTTCTAGGTATTTATAGAAATTCTTCTACTAAAATTAGCATGTAAATGGCAAACATTTTTGTAAATTTATGTGTTATACGGATTTCAGGAGTTTTTGAGGTTTAAAAATATTTTTTTACCTTAAAAATGAACTGCAATCAGCTTTATGTGTTTAAAAAATTAAAATTTCCTGTATTGGGAGTTTTAAAGAGTTTATTGTCTTGTTTCAGATTTTCTTTGTATTTATTCTGAAAATCTACTATTCGTAACCTTTTTAAATATTATTGTATGATATTCTGTAAGAATCCTTAAACCAAAAACATCATTGTATAGCGTTTAATCATTTTGTAATTAAAAATAACTTTCTGTGTGCATTCTGAATGCTGTAACAATCCTGAACGCTAGTAATATAAACTTTTCACCTGGGAAAACAATCAAAAAATAATTCAGTAAAATTCTAAAGCCAAGAAAACGAAAAAAAATAACGTTAATAATTCTACAAAACACGAAAAACTAATTAACTTTTACCATCCTGAAATCACCTTGCAGAAACAACGAACAAAAAAAATATTTTTTAATTTATTGACAATAAAAAAAAAAAAAAACAGCGAAAAGCGAAACAAATAATTGAATTTTAACGCTTTCAAAGTCTTCTGTCCAAAAAATAATAAAAATAAAAATAAAAACAGAAATAAGCTTGCAAAGCGTAATATAAAAAAAAAAAAAAACTAAAAAGTCGGGACAAAAAACTAAAAAAAATGATGGATTGACATTGAGTACAATAATAATCAAAAAAAAAAAATTATATGACATTGCTGTTATATGATGCGATGATGAGATCAGCAAATGTATTACGACGAATAATTTTTTTTTAATAATAATAATAATAATAATAATAATAACGAAAAAATTGTCCGAGTTGTGTTGCGATGTAATGATGGGCGACAAAGCGACAAGAGAAATAAGCTAAAAAGCACATTGCAATGTGACCAATAAATAAATTAAAAAACACACAGAAAAAACCACTGTACAGTGTGGATTTATCTTAATTATTTAATTTTTTTGGTTCATTCTTCTGCTATAATATTCGTGTAATACGTTTATTGAGTTGTCGTTTCTTTATCAACTGGTAACATCATGATAGTTTTGGTAAACATCATTATAAACATAATGCGTCTCGATCAAGTTTTGTCGCTGTTTCTCTTTGTTTCACCGCTGCTGACCATAATAAAAATTCAGTACGCACAATTTTACGTTGAAAGTTGTTGATTAAAATCGTGTCGATTGATGAAATAAAAAACAACAAAATGATTGAATTTATTTCAGTTTTTAAGTTTATTTATGTTTGCGGTTTTTTATACATTTAAATCCTGAAATAAAGACTCCGCAAAACTAGAAAAACTATCTTGAATAAAAAAATCAGTGAAAACTGTGCTGTTAATGACAGAAATAATAACAAAAAAAAAAATAAAAAAAATTATTTGGTTAATCCCACAAAAAAAAAAACCTTTTAGCGTTGATAAGGCAAAAAAAAAAAACCACCAGCAAAAACATGGCATTGACGACGGTGAAAATATGAAAATTCAAAACTACTTTTAAAAAAAGCATAAAAGTTTATAATTATAGCCATAAACCACAGTGGAAATGTAATCAGGAGAAGAAAAAAAAAATTAAAATAACAACAGCAGCATCAGCATCAGTAGACTGAAGATAAAATAGAGCAGAGACGAGATAATGAAGCATAAAAGTAGTAAAAAAAAAGAAAGAAGTTTTTCCAACAAATACGAAATTTAATCATTCTTCTCTCTAAATTATCTACGGACAACGAATTAATTTCATATCACATCATAATTTTAATAACACTACATATGAGTAAAGTAGTTAAATAATATTAGAAAAACAATTTTTTATGCTTTTATAAATTAATGATAAATAATAATCATAATAAAGGTAACGACGACGCACAGGTACGTACCGTAGATTTGTTACTTTTTTTTTTCGTTGATTTTTTTGGTATAATTTCTGCCGTCAAATAGTCAAAAACAGTTAAACGATGTTTTAATTTCAATTTTTTATTTTTGTGTGTGTGTGTGCAAAAGAAAGAAGAAATACTAAAAGGCATTATGGCTCGTTGAAAATCAACGATAATTAACATTTACCATTAACCATACAACATCAAAGAATTATTTAACAAAATAGAAACAAAGTAATAAAACTTTATCTCTCTCTATCTGTGTGTTTTTTTTATTTTTGTTATTTAAATTTTGTATATTTGAGGAGGTCGATGGTTATGGAAAATAAATGTTTGTTGGTTGTTTTTGGAAAATTATTATTATTTTGAATGATCTGTGGATTTGTTGAAATTTCATGGGTTCTGTATTTTACCAATGATACTAATATCAATACACTGTGTCACCCGGAAGTTAATCAAACATTTTATTTGGAAAAAACCTGTACCGAGTGGAATTACTGCAGCTTTTTTGAGGTTATAAGGGTTCGGAATAATTATAGAGTTTTAGAGCTGACTTTAGAATGTTTAGTTCATTAAAAACTAGCAGATATATAGCTAAAATTCAGGTAGCCAAGCATTTCAGAAGGTCACTGCTTCACCAAGTAAACTATCGCATCTACGATTGAGTACCACTCTCTTCCGGACTAAGGGAACTTCAAAATAGCTAATAAAATAATTTTTTATCTGACTTTACGCATATTTTCCGCGCATTCTTTAATAATAAAGTCACATGCGCATGATTTAAACAGCATATGCGTAATGATACACAGTTTTTGCTTTTTTTCTTCATTCAATTGTTTATTTATCGGTTAATGTTAAAAAAAATTCTTTTCTATCATTTTCACGTTGATAAAGGTTTATCTAGTATTTCGGAGGGTGGTTTTATTGTTGTTTTTTTTTTTTTTTTCTATAATTATTTCTGCTTTAATTATGATAGAAAATAAATAAATAAATAAACCAACATTAAGTATTATCCTATTATCTAAAATGATAATATAATGCCATTGGCTATATAAAACCATGTATTATTTAGTTTGGTTTATCTACAATTTCAAAAACTGTTTCAAAAACAACTTCTATTTTATTTTTGTTTTTCGGTTTGCCACGGGGAAATATTCTATTTTCATTATATAATTTTTCCCGCCGTTTTTTTTTTTTTTTGTTTAGTTTTAGTTTTTTTTTTTCCTTTTTCATCTATGTTATATTACGTGCGGATTTATCATTTATTCGGTATCATTTTCAGAAATGAATTTTTTGTAAACTACACAACCAGACATAATTTTTACCTCTAAACAACGTATTAGGCGAGTTAGTAAACTATTGTGGAAATATCCACATAACATTGTTAAATAATATTATAAAGCAGAATTGTGACGGCTACATGAAAAAGAAAAAAGAAAAGGATATTTTTGGTAGCGATTTTAATAAATCCAGCAACAATGGTTAGAAAAAAAAAATGCATTGAACTGTATTAAAAAGGGAAAATAAACCGAAATACTGTACAGATACAGATTATTCACTATTTATTCATAATTATCACGTTATATGATATTTTTCTAATAATAATTTCAGCGTTAATAATAATATTATTAAAATTGATTCTAAATGCAATTATTTATTAATAATTTGTAAAAATAAAAAATTACCTGTGCTTACCTGTGTACACTAATTGATGGTTTTATTGTTCGGTAGTTTTCTAGTTAAAACAAAACAACAACAAAAAAAAAGGTTTGTTATTACACGGGGAAATGTTTTATTTTTATTTTTAGTACGAGAATCCTTTTTTTTTGTTTTAGTTTTTTTGTTTTAGTACGTAACCTAAGGAATTTTAGAACATTTTAATCAATTTCAATTTGAATAGGAAATTTATCTATTTTGTGTAACTAAAAACTGTTTGAATTGTTTTTTTTTGTTTAGTTACAAACCGAATTTCTAATTACACTTGAATAAATATTACGTGGAAATAAAAATGCGATAACAAAAGGGATGTGAATTATGTACGCACACAAAGATTTTATTTTTAATCAAACAATAAATTTTCCGGATAATTATCAACGGCAAAAAAAAAAATAAAATAAATAAATAATAAACAAAGCAGCTTACATCTTGCTAATTGAAACGAAAAAACTATAAAAGAAAAAAGGAATAAACGAGACATTGGCCACTCTTGACACAAATAAAAAAAAAAAAAGATTAAACGAATTCAAAGCGGATTAAATTAATTAATTAAAACAAAAAAAAAAACACAAGATTAAAAGGAAAATAAACATTTTTGTGTTTCTTTCTTGTGTGTGTGTGTGTGTGTGTGTGTGTGTGTGTGTGTGAATTACGTGTCTCATGATCTGATCACCAGAGAAAGGTACAGTGTTTTCACTCGATCACTGTTTAAAACACTTGATCGCTGTGAAAAATAAATTTTTCTCCTCTTCTTTGTTAATAGAAAAAGTAAAAAATTTAAACAAACGAAATCACTCCTAGGTTGTTAAAAAAAAATTGTATTTTTTTTATTTTTCTTGAACCTAAATTAAATTGAAGTGGTCACATTAACACATGACATTCGATGATATTCAGTTTTTCTACTCTTACCATCTATTATCCAAGACATTAAACAAAAAATAATGAGAAATATCATTATCATCGTTGATGTGCTTTTGGGATATTTGTAAGAAGAAGAAGTAGAAAAACTTCGTGAAACGGTGTTAGGCTGGACAATAATGATTTTTTTTTTTCACTAAATATTACTTTTAGCTACGTCATGTTCGTCAATAAATAGTTTTGTTGTAAATAGGAATAACAACAGAGAATTACGTTGATCACCACATCTTGATGGCTTTTCTTGCAACAACAACAACAACCAGAACATGAAGAAGAAAAATATGAAAAAAATTCTCTCAAAGACCCGTGAAATTTGGTTATTGATTCTGTTTTTTTTTTTTTTTTTTGTTTTTTATAAATCTTCTCGTAATAATAATATTTTTTAAGAAGGTAGGCGCCAGTATTGCTCAATGCTTTTTAAAGAGAAAAGAAATTTTGTTATTTCTTTTCAAAACGTCTGCATTACAGACCAGAACATGTCAAACGATGTATAACCAAACTCATCGATATTCATAAAATAAAGAATTAAATTAAAGAATATGAATTTACCTTTTTTTTTATGTTTTCAAAGGTTTATGGCTTGTTTATGTTGTTGGTTGTTGAGAGAAAGGCCCTAAGAAAAGAAACGACAATGAAAGATAATTTTCGCATCATGAATTTTCATAATTTTTTTTTTTTTTTTTGTGTTCCCTACGCTATTGTGTGTCAATCTTCTTGTTATTATTATTATTATTATTATCATTATTATTATTGTTCAGGACTATTAAAAAATTATTAAAATCTTTATTTTACCGGAATCCCGGACCCCAAGCAAACTTAACTTAACTTTTGTGCTTCTGTCATTACAAAAAAATCATTTTTTTCAAAATTAATAATTTTTATCCTTTTGATGTTTTGGTGCGCACTAAAAAAGGACGTAAAAAAGGGCCAGAAGACAGTAAAGGACCCACATAATAGAATTTTATTTTATTATTAACGAAATCAATTGAAACGGAAAATATAAACTAAGATTAGCTAATCGTGACTGATTAACAAATCAAAAGCAAGCAAAAATATTTTTTTTTTCTTCTTCTCAATAACCAATCAAAGACTGCTTATGGAATTTTTTTTTAATCTTCTCCTGATTTTACGCATAATTGATTTTAGGAATTTTTTATTTATTTAAGAAATTTCTTCTTTTTTTTTTTTAAATAATTATTTGTGAAATTTTTATTAATAATAACAGAAAATTACCCCTAACTACGACTATTTACTCGTTTGATTATTTTATTCTGTAAGTAGGATGCATGGCTTAAGATATTTTTTATATAACCCGCCTAGGGTAAATATTAATTTATTAATCAAAATTTTTTTATATTAAACGACACGTGCAGTTTGTTTTAATAATTTTCTCGATAGATTTCAGGAATTTTATAATTTTTGGATGAGGAATTTTTTTTATAAGTTTATGGTAGTCCTGAAAATTTGTTAATTTTTTTTTACTGTCATTTCATTACTTAAACTATTAGGAGTATTTTTGCTTATTTAGTTTTTGAGTTAAGCTTGAATTTCAGGATAATTCAGCTAGTTTAATTCGTTAAAAATACAGAAATACTGGTTTTGGTTTTAAAAGGCAAACAAAACATTTAATTTTAATTTAGGTTAAAGAAAATTCTATCAAACGTATTCTGAATTAAAGAATCTTTAAAAATAAAGCAAAAAATAAAACCAACAATTTTCTAGGAAATATTCTGAAATTCATTTTTGAAATAAAACAAAAATTGCATTTTCTAAGCGAATTGTACACGAGAATTTTTTTTTTGTAGAAAAAACTGTGGCTCCTAAAGTAATCAACAAAAAAAAAAAAAATTTAAATAACTCGCGATGGGTGTTGAATAGACAAATAAAAAAGAAGAAGAAGAAGAATTAAGAAATGTTTGAATTAAATGAAAAAGTTTGATTGCGTGTTGTGTACGTGCGGCCATCATTACGAAATGTGCGACAGAACAAAAAACAGAGAGATGTCATTCGACACTCAATTTTCTTTCTGAAAAATTTAAATTAAATTAACCAAAAAAAAATTAATTATTTTCATAAGATAAATAAAGATAATTATTGCTGAACGTGTACCTAGCTTTATGGCTTAACGAATAGAAGAAAAATGAAAAAAAAAAAAAAATGTAATTTTTTTTTCATTTAATTTTCGACGGTGACGTTGGTGGGCGTACTGTTATATTATCTCGTTAACATGTTAAAAGAGACGAATTTAACAAGATATTTAAATAATAAAAAAAAAGAAAGCAAAGCGAAAAACACACAAAAAATCGATTTGTTTAATGATTTTCGGTTTTTTCTTTTTTTTACACATTTTTAATTACACCAAAAGAGTTTTAAAGTGATTATCCGAGGTTTTTTTTTTTTTATTTATTTAATTTTTTTTTTTTATTCTCTTAACACACCAAAAAAGTGGTATTGAATGTAAATATTATCGTTTTTTTTCTGTTGATTTTTAGAATTATTTTTATCTATATATATATTTTCTTGGCTGCTTAATTTTTTTTAATTTTTTGCTTATTTAATTGCATTGGTTAAATCGGCGCGTTTAAATTATTTTTTTTTTTTTTATATCGGTTAGTGGAATTTTTATTTTTTATTTTACTTTGCTAATACCGATTATAAAAGAGTAAAAAAAAAAGTTAAAAATCTTCACATTAATTAATTAAAGAAATGAAGAAATGAAAAAAAAATCAAGGATTAAATAATTTTATTTATTAGTTTAACTTAAGCTGATTTTTAAGTGGTGCTTACAGTACTGGAACGTAAGCAATGACATTTTCCACTGTAGAAAAAAAAAAAAAAATTAATAAAATTCTTTTCTTACTAAAACTCCACCTGACAAGTAATAATAATATTTCTTTTTTTAATATTATTATTACTTTTTTCTTAGTCACTTAATTAAGTCACAAAAAAAACATTAAATTTTTTTTTTTTTTTTATTTCTTTCACAAGCAAAAATCATTTTTCCACCTTTCGCACTTTAGTCACATCACAAGCAAAGAAGCTTTATGTCCTGTAAAAGAAATATAAATAAAAAATATTTTTAAATCGGATTAAATACTTACTTAAATAAAATTTAATTCAATTTTTTTTTTTTTAATTTTATAATGCAATAAAAATGTTTCCGGTTTTATTGTTGAATAAAAAAAAAAAATTAATGAGAGAGAAAATTATTTTTTTTTTCTTTGCTTTCCTGTTTGTATGCAAATTTTATTTCGCATGTATAAAAGGCGGAAAAAAAATGGTTAAAAAAATTACTAATCATCGTTGTAAATGGATAAAGTGATTAATTAAAATTAAAATTTATTTTTTTAATTAAATAACAAACTATTGGCAAAACTAATGCATTAAACGAATTTATTGTCAATCGTGTAATTAGCGTATACGTAATAAAGAAATAAAATTAAATAAATTCTAATTATGTTGTAAATCTATGGCTTTAATGCTATGTCAAACGTTATAAATAAATAAATAAATAAATAATTAAATAACACAAAAACACTTGAGGGGCCAAGAATAATAAATACAAAAAAAACTTTGCTATCTTACGTGACACGATGTTTTTGTTTATCTTGGGCTTTTTTTATGATAACAATAATAATTAATATTGCTTTTACTATTCTATAATAAAAATATAACAAGAAAAAAAAAATTTGTAATAATAAAGCGTATTGAATAAGAAATCACATAGAATGAAGATTTTTCCATATGTCGTCGTCGTTTCTTTATTTATTGTCCACAGTGTGTTGTCGTTGCTATATGAGAAATTAAAAAAATACAAATTACAGCTCATAATAACACAGTTCGATGTAATGTTAGTTAACAGAGCTGAACTAGGGCACCGCAGAAACAACTTAAATCACCAGAAACAAACTAATTCTCACTACACACAATCATAATCCATTTCTGTTCCATATTATTGTCGTATTTTCCTTTTTATTCATTTCTAGCTACAATAAATTAATCTCATCCGCAATGTGTATCCGTTACATGCAAAATCTATGCGTTACGATCAAGAGTGAATATCAATGAACCAAATAAAAAAAAAACATTTTTTTTCTTGCATTTTGTTTTCTTGTCAATATTAAGTGAAGTTTTTTTTTTTTTTTTAAAGAAAAATTGCATGAATTATAAGTCAGCAATTAAAAATTCTATTTCTAGACAAACAACATTGATTTTCAGTAGTAAAATAACAAAAAACCGAACAATAAACATTCAATGACATATCGAAAAATTAAATGAAATTATTTTCCAAAGAGAAAACAAACAACAAGAAAACAAAAAAAAAAAAAATAAAAAATCTGTATAATAATTAATATTTCATCGGATGGTGTAAAGGAAAAATGATCTAAAAATAGCTTAAGAGTTTGTTTATATGAAAATTTTTTTTTATATCAAAAAATCGGAATAAAGACTTACGAAGGAAAATACAAAATTAAAAATCTATAGAAGAAGAAATTGGAAAATAAAATTAAACACATGGCTTCTATCAAATGTCGCTTAACCAAAACAAAATAAAAGAAAAAAAATTAAATTTAAAACGACTTTGTGGTGATCTGATGATCGGTGTGTAACCAGTTGCTTCTGTGTTACAAATAATTTTGCCTATCGATACATTTTTAGTTTTTTTTTTTTTGTTACTTAATTATTATTTTTAGAGCAGCAAATATAACTGCGAAACTGTTTCTATGACTGCGATCATTAGATCTTCAACTACGATCACTAGCGATCGCACTGGAATTAAAGCGTAAATCCACGTTTAAAGGAGTTGAGAAAACTTTTCGAGAGTTACTAATAATTTCCTAGCAAAAAACAGGAAGAAAAGAAAA
The DNA here is from genome assembly GCA_961205885.1 of Ptychoptera albimana. Taxonomy (NCBI): domain Eukaryota; kingdom Metazoa; phylum Arthropoda; class Insecta; order Diptera; family Ptychopteridae; genus Ptychoptera; species Ptychoptera albimana. The sequence goes on from OY540803.1 coordinate 3,568,156, forward strand.
GAGAAAAACTTATAAACAAGATACGTGATCTATATTTTTCTTTAATTTAAAATTTATCATAATGTAACATGAAGTAAGGGTCACTGCTTAATTCACCTTTAAAAAAAAAATATTTTTTTTTTTGTTTAATTATTCCTTTCTGGCTTTGTTTGTCTTAAATGTTTTTTTTTTTTTTTAAATTTTTCTCTCCTCTTCTACACGATCGCAAAGTAGTTGTAATAATTTTAATTTTTTTTTGGTTCACCAGTAACAGCAGCAACGTTCTGACTCCAAGTCATCAGAAGAAGTTAATAGAAACAGCAGAAGCACAGCAGGCAAAAATAATACAGAAAGGAATAAAAAAAAAAAAAAACGTGAAATCAGATGTGCAAGATCGTGAGATCATGATTCAAAAAAAAAAAAAAATATTTTTTAGTGTTTATTTTTTTTTTTTTTTGTAAACAGAGAAGTAAAAAATAAAAAAAATAATTAGAAATAACCCGCCTATTGGTTATTAATAAATTATTAATGTTTGTTTGTTTGTTTGCCGTTTCTGATTATATTTTGTTGCTTATAAACACATTTTGGGGAGATTAGATGAGGAAATTTAAATAAAAAAGAAGTAAAAAAAAAATCCCGTGTGACATCGGATCATCAATTTGTTTGTCGATGATCGGTTAGTATACGATTTTCCGGAGTTTAGGAAGAATTTGCACAAAAATTATGGAATTAATGCACAAAACAAAACTTTTTCTGAAATTCCATACAAATCTTTTTCAGGATTTAAAAGTTTTTTCTAATAATAACTTTTCTAATTAATTTTACGCGTAGAAAAATCGACAATAAAATTCATCTGCGACTTAAATTACAATTTCGGTTCTAGTGTCATGTCGTGTCTAATGTCATGTCGTGTCACTGATATTATCTACGCTATTTGTTTTCACAGAATAAAAACAAAACAGAAAACATAATCACTGGTCGATTTACAGCCATGTCATGAGATTAACAAACAAAAAAAGAAAAAAAAACGAAATACTTGAAACATGAATGATTAATTATTATTCTAGCAATTTGACAATATCGACAACAAATTATTAATATATTTTTTTCTCTCCATTCATTTACAATACATACACGTTGCTGCTGTTAAATAAACATGATTGAGGCGTTTATCTATTGATTTGTTTTTACTATTTTTAATTATTTATTTTTACAAGTATTTTAGCGACAAACATAGCTTGGTAACGCGGATGCTGCATGCTAAAACAACTCAAGTACTTTGCTATAGAAACGAATAAAAAATTGTTTCCACTTCAATTCTTTGTCTTTTGGCTTCTCAAATCGCGATTACAAAAAAAAAAATACAATTTTTTTTTTTTTTGACTTAAATACAAACAAAACAATGATGTCGATTGTTTTGTATCGTTTCGTTTCGCGTTGTCGAGGTTTTTTTTTATGTTTTTATTTCTTGTGTCAAAAGATTAATTACAAATTGGTGATATTTTTAATTAAAAACATTTTTGCTGTTGCTGTTGTTGAAGCAAAACAACGAAAAAAAATGTAATTAGAATGGTGTTTTTGGGTTTAAGAAATGTTTTCTACATTTTTAAGCCACTTGGATTAACCATAGATGAAGGGAATACAGCAGAAAAACAGTTTTTTTTATTATTCAAATAAAATTTTCCATAGGAATTTTCTAACATTTAAATAATTAAGTCCTTTAAGCATGCGCTGTATATATCCAAAGTAGTTCAAGTAATTCTTAGTTTAAATTAAACAACCGATTTAAAATGCAGCTTATTTGCACGTAACCATTGAATTATTTTTTTATTAATTTAATAAAACACACTGCGCATACCATAATGATTTATATTATTAAAGCTGATAACGCATGCGTAGACAATAACATTACATAATTTAGGTAGAAAAAATTTCAATTTTTTCTAATACAGAAATTAAATTAAAATTTTATTGAACCACTAAATTTGTCTTACTTTAATCATATTTAAGCCATCAATCTCATCAATATTTAAGTCATAATCGGTGTTTTTCTATAATTTTCCATTTATAAATGTTTTTTTATAATCATTTACCATGCTTAACCTTATCATTAATCCTTTAGCGATTTAATTTAAAATTAATAAAAAAAAAAATGTGTTTTTATTAGAGCAGACGACTTAAGTCGATTTTGTTTTGTTTTTTTTCGTGTTATTTAAGTGTAACAAAAACGTTAGTTAATTTGGTGTATTTTACAAATACACCGTGACGCGATTTTTTTGTGATCTTCGTCGTATTGTTTTGGGTGAATTGGTTTGGCTATTGTTGGTTACAAAAGCTTAAAAATAAAAATAATTTCTACAAGGCAGACAGAATATTTCTATGTTGATGGCATTTCTTAACGATTTTTATTTTTTTGTGTTGTGTTTTTGTTCTGTACTAATCGGGATGGCAGATGAATAAAAAAAAAAAAAGAAAAAATGTATAAGAACTACCACGCCCTTCGCGGACTCATTAATATTGTACATGGGGCTTTTTTTTTTTGTTTTGTATTCTTGATTAAGGACTCTTTTGTACTTGCGGTCGCTTTTTTTCTGTTTTTTTTTTTCTTTTGTTGCTTTTGATTTTGAGTTCGTGGTTTAATTTTCTGCTGTTGTTTTCTCCTAATAATAATAAACTTATGATGATGCGACATAAAATGTTTTTTATTTTTTTCTTCTGTTTAACCTTTTTTTTTTTTTTTTTTTGTTCTACGGTTATTGTTTTGTGTATAAGGATGTGATTTTTCTGTATAATTAATCATAGGTTATTTTACGTTATTTGATTGTAATTGGATTGCCTTCTCGTTCACGTTCGCCTGTTCTCGTTCTTCTAATTTTAATTATAAATATAGAAAAGAAAGAAAAACATAAATAAACCATGAATAATGTAACGTAATGTATTTAATTTATTTAACAATTTGTTCCTCGTTAATTTTTTTTTTTTTTTTTTTTGTGATTTTTCTCCATCTCCTGTTAATTAATTAAAACTAAATTTTCAGTGCGTTTATTTCATATAATTTTCTAGTTAAATCAAAACATTAAACCACAAAATTTTTATTCTCTAGTTAATTTTAAATACAAACACTAACTATGTATGTACAAAAAATTATTCATGTGTGTTGCTTTCCAGCAGCTACATTACTTACAGAAATAAAAAAAAAAAATGTTTCAATGACTGGAAAACAAAAATCCTAATAAAATATTATCCTCGGCTTTTGTTCGAACAATAGAGAAAAAAAGTTTTATTTTTATTTTCTCTGTTCTCACAGCCTAAAAACAAATCGTGTTTCTGTGCGAGATAAAAGGCAAAACATAAAAGTTTAGTTGTTTTTTTTTTTTTTGTTTTTTAAACCATAACCACCCACACCCATATCTACAATGTGTAAACTGTTGCGGGTTGCCATTGTATTTTCTAAATCAAGGGAAATAAAAAAATAAAAAAACTCTTTTCTTTCATTAAATTATCTAAAAAGTCGAAAATGGTTTTTGTATTGAAAATGTGTGTGTGTGGGTGGGAGGTGCAGGTGAACTTTTTTACTGTTTGTTTAATTCAAAAACCTTTCGCGGTTTCTATGTGTATTTATCGTAAAAAAAGAAAATAAAATAAAATTTACATAAAAACGAAACATTTTTGCTGAATTTCAAAGAGTTTAAATTTTGTAACGTAGTAAAATTGAGTAAATAAACTGGACAAAAGGTTTTATAAACCTTTACTGGGGGAGGTTGGATGCTGGATGCGAGGCAATAAAAGATTAACAATTGACTTGTTGTTATCCGCGTGAGGTTTACTCAATGAACCACAAAACATTTTCTTTTTTTTTTTTTGAACGTACGGTCACGTAACGTAACTTAACGTACGGTGCTTAAATAAAAAAATCTGAATAATAGAATCAGGCGTTGAGGATAAACAAAGTTTATTTTTATTCCTATTGGGTGCCTAGTTAATAAATTAAAATTCACTTGGAAAAAGCTTCCACCCTTTCTTGTGAATGCATAAAACAATTATATAGGCGACTTTGTTTGATTGTTTCCTTCATTTAAAAAAGCAGCAAATTTTTGTTATTCACAGAGTTTTTAATTGTTTGTTAAATTGCAGGTGAAATACGATTTTTGGTTTTAATTTGACCTACATACAAACTTTTAACCGTCTGTGAATAATAGTGTTTTAAAATGTAAACACGTTACGCATTATTTACCAATAATTTCGACCATTATTAACCAATAATTATCGGGTTAAAGAATTACTGGATGCGTCTTCAATTTTTTTTTGTTTTTTTTATTAATTAATTTAAGTGGAGATGCGTTTTTTCTTTTTACTTTTTTTTTTTAAGGTAACAACAATAGGATGTTAATGCTGAATTATATTAAATATTATTTGTTAATGTATGGTGGTTACCAAGCATCAGCACCTCAGGGGGATGTCTTAAAGAACGAATGAAAGAGAAACGGCGAAATTTATTTACCTTTAGGCGTCAATACACAAAAAAATGTTTTTAAATTAAAAAAAAATAAAAACTTTACACCGTCAAATGATTAGTGTTTTTTTTTTCTTCCCTTTTGTCCTTATTTTTCCAGTATAATTTTTAAATTTACATTTTCGTCGCGTTTTTGGTTTTTTTTTTTTTCGTGTATTTTTGTAGTCGCGCACGCAAAAGTGCACAGGTAAACAGCATAAATGCAGCAACAGCAGCAAAAGTAACAGCAACAAGGACGACAACAACGCATAATTATATAAACATGATAATAATAATAATAATAACTAATAATAATGAATATTTACTTAAGCAAACGAAATTATGATATCAAAGTAATTTATTATTTGTGTACAGTGTGTGCCCAACCACCGTATAATGGTTGTTAATAATCAGTTTGGTGGGATAGGGAAAGTTTTTTTTTTCTTTTTCTTTTTGCCTTTAAGTGTGTTTAATGCATTTTTAATGTTTTTTTTTTTTTGGTGTTGGGTCTTGTTGTTTGTTTGCCTGGTCTTAATTATACGAATTTATCGATATTTATCATTAATTATTCACTTAGATGGTTGTCCTTGATTTTTGTGTTTGCTCCTGCTTTTGTAAGCTGTATACTCCTGGTATTTATTCTGATGACCACTAATTATGCTTGTTATTGCATGTTTATGACTCTTTAGGAATTCTTTCGTTACTTGATACTGATCCTTGTAATACGATCATATGATCGGCAGCTTAGTTTACTAGATCAGGACCTGACTCATTGATTATTTGTCTATTAGGTTCATTTCAAATCATTATCAAACTTATTTCCAACTACATTTCTTCTGAAAATCCTACCCTTCTTGATTTAATAATAAAATCAACACACAAAACGTACAAAAATTAATGAAAACATCCCATAGCCATTGTACACGCACAGTAAAGCGACAATAATTTTTTTTTTTTTTAATTTTATTTTAAATCGTCTGAGAAAAATCCATTTAATGCGAAATATAAAAAATGTGCCTAAAAAATTATTTCTGTTTTCTGAATTTAATTTTATTAATGATAAATTTCTTATTCAGTACAAATCTACGCCCTCTGCGTGTTAGCTACAGTTGCCTCCCAGCTTGTCGCAGCGTTTTTATTTTATGTTTTCATTTTTCTCTCTGTGCCTGGGAAACAAAAACACAAAAAAAAAAAACTAAACTTCATTTATAATCGAAAAAAAAAATGCCATCGTTCAAAAATTGCATGCAATAATTTTTTTTTTTTGCTCAAAAAGAAAAACAAGGAACGATGAATCGCGGATGAAAAAAAAAAAAAAAACATAACGCGCGCGCATACAGAAAAGACAAACCGTACACAAAAAAAAAGGCAAAAAAGTATCGAAATGTTTCGTTTATAGTTTAATAATAATCTAGAAAGGAACAAACAAACAAAAAAATAAAATAAAATAAGCGTCCAGACTTAGTAAGAACAATATTCAAGAAGAGAAATGAAGAGAGAAGAAGAAAAATGTACCCTGCGGTGTTCAATCAAATGATGCCGAATCGAGTACCTTTCGTAAATATTATTTGTTATGCGTTGATCTGCGAGTCGAACCAGATCCAAACCATTAGTCAACAAAAAAAAAAAAAAAAAAAAATTAAATTTTCCATGCGTTGAAAACATTAAAAACGTAAAACATCAGGTTTGAGAAGTCCTGAAATTCAAATATCGTTAAACCGAAATAAAAAACTTACTCCTGTAAAACTTGTTGAAATAGTTTTCGATGGGTTTTTAATTTTTTTTTATCCTCATTAACGTTAAAAAAATATTTTACTCAGCTAAGTTTGAGGAATTTTTACTGTTTGCAAATGATGGCAAAAATTAAAGCAAAAAAAAAAAAAACTTGTTGAAATATAAGTTGTGTAGTTTTTTTTTATTGCCATGTCTAGAAAGTTGAAATAAAAAAAGAAAAGTTCGGTTGAGAAGGGTTATAAAACCGCCACCACCCTTACGTACGTATTAATCTTACATTTTTTATCAAAACGAACATCACGTCGACATAAATTTCATTTTGATCATTTTTCGTGTCGCGTCTACAGTGGTTTTACTGTAGTCCCAAAAAAAAAAAAGAATGAAAAATACGACAAGCTGTGCCTAGATATCGTTATCAAAGAAATTTGCTGTTTTCCCTGACGTATCTAATGTAATTTTTCATTCAGAGAATTTAACTCAGTGAAAATATTATTTTGTCAGTTTGTCGTCGCGGTTTAATTTTTTTTATTTTTATTGCGTCACTTTGCTTTCGTTGTTTTTTTTTATTTATTTAAATAATAACATTTGACACTTCATTGATTAAAATTAAATTAAATTAAATAATAAATAATTATCACTTGATGTGACAGTTGAGGACAGAGATTAAACATTTTTTTTTTTTTTTTCATTGTAAAATCAGAAAATAATAAATAACAACAGTGGGATCTGTAACAAATCAAGAGAAAGCATCGTGTTTAATTAGAGTTTTTAAAAATTAAAACCACACAAACAGAGAACACACTGTAATTATAAAAATAATCAGCGAAATTTGTCATTTTTTATTTTTTTTATGTAATTCATAATTTCTCGCTGAATAATCATTAAAAAAAAAAAAAATAAATAAATTAAAAAAGGAAAAAATAATTATAATAATTATCTCTCATGCGGGCTATGCTGCACAGTTAAATATAATTTTATATAAAAACTCTTTCGGTGGTCGACAAAACATACAACAATCAAATAAAATAAAAAAACGCCGAAAACACTCAGTTATCTCAGCATCCTCAATAGAAAAAGATGACGACGCTGCTCTAATTATATTATTAATGCATGAAAGTTTTGTTTAAAAAACAATCAGCTGATGAGGTGGATAAGTCAACGGGTGGCCGCTATCCGGTATTATTTTTACACAAAAAAGGGTTGTAAGCGCATTTTTTTAATACACATAAAAAAAAAACGAATTCTCATTATTACAGACGCACAGAGTACACTGCGAGGCACAGTGTTTTCTATTAATTTTTATTATTACAGAGAAAATATCGTCGCTAAATTATCATAATAAAAAGAACAAAAAAAAAAAAAAATGTTTATCATGTTAACTAATTTAAAATTATGAATAATAAAAAAAAAAAAAAAAAAAGGAATTATAATGCGGATGATAAAAGGGAATTAAAATTACAACCCTGAAGTCACACAATTTAAAATAAAAAAAATAAATATATAACCAAGGGTAATTTCCTTGTGCATTTTACCCAGACAAATTTTTTAGTCAAAGAATTTTTATTCTTGTATATCCGGTATACTAAAAAAATTATTATAATTAGCTGGACATGTCTTTAGGGATATTTATTGTGGTGGTGTGATCACTTGTTTTCCATTACGCCATTTTATTGCTTTTGAATTTTATTGTAGTAATTCTGCTGGAAAGTTTTTTTTATTCACTTGTTTTCCTTTTCGCCATTTTAATGTAAAAAAATTGCGTTCAATAAAAAAATTTCAATTTTTATTTATTTTTAATTGAATCGACAGTAATTTGAAGCCAAACACAAGAGACAAACTATTGACCCTACTTATGACATTTATAAGATGAAATAAGTAATAAATTTGTCTTAACTTAATCTTACTTAACAAATCTAAGCTAAACCATTTGAAAATCTGAGTAAACAGAATAAATGGATTATCTTGTTCAAGAAAAGATGAAATTTCTTTTTTATTTTTGGTATCGTTAAGCGGTATTAAGAACAATAACAAGTGACAAATCATATGAAGGAAATGAGAACATATGTCTCATCCATTTATGACAGATTTATACAAAAAAAAAAACTTGAAACAACAAAACTGATAATCTATTAAGCGTCATCGTGCTTTAATTTTTGATTATTATCTCTTAAAATGAAAAAAAAAAAACACATCATCATCATCTTCGACGTCGTCATAATCGTCAACATTTACATTAAAATCAACAAACATGATGTGATTATTTCATTGGAGGCGACACAAGATTTTTAATTTTCTTTAAAACAAACAATGTTGTCATTCAAAATTCATCGTAACCAAAATCATCGCATTGAATTAAACTAAAGTCAAGTGTTGTTGTTTTAGATGCTGCTGTTGCTTTAATATAATTTATTAAATAAGCTAACAAGGGGAATAAAAAATGTAATTAAGTGACTTAAATAATGCATAAAGTCTGTGTCAATGAGACATTTTTAAACTTAAACTTAAGTTAATTAATCTGCTTATCATTGGACGATAAATCAGTTACTGTAGACTTTTATTTTTCGGTTTAAAAAAAAAATAAAAGAAGGAAAATACTGCTGAAGCACTGGGATTAATCAGCAGAATTATAGCTTGCAGTAATACGACTTAATTAATTTAATTTCCTGATGAATATTCACTTTGTTTGCTTAACTAACCGTTAACTATCAGTTTGTTTAACTTTTAAATACTCCGGTATAAAACTCCTGACATTTTAATGGTTAAAAAATATGAACACAAATCACCGTTCACAATAACAAGCCTTTACTGTTAATTACATTACGTTTTTGTTATTTTTATTACAAAAAAAAAAGAAAAATACAAAATATTAAATTTCCAGATGACAAAATTGTTTTTTTTTTCCTTCTAGTTTTAAATAAATTTCCATACAAAAAAAAAATGTATTCTCGATTATAATTAATTAATTTTTATTATTTATTTATTTTTTATTTTTAATAACTCTATATATTCTCCTATGCAAAGCGGATGTTTTGTTATTAAGTCGAAGCAACGTTACTGATTTTTTATGCTTTTGTTTATAATTTTTTTCTGTATTTAATCTGATTTAAATACTTTATTTGTGGTTTTTTTTTTTTTTTTTATAATAATAATAAAACAAAAAAAAAAAAACCCAATCAAATTTAATTACATTTACCAATTAAAATCAATTAAATATTAATAAAACAGGTAGTTGGTGCTGTTGTTGCTGTTGCTGTTTTTGGTTTTATTCTGTTAAATCTCTACCACCGTGCTTAACTGATGAATTAAAAAAAAAATTTAAATTATTTAATTAATTAATTAATTAATTTGCGTTTTTTTTTTTTTTTTTGTTATTAATACTCTGGTGTATTGATACTGTAATAATTTATATATATATATATTGGATTGCTATAAACCATTGTTAACTGTTATAATGTAAGGTAAATCGGAGCGATTAAGGTATTTAACGCTAATTTGATTATTTTGTTTTTTTTTTACTGTTGACCTAATTACGTGGTTTAAGCGGATTTTTTTTTTCTTTTTGTTTTTGATTTAAGAGGAAACGGCGTTGTGGCGTTTTTTGACGTGAATTTAATGATTATAGTACGCAGTATTAAAACTGCAATGATTCAAGGATAGTACTTGATCGGATTTTACTCTGTTTCAGTGGCTAAATGCCATTTTTTTTAATCAAAAACAAATTCGACTTAAATAGGACTGTAAAACGTTAGGATTTTAGCCAGTAATGTCTTTAGAATTAAAGTCAGGATAGTTACTTGCTGGTAGTAACGATTTTCGCAAGAATTGTAGTCAGACTTTTAGCTACAATTAAAGCTTTAATCGTGGTAGGATATTAGGCAGAATTTTAATCAGAATATTTGTTAGAATAAAAATAAAGCTTCAAACATCAGGATTTTAACCAGAAATGTATCAAAAATAATAAACAAAATACTTGCCAGGTTGTTGCAGATTTTAGCCTAATGATGTAATCAGAATTTTAGGCACAATTTTAAACCAAATCAAATGCAGATTTTAATCCAGAATTAAAGTTAAACTTTAGCAGGTACCTAATCTAAACCAACATTAAATTCAATCAACATTAAACTCTAAATGTCACATAACCCATAAAAATAAAGATAAACATTTTCCTGATAACCACAAATCCGATTAATTTTTATTTCTATCAATAAAAAAAAAAAAAAAAAATTTCATTTCTGTTAATTCGTTTGTTCGCCTCCCTGCTTTCTTCTATACTTTTTTCTTTTTCTTCATTTAACTAACAGTCAACAGCACTGTTACAGAGTACACAAGTTATAAAAGCAATTCCAATTATGTTTATCGCATATTTTATAGGTTCAAATGACATTCATGCATATTATTTTATTACTATATTTACAAGAGATAATTAAATGTCTTTTTAAACATTAAAAAAAAAAAAAAAAAAAACGAAAACATGTCATTTCAACAAATCATAATAAGAAAAAAAAAAAAAAACCTAAAAACACTGCGAACAGCAAGACAAAAGGTCAATGCTTCAAACCTTTTGCTTGATTTAAATAAACGCGTCGACAAATCTTTCTACATAATACACTTGTATGTATTTTATAATTACAATCATTTATTGTTATTACTTTTAATATTTTTGCTTTATTTATTCGGCATTTGAATATGAATTTCTTTTGCTTTTTTTCCATAACGACGCAGTGCTGTATTATAGGAAACACGTTGCGGTTTACTCATTTCGAAAATGACATTTTTAGTGTGCTGATTTATGGAAATTGGTTTTAAACGTTCAGTACGCAGTTGTTTAGGGAATAATTGTAAAAACTCATTGGCTTTAGACCTTTACTGATTTTAACAAAAGATTTTTAAACCCAATAAACGGTTCCGTTTTCACAGGATAAGGAGTTTTCTCTTTGGATTACTGGGGTTATTCAAGATAAAAAGCTCATTAAAGCTTGGTAAAACCATTTAAATAGCTAAAAACATAATAACTGACTGAATAACCCAATAAAACTGCATTTCGTAGCGAATCTTTAAAACTTGCATGCGTTTCGACATTCAGCATCCCTTAACTCATAATAAAAATTTTTTACACCGCAGCAGTCCTTTAAAAATCATTTACCCAAGTAACCTTATTTGTTAAAAATAATATTAAATATTCGCCTTAATACAGCCCCATCCACTCGTTTTAACCAAAATAAAAAAAAATAAAGGAAAAAATAAAAACTTCTCTAAGCATAATTTTGCGTTATCAATTGATGTCGCGTATCATTAAAAAAAAATTTTTTTTTTTCTTTATAATAATGTTAACACCGATGACCTTTACAGAAATATTGTCAAATCATTAGATTAAAGATTATTTGTTTGGCTGTGTGTTAAGAATTGTTTTTTCTTTTCTTTTTACGCTTTTACGCTGTTTTTTTGCTCTGTTTTTACTCGGTTTTCACTCTGTATTTACGCGGATTTTCACTTTGCTTTGTTCACTTGATCGTTCACTTTGGAATCTGTAACGTTTTTCCGGATAAAAATAATAATGCGTGCGAATAATAAAGGATTTATAGCGAAATAATGTAAATCAACATAAAAAAACGACACGCAAAAATGCAGAAAAAACTCATTGAAAATTATTTTATTGCCACTAAATCATACGTAGTTATTGTGTCAATAATTCGGTCAACAAGTAATTAAATGAATAAAAATTTATTAATAATTTGCATATTAATATTCCGTTTTATAAATAATTTTTTTTTTTTTTTTGATAATAATAAATCCAAAAATCTGTTTAATTTGGTTGTTTATCCATTATTTTATTTAAAAAAAAAGTGGAATAAACACTTGATAAACGAATTTTAATTTTTAATTTAATTTTAATTTATTTATTATTTTTTTTTTTTCAGTGATAATTAATTAAAAATAATTCATTTAAGCGTTGCGATAAATATTCCACCTATGCAATAATAAACAATACAGGTGGCACAGTGGCATTTTGTTATTTAATTACCCATTGCATGGCTTTTGATTATGAAAAATTATTACTAATTAGCTGGCATTATGTTTGGGGGTGGTGGTGGTTTTTTTTTTTTTTTTATTAAAAATTTAATTTAATTACCTGAAATAACTTTAAAAAAAAAAAAAATTTAATTCTGTTGAAAATCCACGTAATAAAAATCGATTTGAGTGGTTTACTGATTATCAGAAAACGTACAAAACGGTTAAATCCCCTGATTTAATCCGGTGTAAATAAAATAAAAAAACACCTGCAAGCTGCGTTTTTTTTTTTGTTTTTTTTTTGTTTTTTGTAACTAATTACGAATGGAAAAATTTGTTGTATTCGATGTGTGATAAAATAAACAAAAAATATTTAAACGGGTTGAAAATGGGTGTTTGGTTGTTGGATGTTGTTTGGTGCTGCTATTACTGCTTTGGGGGTTGAATTATTGTTATTATTATTATTTTTATTATTTTTTTTTTTTTTGTGTAAAATCATTGTGTTGTCGCTGAAAAAACGTTTATTTTGTTTATCACGTCTAACACCGATTGTCACCAATGGTGTGAATTTGATCACATGTCATCCGTGAAGCGGTTGGAAAAGTGATTTTTTTTTTTTTTTTTTAGTTTCTGTGGTTTGGTTTTTAGAAATTTTTATTCTTTAGGTAAAGGGTTGGGGTGGAAATAAGGAGCAACAAATTTGATATCCGTGACAATTGGTGCTAGGTGACGCACATTTAACAGGAACAGAGAAAAAAAAGTCAATTTATTACCTGATTACGAAATTTTTTTGTTGATGTTTTGTTTTTCCAGTTCCTATTAACAATCAATTGATGATCGCTGTTTTACCCTGTAGGCACACACACACACACAATACAATATAAGTAATAAAAATGACAATAAAAAACTGTTGAAATGCTACCACAAGGTAGCAAAAAACAGAAACCTACAAGTCATTGAATGAATTTATGACAAAAATAATTATTTCGGAAGTTCGATTAACAATTAGGGGATGCCCCAGTGTGTAGAAAAACCTTTGTAGCACTTATTGATCAAACAGTTTTTTTTTTTTGACAATTTTTTTTCCAACAATCACATTAAACCATTAAACAACAAGGGGGGTTTGTTTTTATTTAATTACCCCAAGCTTAACATTTTTTTTTTTCAAACATTTTTCAAGGTAAAAACACTTGAACTGCGAGCATTTTTTCGCGTTTTAAGTACAAAACAAAAAAAAAATATTTAACCCGATTACGAATATTTTTTTTTTGGCCAATGCTCCTATGAAGAATAACAGGTGGCAAAGTGTTAAAAAAAAAAAAAAAAAAAAATTCAATGCAAAACTACATAAAACAGCGATAAAAAATTTTTTGTTTTTTTTTTCTTCTTTAGTTTTTTATTCATTTTCTTCCAGATGTGTGACCGAAGCCCTTTTTTTTATGTTTTGCGACCGATCAGATACTGAAATAAATAATAAAACGAAAGAAAAATTATAATAAAACGATGAGAAACCACCCATAAATATTTTTTGCTTTTTATTTTGTTTTCTTCAATCAATTTGTCCACCGAAGGTTTTTTCTCCATGTTGCTGCTGCTGCTGCACATAAATTTGTCATAATTTTAATAAATTTTTGGTTTATCGGATCGTTTGGTGAAGTAGTAAAGTCATTTCAATATAATGTTACGGCACCTTGGGGACCTCTTTAGTAAGATCTATCACTTCCTGAATTACATACTTGACCATTTTCATCGTCACGAACTAAAATATCTACCCTTAACAATGACTCCCAATCCCAGTATAAATGTCACACTCCAACTACTTTTCGTAACCATTTCGTTGGTATACAACGAACCCTTTTCGGATAACCTTTTTCCACCAAAATTTATATTCTTAATTCATTCAAATGACAGGGTGGACAATGAAATATATCTTAGTAACCAATATAACGGGTGAATTTTGTTGTTCATGGGGTGAAAATTTTTGTCAAGTGACATTAGGTAAATTTTTTTTTTTTTCGCTATAATTTATAAGATTTCGTTAAAGGCAAAACAATCTCCACTATTACAATTGCTGGTCAATGCGAGATTGTATATTGGGTTGCCACCCACCATTACACAATTTGTCGTTCGTGGTTGAAACAAATGCATTTTTCATTACTGTATTCTAACAACGTCTGCATTTTACCACTCCTCAAGCATATTTTATTTATTATTTATAGAAGAAATTTTTTTTTTATTACGCTTCATGGTCAAATGGGTTAAAAAACAAAAAAAAAATTCACCAATATGCGCCCACCAATTGTTATTTTTATTTCTTTATTCATTGTGAGGATTTTTTTTTTTTTTGCAGTGAATTTTCGACATGTCGATTGGGTTTCGATTATTTATGGATACACTGGGCAGTTGGGGGTTTTTTTTTTTTTTGCTTTCTTTTTGCATTACGAACTCAAGAAGACGCAGATGAAATTTTTTTTTCTTTCACTAGCCACCAGATATGATAAATTCAGTTCAATTCGATATTAAGACATAAAATATGAAAGAAAAAAAAAATTTCCTGTTTTATTATTCGATTTTTGGTTTGAAGTAATTTATTTATGATCCTTGTGGTACGGATATAACAAACGTAAAATACAGTAGAAATGGGAATGTAAATTTATTAACTAAAAAAATTATCGTTGAAACTCCGACTAGCTTTATTCGAATGGGACTTTTAAACGTAAATTCTCATTTAATTTCATTCATTTATCCATTTATTGCTGTTTAGTTACGTAGAACATGTTAGTTGTGAGACGATTTACCACAATTTAACACCCTTACGTAATGGTTTTTAAACGTCTTAACATTTTATTGTGTTTATTTGACGACAGGGTGCCCATATAATGGTTATCTAAAAGAAATAGAAACAAATTGGCACCAGAGTATACAAATTTTTGTTATTTTACAAACCGCACGCTGTGACAATTTAATCTTATTAAGCTAAAATGATATCGTTTATATGAATAAAAATGTATCTAGACATTCAGGTACATCTAGAAAAACTACATACATCATCTTTATAAAAAATAATGCATTTAATATACTGAATAAATGGGCAAATAAAGCTTTAAAACAGCTTTTATCTGGTGTTGATATTATAAATGATACACGGCCGTACACGGGTAGTTATTTAAACGTAAATATACGGCGTTTTCGCGTCTTGACTTAAACATTAAAACAAAAAAAAAAAAAAAACAAAAACGCGTGAAAGGCGTTAAAAAACCATAAAAAATTGTAGCCGAACAAACAGAAAAATCCTACAACAAACAGAAACGAAAAAAAAAAAATGTTTTTTCCTTGGGCAAAAACATTTTTTCCGGATCTCATTTACGGAGGGAGGTTGTAATAAAATCATTGAATATTTGGACGGGACTAGACTATTACATTGCTTTACACAACGTTACGTTACGTTACTTTTACCAAATTGCCACCAAAAATAAAATTACTCCCCAGAGACATGTTAACGATGGCAATTTGAATATTTTCTAGATTAGAAAATATTTGACGTAGATTTTTTTTTTCTCTCTACGATATTATTTTTTAAGGAGGAATAAAATTTTTGGCTTCTTTTTCTTCATCTTCTTGTTGTTTTAAAAATTTTTTTTTTTTGTCATGATGAAGGGTAAATAAAATTATTAATAAAACGACACGTTTTGAAGTAAAAAAAGTTTTTTGTCCTGTGTTTCATGCTTGTGAAAATCCGTTTCAGGATAAAAAAAAAAAAATTTCTCTTAAATTAAAACAAAAATAATAATGAAAATTGCATAAAATATGAAAATGTTTGTGAAAGGGTTGGTTTATTAGGCAATTAGGTGTGCAAAGAGTTTTTTTTTTTTTATTCCAAGGTAAATATGAAAATATTATCGCTCTGGAAGATCGACTTCAAGAGACTTTTTCTTTTTTTTAATTTTATTTTAATTTATGCTTTAATAATAATAATAATAATAATTAAGGGATGAAAGTGTTTTTTTTATTAAAAACAGAAGGTTATTGGCATTTAAATTTATTTTTGTGTCGTACGGGAAAATTTTTAATTACTTTGCTGACAGCCAAACGTAGAATAGTTAAAGCTTTAAGAAATAATAATCATTTTTTAAGGGTTGTAGTAAATAAGTTAATGACTGAAAAATTTATTTAAAAATTATTACAGAGTCCGTTTAACTGTTATGAATCAATAAACTCATCATAAACATTAATAAAAACAGTGAAATATCCAAAAACAAATTATGGACAGGGTGAGTTTTTGAGTACCGGATAGGGAAAATTTTAAATTATTAATTTTATGTTACCCTGCGGCTCATTGGCGATAACGCCATTAACCAAAGTAGATTTTTTTTTTTTTGACGAATAAATTTTTGTGTCTCACAATCAAGCAACGCTTTGTACCAGGAATTGTGATTCAGAAGTAAAATCACCATTTCTACCCTTAAAATATTAAAAATTAATTTTTTTTTTCAATCGTTAATGCTAATAAAATTTTACGCAGGTCACAGTGACGAACGTTTGATCTAAAATTTTTGTTAAATAATTTTTTTAGTTTTTTTCTTGTGGGGGTGAATGGTGTTTGGTGTTTGGCGTTTTACACCCACACCTATAGCTTTGTTATTACTTTTTCTTCTTTTTTTTAATACTCTTGTCTTGATTCCTTAGTTTTATTTTAATTTCATCAATAAGTCTAGCTGTTTGAATTTTTTCAATCAAAAATAATAAAAAAAAATTTTTTTCTCCTATTTCTTCGTCTTCTTTAACAATTTAATCACATTAGTGTATGCCGTGACATAAGACAATCAATTTTCTTTCGAAAATCTTACTTTGGTTGTTTATTAAAAAAACATAAAAAAATGTTTAAAACTGCAGCAGACGCCAAGGATTAGAAATGAAATGAAATGAAAAAAAAAACACAACGGAAAACATTGAACAATTCACTCCCCCCGATAGATTTATTTATTTTTTTTTTTTATATTTTCCACCCTGTACTATTCTTAAAGCTGCCTTTTTATTACAACTTTTCAAACTGTTCAATAATACATTTTTTTTTGTTTTAATAAAGCAAAATCTGATTTTTATTTTATTTTAATACCAAGGCGTGTTTTGTGTGATGATGACAAAAAAACGTTTGCATGCCGCGTTTCTCTACCGAAAATTTTATTAATTCTTAATGGTTTTTGTCATTAAAAACCATCGAATTAAATTAATAAATAAATATTTTATTTCGTTATTAATGAAAAACGATGGTGGAATGATTTGTGAATGAAAGTAAAAAAAAAATCTGAAAAAGCGTGCGGTGTTAATGCGTTAATATTACTGCCGCTGCGTTGTTATTATTTTTATTTTTTGTACCCTAAAACCAGTCAATTTTGATTAAAACATAAGGAAATTTCTGTGTTTTTTTTTTTTTTTTTTTATTATTAATTTCATTTTTTTGTTTTTGTAGATATTATGGGTGCGTGTCGTACTTTAATAAAGTGACAAAATACTTATTTATGATCTAATTTCCACTGAAGACGTTTTTATTACTACGTTGCCTTTCTGTTTCTGTTGTGTTTTTCGTGTGTTTTGTTGGTTTATTTCTCTCTTAATCAAATTTATTATATTTATATATTTTCCTTATATGAATTATGTATTTTTTTTCTACATTTCCTTATTACCTTACCAGTCAGCCGTGTAAATTTTTTTTTTCTGTTATTTTCGTTACCTTTTTAATATGCGGTATTGTCTTATGCAGCCGCATACATTGCTGCGTGTTATGTAAAACCCCCAGTCTGGTTCTTCTTCTTCGTTTAATATAAAAAAAAATATATACGCACATACAGGACATGACGGGATATTAAAACATAAATAAAAAAAAAAAAAAAAAAAAACTCGTAAAGCTCCAGCTTTGTTGCGTTTTTATTTTCTTATTACACCGTGAAATAAAAACGAAAATAAAAAAAAATCAAACGACAAACAGATTACTAAAAAAAAAAAAAAAAAAAAAAAAAAACAATTTATAATGGGAGGGTGGACGCATTTAATAAAAACCAAAAAAAAAAAAAAAAAAAACACAAGCACCAGGTGAGAATAAAAATCGAATAAAAACGAAAGATGGTCGAAAAAATTGGACGTTTATTCGTTGAGTTTTTTTATTTTTTTTTTATAATCAAACAAGATTCGTTGAGACATCTGCTACGCATAATTCTTACCTTTAATTCGCTTTATTTTTCTGTTAATAAATCAAATCATGAATACCAGGTAATTTCCATCATAATTAGCAGAGATTTTCTTATTTAAATAAAGCAGAAAGAATGAAAGAAAACAAAAAAAAAGTCCCATATGTGATGAAATTACTAAAAAACTTGCTTAAACCACCCTACAACCACTTTATCCACAGCATCTAAATGAATTTTCAAATATTTTTTTTTGTCTTAAATGAAAAATTTGAATAAAAATCCCTTGTCGGCTGTCGAGTTGTCACCCTCGTCACAGTTTATCAATCCATCAACTGGTCAATTTGCATCCCTTAAAAAACAAGTAGCTCTGTTTCTATTTAAGCTACATTTTTTTTTATGACAAGCAGATCTTGTTGTTGTTTAACATTTAGCTTGTATTTTGGGGTTGGATTTACAATGTTGGTACTGTTACAACACGACACGACACAACACTTAACAAGACCATGACACTTTTTATGTTTTTATGTTTTTTTGAATTAATGTTAACGAAACATAGCTATACAAAAAAAAAATGTGATGTAAAGTGACGAAGACATATAATTTAGTCATTGTTTATTGTTTTATATAAATTACATTGTAATAAAGTCACAACATAGGGGATGGTTAAATGGTGTTATTTTCAATGTTTTTTTTTTATTCGTGGCTGATTTTGATTAATTTATTTAAATAAAACAGAAAAAGAAAAAACACAGAGTGCAGAGAATTTATTTAATTTAATTTTTATTTAATACAAAAAATCCTCCTACCCTTTTATACGTTATAATAATAAGAATGCTGTACATACTGAAATTATTCTCCAATGAATATTTATAACACTTAAATCGGTGTATCGGTGGTTGTTGTCTTGATTTTTTTTTCTTTTTTGTTCACTGTGTTACAGTTCAGTAAAATCAACGAATTTATTACCACAGCGAACGATAGAAAACGATAGAAAAATATAGAAAAGTAACTGGAATTACTTAGAAAATATTTATTGGTCCACCGTGAACAATCATCTATGATCGGTAATAGTTTATTATAAGACATAAAGAACCTTTGTTACTGGGAAAATTATTTCTTCTATAATAAAATCGATAGATTGATGCAGTTCCTGGTTATTATCCTTCTTATTTCAGAAACGTTATACCAGCATATCTATCGCATATCATTAATAACAATTAGATCATTTTCAGGAGAGCAAACGCTAAAGGAAAAGGACCAAATGTCATTTACATCATCTAATGAAAAACTTTTTTAAAAACGAAAAAAAAAAATCCCGAAAAATAATCATCAAAGGATGATTCAGTAGTTTTTTCAGCCTTTCGTTGTTCCTTTCACAGCAAAATGATTGATAATGGATTGATTCTGATTGCAAGGAGAATTTATTTATTTTGTTTTTTTTTTTTTTTTATGAATTATTAATTTCTGATTTCTAAAAAAGGCCTGGGCGTGTGAGAAAGATTTTTGTTTTTCTTCCCGTTTTATTTGAAGATTTATTAACAAAACAGCGGCTACTGGTTTAAAATGCTTGAGTCGCGTTGTTAATTCTTTTATAACATAAAATGGAGAAACAGAAAATTCCATTTAATTAATTTAAATAATGGATAAGGGATTTACAGCGACATTGTAAAGTGGCCATGAAGACACCGGCATCACCATCAGCAGCACAGTAAATTTATGCATAATTAATGGATAAGGATGTTCTAATGCAGCACACGGATATTAAGTAAATCTCATCGACACCTTAAGTAATTTGTTTTTTTCTTTTTGTTAAAACATTAAAAACCCATCCTAGCTTGATGGGTACGTTCATGCTATCAGTTTATCGATCTAGAAATATCATTTCCTTACCTTTTTTTCTTTGCACCGTCGTCGTTTTTTAAACAGAAAATCATTTATTGGTCATTAAGGAAGGTTAACAAAAAAAAAATTATTTTATCGATTAAGAAACCCACAATTAGCCATTAGTAAGATTGGATAAAAACATTTTTTTTTTGGTTTATTAAAATTGCATCGCATGCATGCAATCGATGAGCTACGCTGCTGCTGCTGTTGCTGTTGTTGTTTTCGATGTAGTATTGCCATGTCCTCACTATATCGCTTCGATTATTAATAATATTATTGCTGATGCTTTTGTATTATGCAAATCAACGTTAATGATGATGACATTTGTGTTTATTTAATAATTCTAAATGGATTGGGCGTGTACCAGCCATTTGCATGTTCATTTTGCGCAGACACTTTTTTTTGGAGTCTCCTTAACAATCTGGACAAGCTTTTTGTGTTAAACAAACGTTGTTACGTCAAAAATTCCCTTTTATCAGTTTTTTTTTTCTTTCATTTTCGTTATCCCATCTTAAGGTGATTTGAGTGAATTTTTTTTTTTTTTTTTTTATTATTCATTCGTTACTGTTGATAAATGGATGACTTTGCGATAAAGATAATTTTTTTTTTGAATAACTTCCCGAATATAAACATTTTTTTATTTTTTTTTTGCCATCCTTTTAACAACATGTGTGATGGAAAAGTGGCTGATTTACGTCAAAAAATAAATAAATAGATTGATGACGACTTACTTTGCGGTAAATCGTTTATTATTTTCGATGGGCCAAACAATGTTTACAACAGATATTAGTGGTATGCAACACAGGTTAATGATTGGTTGGTTCTAGAACGTGGGAAATCCAGCAAATGTCCTTAAAAATTGTTTAAAGGCAGAAAAAACATAGATTAGCTGCGCTTTTGCCTCTCAAATAAAAAATTAAGCTAATTGAAGAAAACTGATCAACCAATCAAATCTTGTTTAAACTAAGAAGCATCCTGATTGGTTTAAACATATTTTGCTTGCGCAAAACAACGGTTTTCCTATACATTTACGACTTTTAAGCACATTTTTGATTGATTATCGGTTTGTGCGGTTTAATTGATTAATTTCTTCTAGCCTAATTTATCATCTAGATACCTTTTAACCCGATTTCAACATTTTAAACGCTAAAACAAACAACACGACATCATTAAAGCATCTCAATTACACTGTGACAAGATAAATTTAATGGAAAATTTATTCACAACAAACATAATTTCATTATGTTTTTCGCTTTTCTTTTCAATTTTCAATTTTTAATTTAATTTCATTTTGTTGTCAATGTAATAGACACCCTTGTAAATAATTTTATTTTCTTATTTTTTATTTTTTATGGGTTAATATTAATTGTTGCGTTGTTATTTCAGTTTACAACGAAAACAATAAAACGAAAGAAACGTCTCATTGGTATGAGACACCAGTCTTATTTCCTTCTATTCTGTTGTTATTGTTACTGTTGTTGTCGGATGGTAGTTTGTTTGTTAAAAAAACATGAAGGGTGTTAGTTAAATTTTCAATAAAGAAATGAAAATCTATCTATAAAGATACAGCAAATAAATTTTTATATTTTTTTGTGAATAAATAAATACGCAGATCATATCTACCCTAACCGTTTGGAAAATAATTTTGTTTTAAAGAATATTATTTAATAAATTTACACTCTGTCCTGCATGGTGGGATGGTGGTGGTGGTGGTAATTGTTGCTAAGTAATTTTAATATTTTCTATATCTCATGTCATCGCTAAAGGGGTTTGATTATTAATTTCAACAAAATAGACTAGGCGACAGTGTAGCACAAATTATAAATATTTTGTCAGCGTAAAATTATTATCACACACAGGGAAGACACTTTTGTTACTTTTGTAAACAGAATCCGTTTGTTTTAAGTAGAAATTAAAAAAAAAAAAAAAACTTCTCTCCACTGTTGTTACTAAATGCGAACGGAATGACGTCGCTAATGATCCTGGCGACATAATGGCTGTTTCGGTTGTTATTTATTGCTAGAGACATTTACTTGAATGACAAACAAGTCTTTGACAAATGATTTAAAGCACAACATGGCAAGTTTAAAACTCTCAGCTACACCCTAAAATTGTATGGAAAAGGCAAGCAAAAAAAAAAAAAAATATATAAAAATCCGTGATGATATGTACGGAAGTGATTGCTCCCGCGTTTCGCAAATTTTCTTTATAATTTTTTTTAACAACAAAATTACATGGCAAGAGTTTATGGTAGAGAGGCAAAAAAAAAAATAAAAATAAAAATCCTATATACCCATCATTATGTTCCATGAACAAAACAAACAAAGGGCAAGTCACTGATATTAATTTTTTTTTTTCTTTTCATTTTCTTCTTCTCTTGTTTGTAATTAGGAGATAAATTACTTTTTAACTCAACCGAAATGAACTACAACAGCAGAAGAAACAAAAAAATAAATAAAAACGCTAAAGCATTTGTGTTGCATAGAAACAAAAAAAATAAAAATATTGCGAAAAAGCTTTTAACTCGTTTTTTTGCGCGCTCGCGTTTTTTGGGTGAAGGAATTTTTTTTGTGTGTTAAATGAATCAAAGTGATTTATATTAATTTAAAAGAAACAGGGACTTGTCAAGCTTGATTGTGATTTTTTTTTTAATATTTTAAAATGCGGCAAATATTGGTGTTGTAATTTGCTGTTTGGCAAAACTCATTAACTGCGAACAGGGATGTAGTAGGGTTCAGTGCACTTTTGATTATAACTCAAAACGGTTTAAATGGTGTTAGTCGCAGTCTTTTAATAAAACCGTATCATAAGGACTTTGTTTTGATGTTTCTGAACTCAGAAATAAATTTTCTAATAAAATAATTAACAAAAACTTGAAAAAGAACTCAGAAAGACCTGAAATTTTGTGTAAATATTCTGTAATAATTATTGAATCACTAAGTTCTTGTTATTTGTTGGGTAAAATAATAATTCTAGACTTATTTGAATGAAGAGGTTTTAGGATGGTCTGAAAACAATGTTTTAAGGGTGGTAGGTTTAGTAGAAAAATTCAGAATATCTTGGAATTTTAAATAAATGTTTTTTAATGGTTACTGAATAAGAAGTTTTATGGATGATTTAAATAATAATGTTAGATTCAGTAGAAACATTCAGATAGGCCTGAAATTTAGTAGAAATGTTATTTAAAAGTTTCTGTATTGATTTAGTTTTGGGAATTTGTTTGGAAAACTATTATTTATAGAGTAATTTGCATTAGAATATTTAAAAATGGTCTGAATCCATTGATTTAAGGGTAGTTATCCTACAATATTGGCATAAAAAATAATCAAAATTCCCAGCATTTAGTGATAAATCACAGGAATTTATTTATTTTAATTTAAAATTAGTTTCATCAGCTTATTAATGCGTTTAATTATAATAAAAAAAACAGCAAAAAAGAAGAATTCCGTAAATATCTATCCAAACAATTCAATTTCGATTTAATTTAATTTAATTCAATTCAATTCAATAATTCAATAAATTTTACGATAGATATTGATGATTGCCACTTTATTAATTGAAATATGTAATGCAATGTAAATGGGTAAATGGGTAACAAAACATAAATAAATAAACACACACACACACTGGGAGAGAAAGAAAGAAAAAAAATTATCATCACTATGCTTGTTATGTTTGTTTATTGAAAAGCATAAAATCCCAATCATATTTGTATGTGGGTGGTGGTGGTGGTGGTGGTGGTGGTGATGTATTGTGTATGTGTTTTTATTTTATTTTTGCCTATTAAGTACTCTGTGTACCAATAACAGCATTATCAACATTCATGACTGTTGCTGACAGAACGATACCGAATATATAAAAAGAGAATGACGATACATATTTGACAGACAGACCAGAAAAATCCCATACAAAAGCTGCTTAATTTATATCAAAAGCTATAATAAACGCAGTCATGTAATCAATGGAATATTGGATAAAAAAAACGAAAAAAAAGGATGAGAAATTTTAATGGACAAAAATATTTCCAATTTAATTTTCCCTTTAGTAAAAAATGGAACACAGAAAATATCAATATCAATCGGTTTGTCTATTGAACTGGAATTGGATGGAATTTTTTTTTTTTTGCTAAAACCGTATAATCGCGACTTTAAAAGATTTTTTTTTTTTTTTTGAGTAAAATCAATGAATTTACAATTTGAAAACACTTTTTACTGTCATTTTTGTAATGTTTATACATTTTCATCCCCTATGATTAACGCTTATGTAAACTATGCAAAGTGTACAACATGGTAGCAAACAACAAAAACACATCAATGTTGACTTAGAGCAGCAGCAGTAACAGAAGCAAAAAAAAAAATTCCAATTTATCTAATGAAAAACAGAGGATAAACATTGATTTTCCTGATATTAATTCGTCACGAATATGGATAATAAACAAATAACAAAATATTTATTTAAACAGTAAAATTGATTAATATAAAGCGATTAGTGGGTTTTTCGTTTTTTTTTTCTTTTTGAAAGGGTTGTCGTATTGACTTTAGCTATTTTAGCCTAGATTAAAAATTTTCACTGTTCTCTTTGCTTAATTTTACATCAGTTTAGTTACAGCAAAACTAAGAAAAAACCCAAAATTAATCTTAATAACACTTTTATTTTACTTAAATAAGAAGAAGAAAAAAAAATTATTTTACATTATTGATTGTAGAAAAAGTAAATTAAATAAGGGTTTTGTTGTTAGTACGTCCCAATTCGCTCATTTCTAACGTAAAACACAAAACGAAAAGACATCGGAAAAGTATCATCCACTCTGCAAGTACAATAAATTTCAGAAACTTTTAATGGTAAATGATGTACTATTTCATTATTTTTTTCACTAAAAATATATTAATTGCACCCCTTTAGCATTACACTGCTAATACAAAAAATTCTTGAATCATACAAAAAAGTGAAGAATTTTGCCATCGAGCACGAAAAACAATTTTATTACATGAAAAAAAAAAACACAATTTTACAGTGTAAAAAGCTTTAAAAATAAATAATAAATATAATAAAAGCTTTGGGGTTATAATTCACCCGCTCATATACTCTGTTGAGTAAAAGTATTTCGTCACTTTGACCGCCCAGTGCATTAAAAATATAAAAGAAAATAAAAAGAATTTATTTTTTTTTGTTTTACGATCAATGAATGCTTAAAGCTTTTAATTTTTTTTTTCTCTCTGCTTTAATAAGAAAATACTCAAGACAACATCTAATGGGTATGATGACATTTTGTATGGTTAGGGGGTGGTACACGTCTCCACTGTTTTATAGTTTTTTTTTTTTTGCTCTCTTGTATTCGATGTTGTAGCGAAAGCTTTGTGTACATTACTGTAAACAACTCCACACTTCATAGCGATGGACATTTTAGTGCCGTTTGGTTATTTATTTTTATTTTTTTTTTGAGTATTAAAAAAGCAGCACGTTTACCAGCAAGAATAATTTTTAACACTGCTGATGCTACCGTTTACAGCCATCACAATGCATAAAAAAAAAACTAATTAATTTTGCTTCTTTAACAAGTTTGACATTGATTGGGGGTGTGGAGGAAGAAGCGACCTAAGAAATTATTTACGATATTTCTCGACACAACTCGACTCGTTCATTGATTTTATTACACAGGAAGAAACAAAAAAATAAAAATAAAATTCTGTTTGCGATTATTATGATTATTTCCAAAGACGTTTATTTCGGCAAATGTTTGTGTTAAGTAATTATAAATTAACGTTGAAAATCAGCTTAATATACTCATAAATCAATAAATTTTTTTTTTTTTTTTGTTTTATTATTCTATCAAGTAATTACTTTACGTGGAAAAACTAATTATAAAAACGCAGGAAATTCGGAAAGCCATATAGTAAGAAATCAATAAATAATGTCGTTTTGGTAAAGCCACAACAATAACAGTGTCCGAATTTTTGAATCTATTTACTTCTACACCACCCCATCCCCAATCCCAGAAAATATTTATATTTTAGGATCATCTTTATCATTTACAATCCGTATAACAGATCTTACCAAACTGACCCAAAACCCCCACCATCCAAACAGATGAAACGGCAACGAAATAAGACGGCAAATCAACCACCGAAAAACATTTATTATTGTAGTTGAACTTTGACCATTTATGAGTTAAGGTTATTTCTAGTGTCTTATGGTTATTTTTTTTTCTACTCCCCAGACACAACTCCCTTAATACATTTTTTTCCTATACACTGTATTTTTCTATTATTTATTTCATTTTCTATACGAAAATTTTTCCTTATAGTAAATGGTGCGAGTCATTTTAGTTAGCCTTTATTAACAAGAATCCAGCAAAACTGGTATAGATTTTCGATGATGACTTTCTTCAAAATGAAAAAAAAAAAAAAAAAGAAGAAGGAAACTAACGAATCACTGTTAAAACTTATACCATACTTTGCCATACTTTTCTCCAGAGATTCCAAAAATTCAACAACATTATTCCTTTTAATCCCTAATGCAATTCATATAAATTTTTCATAGTTAATAAATATTGATAGGTATTTGTGTGTGCTTCGGACATTCTCTTATGCAACAGAAAAACTTTTTAAAAAATCAACTCATCGATCTAAATCTTTTGTCATCTTACCGGTTAATAGTTCTAATATTTATGCTAAGCCCACGGCTACAAAAATAAACTTTTAAACAAACTAATTATAAATTATTAACTCATATAAATGCTAGGATGACAATGTAATAGGATTTTAATCCTATAAATTCTCGTTTATTATTCAATTAGTAACCGAAAACAAGTCAACCACATTCTCTTGGCTAAATATCCATCCTCACACTCAGTACATTAACAATAAACTAGCATGGAAATATAACAAACACTTGTACACCTGACATAGGTATTACACGATTGAATAAATCAAAAATCCTTCACAGGTCAACCGAAATGCCCTCGTTAATATTTAATTTTATTTTAAACGTCATATGTGTACCGTTTTTTTGAACAAAAATGTTCCGTTTAAAAACAAGGGATGAATATTATTAGAACCCTTTGACACAATATTCATTAAATATTTATAATGGATTTTCTTTTTGCTAAGATTTTCTATTCGGTCTATACAGAGACACATAAGACTTATCCATGTTTGTTTTAAAAATAGAAGAAAAAACCCCAAATATGTTTAAGAATTTATTAATAAACATTACCCGACTAAGAATGTTATTAATTTTAAGGGTATCTTAAGCATTAATGCCCATCTAATATACATTTGACTTTGATTGTTTAATAATTTAGTAAATAAGGACAGCAAACACAAATTACTATTAATATATTAAATATTTGTGTTATTTTAGTTGAGATTAATTAGTAAATTTAATTAACTAATTATATTTACAAAGAACTATTAGGTTAATATAGGTAATTCATTGTTATTTTAGTAAATAATTGATGAAAGATTAGCAAAACTAATGAAAAACCACTAAAAATATAAAAATTGAAAAAAAACAAAAATTTAACGAAGCTTAAATAAATTTAACGAAACTTATAAAAATTCAACAAGTTTAAAAAAAATTCAATGAGGCTTAAAAAAATTCAACAAAGCTTAAAAAAATTGACCGAAGCATTAAAAACAAAAATTTATCAATTAATTTTTTAAAAAAATTTCTTTTAATAGCAATAAAGAAACTAGTCTTAAGTAAATGATTTTAACCCCTTAATGCTAACGACACTTAAAATAATTAATTAATTTTTATAATAAATTCTCTTCGTTTTTCTTACAGATTAAACACATTAAGCATCATGTAAAAAGCACCAAAATCACATTTTTCACACAATTAAATTTCAATTTTGTCAGCATGGTTTAACAGTCAGACACCAGCATCTTAAATCCACAAAAAAAAAAGAAAAAAGTAGAATAAAGACGACAAACCGACGATAAAAATAAATAAATAAGGGCGACAAGTAATAATGTGTTTAAGTCGTTAAATTGTTTGTACATGAGGACAAGAAGAAGAATTCTTTACAAGAAGTAAAAAAAAAAAAAATGCAAAAAAATATTTATAAAGAAGCTAAATTGTGTGATTAAGTGGATGCCGTTTAATTTAAGGGTAGTTGGGGTCACCCCTATTTATTAACTTTCTTTTTTTTCATACTTTTTTTTTTTTGCTGTATGTTTTGTTATCTGCTCCATTTAGCAAACTATGCGCGACGAAGTGGATAAATTTCGAGACATAAATATGATGCATTGCTGGTTTCTTGGCGAAAAAAAAATTTTTTTTTTTTTGCTGCTTATTAGACCCCTATTTTGGCGTGTTTTTTTTCTCGGCAATTTTCTACGACATCGGGTAATAGATGACGACCAAAAATATAATAAAATATGAAGGACACTATGGATAAAAATTGAGTACGTGATTCTGATAAACTTGTTTAGATGGTTCTTAATCTTTGTCATATTTTTTCGCCTCTATATTTTCATCCCCTGAACATATCTAAAAGAAATAGATTCGTGCTAAGATGTTTTTTGACGTTTCTATAATTTAATAATTTTTCGTAGGAAGGAATTTTATTCCGTGACAATTTATTCTCTTATCAATTGTTTGTCATATGAACATTAATTAATTTTTGATTAATGTCACCAGTGGGGATGTTTTACTTTATAATCTTTAACGATAAATTATTTCTTTATTTATCACATATGTCGGTTTAAAGAAGTTTTCTGTTGTTTTTTCCCAAATCTTTTTGTTTTTATTTCTTCTGATTGTTTATTGAGTTAAATATGAGTTTTCTATAGAAAAAAGTTTATTTGTAGGTCACTAGTTTAACCTCTAACATTAACATTCCCTTATTAAAGTTAGTTTTTCACAGAATTTTCCTTATTTAACACACAAAAAAAGAAAATTCCATTGAATTACAAGAGAATATTAGCAAAGACACGATTTTAATATAAATTTCAATACAAAAATTGTGTCTTGGATTTTTTTTAAAGGAAAATTTACATGTTCAAGCTTAAAGCTGTTACTTTTAAAGCTTTATGAAACTTTTATAAGCTTTAATAATTTTTTAAAACTTTAACCACATTTCTAAAATAGATTTCATTAGTAAAATAGCAAAAAGATCTCTAGTTAAATGACTTTTGACCATTCTTTGGCCATTGTAATACAACAAAAGCTTAAACAATTAAACAAAAGCATTTAAACGCCAATCAAATCACCAAAAATTAATTAAATAAAAATCATTAAATAAGCGAACATTTTTGACATTTTAATACAAAAAAAAAAAAAAATCTTTTAAACAAAGTCACAAAAAGTACAAACAAAAGTTGCACAATGACTTTTGGCGGTTTTCAAAGATGGACAACAGACGGTTTGCTTATTTTAATTTTTTTGTGTCTTAATTATTATTTTTCCAAAAATGATGACTTTTCAAAACTTAAAAATTTTTTTAAAGAAATTTGTTAATAAGCAATCGCCAAAGACAAAGCAATTAGATTGTGAGAGAAAAACACCAATCGTACTGTCACTATTTTTCGCTTAAAAAAAATCAATTTCTATTGTGCTTTGACAGTACTTTACTGTTAAATAAGCCATGAAACAAATACAGTA
Organism: Ptychoptera albimana; assembly: GCA_961205885.1. Taxonomy (NCBI): domain Eukaryota; kingdom Metazoa; phylum Arthropoda; class Insecta; order Diptera; family Ptychopteridae; genus Ptychoptera; species Ptychoptera albimana. Next base: position 3,598,048 of record OY540803.1, read on the forward strand.
GTATCTCAATAAAATAATTGAACATGACTTACGAAGCTTTTTATCTGAATTAATTAAGCTTTAAAACAATTCATTCGATTCATTCGCTTTAGCGACCGTTCTCAGGTAAAAATGAAAAACTTTTCAGAATCTCTTGATAAAAATGTCAGTTGTCAACTGTCAGGTGGTTCAATTACAAAAAAAAAACATTTTTCCGTTTTGTTTAAATAAATTTTTAACGGCGTGTCAATAAAAAATACAAAAACGTTGCTGGACGGCCCATTCTCTGGCTCTTTTTGTCCATTCGCTTGTTATAATTTTTTTTTATTATTTATTAGATCAATAGATCACCAGCATTTTAGTGATTTCTCTTATGTTTGCTGTAACAAAGTAATTCGTTGTCTTCTTCTCGTTTGTAATTAAACGTGAAATCTAATTACAAACTTGCTTAACGAACTGTAAATTAAGTTGGATTAATGAGCTACGTTCTACAATGGTGACAATGAAAGCTTAATAAAAAGTTTAAAGAAAAAACAACGACTAACAGGTGATAAATACATTTTAAGTCATTTATTTAGGTACAAATAGGTTTTTTTTTTTGATTAATATTGTTGCTTAAAACAACTAAAGATCTAACCAAAAATGCATGATTAGAAGCAAAAAAAAAAAAAAAAAAAAAAAATCTCTACCATCACCACCTAAGTTTTTATTGCTTTAAAATATTAATTTAAAAAGCACAGCAAGTGTTAATCAAACACTTAGCTCAAGGTTAATATACATAAAGCATATAATCGCGTGTATTTTTTCTCTGTTTTTTTTTTTTTTTTATTAACGCCAAGTAATGATGATCAAAAATCAAATTTTTTTTTTTTTGATTAACTCATCACCATCCGCGCTTCGAGGTTTTTTTCATCTCGTTTTTTTTTATTTTTTGATAATGAATTATTATTCCTATTAGAAAAACTTTATTAGTTAATTTATAGTTATGATTTTGGGGGCCCTAGCGATGATGAGAGTAATTTTGTACCAAATGAGGCGGCGGTGTGGTTTTTTTTTTCTTGTCTGTTTGTTTGTTGTTTTGCCGGTATATTGATGAATGGACGGTTTCGTTCTGATAAGATTTTTATTGAACAATAAAGGTGTTTACATATAAACATTGCTTGTTGTTACTTAATTTTAATTTTATTTACGTCTAAGTAATTTAATTTGGCTGTGGCTTAACCTAATTTAATGAGGTCGGGCATTGGTTATACAACGAATGTTCTCCGGTTTTTATAATTTTAACTCGACAAGTCAATATAAAATCAAGAAGAAAAACGGTCAGGATTAATTTTCGGTTATACAAACCAATTCAAGGTTTTAATTCAAATCATTACCAGTTGAAACAAAAAAAAAACACGACTTAAAGTACCAACTGCACTAAAACATCTGCTATAAATTCCCCGGAAAACATCATTCTTGGTAATTATTTGACATTTGAGTACGCAATGTAAAAAAATCAAAAATATTTCCAACGACACTTAACAAGCTTTTATCTAGGTACAAAAAAAAAATCGAAAACTAAAGGTACGAACAGGGGGGAAATGATAAAAAGAAAAAAAGAAATTATTTAATTAAAATTCACGAGCAAAATGGTTGATCGTTGATTGTTGTTATTGAAGGAGGCACAATGATTTAGCGAATTCCTTTTCTGTAATTTTATTTTGTAAAGAATTTATGTCTTAATGAAGAACAAAACATAAGTTAAGAGTGATTAACACGATTCAAGTGACTAAAATATGCTAATAATTGCTTAATACAAGAATTTCTGTGGTGAAATAAAAACATTTTTGTTTGCTTGCGCTTGTGACACATCAGATCGTGATTGCTATACACAGAATCTTTAATCGATTTTGTAGCCTTAAAGCTAAAACTGTCAATCCATTGTGGTGACAACTGACAACTCATTTGCTTTACTTTTTTGCACTTCAAAATAATTAATCCACTTAGATCGAATGCAAAAGGAATAATCAACAACAAATAAAAAATGCAAACCTGCTTAAAGCAGTTCAATACAGTTCATCTGATCATAATTGACAAATTGAACGTCATTGATCTAAATTGTCACACTATAAACCAAAAAAAAATAAAATTTAAGCTTTTAAAAGTCAAAAGAGACCAATTTGCTGTCAAGCAAGTGTTTCATTTGGTTAATAGCGATCACGATCAACGATCTTTAGCTTCAATATAAAATAAAACTACAGACAGATCTCTGAAGTGAACAGCGTTACAGTTTGAACATTGGCGCATGTGCATCAATATTTATTAAGTAATTTAAACATGCGCAATAGGAAAATAATTTAAACAACCTGAACACACTACTGTAAACAAATTTTGTATTTCTCTCTACGCTTTTCTGATTTTAATCGTATAAAAGCACAAAATGTCTTGTCAACATAATTGATGTTGTAATAATAGCGACAATAATTCGTTTAAGGACAAGTAAAGGTTGCAAGAATTATATATGTATGGCAATCGTATTGATTATAATGACACAATTTGCTACACTTTGTCGCTATAAAGAATGTTATTAAAAAAATAAAAAACTCAACAAAGTTGAAAGTCATTTAACGTGAAGTGATGAAATATTTATTTAAACGAAAAAAAAAATTATTCTCTTACCAACAACAAAAGCAGCAGCAGCAGCAATCGCAAAAAAAAAACTGTTTGCCAATGTTTAGATTTCTGTTTGATTTTAAATATTTCTGCCGATTCGTGTCAAATGATTTACAACTACAAACAACATTAAATTAAAAATTAACATATTTTCCATTTCATTAAATAAAGCCGAGAGAGAGCAAAAGTAAATGAAAAACAGAAAAAAAAAAAAAATTACGGCGACAAGCTTTTAAAAAATTGCAGCAGGAATTTCTGCAGTCACATCGTTTAAAGCCCTTAAAAATGTTTTTTTCTTTTCTTGACTTAACTGTTGGCGGTGGCGGCTACAATTTACATATTATTATGCCACAAATAAATCGACAACAAACATAACGACAGACGATTTAAACGAACCAAACATACAGGGTTCTGACTGAGTAATGTTACATGATGATCGAGAATAAATAAAAAAGTGAAAAAACACGAAAAATTATTAAAACTTGTCCATCGTAAACCATAAACAATAAAACGAAAACAAAAAAATTCGTATGTGACAACCGTGATATTAGTGGGGAGCTTGCTGCGACACATGAACGTTTTAAGGATTAATTTTATGAAAAAAAATTAAAAACTTTTAAAATTTTTGCACGGAGATTTATCATACAAATGTGCGATTCGATGACACAGATTCACTGTGTAGGATGGCAACGTTAGCGAAAATTAATTTAAAAATTATAGTCGAATTGGGGTAATGTGATCGGGTTTGCTTCGGACACTAGATGAGAATTACGTTAAGAGTAATAAATAAATTTCCGGAGTTACGTAATTTCCTTAAATGATCCCGAAAATCAAACAAAAAAAATTTTTTTTTAGCAATCACTAAAAATTCCTCGATCGCTGTTGATCGCTGTCGTTCACCGATGATATAAATAAAACGAAACCAAGCAACAAGCAAATTATATTTCAGGTGGGTGTCGTGCAGTTGTTCGTTGTCATTTGCATATCCTTTATCCTTTAGATTTCTTTAATTATTTAATAAATTTCGTTGTCTCTGTAAAATGATGTTAAATGGTGATCACCACTGATAATTTAATTTTTTTTTTTTTCAATTTTTATTTTTGTCCCACTAAATCCAGTGCTACAAGGATTCGTTTTTTTCTTTTTGTTATTAAATAAATTATGAACACGAAAGCGTTTTTATTAACAAAAAAAAAAAAAAAAGATCATGCAGTGATCTTGTCGTTTAAAATCCATGAAAATTTAACAGGATTTTGATCTGTATTAAATTGTGCTGTTGACGCTGTGTGTTTTTATTTTTTTTTTTAAATATAAATTCATGTTTATATGCAAAGTTATTTTTAATAATAATAAAAAAAAATGATAACAGGTGGAATTTTTATTAGTTACTCACGTTAATAAATTATCATAAAATAAATACTAATGAAATAAAAAAGAAAAAAAAAATTCTTTCTTTAACAACAAGACCCACTCTGTGCCAAATAAAGCGGAATTAATATTTCTTTGAACAAGCTTTTTATTATTATTATTATTATTATTATTTATTCGCTAATGGCTAACCACCCAAATAAAATGTTTTCACAGTTTAAAAAAAAAAAAAAATAAAATCGAATCAATGATCAATAATAAAACGAATTTTTATTTTTTTTTATTTAATTCAATAAGCTAAAGAAAAATTACTGCAATTAGTCGGTATTAACACGTCGAGCAATATGTAATTGGGTTTAAAATTAACGTTTTGATCGTGTATTGAATTTTTAATAATAAATAATTAAGTGCTTTTTGCCAGGCAGAAAAAACTTGTTCGTCACTAACCTAAAAGGTTTTTTTTTTTTTTGACAAACTAAAGCAAAGCAAAGCAAAGCAAAAAAAATGAAAATAATCGACGCACTGAATTACACCGCGATGTTTATTAAGAGTTTAGCGAGAAAGTTATTCTTGTGCCTCTCTTTATACACAATTTTTTTTTTTTTACCTTTCGTTTATTACATAAATTACATAAAACATTACTTAAGTGATTCTTGCCCTAGGGCTGTGGATTTTTGCATCAATTGAAACTGAGGAGATTTTTTTTTTTCGTTACAAGAACAGAAATAACACGCTTCGGTCTTTGTTTTTTTTTCTCTCTTATAATAACAGCAAAAAAAAATTTTTTAATTTACTTTACATTCTGTGTTAAAAACGCGTGCGATCGGTTTTTTAAAGAAAGAAAACAAAAAACAAATCGATCGCGTTTGTACGTAAGTCAAATTTTTTTTTTCGTTCAGTTAATCGACAACAAATCAACCTGAACGATTATAGAGGATATGCTGGTGATGAGTTTATTTATTATTAAAAAAAAAAAAAAAAAACGGAAAAATAAATGTTTCATTGGTGTAATTTAATTAAAAAATCGGTTATAACGTCGCTTATTGATTTATTACCGGTGATTTGATTGTTTCATCCGGTGGCGCTCAGTAAAGAAAAAAATAAAAAATTTCTCTTATTTTTTTTTTAATTGAAACATAAAATTTAATTAATTTCCATACAGAGTAGATTTAAAGTGAATTTCAAAGTGAAATCACTACGTGATTGGTGTGTGTTTGTTGAGAATTAATATTTTTTTTTTGTTACGGACAGGACAGTAGCAGGATAAAGGTGTGAAAATTAGTTTAAATTTTTTTTTATTTGTTGTTTATTTTTTCTCTGACTACCCCTGAAATGAATGTAGCAGAGTATAAAGAATTGTGATTAGCACATTTCTTTATCACTTTAACCCTTTTTTTTTACTTCTTTTTCTTTTTTTTTTTTTTTTGTAACCTTAATATGCGATATGGTGACGCGGTGACTGTTTGCTTTTTTACCTTTTTTCATCATCTCTGTTTATTTGTTTATTTTATTCCTGAAAATAGAAAATAAAAATACGAAGCAAGAAGCGATACAAAGACACACCGGGCGGTCTAAAAGATGACAAAAAAAAATATTTTTTTTAAAGTAAACGTAAGAATCTGAGCGACTTGGAGACATTGCATTTATGACCGTTTTTTTTTTCTGTGTACCTTTTGGAAAATTTATTTAAAAAATTCACACCTATTGCAGCTAGAAATATTTTTTTTTTTTTATGACTTTGTCAGACGGTTATTTTTTTAATTCGTTTGTTTCGTTTACTTTGAAAATAGCCGAGAAAACACACGTTTTACGTGGATTTAAAGAAGTTTTTTTATTCTTCGTTTTTTATTATTTTGTAATCAACTCCGGTAGCTATTTGTTGTAGAGAGATAAAATAAAAAACCTGCTGCTGTTTTATCACTACAAATGTTTTATGTTTTCATTTGAGGCTTAATTAGTATAACAATTATTTTTTTTTTTTGCTGTATACACAGTTTTCGGGGGTGTAGAATAAAGAAACCAAGTAGTGACACTTTAGGAGTGACAATACGAAAAATAAATAAAAATTTTATTTTTTTTATTCAAGTAGTACCGAGAACTTGTCATTGTTAAAAATCCTCAATCAACGAATATCGACAATTTTAAGGGACAGTTCAAGACAAACGTTTAAGACTTGAGAGCACTTGATGTAAAAAAAAAAATATATATTTTTTTCTTTAAGGACTTTCTGTAGAAAAGGATTAATAAAAAAAAAAATTTTTTTTCACTTACCACTTGTTAGTTTGTCACACGTTTATTATTGAATTTTTCAACTCATTATTTCAGTCATTTCACAACGTACATAATTTCGTATAATTTCGCCACAAGAAAAAAAAAATCCAAAGCCTTTTAGGGCTCTATCCGAACAGCAGAACAAAATTATTCATAATTACGTAATGACTTCTCTTCACTAATCAAATCAAAACAGTACGTGAAAACAGCACACACTTAGATTACAATTTAATTCACGTTAAGTAAATAAACAAATAATTTGTCACTTATGTACTTAAAATTATATATAAATAAGCTTAGTAATTGTCTATAAAAACATCAAAAAAAATAAAAAAAATACTTTCGCTTCATTAAAATCATAATAAACCAGCAAAAGTACAAGAAAAAATAAAGAATTTTTATTTTTAATACAAAAATTGACAAATTAAACAATAAAAATTAAAAAAATGTTAACAAAAGTGTTAACAACAGGTAAAGTGTTAACAGAAATTACCGTAGAATAATAATAATTCAATAATTCACGTAGAGAATTTATTTTTTTTTTTTCTTCTATAAATGATTGAAAATAAATAATTTTCTGCATCGTCACAAATTAACCATTATGTTTTTTATCCAACTAAATAATATAAAAAGCTTAAAAGCATAAAAGCACAGCACAAGTACAAAATAAATTAACAAAATTTATGTTTTTCTTTTTAAATGACAAATAATTGTTTGCAATTTAAACTGATTTACAGTAAAAAGAAACGAATAATAAATAAAAAATCGTTTTTCTCTTTATTAAACTGTACTTTAACGTGTTTTTAATTTATTTTAATGTGGAAAAATAAATTATTTTTTTATTTCATTACTCATTTTCCACATATATTAATGACGACAATTATGCTGTGTGAAGCTAAAACACTTTACATTACGTTTATTTAGTTTTTTTTTTTTTGTAGTGTTGCCTAAGCATAGCACAGTAATGCACAGTACTTTACTGTATAGCACAGTGTTTTACAGGGTGTACAGTAAATAAACGGTTTTTTTTAGTTTATTTGAAATTATTTTCCATGAATTAGAAAACAGGGAAATTTTGTTGGAATATAAACAAAAAGAAATTTTTTTTAAACTGAATTCAGGATGTCAGGACATAAGTAATGGGATTCAATCCTGGATTCAGTAAATGAATGATGTTGACAACAACAGAGATCTGAGCTGCAATATTCTTAACGGAACTAAGACACGTAGATAGAACGCTTTGTTGCTGTACCCTGAAATTGAAAAACAAATCCCACGTGCTCCTGAAATAAGAACCAAAATAAAAAAAAACGTAAAACCTCCAGAACATCTATGATAAATCTTTGAGTTCAAGATTTTTCGGTTAAAAACCTTCGTAAAACGACTTTAACCCTTTTTTACCATAATAAAGAAAACATGTTTCACCAACACCCTGTACCCAAACAGTACTTTCCACTTGTTAAAACACAATAAAAATCAATTTAATAGATAATTTCTTTAACAAAAAAAAAAAATAATAAATAAATAATTAAACAAAGTAAGTATCGTCGATATTTGATGTGAAAAAAATGCGCTTTCAAGGCTACAGTGGAATTTTAATGACAAATTTCGTGGCATCTGAGAATGTTAATCGAATTGTTTGTTTGTTACCAACAACAACAACAACGACAAAAAAAATATAAAGATAATTGTGGTCCCAACTATGAACTTTAAAGACTCGTTTTGTTATTTAGTTGAGTTGATTTGAGTTGTGTTGAGTCAAGTAATGTGGAGCCAGCTTTCATGATTGTCAAAAAAAGAAAAAATTCACAAAAAAAAAAAATGAAACGAAATGAAATGAAATGAAAAGAAAAGGCTTGCCGAGGGTGACAACATAATTATATCATTAAAATTATTGTGTTGTGTTGACTTCTAAAAAGATATTTATTTCGGATAAAGGTATTTTCGTTGTGATCCATTGCGGTGTATAAGCGTCGATTTTTCTCTCATTTTTTCTTTTTTTTGATTAATTTTTTTTTTTACCTTACAAAAGACAGAAAAAAGGTGTTTTGTGTTTGTTTGGCTTTACGCTTTGAATAAAAAATAAAATAAATTAATGACAAAGTTCTCAAAGCTAAAGGTAACAACAGCAACAAAAAAAAATTGTTAGACGACGTGATGTCGATTATTTGTTATTCAGAAAATAATGTGTAATTATGATGATGTGTTGTTAGAAAATTCACGATGATATTTAAGAAAAAAATAAAAAAAATTTTTTTTTGATTCACCTTGACTACGTCATTGTTGCGTCCTTTTTTTCTTCTACTTTGGTTGTTGTGTTGTTTGAATTAAAAAAAATTATAATAAAAAAATCACAAACAAAAAACCTAATCTAGTACAGTGATAATCAAAATATTTACCGAAAAGGACGAAGAATGATTTCCTTTCATATGTGACCGACATCTAGCTAGGTATTCCTATCTGAAAGAATATCCCGCTGTTTTTATTATAATAATTTTTCTATTTTAATAAAATTATGTTTTTTTTTTTGTACAAAATTGACTTTAATTTTTGGTCTAAATTTTTTTCAGCGTTTTTAAGGATATTTCGGGAGGTTTTAGCAAGGAAAGAAAAATGTTTTCAGGTGCTTATAATGAAAATACATAAATTTACTGATTTATTTATTAGTTTTAAGTTTAGAAACGCTTAAATAAAATAAATGACTTATTTTGTGTACTAAAAACAAATTTACTTAAGCCGGATTGTACTAAAAATACGTGTTATAAACGGCAAATTATAAAAAACGGCTGAAATAAGGGTTGGAATTTTATTTAATAAAGCCGCAGTAGAAAATCAACATTAACTACTACTAAAAAGAAAGATAATATATGAGTTGTTGTACTAAAAAAAAATTAAAAGAAATTCTAAAAATTGTTTTATATAAAAGAAAAATAATCTAAAAGTATCTTCGATACCCTGTAAACAGTTTAATCATATTTATCGTGCACTAAAAATATGTTTAAATACTTTAACGTGTACTAAACTCTATGATTATTAGTTAATAACGCACTTAAGTCAATCAAGCATTTTTTTTTTAACATTAAAATCACTAAACAAAATCGTTATGAATTAAATTTAAACTCAGAACAACATCAAGGCGAACAAAAAAAAAAAAAAAACGTTTAAACAGATGCCGTGTAAATCGAGGAATAGGCAATCAAAAACTAAAAAAATTAGCAAAAAAGCAATAAAATTTGAATAGCTTAATAGGTTTAAATGGCTTTCAATTAACTTTTTCTGTTGCTTTTATCATTAAATTTAAAAATTATGTTTCTATGCAAAATAATGATGAAAAACGCAGTGTCTGGAGCATAATTTTTATCTTTATTTTATTTTTTTTTTTTTTTTGCTATTTTTAAGGTGAATTAATTTTTTGTTTTTAAATTTATTTCTGTTGTCTTTTCGTTATAATTAAGTCGTAATAATAATAATACGCCGACTGATTGGCCCTGTTGTTTTTCAGAAGAAGTTTTACATTTTTCTAGTTCGTTCAACATGCAACGAATTTTTTCGTTTTTTTTTTTTTTCTCTCTTCTTCTGAATAATTTATTTCAAAGGGGGGTTTTTTTTTTTTTTTTTGCTTGTTTAATCCTGAAAAGGTTTTGACTTTGAAACGACTATAATTTTTGTTTATTTATTAATTAATTTTCTAAATGCAAAAAAATGCAAAATAAAAAATCGTAGATGGTGAATTTTTCCGTTGTCGTTGGTTTTTATTAAATTTAATTTACCAGTTAAGAAACCTTTTAGACGTCGTCCTCGGTTTCTTTAACAACGAAACTTTAATTGTTTATTTTCCACTTGAAATTTTAATTGATATAAAAATGTTTTTTATTTATTTATTTACATTTTGGATTGAATAGAAAAACCCCTTGTTGTCTTGTTGTAATGTTAAACCAAAATTAAATCAACACATTTTAATTGATTTGCTTAGCATTCTGTGTGCTCTGTTTAACTTTGTTTAAACTTTGTTTTTTTTTTGTATTTCAAGTCTCCTTCAAAAATTTTAACAACAAGTCATAAGAAATAACAGAGAGCAAATTAATCGCGTCCCTAGCATCTTATTAAAAATATTAAGAAAATAAAGTTTTTTTTTTGTAACTATTGAGGAAATTTCAATCAAAAAACGGTAAAACTTATCGTCCGTGTTCTGTTTTTTTTTTTTGTAATATTTCTCCCTTTTCTATATTTTTTATTTCACTTATTAATTGTGTAAATTTCTGCGCCCTTTTAAATTCAATTAATCAAAAAATAATAAAAAACTTAAATTAGGGATAAAAATCATTAAACGAACGCACAGTTGATCACAGAAATGTTCTAACTGAGGAAGACTGTAAAGTTGATAATTATCCATCCTGTCATTACATTAATTAAAAAAATAAAATAATAAAAACGCGAGACTTCACCTTTAATTGCTGAAGAAGCAGAAAATTTCATTTTAAATCCTTTTCGCCATTGTTCGTTGCGGAATAAAAATATTAAAATGGCGAAACGAACATTAAAAAAAAAAAAAAAAAACTTTACGCGCCTTTGTTACTTCATCGTTCTTGCATCAATAGAAAGTATTCTTGTTATACATTTTAATGAAGCTAAAATTACAGATGAAGAACTGGAAGAAAAAAAAAGAAAACTCTTGAATCCTCTCGGTCGTCTGAGCAACAACAGCAAATAGAATTAAAAAAAAAAGCGAAAAAAGAAAAATTCTACAACGACGACGTCTAACCAAAACCATTGTTCAAGGCAGCAGCCAAGTCATCCAGCTCTTTTTTTTTTTTAATAATTTTAAAATCTTCTAATTAGTAAGTTCGTTCGCAAGCAAATGTGCTTTTTTTAGTGAAATAATAAAACAAGAAGAAACAAAAAAAGAAAAAGAATTTCGAGAATTCTGTGTAAAATTGTGGCGAATATAATGGTAATGGTGGTGGTTTTGTGACTATCATATAAATAAAGCTCCCCGTTCGACATTTTCAACGTAAAACACTGTGCTGCTAGTTTCAGCATTGAGTGGGCCAACCATTAAAATCGTATCCATACGGAAATACCGGAGTGTTTGGGTGGCTATAGTAAACTATAGTTGTAAATACAAGGCCCACCCATGAGCCACGGCGAGAGAAAATACTCAAAATATGGCAGAAACTTGTGCAAAAAAAAAAGAAAAAAGTTAAATTAAAAAACAAAAAATAAAAAAAAGCTTAAAATGTGTGCGGTTGGTCTGCACTTTGTTTTGTAAAGTAGAAAAAAACTTTCCATCTTGAAAAGTTCTTCTAGATTTTCTCGTAGACACATAAAAAAGTCCAATATTAGCTGGTAATGGCTTTCAGCCAGCGTTCAACTGATGCTATAGGTATGTCGTGTGTGTGTGTGTGTATATATATATAGATGGAATTATAGCAAACGATTAAAGATGTGCATGATTGCTGAATTTGCATATATTCACGTTTTTTACTTCTCTGTTCTACTTGACTATCGACCATGCGGCGCTTAGATTTTTTTTTTTTTACTTTTATTGCCTGAGTTTAATCTAGCTTAAGGCATTGATTAAGCTACCATATGTTGGACATGTATCATACCGAGAGAGAGACTATACTACGGCTGTATAATGAGGATAATTTGCATTTTTATCTTCTTTATAGATTAATATTCTAAAAAAAAAAAAAAGTTTTCAATTTTTTTTTTTCTGAGCTGCTTCTGCTGCTATTTCTGTAACAAAAAAAAAATTAAAATTAAAACGCGGCAATTACCGTATGTTATTACAAAGTTTTTGTTATAAAATTAATCGAGAAACTTAAGACTTGGATTAAAAGCACCTTGCCGGAGAAGTAACCGAGTAAAAAAGAAAAAGAAATTAATTTATGCGACAGAAGAAAGAAAAACGAAAAAATTGTTTCTTAAGAAAGCTTATAGGTTTACTAGCGTTTTAGGGTTGTTTTCAGGAGTGAGTCCTTTTTAACTGTTAAAATTAAGTGACTGACTGGTGGGATTCTGTCTAGAAAATATATTATTTTTACTGAACCTACACAGAATGTTTCTTTTATAGTTTTCGGATTTTCCAGACTATAAATTAACTTAAAAACTAAACCGAATTACTTTTAAATTGCACAAAGTAATTTTAGCACGAAAAAAAAAAATTGCATATAGTAAGTTAGAAACATCAAAATTCCATCAACAAAATTCCCGAATAATATTCTTCTTCCGGTATTAAACACTAAATTTCTTGTGCATTAATAACATGAGCAACAACAAAAAAAAATTCTTGTAATTTACAGAACTAAAACCATGTTAACAAAAAAAAAAACTCCGCAAAACCAACCACGTTCATTAGAAGTAGAAGAAAAAAAAACATCGCACGCTTCACAGTGGTTTTTTTTCATCTAAAACAATTTTTTTTTTTTCGCTTTAAACTGTAAATTTGTTTTTTCTATAAATAATAGTTTAGAAGAGATCTTATTAAATACAAAGAAAAAGAATTTCTGTTTGTTACATACAGCAGCTAAGATGATAAAAAAATTGTTTTTTTTTGTTATAAATTTTTGACCGCGACATAACTAAATAAATTATTAATGCAGCAGCAGCAGCAATAACAACAAATACACCCAACTAGTTTTTTTTTTTTGTAGATATTAATAATAAAGAAAAGACAGAGAAGAGATCAAGATATTTATTCCTACCTTTGCACTAATTTTGGGTTTGTGTTAAATAACAAAAAAAAAAAGAAAAAGCGAACAAAATGCGGCCATTATAAGGCATCAAATTGGTTATTTTACGGTATTAATATGTACATACCACAAGCACACAGTATCTTATGCGTTTGATCTTGTATCTAGATAATAATAATAATCATAATAATCATAATAATAATAATAATAATAATAAACAACAATTCTATATACCACATCAATAATAAATAAAATTATTAAAAGAAAACCAAAACTGTAGCAGGGAACAAATAAACGCCAAATGAATTGTCTCAAATAAAAAAAAAAAAAAAAAAAAAATGCGTACAACAATGTTTACCGAAGAAGCGAGGGTAATTGCATAGAACTGCACACAATACATGAAAAAACTTCCTATTCACTGTCCTGTACTACCTATCATATAATAATAATCGCGATTTTATCAGCAGAAAAACCCTAAACAACCCTCCATTTACATAATAAAAAGTCAACGCTTTTTAGCTTTTTTTTTCTTTTTTTTTTTTTATTACTATCACCCCACCTGTAATAATAATTTTTTTGTAATCTTGATCGGAAAAAAACAACAAAACGTATGGCTTTTCGACTGTCGTCAATTCCACGCTTATTTTTATTACCTTTTAATAATATTAACAAGTAGATTAATAAGCGATAATGATAATTATTTTTATTACTGGGTTAATTTAAAAAAAAAATAAATACATTTTTTTTTTTTTTGACAACGATAGCGATACGGTAATTATATGGCAAAATATATAATTTTCTTGTAGTTTTCATTGCATTTTTATGTTTATTATTTAAAAAAAAAAAAATATTTACGTATGTCCTTAAATTGACAATAAAATCCAACGAATGCACCTGTAGATTCATTTAAATTAACTCATGAAGTTTTTAGTGTGTACACGTCTCACTGGTTTTTTTTTTTTTTTGTATTTACTTTCGCTTTTCAGTGCAATGCAGTTTTAAAGTTTAATTAAAAAATACTTATGTATTTTTAACATTGATAAAAAAATTATCAGTGATTAACAAATGAATAAGGTATAAAGATATAGAAAAAAAAATTTAAAAACCATTTTTTTTTGTTATCTTTAAAATTATTAGAAAATTAGTTAGTAATTCGTCTGTACCGTAATATTAAATGCGTTGAAATGTAGTTAAAAAATTAATTTATTCTCCTATTACTAATTTAATTAAATCCTTAAATAGTAAATAAAGAAAAAATAATAATTATTAAGGTAAAAAAAAAAAAATTACCTAATATAAGCAAAGAAGTAACAAAAACGCGTTTTAATCAAAACGCACCGTGCAATAACTTATCTGTTGATCGTTTAAAAATTACCAAAAAAGCAACAAGGACGATGATGAATGTTATTAATATTTTATAAATATATACCTGGTACAAGTAAAAGCATTAAAAAAAAATAACAAACATCTCCAGTCGCTCGTTATCCCGGTTAAAAAAAAAAACAACCCGAAAATGAAAAAATTTTCTATTTAATATTCATAAAACATGACGGTCAATTACTGTCATTATGTCACGTTAGAAACGTAACAAATTGCTTAATTTTTTTTATTAATTTATTGATTAAACATCGCTTTATCAATTTTACGTTAGTAAAACATCCTTTTTTTGTATCGGACAAGAACAAACAGAATTTAATTTGCATGCGTAATCAATAAACGCAAAAAAAAAAAAAAAAAAAAAGAAAGAAAAATCGGTGTTTGTATAGTCATGTCGCTACTGTTACCAAAATTATGTAATTTACGAGTTATGAATATTATTATTGGCGTTTACACGGTGTTTGTTTAACTTTTCGTCATTTTTTTTTTTTTAACTTAGAAAATGACGCAAAAAAATTGTTTGTTTGTAGCAACGTTTATTTGGCTTTTTTTTTAAATTGTGTAAAAAAAAACAACGATTATGATTTTTGTCACCTTACTAATTGCCTTGTCTGTCACATATGTCAAATTTACAAATAAAATTTATGTCACTTAAGAGTAATTTGGTTAGGCATCTGGGTTAAAAACAGACACGAAAATAGCGTAATAGCGTAATAGCGTAATTATTTCGCAGAAAAAAACAGAAATTTCCTTTTATCGGATTATCGGATGCGACAAATCATAATACGATTAATGTTTTTGAAAAAAAAATTTTAAAAAAATTTCTCTCTATCGCGTTAAGCAACACACAGTGAAATTGCTTCAATAATAATTTATTACATTAACATTGCAGGCTATAAATAAATTAAATTTCACCTCATTTAATAAATTAAATGAAGAAAAAAAAAAAAAAAACGCCGATTCCCTGCTGACACATGTATAGTTTACGATAATTTAAATATTTATGTTTAAAGACGTCGCGACGTTAAAAATGTTGGATTTTTTTGTTTTTTTTTTTCGTTTTTTCAGTCTTCTATCTACTCTCATCCTCTGTTTTTCGTCGTTTGTTTATATTATACACGCTGACGATTTTTTTTTCGATTTTGTTTGTTTTCGTTGAGTATTTTTTTGTCATACGTACGTATCGAACACAACGCGAACGAATTTCTTGTTTACACGATATGTTTGTTTACATTGTTTTGTAATGTGACGCAAAACAAGAGGACAGTTGAACACAAAACAGAGACGATATAAAAAGAAAAAAATCAAAGCGATTAATGATGAAATAATAAACTCAATAAACTTTTCGAAAGAATCGTTAAACACAAAAAAAAAATTGATTAAGATGAAATAAAAAAAAAGAAAACAAATCGAGATCAACCTACCACCCCACCCACGCACGCGTAATTTTTATTCACTTTCTAAGAAACAAAAAAATTATAAAATTCTTTAAAAAGTCACGGAAAATAAAGTCAATCAAAAATGACTGATGTTGTCGTCGACGTCGTCGTTGTGTTTTAAACGGTTCCGTGTTTCTTACATTGGCGTCCTGTTAAAGTAACGTCACGTCGCGCCATATGAGGCTGATAATACAAATTAATTAAGAAAAAAAAAAAATTCTTTTGAATTAAATCTATTAATAAAAATGAACTAAAAAGTACAATAACGGTGTCTTGGCGATTTTTATTCCACACACAATTATCATAAACAAAGAGAAACAGAAAATTGTCGATGATGAGCTAATTTTGTTTTCAAACATATTATTTTTTTTTTTTTTTTGCTTTTTGCTTCTTTTTTGCTTTTTTTATTGGCAAAAAATAACGATAAACTAATTAATTGGACATAAATTAATGTATTTTAAGAGGAATCATCAATCGAGAGGATTTTTTTTTTTTTTTCAAATTTAAAACGCCGAGAATCAATTAAATTCATCAAACAAGCAAAAATAACAAATTTGTTTGTAATTTAATTAAAAAAAATGTTTTATACACAGAGAAATGTGTGATTATCAGTTAAAATAATTTTAAAAAAAAAAATTATTTTCGTTGTACAGAGATTAATTAAATTTTTTATCGCAAAAAAAAATTATTTGAATGTTAAAACTATGACGGAATCATTACAAAACAAATCAATTTTCATTTTTTTTTCAACCTTTTTCTGTGACAATCGAATGCAAATTTTATGTAATCATAGTAGAATCGTGACTTACTTTTATAGAAAAATTTTAACATCAGCTTAGTAACTTTTTAAAATCCGCACAAAAATTTATTTAACAATTTTAATGTTTTATTACATTAAAAAATAATATTTTCAACCATTTATTGTGACATTTTAATGCTGAATTTAATTATCTAAAAATCTAAAATAAGTAAAAATGGTTTTAAAAAATTCACTGATTACGAAAAAGCTTGAAATCATAACGAAAAATATTAATTCCACATTAAAAAACAAATTTTCAACATTTATTTGTGACAAAATCAATTATTGCTGAAAAAAAAAATAAATTTTCATTGTAAAAATATTTTTTTTTGTTTTATATTTATTTTAGTTTTATTCGTGAATTAACCGAATTGACTGAGATACACCCCATGGTAGCAACATTTATTAGTTGAATAACCGCTGATTTTATCGTATTTTCAAAAAAAAAAAAAATAAATAAAGAAGAAAAAACCCAAATCAAAACAATGACCCACGGAAGTAAATAAAACAATTTCACAACAATAAAAGGACGAAGAAATATTTGTTTCGTTCCACTGTTTCCGTTTTATTTTGTTGTTTTAACTTTTTTTTTTTTTTATATATCTAACACCACCCCTAACAGTCATACAATGTAACAACGAAAAGTAAAAAAAAAAAAGAATACTTTTTTTTTTCTTTATTAATGAATTAATGAACAATGCTGGACATTGTCCACCCTTAATATAATATTTACTTAATAAACAAAACAATAGAAAATAAACAAAACAATATAGAAGAGAGATATAGATCGGTTACACCCTGTTATTTTTTTTAACAGTACTGTTGCGCGCACCCATTATATTGTCGCGTCTTATCCGTTTTTTTTTTTATTCTTTTACTGTCGGTCAATTCATCTTTATTTATATTCACTACCCATATAATCAATAGAAAATATATTTTTTTTGTTTTTCAATCAATTCGTTGTTGCTGTTGACATCACGCCCAGCTTTAATTTTAGCTGCATTAATTAAAATTATAAAATTCTGTTGCCGGCAAGAAATTAAAATGCGAAAATTTTAAATCTGTCATCCCTTTAAAAATGCAAAAAAAATCGTCAATTGAAAATACGAAGACAAATATTCGTAGGCAAAGTTATGTGACCGCCTTTTAATAATTTTTATTTAGAGGGCGGACGGCTGGTTTATTTTTATTTTTTATTACTTAACTTGACAACCCTTTATTATTGTTATCAAAAAAAAAAAAAAAAAAAAATAAAAAAATTATTTATTGAATAGTTTGGTTTAGATTTTTTTTTTTTTCTGTTGTATTATTCGATTCAACTTGGGTTTGAAATATGATGTAAAGTCGAGTAGACAAAACACAGCCAATCAACCCTTTAAATAATTTTTTTTTTCCTAACTTTTATTACAACAACCGTGGGTTGTTTACTCTACTTTGTTGTACACAAAAGCTTTGTTGAGTATTTTTTTTATTATATAAATATCCAATGAGCAATTGACATTTTTTCTTTTTTTACTTTTGTTATACAAACTGCACGCAATTAATTGAACGACAAATGGTAGTTTTCACCGAGTCTACCCTGCCTAATTAATAATTCTATTGATTTTCCGTTTTTTTTTTATTTATTTTTTTTATATTAAATTTATTTTATTTTATCTTTCCGATGTTTTTAAGCATTCCTATTACGCTAATAAAAGGGTAAAAAGTTTTTAGGGTAGGAATAAATAATTCAGTAAAAGAAAAAAATAGGAAATAAGCAACTAAACTAAGTCAAGAGTGAATAATCCGTTTGTTTTCTATTTTTTTTTCTAAAAAAAATGTCGTTGAGTTGATTTTGATTGGTTTAAAAAAAAATAAAAATTTGTTTGTTTTGTTTTCCTTTTAACGTAAACACCGCTAATTATGTGTAATTTTCTGATTTTTTTTTTTTTTTTTTATTAATAATAAAAAATGCTAAGTGGGTAATAAAATATTAATTTCATAATATGAAAACAACCCTTCTTGTCATACATTTTTTTTTCCATATTTTTTTTTTTTCTTTAAATAAATTTTAATTTAAAAATTTAATTTAATAACAAACGAGGTACTTAAACATGTCATTATTGCTTGCATCATTATTACAAAAGGAGAATTTATTAACAATAATCCATCGTATGTAGATTTATGAATTAATTTTTTATTGTTTTGTCACAAATACACGGTTTTTTCCAACCCCTGTTTTTTTGCTGTAAAAGCATAAAAATCATCATAGACGGGAATTATGTTTTGCATGTGGTTATTTGTGCGGGCAACCCAACCCAATTTATGTGTGTGTATTTATTTAGGTGAACTTTAAAGCCTTTTATGTCTTATTTCTCCATTTAACATTTTACATTTTATTTACGTTATGTATGAACGGTTTTATGATTATTTTCCGGTTAATAAAGACGTCGTTAGTTTACCAAACTGTACGAACGTTTTTATGCCCTAATTAAAATTCAATGATATTTTCGTTTAAATTATTAGGCATTGATTACATGGTATCAACAGGGCTGTGGTGAATGAATTAATATGCTTGAGGCATCCCGTAATTGTGCTTGTTCGAAAGCTTTTTTTTTTTCGTATTTTAATTTGAACCCTGGAACAACTTCATTCAACTTCTGATTATCAATCAAAACGAATTCTGTAAATCAGGCATTAAGGGTTAGAAATAAACATTTCTCTGGGTGAGAATTCTTTAAAAATTTCTTCTGAAAATCAATTTTTTCGTTGAAAATTTTCCAATAATGAAAAATTAAAAAAAAATGTCGCTAACGAAGCCATACTTTCATCGAAAAGCAAAGAAAACACCCGAACAAAAAACGTTGGGCGTATCATATCATTATATAACCGAAATATAAAAATCATACTTGAGAGTAAAATATAAACATAAAAGGGTTTAATAAGGGTAGCTTTAACCCTTTTTTTTTTTTATTAAATAAAACAAAGTAGAAGCAGCAGCAGTAAAATGATTATTTTGTATTAAATTTAATTTTTCATCTCTTCTGGGTCGACTATGTGTGTCACCCTTTCGTATGCTGTTTACTCAAGAAAATAAAGCAAAAAAAAAAAAAATTATCTATAAAGGACTCATTTTAATAACAATTCAAAAATATTATCATCATGGATTTTATGCCTTTAATAATGTTTTATTACGACAACGACTACAACCAACTCTGGTTGTTATAATAATGGATCAGCCTATCAAGCGGCTTGACAGCCCAACCGCCCTTTCTAACCACCCATCTATATAACAAAAACATATTTATTATTATTATTATAATTTTATAAAATATTAAACATAAAAAACCGCATCCCATATATAACCCATCAGCGTTGTCATAGTCATATTTTTGTGTAAATAAGTTAGCGTTAACCACCCCATTGTAACCCTTTTTTACTTTGATTTGTTTTCTTTCACATTGTACCGTTTCCTAGCATAACACACGGTAATTAAAAAGAAGTATAAAAAAAAATTCTTTCCAAGATTGTCTCATGTTATTTTGTGTCGTTTAAATTTCTGTTGTCATATCAACAAACAAGGATATTAATACAGGATTTACGTTTTAATTAATAATTTTTTTTTTTTTTTGTATTTGATTACGGATTATCGCTTACGGGGTGACGTACCTTGAAATTATTATTCATTTTTATTCAAACTACTTGATTATTAATACTAGAGAATTATTGATTTTCTAAACAACAAAATAAAATCTTTAAACATATGGTGATGCATCTAGAAATAGTTTAAGTACTACACGAAAACTTATGACATTAAAAAATTATTCGTCTATGACGAAGTGAAAAAAACGATTTTTTTTTTTCTTTTTTTTAAGTAACAACGATACCCGCTACTCCAAGCAATACATAAGTTAAATAATTCCTATGAATTCCAAGCCACTTGTCATTTTATAATCTGTAATTGTACTTGAATTTTGTGCATAAATTATCGTCTCCCCAGTTACTTCGAGCATAGTTTTGCTTGTCGCATTTTTATTATTATTATTTTTTTTTTTTGTAAGAATTTGACTACTCAGCATAACATTTTTTTTTTTTTGTAACTTTTTTTCAAGTGTTTATTTTGAGTTTTAAGTAAGAAAAAACTGTCCAAGGCGTCTCCTCTTTCACTTTGGAAAAACAGTATTAATTCCAGTCTCACCGTCAATTGAATTAATTTTTTTTTTTTTCATTATTTTGATGAAAAATACACAGAAATGACTGTCGTCTTTGCTATACGAAAAAAATAAACGCGTGGTATTTACATAAAGAATTTTCTTTATACAACATCGTCGTCGTCGTTGTTGTTGTCTTCGTTGTTGTTATTGTTGTTGTTGACGTTGTCGTTGTAATAAAAAAAAAAAATTATTTTGATTGAAAAACCATTCGTAAATTAAATAAATAAATAAATTATTATTAAATGTTGTCATACTTTGGGTGAGTTTTTTTTTTTAAATAAAAATCTTTTTTTTTTTTTGTTCTTTATTATTATTGTTTCTCTCGTATTTAAATTTTATGTAAACAAATGATTTGAATAAATATTTTTCAAGATGAATAATTCTGTTACGAAGAAATAAAGAGAATTTTTTTTTAATTCTTTTATTTTTTGAGATGATTTTCAGGAGTTTTAAGGAATTTATTTTTGTGTTTTGTTTTGATTATGTGTTATGAACACACGGTGTTGTGTTTTTGTTGGTTATTAAATTAATTATTTATTGTAATCTTTGTTGTAGTTGTACTTGGTTTACAAACGGAGCTTTTTGTTATAAAAATCTCTTGAAATTCCTAAAAAATTGTTAAAAATTTTTCTAATTAAAACACAAGGAAAACTCTTTAAAGCTTTAAGGAAATCTCTTAGGAAATCACAGTGAAAATAACATAAAAAATACAATAATTTAATAACTCTGGAAACTAAAGCGATCCAGACACTTTTCTTTGTGTGTAAGATTCAGAAGAGCCAGGTAGAAATATTACAGAAGTATCACAAATAAAAATTTTCTTTAAAAAATCATTCTGGAAGCCTGAAAGTAAGCTTAAAGAGCACACAATTTCAAAACTTCTGAAATCTCATTAATAAATTAAAGAAATCATCAAAAAAAGTCCTGAACAGTCTTCATTACTCAAAAAGAATCTAAAAAAGCATCAATAGATTTAAAAAAAAAATCCGGATACCCTGAAAATCAGCTAAAATCACTACAAAACCATAAAATCATTAATAAAACACAAGAGAAAAAAAATAAATCAAAACCAGCTAATGACCTGTAGAAAAGAATTTCAAAATGTTACAAAAAGCTTTAATTCACATTAAACTGTCATTTATTTTGGTAATAAAAAAATTCAAAAAATTAAAAAATAAAACAAATCACTTTGTAACTCCGCAATAAAAACCAGAGAAAAAACATTTTATTTCGATTTAAGAACATTAGATAGAAAAAAAAGTTTTATTTTTTTTTTCTTCTATTTCTATTCATTAAATTTTTTTATAATTTTCCTTCATCACAACATAACACAATTATGTATCTTTAAGACACTTAAGAGCATTACCTTCAACAGTTATATAATCTTGACTACTTACGCGTTGCGCCACACTTTAATATCGCGCAAAAAAAAAATTAATTTTTAATTTCTGTTTTCAACTATTAACCACTTAATGTCTCTCGGTTGTTGTTACGAAGAAATGGTTTTATTTTCGGTGTTTTTGTTATTTTTTTTTAGAGAAAAATCCCACATCACGAAAGAAAACCGATTTATTGTGATGGGGAACGATTTATTTTTAAATTAATGTCATTAGTGTCTCTAAGATTCTAATTACATTCGATTATTACAAAATTTTGATTTTTTTTTCGGGGGAATGAGTGAAACACTAAATCCAGCAATAACAATGCGACCTATCACTGGGTTGTTGTTCTTCGTTATCTATCGAATTATTATTATTTTTTTTTTTTTGACTAATCTGTCTTTTTGAGTCATTCTTGAGACTTTTATGTAACGAAAACAAAAAAAAAAATATTCGGATTATATTAGATGCGCACTTAAAATATAATTGTAATTTGTACACTTGACATAAGAGGTCGAATCTGGCGCGGTGATTGTCGAGCTTAAAAAAATACACAAAAAAAAATAAAGCCCAAAAAAACAACAAACATTTTATTGTGCTGATGAAGATGATGGCTGCTGGCTATGGTACGATTACATCAACAAGGCGACAGTCTTGTTTCTTCAAGACGCTTTTTTTTATTATTAATTCTATGATTTGTTATTTTATTTCTACGATGATGAAAGCAAACGATCATCATCATATTTTGTCGATCGATATATATTTTTTCGTGTTTTTAAATTAGTAGAAATAAAATTTATAATAAAGAAACTAAACCATCGTGAAATATAATAATAAAACCGACACAGAAGTACAGCATCATCTACAAAAAACAAAATTGTTTTAAATAAATTATAGACATTTGGGAGAGATAAATAATTGGAGATATATTTATGCTGGGTAATGAGCGTCAAGAATATATTTTTTTTGTGTATATAGAAGAGCTTTTATTACGTTACGTTTAATCGTTTTTTTTTTGCTGCTGCTGCTGCTGATGATGATAGAAAGTTTAATTTTTATTCACTTTGGATGGCAATAATTGTTTTGTTTTTTTTTTTTTTTTGCTTTCTTGATCTACACTGATCGATTTTTTTTTTAAGTAAAATTTTAATGGTTGGGAGTTGGATTAAAGATTGATTACTGATCGTAGTGATCTTTATATGTTTAACGTGAGGTTTTAAAGTGATCGTGTCATTCTACTATTAAATGTTTTGATCAAATTACTAATAGTCAGCTTTAGTAGAATTTTACAGCGCGATCGAAGGGTGTTTTTTTGTTCTGTCCTTAGAGATCGTCTAGTGATCGTGGTGATGATTTGCTAAGCATTTGAGTAAATTTCTATTAGTTGAATCGAATTTTAAAAAGTTTTGTCGATCTTTTAATGATCGTGGCGCTAATAACTAGCGAAATTTTAAAAACTTGACCAAATTACAAGTTCTGGGACCGATCGAATAGTACTTGCTGAAAAGTGTAGTCTTTTACGATCTTTAAAACTTAAAAAAAAAACCGATCGTGTGCCAATTATATAAGCAGCAAATCGTGATACTTCTGCGTTACGCTAGTTCTTTAGCATATTAAGAAAAAGCTTCTCTCAGCAAATCGTTAAAAATTATTTTTTTATTAAGCATTTTTATCGCAATTTACATAATTGATCGCTCAGATCTAATTCTAATTATTTATACCAAATTAAAATCCTTGTTCATTTTATAAACGAAAAAAAAAAAAAAAAAAAAAAAACGCTTCAAAATACTCCCCAATAATTTCTATATATATCAAATCTAAATCATCTGCCATCTCACAAAAAAAAAATGTATTATAATAATAAAATTATTATTAATAATAGTAATAATAAAAAATTAAAATGAAAATACAGCATCATCTCATCAATAAATCCCCGTATCCAAGTGATTTTTTTTTAAGTCTCTCTCTCACAATCTTTGACAGAATAATTACAGGTTAAAATGTGTTTTTCTTTCGTTATTTATATATTTTTTAGTTATTTTTTTTTTTTTTTGTCTTCTCCATCATATTTAATTTGGTCGCGTTCAATATATATATCTCTTTATGACCGAGCAAAAGACATTCTTTACCTCATACTATACACCTCCACAAAGCCATTGTAGATATTTTCGGTTATTTGTTTGCTTTTGCGTTATTTATTTATTTTTTTTCTTTTTAAAGACAGAAAATCATTAGTCTTCGCTCATCGTTTTTAATATTTTAACGATTATTTTTATTACCTTAAATATTTATTATTTATAACTGATTAAAGAATGAACAAGAAGAGGTAGTTTGAGAACTATTTGATTTGTTTTTTTTTTTTTTTTTTTTTTTTTTGTGACTGTCGTCAACGCACTCTTGAAGCCACATTATTTTTTATGTTAAATTGTAGCCATTTGTTGTGTTATTATTATTATTATTATTACTAAAGTAACCACAAATATGTTTAAACCTGAAAACAAGGCTTAGACAATCACGTTGTCTTGTTCTTCTATATTTAATTTTAACTCTAATGTGCAATGCTTTTGACTGAAATGTATATAATTAATGTTTGTTATTATTTATTACCACATTTCAATGATTAAAAATAAATATATATTTTTTTTTTTTTCTTAATATTAATTTTCTGTTAAATACCGAATGACCACAATGTAACATCAAGCTACAAGACATTCTTTTATACCTAAACAGACATAATTAACAGCAAGCAAACAAAAAAATTATTATTTTTCATTAATTAAACGTTTTTTATAAAGAAAAAAAAATTCAGGATTTTTTCATATAAATTTCAGGATAAAATTATTTTTTTTAAGAATTTAATGATTTTCACCAGTAGAACTAAGAAATTTCAAACAAATATCAGGTAATTTATAATTAACCTTGTTTAAAAGAAAGTTTTTAAGGGGTATTATTACAAAGTTGCCGATTTTCAGGATAATTTGATTGATTTGTTTGTTGTTTTCGATGTAGAATAAATTTTCAGCCGTTTTTTTGAAGTTATTATTATGTTATTCCCTTATTTTTAAGGTAAATGGTATTTGTGATTTCCGGAGTTTTCCTGAAGCATTTCTTAAAAGTGAAATTAAAAAATAAATCAGAAATTGTATCTGCAATGTAAGCGATAGTTTTTTTGTCGATAAATCTACGGTTGTTTAAATGCAACGAATAACCCTTATTCACCTGAAAATGATCTCAAACATCAAGCATTTCCATTGTTTGTCCAGCGCAATTATTCAACGTTTTCACCTAACACAAGCCAACCATTCGCGTGTATTTATAAAAAAAAAAACCAATAACATGGCTACAGAAGTAAAGAATCAATAAAACTAAGTATTAAGTACTTTACTCAATAATTACCAGTGACATAATTACTTTGACCTTGCTTTGAAAAGAAATAAATAAAAATAAAAAAAAAAAAAAATAATTAATTTTAATGAAAGTAATTAAAATTTATGTTAAAGCAGTATGATGATGAAGAAGTAGGATAAAAAATAACAAATAAATAAATAAATCATAAATTATTATTTGTTATTAATTTTTGAAATGTATCTGCAACCCTGAACTCTGTTTTTTATTTCAATTTTTTTTTTTTTTTGTACAAAACGATAGACATTAGACGGTTCAATATGAATAAAAAAAAATTATTTTTTCTTCTTCATCTTCTTTTATAATTAATACAAAAAAAAAAAATGGAATTTTTTTGTCCGTAAGTGACTTTGACGTATTGCTAGTAATATGTCAACGTTTATGGTATTTTTTTTTTTATTTGTTCTTCTTGTGTATGTAGAAGAATAGATTGGTATGAGCAGCCTCTGTTGTAGCCCATTTATTACCATTAAATCACCTTTTTTGTTGTATTTTATTCAGAAAGAAATCTGGAACGATTTACGGTAATTAAAATTATTTATTTTGTTTGATTTCGTTGTTAACAAGTGAAATTGATTACAAAAGTGATTATTAATCATTGGTATTTCTATCGAAAAACGCGATATTTTAAATTTTCTAAAATGTTTCTAAAAACGTAATACTGCCGGAGACAATTCTGTGGCTGAATCTCCAGCAAAAAATAACCAAAAACACAATTTTTTTTTTGCCAAAATTCAATTTAAATCTACGAACTACACCCACAACTCACTAATCATGTCATGAATTTTTAGTTTTTTGTAGGTCTTCCGATGCCTGGCAAACTTTGCGATATTAACATATATCCTGAGGGCAAAAAGGTTCTTAGAATAAAAAATTACTTTGCCTTTATAACAACAAATCATTTAAATTGTTTGTCTGCGCGATCGTTTGTGATGGAAAAGAAAAAAATTCGTTTACTGCCCATGAAACCGAAGATGTCTTTTTTTTTCTGGAGGTAAGCTGCGATTTAATTAATTTTTTTATGAAGCGATTTGGTTACAATTTTATTGTGTTTTTCGCCTTAATTACGAATTATTGTTACAGGCTGTTGTTGTATGTTTTGTATCCAAGACCAAACAAATTCTCAATGACAAAAATACCTTAAAGACATCAAAAGTAATTTCATTTATGTCGCGTGTACCAAGTTTAGTTTTTTTTTTTTTTTTTTTTTTGTCAAAATTTCACTGTGCGTGTCAATATTGTGCCTAACCGCACGCAACCTTCAACTGTCAATTTTCTTCGAATAATAACTGAATGAATGAACAAAAAAAAAACTATTTTTTAATTAAATATTTAATTTAACAGAACCAAGCGACACACCACAAAAATTTGTAAATACACGCTGACATTTTACCATTTACAGCAGAGAATTTTTTTTTGTGGTGATTGTCGTCGTTTTTCCTCCCGAAAAATTGTTATTTTATTCTGTCAACATGTTTTGTTTAATTAAAAAATTTCGGTTTTATTGTGGTAAGGCTGTTCCGATCTAAATGGCCATCAAATGTGTGACGTGGTTTAGAACGCACCAACAGCAGCAACTACGATTGTTTACCTTGTTGCTTGCTTTACCTTATTGTTTGGCTTTTTTTTTGTTGTTGGTAAAATAATTTAATTTAAAGTAAAGTAAAGTAAAGCAAAGTGAAGTAAAATAATTAAATAATTGTTTTTTACATAGGCGTAGATAACTAGTATTTAAAATAATAATAAACGGGCACTAGGCACAGTGTTCGTTTTTTTTTTTTTTCATCAGCTTTTGTTACTTTTAATAACGTAAACAGTTAAAAAAAAAATTAAAAAAAATCTAATCAAAAACTGATCTTCTACTCTGCTTCACATATTGATTAACAATTATTTTGTGTACAGAAAGAAGCATAAAAAAAAAAAATTCGTTGATTGTGGGAACAACACAGGTATGATTAGGATTTTGAAAACTACTTAAATACGTTTGTTATGCTATTGTTGTGCGATATTTATGATTGAAAATAAATTATATAGTTTGGGCTGTGGTGCCAGTAATTTTTTTCTCGTTTTATTTTATTTCTTTTTCTCAAAAGCTCTATTTATTAAAGAAAAAAAAAATAATAATAATTTTTTTTTTTATTAAACATTAGGTGAGAAATAAATTTTAACCCAAAAAAATTTTTCTTTGCGTTTAATAAAAGTTCTTTGACCATCGTGGAATCAAAGTAAAGTAAAATAAAAAAAAAATCTAAATTAGCTTAAGAGTTAAATGTCAAATTAAGTAAAGTAATTGGTAGCGAAAAAAGTTTCTTTAATGATTAAAAAAAAAAAACCCAGAATAATGGGAAATTTTAAATTCCTAATTACACAGTTTCTATTTGGCATTAATTTTTCTTTATCCTTTTATGGCAAAAAAGAAAAAAATTACAGATGAAGCTGTAAATCAAAATAACCGCATATTGCATATTGAACTTTTAAGCTTTAAATATAAATATTAAAAAAAAAAAAAAAACGAAGCGTTATTAAGCAAACAATTAGCTTTTTGTTGGGTTAATTTTTTTTTGCATTAAAACTTGACGATAAATATACAGATGGATGCGGTTTTTTTTTTTCATTTTTTGTGAAACAACCAAGATGCCACCTAAATTGTCGTTGTTGACCACAAAAAAACAGAAGGTAATGTTTGGCTTTAAAAATGAATAATAATCGCCTTTGTTGTGTTGATTTTTCCGCAGCAGAACATAAAGCTTTTCTGCTGCTGCTGCTGCTGTTTTTTTTGTTACCCAAGAAGCGTGCTCGTAAGCATTTAAAGTGGTTGTGTGGTTCAGATATATATATTTTTTTTTTTTCGTAAGCGCAATTAACGACAATAATTGTTGTGTCACACCGCATATTTATTGTTATAGAAACTAACAATTTACTTCGTTATAATGACACGAGTCGAATTATAATTTTTTGTGAGAAAAAAAATAAAAAATAGATCAATTGTCGTGTCATTGAATCGTTGAATGGTTGACCATAATCCTGATGATTGAATGATAGGCATAAAACTTTCCAAAAAAATAAAAAACCACAAAAGAGCTAACGACAGTACACGTTTAACAACCTTGGTAATAACTTACCTAATTCCTAGGCTTTGTTATTAGTTTTCTGCTGTTTTTAAATTTATTTTCATGCCCTTCCGATGGTAAACAATTACAAAAGACAGTCAGATTGTTGAAAAATTGGAAAAACAAAAAAAAAAGTTTCGTTAAATTAAGTCAAGTTTCGTTAAGTTTTTTTTTTTTTCGCAATTCCGCTGGAAGGTGATTTGCTTATTATTATTTTCGTAAAAGAATAATTGTTGAAAATTTCATTTCATTTATAAATACCGAAATAAAGTCATAAATTTAAATTAATTTCACATTTGTAATGTATGCATAAAATAAGCCCGGACATTTTCCTAATGAATTTATTCATTTTTTCTGCCATTATATTGTTGATTATGATGAACATTATTGTCTTTCGGTAAAATATTTATCAGTTTCATTGGTTATGCGTTTTTATTTTGCCCCACAGAGGTATTCGATTAGTTTTTTTTGTTGTTGTTTCCTTTCCGTATCCCTTTTGTTAACGAAATGATCAAGAAATTTTTTTTTTTTTTTTATTTACAAATTGACTGTCAAACAGACGAAATTTTTCATTATTTTTATTAAAATTTTATTTATTATATCCGTTTTTGTTATGCGGTAAGTTTACGCGCTTTAACGCAGGGCGAAAAACGTACGTAAACGGCCATATACCTCGTGTTCGTTTTATGAAGAAACAATTCGAACACCTTTCGAGTTTCCAATCATCCGATTGCCGACTTTGTTATTAATCCTTCTACGCCTATACTTCTCTGACAATCAAATTAAATTTAAATTTTTTTCCATCAATTCATTTGTACTTTACGCGTTGTTTCTACCATCCAGGTGCGATTTTCACCTTTTAAGTTATTATTATTATTAAAAAAAAAATTATTTTCTTCATTTTGTATATTGTCTAAAGCTGCAAATTATTTACCACGCAATATTCTGGAGCAACAGTACCACGACAAAAAATAACCCGAAAAAAATTAATTTTTTTGTTACCCGAAAACAAAACGAAACATTTATTCCACCGTCACCGTTAAATAGCGCACCGGTAACCAGTGTACAAAAATAAAAAAAATAAATAAACCGAATTTACAATTAAATTTTAAAATTAAAAAAAAAAAACGGTATTATGCCGGCGGGTGCAAAAAAAAAATTAATAAAAATTTTGTAAAGGAAATTGAAAAATAATTTTAAAGAAGAAAAAAAAAAATTTTTTTCCTATTTTTGTTTTGTGTAATAAACGACAAACAGTTGGTCAACTCGTAAAGTGAAATAATTTTTTTTTAATTATTATTTACTTATTCAATAATAATTATAATAATAATAATAATAATCATTGGCTGTGTAGAGTAATAACAGCTAGCAAAGGTAAAGAAAAGAAAAGAAATGAATGGCTGCAGTCAAACGCAACTAGCAACTAACATCGCGTATTCAAAAACTCTAAAAAAAAAATAACAAATTTTCTTGTTTAATTGTTTAAGAAATTTCCCTGTGCTTACAACAACAAATCAAAAAATCCGTCAAAAAGCTCCAAAAATACACAACAAAAATCAAACAGCAGAGAAAACTTTTAGAAACGTTTTTCTTCGTTGAAAAAAATAAATTATTTTTTTTTTCTTATTGCCTTGTTTTGTTTGTTTATGTATCGAAAATGTACATAAAAAGAATTAAAACACAATAAATATATAACCTGGAAAAACATATAGCAGAGTTGTTGTGTGTTTATTTCAAAAGAACCAGAAACAGAGAGAAAATATGACAAGCAGATGTACAGTCGAAAGTTTTTTTTTTTTTTTTTTGTTACACAAATATTTGTAATAAATATTTATTACAACCGAATTAGGATTAAGCAATCGATAAATATGCGTTGAAAAATCAATAAATTTCCTAGCGAAATTTTTTTTTTCACCTCATAACAAAGCATCAGTTAGAATCAACGTTGAAAATTCATTTTTTTTTTTTTTTTTTCGTATTATGAATTCATGGAATTTTGTGCGTAATTTTAGCAGCTTTAATGAGTAAAAACAGCAGCAACAGCAGATAGTATAAACAAAATTAATCGTTTTGTCTAGTTAGCTTAAGCTTAAGGTAGCTGCTAATTAAATTTTTTCTTTTTTTTTTTTATTCTTCATCACTAATTTAAATAAAATAATAAAAACCGAAAGAACCGTTTAATTGTGATGGAAAAAGAAGACGAAAGAACGTTAAGAAAAAAATTATTAAATAAACCAGTAGTCAGTTATGAGCACCACGAGCAGCAGCAGCAGCTAATTAACACATCAATTAAAGCATAAAAAAAAAATCTTTAATCAACATAATTTTGTATGATTTAAGTCATTTAGCATGTTAATTTGCGATTGCTGTGTATATTATATAACGTTTCTACCTCTATTTATTCAATTTAATTAATTAATTATTTATGATAATGTGGAATTTTTCTTTTTCATCACAATGTATTAACGCATTTGTTGGTTTTTTTTATTTTCTACATACATAATGCTTAAAAAAATTAGCGAAAAAGACACCGTTGATTTTTGAAATAAAAAAAAAAAAACTTAACGAAACTTAAAAACAGCTTAATTTCATTATTTAACGACAATTAAAACATTAAAAAAAAAATTAACGAAACTTAGTATGTGTATTAATTAAACTAATTAAGTCACAAAATGCGTGTTTTGTAATTAAAAAAAAAAAATAAAAAAATTTAACGACGCTTAAACGATCAAAGTAATTTTTTTTTTGGCAAATTTTGATGTTACATTATCGACTGCAATTTTAATTCTTTTATTTGTACTTAAACCGCACTTAAGACATTATTCATGTTACAAGGACTTAATTAATCTGAAAATCTATTTTACATTTTTCTGTTTACTAATTACAGCATTACGCATCGCATTTTTGTTTTAATTTAATTTCGTGTAACTTTAAGCCAAAATAATTCTAATTTTAAACGTAAAAAAAAAAAAAACAGAAAATGTTTTGTTTTTTTGAAGAGGGATCATTGATGTCAATTTATGACTTACAGTGCATTTGCGATAAAAAAAAACAAAAATTTATTAACGAAACGAAATAAACGCAATGAAACAAGACAACAGCTTGCTGCCACAAATGTATTTTAATTTTAATTTTTTTTTTTTTTTTCTTATTAAATTTAATAATTTTTTCTACTTAATTTAAGTATAGTTTGTGCGTGTATGTGACTCTACGTTTAATTTTTATTTTACATTAACGTTACGCGAAACATTTAATGAAACGCAATTGTTTCTAATCCATGTATGACACATGTTTTATGCTATAATGTTTCTTAAGGGGTTTTAAGGAGTTTTTTTAAGAAGTTTTCTGCCATTTTTTAGAAGCCTTAAAGTAAACAAGTTCAGGATTTTATTAGATTTGATTTTGTTTTTTGTCATAATTTACTGGAATTGCGTAATGTGAAACATTTTTATGAAATATGAAACATGTTTCATTAGGGATTTTAAAGGATTTTATTAGGAGATTCGGGTTTTTGTTAAAACGTTATAACGACAGGCTCCAAAATAATATTTTTTTTTTTTTAATTATCCCGATTGTGGTGATAGAATTGAACAAAAAAGCGTCACCCACCCAGCGACCTAATTTCATTTCATTTTTTTTTCTTGTTTAATTCAACACAAAATGCCAGCAATAAAAGCACGAAAAAGGATTATTTGCAAAAACATTTTTTTTGATATTCTCACACCAACAATTAATCATTTTTCAACCGTTTTGCATTTTAATTGAAATTAATTTTTATTTGAAAATAAATAGCGCGTATACCCACCCACCCGCACAAAAGTCGTTTCGTTAAAAGCTTTTCCATTAAATTTTCTTCATTTGGAATTTAATAACAACAACAACAGCAGCAGCAACAACAACAAAATGTCAATAAAAAAAGCTTTTGCCCTTTACAGCACAACCAAAAAATTAATTATTTTGCGAGCAGACAGATAAAAAAAAAAAAAAAGAAAAAAAAAAGGCGAGCAGCAGTAGCAGCAGAAAAATCAGAATCGATTGACCAGTTGGATAATAAAAAAAAAAATAAATAAATAAATAAAACGAATGTCATGCGCATTCCGAATATTATCTAAAGCTATAAAAGCTTCTTTCTGCTACAAATAAAATATCGTTGTCTCTCCTCTAGTGAGACTGGTGTTAAGGACACTGGGAAAATCCATCAAACCTCGTCCCTGTGTCATCGCAAAATATACAAAGAAAAATTTTTTATAGCCAGCCAAAGCTTTTAAACCTCAGCCACCCCCCAGCAATAACCCGTAAGGATTGTCAATCTAACGGAAACTCCTTAAATGATCCTTTCTTCTTATCATTTTCCTACTGTAAAAGTTTTGCGTTCAAACATCACACAGCAAAACAATGTATTCGCCTCAATTCGCCCCCCTCATTCAAACGTTTTACACAGCGGGTGGCTGCCAAATAAAAAAACTCAACCCAACTACCATATCCGGATGAAAAACAAAACAAAACAAAAAACCAAACGGAAAGAAGAAAATTTTTTTTTGTCGTCGTCATCGTTGTCGTTGGTTTTTGTTTCTTCGTCGTCGTCGTTTGTCGTTGTCGGTATCGCGCCGTCGCTTTTTATCATTTTTATCATGTCGCAATTTCGTCAGGATTTAGTGGGGGGCTAGCAAATATCATTGGTATAAACTGATAACAGTGAAGGTAAACGGAAAAGGACACAAGGAAACCGTTGACATCGGTGCTGTAGCCGTGGAGCCGTTAGTAAGACAGCGATAGCAAAAATTAAAAAAAGGTGAAAACTTCGGTAAAAAAAAAGTCTTTAATCCGGTTGTGATGCGACATCCAAGTGATATCTTTGGATTAACACAACCCTTTAGCAAATAAAAAAGACAAGAAAACGAAAAGCTTGACCAATGCGACACAAGAACTTTGGTGAAAAAACGCCCACATTCGCTACAAAATAACGAAGAAAAATTTTTTTTTTCCATTCTTATCAACAAAATGTCGTTCGCCTTGCCAAATTTTGTTTTTTTTTTTTCTGTTTTACTGTGAAATTGATTAAAACTGGAAAAACCACCTGGACTCACCTGTACGCAATTATCGCTGCTTTATTCGCTGTTTTCGATTTAATTTCTCTGCCTCATTTACCTCGTTTTACTGAAGAATTAAAGCAGATGGAAGGAAGATGATTTCAGTGACCCGTCGATTCTTTATTTTCATTAATATTATCGCGACGCGTTTGAGTAACAAATAAACGATTTACCAGTTAACAGCGTCGTCGTTGTATTTCACACGCAAATATTTTTCAACCCCGTTTTCGTCTTTTGAATTTTATTGATTTTCCCAGTATTTTGCTGCTTTAATTTTCGGTGTTTGCATTTTTCTCGCAGCTTTAATCATTTTTGTGCTTTAAGGTTGTTTTCCAACAACAACGACGCTAACAATCTGTTACAGACGATTTTAGCAAACGTAAAGCACCTAAATCGTATCGATTTTTTGTCTAACTTCCCCCACAGCCCACTTAATTATTTTCGTTGTTTCTCCTTAGCTAAAAAAAATCCACTTTAATTAAAAATTTTGCAAAAATACAAGAAGCCATAATCCTGCAAAAAAAAATTAAATTTTTTTTGTTTCTATTTTCGGAATAAGAACGTCGCGGCGCTACGACATACAGGAAAATAAAAAATTTAATTCTCGTGTCACATTGTTGTCCCCTTTTGGTTGCTGTTGCTGCTGCTGTTGCTGGTTATATTGCTAAAGAAGGCGTAGTCTATGTCCCCACTACAATTCACCAAAGGCCGGGCCGGACCATGGAATAACAACAAAACAAGAAGAAAACAAAAAAACAAAACACAAAAAAAAATAAAATCATCAGCAACAGCAGCAGCAGCAGCGCGACGGAACAACACAATTTGTGTGGACACAAATCGCCCTGTGATTGTGTTAGTGACATTATTTTCATTAAAAACACACAAAACACACTCTTCTCTCATTTCACAGCATCGTTTTCGTTGTACGAAATTTTTTTATTCGCTTTAAGTGGTGGGGACGGCATATTAAGTGACACAAATTTTCTGTCTTTTTTTCTGCTTTTTGCTTTTATTACAAACGACGCTGTGCTTTGACTCGTCGTTGTCCGATTTGCTCTCCGAAGACAATTTGTCGCATTCAAATCGTCTCGTGTCGTTAAAATTAAACAGAAAAAAAAAGATTTTTTTTCGTCCCAGTCCGACCACAGATAAAACTACGAAGAAATAAAACTTTTTTGTCGCTTTCGTTGCAAAAAATAAAAAATAATTTGGTTACCGCCTTCTGCGCTGTGCGGTGACACAAATGTGACAATTTTAATAAAGTCACCACCAGCAGCGCACTGCTTATGCGACACCTGGTTGGTCCATTCGATGTGACCAATAGAAACGGTGTATTTGCTTAATCCTCTTGTTCTGTCGCTTACTTTGTGAGACAACACAAAAAAAGAAAAAAAAAAAAATTTACATTGTCATCCGGAATAAAAAAAAATAATAATCGAAGATCACTGATAATGGCAATGGCACGGACCAAACACTTTTCACTTTAAATCGAAAAAAAAAAAAAAAATTCTCTCGCACAAGACACTCGTTACGTGCATAAAGCTGCAACCAAAATAAGCGAAAAAATTGTGAAACAATTTTGTTAAGGCGGCGATTAGTAAAAAGCAGCAAAAATCGATCGCGTACGTTTGCTCATCAACTTTGTTCTTTTGCTGTGAGACAGCGATGCGATTTGTATTTTTAGCGCGGCAACAGCAGTCAAGCAATAAAATTTAATGAGCAGAAAACAAAAAATAATTTGTTTTCGTTATTTTTCGCGATGGTGTATTTTTTTTTTTTTTCCTTTTTTCTTAATTAAATTTCTTAAAGCGATCGATGTGAGTAACAAAAAAAAAAGCGAAATGTAATGCGGTGCAACGCATAGTCGACACAACATTGAGCACCACGACGAGCAGGAAAATAATTTTTTTTTTGTAATAACGCTGCGTTACTGATTGAGAGACTTTTAAGTCACTCACCAACACTACGTTAAGCATCCAACGATTTCCAGTTAA
Organism: Ptychoptera albimana; assembly: GCA_961205885.1. NCBI lineage: Eukaryota > Metazoa > Arthropoda > Insecta > Diptera > Ptychopteridae > Ptychoptera > Ptychoptera albimana. Next base: position 3,633,802 of record OY540803.1, read on the forward strand.
AAGAGAATTTTCTGCGTTTTGTATTTTTGAGAAAGCACATGGCAAAAATATATTTTTTTTTTATTTCTGTTAATCTCAGCAAAATAATTATTTTTCATATTTCTCCTCATTTCTCCTTTATATTTTTGTGTAACGAGAGAGCTTTAATGGATTATTATACGTTTCTCACATGAATTTCTAAACAGAAATAACTAAAGCATAATTCACAATAAACATTTTTTTTTTCATACTTTTATAGCGTCAATAAAAAAAATATTTTTTATTTTTTAAGACGATTTGACGAAAGATGTGACACAGAGGTGTGAAATTTCACTAGAATTTGACGTTTTTTTTTCCGTCTTAAATCCTTTTAAATAAAAATAAAATGAAAAAAATTCTTGCGTCCACGCAATAAACGAATAAAACATAAAACTGTGGCCGCGTCTGATTAATCAAAATTGCCGCAAACGTGAGAGAATAAGAATTTTTCTGTTTAAGAAAATAACAAAAAAAAAAGGATTTTGTCTGCGACTGGTAATTATAGTGTCGTAATTCGCTGACTCATTTTGCTTGATTATAACAATCCAGGTGACAAAGTAAATTTTCAATTGTTTACCTGATGTTACGCCGTTACGTTACAACATTACCCAACTTCGTTCGTTATTAATTTTGATTATTTGACATAATTTGTGATTTTGTGGCTCCTAAAGCGGCTCATTACGTGTTTTTATTGATTAAAAAAATTTCTTTCCTTCACCTGTTGAGTTTAAAAATAAAATTTTACCCGAAAAAAGTGTTAAAATAGGAAAAATTAAGTTTCTCAATGTTAATTACGTCATTTCTTCACCTAGTTTACAATCTTTTGAGCACTTTTTACGGCTTTTCACAACAAAACAAGCTAAAACACAGCGAAACTGTACAAAAAACGTCATCGAACTGCATTTGTCTTTGATTCCGCGATACACGAACTTCCGTTAAATAAAAACAACGACAGCCACACAAGCATAAATAATTTTGTCCACGTCTTTTGTTTGTTTTTATTACGTAAATTTTTTTTTTAATTTAATGCAAATTTAAACTTTTGTTTCAGAAATGCAGAGTCTGAACTTGATTGCATGGCGATGGGAATTTTTTTTTTATTATCTGTCGTTTCCATTAAGACGACAAAACATTTTTTTTATTAAATTTTATTGGCAAATTAAATTTTCCAGCGAATTAAGCAAATTAAACGAGTGAAATATTTTTTATTTTTTTTATTGCTATTTTGTACGATTGTTGGTTGTAAAACTCCGGAAGTTCATTGAAGAAATGAAATTTCTGGTCTATAATCGACTATAAACGTGTGGAGAAAAAAGGTAAACACAGACTGTTGTAGTATTTGCAGTGATTTCTGAACATTTACCCTCCCACAAAGACACAAATAGTAGCGTCAAGGAATGACAATCAATTTTCCTGTAAATCCGATTCAAGTGTGACAAAAAACATTTAATTTTTTGTGATAATGAAAAACAATCAATCAATCCGCCCTGTCATGTTTATGTGTTACGAATGCTGATGTGTGTTTAAGTTGGATAAAATACGAAATTCAGGACAAATGTCCTGCAGGTTGTAGATTACTTTTCTTTTTTAATTCATTTTTCTGATTGACCAACGTTTTGTTGGGTTATTGGTGTTACAGGAGTGTTGGAAGTAATTGAAAAATTTTAAACTCCTAACGTAGCTAATTCAAATAAAAAAAAGTGTCTTCTGGTGACACCTATATAGTTACTCCGGAGGTATTAAAATCATTCAACACATTTCTCAGCAAAATACCCTTTAGAAATTAGGTTACGAGGGTAACTACGAAATAAGTAACAAAAACCGATAAAACAATCTTTTAGTAACTGGCAAAGAATGAAACAAAAAAAAAACAGCCGAAAACAATATTCCGGAGTTAAATCACCCCCTAATAACACAAAAAGATCAACAAGAAAAAATTCGAGTCAAGTTAGAAAGTTTTTCTTTTTTTTTTTTTTCTGTTTTTACCACACTTTTCGTCAAGTTTTTTATTTTTCATTCATCCCTTAATAAAACTGACGATTCTGTTGTTTCTTCATATTTACACTCCCTTCTGGTATAAATATAGAAAACATTATTTTTTTCTTGCTGCTAGAGAGTAAATTATGTACACAACGGAAAATAATAATCAAAGCGCGTTGTAATCAAAAAAACGAAGAAAGGGATGAAAAAAATCTTTTTTAATAATAAAACAAAAACAGAAGAAAAAAAAAAAACTCGGGGAATAGCGAAGATTATCAAAAACTTCCTAAATACAGGATAATGTTGTTATTATGTCAGAATAATAAAAATAAAAAAAGAAAAAACACAGCGGGGATGGAGAAGAATCATAAAAATAATGCGTTGATTGAAATTAGTGACACGACACCGTTGTTATCATTTAGGGGTTCAAAAAAGTCAGTGTTATGACACGTTTAATTGTTTTTTATTTTTTATTTTTTTGTGTCTTAATAAACTTCAATCAGTTGTCTTTGGTTGGTGAAGACATAAACATAGCTAAATGGATTTTAAGGGAAGATTGGGTGTTCTTTTGGTGATTTTTCTTTATTCAAAATTTATTCGAACAACCAAACTAATATAATCTGTTCAAAATTAAATACTTAAGTTAATTAAAATATCGAAAAAAATAATTTGTTTTTAAGTTAAGTCACCTTAAAAGATATTTTTTTTTCTTTTTATTTATGTTTTGTCACCTTAAACTATTTTCCTGTTATTAAGTCAAAATTGTAAATAATTACGACGCATGCGTTAATTACTTAAAAAAAAAAATTTTCTATTTAAATCGTTTTTAAAGGTTTCTAAGCGGTTTTTCAATGGAAATTTAATTCTCTATATGTGAAAAACTTTTCTTTAATTAAAAAAAAAATGTTCAAAAGTCATCCCTAACGCGGTTTCTGTCTTTCTTTTTCTTTTTTTTTGTCAGGTATATTAAACGCCTTCTTCTATTGCGGTAACTATTGCGTTTAACAATTATTCCATTTAAACTGCACAAAACTACCCTCATTGTTAGTAATAATAACAATAATAATTATTATTATAATACAGAGAAAAAATCTAATTATTTACCTAAACTTTATTGTTTAAAACTTTCTTTCAACAAAATCCACCAATCATAATATTGTTAAACATTTTCTATTTTTCCGCACAGGTAATTTTATGTAATTAAAAAAAAAAATAAAATAAAAAATAAATAAACAAACTTTTTCCAAAGTTAAAATGTGTAAAGTTTTCTACACACATCGATGTTTAATGCACATTAAAACAGTTTGCGTCACTTTATTCACTTTATTCACCTGATAACACTACCTGTGCATTTTATCGTTAGAAAATTATAAATTTGTGATCGGTTTTTTATTTTTATTTTTTTTTTTTGCTGTCGTAATCGTCGACAAATAATTTGTGCAAGGTTTTACTTGGCACCAAACTTATGCGAAAAAGAATTTTTTTTTTTTAATGACGCACCATGGAACGTATATTACACTTATTTCCGGTTTTGTTTTGTTTTTTTTTTTTGTTGCAAACAACAATTGGAGTTTTTATTAGCAGAAATAAACAGTTACAGCCCATAAACCACAATTTTTTCCGAAATTAAAAGAAAAACAACGGAAAAAACTTTTCACTGTATTTTCCGTTTTGTTTTTCACGCGCGTGCATTTTTATTTAATAGAAAAGTGTACCACAGGCGTCAGAATGTGTTTTTTTATGTTTTTCCTACATATTAGAGGATATTTCGTATGCATGAGCTGCAGTTTGGTTTAACGCGCATCACGCACACCGGATATACAGAGCTTTTTCTATTGTTATTGTTATTGTTATTATTAAGGGTGTCATATAGAATTTATAATACTTTAATGCAATCACCTATGAATATTTGATTAAAATAAATCAGGAAATGAAATTTTATTGGAAACATTTGTATTTTGTGTTTTTGTTAAAGTTTTTCGCTTTAAGTTTATCGGGAAATAATATTTCTAAGGGTGAAACGTTGGAAATCCTATGGATTACGTTTAATCAAATGCTGTAAATGGACTTTTAGCTAGATAGTTATTTAAACTGCTTAAGAAACACTTCAAAATCCAAACACTTCTGAAAAACAAATAATTTTAATCAGAAAACACAATCGCTGTGTATTTTCTAATCACAAACAGTAATAAAACTCTGAGAAGTACCAGGCATTGAAAATTTGTCATAAAAATAAGAACAAAACCAACCCATCCCTACGCGATAATTAACTTTTTACCAACGTAAACAGAGCAATAATTACCTGTCGATAGTAAAACAGAAAATTTATTGTGGATGAAAAAAAATACAAAAAAAAAAAATTATATTTCCCACGTCATCAACCAACCGCAAACAAAAAAAAATTTGTTATTCAATAATCATAAGAATAATAAAAGCACAGGAGCACTCATACGATACCCGGTTTTTTTTTGGGACAAAAACAACCAGCGAAAAAAAATTGTGGAGTTTTTAATTTTTTTTTTTTTTTGGGTTTTAATTTACCTTAAAGCAAGTGTATAGAAATATTACATATGTTCTCTTAGGTGAACAGTCAGAAGTCTCATTCGTTATTGATATCATCAAATGCCGTTGGATATCAGCCATTTATCTAGCAATAAAAAAATAAAAACACCCTCGCAATGTTATTAACGTTTTTTTTATTTCACTCTCTCTCTCTGTGTGTGTACTCCACAACTGTTATAAGCAAGGGATTTGTCAATCGTCAATGTTCCAGGGGATGTATAATACAGTAAAAAAAAAAAAAAATTAACTCCACGGTATGAGTGTACTAAGGGTGGTAAGTATTCGAACAGTTTTTATTTTTAAAGGGCACAAAAAAAGAAAAATTCATGTTTGTTGGTCGATGGTCCGGTTATAAAAATAAAAGAAAAAAAAAAAAAAAAAAAAAAAAAACAGGGCAACAAGTAAAGCTCACGTTAAAACGTTTTATAAACATTGGGGGATTGTTAAACATACAATGTAACCAAGTGCCTTACATGTGGAGAGAAAACATTTTTTATATTTTTTATTATGTTTAGTCGGGGATTTTTTTTTTTTTATTTTTATTATTATTTAATTTTGGACAATAGAATTAAATTGAGAAGAATTGTTATTTAATGATAAGGTGGTGAGTAAATTGACACAAGGTTTTAATGTGGATGGTTGTTTTTAAGGAAAGCTATCAGGATATCCGGGAAAATTGTATCAAAAACATTTTATTTTCTTCAATTAATTTTTATTATTGGTTAAGGAAAACAGTTAACAGTTAAATGCAGTTAACATCATCGTTTAAACACCTGAAAACATTAAAAAAAAAATTTCATTGCACTAAAAAAAAAAAAAACAAATAAAAACTCCGTCACACAAACTAACTATAACGACTAATAATCTTTTGCTATTTTGCAGTATGTTTACTAATATGCAGCACATTAAATAAATGTGACGTTAAAGTACGGAAAAAAAAAAAAAAACTCAGCTGAGGAGTAAACAAATAACCGGGAAAATGTTTAAAAAGAAAAAACATTTTTTTTTTTATTGCAGGAAAACATGTAGAGCAATTTACTTTTATGATCTTATGGTCGTCATCGTTGTTGCTGTTTGCTGTTTTATTTATTTTTATTTAATAAATTTTAGAGAAATAAAAAAGAATAAAAAAAAAAAAACGAAAAAACCAGGAATAGAAATTCTAGAAATAACCAGAAGTCATAATGTTTAATGGTTAGCTAATGTTCTCCCCATACCATAGTAATGTCAATGCAATTGTCATAGATTATGAAAACATTTTTTTTTTCTTATTTCTTAACGACAGAGAAATTGTTTCGGGATTCTGATCGCTGGGTTTATATTTGTGCGGTGTCTGTTTTACTGTAGTAAAGGGAAATTTCTTCGTTTATGTCTTGAAAAAGAGCTTGGTCAGAGTTTAAACTACATCTGTAGGAATTGTAGGTACTTTGTCAGGTACTACCTAAACGATAGTACATTTTTCCTGAAAGGATTTTCGTCAATATTACTCTTCAAAAACCCTTTTTTGTTACCACCAACGTCTCGAAAATCGTTGACAAATTTTCCAGCAATCCAATAAATAAATTTCCAAAACCCAACCATAAATACCAGGAATGGTGGTTAGATTTATTTTTCGTTAATTTACCTTTGGGTGATATTTTCTGAAAGGCAACGTACACAAGTTTAAATAAACAAAATTTACGAAGATGTATCCTTGTTAAATTGAGGTTAACGAAAAAAAAAAAAAAAACACATAAGGGTATGGCATGAACAGTGGCAAAAGCAGTCATAGCCGAAAAAAAAAAAATGAAAAACATTAAACAAATTGGGTTGACTTTTCAGAGGGAGTATGGTCTAGGTTCTTTCTACTTTTTTTGTTGTTTTTTATTTTAAATAATTTTTGTTTTTATATGTAGTCCGACCAATCTGAATTTCATCTGAAAATTAAATTTCAATGATGTTTGTATAAACATAGCATAATGGAAAGACGATTTTATGCAGGAGATTAAATTGGATACACCTTGCGGCATTTATTTGATCAAAGCATTGATGTTCATCAATCTTTACCAAACAAAGCATTATTCTAGTAAAATACACAACGCATTTAGCTACTTTCATTTAAATACATTTCAGGAATAACTAACACAAACAATCAGACAGACAGCTACAAATATTTATTTAATAGATTAAAAATTAAATACATTTTGCGTTTCTATCATCAAAAAATTAACGAAATGGAATTAAATAATGTTGGTAGAGATAACAAACTGTGTTCATTCGTGTAAGTGAACTCGATTAGTGTACATGTCACTAGCAAAGCTTTGCGAAAAGCTTTTTTTTTTATATATTAAAATCGAAAAAAAAATTTTTTTTTCCCTCAGGACAATTCAGAAAATTTATCACAAGGACACTCACTGTTTATTGATATTATCCAGATTATCGGATGTTAGTTTTTATTGCGACTAAATCGGTAATAAAAAATCACCTTTTCAAACCCCACCCAAATACCCAGTTTGCAATTTACTTATAAGTACTGTTCGGTATCCGTTATTGAGTCTGGGATTAGAAAGACAGATCGTAAAAAAAAAAAAAATTGTAACCAGAGTCACGCTATCACCAGCATTATGAACGAATGATTTTTTTTTATTATTAAATATTCTGGGTGCCTACAAGGGTGACTTCAATATGTGTCGTTTCTTCAACATTTTATTCCAATCCATATAGCAATAATACCGTACGTGTTACCAGGTTATTCATCTAAGCATAAATTTGTGTATTGCCCAAAAAAAAAAAAGAAAAAAGAAAAGGTAAACATTTACGCCCCAGGGGGCCATCAAATCAATTTCCTGGTTATATGTGGTTCCGGAAGTGTCGTTCATATTATACCTCCAGAGAGTCACAAATCGAAAATGACTTTTCCTTAACCGTACGGAATACGGATAACTTATTGCCGTTTTTCCTTTATTTCTTTTTTTTTTTTTGTGTGTTATCGCAACGCATTTGTTTTCGAAAACAACGTGATAAAGCGTAAAAATGGCCACACCAGAATCAAGATTATTACGAATATGATTATTTTTCAATTCTATTTGTTAAAAATCGATAAAAGAAAATAAAAAATCAATTACGTTGAGAGAACGTCACCCCACAACATGTAACGTTTGTTTAAAATGTGACCTAATCTCTACAGTTTAACCAATTTTACAATATATGATCCTCTAAGGAATATTATTTTAAAGTTAAAAGAAAAAAAAAATGCGATAACATTACATTCGGTTCAATAATCGTATTTTTTTTTTAGTCCCGTGGTAAGTAGCAATTTTCTAATCGTCTCACGTTCTGTGACATTCAGAAAATTTATTCTTTGATACAGCACGACACAGCTATAAAAGACGTCTAAGTACCTTTAAGCAAGCAACCCTAGACAAGGGAATTTTCTTTTTCTTTTTCTTTTTATTTTAGTGAAAGTTTACGGTTATTTAATTTTTTTGTTTCTTCTTTTTCTTTTTTACCGCAAGCAGCAAAAGTAATTGAATGTGATTTAAATGTGTTCGTAATACGTGAGTGGTTGTCGCTCCAATAAAAGCTTTCATTAAGCGAAAGATAAGGAGAAGAAAATAGAAAAAAATTAATAAAAATGTCTGTATTGTCGTATTTCTTGTGCTTTCTAATCACTTTTGACAGAAACGATACGATATCACGTTGTGTAAAAAGCAATTAAAACAAACAAAAAGGGAATAAAAAGGGTTGAAATGTAGATGCAAAGGCATCAACATCAGTAGCGATATCAAATGTTGAAATTAATTGAATTTTTTTTTTATTTCTTTAATGAAATTGTCATCAATTTTTTTGGTTTGTTGTTGTTATTGTTCTATGCACCCGCCCCAATTAAACACCACTTATGATTTATCTTTAAATAAAAACCGACAGCATTATTGCTTTTTACACTTAATTTACTTTTATTGATTGGATTCTGGTTGTTTTTTTTTTTTTTTTTTTTCTTTTTTCACGTGCTTCAGCTTAAAACGTAAACAATTTTTATCTCATGTCACATCGTTTCTTTAGGAAACCAATGAACCATATTAAATCAACCCACATGACACAATCAACAATAAGAACGTAAAGCTCATTTAATTCCTCATCATTATCAGGCAATTTCCTTCATATATGAAAACCTTTTGCTGTTTGTTAACGAACACACAATAAAGCTGCTGTCCTTAGTTCATGATCGACAAGGTAATTATTATAGAGTGGGCGGCCACTTAACTAACATCAAGGCATACGAACGAGCACACACAAACTTTGCTGCTTTGTCACATTTCTTTTCATTTCTTCGAAAGATAATGATTTTTTTTTTTTTGTATTTTGTCTTACACAAAAAAAACAATTATAAATTACTAGGTTGCATGTCCCGATAAGGGTGGTTATTGTCTATTTCAATTCACCAAACCCATACCATACAAATAAACTCACACGCAAAATACATGAACACAATAATAATAATAAATAAATAAAAATTAATAAAAAAAGGATAATTATCTAATAAATATGGCGGCGTAATTAAACTAATTAATTAACCAATCAAAAAACAGAGCGCATTATTTTTTAAACAATTCTAATTGGTTGAATACGGTTTTCAGAGTAATTTTTTTAAGCAACAATAATGTTAAATGTTAAATTTTGTCCCCTTTAAAAGGGTTTTTGTTTTTTCCTGTTAAATAAATGACTGTCGTTTAAAGAAAGGAGAAAAACAAATTAAAGGTACCATCAGTGTCTATTACTTTCGTGTTAGATTACATTTTGTCCACAATTAATGGATTGCTGTAAAGACAGTTAACGTACGTACATACGTACGTATGTTCACAATTTGACCGTTTGTTGTTTATCCTTACAAATTAGTGACCAGTCAGCTAGTGATAATTAAGTGTAAAAATAATAGAAAAAAGGGAAAATTGTATTAAAACTCATGATGATGATGATGATTCTGTAATAGACGAGTTTTTGTTAAATTATGTGGTTAGAATGATTGTCGATATTTATTTCGTTTACAATTTTCTATTACAATTTCTGTTAACCATCGAATATTTTTTTTATTTTTTTTTTTTTCGTTTGTAGCAAATATTATTGCACGTACTGTTATTTCTGTTATTTCAACAAAGTCCGATTATAATTTGTCAAGTGACCACATATATACACAATGTTCGTAACACAAATAAATGTTTCAGTGAAATAACAGATGGACAGATGATGCTAAATGAAATGACTAGAAATGACCATTTGGGTTATTTAAGTAAACATTTTTATTTTTTATTATTATTGTTATTGTTATTGTGAGGGCGGTATAGGGTGACTTTCTTTCTTTCTATTTGGGTTAGGTTAAGCAGATACTTTTCCAAGACAATTATTGTAACGTTTGACACCGAATAATGAACTTAAGATATTTTTATAAAGGGTGTTTATGTATCCTAATCAATATAAAAAGGAAAAAAAAAATTAGAACAATCTCATTACACATTAAAGCATTTGTCAAACGATACTCATTCCCGTGTTTATTCATTTCATCTTTTCTTTCATCAATTAATTAATTTGTATAAATTGATTTCGTGTTTTGTTGCTTTTAATTTGTTATTACATTTGTCTTAGGTCCCGAATCACAATGTAATTATTATTTTATTTTTTTTATCGTTTTTTCATTTGCCATTCGTTATATTAATGTTGATGCTTGTCAATGTTTTACGTTGCCTTTACTTTCATTACATATTCGTTCAAAAAAAATGCTTTAGAAACAGAAAGAACAAAAACAAAACGCAAAAGGAATTCACAAAATGCAAAAACAAAAAACGAATTGAATATCAGACATTAGCCGCACATTTTAATCAATAAACGTGCTCAAGTCATTTATGTCCAACGTAAATTCAACAACGAAAAAACCTTCAACTTATGTTTGGTACATTGGAATGAATTTGCATCATCACAAATAACATACAGAGGAAAACGAAGAAAGAAACAAAACAACACAAAAAAAAATTCATTAAGATGAGATGAGCTGAGGAGCCACCTTTATATTTAATTATTTTCCTGTCGCGATTGAAATTTATGGTAACTAATAAAAGAAAGAAAAGAAAAGAAAAAAATACATAAAGCAACATAACTGGTTTAAATTTTATGTCACGATTATTACCTTGGTTTACGTTAAGCGTAAACGTAACCAAGTTAAGGTAAAAACAACTCAGTTTCATCTCATTTTATTTTTTGTGTGATAACCAATTCAAATAAATCGTTTTAATTGCATAAAATAATTAAAAAATGAATTTGGTAATGAAATTAAATTGGCTGTTAAGTTGTTAAGCTGTTAAAAAAGCTCAAATGTGGCAAGATATTCGATAAACAAGTAACAAAATTGTGATTTTCGTGCTTTTTCAGCATTTTCTTGTGATACAAAATTGTTTCAACATTTTTTTTGTGACCAAAATATGTAGGAAAATGTGACAAATTAATTTTCTTCGTAAAAACCTTCAAGTTTATAAACAAAATCGAATATTTTCCGTAGTGTCAGCCTCTCATTTTTTTTTTTTTTTTGTAAAATAAACTTTGCTGCTCTATTAACCTAATTACATTTACCCTACAGAAAATTATAAATAATAATCACTTGTGTCCTGTTTATATATAAATAAAATAAAAAAAGCTGCAAAAGGTGCAACAAAAGCATTTATTTACCAAGTTATCTCTCTCTCTCTTCTTAATTCACTTTGTTTGTCCAATTTTTTGTATTCTACCTGTAGCAAAAAAAAAAAAAATAAAATGTAATAATAAATAATATTTATTAAGATATATAAAAGTAAATATTGTGTTGGTAATAAATTTATATATAAAAAAAAAATACAGGGAAAAACAAAATCACTAATCAACTGTAATACGCATGGATGAATTGAAATTAATAATATCGCTTAAAGGGTTTTTATCCTACCTCTAAATCCATTTCGTTTATCTTACTTATTGTTACTGTTACTGTTGCTGCTGCTGCTGCTGCTGCTGCTGTTTACCTGTCTTCTTACAGTAAATCTTACTAAAGTTATCTTAATAAATAAATAAATTTATTTTTATGCATTATAATGCTAATAGTAATGGATTTTCTTCTTCCTCTATTTACAATTTAAGTTAAAGAAACATTGCAAAAGCCAGGTAATTTCATTAGAAAATCTTGTCTAAAAGTTTTTACATTTGCATTGCAATTTAGTTGACTATCTCTTATTATAAATATTATTATTATTATTATTATTATTATTATTATTATTATTATTATTATTATTATTATTATTGTTACAATCATATAAGCTTTATAGTATCATATAAGCATACAATCATATAAGCTTTATCGTAAAACCATAGAAATAACTGCTAAAGTGAATGTGATATGTAAAAACCCTGTCGATTGTTTAATTTTAATAAAACTTTACTATTTTACACTGAACAATTTCATTCTTGTTTATTTACAAAATAACATAACTATGCTTAACTTATAGGTAAAATTACTTAACGAAACTTTAAATCTAAGAGAACGAAGAAAAAAATTAAATGATAAAAAATAAAAATCGCAAACATACTGCCCAAGGTGTTTTTTTTTTTTTTTTCATTTAATAATTTGTTGCAGCTTTTGATGTCTTTCTTTGTAAAAAAAATTATAGGAAAAAAATAAAATAATTATCTAATAGAAATAAATATATATATAATAAAATGACATAAACAAATGAGCAAAACACATAGAGATGTTTTGTAATTATGTGACTTTGATGTGTTGGTTTTTTTTCTTTTCTTTCTTTATTTAGTTTTAATTGGAATTTATGAGCGGATTACAACCGTGTTTCTTACAAACAAGTAGTACAGGTAAAATCTATCTTCTTTTTTTTTTAAAGCTATATAGTTCCTCAGGGAATACGATTCAGCAATATGAGATTTGTAAAATAAACTTTCAGGCGGATTTTACTGCATTCAAATTTAAAGCTTTTACTGTTTTTTACACTTTACTCAAATGTAATCAGTTTTAAGTCTAGTATCCCAGTGAAATCTACGATTATTTAATTAAATTCATAACAGAAAGCATGTTTGTTAACTTTTTAAGAGTTTTCGTAAAACTTTTTATCCGGAAAAATTAACAAAAACGCTTAATTCAACATGAAATACCCATTTAACGAAAGTGATGAAAATTTTTCTTTCTTAAAATAAAACTTTCAGCGACATATTTCGTAAGAAAAATAATTTGATTCATGCTTAATCATCTTACTCAACTAATGAACAAATTTATCTTTTCGTGATAAATTAAACACAAAACTCAGTAAAACTTAACTTGGCGTCTCCATTGACATGACAAAATCAAATCAAAGCAAATCAAATACAAAGCGGTTGGCAAAAACGATTTCAATTAATAAAAAAAAAATGTTTTCACTTTGCTTCTTTGTTACCAATCTCGACGACAAGTTAAAGTTGTGAAAATATTAATAACGCAACGTACAGAAGATTACAAACGATTTATCAAAACCCAAAGAAAAAAAAAGCAGAGAATTTTCCGTTGAAAAATTGCAAAGTCACAAATTTGACACCCTTCAGTATAAACAATGTTGCGAAAGAATGAAGAATTACTACACGCGCAAACAAGGACTCAACAAATGATCGTAATTTTAACAGAAAATTACACAATATGTGACCCCAATTGAATGTGATGGAATTTTTTGTTTTATAATGAAGCAAAAAAGTGATAAAAAAAAATCCAACAGATTTTAAGGGTGAAATACGCGTAGTGACATTGAAAAGTAATTTAAAAAAAAAAATTAAAACCGATTAAAGTTGCTCAAGTAGTTCGGAAAATTCGAATTCTTGTTCAGATGTAACGCCTGAATGAGCAATAATCGTATCAAACAAAAAAACAGAAAAACCACGACAAGTCAGTTTAGTTTTATTTAATTCTTTATTAGAGCCTAATTCATTTCAACTACTTTATATCACTGGCTATAACTAACTTTATGTATGAACTTTAACAAAACTTCTAGTATTAAATACTTCGTGCTAGTAGACCAACACCAAATACAAATAGAAATGACGATGAAGTTTCTTGGTTTATTATTTTTTTTTTTTTTTGTTAGAATAACTAGAGAAAACACAAGCAAATAGATTATAAACAGTCAAGTCAAACAAACAGATGGCATCTCCTTGACTATAATCCGTATAGAATTTCATAATAAGAAAGAAAGAAAGAAAAAACTTAGAACAACAATCTTCTATCAGAAGTATTTCAAATTGAAACTCAACTCAGTTCAAATACGTAGTGCATGTCTGTCCATTTTATGCTACGATAGAGCAATTCGTATAATTCCATAACACAGAAATAGCTAAAAACTAGAAACCAATTCATTTTCTTATTCTTTAAGAATGTTTGATATTTTCTATCTTGGGGCTGTTTATTTGTTATTTCTTGTTATCTCTCAACCCCTAACTACGTGGTTTGAATTCACCATGAAATAGCCCCATCAAAAATCAACTGAAGAAGTAATTTTTTTTTATTCTATTTAACTAAAAATATGTCCGTAAACGTTTTTAAGGGTTGAAAATAAAAATTAATTTTTTTTTTGTTCTTGTTTTTGTTTTTAATTGAAATCAAAACAGACAAATTTAAGATTGACAAAAAAAATAATTTTTTTTTTCTTTCTTTATTTAATTAAATATTTCTGCTGTGAAAAACTTTTTACAAAACAATTAATCACTCATGGGGGTGGTGGGGTTACAAAAAACTTTATGAGAGAGAAAAATAAAAAAAATTAAATAAATTCAAAACGGAAAAGACATATGACGACATTTAACTAATTAATGTCGTAATAAAATTTTACTTCAATTTTCATTTTATTTGTGTTCTGGCGAAGATTTATTGGAGAAAATTTTATTTTTGGTTTACCGGAGAGATAACTTGGGAAAAAATGTGTACTGTGAAGTTTTCTAGTAACGTTAGATGGTGAAATTATTTTCTTAGTTGGTTTCCCTTTAATTTCGTAAATATTTTTGTAATTAATTTGCTGATAAATAGTTCAGCAGTGACAGGGTTTCCATTACTTTTGAGATATTTCAGGTAAAATACTGGGATACTGGTCATTTCAGGTAAGATTTGGTAATCTGGGATTCTCCAAAAAGTTCTTTTATCTACCTGTCATAACGCTTAGATTACCGAGCTATCGAGCTATCTGAATACTGAAAACTTTTTACACAAAAAAAAACAACACCAAACTTCTAACACGAACTACCAACTACCCTATTGATTTATTTCCTATATTACCTACCACCGATAACAAGAAAATAATTAAAACACAAAGTTTTTCCTCTTAGTATATACATATATATATATTTTATGATAATTAGATTTTCATGTCTTTTGTCAGCCAAAAATACACAAAAGTTACCAACTAAAAGTCTGTTATCAATTCTTTGACCTTTATTAAGTGAATTTATGTAACAAAAAAAAAAAAAAAAAAAAACAACAACAACGGATAAATCCTATTAATAAGTAAAAACCCAAAATTATTTTTCTGCTGACTCAATACGAATAAGTAAATCGTAAAAGTGACATAAATATGTAAAGGCGCAACAAGACAATACGTTAATTTTCCCTTATTTATATTTATAAACTTTGTTGTTTTTAGTTACAACCACCTTTGTTGTTTCGTTACAAAAATAATCAATCAATTTATGTGACTTTCTTTAATTAAAAGTTTTAATATCGAATCTGGTATCTGGTTTAGTTAAACAAAAATCGCAAACATCACTTGCATTTTTAATGTACGATAATAATTATTTTGCGTTGTGTTTGCTCTTACGCTAATTTACGCTTCTTACATTCTTTTAAAAATTGTTTTGAGAACCCCAAAAATAGAAAACCGATTCCTATACGACATGAATTTGATTCCTTTTTATCATATTAATTCCCTTATGTCGCCTGTACATTTTTAATGGTAAAAACTGTTTGTATGCATGTCACGCATCAATACTTGAGACACATAGCAATAGTTTTTATTGTGGGTGGTGAGTAAAGAAAATAAATAATAAACTAAAAACCCTCAACCCAATCCAATAATCAACCAATAATACAATTGACTATGCATCGATAATATGTGATTTTGACTTTACCGTCGTTTTTTTTTTTGTTTTTTTTTGTTGTGTTAAAGGACTCATGTGGACAAAAAAAAACACCCCACGATTTGTTTCATATGGTAACAACAACAACATCACAATTGTCTGTGTGTGTTTATTTTAGTAACACAAAACACGTATTAACACTCGGTCACATCATCTATCAACAATAACAGTTTGCGTCATTGAAGATTTTTTTTTTCTTTTTCTGTTTTCTGCTTTTTTTTTTTTTTACTTAGCCTCAGGCCACCAATAAACTTTTATTCAATTTTTGTTAAAACAAAGCCAAATTTTTGGGATTCAAAGATTTAAGATTTAGGCTAATGATTTTATTGAAAATTGAAAATTAATTCATTTTTATTACGTATTGTTAGTTTTTACAAGCTTAAAATAGTGAAAAATTCACCATTTTCAACGGTTTTTGTCTTGAAGAATAATTTTTTTTTTATTTATTTATTTATTTAGCGCAGTTTCACGACTCTTGTAATAATAATTTTAGTTTTTAATAGAATAGTAACGAGTTGTAACGAGCAGCAGCAGCAGCAGCAACATCAGTAACTGACTACCACCAACGCCTTAAAAAGTATTAAAATTTAATTTAATTTTTTTTTTTTTTTTTTATTCTTTACAAATACCTCTGGCCAGTCGTTGCACCTAGAAACGTAAACAAGCTTAAACTACGATAAACGAACAACAATTTTATTACAAATTTTTTTTTGCTTGAATTAAAACAACGACCATAGATGAAGGCGACACGCCCAACACAATAATAATCAGGTAGAGATCACGAAATCAGGTGAAAACTTGAACGTTTATAAAAAAGAAAAATTTTTTTTTTTTTTTTTACTTAACAAAGTGAATGCAGAAAGTTTTTTTTTTTTTGCTGTTGCTGCTGCTGCTGCTTTTCCTCTTCTGTGATAAAACCTTGTAGGCTTTTTTAATGCTCGTAAATATTTTGTTAGGGAGACAGAGTGATTATAAAATACTATTGCACAGTTAGTTTTACTTAATTAATAATTATTTAATTAAAATGCTGGCGAATTATAATTAAGACATTTTTGTGGTGAGGAAATGTATTTTGTATGAGCTTTAGGTAATGTGTGGACAGGGTGTGTTATCTAATTATTTTTTAGTAGTGTAGATTTAAGGGTATTTAAGTTTTATTCTCAATCAGTGCACTGTAATACTGCTTAAGGGTAGAAAATGATTAGAAAAAAAACCTGAATTTCAGAAGGTACCGGAATTTTTTTAATAAATTCCTTTTAAAAAACGATGTAGAAACTCCTTCTGAAATTTTTTTCATGTAAAATAATAAACAAAACACTGATTAACTTATTGCTCTATAGCCGCAACAGTACTTAACCGTTAAACTTGTTTTTCCAATCACTTTTAGGCACGTATCTTCCTAGTTTTTTTTTTAATGAAAATATAATAAATCGTACTAAAGTGCAATTTTATTTATAAATAAAATTATATATATATATATATTGTACACAGCTTACATTACTTATATAAATAGGCAAATTATATGGTCATTAGCCTAGAGCATTTACTGATTTTTTATTCTTTTCGCTTAATGTTAAAACGCGCGCGCGTGCAATTTCTTTTGGCTTATTAATATAAAAAATAAAAAAAAAAAAACAATTTTGACGATTGTTGCTGCTTATTATTATTTTATTAAAAACATAAATCGTGTGTATAGTTTTAGTGATAAAATAACGATAGAAAACAGTAAAATTAAAATTATATAAATGTGTACACAGTGTTTTGGGTGGGTACTGATTATGTTTACTTGGTGTTGTTTTTTGAATACCAATTTCCATTAATTTCAGGTTTTAAGTAAGTTACAAAAAAAAAAAACCAGAGCATTCATTGTACAAAAATTTGTTACTAAAGAAATTACCCGAAAATTTCCATCGAACACAATCAAAACGAATCACCTTTAACGAGTTTAACAGAAAAAAATTCTATTTCTGTACACATTTGTAACGAATTAAATGTACACACAGAAATGATGACCAAATCAATAATCTAAGAATAGCGCATTAGGAAAAAAAAAAAATTAAATTAAATTAAATTGTAAACAAAACAGGCGAAAAACGGTTTGTTTGTGTTTTTTTTTATTTGTAAAAAGTGTGAAATATTGGAATAAGAAATTAAACACAAAAAACGTGTTTACAGATGTCGTTATTATGGTCGTCAATTGTCGCGCGTGTACTGTGAAATAAAAAAGAATTTTATTTTATTCACATTTATTCCTCTCTGGTGTAAAACGATCCCGAATCAAAAAAAACCAAAAGCTAAATGCGAGTAGAAGAAAAATATAAAAAAGAAAAGAAATGAAAAAACAGAGGAAAAAAATGTCATAACAAATTACCCAGTGTTTACAGTGTTTCGTGTATAAAAACAAAAAATATATAATTACAGATCGCATTTAAATATTTAAGCGTATAAAATGGTTGGCGTCGTGGCGACGTCTTTTTCTTACTGCCTGTTTTGACGTCTTGTGGCCGGGACCTTTTGTTTACATTAAATGCATGCATCACATACTGTACATGAAAATATCACATAAAAAAAAAAAAAAAAATCTTATGTGCCCGTGTGTGTGAGTGTATTTTTATTTTTTTTTTTCATGTAAACAATAAACAGAATTTTCTACATAGAATCACAAAATTCTTTTCAAAAATATATTTTTGTGTATATAGCGGGCGTCAACGTGTGCGGCCCACCACTAAATAGCAAACATGACTTTAGCAGTTAAGTTAGCTTAATGTTGGTGTTTGACATCTTGTTGACACATGTAAAAAACTGTTGAAAATATTTACAAAACAACGAATAATTAATGCTAATCGTCGATTAGTCGCTGTTTTTTTTTTTTTTTTTGTTCTGTTTAAAACAATTCATCACCAACAAAGTCACAAAACGTAACAGATAGATAGGTGAAAAAAAAATAAAAATTCTCCCACACTAGAATTGGTGTGGCGCACACATATGTTTTGCTTTTTTTTTAAACGTTAGGAAGGCACCCGTAAATAGAGATTTAAAATATATATGCATATATATTTTTAATTAAATCTATTCTTGGCTTACCGGAAATATGTCAACGTGCATGTTTATTGTTTTTAATAAACAAAATTGATGTTGTGTTGTGACAGATTACAATAATAATAATAATAATAAAAAAATAAGAAAAATATATTAAAATTTTTCCACCTACGTTTTTATTTTGTTGTAACGTTATTGTAACGCTTCATGTAACGTTACGTAACTAATTTTTAAAATATAATGTAACAGATCTGATGCTTGTTTGGTTAATTAATTAATTTATTAATAATGTAAAAATAACAAATGGATTTTGTCATGTTTAGTTTTTATGAGAAGTTTTTAACGTTTTTTAATTTTCTCTGTGTTTATTGGTTATATGGAGGAGATGAAAAATTCTCGGATGACAGTGAAAACTAATTTAAAAGAAATAAAAAAAAAATGTTTTACTTGGTTTAAATGTGATGAAAAATGTTTCTAAAAATGCTGAACCAATGCAAAATAAATTTTTAACGAATCAAAACAAACTTTTCTTTGTTTCTGTTGCATCAGCCAATCATGGAGTAGCTAAAGTTTTTGTTTTTTAAATTAATTGGAACCAGCTTGTTTAAATTAAATTTTTTAAGCTTTTATTCGCGTTTAAAGGGAAATTTTAGCTCTTTGTGATGTTTTAAAGGTTTAAGAGACATTTCAGCAGCTTTATTATCTAAAATTTAATCAAATAGCTGATGAAAAAATGTTTTTCCAAACCAATAACAAACCAGCTGAATAACCAATCAACCAATGAAACAACGTTTTTTGATTAACATTTTAATGATCATTCATATTTTATTACCACACCGGACTTGGCGACTGAAATTTCATTAAAACTGCAGAAAAACATAATTAAAAGAAAAAATAGCCGCACAACCAATCATATACAGAAATATGTCTGTAGCCAACTTCACATCACAGAAATAAACGGCAAACAGTAACAATTATAACAAAAATAAATAAATAATTAATTTTCACAACAGAAAACTAATAAAATTTTATCACAACGACAATTTAACACTTAATTTAATTATTATTACTCAAACAAAAATACGTTTTCTACCGTAGAAACAATTTTAATTGAATTTATTATTAAAAAAAAAAAAAAAAAAAAATGTTTAAAAATTTCTCTCTCGTTTTTCTAGTTTTTTTTTTCTTTTAATAAATAAATAATTTATTATTTATATTTATTGTGCTGGCGCCCAATGTAAAGTAATGTACAGTAGAGTAAAGTAAAGCAATGAAATACGCAAAAAAAAATTTTAAAATTAGAAACATAGAGTAACGACAGTGCGAATATTTCACCCACAATAGTGTTAAAAGAAAAAAAATGTATTAATAAACTTTCTCACATATATCATTCCGAAAACAACGAAACATCTGAAATTTATATATATTTGTTTTGCTTGCCATTTGATTTATTTGATTAATTTTAATATGTGACGGTGTTAGGCAATTAACATATTTACTTTATGGACGGTCTTACATTATATTTCACATTTTACACAAGTATAAACCAAAAGAAGAAAAAAAAAAGAAAAACTCATCTCACATCCAACTATTTAAAGTAATTAAATGTCTTTCGCGCCTAAATTAATAGTTTCCGATGTTTCGTTTTTCTTATTTTATTTAAATATGCTGTTAAAATTTATGCGACACCAAATTAATCGTCATCTAGAAATTTACAGTTCATAAACTATTTAGAAAAGATCAAGAGATCAGTTTTGTGTTGTGTGTTTTCCTGAATTTTTCATTTGTTAGGCGCCCTGCGTTTTCTTTTTGTGTTTCTGTTTCTTTTGATTGCATTAACATAGTGTCAGAAGAACAACAACCATTACCATTAGCATTAACATTTGTATTTCTTAATTAATATTTAATTTATTAGGGTTTTTTTTTTTTTTTTTTTGATGTAATGATTGTTTGATGCTTTCCTTAGCTGCATTTCCTATGTGTAAATTAAATTTTAGATTTGTTTAAAAGTGTTAAGTGTTAAGCTCGGATTTATTTATTTTTATTTCTATGATTTATAGAAGGAGTTTTATATCAAGATTTTGAGGACATTAACTGTTGCAGAATCATTGACGAATTAATTTTTAATTTTTAAAAAACTTCTGAAAACCACAAGTCTCAACCCTTACAGTATTATTACATTAGACTTTTGCTAGACTTCTTGTAATGATCTAAACCTGACTAAAACCAGTTCAAAAACGATCCTAAGACTTCCATTAACAAATTTCCCAAAAAAAAAAAAAATCCACTATTAGACGGATCAGCATTTTATTTATAAAATAATTAACAAAATTCTTCCAGCACACAGTGTATCCAAAACGTCTATTGGCGGCTATTTAAAACCGATGACAATGACACGTTTTTAATTAATTTTTTATTTTCTTTCATATTCACGCTGTCTTTTCCTTTTAATTTCAATTGCGAATCGATTTTGAAAAACCGCTTTAAACGGAGAGAAATTTTTTTATTAATCGAATTGACGACGACGCTGATAGTTTTTTTAATATTTTCGTTTCGTTTCTTTTTTTATTTTCAAAAAACCGATTTAAATCATTTCAGTGACTTTTATTGCCTGAAATTGTTTCTTATTTTGCATGTTGATTGTTTATTTCTTTTAGGAAATCTTTTTTATTATTTAATTTTTTTTCTCTGTTCTTTATTTGCCAAGAAGTGTTTAATAATAATAATAATAATAATAATAATAAGAATTTTCTGTTGTCATTAATTTTTGCGTTTTGTTCTTCATTTACATTTCTCCCCGTTTTATTTCGAACAATTTCGAATAAACAGTTAGAGAGAGAGTGGAAAATACACAACATGCACAGCAATTGCTATTAAAACGCATTTATTTAATAACAATATCGACAATTATGCATGTTTTTTCCATTTATTTATTTATTTCGTTTTGTTATTTAACGATGTGGTTGGGGTCGTCGTCATCGTATGACATATTTTATGACAGTCAAATGTTTTGACGAACATTAATCTATTTTTGGTACAGTAAAACAATAACAATGTTTTCTAATTACACAATAAATGTTTATGGAATAATAGATGTAAACAATTGAAAAGTGTATAAAGAAATTGGAGGAAATTTGTTACAGGATGGCATTTTATAGTGATTGATGGTGGCTAACATATGTCTGTTTGTGCGTCAAATTTTTTTTATAATTTAACAAAAGGTTTATAATAAAGTAAGATCCCATCACAGTTAAAAAACTAATTTCAGGACGTTCCGGATAGTTTGAATTAAATATTCCTTCTGAAAAACTTTGAAAACATAATTCCAAATACAAAAGAAATACTCTTTTGACATTTTTTCAGGGAAAACTTTTGGATATTGTTTATCTTTCAAATAAATTTTTAGTGGAGTTTTAGCTAACCCATAAGTAATACAAAAATAAAGCAATAAAAGTTATTTACAAAGAGTTTTTCACTTACTTTTGATTATAGTTGTTTTCCGGATTACCGGGTTACAAAAACCCAATAATTTTCATTGATAAACAGTACAATCCTTAAAATAAACAAATTCCTATACAAAACAAGACAAAAAACTACCAATTTGACATTCCTTCAGGAATAACTCTCGAGAAAACCTTAAAACCCATTGTAATGCTACTATAACAGCGCTAAAAAAACAATAAAACACTAGAACTTTGTTTATAATTAATAAAATAAAAGAATTTACTAAAGAAAACATAAATTTTCCAAAGATTTTCTCGTTTTTTTTACTTATGTTTACGCGCTGTGTAATTTTTCTTTTTACATTTTTTTTTTTTGTTATTATTATGAAAGAGGAGAGAAATGAATGAAATAATATTTTTCCCGATTTAAAAATTATAAATAAATTATTATTTATTGTTTTTGCTATTTATGTTTTTTGTTTTTCTTCTTCGTCTGTTACGTGACTATGTTGGAAGCATTTTCTTGCTGGTGTTGTTACAATAATTTTGCAAAAAAAAATTATTTTCGATCAAAATCGATTAAAAACGTTTTGATTACTGATTACGGGGGGAAATACGAAATCTATTTTTTTTTGTTTTCCTTTTTTCTTGTTTTATTAAGACTTCCGACGCCATATGATTTTTTTGGTCACCAGATTGCTGAAATTTTGCTGCCGACAAAAGAAACAAAAAAAAAAAAAAAAAAAATTAAAGCAGCATCGATGAGTAACAACAAGAATAATATTCGCTTGGTCATCGTAAAACAATCATAAATCGCATATTAATATTAGCACAGTGATTTTGATGCGGCTTATATGCTATATTTAAGTTAAGTTATGGGGCTAGAAAAATAAAATTAAACACCCAGCATGACGTTATAATAATCAATGATTACTGTCGTCACCACAGCAATTCATTTGCTAGCTGAATAATAAAAAAAAAAAAAACATCAACCAGCTGACGACGTTAAAACAGTTTAGACAATTTTTTTTTTTTTTTGCTTTCTGTATTGTAATGTTTTCGCCTTTTTTTTTTTTTGTTGTATTTCAGTTGCTGTTGTTGTTAGTGAATTTTTGAACGCCTTGGTCAATGAACTGAATGTTTTGTAAACATAAAACAAAAACTTTTGCTTTATGTAATTTAAATATGCATAAATCCTAAGATATTAAAACAAATTTTCTTTTCTTCGTTTAATAAAATTTGTTGGAGGAAAACGCAGAATTTTTTTTGTTTTTAATGAAAAGTTTGCATTCGAAAAACGCGTTGACAATGTGACAAAGGCAATATGCATCCAGCTGCTAATACAATTTTTTATTACAAACAGAAAAGTCAATAAAGAATTTTTTCCGAGATTTTTTTTATGAGGAAAAACAATAAAAATGAACTCAACCTACAGCCGCGTTTTTAACGCGTTTTTTGAGATGGTCTAGTCTGTTAATTTTTTTTTTTTACTGTAAAAGTATTAAAATTTGTGACAAAATGCTGTTTCTGTTTGGAATGGTAAAACTGTTGAAAAGTGGTAGAAAGAAGCTGCATTAAGAATTGCACTTTAGTCTTAAGCTATTAAATAACTCAACCATTACGTTAAGGGTTAAGGAACGTTATTAAAAAACCTTTAAAAATGCAGCAAAGTAGTAACAAAAAAAAAAAAAAAACTCCAAAAGGGGTTGTCGTTATGTGAAAATAAAACCAAAAAAAACCCAATCTCTCCGTTTGCTATTTATAATGAAATTTATTATTAATCATCATAAACATAAAATAACTTAATAGCATAAATCATAAATCTATAAATAATTTTTCAGTGGTTTTATGCATACAAAAAAAAAAATAATAATAATAATTAAGTAAAACGAATACAGAATACAGTCAGGGTGACACCGCACGATAACACCCAACTACGCTTGAATTTACTTTTTACGTATAAAAAACTTTTTTTTATTTTTATTAATATAATTAAAATATGACTGATTACATGTAATAATTATTTGATTACATTTTTTTTTTATGTTCTATCTGTAGAGAATAATACAAAAAAAATATATATATTATTATTATGACGTTACAAGCGATAAGTGAAGTGGTTACCTGTTGACATTGATTGTGTGGCGTTTTTTTATTTTTTTTTTTTTTTGGATTACAAATTGTTTGTTATAAACGACATGTTATCAAAAAAATAATTATTAACTGAATGATAGATTTGTGCGAATTTGAACAGATATTATAGACAGATATGTTGGTGGGTGGTAGATACAGGAGGAGAGCAACCACTTGGGATTTATTAATAAGTTTATTAAAAAAAAAATTTGCTTGTCATGATAGGTAAATTATTATTTCGAACGATTTGTATGTAAATGAGGATCATTTAAGGATTATTTAGCGATCACCTGAATGTACGAACTCTATAAACTTTATTGAGTACTAAAAACTTTCTTTTAGGAACGAAATTTTGTAGTTTTGATGTTAAGATCCCCCTGGAATCTATGTAACTACAAAGTAAACTAATACAACGCAAAACTCCACATTCCTTACAAAATTTCCTTCGTTTTTCCTTAATTAATTTAAGAAAAATTATGTAAAAAGCAATTTCCGTTGTATTTAATCAAAACTTCTCCCGAAAACCCTTCTAAAAATGATTGAATTCTTGCGTTTACTCTGCCATAATCCGCTAATAAGATTTATTTTGTTTTTAATTAAAAACATAACGTGAAACCTGGTTAACAGTGAACCAATAACACTTGAAATTGTGACAGCAAAAAAAAAATACTCATGTTATAAGAGAGTAAAACACCAAAAAACAAAAACCGATTATTCATTTTTTTTTTTTATATTTAAATATTAGTCCGACAATTCACAATTCATAACAAAACAACACACAACTTGTCATATTTTTTTTTTCGTTGTGATTATTATTCCTCTGTTTCAGGATTAAAAATAGAAACGAAAAAAAAAAAAAAAAGTCATAAATAAACATTAGAAAAACATTCAGCTTGTCACCACATACAAACATACCCACACACACCACAAATATAATATAAAAATAAAAAAAAAAAGTTTTTAATAAATATTTATGATTTTTCATTGTGTTGTTACTGTTGCTGTTGTTGTTGTTCTGTTATCACAAGTGATTATTTTATCATCATAAATTCATTACTTATAAATACGTATATTTTTGTTGTCAGCTATGTTAATAATAATAATAATAATAATAATAACAACAACATTACTATATTACTTAAGTTAAGTAAGCTGAAAACGAATAACTTAATAAAAACCAAAAAAAAACTTCTTAGGGTCGATAGAAACGAAACGCTATGTTTTGTATTAATGTCGCGATATAAATATTTATTAATGGTAATGGCATATTGTGATATTAATATCTGTTTAATGAGTATTTCATTTAAAAATCTAAAAAAATCTTGACTTAAGCTTGAACAAACGAAAACTATGTGTCATCACCGTTTGTACATTATTTTCTTTCTTTTTGTTGAGTTACAACAATCCTGAATTGTAATGACAATAATGTTAGATCCCTATTTTATGTTTTCAAAAAGATAATAAACAACGAACAGGGACATTAAGCATAAAGGTTTTCTTGTAAATAAATAAATAAATAAATAAACAGAAAACCACTCAAATGCTTTATTGCAAATGATATGTCATCATGTTTTGTCGTTTTTGTTATTATTCTCTGGTTAGAACAATAATTATTATTATTATTGTTGTTGCTGTTTGTTGTTTAATGAAAACAACGTCACATACGTTATCCTGAATGACTATAATAATTCTCTAGGTGTTGCTGAAACGACCTTTGTTCTAATTGATGTTCATCCCATTTGACGACGTTATAAAAATACGACGTTTGGGGGTGGTGATGGTTAATTGCGTCAGTAGATAATGTTGCGTGACCATCATGTCGGTAGTTTCTAGAGTGAACCCTGTAAAGGAAAAACAAAATCGTGAGAATAAAAAAAACTGTTGATTAAGAAACGTAAGTATTTAGTGGACACGTTTATGTCGTTGTTCAATAATGTCGTTGTTGTTAATTCCAATATAGAGTCTTAAGGGGATTCAAATACATAAACAAAAAATACAAAAAAAAAATAAAAACCACCGGATTCGAAAGATGAAAATAAGTTTTATGACCCTTTATGTAACTGTTTTACGTTTTGATACATCCTTCCTACCTAGTAAGCCTAGTAGTAACAATTTATTATCCATTCCTACGGTCGTGTGTCTTTTCTAAGTAATGTAATGTCCCTTTCAGCCGTACACACTGAATACATCATAATGAAGAATCACATACGAAAGGAATTACGACAAGAATTCTCCTATCAACTTTTTTTTTTCTGTTAACAATAACGACTTGGCCAGTAGAGGATAAACTCATTCCACATATCAATTGCTATAATAAAAGGTCGAAACGTAGTTGAAAAGAAAGAAAGAAAGAAAAAGAAAAAAAAAACGCAATCAGTGAGTTACGACTTTTATGTCATTTATGGATGAAAATAAATAGGAAAAATAGAAAACGACACGAGAAATTAACCGAAAAAAAATAAAAGGAAAATTAATAGACAAACAACAGCAAGAAAATTGCCATTAAAATGCAGATAGGACTATAAAAAAAAACTGCACAAGAGCACTAAATGTCCACAAAAAAAAAAAAAAAAATGTTTAAATCCATTGATGAGTTTTGTTTAAACTTAAAAATCTTTGTTAACCGACATACGTTTGGTTTTTATATCAAATAAAACGTGTTGAGTGGAGCAAGTTCGTTACAAAAACAACCCTGTCATGTGCTTATTGGTGATTTATTTATTTCATGTTTTATAAGAGCTTTTATTGATAAAACAAAGCTTCTTTAGTACGATTTTCACGTTTTATATCATTCGTCATTAATTAATGTTGCTAATGCAACGGGTTATAAAGATAAAATTTCGTTGACGTCACAACACATAAATGCACGGTAATTATGAGAAAAAAATCAAAATTGTTTTCATTTAATAAATAAAAGAAAAAAAAAAAAAAAAACGATTAAACTGATAGACAGATGGACGCCTTATGCGGTCTAACAACAAAGAAAAAACATTTTTTATTTAAATCAAATTCATACGAAAATAAGCGAAAAAGAAAAAAAAAAAATCTCAAACTCAAAAACTTTTGTTATATAACAGGTAAATTAAATTAAAATTAAATAATATTTTTTTTTTTTTGTTTTACTTTACAAGTGAAATAAAAACTACGAGTATTACGAGTAGGTAAAAGTAATAAAAAAAAAAAGAAAATATAAATTTTCATTAAATGATCACGATTTCGTTTATTTTAAAATCAAAGAAATTTTTTTCTATTTTATTTCTAATTGAATTTTTTGTATAACGTTACGTTACGTTAACGTAAGCTTTAGTTAAATCTATGGCTACACCTGAAATTAATAATCTTATAATATAATTTATATTGTCCGGAATAAAAATAATTCTATTTTGTCTGATTTTCTGTATTAATGTCTTCGGCATGATGCACTGACTTATTTTTTTTATTTAATATACCCGCCCGCCTGCCGTTATTGCATGCAACGTATTATCCACTTGTTTTTTATACACAGTAAACGTAAACGTAACGTGTATCTGATTATTAAATTAATAAATAGGAAAATTGTAAAACAAGAAACAGAGAAAAATCAACACCTACAACCTAAAAACAATCTAATGCAAGCAACATTGGTACTTTGTTTAGCGCATAAGATGCATTTTCGATAGGTGATTGCATTTTCGTTTTTTTTCTTTTTTTTTTTGTTTAATAATAAACTAGGATTCACCACGATTTTTTATTTAAATATTCCATTGGTTCTTAGTGTGAATCGATTTGTGTTTTTAAAAGTACTTTTTTTTTTTTGATCTTGTCCATGGATATTAATTAGATTAGCGTTGCGGTGTGGCTGCATCATTTTTCCCTAACAACCTGATCCAGTTGTTTAGCACATCTAAAGTGCAGTGGAAAAAAAATGAAAAAAAAAACTTCGCAACCAGCAAATTACAAGTTAGCTGCACTTGGTGGATTTTTTTACCTGATCTACTTCTGTTGTTTTACCATTTCTACATAAAAGTTCATTATCTTCTATCTAAATTTATTGCACACACATATTAAATATAATAAAAGCTGGAACAGCATTTAGTTGTGTATTTTAGTGAACAACAAAATAAAAATAAAAAAGTTAAACGTGACTTGTAGTCACGTTTGCCGAGGTGACTTGAAAATAAAAATTGTAGCAAAAAAAAAAAAAAAAAAAATCGCATAAAATGTGTATTTTAAGTCGTTTAGAAAAAAAAAAGAATCTAAATAGGAAGTCGTTAAATCATAAAAATTATTACTTTTCCACACATTTTAACTTAGGTAATGTCGATTTGAATGATTTGTGTTATTTACTTGTCGTCGTCGTCGTTCGTTTGAGATCGCTGCCATCACCAACGTATTAATCGCCTTCACAGACGCGATCATTTCTTGATTATCTGTTATTCGTTTCGTTTCTTCTCTCTATCTTCACGATAATCATTTTTTAAATCTATAAAATAGAAAATTAAACAATCCATCGACAACCAATCAATTTATTATTATAAATTATACTTTGGTCTATTTATTATAAAGAAAGAAAAAAAAATTAAACAATGTTTTCTATGATCGTCGTCACACGATCAGATGAAAATTTTGAATTAAGAAATTGTGCATGATTGGTGACTTGTCAGTTATGAAATTGTGTGATGCAGGAGCGTGAAGAATTTTCATTTCTTAGTATTTTAACCGTTGTCTGTGCAAAAAAAAACAGTCGAGCTTCATACATTTTATCAACTATCGATCGTTTGTGATAGATTCGTTCTGCTTGAATATTTATACTTCTGTCCACTTTTATTAGTAAAAAAAAAAAATTCATAACCTGGGACTAACTGTACAACGAAAATATCTACAATCCACCCGCTAAAAATTTTCCGTGTAATACAAAAAAAAAAAAAAGAAAATAATCAAATTCACCTTTCATTTCCATTAAAAACAAATCTTGTGCAGGTTAATTACTATTAACTACCGATAGAAAAATAATTTTTTGAAATTAGAAAGAAGAATCGATTAAACATTTGATTGAATTTTATTGTAAAATCGTGACAAAATGCATAATTAAATACAAAAAAAAAACCGTTTATTAATTATTATTATTAAATTTCTGTGTTTATTTTTCTGTATAGAAATAAAAAATATCACGATGAACGAGGCAGAATATTTTATTTATTTATTTATTTTTCATAATGATTTATAACAACGTTTTTAAGCGTTTTAAACATTAAAAACAATAAAAATAAAAAAAAAAAATAATAATAATAAATAAGTTTGTTAGTAACAAGGCATTTTGATAATTAACACCATCGCAAAGTGATTATTAGTAATTTTTCGTTAACAATTTTTAATTAACACTGTCTGAATGGCTACTTAACTTAATTTACTTTAAACAAAAAAAAAACCCTCCATTCGGACATAAGTAAAACAATTTGAAAAAAAAGAAAAAGTTTAAATTAGATGAGTGAATAAATAAAAAGAAAAGAAAAGAAAAAATGCTAATAAGATGGAATCGGTGCACCTAGATTGTGCATTGTTTTGGCATAAGAAATTTATTTATTAAATGCATGAATTGATGGAACAAAACAATGACTTGCTTTGTTTTAATCTTTAAACCATCACATAATAATCATATTAATAATAATAATAATAATATCACAGATTTATCGCGTGTTTAAGTAATTATTAGCATTTTGGCTGCACACACACGTTACCTGACTTAAACCGAATCAAACATAAAATAATTGTGTGAACTGGATGTGCAAAGTGAGTTAACGAAAAAGTTAATTCTTTTATCCGTAGATAACAATTACTTACATTGTTTGAAAATGTCAATTAGGTGGCTTAACATAAAAAAATAAATAAAAATATTACAATAGAATCGTTTCTATTTTAATAAGTGACTTAGTTTAAGTCAATTGTTTTAATGGCGCGTGGTTTTTATTTACTTTTATTATTATTATTGCTGTGCTTTTATTATTGGAAAAAATATAAAAATAGCAAACGTTTTTTTTTTTTATTGTAAAATAAACTTTTAAGTCACATTGCTTTTATTTAAACCACGTAAACGAATGAAAAATAACAATAAGCGTTTTGAAAGAACTGCTCAATGCGTTAACTGCGTTGGAGGCGTTAAAAAGCGTGTAAAACGTTAAAATCATAATTAGGCTAAGTAACTTAATTATTAAAATACAAATCATCTTGTATTTAAGTACAAAAAGCTGCATTAAAGCTTTCTGAAACATAAATAATCATTTGCTATAGTTTTTACTGTTTGAATTATCTGATAAAATTTTATCTAAGCCGTTTAAAAAAAAAAAGTTCAATTTTATTCAGAGTAGAAAAAAGAATTTATCTCTGTGTCCACTGCAACCCTTACAAAGAAAATTCCAGGATACAAAAAATGCTGAGAAATTATTTATGACAATAGAAAAATCCTTTAAACAAAAACAAAAAAGGATGCTAAGAATGTACATCCCGGTACTAACCACCACCACTCTGATTATGTTTTTAAAATAACAAAAAAAAAAAATGTTTAAATGGCTCAATACGTTTCTACGACCCTTATAAATCTCTTAAATGCATTAAAAAAATTCACTTAAACCATCGACTAGGCTTTCGTCGTTATAAGCGACTGTTTTTTTTACATTTTCTTCTGCTCATTTACTTTAACGACGCTATTATAATTTCATGACAAAAGTCTTGATGGCTACGAAATTTTTTATAAGCAAAAAACATCGAAATACTTTTAGAAAGAATTTTTTTTTTTTTTTTATTTTTATTAGTCGCGTTTTTTTTTTTTTTTTTATTATTCGTCCTCCTGTTCTTACTTATCGCGCGGATATCAAACGGATTTTTTTTTTATTTTTTTGGTATCTTTTTTTAAATTAATAAATTTTTTTCTTCTTGCTTTTGGTTATAACGAAGGGGGTGCAGAATTTTTCTTTTTTAATATTTAAAACGCGATTTATGTTGCTATTAGCAGGGGATAATTTCTGTTTTTTTCCTTTTGCTAACAATTCGTTACGTAAACAGATGACAAAACGACCACAGATTAAACAAACGATAAGGAGAAGCAAGAAAAAAAAAAACAAAAACCACTAAGTAGCTTGGGATAGAGAAATAGAAAAAAAAAATTGAATAAATTTTTATGAAAAATTCCTTTTAATTAAAACATTAAAAAAAAAATAAAAAATCTATGGGGTAGTGGGCAAAATAATTATTTATTTTATTATTTAATGGATTTGATGAGTTTTTCTTATTACGTCAGCAGAAATAAAAAAAAAAAGATTCTAAACGGCATTACTTAACCGATTTAGAAATAGAAATCACCTAGGGTAGTTAGAGCGGAGAAAAAACTACAAAAATTGGTTTTTAATTAAAAAATTCCAGTGTAAAAAAAAGGCAAGCACGTAATTAATTAGCTACCTCTAACTAGTGGATTTACCAATTTGCTCTTTGTCAAAAAAAAAAAACAAAAAAAGGTAAAACAAGTAGCAAATCATTAATAATTTACTGCCTAACATAAAACGTGAAGTATTCCCATTAAATAATTGAACAATGATCTATGGATGACAATACAGTACGAGGACACCGTACTTGTTTTATTTAATTAATTATTGTTACTCTCGCTTGATTTTAAATTAAAAACATTCCTGTATTTTTTTTTTTTTTTTTTTTGTAACTGTCATCCACCCTGAAAATTCCTTTTTATTTAATTTGTCCCCTAACCCAACAATCTTATTTCTATTATACAAAGTACAAAATTGCTCGAAGCACTTAGTTCGCTTGTAACAACACAAACTGAACGGGTTTGTAACTGTGTCGCGATCTAATTAAAAAAAAAATGCAAACAAACAGCTGCTTTGTGGTTGGTTCTAGAGTAAAATATAAATCTTCTTTCTTTCTTTTTTTTTATTCGTCTTGTACACTTGAAGAACGAAAATGTTAATCCGACAAGTCATCTTGGTGAGGCCAACGCACAAAACAGAAAATTTTGGATCTAAAAATTCATGGAAATTTTTTTTTTTTTTTTTTTTTTTTTGTATAAATCCACGGTTTAGAGTAGGGTAAATTAAATGTAACCACCCCATTATAAAGCCACGCTATTTATCTTTTTATGCGTAATTACTTCCATCATAAATGACAAATTGCCCCCAGGATGTTTAACAGAAGAGAACCTGCTGCTGTCGCTACAAAACAAAAAAAAAAATAAAACTGTAAACGTCTACGGTTATATTTAAGGCGTCGACTTTATAATCGGAATAATTAAGCTTAAAATTCCCATTATGATTGAATTATTTTTATTTATTTATCTCTTTAGCTATATTGCTGTAGGATGAGAAGAGATGGAGAAGAAAAAAAAACTTTGATTTACTTTGATCAAAAGGATTTTTTAATTAATTTATTTATTTACATTAAACCTGAAAAAATTTATTAATTATTTTCCGTTAAAAGCTACATCTACTTTGTGTAATGACAAAAATATGTTTTACTCAGTTTTGTGTGTAGTTCCTGCTGTTGTGCCATGACCTTGTTACTTACACCGCTTACATTAAAACAATCATCATCAAAATTAATTATCAAATGACTGGCATTTAGGTATCTTCCGTTAAACAAACAAAACTGGGTAAAATGTGTACGGTTTTTTGTCAATTTAAATTCCCAAAAAATAAAATATTTTATTCACAGTTCAGTAAGTAAAGCAAAGCAGGGGTCAAATTATTATTGTTTTGTTTTATTTCGTTTTTAGTGAAATGTGAAAAACTTTTGTTATTTTATTTAATTTAATGTCAACCTCACACTAAAGTTTAAGGATCAGAGAAAATTAAAAGCCGACAAACATCACTGAACATCAGAATTAATTTGTTACAAATCTCCATCCCTCAGTCTATGTTTAATCAGGACATCACAAAGCAAACAGCAGCAACAGTAACAGCAACAGCAAAAAAAAAAAAAACCTTCTATGTTTGGTCAAGTGAAAAAACATCTTTTTTAATCGGTTCACCATGCCACAATGTTACAAAAGCCAACAAAATAAAAAAAAAAAAAAACAGGCTGCCTGTAGGGTTGGAATGTGGCGGTATGCAAATCTACTTTGGTAGATGACGAGTTTAATAAAAAAGAATTTTTTTTTTGTTTGTTTGTTTGTCCATCTCAATTCCTTTAAGCACAAAAAATTGATTAAAAAAAAAAATTCTGTTTTAAGCAAATATTCAAAAGAAATTAATTTTGTTTTGTTTTTAATAATAAAATCCTAAGAAAGGTAAAAAAAAAAAAAAAAAAAACTTTAGCGGTACTCTTGCGTACTTGTTGCGGTTTTTTTTTTTATTATTTTGTTTTCTTTCTTCTTATTCATCTTCATCTTCTTCTTGTGCCAACGACATTCAAATGCAAATTTTAATTTTTTTTTTTGTTTATTTATTACTGTTGAATGCAGGGATGGCCGTTGATCTTTAATATCCACTGTTTACAATGCACGGGAGTTGAAATAACAAAATAATAAAATAAAACTAATTAAGAATAAAAAGTTCAAACAGATTCCTTAAATAGCTGTTTTGTCGTGTACAACAGAGAGTATTGTCTGTGGGTGGCTAAAAACGTTTCATTTTGCCCAACATTAACGATTGTTGTTGATGCTGTTCTTTTTTCTTTTTTTTTTATGTAATACAAGCAGAATCCATCCACCCACTACATATCGCATTTTAATTTTAATTTTTTTGTATTCTGATTGTAGAGAAAACAAACTTTAAAAGGCGGTTTGAGACATTATTGTTTGTTCAATGAATTATAATTTAATTTGAGAAAAAAAAAAACAAACATGCTTTTTTGAGGGCACCAAAAAGATAAAACGGACGAAATTATTCGTTTTTTTTTCTTTTCTTTTTTTGGGTCGCACGCTTTTCTTTTTTTCGCTTTGATCCTTTTACCACCCATGGTATCTTAGCGAGATAATTTTTTTTTTTATTATGTTTTTTATTATTTCGTTGTGTTTACAACACTGTGTAGGGTTTTCTTTACACGGAAAATTCTGTACGGGAACGAAAAGTTAATGAAAAAAAAATGACAAATCGCTCCTGGATTTTTTTTTGTTTTTTTTTATGATTTGTGTGATGATTGTGTTTTGGAGTATTTTATACGATTCAATGACTTTGTGAAACTGTTTCGCTTGGTGTCCTGTAACATTATTTTAATCCTTTTGAGTGTTGTTTTGTTGGAGCGGACATTTGGAAAGCAGTACAGTAGATACTCAGAGTTTGTGGATGAATCTTCAAGAATAATGGACAGAAGAAGTTGAATTCTTAAAAAGCTTGTCATTTCCTTCTTAAACCAACAGCAAACATAATCTTTCAACTTGTAGAACTTGAATCAAATACTCAGTCCATATGATACTCTCTGAATAAACACGATTTGTCGCTAAATTAGTAGCAAAAAAAAAAAAATGTTTAACCACCTTGAATACAAATCGTACGTTTTTTTTAGCTAAAATTATAATCAAACCGCTTTCACTGTTTATAAATATCTGAACCAAAAACCCACACAACAATTTTTAAAATCAACATCAGAAGCTAAAACTTTATGACAAATAAAAAAAAAAAAAAAGTCAAACTTCCAGAAGCCGACAATATGTCATTTCAAAATTCTCCTCTGTGTCTTTTTCCATTAAACAAAAAAAATTATTTCGCTGTTATTAATTGTATGTGACACCAAAATATTTCGTTGTCTGATGATTTCTCTCTACTAAATTTTTTTTTCATTAATCTTTAATGAATGATTTCGTAAAACCATCAATTTGCATTAATATTAATATGTCGCACGGTTTTTATCGTTAACAGGTAGGCATTTTCGATTCATTTTTATTTAAAAATTTTTATTTGTGCGACAAACTTTACGACGTTATTCTTAATTCACCTTGTTTTAGCACCCGTTGTTAAGTTAAGCAACACAAACATCAAAACCGCAGTCACAAAGATAAGTCAAAAATCCTTCACTAAAAACCAGTTACAAAAAAAAATGTGTCATAATTCGGTTTTTTGTCGTTCTGCTCACAGAATAAACAACAAAAAAAAAAAAAAAAAAGAAATCTTTTCTTGATTCACTTGATCAGTAAAAATTTTATTTTCTTCTTCTTTTTTAATTAAATTAAGGAATAAAAATGACAAACTGCAATAAAAAAAAATGTAAAGAGAGGCAAATAAAAAAAAAAAAAGACAACAAGAAGAAACGCCGCATTAGGCTTATCGCTGATTTTTATTACCTTTTATTACACCAGCTGATGAACAGTTGGTGGTCTGTCGCTGCGTTATCTCAATTAATTTTTTTTTTTTATTTATTTATTATTATTAATTTCTGCGTAATTAGATATACAAAAAAAATTCAAATAAAACAAAATGGCGAATAAAAAAAGTCGTTAAAAAACAAACCGCAAAGTATGATCTCGTTTTGTACTTGACGGTTGTACCCGTTCGTCGTAAGTTTTATTGATAATTACCCAAGTTTTTTTTTTCTCTATTCTAATCTAAATCAATTGGTTTTTTATTTTTTTTTTATTTTTTCTCTACTAGAATATGTACAAAACTCCGCATGACTTAAGTCAGTTTATATTTATTTAATATAAATTTTTATTATTTTATTTTCACTTGAAAATGGGTACAAGGAAATAAGCGTTAATTAGACTTTTATTACCATTATTGCGTGTGTTTTCTTTTGTTTCAATTAAAATTGATGATTAGCGATAAATAATTTAATTAATTAAAAAAAAAAAATAATAATAATAATAATTTATTTAATTAATTATTTGTTTTTCGTTTGTTCGGTTTTTTTTTTTATTAATTAATTTTTTTTTTTTTTTTTGCTATAGTTATATCGTTTTGTTAAGATAAGTTAAGTTAAGTCATGTTTATTCACATTTTTTTTTTTTTATTAATATCTGATTACGTTTTTTCTTTGTTAAGTACGTTAAACTTAATAAAACTTAACGAAATTTCTGCTTAAAGAACATTCAATAAATATAATTCATTTAAATTTAAGCTAAAAATGCCTTATGTTACAAAAAACCCTCGAATTATAAGCTTAAAATGGCATAAAAAATGTAATAACGCATTTTTTTTAGCTAACTTAAAGTTAAAAACCAAAGAAAAACTCACTTAATTAAGTCATTAAAAAACAGTTAACAAAGTCTACAGAGTTAATACAATAAACTAAGTAAAACCGATGAATTACAACCAACAGAAGACAACACAAAACGATACAAACCAACGTACAATAAATTTAATTTCTTAAAAAACAAATTTAAGCCAAGTAGCTTAAATATAAAAAAAAATAAAAACATTTCAACAACAGAAAACCACATCAATTAAAAACAAATAAATTAACAAATTAGTTATCAATGTGTAGAAAAAAACAAAATAAAACGCAACTCAATAAATTCATTAAGAAAAATACAAAACAACTCATTCACCCACATAATCAATTATTTGTTTCTCCCCCGCCACAGATAAAACATTTAATTTTGTTTTTTTTTTATTATTATTAATAAAACAGATAAAAACAATTTAAAGAAATGAATTTAGACGAGAGATGCAAAAAAAGTAAAACGTCTAACGTGTTAAATGCTGGATAGATCGTATCTGTGGTAAGACAAAAACATTTTTTTTTTTGCTGTTGTCGCTACAACCGTCGCTGCTGCAGATGATCGTTGTCCCTTCTAATCGTTCTTTAAGCGGTTAAATGTTATTTTCGTACAACATAATCTTACAACAATAATTAAAAGGGCAAGATAGTGAAATAAAAAAAAAAGAATTCAGGAGACGAATCTTAATGAAACTTAAATACGGGAATTCGGATTAAAGTGAATAAGAAAAAAAAAATTAAATTACGTAAGAATGATAGATGTCTTCTTGGTGAGTAGAAATAAAAAAAAATTAAACACAATGTGGTGTCCTAAATCGTCCAAGCCACCCCTTGTTCTTGCTAATTACCCTCTTATAATTTTATTTTTACTAAATGATGAAATGGTGAGCTGTTGCCATCTGCTGCTACTTTTTTCTTTTTTTTTTCATTCATTTCTTCCATCAGTAGTTGCCAAAAATTTCGTTATAAATCTTATTTAAACCAAAGAAGAAATAACAGAAAAATGAAAAAAATAAAACAGCTAAATAAGGGTAGGAAATTGTTTTTTTATTCATTTTTTTTTTTCAAGCATTAATATTGTTGCTAATTAATCAAGAAAAAAAAATCTTTTTTTTTTTTTTTACAAACTTGATGTCGTTTCGGTTTGTTTTTCTTTAACAATTTTCATTATACGCGGTTCGTGTCATTCTTTTTCTGCCTTTTTTAACACAATGCAATACCTTATTAAGACATTTTTGTTATTATTATTATTATTCATAAATACGTGAGACCGTTGTTGGATTTATAATGTCATCCCCCTGTGGTGCGACACAAACTAGCTAAACTAAGCTAAACTAGGCACTAGATGACATAAAATTATTTAAAAAAAAAAAATTTATAGAAAAGAGCAATTGTGACACTCAAACCGATTTTTATTTATTAATTTATAGAAAAAAGTTTCAAAACAGAGTAAAATCCAGCAACAATAAAAAGTCGTGAAATCGTTAAATTTCTGTCGTGCAAAAATCAAGCAGAAAAAAAAATTGGTTTTTGCTTTTTTCTCTTAACTTTTAAAAATTTATGACATGGAAAAAATGTACATTGACGTGTGACATATATGTTTTCTGTATTTAATGCAAAATAATAGTAATTAACTTGCCAAAAACAAGTAAAAAAATTATTCAAGGGATCAAGCAAACGTTTGTCAGATTTGTTGCTTTTTTATTTTTTCTTCATTCTCTCTAATCAAGTCGACAGGTTTTCTGATTTTTAAGCGTTGGTTGCATTTTTTTCGGTTTTTTTTTTTTTAGTTATTTATTTAATTAAATGACAGACGGAGGCTTAGTGATTTTTTTTTCTGTTTTTTTGTACAGGGTCGATGTTTCTGTATAGTGGAAGGTTCTTTAGTTTTATTGCGGTTTAATGCTTTGTTTTAAAGCTAAAGGTCTTTCAGGACGCTTTGAGCATTTTTAATAAACATTTTATTTCTTTTTTTTTGTTTTCGGGATAAATTTTCTTAACGATGACCTGAAAAACTGACAAAACACTCAAAAAACCGTAGCCAGTCCGGAAGTTCTGTATTTCAGGGAAATCCAGGAAAACCATACGATTATCAATCTACCAATTACAAAACTTCTAAGCAAGCATCAAGTATTCAACACAGTTTAATCGGTTAAATGCCAAACAATAGCCAGACACTCTGGAAATCCCAATCATAGCGCAATTACAAACCACACAATCATAAAACGTTTCATTAACATTGCATAAGAAAAGAAATTTTATTTTTACCCAATTAAGGTAAAATAATCTACGTTTTTTGCCATTAAACAACAAAATAAAAATAAAAAATTTATTTCCTTCAATAGTATTTTAAGCATAAAACCAAAATAAAAAATAATAAACGCGACGCAAAACAACCTACATTCGATTAAAATACATTAAAATCGCTAATAGTAATAAAAAATTTAAAAAAAAATTCTCTAAATAAACATCGAGGATTATATGCGATAATAAATGATGATGATGACTGTGTTGTGACGTTTTTTTTTTAATTCTTTAATTTTGTTTTTATTCATTTCTCATGTTCGCTATACAGAAAATTAATTTTTTATTCATTTTATTTTGATTATTATACAACAAATGGCGAAAAAAAAAAAAAAAAAAAAAATTATGCAATATTCACGAAACGTAATGCAATGAAGAAGGTAAAAACGAAAATATGACACAAAACCTGTTTATTTGTCATTTTAATAAATTTTTTTTTTTCCATCAAACACACACATACACAAGATAGTAATAAATTTTAATAAAGAATTAAATTATTATTACTATGAGAAATAAAAAAAAATCTTTTTTTACTTCTTGGTCACAAAACAATTATTTAAAAACACGATTTTCGCGTGCAAAGTATGTATGTTTGTGTGTGCTTGTATTTATTTATTTATTTTCAGTGATTTTTAATGAAAGGGAATACAAAACAGCACATGCAATGAAACATAAGTAAGTAACAAGCAAGTAGTTTTGCAGCTAAGTAAAGTTTTTTTTTTTGTTCTTTTAAATGAATGCTGCGGGATTGAAATATTGTATGCTGGAGCACCGTGGGGCGTTTCTTCACGACCTGTCAAAAAAAAAAAATATGTATATATACAGAACATTCCTAGGTAACAAAATATACAGAAAAATAAAAAAAAATTTAATAATACTTACAATGACAGTAATAAATAAATAAATAAAAAAATTACTTTGAAAGTAACGAGTTGACCTATCTTGCGAGTAGAAAATCAATGGAAAAAAAAAAAAATAAAAATAAAACTTTTGTATCGAATTGTTTATTAAAAGTTAAAAGTTGAAGTTCGTTAAAAGCTTTTGTATTAAAGTAAATTAAGCTCAAATTATTGTTTTTATTAATTTATTACCTTTTATACGTTTTGATTGATTTTTTTTTTGCT
Source organism: Ptychoptera albimana (assembly GCA_961205885.1). Taxonomy (NCBI): domain Eukaryota; kingdom Metazoa; phylum Arthropoda; class Insecta; order Diptera; family Ptychopteridae; genus Ptychoptera; species Ptychoptera albimana. Next base: position 3,673,691 of record OY540803.1, read on the forward strand.
TGTTTTATTCGATTGTTTAACGAATAACAAATAAGTTCGCTGTGTTTCTAGTTTTATTAAAAAACAATTTTTTTTGTTTTTTTATCTGACCTATGTTATACTTTCTGTCTTTTATTTAATTTAATTTAATTTTATTTTTTTTTTGTAAATCGTACAATTGTTGATTTATATAAATAAAATTTTTTTATTGGAAATAACTATTGATTGGTGATCACACCTCAGTTACCACACCCAATACACTCGATACTTTATTTAAATAATCGAAAATTGACCATTTCCGCGTTTAGTTTTTTATTATTGATGAAACATTTTTCACTCTATCTCATTCAAAAATGATTACAGAATCACGACTTTAATGTAGTTAATAATACGGAAAAAAAAAAAAATTTCATTTCATGACATTTCGATTCGTTTCAGGATTTTCTTTTAAGGATAAAAATACAATAAATTAAAAAAAAATATAAATAAATAATTCGTAATCATATTTTATTATCCGATATCAACACACCAGCATCAGTAACATCAGAAAAAAAGTGTTTGCGATGAGCCCTACGCCTGTTAAACCAGCAACAAAAATTTTTACAAAAAAAAAAAAACACACACAGAAAGCTAAAAACATTCATCTATTCTATCCGCATAATTTTTTTTTTCATTTGCAATGTAAGAAAACGTAACAGACATCTAGGTACTGTTTGTCTCTCGGCTCTACCGTGTTTTTGTTGTTATTATTATTATTATTATTAAAAACGAACAGAAACAACAACAGCAACAAAAAAAAAAAAAAGTAACACAAGGAAGGTGTAAAGACATAAATAATCCATCAGTTGATATGTTTACGGTTTTATTATAATGCTCACTTATATTAAAAAAAAAATAAAAACAAAAAACAAAAAATCAATACACATGGTGTGGCGGCATCCTTTCTTCCCTTTTAACTTATGCATTGGTTTCTTACCGGCTAAGAAACGAAACGCAATTTTCTTGTTACTTTTATCATCCTCCACGTTTACAATATTTTATTTATTTAAATTCAATCAGGGCACCAATTGATTTTTATTTTTCTTTCTTTTTTTTTCTCTGATTTAAATTAATTAAATAATTTTAGCACGATGAAAACAAAAACTTTACTAGAAAATCGAATTTCTATTCGGTCGCCAGTGTTACTTTGTGTTGCTTTTTTTTTAGAGGTAAAATAAATTATTTTTGCTAGTACCCTGCGTTTATAAAAAAAGAATTTTTTTTTCCTGTTTTATCCACCTTTGTACAGATTTATGATGGCAATTTGATGCTCCCCATATGCGCAGTTTTTACACATTTTTATAGTTATGCAAAAAAGAAAACATTTTTTTTTAGTTTTTTTTTTACTTTTGGTGTTACTTGCCGCATAAAATGTGTTCTTGTCGGTTAAAAAATATTCTTCTTAGTCAACGATCCGTTTAAATGATTTGATATTCAAAAAAAAAACAAAAACGAAAACAAAACAAAAGTTTTTTTTTTTTTTATTTATTGAAGTAAATCTTCGATGACAAACGTTGTCCGTTGAAACGCGTCATTTTCACCGCAGGGTTTCTAATCGAAAGTACGTCTACGTCGACATTACGTTAACGTTAACTCAGGCCAGAAAAGAATGACTAAGTACATTGGTAACACATTATTTTACCTCATTTTTTTTCTTTTGCTGTTATTTTTATTTTTATTATTTATTGTTAATTGATTTAAATCAATAAAAATAATTTTTTTTTACTTCATTTTTTTGTTGCTTATTGTAAAATGAAATACGCTGAGTTACTTTACTTACTTTAAGTCGTATAGTATAACGATGAATTCAATTTTTATTATTATTATTGTTTTTTTTTTTTTTTTGGTAAACAAATATTTATTATTGATCAATTTAAATCCGCTTAAAGGTAAAAATAACAAATCTGTAATGAGATTTAATTTTCATTTTTAGTTTTTTATTTAATTTATTTTTTTTTTTTCGTTTTGCATAAATCATTCAATGAAAACTAATAAAATGAATAAAAAAAATAATTGTGTGTGTGTGTGTTGTAATTACATGGGTACTTTCAATGCAATTTACATTATTTTTATTAAAAAAAAGGAAAAAAAAAAAAAGTTTATTACATAAATTGTTTACCTGGTGAATGGAGAAACCGTTGCTAGACGATTAAATTTTTATTTGTTAAGGAGTAATAATGGATTTGTATTAACGGCAAAGCAAATAAAATGATAGAAAATAATTTTCTTATTATTTATGGGAAATTAAATTATTTTAAGTTACTATCAGGTTAAATTAATTGGCTTAGATAAAATTTTAAAATCAATCGGGTAAGGATCGTGTTATTTCGTTTAATAATCGTCTAGAGATCGTGTAAGATCGTATAAAAAATTTCGTTTAAAATCATGATCCAATAATAACAAGGTCTGCTGGAAATAAAATGACAGCTGCCATTTAATTTTGTTGTGACGTAGATGGAATGATATTTTTTTATTGTTTTAGAATTCGGACGCGTTTTTTTTGGCAAATTTATAATTATAATTAATTTAAATTGAAAAAAAAGATTGGTTTTGAAGTGAAGTGAAATAGACACTGTTTTTAGGCTAAGTAAATTTCTGCATTATTTTATTTAAAGTGCAATTGACGTGAATTTAGTGTATTAGTGATATTGACACTGTTTTTTTTTTTGCTGTTTAAAATGCGGTATTGTGTTGTGAAAGATTGTTGGAGCTGGAAAGAAGCAAAAAAAAATAAACTGAAATTCTTTCGCTTCCCAAAAAATCCAATTATTAAAAAAAATGGATTTTAGCATGTGGTAGAGAAAATGTGAATACGGCAAGTGGCACCATTTGTTCAATGCATTTCACAGAAAACGACTGGCGCCTCAGAGATAGATTACTAAATCTCCCCGTAGAAAAACGATTTCTTGATGCAAATGCTGTCCCAACTCAATTAGTTCATGCAAACACCGATATATCCTTAAATGAGAGGACAAAACGTTTCGAGATACGAACTTCGAAAAAACTAGTTAACGAAGCTATCGAAGAATATGACTTGAGGTAAACTAAAAATTTCAAACTGTATTGAAATATTTTACTAATTTATCTGTTACTTTTTTCTAGTAATGAAAAACAACAAAACGAATCTGTTTCGTCCGAAATGATGAACAGCGAAAATTTTAATGAAAAAAACGGAATAAGTTCATCAAAATCAGTTGAAGTCCAGACAGAGTAAGCCCTTTTGTATTTCAGTTGATTCATTAAATAATTGAAATAATTTTCAGAGTTGAAATAGAGTGTGCCAGAGAATTAAGAATCATTGAATTGGAGAAGACAGTGAAAAAAATGAAAAAAGAATTGGAAAAATCAAATGAAGTGATTAAGCAGCAACAAAATTTTGAAGATTCTGTGAACCATATATTTAGTAGTGGACAAATTAAAACACTTAAGCCAATTAATTAAGCCACATGTTTATATTCTGCTGGCCCGCGTGCATATAGATTTATGTACAACAAAAAATATCCGCTTCCTGGACCATCAACATTAAGACAATGGGCAACAAAAATTAATCTTCAACCTGGAATTGTGATAACACAAGTTGTGTATAGCAATTTAGAATTATATATATGACCTACAATATGATGCTCTCGAATATTTGGCGGGATATATTATTAATTACATATAAAAGAATGTGCACAAATTAATATATCTTTGAATATTAAAATGTTATTTTTTAAGTGTAGGCTATATTTTAGAATAAGAGAATTAAACAAATGTATAAGAACTGAAAAATACCAAAGAAAATTAAAAAAAACTATAACATAAACATTTAATTGATGTTGCGTGCGTTTTACTTCTATATATATTTATTTTTCTATCATTCGAGTGACGTCACATTTCACAGCAGCAGAACTGTCAAGCAGACCTTGTTATTATTGGATCATGGTTTAAAATCTAATTTGCTGCAAACTTGATTCAAATCCATTAATTCGCATATAAATATTAAACAAATTCGTTGTAAATCACAAAAACTTGCTGAAACAATTTGTCACAGCAAATATAAGTAGCGAAAATAATCAAATTCACATGTTTATTACTTAAAATCCATTAAAAACATAAAAATCGCGACAAAAAACGTCACCAGAAAGTCTGTCACCAAACAAATATCTCAACAGCACCAATAAATATTTATTCATAACAGTAAATAAATAAAATCGCATGAAAACCACTTAAATATTTACATAATATTTAAAAAGTGACAAAAGTTTATTTAAAATTCCATCTTAATTGCAATTAAACATTAAAAAAAAAAAAGAAAATGAAAAAACAGAAGGAGTAGGAAAAATATTGGATCGAGTCTAATGACAAAATTCCAACCGCACATAATAAATTTTCGGTGAATTTTTTTTCCTTTCTTTCTTTCTTTCTGTTGTTATTTAAAGCGAAAACCAATCATAAAAAAAAAAAAACAAGTGGGAAAATAGAATTAAAAATAATTATTAATAATAAATAAATTAAAAAATTATTTTAAATCTGGCAAAAGGACAAAATAAGAGGAGAAGAAACAACGATAGGAACGTAAGCGACAAGTAAAATCCATTAGTAGTTGTTGGTGAAATAAATTTCTATTTAAAATAAAAAAAAAAAAAAAAAATTTCATTACATTAAAGTCGAGTCAACTCTTTTAAATAAAATAGAAAATGTGGCGTAAGGAAGACACAGTGGGTAACAATCTATAAATACCGTGACGTTAGGCGACAAATCTTCTTTATTGTTGTAAAAAAAAAAAAAAAACCTCAATAAAAACAGAATTTCGTCGTAAATAAAGAAATGACAACACGGGAGAGAGAGCGATGCTTTAATGTTTTCTTAAATGTTTTTTTTTTTAAGTTTTTATCATCATTTTTAAACGACAGAATTTACATCTGGTTAATTCATTAATTTTTTTTTTTTTCAATTTTTTGACTGACTGGTCGTTATTGTTATTGTCCACAGAAATTTCCTTTTTCTTTTATATTTTTAACTCTTTTTTAACATGAAATTATGTCTTTAGCATGAATAATTTTACTCTTTTTTTTTTCTTGTACAGAAATGTCATTTGTCACGTTTTTAAAGTGTGTCTGCCCTCGTTTAATATTGAATTTTAAATGTTTATTAATAAAACATTCCATCATATGACAATAACAGGAGCTGAAGATGTAAGAGACACACACAAGACAAAAAAATCACTCAGGCAAGACGTTGAGTAGTGTTTTCGTGGTACAAAGATTTTTTTTTTCTTCATTTTATCAATTTAATGTCATTTTGTCGTTGAAAAATAAATAAATAAACTTCGGGGTAATGGCAAGTGTTTTCTTCCGTTTTAACAATTTTTATTACTCCTTTCACGTTATTTTTATTTATTTTTTTATTATCTATTTCAGTGACTAAAAGAATTTTCATAGCTTTATGTCAAGCGTATTTGTTTTAATTCGAATGCAACAGTGGATGATAATTTTCATGCAACAATACAACTCGCTGTTTAAAATTTGATAACGGAAAAACTTGCAGGTTATACCAGTGTTTTCGCAGTAAGTATCCTGTTAAAGGAAAAACTAAATTAATGAATAAATTATTACAAGAAACCTATCAACAAATCGTTTAAACAAATTAATTAACGACGACACGCTGACATCAGTCAACTCAACAAATTTATTATTAATTCGTTTAATTCCCTCTAACAATAAACAAAAAATTATAAAAATGAATATCAAAGATCACAAAAAAAAAAAAACAAAAATAATAAAAAACATTTCAATTTGTTTGTTATAATTATAATTTGTATTTACATTTAGAAAAAAAATAAAATAAAAACATAAAAACCCCGAAAATCATTGACATACGACAGATAAAACAAATTTCTTTTCTTTTCTTTTATTTTAATTTTATTTTTAAACACACAGAAAACATGACACAAAACACATGTATTGTATAGTGGAACAGACCAAAAAAATAACTCAATTTAAACAGACTGAATTAAAAAATTAAAATTAAAAAAATGTAATCAAGGCGCGGGCGTATTCACCATATAAATGGAATAAATAAAGAAATGAGATTCGTAATTTCAATCACCAAATAAAAAATTCTTTTTTTTTTTATTAATATTGCATCACTTGAATAATGTTTTTAAAAAATGATTAAAAGTCTCGATGGGGTCAAGAAAAACATTTTTTAATTTTTTTTTAAATGTCGCTGTTAAAGCTAAAACCAGATCGTGTACACGGGTATACACCACACCACAGTGATCACAGGCATCACGCTATTCTAACTATAAAAACTTGATCGAGTAGTTTAAGTTAATTTGAAGACATTCGAAATTAAATCAATCGAATGATAAAAAAGACAAAAACAAACAAAGTGATTGTGTACGATCGTTGTTTTTTTTTTTTTGTTCATTTCATTTATTTATTTGATTTGATCACTGGTCAATCAAAATGGGAGAGTCATCCACAGCGTGGCTTATTTTTTTCAATTTTTTTTTTGTGACGATCATGTCATGTCAATTTGTTTCTTTTTTAAATATAATAAATATTTAATTATTTTGTAAACAGTGCATAAAACCAATACGTACCAATAATATTCCAGTCCAGTCATATAACCAGTCCTAAATGTTAAATTGAACTTTTTTTTTTTTTTTATAAGTGATCACCAGGGAACTACCAGCATATGACAAGCAAAAAAAATCGTATTAAGAAACATCAACACGATCGCTGATCAGTAGATCTCAGCTTATAGCATAAAAGTCATAAAAAAAATCAAAATAAAGCTAAATAATTTTTTTAAAACATAAAACCTCTGTAAATGTATTTAAAAAGCTTCTATAAAAAAGTTAAATCTAAAAGTTTACCCTTTGATGTATTTTGGTTTAACTTAAATACAAACAACAACAACAATGACAACAAAACTAATTAATTTTTTATTATTTTATTGATATATATATATATTTATATCAAGTCTTTTAACATTGTAAAAATCAAGCAAAAGTTTTTAAAGTAGTTTCTGTGTCCCTAACATCATTCGTAATTATAAATCAAAGCTTTAAACATCAGAGACAATTTGTTTGTTAAAAATCGTGTTTATAGTAATAGTAGTAAAAAAAAAAGTCATAATTATAGTGTAGAAATTTTATAATTTTATTTTCAATCGCACATTATAAAATAAAAAACAAAATAAAAAAATCGGTGTCGTTTTGTACTTGATTCGCATACCTTTAGTGCTGCTGCTAACGCTGTTATTTAAAATATTTTTACATTTTACGTTTCTTCTACGTCTCCCTATAATATTTATTGAAAAAAAAAAAAAATAAAAAGATTTTTTTATTACATTAAACAGTAAAAGCGACATTCAATAAATAACAGAAGAAACCAATAATATAACAATCCAAGGTGGTTATTAAGTTATAAAATATCAAGATATGTGCAAATTAGTTCACACAATCGCGACAATAATGACGTGATTTTTTCAGTTTTTTCGTTCATTAAAATAATAATATTTTTATTTTTATTTTTATTATTATTATTATTAATGTAACGACAAAGAGGCTTAATAAATAAATAAATTCAACAAAACTATAATAAATAAGAAATTGTTGTCCATTAATAATAATTACCTGATTGCCTGGCATTAAAACATAACGAAGAAAACAAACTGAAATAGAAAAATTGTTTAAATCGATTTTATTATTATGTACTGTGTGACAATCTATGTGATGTAAGACAAAATTTTTGTTTTTATTACCTTAATGACGAAGCGAGATTTTTGATGGTTTCGTTTATTAAAGGTAAATGCAGAGTGTGTTATGTCACGATCAACGATTCACTGCTTCGTTTTTACTTTTATTAGGCAACTGTACCTAGTCCTATCAAATAACCTAGTAAAGTAAACCAAAAAAAAAATTGTAAAACAGTAATTAAGCTATAAATGATTAAATAAGCTAGTAAAGTAAAGTATAACAGGTATAATAAGTATAAAATGTATAACAGGAATTAATTAGTGCTGAAGTTTCTCATTGAAATTACCTGGGTAATATTGGTAAAAAATTAAATTCACGCCATCTATTCCACATACCAATAAACTTTAACGAATACAATCGTTAAAAAACGAACGTAGAATCGTGAACAAATTTACAAAAAGGATGTATCTAAATTTTAAAAATAATAAACAGCATCACTGTGCATCCTCCATAAGATTTCATAAGAATTACTCTAAAATTAACTGTCATAAAAAAAATTGTCTAATATCACAAAATAATTTCATTTCACAAATAACAATCATAATAATAATAATAATAATAAAAGTAATAATAAAGTCGGGTTTTGCGTCATTGACAACAACCAACATCAACTATATGGTGGTACTTGAAGTTTGACAAGTCATAATTTTAAGATGACACAGCATTTGTCTTTCAAATAGCAACAAAAAAAAAATTATGTTACAATATCTATCAAATAAAAACATTATTTTAATAATAATAATAATAATAATAAAAAGAAACGAAAAGATCAATCTTGTTATTCTTGTCTCAAAAAAAAAAAATAAATAACTCATGGAACAACCAACAAAAATTCTAAACATTCAATAGAAATACAAGCAACACGAGGACACATTTCTATGCTGTTGTCTATTCAATTACAACCACCGTTGCTTTATATAATAATAAAAAAAAAAAATCTTCATTCATTCATTATCGAAAACAAATCTCAAAAAAAAAAAAGCTTTTCATTTACCAACGCACCAGAAAAAATTCAATTATTTCTCACACACAGTAGGGGTTTTTTTTTATTCTCTGAGCCAATAATAAAATAATTATTTTCTATGCAAATTCAATTCAAAAATTTGTATTTAGCTGGGAACAGTATTTGCACTAAAACATAAAACCACTTAAAATATTTTAACAAATATAAAAGATAAGTAAATTGTACATGCGCACAAAAAAAAATTATCTAATCGACAGTTTTCTTAGGAATTTTTTTTTGTCTTTCGTTTTTTTTTTTTTTAATGCATAACAGACATTGTTTATAGGTCATTCAGTTAAATTAATTAAATAATTCGTGAAATAACCATATTAAGCCATGTACAATCGTCCAACATTTAATAAAAATGACAATTTTGGTTTAATCTGACAGGAAACCTTCTCCAAAAAATTAATTTTTTGCTTTAAAAAAAAAAACCGTAAAAGCTTTAGTGACAATAATAAAAAAAAAAAAAATTAAATAAAAATTTGATTACCTTAAACGATAAAAATGCCGTGCAATCTGCAATGTTAAATTAATCTTGGTTTTGTATTATTATTATTATTATTAATTTTTTTTTTGCGTATTAATAACGTAAATCCTTGTTGTAAAATGGCGAGTTGAACGCATCTGTTTGAACGCAGTTAAACAGAATAATCTAAACAAAAGACATTTTTTTTTATTTAACGTTACTTAACTTTTCTTTGAACGTACGTAAAAGATGTAAAATAATACTTAAGTACGATAAAAGAATAAAAAACCAAAAAAAAAAAAAAAAAAAACAGAAGCAGCTTAAAGTTGTTTTATTATTTTGTCAGGTTATCTGTCGGTTTTCTTTTGTTCAAAATCATTACTTTTTAACTAAAAGTGACAAATTTACCTTTTGTAATATTTCTTGTACACTTTTATCATTCCGTTGTGTCACAAAAAAAAAAATAAAGCCCACGATAATTCTTTTGTTATATTATAAAATGTAAACTTTGCCGTATTTTCTAGCGCACATTAAGCACATGTATAATAAATGACTTATGAGAAATACTTTTGTGTCCACACAAATTTATCTGCACGATAATATTCTACAGATTTAACCATAAAAAATTAATAAATTAATTTACGAGAGAAAATGTCACTAATACCACACCTAATATTAATATTTTTTATTTAATCAATTAATTTCTTGTTTAACTAAGTTATTTACCATTAATATACGACAGAAGTGATAAATATTGATTTAATAATTAATTAATTAAAAGTTTGATTATTTGCTTTGTTTTGTTAGAGAGTTTTGAAGGTTTTTTCCTTACTAAACACTCTGTAAAAGCTTGCTTTTTTTTGCATAACTGCGTTTAGTTGTAGCGCATAATCAGTGCGCATAATCATAACAAACCAATAACATAACGTTGTGTTAAGTAACTTCCTACACTTTTGAATCAATCTGTATATATATATATATTTTTTTATTTTTCCTTTATCACAATGATTTATTAAATGATTTATAGGAGTGGACAATTTTTTATTAATAATAAACCATAAAAGAGATAATAATGCTAATGTTATTTGATATAGCTTAAGTTAAGTCAAATTAAATGAATGAAAAGTGTGCAGCTTAATTTATCCTTTTTTTTTTTAATTTTTTATTTTACCTACAAAAGATTTGATTAAGTAAAGTTACATTAAAATGCACAATTGTTGGACCCCACACAAATACAATTTTTTTTTTTTTTTTATTATTATTAATCTTCTCTCGACTGTTGTCATTGTAAAATGATAATCCAAGTTCACCGTGTTATTTAAGCTTGTTATTCTTGCTCTGTATCAAACAAAACAAAATTTGTCATCGTTAATTTATCCCCCTAGACAGCTTAAGAATAAATAATTTTACTAAAAACAAAAAAAAACTCTTTTTGTCCGGAATTTTTGTGACACAAAGATCTTATCTTAATTAATATATTCGTACTTAACCTCCATTTGGGTGTCACCTGGTTTAAGTTGTCGTTGGAAAAAAAAATGTTTTTATTGACGAAACAAAACGTAAAGTAAAGAAAAAAAAAAATTGTCCTTGGTGTTATGATGTCAACGTTTAACGTTTTAATGCATTTAAGCATAAAAATTAATATTTTCTTTGTTTATTGTCAATACATTGTGGAATATAGACAGCGGTTTTGTTGTTGTTGCTGTTGTTATTATTAAAATAAATATTTAACTGGTTGGTAATTAACAGAAATAACACGTTTTATTGATTAAAAAATGGGGAAAGTAATGTAATTACATAATTTTAACTCAGCCGGTCGTACAAAGCGTTTTTTATTTATTTTTTCTTTATATTCTGTTCAGTTTCATCTCACTATAAAACGTTCATTTAATATTTAAATGACAACAGAAGATACAAAATTGTTTTCGGGCACAGTCGCACAGTTAAACAAAAAAACCGCAAAAATTTGAGTTTCTTTTAAAGGATTATAAATTGTGAATAAATAGCAACAGCCAAAAAAATGTTGAAAGTAAGAGTTGAAAGTGTTTTTCGTTTAAATGAAAGTGTGAAGAGAATTTTTTATTTATTTATTTTTTTTCGTTTTAGTTATTTTTGTGTACGTTGATCGTAACAGTGATCGCTGCATTGCCTGAAGCTGAGATCGGTAATAATAATCAACCAAATATAAGGTAAGATGAATGAGGTGATTTAGCAAACGTTTTTTTTTTTTTTTAATGTTTTTTTAATTGGATTTCTTCAGGCCAGATTCGTATCATATCACCGATGAATTATCATTAAATGGTGATTTAAGACAGGATAGTTATGCTAGAGTGTTTCGTGAAAAACCAGGCGATAACATACCACCAAAAACTGATAACTTTTATGACTTTGGTGGACTTTTACCACCGAACATTGACTTTAATCAGCAACCAATATTATTCTCATAAGATTCTACTTTTCTTTTTTTTTTTAATTAATTTATTTGTTTATTTGTAATTTAAATTAAATTTAATTAAAAGTTAAAAAGTTTAAAAAAAAAAAACAAAAAGCTTTTATTTCTCATAATCATAAATCACAAAAATTCTATCTAGTTTTCGTAGGTTATGTTGTGCGTGTAAAGTTTACGAATAAAAAAAAAATGATAATAGAAAAATAAAAAAAGCTTAAACGAATGATCTTTAAAGTTTAATGAAAACAAAAAAAAATAAAAATAAATAAAATATTTTTATTAATGATTGAAGTGATAGAAAATTTTGTATACAAAAAAAAGTTACCAATGTGATTCGTTTAAGTAATAATAATAATAAAAGCACAGCATTGCATGTAATTTGATTTAAAAAATAAAATAAAAATTTAACAAGAAAAATTCCACCATCCACTTCGTGTGTGACCATTCTATCTTGTAATTTTGTGTTATATTTGTCTTACACAATTTCACATGCAATCCTATATAGAAAAAAAAAATTAAATTAAATGCAACGAACATGCAATCAGACAAAAAGTTATTTACGTTTTTTTTTTTGTGTGTATATAATGGGAAATCAACGGGCTGCAATAAGTAAAAATTAATATAAGCACGCGTGCGATCATCAAGTGTATTTTATACTTTGGTAATATTGTCACCTAATCTCCTTTTATTAAACATTTTTCCATGTTAATGCCTGTCGTTGTCGTTAATGCATTTTTTATTTTTATTTTCGAAAATAATTATCTAGCTTAAGTCAAAAAGGGGAAAATTAATTTCAAACCATACTTAACTTAACTATAGGATTACACAGTATAATAATCACAATAACAATTCCATGTATATTTTATATAAACAGACCATAAGAATTGATAATAAAAACACGGACATTCGACATACGACACGACACCATTAATTAGCAAAAAAAAAAATCTATACGATTTGTCGTTTATTCTAGAATTAAATTCACATGGTAATTTCAGTGTAAAATAAAAATTCCACCAGTACAGTACAGATAGGTTTTTTTTTTTTTTTTTTATTCTCAATCGATCGCGAAACAAGGTAAAAAAAAAAAAGGCGGAAAAATAATAATAATAAATGTGAACGCGTTAAAAATAACTATTCTTTGGAAATTACAAGATAAGTACAGCTTAGCTTAGTTTATACGTTTATGTGTTTATAAGAGTTTAAAGGTTTTTTTTTTTTCTTTTTTTTTTAAGAATGAACATTATTTTGTTGTTTTACAAGAGAGCATAAATTGCAAATCGTCAATAAACTACGATTTGTTATAATCATAAAAATAAAAATATCGATTTATGCTTAAATCTAACAACGATAGATAATCGTTGATAATTTTTTTTCTTTTTTTTTTTTTGTTAAACAACAACGAAAAGGAAATTAAAATATAAAAAAATAAAAGGTGATAAAGGTGATCATTACTCTTTTATTTAAAAATACCTGTCACCACTTATTACACAATTTTTGCTGAACAGAATAAGCCGATTATGGTGGATTTTTGTATATATGAATTAAAAAAAAATTGAATTTTCATAAAAGCTTAAAAGTAATATCTGGAAAAGATTTATTAAAATATAATCAAGTTTTCAAGTAACAAGTGACTTTTACAAGCTTAACAAAATAAAACAAACAATCAGTTAACTAGCAGTTAAGCCTAACTGTCGGTTAGTAGAAATTATTTTTTTTATCTTCCGGTTAGTTTAAATCGTTAACCAATGGATAGTAAATGATTTTTAGTCACTTAAATAATACCTATTCAAAAAGCTTAATTAAAGTTTCATGTTACTTAGCTAAAATATAGAAAAATTTCGCAATAAAACACTTGAAGGCCATCAAATACAACCCAAAGATTTATTAAACATTAATTCAGGTTACAAGAAAAACAAACAGAAAAAAAAAACTTTAACGACTTAATTAAAGTCGACAAAACATAAATTAATTATTTATTTTAAATTAGCAAAAGCTTCATTTAACTATAATTTTAACTATAATTTTCTATATAATTTTTTAATTTCTATTTTACAATAATTTATCCAAGGTTAAAGTGACTTAAATTAATTGGATTAATAAAACTAAGCGACATATTGCGCTTTTTTTAATTTAAAATTATTTTAATGTTTGCTGTTTTTGTTCTGTTTTTTTTTTTTTTTTTTTTAATTACACAGCACATTTAAAATAAGCTTTTACCATACAATTGCAACGTAATTAGTTGGTTAAAAAAAAAGAAAAAATTTCATCACATTGTTTTTGTTAAATAAAATTGCATTAAATTTTTTTTTTTTTTTTAGCATTTTTATTATGTTTGTTGTATTGTATTTATTTATTTATTAAATATTAATTATAAACAGAAACAAATAAATAATTAATAAATAAAAAAAAAAACGGTGTAAAGAAATGAGATACACAGTTACGGCGTCACGCAAACTGTTATAATTTCACGCGTAAAAGCTTTCCTCTTTTTTCTGTTGTTTAATCAAACAATTTATTTAAAAAAAAAAATAATAATAAATAAATAAAACATGTAATGAGACATTTCGTGTTTAATAAATAAAATTAATAAAGCAGGTAAACAATACAGGTGAATTTTTATTTGTTTGTAACAGAAAAAAAAAAAAAAAACAAGGGAGAGCTCGCTTTTTCTTTTTTTTGCTGGGTTTTTCTCTTCTTTTCTTTTCTTTTCTTTATTATTCACTTCGATTATGCTAATAAAAATTTATGTTATAATGATAAAAAAAAAAAAAAATAATTAATTGCAATTGCAAAATTAAATTCACTCTTATAACGCACGATGAGCACAAAATTTCTTCACTGCAAATTTATATATAATTTAATTGAAATCATGGAATTTTTTTTTTATTTTATTTATACCTAATTGCGTGGTAGGTAGGTTTTCTAATGTAAATAAATTAAAAATAAAGAAATTCTGTTTTTTTGTGTGTGAATTTTTTTTTGGTAAATCAATCAATTGATGCTGATTTTCGCATGATCTACTTGTGCCAGTTAATTATTGAGTGAAATTTTTACTTAGAAATCAGCGTTTTTATTCACATGCATCTAATGCTTGTTTACGATTAAGGTAACAAAAGATCTTTGATGTCATTTTAAATTATTTTAATATAAAAACTTTACACTGAAAATTATTTAAGCTGCTTTAGTCAACAAAGTGCTTTTTCTCATACAAAATTATTGGAAAGAAAGTTTGTTCTATAGTTCTCTACGTTATAGAAGCTTTTCAGATAGACCTGAAACGAAATTTTCGTAGAAAAAAATAAAATTACAAACTATTAACCAATCAAAATTCACCAAATCATAATAAGTACACTGCACAGTCGCACAGTAAAAAAAAAAAATTAATCAATCAACGCATATATAAATTAACTTTTTTTTTTTGTTTGAATAATTTATCTAAATCAGCTATAATGTTGACATATTACTGTTTCTACATGATTTGACAACGTTATAGCTTAAAGAATAATTTTTATTTATTAATTTATTATTAAAAAAAACGATGACTACGAGTGAAGGCACGCGGCAACAAACGATAAGATCAAGAAAATTTGGGTTTAATTTTTTTTTTTGTTTATAAATATTCCCTGTATGTATTCACTGTAGAAAAGGGGGCCAAAAAAAAATGACTTTTCTTCTAAGAATATACTAAACAGAATATATGTATGTGTGTTATCTGACAACTTAATCTGTTTGTTATATTATATTTAAGATGAAGAAGATGATGATGATGATGATATAAAATTTACAAAGACATCGCACATCATACAAGTGATTGTTCAATTTTTTTAGCTACCGGCTGTTATGTTGCAGGGTTTTGTTTGTTTTAAAAAAAAAACAAAAAAAGTTTATTTTGCATATTAAGTTTCCTTCCCAAAAAAACGATAGAAATTTGTCTCTTTATTCTATCGTCAAAAGGACTCTTTGATATCAATTATTTCACCATCTCGACGTTGCTTTTTTTTTTCTTAACAAACCGAATCGCAGTTTTAAACAAACAATTTTATTTGTTTTAGTGGGGAAATACAATTTTTTTATCATACCGACATAATCTAATTTAACTTCTGTCTATTTCTGTTTTATTTGCATAAATATCAAATGCTGGAAGCTTTGTTTGTTTTATTTATTATTTATGATGTTGCAGTTGCTGTTAGTGTTTAACAAGTACGAAAACTTTGGAAAACTTAAAATCACATGCACATGCGTAAATTACTTAATCAAATTAAACATCTAAAATGCAGTTAAAATCCACATAAAACTGTTCAATTATTTAATTAATTAAAAAAAAAAAAAAAAGGCAAAACTATTCGCTTGTATTTGTTTCCTTTTAAGATAACTTCGTTCAGCATTCACCATTCACCATTCCAATAAAATCACGTTACGAAATGACATTACGAATACGCATATTCAAGGCGACAGTTTTTTTTTTCTTTTTTCACTTAAATCGTATAACGCGACAAACATAAAACTCTGATAAAAGTTTTATGGTTTTTTTTTTTGAGTGCATTAATTGACAAACACAGGGCAGGCTAGTTATATGTTTTTTTTTTTCTCTGTTCATTTTCAGTTCAGAATACATTTATAGCCATCAGGAATTTAATTTTATTAACATCGTTTCGTTTAATTTGTTTATTATTTTTTTGTTTTATTCCTTAAGTAAATAAAAACAAAAAGCAAACAAACAGAAATTATCTGTGCTAAGCAATAATCAAAAATTATAATAAAAAAAAAAAAAAAAAAAATACACACAGAGAGAGCGCAATTTAATATTCTTTATAACATCGTTTCTGCATTAAAAAATTATTGATAAGAACATTTACGATATTCTCTTATCGTATTTTTTTACGTTTTTTACATTTTTTTTTTGTTCTCTCTTTTAATCGTTGTTTAACTTTTGGATTAAACTTGCTGCAGTTGATGTTTCTTCTTGTTCTTCTGCATTAAAATAAAAAAAAAAAACCATCGCGGATCGTCAATGTGATTTAAAATCGCTAGTTAATGTTTGTGTCGTTTGTTCTTTTGTAAGAATTTTGGCTATCATATTGTTGATCTGATTTTTTTTTTGTGCTCAACTAACTATGCGCCCCAATAATAATAAACGCGAAAGGTGAAATGATCAAAGAATCGCGCTATTCACGACATTTACACACTTTTGTGTTACCTTATTTGTCGGTTTATTCGTTGTTTATTGATAAAAAAAAAGCACGAATATTGTTTAAACCTTAAAAATGAATTTATACAGCCGCAGGTGTTCCTGCATCTATATATCGAGTGAAAATGAAATTGATAATTTAAACAAATGATAATTAACAAAATGCCTCTAGCCATTTCTTCTATTATTATTAAATTTGCGTTGACATTGCGTCGTAAATTAATAAAAAAATAAATGTAATAAAAAATAATTCACGGTAATCAAAACTAAACAGAAATTATATATGCATTCCCGTTTGATTTCTCTTTTTTTTTATTTATTTATTTATTTATTTATAAATTTTTAATTAAAAAAATTTATTTATTTATTTCTATTATTCCAATAAACAAATTAATTCACATTTTTCTATCTTACAAACTCTTTATAAAAACCTTGGATTGACAATTTGTTGATAATTATATTCTGGTTTTCTATGTATAAATACATATTTTCTATGTACATTAGTTTTGTAGTTTTAATATCACAAATAAAATTTAAAAAAATGCATTTACAATGCATATGGTAAAGCAGTTAAAATTCGCTCTTTGAATAAAAAAGAAAAAAAAATTCATTAGAAAGTGAATTAAATAAAATTGATTAAAAAAGTGAATTTTGATTATGAAAAACGTAAAAATGTAAAAAAAAAATTTAATGCAAACGATCGTGGTGAGTAAATTATATTTGATTTTCTTTAATTTTTGCAGATAACAAAAATACAAACGATCGCGCTACGATCACTATCCAGCTGTAACCACTCAGTAATTTCGTTTAAATTTAACTCAAATTACACATAATTGACTTGTTTCTTAAATTAAAATACACAAAAATCTGTTTGATTTTTAATAAAAACTTTAATTAAACCCACGATCCTCGCAAAAATAAAAGCGGCAGCTACAGTCATATTAATTCATTCTAGCTAATTAAAGTATCGAATTTTAGTTGGGAAAAAAAATGTATTTTTCGTAGTAAGTGATGATTTGATTTAGTTAGTTTTTTGTCTGATCTCATGAAAACAGTGTGTAGGAGTTTATTAACCGCGAACACAATGCATATACCACTGTTCTGAATAAGGCATTTTTTAAAAACACACAAAATGCATCAATGACTTTTATAAATGTCATTCTGATGGACGATTAGACTTTTATTAAAAATAAAAAACTTTTTTTTTTTTATTACTTAATCTGATTTCTTGTTGTTTGTTTGTTTGTTGCTCTTACTTAAGTAGCATCATGCATTGTTGTTGGCTTTTATAGAAAATAAAAAAACAAAAAATCTGTCCCTCGTAGTATGTTTTTATTTTTTCGTTTGTTTCTTCATTTCTTATGAAAATCTTTTGTTAAAAAACCGACATGACTTAACTTAAACTTTATTTTAAACATAATGTAATGTGACTTTAGTCTAAACTTAAACAATACTTAATAACCAGCGACAATAAATGATAACAAATAAAATAAAAAAAGAGCAGAAAAATCCATGCACGATTTGAATATTTAATTTTGTTAAACAAGAAAGATAAAAAAAATTTGTTTTTATTGCATTATGATTCGAGTATTATAGAAATAAAAAAAAAAAATTTTTAATAGTTTTTTTAGCGACATAATTTAAGTTTTTATTGTTAGCAGCATATTATGTGACAATTTTATTAGATTTATTGTGGTATAATCAGTTTAATGGAAATAGAAGCAACAAAGATTATTCCAATGATCGTTATTGCATTTTCGCGTTTAAATGCCGCCTTTAACACTGTGAACGACAGAGAATATTGTCATGAATTACTGTTCAGTCAGTCAACAACACTAAATCAAACAACAAACCAGAATAACACGGATAAAAAAATGCAACAAGAAAACCCGATTTAAAACCAGCAACATAACTTAACAACAAAACGAAAAGCTAAAAGTAAATCCACCTGTTTAATCACATATTCGTTATAAACGTTAATAAATTTTATCCGAAATTAATTATTTTTTTATTTTATTTTTTTTAATAATCAAGTCACAAATAATTGTAAATCATTAATTAGTTGAGAATTATTTCATTTTTATTATGATCATCGTAGAACATTGGCGTCAGGTGATCATTTTCTCTTTTTCTATTTCTTAATCAATTTAATTGTTTTTGTGCCTTTTTTTGCCCAGCTATAAATAAATAAGGAGAAAAAAAATCCAACTGTTTATCAGCTAACCGGAACGTATAACTCGTGATCTCGTGCAAGTGGTTGCAGATTTATTTTTTGTTTTCTTTTTATTTATTTCAGCTAGAGGAAAAGGTAGAAGGCAAAAAGAAAAAATAACAAAAAACCTACACAAAACGCGTGACCTCACAAATTATAAACAATTTTTTTTTTCTTTCTTTCTTTCTTTCTAAATCAATAATTTGTGATCCTATAACTAAACATTCTGAATTAAATAAATAAATAAAAATATTTTTTAATTAAACTTCCACATTTCTAGAGAATTTTTATATTTCATCTCTTTAGCGTTATAACTTAACGATCCTAAGGCTAGAAGAGAAATTTTTGTGTTTACTAGCGATCGTGTGTTATGATCAAAAATAATTTATCTATAAAATACGGCACGTGATCGTTTATTAGTTATTAATTTGTTTTAACGTTTTTAAAGGTCGATATTTTCTAGTTTTATTATTGGCAATAAGTAATTATTTGTAATAGGACCGATTACTTGGTGTTTAAGTGAATTTTAAGGCATTTTATGCATGAAAAGCAGCTGTTTAATAGTAAAATTTTGAGTGAAATTAATAACCGTAGCAATAGTCAGAAGCTATTTATTTAGTCCTAGACATGTAACGATCACTAATATGATAAGAAAATAATTGCACAACACAGTTATGCCCTAAATTTAATTTTTAATAAAACAAAAATGATTAATTTTGACATTTTAATAATAATCCTCCATCTGTTTGATCGCAAAACAAACCAATTTTCTCTACACAACGATTAAAACTTCAGGCCCATTTCTCTCTAATTCAATTTATATATCTGCTATACAAAAAAAAAGTAATAATTTCGCTTATTAAAAACAGTTTTCTCAGTTACAAATAAAAATGAAAAAAAAAATTCTTCTGAAAATTGTAGGTTACGTGACAGTTGATGTAGTTGATGCGTTGCGTTGCTTAGGTACAGCTGCCTCCCAAAAAAAAAAAAATATAACACAGTGGTTTTGTATATTTATATATATATATTTTTTTTGTTGGTCTTGTTTTCTTAGATTAGACTTTATTAATCCATAGCATAAAGAGTCGCTTATAAAGCACGGTTAAAATTACACTGCGAATGTGAATGACGTGTACAAGTAATTCTACTGGTGACCACAGCGTGAGACATTTACCATTAACCACGATACATGTTTTGTAATCTTGTTGTTTCTTCTTTACTTTACTTTGCTTTAGTTTCAGTTTGCGTATATTAAAAAAAAACAGAAAACAGAATTTTCTTGTAAACTCGTCGTAGTCGTAGTCGCAGTTACAGAGAATAAAAATAAAAAAAAAAACACGCGCGCACGCGGCTAACTGAAACTTGTGATTACGATGGAATAAATCTTTGTTATAAAAATTAAAACTCTCTATTGGTGCATTTTTGCTTGATTATTTCGTGATTTAGATTACCTTAAATAATTTTACGTACGTAGAAAACGTATATTTACCGTAGCTATGTGTTTACTGTACGTTTACTGCGTTTATATAAAAACTTTTTATTTTCTTTTTTTGTCATGTCGATGGCTTAAAATATTGCAATCTTCGTATACTTATGTCGTTATGGTGTTATTTATATGATATTTACGTGTGTTTTTTTTTTTTTTTTTTTTTTTTATTATACGTTTATATCGTATGAGAAAATTGTATATATTTTTTTGCTTTGAAGAGAATTATGAAAATGACATTACTCAACAGAAAAACGAGGTACTGGTTGGTTGCTATTAAAAACACTTAGCATTAGCCAATACACGTTTAAAGGTCAGAAATAAATTGTTATTTAAGTGTTAAGTAGATGTTTTAACCATAAAATGATTAGAAACTTAATAATTTCCGTTGATTTTCCATTGATCGTTAAACGATCCTCAAAAAAGTTAAAAAAATTTTAATTTATTTATTCACAAGAATTAATTAATTAATCATTCGGGTTTTTAATTACAGAAAAAACTTGGAAATCGTTGTTTCATTATAATAACCGAGTTTTACCTAATGCATTTTGATTCTTCATGTGCATGTTTTGAAATTTTGTTTGAAACAACAAAAAAAACCGCCCATCTGTCTTATGTCTCACCGTTGTTGATGGTAGCGTTAATGTTGATCCTGAATTTAATTTAATTTCATTTAAGGGACACAACACAATTATCACAAATAAAACTGAACATTTTTTTTTTGCCTTTTCTTTTCTTTTTTGGCTCTGTCTGTCTAGTTTATAAAAACGCAGTTAAATGATCACCCAAAAGTGGTTTTGAAAAGAAAGATTTCTTTTTCTTTAATAATAATAATTTTGAAAAAAAAAAAAAAAAGATTTTATTATAAATGGCAAAGATTATTGTGGAATGGCATGACAGCGCAACGGTAGTAAATGCCAGCATCCGATATTAGCATTTGGTAAAGATGAAAATTAAAAAAAAAAAAATCCTTAAATTGCTGCTATTTTAAATTAAATGTCTGGGCGTGTCCTGAACAATAAATGTTGATGCGTTTTGTATTTTTAATAAAAAATAATAAAAAAAAAAAGCCCCACAAACACATACACAAAACGTATGACTATGATCAGGAGTAAGAATCGTGAGTCCTCACCCAAATGTTATTCGTTTTTAATGATTTTTTTTTTTTGTTTTGTCTTTATGCCATTCTAAATTGTTATTTCTGTGTCTGACATTTGTTTATTATACAAAACGAACACCAAACACAAAAAAAAAAAATATCAATCGAGAGGATGTAACGCTGATATTAGACAATTACTAGGCAGTCAAAAATGCCATCCATATCACATGAAATAAATCTAAAAAGGTAGTTTTTTTGTTGCCCAATTTTCATTTGCAATTGTTAAAGGATAAAAGGTATTCAGTGGTTATAAGTAGCCCCGCAAATAATTGCTTAACCAAAAATCTAATATTGAAGATAAATCGTTTTCCAGCCTTTATTTTTTTTTTCATTTTTGCTAAGGATTTAATAATAGTGAATATTCAAACCTGAACAACTGACTTAAATATTTCTTCTTTTTTTTTTCCTTTCTTTATTAATTCGAGTAAAACAAGCCTAAAACGCATTGTGTTGGAACAAACAGAATACAAAAAAAAAAAAGCAACAAGAATTTTTGACAATTTAAGCGATTTCGGTTTAATTAACGCAAATCAAGGATTTACCATTAGTGCATTATTAATAATTCTTCGATTATCTAATATAAGTAAATCAAACGATTTCCAACCAAAACAAATTAATTTTTTTTTTGCAGCTAAACATTGAAACATCAAAAGGATAAAAATATTTTCAAATTTCTTTAGTTTTTTTCTTCTGTTCTCACAGCACAATTATGTTGTTTCAAAGAAGAAAAAAAAAATAAATAAAAAAAGGGAGAAACATAAGACGCGACACGATATGAGATTTGTTGATGCTATGGGACTACGTTGTATGCGTTTTATGTGATATCCAACGTGATACCACTTTAATAATTATATATCTTAAGCAGTTATGTATGCCGATATAAATATAAACGGTCGGTCATCCACGATAATTTTAATAAAGAAAAAAAAAAAATATGTGAAGAATCGTGATTGTCATAATTTTCGTTGTGCTTTTTTTTTATTTTTGCGTGAATACACATTACGTCGTTGTTCCCTTTTTTTTTAACCATACATACAGAGAAAAATTATATTATTAAATATAGCATAGATAGAGTAAAATGTAGAAGTATCATCAAAATAAGCTAAAAAAAAAAAAAAAAAAGAAAAAACCAAAAGCTAATCCTCATCAGTAAAAATTATTACACAATCGGTATACATAAAGTCATAAAATCGTGCAAAAGTTTTTCTTTATTTCATTTTTTTTTTTTTTTTTTTTGTTATTATTTTTCAATTATATGATGTATGCTGAATGAATTTAATTTCACTAAATAATATATTTAAGTACATATATTCTCTCGCCTTATTGATACCTTTATATGATGATAAATCAGGTACTGTATGCAATATTAGTGCCAATACACAGGTTAATGAAATGCAAATGTATTTACCATTCCGTGGTAACAATAAATTAAATTTATTAATTTTAATCAACAATAAATGTAAAAAGAGAGAAGAAAACGAAAAACAACATGCAAAACGCATCATCATCATTATCAAACAAACAAACAAGCAAAAGAAAAAATCAACAAACAAAAAAATGCGTCACATATGTATGTTGCGACGATGATGGTTTATTTCTTAACAAAAAAAAAACAAAACCCAGGACAAAAGAAAGAAAATTCGCATAGAGGAAAAATTTACATAAAACACAAAGTGAAGATGAAAAAAAAAAAAAAAATCTGTTCACATATTTATCGCGGTCTTTAAGTCATTATTTAAAAAAGAAAATTATTTGTTATGGGAAAAATGTATGCAACATTTTATAGCGTTAAGAATAATATTAATTTTACACGAAATTAAATAACAACAAGAAAAAATTGTTTGTTTCGTTAAAAAACGCTTAAAGAAAGGTAAAATTATAGAAAAATATGTCATTCAATATATAAAAAAAAATTCAAATCAAAATTTTTTAATATAAATAATTTATTAAAAGATTCTTTAAACAACGAGTATAGAAGAAGAAACAAGAAAAAATCACAAGACACTCAGCTAGTAGACAGTTAGGCACGAGATAATACATCATGAGCCGTTAAAATTGTTCTCTGTGACACATTTATGCTTTTTTTTTTTTTTTTTAACAAGAAACGAAATATTATAGAGATGGAAAAAAAAAAAACGTACATCGTGCTTAAATTATTTATTAACGTAATAAAGTAAGTTACAGTCGATTCTCATTTTTTTTTTTTACTTTACTTAAGTCAATTACGCATGCGTGTTTGTAGAAATATATTTTGCGCATGCGTTTTTAATCCTTTAACTTTATTTATATACGAAAAATGTTGATTAACTAAAACTATCGTAATAAATATATTTTTCGTATAGTTTTATAACGTTTAAGTGACTTAAGTTATGTAATGTGTTTCGACTGTTTATAAAATTTATAAATAATAACAAAATCATAAACATAATCGTTTTATCTGATTGTTTTCGTACGTTTCTTATAGTTTTTCATTCTGTATGTTTTGGTTTAAGTTCTTTTTTTTTTTTTTTCTTCTACGGTGAGCTTAAAAAACACGATCAAAACGAGCAATAAAATGACATTATGTCATTTTTTATTTAGAAAACAATCAATAAAAATCATTAAATTTATACAAAAAAAAAATGTGCGGGAAACATAAATGACGTTAAAAAAAGAAAGAAAAAAATTTTATAGAGGTTACACAAAATAAAACAAAACAAAACAGAATAAAAAAAAAAAAATTTTTTTTTCTTTTAATTTAATTTAAGAAAAGAAACAGAACCACGACGACCAATAGTTGTAAATGTCATTAAATAAAGAAAATAATAAAGCGAAAAATAATAATAATAATAAATTTTTATTTATTGAAATTGGAATAAACATAGAAGGAGACCCACATTTACCTGTCACACAAAGCTTCTCTAGTTTAAAATCAGAAAATATTTTCATTTTTTTTCTTTTTGTTATTAAAAAGTAATTTTGTCGTCGATGGTCGTGACCAGGAAAAAAAATGTTTGCTGTAAATAATAATAATAATAAATACATAAATCGGTTGACAATTTTTATTATTTTTATTTACCGGACACTGTGTATGATGGAATTTTACAGAGAAAAGCAACGTGGGTGTTTATTAGGAAACATCTACTCAGCCTACTGTGCCTATATCTGTTTTAAAATTCCGAATTAAAGCGAAAACTTCATTTAAGTTTCAATTAAAGTGATTCTAGACAATGTGGCTGCAGCTAACAAGACACAAGATAAGCGTTTCAGAGTAAAAATGTTTGCTAAATGTTATTTAGAAGGGAAATTTAACTAGAATAGCTGCAGCTAAAAAGACGCAAGATGGATGTTTATCATGTGATCATCTAAACTTAACTCTTGAGTGAAAATAGCACGGAAAACTGAGAGTAGGTGAAACTCAGTAGATTACAATTTATTACCACAGTTATTAAGCTTATGGCACAACTTTAATAAATAGTAAAACCAATCATAAGACACAGAAATCTCCACCAACAACAGTTTCAACACAAAATTCCGATTCGCATAAAAAACAGAAAATTTTTGAAAGGATATCAAAACGACACAGTAAAAAAAAAAAAAAAAATAAATTAAAATTTTGTCATGATTTCGCCACAGATACACTAGGCAATATGTGTAAAATGAAAACATACTTTCAGCATATATAAAAGGTGAAACATTAATTTAATTTGAAAATTTATTACTATTTACGTGTTTTGTTCGTTTTTATGTTAAGAAGAAATAAAATTCGATTTTGGCTTGACATTCGCTTTTTTTTTTTTTTTTTTTTTTATTTTTGCATTATTATTATTCTGTAACAAAATTACTGATTTATTAGCTGAGTTTACCTTTTTTTTTTTTAATATTTCTAACTCTACTTATGATTACAAAACGAAAAAGTTTTGTTTTGCTGTTTGTTTTACCTTCTATTTGCAAAATAAATAAAAAATAACAAAAAAATAAAAAATTGTTTGCAATAAAAATCGATGGCGAATCAATAGAAGTGAAGATACTTTGCGGAGGGAATAAACATGTGTCTGCTTTAATGCCTTATTCTTTATTTTTGTGTTTGTAATCAGTTTTAGATTTGTGTGGATTAATTACCCATAATCTTTCGTATGGATTCCGGTTTTTACTGTAAAACAGCAAAACGAGTAAACCGTTGCTGAATTAGACTACTCTGGAAATCAAAGAATTTTAAAATACTAGATCATTACAAAGGTATTTACGGGTATTTTAGGATTTTAAAGTTATTGTAATACTGGGACCTATTTCGTTTCCCAATCAATCTAAGTGAAAACCTGGTTTAAAATTTAAAAAAACAAATCAAACAAAAAATTTAAAGTTCCTGTAACCAGAGTTTAAAGTTTTAGAGTTTAAAACCTTGATTGCTGCTTCTGAAAATTGAAAAGTAAAATTGTCATAAACAAATCAGTCTCTGCACTAAAAAAAATAAGACACCTCGCATTAAACACTTAAGCCATTAGCTTATTACCTGCTTCTCTATTATGACATGGAAATTTATTCTGGGAATATTTCTCATTATTATTATTACAGAATCATTTTCCTTCTTCATTTTATTCTTATTATTTACATACCAATTTGCTATTTATATTCCCATATAAATCCGATTGTTACAAAAAAAAAATTATTCTCTCTTCTTTATAATATTTTCGTAGCGATGTTTCCACCTTAAATAATTCTTAATCTTTGTCCACAAAATATTATTTATATTTTTACCTTCCTCACTGATTGTTCTTCGTTACAAATAAAAAAGAAAAAATAATTTTTTATTACATAAATGACAAAACAGAAACATTTTTTTATAATGAATATTTCTCACGACAATGACTTTATAACTCGCGTATATGGTACGTTATAAATGTTATTTATGGTAATCTGGATGATAAACATTTATACAAGAGCAATAATTATTACATAACCGACCTTAATTAATTCATCATTAAATTACAATTTGATAAAATTTCGTTTGCTTTGTCATTTCCACCAAAAAATACAAAATACAAAAAATTTATGAATTGTGAATAACATTGTTGTCGGTTTTTTTTTTTTTTTATTATCATGTCTGTTTGGTGACTTTATGCAAGAGTGAAAAAAAAATCTTTGTGTGTAGAAAAGAATTTGTCTCCCCCAAAGCAATCACGATTTAGCTGAGAGATCGGTTGTTTTTTTTTATGGGTAATTTTATTAATAAACCTGTCCTGTCCCGTCTTTGTTGTGAGATTTAAAAAAAATTTTATTTTTTATTAATTTTGCATATATCATCGGCACACAATGTTGCTGTTAATGCCGGCGACATCAACAAACACCGCCACCGCCGTATAACCTAATATAATAATAAAAGCGAAAATGAAGAGAATCGTTTTTATCTAGGTGGTTTTGTTGCTTTTTATTCCGGTTATACACATATTTGGTGACTTTTGTGATGTTGGTGCTGTTGCTGTTGCTTCTTGATGCACTAATATCTTGATGCTCTGTGTCTGTCTTTTTAAAATTGTGACAGACGACTAACAAAACAACAAAAAAATATTTATTATTCGGGACAAAAAATTCCCAGAACGATGACACCTTAATTGGCATGTCATAATCCATAGAAAAATTATTGTTTTATTTTTTTTTTTATTTTATTATTATTATTCATTCAGCCAGCCACACAAAATTCCAACAGATTCTCTAAAATTCAAACTTCTGCGGTTTTTTCTTTTATTAATATTTTTTTTTTTTTTTGCATAAAACTATTTTTACCCTCGAAATACAATGAAGCCACAGTAGAGAAAATTTTAGAAAAAAAAAAAAAAAAAGAAGTTTTTTATGGTTGAAAAATATTTTTTTGTCATTTACCAAATGTAAAGTAGAAAAAGTTTATTTCGTTTTGATATTTAAATAGAAATGTTTGTTTGAATAAACTATTTTGGAAAAATTAACCGTGCTGTGGATAGTGCGTAACGTGGAATTACGGTAACGGAATATGTAGTGAAGCCAAGGTAAAGTATTTTTTATAGAAAAGTATTTTAAGCCACAAAATAGTAATGAAAACCCATTCACTCGGTAGTTTTTAACATTGTTTAATATCTACTGTCCATTTTCACCTCAAAATAATTACAAAAAAAAAAAAATAAAAACCCCCGAATTACACCACTTAAACAAGAAAAATTTCACCTGAACAGCGAAAAAACTCTCTGATAACACTGTATCCACCATAATTCATCAAAATTTTTCTTTACTTAATTAATTAATTTTAATTAATAAAGCTTTAGCAATAATCTTTTCCAAAAAACAAAAAAAAAGCTTGTAAAAAGCTCTTAATTACATAAATTACCATCACTTGTTGCTTCTAATACCGGTACGTGTGTTATATAAAATTGAATAATTAATAAAAGTCCACGGATTTATAATATTTCTTAAAGAAAATTAATTTAAAAAAATAAAAGCAACCCTAACCCTCCACGGTATTTTTAAAAAAAAAAAATTTATTATTTATTTCCTTTGTAAATTGATTAAAAGAATGAAAGAAAAATTGTTTTTTTTTTTCTGTTTTAATCTTGTCAATTAAATAACTAAAGGAAACAATGGAAGTAACAATGCTAAACACTAAACCAATTCACCCTTAATTCATGTTTTTTTAATGCAAGTAAATCCAATGACACAATAAAAATAAATATACACAGAGCGACCCTATTTATATTCAAATTAATGCATAACCAAGCATTAAAAATTGTTTTTATCCTTCACAAACGTCTTCTTTACGGTGTATGGTAGCTACTTTACATTACATTTATGCTTATTTTAGGGATAGACAACTGAATTATATTAAAAAAAAAAAAAATAATAATAATTTCTCTGTATTTTATTTTGATCATATGAATTTAATATTAGAGTTGGCAGGTAGTGTGTGGCAAAATACAGTAAAAAAAAAAAACTACAGCAAGTGCCGAGTATCAAGTAAAAAAATTATTGGAGACTTGCTGTCTATCTGTCTGCCTGCACACACACAGATTAAACATTTAGCACAACTAAAATTGAATTATTATTCAAATAAAAACCATCGTACACTCCGGTATGCAAATTTATTAACGAAAAATTTCGCATATCGATAAAAAAAAAAAACGTGAAGAAACTTCGTCTTCTTTTTATTTATTTCCGCGTTAAACATCGTATAGTGATTACTCAACATAAATTTGTTGTGATTAAATTTTAATAATTTATTTTTATTTTTATGTTTGTTTAGAAGACAAATAAACACGTCAACAAAGCCTTAAAAATAATAATTTCGCGATTTAAGATTAAAATCCAGAGAATAATCAAAAAAAAAAAAATTATTTCATTTGTGCTTTCTGTTTGTTGTACTCGCGTTTGATGTCATTTGAGGAATGAGGTGAAATATTAAAAAAAAAAATTTGGTTTAGTCCCTTAAGAGAATTAACAGGAAAAATAATATTTATGACATTACCACCGTTTGTTTGTTTGTCTTTCTGTACCGCATATAAACACGCAATAGGAAGATTAGCTTCGTTGTTTCGTTGTATTTTCTCTAAGTACTTTAACGATATGTCACTTGAGTTATGTGTTTGTCATATTATTCCTCTCTTATTTATTTATGGTTTAATAAAAGGGATGCTTAACAGGGGATTTCATTTATATATTCAGCGACAGTATATTCTGGTTACAAGCCCCTACCCCCATATACATAACACAGGTTAACTTTCTCATAACATTTTCATTTCTTATCTCCTCTGCTACGGTTGTTGTTCTTTTAAATTTTTTTCTTCCTTTTATCGCTTGGATTATTATTAATAAACAAGAACGTAC
This sequence comes from Ptychoptera albimana, assembly GCA_961205885.1. Classification (NCBI taxonomy): domain Eukaryota; kingdom Metazoa; phylum Arthropoda; class Insecta; order Diptera; family Ptychopteridae; genus Ptychoptera; species Ptychoptera albimana. The sequence goes on from OY540803.1 coordinate 3,703,255, forward strand.
GACACACGTATATATATAGAAATATTTATAATTATGAATAATTGATTAATAAACAGAATACAAGCATAAAACAAGCAGCATATGAGCATTTTAATTCACTTTGTAACATAATTACTTTATGTGTTTGAAAATATTTTACGTGTGCAGGGGAATTTTAATCAAAAGAAATTAAAATTTCTATTCGTTATGTCACTGAGGTATCGTAAATGATTCTTTTCCCACTCTGTCAACGTACCGGTTAAGTGTTTTAATATTTAAATTTGGTTTAAAAAGAAAAAAAATTGATTTAAAGACGATAAGGAATTTTTTTTTTTTTTAATTTAATTTCAAGGTAATTTGCTCGTAAAAATTAGTGGATTTCAGGACACACAGTAATTTATGTATTTAATGTGTTTTCACCTGTCTTTTTTTAACAATTATAATCGTAAAAAAAAACGTACTTGTGCTACCTCTGTTTCAATACAAAAAACGTTTTTTCTTATGTTAAATTAATTCCCGAAAGAAAGGCTTAGGAAACTCCAGAAAAAAACTGAGAAATGTTTGCAAATTTAAACGTTTCACGTACAAAAACGTTAAACGTTAAACGACAAGACTATCCACTATCGGTAATATCTTTTATAAACGTTATAAAATTGATTAGACATCGGTCCCCGAACCTTCATTAATCCTATCAAAAAAAAAAAAAAAAAAAACCAATAAGCAGCAACAGTAAAAGAATTTTTTTGCCAGTTTTTGTTTTTTCGTTTTTAAAAGAAAGCAGGAAGAAAAGAATTTTATTTTCATTTTTAATAAAAACAAAACAGAACTCGATGTAAATTTTTAATTTCTCAATTTCTTTGACTTTTCAATTTGTTACAAGTGAAAATACCAAAAAACCAATTTCCCTTAGCTGTACGTTTGTTGTTTTTCTTTTTCTTTTCTTTATTTGTAACAGTTTTATTCGAGGTTTTTTTTTTTTTTTTTATAGCATCTTAGCTGTGCTTAAGTACGTACAGCATCCGTACATGGAAAACAAATTTTTCTTTATTTTTAATTTTCCTTATCGTGTTGTTAGGTTTGAATTTTCTAGACCCAATTTCTATTTGAAATTAAATGTTAAAGAGACAAATGTTTTGTTTTTCATGAAATTAAAATAACAAAAACGAAGGAATTCTTTTTTTTTTTTTGTATAATTCACGTTTCTTACTTATTTAGTAGATTTTTCTTACAGAGAAAAAAAAATTGTGGTAAATGGTGGAAAAAAAATGTTTTTCTTTCTTCATCTTTCACTCAGTTAATTTTCTGTATGTTTTGTAGCTGGTTGTATCGGGTGGATATAATTTCCTTTGGGACATAACACCAGACAATACAACAAATATATTATCTTTACTGAATAAATTTTTATTTTTCTATTTTTCGGTTTTTACATTTAGTTTCACCAAAACACAGATAATTCTCCAGTTTTGACAACAAAAAAAGTCATGAAATATTCATTTCTCATTGAAGCGTTTACAGAAAAATTATCACCAAGACCTTCTGCACGATAGTGAAAAAAAAAAAACAAAACAAAAAATTTGAAATTCTTTTAATAACAAGAACACAAACGTCTTAAGTTAATTCTGAATTTATAATCACAAAAATTAATTTATTTCTGTTGTAGTTTGAACTATTTTTAAGTCACCTGTGCGAGACGACAGGAAAATGTTTAAAATCAACTCATAAAAAAAAAATAAAAAACGACATAAAATGACACAAAAAAAAAACTATTCTTTAAGGCCACTATTTAACGTTACGTTACGTTAAGTTAATTAACATTAACATTAGCGATTGTCTTCTCTTAGCATGACTTTAGCTTGAACATTTTTATTTCTGTTTCTAAAGAAAAAATTTGCATTTTTCTTTGGACTTTTTATTTTTCTCTTGAATAATAATTATTTGTCAGTTGAAAGATTTTGTATTTGTTTTATAATTATTAATATAAAAAGGGGAATTAATTAAAATTAATTAAATAAAAATATTAATAGTTGAAAAACCGATGAGCTTGACAAGTAGCTACAGTTGGTTACAGTGCAATGCTATTTGCAACGTTTTACAATAAGGAAATACCCTGATTATTATTTTAATATTTTATTTAATAGAAAAAATATTTTTTTTTAATTAAAATAACACCAAAAACCGGTAATAAAGCAGAACAAACAACGAATCAACGCTTTTATAACCGATAAAACATTAAAATAAACTCAAAACGATAGTATAAAATTTTCGCCGAAAGATATGCAACATACACTGCTTTTTATATCAATTTTTCAGTGTTTTTTTTTTTTTTTAATGAACTTTCACCTGAAAATCGTAGATAAATTAATTAAAATAAATTAATATTTATATAAAGCAGAATAATTTTTTTATTTTTTTATAGAAAAAAAACTTCGACGGGTTTTGTTTTTGTATATTACAAAGAGAATGAATACATTTCAATTACTTAGTCACTGTGATACAACGCATATAAACATTTTTTTTTTGTTGCGACAGACGAAAAACTGAACATAAAACGTCTTAATTATCAGATTGATATTTATTATACAATTTACTAGTTGATAATATTCCCTATTGGTTACACCTATTATGGTTACATTAGACAACGGACGACGACGTGACAATAAATTTATTCCGTTTCTCAATAATTAAACTGAAGAATGTAACGATGGATTACATAATAAACGAAAAAACAAAAAAAAAAGAAAACATTCTTTGCCCTCGTTTAATTATTTTTTTTTTATACGTGTTATCCGACTGTTTTTAATGTATTTTTCCCGATAGAACAAAAAAAAGCAAAAACAAGTATGAGGACATTTCGTTATCAATGTAACGCAAAATGAATTTACTTTGTACGCGAGTTACTAATAGCGAAATCACATACCTTGAAACGTATAACGCAAATGCATTTTCCATATAATAATGATAAATTGGTTTTTAAATTAATTCAATGATTTATGTTTTATTTATATAATAGCGGCAGCGTATGCAAATTGTTTTGTAGATAACACAAAATCTTTCGCAGAGTTCAAGTAAACAAGAAACGAAAAGCAAAAAAAAAACTTTTTTTTTTCTCTAGTAATTTCTATTTGTGGTTTAATTACCAGAATCCACCTGCAAGCAGAGATGATTCTCCTGTTTAAAACATCAATAAAACATTTTTTTTTTGTTTAGATATTAAACCCCTAAAACCCTCGATTAATGACTAAAGTATGCAAAGTAGGTAACAACAGTTTGCTTTGTTTTATCTCCTACTTACCTTCGATAAAATCAAATCTAAACAGAAATTTAATTATCTTCAAACCATCCATTCAGTTTTCAAGACATTAAGAAGATGCACGAATTAAAAATTGACCAACTGTGTACAGGAGTAATTTTAATGTGCATCGCTTAGCACTTTTTGATGAGTCTCATCAGTGTTATTTCCCATTTTTTAAACACCCCAAACCTACTCTTAGGGTAATTATACAAAAAAAAATTTTGTTTATCTTTTTCTCTTTATTTATTTCCTTGTTATTGGCTGTGGTACCTATTTTACATGGTTAATGGTTTGTTATTACTTTTGATAATTCATAGATAAATCAGAAAATGAAAAAAATAATAAAAATTAGTGTAAACGTTACGTTACATTATGTTAGGTGATGTAAATTAAATTAAATTTAGTGGCGACGCGTGTAATACGATTGATCGCGTTCATCACCACCATCTTGGAATGATGGCTGGGTTCTGATGTCGGATACTTCTGTAAATATACGACGATCTGGTCTTGTTGTTTCTTGAATCTTAAGATTGCTTGTTATCCGGATGGGACTGGTGGTGTATTCTTTAACATCAGATTCTGTGCGGGTTGGACGCATTGTAGTTGTTGACCCCGGTTTAATGTAATCGCGTGGCAAGCGATTACTACGATATGCATCCGCTGCAGCATAGTAAGCACCACGATATCTGTCATATAATGGATCGTACCGAGAAGACCGATACCGTAAATCACCATTTGGAGCGTTGCGAACAATTTCAGGTAAATTTGCATAGTAGATAATGCGACGATTTCGATTTGATGCAGGATAATCGGTAGAGCTGCGATCAGCAATATCATTGCTGTATAATGGACGGTAATCCCGAATCTCAGGAATGTCATAACGACGATCTGGATAAAAGTAGTATCGGTCAGGCATTCTTGGCATATATGAATCAAAACCATCTGATCGGCGACGTGCCTCGTAGCTGTTGTACAACGGATAGCGATCGTACAGTTCTCGATCATATCTGTCAAAAGAAAATTCAAAATATTTTTAAGACGGACTTTTGATACGGAAACTAAAGTTTACCTGTCGTAGCGACGATTGTATAAATCGTATGTTGGTCGCGAAGACATCACTGAGTATCCATCATCGTACATTCGCATCCGATCGTATGGCGGAGTGTATAGCTCCGGTGCTGTTTTAACATTGGGTTGGTCCCTTGTCTCAGCTGGTTCCACCAATTTTTTTTGCTGAGTAATAAAATTAACACGAGGTGCACGTGCCTTAATACCTTCATTAATAGCTGAAGCTTCGGCCAGTGAATCTTCTTCCTCTTGAATTTTAGAATAATCACTTGTTAGTGGGCTTCTTGTCCACTTAGCTACGTAAGGCCCTCTTCGATAGTAGTCACCTTCCATAACTTGCTTCTCAGCTGTAGGTAACACTTCGTCCTTATTACTTTCCTCCTTTTTTATTTCAGGTTTTTCTGTCGCCTCAATTTGTTTCGTAGTTTTCTCCGGAACATCTTTTATCTTCTCATCCGTGCTACGTCGTGATCGTTGATGTATAATTCCCATCGTCTGAGTCACACCAGTTACCTCATCAGACTCCAATAGTTTTACTGAATCTTCTTTATTGTACCCTGTATTCTGCGAGAATTGACTTAGCTCAATTTCTTTCTTTTCGGTATTAAAAGGTGAATCCACCGGCTCGTTATTATCTAAATGAAAATGACTGCGTAAACCAGGTGACTCCAAAACATGGTACATAAGAGCACGTTTATTCCTTATACCACGAAACGAACCATGTCCATAAATGCTTCTTGCTTCTAGAAATGTATCCTCCTCTGCCGGTATCTCACGCGGTGAATCTATATCAAAATCATCCAGCATTTCAACATCTTCCGGTATACGCATTTGGAGGGTGCCATCAATTATAATGAAAATAATTACTAAAATTGGTAAAGCTTGTATCAGCGACATCATTCTGTAACAAAGTATGAAATGTTTTGTAAGTGAATTTCAATATAAAAATGCAAAACAATCGATTCAAACGTCCTCGAATTTTTTTTTATTTATTAATTCGTTTGATTAAAAATAACTTAGCGGTGACCTACTCCAAATCATTTATATACACAAAACACTCTCATCACCAGTTTATACATAAATAGGTTTTCCCAAACACACGTAAAGCTCAACAGAACAATACAAATAAAAATAAAAATTCACTTTGATTTCGAGAGTGACAACAATAAGCCGCCAACAACAAAAAAAAATAATTTAAATAAAAAAGAAAAACAAAAACGGAAATATACCGGAAGTTTTATGCTAATTTAATTCATTTATAATTTCTGGTGACGATAAAGTAATAAATTTTTATTTTTTGTTAATTAATTTAATTAGCTTAGAATTGTGGTAAAACGCAGTTGATTTCGCTTTTGTTCCCTTTGTTTTTCATAAAAATTTATTTTTGAGTTCTGGAGGTCTATCGAATTATTATATTTTTGTTATAGTTAGGTTATTTTATGAAGAAATCCGTGCAGAGTATTCAAATAATGAGTGTAAAATGCATAAACTACTTTTAAAGGAAATTTAAATAAAACTCCCGAATTTTTTTCAGTATTTTTGTTAAATTTCTAGAAAAATTTTTAACTTTAGGGTATGATTAATGGTTTTACAAAAATTTTTATTGAAGTCCACTTTAAAAACAACAAAAACTAATTAAATGCAATAAAATAATCCTGAAAACTCCTATTATTAGCGTTTTCAGGACAAACCCAAGCTTCGTTATCTTCTAGAATTCATAATTTAAAAAATTCTTATTTTAGAAATAATATTTTAATTTTAAAAGTTTATAAAAAATCCTTAAAATCCAGATAATAAGACTTCTAATAACTATTCCCAAAACTACTACATCGACAAATATCCTAATCCACCTTAAAATCTATTTCTTGCCGTTTTAACTTTATAATTTCATTTTAAAAACACAAAAACAATTTTTTAAAAAACCACAAAGCTTACAAAACTTTAAAAACAATCCCAAAAAGCTCAAATCATAACACAAAAGCTGCTCAAAAGTTTAATTAATTTATCACTTGGCAAACACAAGAATTTTTTTACTTTACATCAGGTTCAACGGTTCACACAAAACTAAATAAATTTTTTAAAAATAATTATTAAGCTGTTAGTACCGCCAGCATCATAATTTTTGTATTGATTCGAGTAGAGAAGTAAAACGAAGCAAAAATCCGAAAAAAAAAAAACAGTTCAGGTTAGTTGATCACCGATTATCGTCACCTGTGCTGCGGATTATTTTTGATTTGCACAAGTGTTGAAAACTGATGTGACAATATGTGGTTTAAGGTTTTTATTTTTTTTTTGTGAAAAACTCTCGCGAGTATTTGGTGTTTGTGTTTGGGATAAAGGGCATCAACCTGATTTTTGTCACCACACCGTAGTTCCGCTGTAAAACAAACAACAATAACAAATATTAATCACATTTTACACAATACTGATCATGATGCAGAGATCTTGTGATAGAGATTACCTGAAATTACCAGTAAAACACACACAAACACAAAATGCAAATTAAGTATCGAGTGCGTAATTTTTATCGCATATCGCATCGGTTACATCCGAACACTTGTGTTCCCAATTTATTATTCATACAATTATTACAAAAATCTTGATCAAAAATAGTTTCTATTGAAAACGAGATTATTCTGAAAATGAATTTTTCGTAATTGAAAGGTGAAACAACCTTCAAAGCATACAGCAAATTCGTTTAATTTGCATTTGAAAAATCGTAAAAAAATTACGTAATTTTTCCGTATAAAATATTTTGGTTTTTGCAAGCAAAACCCTTTCTTATAAAAACAAAACAAGCAATGTTTTAAAATAAAAAAACCCTACGCAGCCATAAACTTCCGTTTAAAGGCAGATAGAATAAAAGAGTTGAACAGAAAAAAAGCGTTTTTTTTTGTCCTAGGTTAGGCTCGTTCCTTACGGTTGAAAAAGCAACAGAATAAGGGGTTATTAGCCCTTGATAGTCATAATTTTTAACAAAAAATATCACCCACGAGACAATAAGTGTTTTTTTTTTTTTTCAACGGAAACACAATATTATCATATCGTAAAACATATTTCTATGATTACTTGTTGTTGTCTTTGCGAAGTTTCTTCTAATTTTTATCGTTTTTTTATTCCGTTAAGCTTAGATTCCCTAGGTTGGAGGTTTTGGTTTTACATTTTTCTGTCGCAGTATGAACGTTATAATGTTGAAATTCAAACAGGATGGGATTTATGGGTTTGGTTTATAATTTAAAAAGAGTTTTCACCGGGAGTTATCTTGAAATTTTAACTTTTCCAAGCTTTTTGAAGTTAGTTCTTAGGACTGTTCTTGAAAAATTTCGGAATTCAGGTCTATAAACCATTATTTCAGGAGTTTTTATGATAAATCAATTTTTATACTTGAAAATCCACATTTTTCTTCTGAAAATAAGTTAAAAGCGTTTCAGGAACCTGAATTAAGACGATGGAACCTTTAAAAAATACCTTAATCTGGCACTGAACCGCTAAAAACAACAAAACGCACATCGAACAACAAGATATTCTCCCAATTAAAAACAATGAAAATTAAAAGGATGGAAAAATGCTAATAATAAGGAGTTTAGCATAAGGACAACCATTGTGTAAGGGGGCATTTTATCTACGTACACACAAAAAAAGGGGTGAAATATTCTATTTTTTTTTTTTTTGTTGTTGTTTATGATAAACTCTTACCTTCCGACTTTCTGTTTTATTTATTTTTTATACTTTTTAATAATTCTGCTGTTGCTATTCAGAGACGACTACCGACTTAACTTAGGTTAGATAGGATGACACGGGCGACACATAATTTTTAATTGAAATCGTCGAAGACTAATTACATCATTTATTCATGAATATATTTAATAAAATAACAACAGAGAAAAAAAAAACTTCTTTTACGTACACATTTTACCGGTGATGAGCCCGGTAATTTATTTAGCAAACAGAAATAAAAATTCACGTCTCGGCGAAGAAAACAACATAGTAGCGAGCTATGGCTAAGGAGAAGCAGAAAACTTAACCAAAGGAAATTATGAAGAAAAAAGCATTAAATTAACGGAAAATTAAAACTCATAATTCGTTAACCCGTTAGTTATGAGATTATTAAAAAAAAAAAAAAACAAATTCGCTCTTTCCGCCGCTTATTCCATCATTAAAAATTCAAACAATTTACTACGAGTTAAACGAACTCGTTCCAATCGGCTTAAATTTGTACGAAAAAAAAAACAAAAAACAAAACTGTTGACAGCAGGAAGTGAGGTTTTTGTTTTGTCATAAAGTTTGTGAATTATAGATAAATTGTGCTCCTTGGAATAATTAGTAAAATGAGCAAATCTATTCCTCAAATGGTTTGGTGCTGTAAAAACAAAGAATCGCTACTAACCTCAGTTAATTATTTGATTGATTAAATGAGAAAAACGCTCCCAATTACCCATAGTTCTAGAAGCAAACATTCCCAATAAAACACACAGACGGAATACATTTAATAAAATAATTTTTTTTATTTCTCTTCATAATTTATTTTTGAAGAAAATTTTATAATTTAAAAACTAATTTCTCTTATAAACAAAAAATAGAAAAAATCAAACAAAGAATAAGAAGAGACAAAAAATAAAACAAAAAGTTGAAGCAACCAGGATTTAATCTAATACAATAACGGGATCATCTGTGATTCCATCCATTTTTGTCACTACTGTGGATTTTTGTTTAATTTTACTAGGCGTGGTGGTGGTGGTGTCACTTTTCTTTAAGAATTGACTGATTAGATGATTTTTTGATTGTTGGGGAATTTGGGTGCCACGAGGTACTGACATTAACAGCGGCACTCGTTTTTTCTCCTTAATTTTTGCTACTATGGGTACTGGTTGTGGTTTTTCTTCTTTTTGTGATGCTTTCACGATAACCTCTGTTTTCGTTATTTTCTGTTTTTTCACCGTTGTGTCAGAGCTTGGCTCATTTTCGTTTGTTTTTGGCAACTCTTCGTCATTTTGTTTCTTCCTCCTAAGTTTATTTTTTTCCGTCCTCTCCGCTACCGGTTTTGATCTTAACTGTAGATTGTACGACCACTCATTTGGTATCGGTAAATCAAGCAGATTGTAATTTTCTAAAAATTCAGCTCGCACGTACCAACAGTATTTAGTGAACATGGCGCCCTCCTTGGGGCATTGCTGCCACACGGCAAACTCTTTCATCTGATTTTTTATCGTGGAAATTAATTTAAATTTAAACTGTGGCGAGTTTTCCATTTTTCTCAATTGGAACGTTTGGAATTCTTTTATCAGGAAATTCCTATTGTTTGTATTGCCATGAATTAACCTAATTAGATCCTTTTTCTCTTCGTCATTCATTAGAATTTGTTTATTGTTTCCTCCCGATTGCTCCTCGTTGTCATATTCTTCCTCTGTTTTGGCTAAACGGATATCACCGTTGCATACCATCGCTCGGGCGGCAAACATATCCCAAACCACAGGCGGACACGAATCCGGCCGAGTCCCATCAACATTCTGCCATATGCACCCATAGAGACGTGGTTTTATCCTTTCCGTTTTTTTATTCCATTCGGCAGCAAATTCCTTCTGCAAAACAATTTTTAATTTCGCCTTTTGCATTGTTGCCGAATTCTCTTCTTCCACCTCATCGTCATTCTGTAGCTCCTCATCACTCAAATGTCCATGTGGTACGAAAAAGTCAAAATCTTCCTCATATTCCTCGTCTTCCGATACTTTTTCCTTTTCATCATCGCTGCCATGTAGCGATTCACCAATTTCTTCCTCTTCCCACTCATCATCCGAATCAACTTCATAGTCAAAAAGCATCTAAAAGCAAGAAACTCATGATTAGTCAAGGAAGCAATGAAATAATATTGAACTCGTTTACCGTATCTTCAGCAAATGGTTTTCTCCCCTTTATGCATTTACTTTTCTTACGAAAAGTTCCATAATATGCAGGACGTTGGTTTTCATGAAACGAAATGAATTTCGCCCGATATGTTTTTTTACAATTGTCTGTTTTCTCTATTCCGTGAATACCGCTCTTCAGCTCTTCCTCTACAAATAAAAGAAACGAAGAATTATTATTGACTTCTAAGATAGTCAAAGTACTTGAAGATTCCAAACTCACCAACTACAACTACATCATCCGTGTCCTCATCTATTGGTAGCCACGTTTTACCTTGTTTTCTTGGAGTATATTTCTTTGATCTTAGATTTACGATGTACAGATTTTTGCGTTTTGTGACAGGAATCGTGCCTGAGGTGAAAAGTTTCTCCAATTGACATCTGCTATCCTCATTTAGGCTCCGTCGGGTTTGCGGCGCTAATTTCATGTCACCCTTTATGCAAAAGGGCATAAATTTGTGAACTGGCTCCTCAGAAGTCACTTTCTCTGCATTATTCTCCTCGGGCTTCTTAGCATTTTCTTTGACAACAAAGAATTTCGTAAAAGCCTCTGAGATGCGTTTTTTTTTTATTTCTTCGCCCTCCTTTTCCAGTTCTTTCTTTTTGCGTTCCTCCTCCTTTTCCAGTTCTTTTTTCTTGCGTTCATCTTCCTTTTTGCGTTTTTCCTCTTCTTTAGCCTTTTCCTTTTCTTTGCGGTCCTCCTCCTTCTTTATACGTTCCTCTTCCTTTTTACGTTTTTCATCCTCACGCTTTTTCCGTTCTTCCTCCTTCTGTTCATCTTTTTTACGTTTTTCTTCATTTCTCTGATCAATTTCTGATTGACGTTTCTTGTCTCGATCCTCTTTTTCTTTTTTCCTCTGCTCTTCCTTTTCTTCTTTTTCCTTTAATCGAGCTTGTTCCCGTTTTTCTTTTTCCTTTTGTCTTTCATCGTTCTTCCTCTGTGATCCTCTTCTCTTCAATTGTCCCTTGGGTTTTGTTGTTAAATCAGCGTTCTCTGTAATCGAAACATCATTATCAGTTTGCTTCGATCCAGAATCAGATTTTTCCTGATCATTTTCGTCGGAATTAGTTGATTTTCCATCCATTTTTGTCTCCTTGACACAACTGATACTTGCACTAGAATCATCATTGGATAATTCACTGTCACTCAAATCGTTTTTTTCTTTAGACGAACTTTGTTTAGGGGGCTCCTCTGCCATCTCTGGCACCTCTTTCGCCTTTTTGCCATGTTTTTCTTTTAATTGTTTTTCCACGACGGGCTCTTCGGGCTCAATACTAATTACATCATCATCATCATTATTGTCGTGCTTACTGCTATTATTAGTATTCGACGTATCTAATTTTCTAGCGAAAGACTTTCGTTTTGGCGTTGGTAATTTTATTGCTAACTTTTCATGGGATTTTTCTACACTTTTTCTTGTTTTCGTTTTTATTGTTGAATTACTTTTATTAAGAGACTTTTTTCTACCAGAAACGGTTGCTTTGCTATTCGTTTTAATTATTTTACTATCATCCGGCACATCAACATTGTCATCAATAATATCAATGACAGCCACAGGTATTGGCTCTTTTAATAGATTTTCCTTTATCGCTGCAGACTTAATTAATTTAAAATTTCTATCCTCTGTTGCACTAGATGATAATTTACGTTTACGTGTCTCTATTGTTGTTACATCTTTTGTAATTGGTGTATCCTCTTTAACAACGGTACTAATTATCTTAAATGGTAAACGAGCTTGAACCAATTTTTTCTTTTCAGCACTAGACGTTTGTGCTGGTGACAAAGTTTTATTTAATTTCTTCATAACTTTAAACTTTTTAATTTTTTTTTATACTAAACTTTATTTTTGCTGAAAAACAAAACAAGAAAATGTTTATACATAAATTTATAATTAATAATATATTATTTATATATAATTACCATTTATTATTATTTATTTATTTATTATTTTAATTAATAAAATCACTGTCATATCACTTTTCGGCCGATTTAATACAAAATAAAAAAGCGGGAATACAATAAACATGAAGATAGCAACGCAATGTATTAAAAAAAAAACATAAGAGGAAAGGAAAATAAAAAACAAGAAATAAAAATTGCATAAATTTAGGTGTTAACAAAATTAATTTAACAGTGTGCTTTTTTTTTTTTTTAGAATAAGAATTCAACAAGAAAATGACGAAGAGATTTTTTTTGTTTTTTTTTATTTCTTAAAACTTAAATAATTTCGTTAATTAATTAATTATTTTATTTATTTATATTTATAATTATATATATTTATAGTTTTATTTTAATAAAAATAATAAAAAAAAATATTATCTTTGTTTCTTATAATTTTGTAATAAATTTAAAAAAGAGTAAATTAAAGAAAAAATTATAGACATAAAAAGCGCGACATTTGACTGTTTTTTTTTTTAACAATTAATTTCACATCTAAAAAAAAACATTTTTAATTAATTAATTACTCTGAACTATTATATTGTTTTGTTTTGTTTGATATTGGAATGTTAATGTACACAAAAATCATTTACTATACATTGATGTAACCTAACATTATTACTAAAAAAAAAAAAGAAAAACAATACATTTCGATGAAGAAAATTAAAAACAATAAAAATTAATTAATAAAAAAAAATTTAAAAAAACGGAATTTAATTAATTAATGGATTAATTAATAAAAAAAAAACATAAACAACACGTAGATGTACTATAATATCATAAATGGTTGTATACATTAAAAATTATAAATTTCTTACTTATGTTTAATTAAACTAGATTAATTAATTAATTAATTTAAATTAATGAAAAATTAATTATTTTTATTTATAATAATTATTTATTCTTCAGGTGCTTCCTCTTTCCAATTTCTTTTTATTATCAATTTAATTTTAATTTTAATCTTTTTCTGTTACTATAGATTAATTTGGAGAAGCATTTCGTTTCGGTGTTGACGGCAGTAAGTCCATTGTTTTACATACCCAATTGGCAATTTCTACATTTTCATTTTCCCATTTTCTAATCCATGCATGATTCTACAAATTAAACGAAGGAAAGCAAAGGAAATTATTTAAATAATTATCAAGGATAATAAACCACGAACCATTAACGTTTTTAAATCGGCACGTTCATCGGGATTCTTTTTTAAACATTTATCAACAAAATCTTTAAATTCTTGTGAGAAAATCTTGTGCTCCAGTTTTGGTGGTGGCTCATTTACAATATAATCCAATAATTCAAAGATAGCCATTGGTTTTGGTTCAACAATTGGACAACCATCATCACTATTCTCATCGAATATTGTTTCAAGCATTTTTACATCGGGCGGTGGTATTGGATACATTCCGATTGCCATTTCAACTAGTGACAGACCTAATGACCATATATCTGATTGTACAGAGTAATGTGTTCCTTGCAGTCTCTCCGGCTAAAATTGAAAAAACAATTATCCAGCGACTAGAATCAAAATTATTTTTATCATGAAAATACTAACCGACATGTAGCTTCTTGTACCGACAAATGAATTCGCCATTGAATCGATTAACTGCCCAGAAACACCAAAGTCACAAATTTTAATCTCACCGCTACTGTTCACCAGAATATTGCTCGGCTTCACATCACGGTGCATAATTGCGTGTTTGTCTCTTAAGTAACTAAGTCCCTTGATTACAGCTAATGTAATTTTGCCAAGTATTGGCTCTGGTATACGACCCGCTCGTTTCAATATTAAATCTAATGATCCACCATCCATATACTCCATGCAAATACTTATCTCCCCATCACTATAAAATGCACCGTAAAACCCAACAATATGCGGAAAATTACACTCATGTAATACTCTTAATTCCCTTAAAATTTGCTTCTTTATTGCCGGTTTCACTTCTAAATGAATTAGCTTTCTCGCCATAATTAATTCGGTTGGTATATGACGTACTTTCATTACGACACCGCCATTACCAGAACCTAATTCACCTAATTTTTCCAAATCTTCATCGCTCAATTCACCAATTTTCTCTTTTTGACTTAGAAACACATTTATACGATTTCGTTCCGTATCATCTATATCAATTTCTTCCAATTTTTCAGCCAGTGTCTCTATACTTAATTTCTGTGCGCCCAAAAGATTATTTTTGCTAAGGCGGCAGATTAAAAAAAAAAAAAAATCAGTTCGTTTTGTTTCCTGTTTTTAATTAAATAAGAAAAAAAAAACTCACTTGGTGCCAGATGGTGTCTTAAATGGTGGTGTTGGTACAACCTGAACCACATTTGGATCTACAGAACCCGGTGGTAATGTTAAATTTAATTTATTTTTTGACATTTTACTCATTTCAATTCTTCACCTGCCTGTCAAAACAAAGAATTATTGGTATTAAACAAACAAACAAAATTCAATTATATAATTGCAGCAAACCTTTATGATGAATTGTTTTCGCTTTTGATTAATGATTACTTTTTTCTTTTTTTTAATTAAATTATACAGAAGTGAAAATAGTAATAAATTAACTGGAAACGATAAATAAAACTAAAAAATTAAGATTCAAAAAAAAAAACGCACACACAAAAAAAAAATTATACACTTATAGGGAGAGAATACTGGTGCTGTCAACCAACAAAACAAATTTACACTGTTAAGATACTGATAGTGTTCTAAGAAGATGTTTATACAGAAAACATTCCTACACAAATAGTGACTAAAGGAATATAATTTTTTTTTCTTCTTCTAAGAACAGCGACATTTTTATCAACAGTGAATAATAGCATAAGTAACATAACAAGTGGTTTTTTTTTTAAATCTTATTTTAACCTTAATTAAAATTAATTAAATAAAAATTCATTATTTTCTTTTAATTTTTAAATAAATTTTATTGTATTTCTCATTTCTTAACTTGTCTTTTTTTTTAAACTATATATTTATCCATTTTTCTTAATGCTTTAACAACCAAAAATTTCATACATATATATTTTTTTTCTTTTGCTTAATTTTCGCTTAATTAAATTTTAAATTTATTTTATTAATTAATATTTAAATAATTCACAAAAATGCACTTGTTTTTAATTATTATTATTATTTTATCTCACATTTATATATATATTTATTTTTTTTTCGTAAAGTTATCACATTTAAAAGTGCCTTTTGGTTCTATAATAAATATTTTTTTTTTTCATCTTTTCTACAAAAAAAAAAAAAAAACATTAATCACGATTTTTTGTTTCACACTTGGTGCAATTTTTTTTTTTTAATTAATTATTTATTCATTTAGATTAAATTAAAAAGGATAAAAATTCAATAACAAGATTGTCAATTATTTAAGTATAAGAAAAGTAAAATCTCTTTCAAAAAACAAAACAAATAAACGGACGATTTTTTTCTGTATATTGTGGTTACGTTACGTATCCTGAATTCTGTACATTTTCCGGTAAATCAAACAAAAAAAAAAACGAAAAATTATTTTACACAAAATCCTTTAGATTTTATTTAAAAAGATTTTTTATCTTATTTATAAACAAAATTAAGCAATAAAGGCGAAGATTGTTTGTTGTATGCAAAGTGAAAAAAAAAAAATTCTCTCTCTCTCATCACAACAAAACAATTTATTTTGTCTGTTAATTAGGATTAGATTAATTTAAGAAAAGATTTTTTTTTTATTATAAATTTCTCTAAAAAGCTACAACGAAAATCAATTACAAAAAAAGAAAAAACTTTTCTATTCAAATTGAAACCATTGACAGCAATGTGAAGAAAAACATGAATTAAATTCAAAACGAACGAAAGCAAAGTGGCAATTTTGCTTTGCTTTTCTTTTTTTTTTACACATTTAATTTAATTTAATTTATCTAATAAATATTAAAATTTCTATAATTTAATAAAGCAAACCGATTGATGCTCTATCTACTTGTAATCAACGCAAAAATCTCAAGACCTCATCGATGAGACAAACAAATAAAAAAAATTTACAACGGAATGAGATAATAAAATAATTAAAATTTCTTTTTTAATATAAAAAAAAAAAATAAAAATACCATAAATATGAAGCAACAACAAATTATTTGTATAAATTGTGTGTAAAAATCACATCCAAAGAGATATTTTCACTCAAACAGAAAATCTTTTGTTCGTTATGCAAAAAAAGAAAAGAAAAAAACCAAAAACATGGAGAAAGAAAAAATTAATTAATTAATTACTACGTGTTTTTTGTATTATAATTATTATATGATAATTTAAAATCAATAATATTATTTTGTCAAGGTAATAATAATGGTTTAAAGTAGGCACGACAAAATATTGCCGCCGCTGATGGCGGTATATCTTGACTACGATAATATGTGTTGCATTCCTTTTCTGTTAATTTATCGAAGACACCGGCATATTCACGGTGAAACGATGCCATATCAATATTTGAACGGCCAATTGCAATAAATGCCAAAAATAATATATCCCTGTATATTGAGTGTGTACGATCAACACCACGATGCTTTAATTTGTGACGTTCATTTGCCAAACGTTTTACTGGCGTTAATAAATCGTTGCATCGTATTGACGATATAACTTGTTGAATAACACTGAAAAAAAAACAATAAAATAAATAATAAATAATTTAATAAAACAGTAAAAGAGTAAATTACGCTCGATTTAAAGTAGTTTGATCTGTCAACAAAGCTTTTAATAATGGACTAGCTGGCTGATTTTGTCGCCACAGCATATACATCGGTGGGCCAGCTTCTGCATGTAATCTCGGATTATCCCATAAACATTGTATTGATGTTGTACGTACAACACTTAACGGATCTAACGTTTCAGGTTCCTTAAAAAAACAAATTATTTTTGATTATACTGAAGCCAACTATAATAAAGAGGAAATTTACCTGCTTCGGATAACATAAACTAGGTAAATGTGTATTCACATTTATTCTATCCATTATCCATACTAAATTCCAATAAATAATCGGATGTTCATCCATAAAATTTGTTTTCGATAGGGATGCATCACCTTCTTGTGCCAGGATATTTTCCAATTCTTTACGCAAAACAAGCGGATTTAGGTACGGAACCGTTAAATTATCCGATTGCTTTAAATTCTTTAACTTTTCATCAACGGATATTTGTATATTTAAGAATGGCACCGTTAATTTACCGCACGCATGACATGTTGTATTTAAATTTGAATCCTCTGCTGACCAACCAGCCATTATATCCTCATCGTACAGCAACACCGAACAATTATGACATTGGGAACATGTTGTCAATTGTATCACAATGTCATAATCATTATTCTCATTATTCTACAATGAAAATTCAATCATTTGATTATTACCAAGGATTATTATATAGAAAAAACAAAACAAAAAATTCACCTCATTATTATTGTCATACAAATTATCAGGTAATACCGGATATGCTGTTAAATTATTTGTAGAAATATTCTCACCAAGTGGAACTAAATTATTGTAACTAGATTTACGTGACTCACTTAAACGTACCCATAAATCTAATTCACTAGACAAACGACGTGAACGTGTTGTATGGTCATCATTTAATAAATCCTCCTCTGATATATTTTGTTCACGTTCCAAACTATTACCAGTTTTTACTGGTGTTGAATTTGCTGATATTGCCTCCTTTATTTCATCTAATTTTTTTGCAACAGACGTTGCTGCATACTTTATACTACTAATACCACCCTGTATTATTTCATTTGATTTTTTTCCAGTTAAACTGGGACTAAAATAGAAGAGACAAAAAAAACACAATAAAATCATTCGTATTGTAATTAAAACATAGAAATAAAATTAATTTTCATATAAAAAAAAAAAACACAGAAACAGAATAATAATGTGACTAAGACATACCTAATATTGGATATATTTTCGATGATATGGGAGGGTATTTTTAAATCCTTTTTAAATGATAAACGTGCAGGTGAATAACGGCTAAGTGGATTAAAAATAATAAAAAATAAAGAACACAATAAACAAACAATACAATAAACAACAATGCTACATGCTAATTAATTAATTAAATAATAACAAAAAAAAAAAAGCCTAAATAAATTAATTAAAAGAAAAACAAACCCAAAACTAAATTTTAATGATGAGCCCAAACTAGCTAAGCTTGATGTCACCGATGATGCAGGCATTGTCTCTGAACGATGCATACTTTTATTTAAACTAATTGATTCATCAAATGTGGCACTACGTTGCCCTTTAAATAATATCGGTTGATCAGTATAGACGGAATTATTAATATTATTATTATTTAATGGAACTTTATTATTTAATTCAGTTTGTTCCTGTACGACAATCACTTCATCATTATCTTCATTTAAGGCTCCCAGTGGATCATTCATTGTTACTGGAGTTCTTGGTGAAATTCTAAAATAAAATCGAATATTAAATTCAATATCTACTTCGGCAGAAATTCAATAAAAAAAAATACTTTGTTGGACTGTTTTTCGACTTTTCATTAGCATCTATATCAAGCTCCTCTTGCGAACTACAAATTTCACTATTCTCTAATTTGTCATCGTCTTCTTGAAAGCTAAGAATTCTTTGACAACGCGATTTAGTATCACCGCCAGCCAAAGACTGTTGCCGTTGTAATTTGTCCATAAGTTTGGAGTCTCCAGCAAAACTATCTGATTTCCCTAAGATCCTTGGACTTAAATCACATGGACTGGACGGCGGAGGTTTAAATGGTGGTGAATCAGTTGGACTGGATGATTTAGTTGTTCCTTCACCAGAAATTAAAAGTCCTGCACTAGAAACAACATCAGATGACTCTTGTGGCCCCGATTGTCTAACAATACTTCCTAAGCGTCCTCGTAATTTATCAAAAGCAGAAAAATCAACAAATGGTGCTTGTGGTTCTACTTGATTAGAATGCGTCGAGTCTAAACTTGATCTTGATGTTCCGTCAACAGTTTCCAAAGTGCTTAAATTATTTTCACAGGAAACGGATAATCGACGTCTTGAAGAATATTTTTTACCAGCACGTCGAAAATGTGCCGCACCGAAAATAACATTTTTCAATCTAGCCCAACGCAATTGACTCATCGTAGTACTATCCGAAGGCCATTTAGCTTCTAAGACACATCGATTATAGAATCCATACGTTAATGCATTTGGTTGAATTCCTGTTCGCTTCATTAAGTAAAGTAAACGCACAGCCAAAACAGGTAAATTATAAATTCCACAGAGTTGCATCATTACTCTGTAGCACACCTCATCACATTGTATTTTCAATTTACTCGCTTTCGCTAATAAGTCATAAGCTTCACGTAGAACTAAATGCTCTTTACCATGATTGTCCATAACAACACTGGGCAAAACAATATAATAAATTGAGTAACAAGTCGCTAATAAATATTTAGCCCATGGCTCCGGTCCCGATTGACTTTTTCTAGCTATTTTTTGAGCCGTTTTTATTTCATGTTTGGTACGACGTGCCATAGGTGACCCAGGAGTAAAATTTGTATTTTGTTGAGCAAATTGTGTCAAATGATTCTTCCGTGAATGCTTTAACAAATGAGGATTTAACAAAAAATTCGAATAAATAATTACTTGGCCAGCAACTAAAACAAACATTTATAACTATTAGAAAAACAATATGAATAACAATAAAACAGCGATTGCTACCTCCAGACTGGCATTCCGGTGGTAATATATATTTTGTTCTTTCACTACTATGTCCTGTCTCCCAATCCACAAAACGTATCTCTGTTGGTGTATCATCGTAGGCACCGACACGCTCTAAGCACTCATCAAAAAATGCCAAACCCTGATCACCGTCAGACACAAACGATCTCTCTTCAATGAATCGTATAAACATTTGGGTTTTCATTAAAAGATGATAAAACTTATGATGCGCCTTATCCCTGGATCTTAAAAATGCATTCAATTGAAATAGTGCATTTGGATCTGTGGCACCAATTTTCGGTGCCTTTGATATAGGAACTAAATAATCTCTATAGCCTCTTAGTATCGAAGCCATAAAACGTAAAAAGGCCTCTTGTATTCGTTGTTCTAAGTTTTGATCACGTTTCTTTCTTTTAAAATCGCGATCCAAACTATTCATTGATTCAAGTCCCTGATTTTGACTTAAATCTTCTAAAAATTTCAAAGTTTGTTTTAATATTCTAGCGCCACGTTTTGGTAATAATTTTGTTGTTAAATGTTTTTGTGATTCACAGAGCTATGAAAAAAAAAAAAAACAATTTTTGTTTATCATTTTTAGATAAAACTTTAATCAACAACAAAACAAAGTTAAAACCTACGCTTATATTGTTTGTATCTAAATCAACACATGTAACATCTGTTGGTGGTTCATAAAGATCAAAAAAACGTGAATCAACACCAATTAAATAGGGTAATGGTGCATGTAGTACTTCAGCTAAACCAAGTGGACACAACGGTATATACGGACATTGCCATTTAAATGGAAATAATAATGTAACAACGGCTTCAGCAACTGCTGTTAATGTTGCTGGTCTACAAAGAATAAAAAAATAAAAATTAATTAAATATTTAAATTAAACAACATGCACCATATTTATGTTTGTTTAATTATAAAAAAAAAATTATTTTACCTTAATGAATGAATTAAAATTTTTTGTTCAGTCAATACTAATAACAATACATGTAAACAATTTTCCGGTCCTAAATTTGATAATAATTGTCTAAAACCGGCACCACTACGTGGTAATGGTGAATCTTCCGGTTGAGTCAATAATATTCTATCATCACTTTTTATCGTAGACAACTGAAATATAATAATAAAAAAAAAAAACAACAAATAAAAACGTGACCTGGGTATTAATTAAAATAAAAAAATAATTATGTTTTACCTGTAATAATATACTAGGTGAAGGAAATGGCACTTCGTCAAGTAACTGAGTTATATATCTTTCAATAGGAACTGGTAATGGTTGTTTACTTGTAGCCATATGCTATGAAAATAAATTAAATGAAACAAAAAAAAAATTATTAATATTAATATAAATAAACACATTTTATTACCTGTAAAAATTGTAACCAATTTTTAAATGTATCACCAAATGGATAATGTGAGAGTAAACATATTGATTTATTTATATGTAATGAATGAGTCAAATGTGTTTCATCATCATTCCATTCTAATAATTCTTTTTGATGTGCGGTTAAATTTCCCACGCTATAAATAAACAAATTAACAACCTTGCACGCACAATAACATGTTAAATATTAGTTAACACTCACTTAAAGTCTTCATAAAATGTTAAAGATGATCCATAGACTTTGTATGTTCCATCGCTGACAGTTAATACAAATGTACTAAATACTGGCTCAACGGGAATTCTTGTTTTCTTAATTAAAAAAAAAAAGAAAATAAATAAATTAATTAATGAACAAATTTAGCCAAGAAATTAATTTACTTTATCATCTCCAGGTACATGTGGCCATGCTTCAAGTGTACTACCCATTGGTAAACAAAATAATGGTACGCTTGGACATAAATTTAATGGAAAATCAATATGATCATAGCTCGGATAACGATGTAATACTTCCGGCTGATAACTAATTAATTTCGGTCGATTCATTGATTTTTTATAACATAAATATACATCACTGCCCATCATACCTTTGTTTAGGGTTTTATGTATTTGACAAAATGCATGCGGTGGTTTCTCACCTTTACTTGGTATTAACACACATAAATCAGTTACCACTAATTCATTACATGGCATATCTAACTTTGCCCGACGATATGTTAAAAATGTTTTCGCTGATGAATTGTTTACATTTGCAATACGATTACCCGGTGTTTCGGCAACAATTTCTGCATCAGACATTAAACGTTCACTGCCCTCATACATCACACCTACAAATTTATTTATTTATTTTTTTTTTTTACAAATTTTATTATTTAAAATTAATTTGAAATGTAATAAAGTTTTCAAAAAAATTTACCAATATCAACCAAGGGTGCCTTATCTTTTCCTCTACGAAAATATATAAAACATGCTGTTGTACGTACAGAACCATAATTTAAATCCGCATATAAACCACTCGGTGTATATTCTAATATTTCATGATTTTCAGGTACTAATTCACCTAGGGCAGGAAAATATACTCCAATATCCGTAATTGGATCGACAAAATTTGCTGAACGTAATTGTCCTGAATCATTAAAAATATTCTCTTGTAATAATTGTGGATTTTCTGGCATACCAGCAACAACAAAATAATCAGCAACACGTTTCTCCTCCATTATTCACTGAATTATTCTCTCCACCGGAATTTTAATTTTTTATTTTTAATTAAATTAAATTTTTTTCTTCTCTATCTATTTTAAAATTAATCAAAAAAAAAAAATACAATTTTATTATTAAATTATTTCTTCTTTTATTATTTATGTAAATAATTTTAATATTTTTTTAATAAAACATCAATCGACACAACACACACAGTATTAAAGTGTGTTTCAAAAAAAAAAAACACTTTATTTGTCGTAAAGTTTCGATTAATAATTAACAAAACATAATAAAATTTCTTCTATGTTTTTTTTTTACCTATTTTATTATAAATCATTTAAATAAAAAAAAGGTAAAAAAAAAAAAAAAACCGCGGCAACAAAGTACACACACCAACGATACCAAAAACATAATTTATGTGTACGATACACGACGCCAACGACAACGATTTATTAAAGAAAAGAAAAGAAATGAAAAAAAAAAAACCATTAATGTTGCGTTTATTAAATATTAAATAAAATCATTGAAAAGAAAGTTTTTATTATTTCTTGTAACAACAACAACGACAACAACAGAAAAAGCTGACATTTCTTTTGCCTAGTACAATAATTTTACCACCTTAACACATCCTCTAGCAAATTAATAAATTATTTTTTTCTTTATTAAATGATTTTAAAGGTTTCACACAACACACCAGTTATGTTAACATCGTTTTAAATTTTTCCCAACGTACAGTGAAATAAATTTTTTCTTTGTTTAAACTGTGTAAATTACTATTAGTAATTAAGCTTTAGGTAAATAAAATAATCTAAAAAGCTTCAGTACAGAGATTACCTAAAATTCTAAACACAAACAAACGAAAAAATCAACATCAAACATCTCTTTTAGACAATAAAATACTAATAATCCCTTCTGCATACAATTATAAAAAAAAAATCATTTCCTTCCTAAAAAACACAACGAAAAAACAATTAAAAAAAACACAGAAAACAGAAACTTTAATTTCTATTTACAAACAAACACCTCAAATATTTTTTTTATTAAACATTTTTTGAATCATCTTATATTAAAATAAAAATAATAAAATAAAAATAATATAAATATTAAATAAAATTAATAATTTAAATAAAAACAAAGCAAAACATTTTTTTTTTTCAAATATCAAAGAGCCAAAAAAAAAATTGTTTTTACTTTAAAGAAAACAAAATACATTTTATTTTTTGCATACTTATATACATACTGATATGTACATATATAAAGAGAATAAATATGTTTATCTAGTATATAAAGACAGTCAGTAGTAGACGAACGACACAATGTTTTTCTTAATACATAAATGGTATGCAAATGAATTTTTATACACATTTTTTTTTGTACCAAAAAAAAAAAACCACAATACAGAAGAAACTCAAATTAATACAATAAATCGAGCATAAACT
The DNA here is from genome assembly GCA_961205885.1 of Ptychoptera albimana. NCBI lineage: Eukaryota > Metazoa > Arthropoda > Insecta > Diptera > Ptychopteridae > Ptychoptera > Ptychoptera albimana. The sequence continues at coordinate 3,727,158 of OY540803.1, forward strand.
AAACTAAATAAAAAAATAAAAAAAAAAATGAATAAATAAAGAAAATAATTAAATAAATAATGAAACTTAACCCTCGATTTATGCGGATACAAAATTACACGACTTTTATTTTTTTTTTTTATAGAAAATAAATGTCAAAAAAAAAACATCATCGAATTGGGGAACGTTTTTATTATCCCTAAACATCAAGAATCATTAACCAAACAAAGAAACAAATTTAACACAAAGTTTGAACCACAAACCGAGTAAATTTTAAACAATAAAAATCGACGTTTTTATATAAACAAAAATTAATTGAAAGTGAAAACAATTAAATAAACAAAAACAAAACAAAAACGAATGATTGTTCAACTTTATTTTAATTAAATTAAATAATAAAGGATAAAGACACCATAAAATAAGCAACACACATCACTACCACCACCATCATCAGTACCACCCCGAAATATAAAAAATAATCATTAAAGCGAATCTAACCTTTTGTTAGATTGGTTTCTGTTTGTTTGTTTGTTTGTTTATTATGAAATAACAATATTTTTTTTCGTCCTTTATTTCATCGTTTTATTTTATTAAAATTAATTTTCAAAAGAATTCAGAAGCAAAGAACAACAACAACAACGACAACAGCACACTAATTTTCCTCGTAAAGGTTGATTCAGTTTCTTTTCTTCTTTTTTACTTTGCAAATTTGTTTTTCTTATCTCATTTTCTTTATTTATTCTCATTTAATAATTTATTGTTTTTTTTATACATTTATAATTCATACTGGGTGGTTGGTCATCATCTTGATCATTATTGCTTACATTTACACGGTATGACGATTTTAATCAGTAAATTTTACTTCAGTTTTCTGTCTCTACAATAGAAAAATTAATAAAAATAAAAATTTTATTTCTCTCATGTATATTTCTTCTTGTATTATAGATTTATTTTTATATATTTTTAGACTAAAGTCCTTGTAAAGTTGACGCGACATTTATTATTTTTCAGTTATTTCACTTTTTTTCTGCTAGTTCAGTATTATTTTTAACCAAAAAAAAGCAAACAAAAGCAAACATGCAAAGGCAAAAACAATTTTTTTTTTCTTTTCCTTCAACTTATTGTTTAGCAAAACGTGCAAAACAAGAAAACAATCCAAGGACCATCACACCATCAACATGTAACGTGTAGCAAATATTCAACTGAAAAATATTATTTTATCCAACAGGAATAATTAATTAAAAAAAAAATTTGTTTGGTTAATAAACGTCAAAAATCACAAGTTTAATCATTTACACATAAAACTTTCAGCGTTTTTCACTATTTTCACAGCATTTACTATAATAAACAATTAAATCAATTAATAACAAACATAATTAATTATTATTTAATTAAATAAAATTAATTATTTTTAATAAGAAGAGGAAAAAAAAAAACTTTAGGAAAATTCCTTTAATAAAATTCTTTACAAATAAGAGGAGGAAAACAAATGGGAAAAATAAATTAAAATAAATAAACAAAGCACCAGGGTAACGAATTATTTTATAATAAATAAAATAAAAAGCTAATTGCTTATGAAATTTAATTAAAAAAACGAAATAACACGGTGGTGTCAATAACAAAAAAAAAAAAAAAATAAAAAAAACTTCTTTTAGCTAATTATTAAAAATTATATAAAAAAAAAAGAAAGAAACCCCATTAAATATTAAATTAAATAAATAATTAAATCAATTAAAAAAATAAAAGCTAGAGAAAAAAAAATCAATCAAAAAATAGTAAATAAAAAATAACAATAGCGATAGCAACAACCAAATTAGCAATAACAACAACCCTACGATTTAACCCCTGAACAAAAAGACACGTTTTAAACGTCAAAGTTTCTAATGAAATTAAAAGCAGAAAAAAAAACATACACACAAACGAAAAACACTTTTATTTAATTAATTAAATAAAAAAAAAGCTTAAAGATTATTAAACTTAGGCATACAACACAAATTATAATAATAATAATTATTATTAGATAAAATAAAAAAAACTTTTCTACATGTGTGCTGTTACTGCTAGGTGCTATAGTTGTTGCTATTCGCTAATAAAAAGCTAACGTTAACGTGTTTATTGCGTTATTTTTTTCAAATTAATTTTTTCTTAGATAATTTGTAATCAAATTACTTTACTTAACAACTTATATATAAATTACATCGTTTATAATAATAAAAAGAAAAAAAAAAAAAAACTTTTAAACCAAAACACACAAGATACAAGAATTGTAAGTGTTAGTGGTGTGTACACCTTGATTGCGAAAGTAAGGTAAAAATTTTATTTTATTTATTATTATTACTTGATGATTCATAAACCAGCCTTCAGCATCATTACAATTCGATTCATTGTATTAAAGAAAATAAGGTAAAAATAAAATAAGAGCAAAAACCAACTAAACCGGACAACTTTTTTTTTTTTTTTTTTCTGGTTCACTTTGCAACCACAATCAACCACTAATACACTCACGAAAAGGCGTAGAAAAAAAAACAAAAGAAGACAATTATTGCAGCAAAATAATAAAAAAAATAAATTTCTTGTCTTGTTGTTGTTGTTGTTTGCTTTAAAATTATTTTTTTTTTTTTCTTCTTTTCTTACGATGATTTTGTAATTAAATAATTTTTTTCTTATTAACCAAAAAAAAAATAATATTAATAATTAAAGCGAAAATGTTGCATCAACAAAGCGAATTTATGTCATAATAATGAAAGTAAAAAAAAAAAAAATAAAAAATATATATAACAGCGAGAGTAGAAAAAGAAAAATTTTTTTTACACTTTTTTTTTTTCCTTTTGCTTATTACACACGCACTATAATAATATTTATTTTGTATTACATTATTTATTAAACTTAAAACTGTTTTTTTCTTTTTAATTAATTAATTGTTTGCACTTGTAATTGTTTTTATTTGCTTTATTTTTTATTTAAATATAAATAATTTTTTTTTTAGTTTTATTATAGTTTTATACATTTCTTTACTGTTTGTGCAATGAAAACGAAATGAAATGAAAAAATAATAATAAATGATAAATTGTGGAAAGAATGACAGCAAATTAATTAGGAGTAATTTTTTAAATTTTTTATTTAGGAGTTTTTATTTATTTGTTATTTAACTAAAATTACTGACATCTATTGGATTTATTATTAAAATTAATTAAATAATAAACTGTTTAGTTTTTTATCTTTTTTTTAATAAAAATTATTTAATTATTAAAAAGCTTATTAAATACACAATTAAAGCAAATTGTTTTTCTTAAATATAAGATTTTCATTACTATTTTCTCATAATCCTTCATTATAAAATAAAATGTTTAACATTTTTTAGTTATCTATTCGTTTATAGTTGGCGACACATGTTTTTTATGTAAACTGAAATTTATTTTTAATTATCTTTGTACATCTCTAATAAATTTTAACTGAAATTTTACTGCAAATTATAATATAAATTTAATTAATTAAAAAAAAAATGAATAATAATCATTAATCAATAAAAAGAAATAATAATTAAGCAATAAATAAAAAATTATCAAAGCTTTACACCAGCTATCTAAAAAAAATTAAAATGCCTCCACGTTGTCTAGAATAAACATTCAATTTTTTTTTATTTTTGTAATTTACAATTATTTAATAACTTTATCAAAAATAATACTGATTAAATCAGTAAATAAATGTTTTATTGTCATTTAATAATTAATTTAATTTACAATTTATTATTAAAATAATAAGCTATAGTAGCTTAAACGGTGTTTAAAGATAAACTTAAAAACAAAAAAAAAAACTCTACACATAAATAGTTAAATCAGTTAAAATGGCTACAATGTGATTAATTATTTTATTTAATTTAATTTACATAAAAAATAATAATTAATAAATGAAGGTTAACAAATAATAAGATCAACACGTAAAATACATATAATTAATTAAATGAAAAATTAATTATTATTTATCTGACGTTAGTTGTGGATTACAGAAAAAAAAATTAATTTAAATTACTTAATAATTAGCATAATTGCAATATAAAATGCATTTAAATATTAAAAAATTATTGTCAACGGTTGGTTTAGCGTATTTTTTAATATTTTTTAAATAATAATTAAGCTTTCTAATCAAGAAACAAAAACTTTCTTTCAGGTAATAAAGCCTGAAGCAATGCTGTTGATTGATTAAATCACAGCCAACAAGAAAAAGCTTCTTATACCCTTTACTCCACGTAAAATACATAAAAACTCCTTTAATTCCCATTAAAAAAAAAAATTAAACCCCCACACACTCAAGACGTCTTAATCAGAACAAAAAATAAAAAAAACTTTTGTAATAAACCGACTTTAAGGAAAAAACTCCGTGTTATTGGTACGACGGTTTTTTATTGCAAAAGTTATTAAAAGAAAAACGAGTTCAGAATAAAACTTTATGATTGAATTACAATAAAAACGAATATTTATTACGATATTTTATTGAAAATTAAAATTGCGTAAATATCGTGTTTATGGTCTAATTATCTCGTTACAACAATTTGTTTTTATTAATTTAATTTCAATTTGCTATAACGCCTGTCACCTAATCTATTGTTTGTTAATTAATTAAGTAAATAAATTAAAATTTCGAGAATTGTTTATAAGGCATAAGTACGGTAAATATAATCAGGGCTGTATTTAACCATTTAAAATGGTTATCGGTGTTTGCATTAATTTTTCACGTAATTTACAAACATTTTTTGATGTCTAGAGTAGTCCTGAGTACTTCTGAATAGTTTTAAGTGTCGGGAACTAGGAAAAAACATTATTTCACCTAACCTAATTATTTTATGATCAGCTCTTATCACACTTCGAACTCATTTTGAGTGCAAAATACAGATTTGCATGTCATCAGAACATTTAATAAAATTTTTTTAAATCTTACACGACAATTGTGATAAGAATGCATAAATGTAAAAAATAAAGTGATAAGGAAATATTTATGATGACTATAAATAGATAAATTCCAAAGTGCAGAGTTTCAATGAGTTCATTGTATAAAATGAACTTGAACTTTATAAATCGGAAAGACTGCAACAACTACTTTCCAACTTCTTATCTAGAAGTTACACAGGTAAAACTTTGTAAACAACAATTCTGTGTTAAATATACCTGAGCGATAAACGTCTCTGTTACCGCTAATAACAAAACCAAAAAAATCGTCACAACTAACGATAAATTTACGTCGCAACTACCACGCTTATTTAAAAGTAAACAAAAGAACAACAAAAAACAAAAAACCATGCGTACGCGATTTATATCAAATTTATCAATCTGTAAAAAGGCTTCGATTTCTAGTATTTCTCTTATAATGATTAATTAAATTTTAGTTTAAAACAAACAAAAACCGAAAGCACACGACACAAGTAAATAAAAATTAAAGATAAATTTAAAAAGAAGAAAAAAAATAAGAAAAAAAAAAACAAAACAAACAAACACAAATCTTGTTTGACGAAACAAAAAACAAGAATTACTTTCATAGAAAAATGAACATTTGCCTGGTATTTTCTATATTTGTTATATAGAAGAGAAATAAATGAATTAAAAACAGCCTGTTGTTGTGGTGATTGGTGGTGGGATTGAAAACAAGTTACGTCTCTTGTACTCAAATGTAGCAATAATAAGCGGATAAAAAAAAAATTTAATTAAATGTTAATTTTACTAGTAAATAAGAATATTTCAAAAGAAAAATGTTTATAAGACACGAGAACCTCATTCAGTTAGTGTCAGTTCGATTCTAATGTTCAGATTGGTTAAATAAATAAATAAAACAAAATAAAAAAACTCAACTGAGCACATTTTGCTTTACTTTGTTACGTTGGTGACGAAAAAAAAAAAAAATAATAATAATGAAAAATTTACTAAAAATTTTATCAACATGTTTGTGCCTTGCTGTGATAGTTAATTGTCGTACATCGAAGGTGTTAAAAGTGAAATTATCGCACGGTGGTACACTGGTTGGTAGATATTTAACATCGTACAGTGGTAATGGAATTCGTGCGTTTATGGGAATACCCTATGCTGAGCCACCAATTAATAATTTACGTTTCAAGGTGATTCTTTTTTTTTTGTTTGTTAATTAACCAGTTTCCCTGTTGCTTGAAAGTGTTTTTTTTTTATTATTTAGAAAATTCTTTTATTCTTTTCTCTTTTGTCGCTTTACGTAAATGACAGGTAAATTCGTTTAGAAAAAAAAAAATATTTTTAAAATACGTTGAGAAGTGATAAACAGTGAGAAGATGTTGACCGTAGTCTAATAACAGCGAACCGGTTTGTTTAGTTATTTATGTTATTGCATTAATCTTTAAATAACTTAACATACAATATAATTAAGCTGAAAGCTTATTATGAATTGACTTAAAATTACTGTAATTTAATCAAGCAGACATAGTAAACAAAACAATAAAAGAAAAAAATGACTGAAACGGTCAAGTACGTTCATTTTGATTTCGTTTTTATTTGTATTTTTTTTTATTTCGCGGTTATCGTTTTATGCTTTTATGACTTAAAGTTTTTTGATTAATTTTTTGTTTTGTTTTTGTTTAGGAACCAGTTAAAGCACAACCATGGGTGGGAGAAAAATCAGCTGTGGCCGATTCATCGATTTGTATACAACGCGATCCATTTAGACGTGATATGGAAATTGAAGGCTCCGAAGATTGTCTTTATTTAAATGTTTACACACCGCTGGTATGTTTTAAAAATTTAAATATCATCAATGTCGCTCTGTTATCTATTTTTTTGTGTTAAAAAAAATTCCATTAATTGCACGCAATACGAATTTTAATTACAAATAATCATTGAATTTGTTTTTTACTAATTTTTGTTTAAAGTATTTTTCCCGGATATCACTAAATACATTTATTATCATAAATTGATAATAACGAACGAATTACAGTAACAAAATATTTTAAATTTAATAAAATAGGAATCAACCGATGTCGCCTTACCTGTGATGGTATTTTTCCATGGTGGCGGTTGGCAATGCGGTTCCGGTATAAGCATGTTCTATGGTCCTGACTATCTTATGGATCATAAAATTATTTATATTGGTGCTAATTTCCGTTTAGGTAGTTTAATCGGTTCAATTACTTCCTTCCAATAAATATCTAAAAATAAAAAATTATTTAGGACCCCTTGGATTTTTAAGTACGGGTCAAAAAGATTGTCCTGGAAACAATGGACTTAAAGATCAAGTGATGGTATTAAAATGGATTCAAGAGAATATTGGTGTCTTTGGTGGTGATCCATCCCGGGTAACAGTATTTGGAGAGAGTGCTGGCGGTGCAAGTGCTACTTACCACATGATGTCTGAATTATCTAAAGGTTTAAAGACATAAAACAAAATATTCTGTATTTTATAACTAATTTTAATTAATAATATCGTAGGACTTTTCCATCAGGCGATTTCACAATCTGGAACAAATTTAAATCCGTGGGCCCAACCCGCACATAAAGGTGTTGCGGCCAACCGTGCTGCTGAAGTTGGTAAAATGTTTGATTGTCCGTCTGGTGATGGAAAATGGGCAGCAATGATTGATTGTTTAAGAAAAGTCCCTGCTGCTGATATAACTGCATCCTTTTATGACTTCTTTGTGAGTAGAAAATAGATTTCTAGATTTTTTTCTATATACATTTTTTGTTTTAATACTTAGAAATGGGATACAGATCCTATGATACCATTTCCACCAGTTGTTGAACCGGATTTACCAGGAGCATTTATAACAAAACATCCAAGAGATGAGTATGAACCACACGGACGATCAATACCATGGATTACTGGAATTACACTTGATGAAGGTGTCATGAAATCTTCAGGTAAACTTTTCTAACTTTCAAAAATATATAAAGCCATTGCTGAAGCAATAAACTTTTATTACAGGAATTTATAACACTCCCGAATTAACAGCAGATGTTAATAAAAATTGGGACAGAGCGTTACCCATCTCACTAAATTATGATCATCATGATGAGGCCGTTCAAACCGATATAACCTCAAAAATAAATGATTTTTATTTCAAAAATCGTAAACTATCTTCGGAAACATTACAGAATTTCACAAATGTACGTAATGGGTTGGCAAAAAAAAAAAAACCAAATAGGTCATCAAAATAAATTTTTATTAAGAACCAACCAAACTTGAAATCATTTTGATAAATTTTATGACTGACTGAATATTTTTCTTTTTCTTTTTCTTTTTAAGGTTTACACGGATGGTTGGATGCTTGCTGGCTTCGATGAGTATTTACGCATTCGATTCAATAGTAAAACAAAATCAAATATTGGACCCACATATATTTATTTATTTGCACATAAGGGAGCAGCTAGTTTTTCAGAGATTTTTAAAGGTGGCCGAGAGAATTATTATGGTAAAAAAGGAGCAACCAAGTGATGCCAAAAAGTATTCGTTTTATAATTTATGTCTTTGGATTTATTTAAGGTGTCTCACATGCGGAAGAGTTGCAATATTTATTCCCAATTGGTAAGAGTTTGTTTGTCAGTGCGGTACCAACTGAAAGCGATATTAAAGTTCGTAACGCATTGAACGAGATGTGGGTGAACTTTGCTTGGCATGGGTAATTTACCGAATTCAATTTTAAATTAAATTTCAATTAATTATTTTATTCAAACAAAAAGGAATCCAACACCTGATACAAGTGCGTTACCTAAATGGAAGCCAACAAAATCATTGCCAGCTAATTACTTACGCATTGGAACAAAAGACCACGAAGGACGCCCGCTTATAGGAATGGAAAAAAATGGTTTATTATCCGAACGTGCTGACTTTTGGTTGAATTTAAAAGCGCATTTACCTGCCGAAGCTCGGATTAATTTAAAAAAAGATGAATTGTAATAAGATGAGGATTTTTTTTTCAACATTTTCATATTTTCAATGTAAATTATCCAAATAAATAAAATTAAAAAAAAGAATTTTTTATTTCTTTTTGTTCCTTCATGGTTTTATCAGTTTTTATTGCTTAAAATTTAATCAAAATTCAATATAATAAAGAACGAATTATCAATTCTTGATAATTATTTAATAACTTTTGAATTATATAAGCTAATTACGAAAGTTTTTTAAGTTTTAAGTCAGTTGATAATTGATATTAATAATTGATTAATGAAGGGAAAAGACTCGTTAAACTGAAAATGGTGGTGATGGTGGTAAAAAGTGAATTAACTTTTATATTTTTAGTGTTTTTGTTGAAAACAATTGTGATTTGTGCAGAAGATAATCAGTGTTTATTCCTGGATTTTAATGAGGTGACAGCTGGGAATCAGGTAACAAGTTGCGGAACAGATATGCGTTTTGTTAGAGGCGCGTACAATGATTACGCCTTTAATTCTAATCGCGAAAATATAAATTATTTTTTGCTTGCTAATAAGCATCAATCAGAGAACACATGTGGAATTTTTCCAATTATACATTGGACACTAGACACTATATTAACAATTGTGACCTATATTGATGTTAAAAATGTCGAATCAGATGGTTTTTTTATAATTTACTGGATGAATTTAGATAATTTATTACGGAGTGTAGAATATAGACTTAATTTTAGGGAACTATCAACCGGGTGGAAAAAATTAAATTTTAATTATGGTGAAGAAATACTTAATTGTCAGGTATGGAAAAATATTTTATAAAACGCATGCAATCGTGAATGATTTCTATAAATTTTTAGATAAAGCTAAATTTTCAAGTTAGCCAGGAAGTCGTGGCAATAGAATATTTTCACGTGTTTAATACAGATGAGGGAAAGAATACATTTTGTAATGCGGATGATAAAACTACAACTCCTGAACCAACCACTACAACAACTCCTGAAGATATCACAACCACCCCTGAAGTTACTACCACATCTCTTGAAGATACCACTACAACTCCTGAACCAACCACTACAACTACTGAATCAACCACTACAGCTACTGAATCAACCACAACAACTACTGAATCAACTACTATAACTACCACTATAACAACTCCTGAAGTTACCACTCCTGAAGTTACTACCACATCTCTTGAAGATACCACTACAACTCCTGAACCAACCACTACAACTACTGAATCAAACACAACAACTACTGAATCAACTACTATAACTACTGAATCAACCACTACAACAACTCCTGAAGATACCACAACAACTACTGAAGTTACTACCACATCTCTTAAAGATACCACTACAACTCCTGAAGATACCACAACCACCCCTGAAGCTACTACAACATCTCTCGAAGATACCACAACAACTACTGATCCAACCTCTACAGCAACTCCTGAAAATACTACAACTACGCCTGAAGACACTACAACTTCCACTGAATATACTACAACAACCCCTAAAGCTACCATTACAACTTCGGAATCATATTCTCCAACCCACCTAGACATATTGAACACAGCGCCAGAGGAAGAGGACATCCATAATGACTGGATGATCACAGGGATAATCTTTATAATATTATTCGTTGTTACATTATTCGCATATCTGTATACAATTCTTCCAACTTTATATATCAAAACAAAACTGTGTTGGACAAAAAAATAATTGTTAATAATTAATAAAAATTCACGAGTGCTATTAAAAATCGGCGTTTTTGTACTTAGTTTTTTTCTTTTTAATGTTTATGGTATACGAAAAATGTTTAATTGACTTATAAATATATAATAGATAAGTTTATTAAGTGAAACCCATTTGGTTTAAACTTAAATTTAACTTTTAACTGAAAAAGAAAAAAAAGAAATCCTTATCCAAGACACACTGTAGTACTTTTCTAATGCACCAATAAGTGTGTATCGTTTTAAATGAAAACGATAAAAATTTTGCTAAACAATTACTTTCATCGTTAAGTTTAATTTTAAAAAAAAATTCTTTTTTTCTTAATTATTAATTTATTGGTGCTGTTAATGCTGCTATTGTTTTAATGAAATAATCTTTATATAACTTTTTTTTATCAGGGGATTACCCAATCACGAACAAATTTCAAACCACACATATAAAGATGTTACTAAGGTGAGTAATTGAATTCTTTTGTGACTATTTCTTTTGTAAATTGAAATCATCATTTAGATAGAGATTGTTTCCCATAATAAATCTATTTATTAATAATGTGATAACGTTTTCTAATCATTTCTGTAACGGAAATGTATTAAACAGAGAAACATTGGATTAAATCGTCACATCACATAATTACACAATTTTTTGATGAAAACATCATAAAGTCTAATAGAATTTATAATTATTAATAAAAAAAAAAAATAAAAAATTATTTTATTTACACAGTAAATATCTGATAAAGAATAATTTATCAATAAACAATAAAAATGTTTAATTATCGAAAAAAAAAAATTATTTTAACAATTAATTTGGAATTATTTATTTCAGTTAGAATTCACCCATTGTACAGTTAATATTTAATTAACTAATTAAATAAATAAAAGAAAATTTCTCTTGTTACTAATGTGAAATGGTGGCGCTTAAATGTGAATTAATTTTTATAATTTTTCTAATTTTATTGGTGGCATTTGTGATTTGTGAAGATGATAATCAGTGTAAATTTCTGGACTTTAATGTGCCAATATCGGCTGAGATGCAGTTAACAAGTTGTGTTGGGAATTTACCATTTAATAAACAATCATACAGTGATCACTTGTTTCAATCGTATCGTGATAATGTTGATTATTTTTTGCTTGCTGATCTCGTACAGGATAGGTATACTTGTGGTATTTTCCCAGTAACACATTGGACAACAAATAGCCGATTAAACATACCGTTTTATATTGATACTGAATCTTCCATTATTGAAGGATTTATAATTATTTATTGGATAAATTTAGAAGCTGATATAGCTGATCAACCTAGTTCAAATGTTTACACATTTATAGACTATGCTCTCGGTTGGAATAATGTTGATTTTACCTTAGAAGAAAATATACCAATGTGTCAGGTACATAGAATATTTTTTAACACTTAAATAAAGCAAAGCAATAATTAGAAATAAATCAAAAAAGAAAAAAACTTTGTCGGAAAAATAGAATTTCATAAATAAATGAAATTAAAAATAAAAAATTGTTTAGATTATCGTCTGATTGCAGCGAAAATAGATATACGAAAAAAATGATAAGAAACGAAGGAACAATTTAATGATAATACACCAATTATTTTTATAATTGTTGTCAATTTTGATTCGTTTTCAGTTTTTTTTTTTATTATTTATTTTATTATCAATAAGTGTTTAGATTTTTTTTTTTTTTGTATTATTATAATTAAGTTAATTAATTGTTATTAGATATTAAATTCATTCATATTTTGTTTTTTTTTTTTTTTTTAGATAAAACTAGAAATCAAATTACATGATGAAGTCTTTGCAATCGAATATTTTCATGTGTTTGATAGTGATGAGGGAAGGGATACATTGTGTAATACTGTTCCTGTAACACCAGAGCCAACCACTACAACTACTGAAGATACAGCAACAACGGAAGAAATAACTACAACTACTGAATCAACCATTACCACTCCAGAAGCTACAACTTTAGATCCAGATACTACGACATCTGAACAAACTACTGCAACTTCTGAAGATACCACAACTATCACTGAAGTTACTATAACAACTACGGAAGATACGACAACAGAGGCAATCGAGACAACAGAGACAACCGAAGCAATAGAGACAACAGAGATAACGGAGACAACAGAAGTTATCACAACGACAGAAGTTACTACAACAACTTCAGAAGAAACAAGTACAATTCCTGAGCAAACAACAACGACTCCAGAAGTTACAACTACTACTCTAGAACCAATTACAACGACTTTAAAAGATACAATTGCTGCTCCGGTACAAACAACTACAACTCCTGAACAAACAACTACAACTTCTGAAGTAACACCTTCTACATCAACCACTGCCACAGAGTATCCATTAACGCCACCAACAACTGATACAGAGTTCCCAATACCACCACTACCCCAACCACAACTTGAGGGCAATAACTACATCTGGATGATCCTGTGCATCATCTTTATAATATTATTTGTCCTATCGTCGTGCGCCTGTTTATATGCACATTTAGTTCGTAGCCACTTAAGACCGACCCAGGGTAGCGTCAGTATAATTACCAGACCGGATGGCACCCGATCACTAGTTGTTGCCCCAGATTACATCAAACAAAAATCAAATTTCTATTGGATAGCTGATAAAGCAGGAAAAGTAAAATAAACAAAAAAAAAAATTCTATTTATATTTAATTTTCTTTAATCAGTTTACTCATTATGAAATAAATTTTTTACAAAAATAAAAAAAAAAAATCCCAAGAGGAATGTTCATACTGAATTAATTTCTACAAATTCCACATTATTATCTCTTAATGCAGCCATAATACCGCTGCCTTTTGTTTAGTTAAAAAAGATTTTCTAGACGGATAAAATGAAAATACATCTATAGGAAAAGCTTTTATTGATCCGTAGGCGCTTTTGTTAGAATATTATGTTATGTTGTTTGGTTGCTTCTTTAATATTTATGCTTTTTTGTGTGTACACTTTATGAATTATTAAAAAAAAAAAAATTATTTAAATTACCATTGGCTAACTAATTTTAGAATAATTTTTTTTTTGTTAAAAGCATTCTCACGGTTTTATTTATTAAAAAAAAAATATATATTCAAATTGAAAAGCACGTACAAAAGCGTTAAACAAAAGACTTTTCCACTGCCTTCTAAATTAATTTTTAATGATTTTACTTTAAATTTTTATGCTGAATGTTTATCAGCTTTAACCCGGCATGACAACAAATCTATTTTATTTTATATATTAAAAATGAAAATAAAAATTCTCAAGTGACAATTATCAAAAATAAGCTTTTGAACTTATTGACAATTTCATATGAATATTTTTTTTTTACTTTAGCATCTGCTTAATCTGATTATCAGCATTAATCGTACATTTTGCACAATAATAATTTATTTAGTTCGTGTTCGTTAAAAAGTAAATAATAATATTAGAAAAAGCACTTTTGTGTTGTTTTTTCCTATTTACACTTTACGTTGGGTAAATAAATATTTGGATTCACTTCGATTGAGAATTAATGATAGGAAACATTTCCACCTTGCTGCCAAAAAAATAAAACTTGCTTGTAGCAGGGGGACTCTCTAATATAATTAATTTATCATTTGGCTTTGTTACTTAGTTTATTTAATTTTTCAATAGCGATAAATGCTTTCTTGATGAATTTCTTTCTAGTAACGTAAAGTGTTGTAACGTACAGACTGATTTTTAACCATCAAACGAAAAGAGAAAAATATTTCTCTTAGCCAAGACACAGTTTGAGTGTTTTTTTTGTTTGCTCCAATAATAAAAATCACTCAAAAAATCTTTCAGCGATAAACGATGTAATTCCACTGACAAATAATTAAAATCATTACTTTCATTGTCAAGTAAAATTATTATTATTTTTTTTATAGTTTTTAATTAAAATTAATTTTATTTCTTTATTAAATGTTTTAATGGTGCTGATACTGCTGCTGCTGTTGTTATTTTTGCTGCTGTTTTAACAAAATAATCGTCTGTTGTCGTCTGTACATATATTCCTGTTTAATACCTTCTGCTATAATTTATTTTATTTTTTTATTATTATTAGTAAACATACTTGTAACATATTGCAATATGACACAACAAGAGTTTAGCGAATTTTGTGTTTTTAAAGCAATAATTTCGCATCGCTACGAAATTTTATTAATTCACAAAAGACAACATACATCCACCATCTAAATAATTATTCTTTGTTAATTTGTATTTATTATTTATAATAATGCTGCTGCTGCTGCTGCTACTGCTGTTGTTGTTAAATAATTAAAAATAATATAAAAATCCTCTGTTGGTTAAAAAAAAAATTATCATTCAAGAAGCATAATGAATAAGCAAAAATAAAAATTTATCATAATTAAACTATTATCTATTTAATTAACAATAAAATTAAATAAAAAAAAAATTGAAATCACGCACTCAGTTGAAATGTTTGGTGTTTTGGTTCCAATTCGACTGTGATTGTACCGAGCGAGGACAATCCGCTTAGTAGCATGTCCTTGAAATACAAAAACACCTTTGATATATTTACGTTGATATAAAAAGCACACAAGTAATAGAGAAATAATTAATTAATTTCCATATAAAGCTAATTAAAATTAAATTAAATAAATACAAAAATTATTTTTTGATGACAATTTTAGTTAAAGGCGAATTTATGATAAAGGAAACGTCGTTAAGCTAAAAACTACTTGAAATGATTAGAAACATTAAAATGGTAATAAAATAGAAAGAAAAAACCTTCTAATAAGGAAAATGTAATCAAAAATCTGTTTCTATTTTAGATTAAAGATAAAATAATGATAGCTTTTGGCCTGGGTATTATTATTTTTCTATTGTTTCCAAGGCATAAAGTCCTAAAATATTATTATTATTATTATTATTATTATGGTCAGTTTTATGATTCGTTAAAATTGAAGAAAGTTTCTCTGATGATGCCTTTTAGGTTCGTTAAAGCACAAAAAAAAAAAAAAAAAATATGATAAAAGCGAAACACTGTCCAATATACTGAGTGTAATAAAAGTTAAACGTACTGTTTGATTGCCTTTATATTGAAATTCGTTTAGTGTTATTGCTGATATTGATTTCGAGTTTTTTTTTTTTTTTTTTATTTTTATTAAATTAAAACGAAGTAATTTGTTGCCATTTTATTATTCAAAGGTTAATAAATTTTCTGAAATAAGAATGTAGATAAATTACTGACCTTTAGTCAGGTGGGACATAGCATACGAAACGATGTAGTGACAGCTTTAACTCAATTTCATGTAATAAAAACTCATTCAGTATCAGAATCAGAAAAAGTTTCTCTTTTTTTTTTTTTTTATTAGGATAAATGACAAAAAAAAAAAAAGCTCAACACTTGCCTTAGTTTTTGTTTTTTATTATATGATGATGAAGCTGGATAAAAACTCAGGTGGAATTATCTGTTTTAATATTTCTCAATGTGACATTTATAGCAAATAGCTGAACTGTCTCATATGTCCCACTGTGCTCTCTTAAGTAATTAAATTGTTGAATCCAAATGGAAACTAAAACTATTTATTAATTGTTCAATGTTATTCGGTTTTTACTAAAGCTAAAAGCATTTACAAAGCTTTGTACAAATCCAAGTAAAACATTTTGTTTTCTTGTGTGAGCCCCTTTAACAGAAAAACGAGTAACAACCAACGTTTTCATGTGATAACTACAAAACTGAATTCAACTGGTTTAATAATTTATTTTTTTTTTCGTTTTGAGCTTTTCTAGTTGTTTTGGGATTTAAACAATTTTATTCAACTTTATTTAACTAAGAAATTGGTTTTAAAATGACAGCAAATATGTATCGTGTTTAATAAAAAAAAAAAACGAAAAAGTTTTTCTAATGGATTTTTCATCAATTTCAATCAGTTTTTAAAGCTTTATTTCAACATTGTCTCACGGTAAAATTATGTCATTTGTGTCCCTGTTAAAGGAAATTCGATTTTTTTTTATGTTTTTAATAATAATCATGCGAAGTTTCCATCAATGAAAGCTAAAAAAAAATGTTTAGTAAGTGATTACAAAACTTTTAATGTTTGTTCGAAAGGTCAAAGTGTTTTTTATTATCGAAGGAGTTTTACCGATAACTATTTTGACAACAAATACCAATAAGGGACTTTCTGTGTTACTGTTGTTGTTTTAATTTTTAATTTATTGAATGAATATCTGTTACGTGGTGGAAATAAATTTTTCAATATTTTTGTTTGCTTTTGCCCGTTCACTTGCTCACAGTTTATTTTCTTTACATTAGAAACTTTTATTGAATTTCTTTCTATAGTTTTACTTTAAAGTTTTTCTCGTGATAATATTTAGTTGGAATATATTTTTTTTCTTTTTCTTAGAACAAATAAATAAATAAAGAAATCACTTCAGAACGCATTTGTTAAATAAAATAAACAAAGAATGAAAACGTTTTTCGTTTTGTGAAAATTGTTAAAGTTTTTGATTGCACAGAGAATATTTCCAAGTGGTTGAATTATATTATTTGAAAATAAATAAAGGAAATCTACCCTCTCATACCACATTTAACACTTAATCACACAATTTATTTTTTTTTTGTATTAAAGCAATAAATGAAATAAAACCAATCAATGAGCTAGAAGAAAAAAAAAATTGTTTTTTTTTTTTTTTTATTGTTAAAACACATTTCGCAAAGTTTTCTATTCACTAATAAAAACAATAAAAACAAAAAGCATCTGATAAATCATAAAAAAAGAAGAGGAAGAAGAAAGAATGTGAAAAGTTTATTAAAGTTAAATTACTTGGAAACTACTCGTAAAAATATTATTAAAAACCCCATTGAAAATGGTTATAAGACGGTGATAATTAATAGAAATTAAAACAAACAAAAAACTGTTAGCTTTCGATTTTGGTAAACTTTCTGATAACTTAAAAACTCCTGCATAAGCTTTTTTTTCGGTTAAAATTTCTTTATAGATTACGGAAAATATTTAAACAATCGGTGGTTTTGGATCAATAACTATAAACACTTTCGTTGTGTTACCGGAAATTCTACATAGTAAACAAAACTTTAAGTTAGCTTAAAAGCTAACCATTGTTTACGTTTTTTTAAAGTAATAAAATTTGATTGCCGACATTGATTTTTATGTGACAAAAGTGGAAAAAAGTTGTATACAAATTTTATTATTTCAAGGTATTTCAACCGCAAACTATTTTACTTTAATTAATTAAATTATCGTGGTGCTTTAAACTTTTTTTGTATCTCTTACATAAAAAATAAAGTTTTGTATTTGATAAAAATACAAAAAAAAAAAAAAAACTATTAAACGTAGGAGTAACAGTTAGTTTGTTTGGTGTTTTGATAAAATCACAAAATAGTCCTGAGTCAGCTTATAAATAGGTTTGGGATGTTTATTGTGTTGTGTTCAACATGTATATTGTTTACCATGCTCTGTTTACTGTATGTTACAAACGTTTGGACTTCCTTATCTCGAAATTTATTTATTTTTACAACATAAGATCAGTTTTTATCGATGATAATTACTCGTTAGTAATTTTTGTAAGAAAGCTTTTAAAGGGAATAATACCGATGAAAAATGTTTTTTAAAATGAAAAAATTAAAGTTTTTGTTTTCTAGTTAAATGTTATTAAGATTAATACGAACAATATTTACTTAATTCTAATAGAATTCAATTACAAACTGAGTTTTAATAGTTATTTCGTTTTAAACACACCTATAAAAAAGCACAGAAAAAAAAACAACAACTAATTACAACTGTGTGACAGTATTAAAATTAATTGAAATTTATAATAACAATAATATATTTCACAGTAATAAATAATTTATTAGGAAAAATTTCATCATCAACTAGCTATTTTATTAATAATAAAACATAAAAAAAAGGCGAAAAAAATATAACAAATGATGTTGGATGTATGGAATTATTAAATAAAAATACTCGTAAGCAATTTTAATACAGATGGAATATAAAAAAAGAATTTAATCATATTTTGTGAAAACAATTTAATAATAATGAAACAGATATTTTACTTTTATATTGTTTTCGGTTCTTGCTTTTTCTGTTCTGTTTCCATCAGATAGAGCCAAGTTTATTGGATTTTTCATCCATATACTTCTTCAACCTCTACGCATGATAATTGTGTACAAATTTTATCTTTTTCTATTGGAAAACGTAAATAACATAGAGTCATTCTTATGTAAACACTAGACAAAAGAAGCACAAATAAAAGCTTTAAAATAATTTTCTATATTAACTCACTCACTGTTGTCTCTTTTTGGTATAAAAAAAAAATAAAATAAAAATATTTTTCACCATTTCACTTTTGTATTTAATTAAATTAAAGGTATTGAAACCGATGTTATCAGTATAGATACCAAATTGTATTAAAAGTTACACAACTATCACTGTTTTATTTTTATTATCAAGATTATTAAGGATTCGATGTTTTTTAAAGCGAATAATAACAACAACACGATTACTTAACTTAAATCGATTGCGTCGTTTATTAAATGTGAAATTTGTTTTTTTTTCCCTGTGTTTGTATAAAGTGGATAAAATTATCCTTAAGGTAAATGGAATGAAAAACATTTTTTTTTATTAAATTTAATTCGCCTTTAGAAGAGAAAAACATTTTCAATTTTATTTGACTTTGTTTGTAGCTGAAGTTTTTGCTGTTGCTTTTTTTTTTGTGTCATCGGTTATCAAATAACTAAATCAAATTTACCATCTGTTGTCACATCAAATTCTGTTACTGTTGATTATGTTACATTATATTACTACATCGCTATGCATGTCTGATTTAACATTTATTGAAATGTAGTGTTCAATTGTTGTAATGAAGATTGAGCAATTTCACAGTGAAAAGTGATAAAGAAACGAAGAAAAAATAAACGAAAAAACAATTTTTATTGACTCTGAAGTTAAAAGCCGTGATAGAGAGAAAAAAACACAATGAATCAAGAAAATTATTTTTATTTCATTTATTACGACTTTAAGTATAACGAATATCAGTTATTACACCGATAAAAAGATTTAATCAACACAGAAATTGTTTGTTTAAGAATTTTTTTTTTATTTCTTTAATTAAATCATTTTCTATGCTTTTTCAAAAGCTTATTTATAATAAATAATTTATTTATTATATTAATTGTGTCTTTTAAATGTTTTTAAAATTTTTTTAATGTGTGTTTTGAGTTCAAAAAGAGTTCTTTGCGAGGCAAACTTTTTTTTTTTTTTTAATTGCTAAACAGAACATTCTTTGGTTTTTGTTTCTTCATCGATTTCTTCTTGTTTGTTTGTTATTTCTAATGAAAATAATAAAATTCTTACAGAAAATATTTTTTATTAATTTTATTACATTCTTTTGTCCATTATAATTATAAATAAAAAATTAATTTAATTATAATAAAAGGAATAAAAAAAAAAAAGAAAAAAATAGATGAAATGTTTTTGAGTAATTTATGAATGCTTTTGACATTGAGTTAGGCGTTAATAGAAAGACGTTATGTCAGTGCTTTTATTATTAATATTTATTAATTAAAACAATAACATCATAGTCTTTAACATTATTATGAATGCATAATGTTTCAGAAACGTGAAAATTAGGCATCACTATCAAGACACAGACATCACACCATATCTTAGCAATGGAAGTTTTATTTCATTTCTCAGCGAAACCAATTTCATTAACATTCATTAAAATTACGTTTTCTTTTTTTATAACTTTTCCAGTTTTATTGTTAATAACATTATAAAAGAATAAGTTCACCGTCTATTACCACAAAAATATTATTCTCTAATAAAAATAAAAAACGGAACGAAAAGAATAAAAAAAAATTGTTTTTTTTTTTCTACAAAGAAATGAGAAAAGCTTTGCTTTGCTGTAATCAAATTAAAAAGTTTATTTAAACAAAAATATTAAAATATTTCTCGCAATAAAATTGAAGAGTTTTTTAATTAAAATTATTATTAAGGTTATTAAAAATCGTTGTTATAGGCGGTAGTAATCGATTTTACACGCGTTAAAACAAAAAAAAATAAAAGAAAACTTTGAAATTCTGTGACACCAGTGTCACGCCAGTTTTCTGCATAATTAAATAATTTTTTTTTTTTTGGTTTTTTAGTTTTTAATGTAATAATAATAATAATTAATAAAGTAATTGGAGAATAGCGTGTTGTTTTTTGGTATATTGGAATAATAACACAGGAAATAAATTTATGACATTGAAGTGTCATTACGGTGTGACTTGCGACTTTATATCGTGCATTGTATTCGTGTTTTGTTTGGACCTACACCAAAACCGTCATTAGTTTTCTGTATTTTTATGTGTGTAAAGAAAAGCATAAAATATCACCTAGATGAGCTTTAAGATTTATATTCGATTCAAAAATTTATTTGTTTACAACACAAGGCGTTGCTAAGCCTTGAAAACTCGTTTTCTTCCAACTATATTAAGACATTTTTCCGCTTGTCTCGTAAATTTAATAAAACTTTTAATTAAGCCAACCTGTGTAGATAAGATAATTCTTGTTTTTTCTTTGAAGTCAATAAAGTTTTCTCATTACATTTGTAATTTATTTGTTTTAACGGACAAAAGTCAACAAATTGTCACGTTTTACTGGTGTTATTACAGCAAAGAAGCAACAAAAAAGAAAAAAAAAGTTAATGAAATGCTCGGTGTTATTTTAAATAAAGAAATTAATTTGCCGCAAGCCTTTCGCATAATTTAGTTGGTGAAGCTTTTTATTTTTCCTTGATGTCTTAACTTTCGGCAAAAAATAAAAAAAACCAACCCATGGGAATTATCATCGTGAACAGTAGACAGTCAAACGTGATAAAAAAAATACCCAAATTATGTGCCAAAAATGATACAAAAATTCTTTTACGGGTTACAAAGTGTTAACACCTTATTCTCGTTGAATTATTTATTAATTTTTTGTTTACCAAGAAAAGGACTTCTTTAAACAAATTTTTTTTTGTTTTTTTCTGTTTTCGTTTACTGAAAGGAAATTAATTGACCATTTTGTCAGTACTTTGATGTTATAATTTCTCGTTTATCCACCAAATTTATTCGTGAATATTTTCTTTTTATTAATATTAATACGCCTAGATGCTTACTAAACAGCTAAAAATACTATCTGGGATTCCCCTAACCAGTAATAATCGTTACAATAAAAATAAATATAAAAATAATAATAACACGGTGGGCGTTTAATGTTATGTTAAAAAAAAAAGAAAGAAAAAAACCGTATAAACATCGGTAAAATTAGCCAAATGTGGTTTAATGATAATAAATTTTCACTCCACCGTCTAGCTTTTATTGGCTATAATGTTTGTTTGTTTAAAAAACGCTTCCATTACCAGTGTTTCCCTAGCTAATCGTTTACAAAAAAAAAAAATTACATTCTGGGTTTTTTTTTTATTCTGTTAAATTATGAACAAGCGAAATAAATGATTTTCTCGCATAAACAATACTTTGTAAGTGGTCAAAGTTTTTTTTTTTTAATTTTCTTTTTTCTTCTTCCCTCTCGTTATTATTCGATGGGTACGTTCCGGTTATCAAAAATAACAAACAGAAACAACAACGAGAAAATGGATAATTTTGTTAAAAGTAGAAAAACATGTTGTTTGGAGCTTTGATTGTGCTTTTTTTTTTTTTTTTTTTGCTGTCTATCAACAAAAGCAACAACAACGAAAATTCTAAATTACTGCTATGCTTTTGTTGGTTACATTGCGTGATGTGAATTTTTCACTTGGTTAGTTATTTTATCTGAAGCTTTTTCTTAACACTAAACAATGGATATTCTTTTATTTATTATTTATTAGATGACAGTGGATAATGTTACGTTAAAACCCATCGTATGCTTTATAACAGGGATTAAGCTTTAGCTAGAGAAAATATGAATATTTTATATACACTTTCATGTTTTTTTTTTTTTTTACATTATTTTCTATCTATTAAAAAGAATAGAAAAAACTTTAATTCATAACAAAAAAAAAACATAAAGAGTCAGAAATGTAATTCTGTGTCTCTTAGCCAACCAAAGTACAGTAATTTAATTTTCTTTAAAAAACAAAAAAAGCACAAGAAATTAAACAAACAACGGTATAAGGTAACAAAGTAAATATGATAACGAAAAAAGATAATGGGATAAAAAAAGAAAAAAAATATAATTTGTAAGATTATGGAGTGAAAGAACGAAAAAAAAAAAAAAGAAAAGAACAACAACGAAAAGCTCTGTAAGTTTAAAGCAATGGGGAAGAAAGTTTACTTTCAACATTACTAATGTTATTTGTTGATATTGTTTTGCTGTTGCTTTTTCCTGCTTATATTATTCTGTCTTGTGCTTTTTTTTTTTTTTTTTTTTTAATAAATATCTATACGAATGGTGTGTCCTACGGTTTTTTGTTTTGTTTTTGTTATTTACTAAGCCAATCCTATCTCCGTTTGTTTATTTTCATTTATTCTTGCAAAACAATCCCGACAAATAATAAGATAATTTAATTTTTTTATTTTCTCTGCTTTTTTTTTTGTTATAATATTAAAAAAAAAAAAAAAGCACAATGAAGAAATAAGAAATTTGTTCCGTCGCTTGGTGTTTTTTTTTTTTCAACAATTTTCTTCCCTTTTTCTTTAGTTCGTTTTACAGTAAATCAAAAGTTAAACGGTATATTTTAATTTTAATTCCGTTTTTGTTATTTCTTTTGAAATAAAAAAAAAAACAGATTTTTTTCATTCGAATTAAAAGCTTTCAATCAACTTACTTTTCAATAACAAAAATAAAAACAAATTTTTGTTTTGTTTTTAATAAGAATTTTACTACAGTTAATGTACGTGAAGGGATGTTAAAGTCACAAGCGTATAACAATTTATAACCATATTCATGATAAAGGGATATAAATAAAAAACAAAAAAAAAAAAACTTTAAATTCATATTAATACCAGGCGCCTCCATCGTATTAACATTTTTATACAATAGCGACATTATCGGTTATTTTAAAGCTTTAATTAAATATAGTAATTGTTTTTTAAGTAAAATTCATATTTTTTATTTACATTACACAGTTTTGTATTGTTTGCTACAATCAAATTCGATATTTTCTTTAAATTTATTAGCTGTAAAGCTGTAACAACAAAAATGATTTAAAAAAAAAAAATAAATCGGAAAAACTACTGCATGTGACATGGATGAGTTAACAATTTTAAAATCAAACAAACAAACTATTATGTCATAAAGCTGTTGTGTTATTTTACTTCGTTTATTTTTTCTGTGTAATATGTCAACTCGTCCATATATAATAGTGACAACAGTGAGAGCAAAAAAACAGAGAAAAAAAACCTCAATAAGCAAGATCGAGTTAAAAATAACAAATGTCATGGTTTTGACACATTGTTATTTTGTAAATGTGACATGTCTCTCTCTTAAACATTTTTTTTTTATTTTCGTATTATTATTAAATATTTGTGTTTAATAAACGTGGAAATTAGAGTGGAATACATAATAAACTATTGTAAAATGATGATTTTAAACGATGACAATCCTTTTTTTTTTTCTTGATAATAAACAACGAATAATACGATTTACAAAACATTCAAAAGCTTTACAAATCGACTACACATTTATCTGATTTATTTCACAGGCAAAAATAAAGCAATGAATTGATTTCTGATTACAAAGACTTGCTTTAATAATTAACTTTCATGAAAAATAACACAATTTGTGATTGTTTTCACCAGAAAACTTATAAAAAGTCACGAGAAAATAATATTTTTTTATCATGGAAAATTTATTTATAACCAACTAAGCAAACGAAAAATTAAAAAAATTATGTTAAAAGGAAAATAAAATGAATTACAAGACAAAAATCAAATTAAACTAATAACCAATAACGTGCTATCAAATTATAAAATTTAATTAAATTTCTTGTACAAAGTGCTAACAGTATAACGTAGAAGCTTTTAAATTATTTTATTTTTCCTTCTAATAATTAAATAAAAAGAAAAAAAAAAAAAAACGAAAGAAAAGCTGAAAATGTCTTTAAGAAATTTTTTGATTCATTAATTTACTTTAATTGATGTTCACCATGCAAACGTTAATAAAAAAAAGAGAAATAGCTCATTGAATTATGTTCTATCATTGAAGTACATAAAAAATGAAAAAGAATTTTAGTTAATTTAGGAAAGTTAAAAGGGGAAAATAAAAAAACGATAAAAACATTGAAATTTATTTATAAATATTTCTATTTTTGGGTCAAACGAAAAAAAAAAAATGTCTACTGTGCTTTAAGGTCAAAGATAGGTATCAGGCAGGTTTATATTTTATGATATTCACCCCTCTGAAAGTACAAGTATTGATAGAATACTCAACTAGACATGTAATGTTTCTTAAAGAACATAATAAAAACACCTTTTAATGGTTGATACTCTTCGCTTTTTTTTTCACGTTTACCCAATGTTTTTTCACCCCCCCGTCATTCTTTTGGCGTTCACAGTGCATTTTTATTACTTTTTAGATAACAAACAAGAAAAAAAAAGTTATTTATTTTATATTTTATTCTTTAATAGCGTTATTACACTGTACATTGAAAGCACAAAAAAAAAATTAAAAATGAAAAAAAAAAACCGAAAACATTAAATACAAATAAGTGAAGACAAAAAACATAAAAAAAAAATTTTATTATTTTTTTTTTTGTTACAGAAGCGAGTAGAATCATTTGTTCGGTAATTAAAAAAAAAGTTTTTCTTTTTTTCGGTTTTATTAGATGCTTAATGTGTTGTTCAGAGATGTAAACCGATTATTCACTGATGAGAATATCGTACTGCATTGGTTAACAGGTTGATTTGTTATGCTCACAAACATTTTTACGCTTTTTCTAGTTTAATAAACTTCACAATGGGATTTTTAAATGGTTTCTAAATTATTTTTTTTTAATACACTTTTTCTATGGTAATTTAATGCCAAATATATTTATTATATTTTTTTTATCACTATTTACTGAAATTAATTAATATTTATTACATAAAATTAGTGTTTGCTGTTATGTTGAGTGATTTTTGCCAATTGTATTTATTCCTTGTGTAAATAACCGAATATTTTGATGATTTTTAATTAAATATATTTTTAAACGTATTTACATTATTATTTAAATGAAAATATAAAAGATTATCTGTAAAAATGTTGGATTAATTAATATTTTATCAACACTATTATTTGTCCAACAAATTCTGGTTAAAACCAAAAATTTTAATAAATTTTATGTAATGACTGTTGCATACATTTCAGTGCATTTTTAAAAATAATTCTGCGTCAAATGACCGCAAATAAATAATTTATTTGAATAAATAATTAAATAATAGTTTTGTGGTTATGGAAAATGGTTTTTTATATATATATATAAAATCATTCTCTATGCGATTAAAAACAGTTTTGTTGGACACTTTAAAAAATGGCATTAATCAATGAGTATCGTCGTGTTATTGATTTGGCAGAAGAGAAATTAAAATATTTCGGTGTTAAAATGTTTAATCGTGATAAACATATTTCATCGAAGATTTTACGTTTTCTATTCATTGTGGATACAGTCGTTTATGTTTTAGTGAATCTCTACTCATTATCATCTTATAAGGATTTTATATCAGTTTTATATTGTTTGGTTACATTTGAATTGGGTATTCAGGTGGATTTTATGCAGTTTTTATATTAAAAATGTTTTACAAAAAAATATAAAAATAATTTTTCTTTCAGTGTTTTGCACAGTTCCTGGTTGTAGTTTATTATCAAAATAATTTCTTAGAAATTCATGAATTTATTGTTGATTTATATGAAAAACGGCCGAATTTTGCTGAGAAATTAGTGCATGAGACGTTAAAAAAATATTCAATGATGACACGTAAGACGCATAGAGTGCTTGAGGTGTTTATGTATGCGAGTGCATTTATAACAGGCGCTTATCCACCATTGTATTGGATTGTAACACGAAAGCTTACCTTGTCCTTTGGTTTTATAATACCATTCGTTGATTCAGATTCGAATGAAGGTTATATTCTGAATTCAATATTCCAATACATACAGATATTGTTTGTCGCGAATTTCTGTTACGCATTTATTGTCTATTTTGCAACATTTGTTATTCATGGTACATGTCAAATTGATGTGATCAAAAATCTACTTATTTACATATCAGAAATATCAGAACAATGTACAAATGAAGAGGAATCAGAAGATATTACGAAATATTTAAAATTTATCGTTTTATATCATCAACGTCACAATGAGTAATTTTTATTTAATTTTCATTATCATCTTCTATATAAATTTTTTTTTTTTACAGTTTCGTTGTGGTGACAAATAATGCATTCAAAAATCAATTACTTGTCGAATTGGGCTGTATTACATTTGAAGTTGCTGTTGCCTTGTTTATATTAATCTCGGTAAATATGCTTGCTGTTTGTTTTGTTATTTGTGCCAACAATCATTAACAAAGTAAAATTCAGTTTCAGCATACATACGTGCCTGGTTATGCATTGGTTGCCTTTGGTACAATCCAACTGCTTGTTGCCTGCTGTTTAGGAACATTACTTGAAATCAAGGTGAGTTATTTTCGTTTCTGTTTTCTTTTATTAATACATTTTGTGTTTATTTACAGCAAGATGAGCTTGTTGATGCTATTTATGTTGTCCCATGGTACCTATTCACAATTCCCAATCAAAAGATTGTTCTGCAATTTTTGTTAGCCTCGCAAAATCCAACTAATTTAACATTTGGTGGTTTTTTTCCATTAAACTTAGCAACGTTTTTACAGGTGAAACATTTTTTATTAATTTTTTCTTTTTTTTGGTTAAATCTAGTAAAATCTTTTTTACGTAGGTCTACAAAAGTATTTACACGTATCTAATGATGCTGCTGAGCTTTACTGAGTGAAATAAAAAATAAACAAAATTCAGATATTTTTTTAAAGCTTCTAAATGCACTAATTCCGCGATAAAGCACATAAATTTAATTATTTTTCCAATGTTATTACAAATTATATTTGCTGAATAAAAATAAAAAAAAATTTCTTACAGCTTTTTCCCCATATTTAAATAAAATAAAAAAAAAATAAATTAATTTTAGTGAATTTTATTTCCAGCTATTGAACGAATTTCCATTGAAAATTTTATTAACCACAAGGCTGCTAGTCCTGCGGCTATAAAATTTTATTCGTTTTATTAAATATTTTAATAATAAAATTAATGTTTTATTCGGTTTTATTATTTATTTATGGATTTTCTTGTTTTACAAATATTTTTTTTTTGAGTTTTGTGTTTAAAAACATCGAATTACATCAACCCGTCAGCTTGGTTTTGGTATAGGATTCAATGAGTTAAATTATTATTTTCTTTTTGTTATAACGTCAAAACCTTTTAATAACTAATAGCATTTTGAATTTTTGTTGAATTAATAAGCTAATTATGATGCTTTTTATTGGTATCAATAAAATAAAATTTAATTAAATCAATTTGTTTAATGATTTTCGTTTTTTTTTTTTTTTTTGTCATTATATTCGGTATTCAAATCAATTGAAATTCATACACAAAAGGGACATTTGGCTAAATATAATCATTATCACAATGAATGGTAAATTTATAATTAATTTTTTATTGTTATCAAGTCACAACCATTCAGTTTTTTTTTATTCATATTTTTCATTCATTTACTTTAACCCCCCCGAAAATACTGAGAAACAAATTCAACCTTTGACATTTCTGATTGTGATTTCTATTTCTATTTCTATTAATAATCACTCAATAGAAATTTATGTTTTCATTTAAGAATATTCCGTTTGAAAGCTTATTTTACATTTTTTTATTTTTTTGTTTAAGAAAAACTCTTTTAAAAAATAATTTAATGATCGATTTACTGAAATATATTGAATAATAAAAAAAAAACTTTTGAGTGATTTTTAACATGTAACATCGCAATGTTAATTGATTTTTGATATTTCTTGTTTTATTTCCAATAATCATTATTAATTTGTTAAGGATTGTTTTCTACGTAGTTTTCTTTATTATTTGATTAATTCTATTAAATACCGGGTAGTACAAAACAGTGGCTTTGAATGAAAGTTACATGCGGCTGTCTGATTTTAGTAAATAGAATAAAAATGAAAAGAAAAGAAAAAAAAAATTATTAGAGCGGAAAATACTTGAGTGAAGACACAATTGATTATCATTGTTAATTAATTATCGATTAATCTACTATTATTTATAGAATTTGATTTTATTTTTCTTACGAAAAGGATACGAAAATGGTTAATGAGTTCATGAAATTTCTATTTTGCAAGTGATTTTGATTTTTCTTTCATTTTTACAACATAGATAGTAGTCGTAAAATTATAAAAAATATTTTAAAGAGTATTTTTAGTTTAGAACATGCTCTTAAAAGCTTTAGTTTGAAGCTTTTCAGAAGAATTACTTAAAAACAAACGGTCTCAGTAACTAAAATAATCATAAGTCTTATTTAGAGTGTGTTTCAAATACATTTCAAATTTAGAGCTTTCTTTTAGTACACTTTAGTAGTAAGCATCACGTTTTTAGAACCTAGATATTTACTTTCAGTATCGTGGTGTATTAAGTCATCAAAATCTAAAAGGAAACACACGCAAAAAACACTTAGAGAAGAAGAAAAATTACTCAAATAATTTTAGTAAGTAAGCTTACGAAAAGCTTCACGATCACACCGATCTTTCTAATTTAATTTTTCTTTGTAATACCTATAATGTCCACAAATCAAAGTATTTCGAATGTCATCACTAAAATAACCCTTTTACTAGCTGATAACCGTTTTTTTTTTTTTTTTTTTTTTTTTTTTTAGGAAGTAGAATTAGCTTTAAGCAAATATATAATTAATTTTCTTTTTTTTTTTTTTCTTGTATAAATCTTTTATGTACCTTTGCTTTTAATGATTCCAAAATGTAGCT
The DNA here is from genome assembly GCA_961205885.1 of Ptychoptera albimana. Taxonomy (NCBI): domain Eukaryota; kingdom Metazoa; phylum Arthropoda; class Insecta; order Diptera; family Ptychopteridae; genus Ptychoptera; species Ptychoptera albimana. Next base: position 3,756,739 of record OY540803.1, read on the forward strand.
TTTTTTTGCCAACAAGCAGCTTTCCAACAAACCAGAAAAGATACATTTTTGTGACTAAAGTATGCGAATCGAAAAGATTATTTTACTTGCCGTCGGTGTTTTGCTTAAAGATATTTTCAGTAATTTTGTTTGTGTGGCTGTGTGTGTGTGCTAGATACTTTTATTTTATTAAATAATAACGAATAAATTCCATTTATACCTGCTAAAGGTAAATTTTTTTTATTTTTTCTTTTTACCTTTTGAACTAAATATTCGGTAAGAAAAAAAAAACTTTTTTTTTTTCTTTCTATGATGAAACGTTGAGCAACTTTTTAGATATTCTGTTAATTCTTTGGGTAAAATTTATTAAAAATAATTTTCGTTATGGAAAGAAAAAAAAAATTATTTATTTAATTGAATAATCATTAACTCTCACTCTTACTATCTTGCTGGGGTTTTGGGTTTTATTTTCTTTATGCCTCGTGTTTGAGTTTATTTAAGAAACCACAAGGTAAGTAGTTTCAAAGGTAAATGTTGCAAATATTTAATACTAAGACGTTACTTATAAGATAAACATTAGGTAATAGATAAATCAAATAAGCTTTTAGTACATATTTAGTACATAATAAAGCTTTCAGTTTTACTCTCTCATGCACACATAAAGCTTTTTAGTTAATTTTTTTTATTATAAATTAAATTTTTTTTTCAATTATTTTTAGTACACTTTAGAACAGATTTCCAGTTTGGTTTTAATTTTTTTTTAACCGTGTTAAATACTTTTTCTGTTACTGGAATTTTTTTTTTTTAATCTTTTTATTGGTGTCAAGCGTCGTCCACATAACCCCAGCCAACGATGAATTTTCTTTAAACAATTTTTATGTCTTTTGTAGTCTTTGAGAAACCTTTTTGTGTGTTTTTTTTTTTTAAATTGAACTTTGGTTTCTTCATAGCAATAAAACTAAAGTGAATTTATTGCTTCGATAGAAAACGATTTTTCTTTTTGCTTTGGCTTGTTTTACATCATACTTTTCCTTGGTTCTCGTATGTCAATTGAATTTTCTTCTTGGCTACCGAATTGTTTTCTCTGTTTTATTCGTTTTATTTCCCAGGGTGCAACCACATTGATTAGTTGCAGATTTGCCTCAAACTATCAACGAACAATGTTTTACTAAAAAAAAATTTAAAAACGCCTCGATCGTCTTAGTAAATAAATATTTCTCTGGATGGGTTTCTTGTTGCAAGAAATTTTACTTTTACAAATCAAAAGTTAATGCAATGGAAACGAAAAACACTTAACGAAAAAAAGAAAAAAAAAAATTATGTTCTCCTTTCTATTTGAATGAACAAATAAAATACGAAAAAAAAATTTTTTTTTTTGTTTAAAAACGAAGCATTTCTCCTATTGTAAAAAAAAATGTGAACAAAAGTAGAATGACGGTCGTTTTAGGGGTGGATTAAAACTATTTAATTAAAAAAGACGTAAATTTATTGTTTTATTACATTTTTTGTTGTTTTTTTCTTTTTTCTTTTCTGTTCAGCAAGCTTAGAGTTTTAATCAATGAATTGCATTAAAACTAGTTTAATGCTTTTTTACAACGACACAGTTAAACCAAAAACTAATCAACTGTGTACGACTCGAATGCTTTTGTCGTCAAACCAAAAAATAACCACCACACTTTTAAAATGAATAAATAAAATAACAATAAATGCTGTCATTTATCTATAATATCCAAACACATTTAAATATTTATTGTAAAAGTTATTCTTCTGCTGTGTGTTTTCTTTTTTTTTTTTCTCTATGTAAGAGATTATTTCTCAATGGAATTTCAGTGTACTAAGTGTATCCAGTTACTATCATTTCGTTTATTTTTATTCATTTTTTTTTCTTGTTTATATTATTAGAATAAATTAGGGTAAATACAGTGTTTTATATATACAACTTATGTTATAATATATTCATGATGTGTAAAATAATCATTTATAGTCTTGCAAAGAAGCTTTAATATCACTCATGTGTGTTGTAAAAAAAACCTAACGAAAATTAGGTGAATTCAGTGAATAATATTTATTTTTATATATTCATAATGAAATAAAATATAACGAAAAGGTAATTTAGATAAAATAATTATTGTGTATTGGTGGACGTAAATAAACTGCAAATAAAAACGTTTTATGTTACATTACTTCAAAACAGTTTAACGATCTTTAAGGCATAAAATAAGTAAAAATTTAATAAACCCACAAACTGCATACAATAGAAAATATTTTTCCTGTACTAAATATTCTCAGAATATTGTTGGAAAACCGGTAAAGATTTTAACAAAGAAAGCTCTTTGGATTTTTTTTTTATTAGAATTGTTATGTCTAGTGATGCATTTCAGTTGTATCCTTCACTGTTTATTACAAAATTATTTTTCTTTATCGTTTTAAAAGCATAAAAACTTTAATGAAAAGAAATATTTTTTAAAAGCGAATTAAATAAAAATACTGGATGGCAAATAAAATATATAAAAAATTTTCTTGCTTCATTAATTATAATTAATTAGAAACGTTTTGTATCCTTTCCGGTTGTTACTCTTCACTTATTTGATTATAAAATTTAGTTTTTATGGTAAATGGGAAAATTAAGTTTCCTTCTTTTTTTTTTATGTCAGTTTTAATCAAAGACAAAATTTCTAAAATTGTGCTACAAAACCAACTAGAAACAATATTTGTATCTGTAGAGTCCACTGACTGTATTAAAATTTTAATAATAAAAGCGAGAGAAAATATTTTTTTTTTATTCCATCCATCCTTTCAGCATGGTTAAATCATTTCATTCAAGAATAAATTATAAGGATTCCCGTTTGCTCAATTATTTTATTTAATTTTTTTTTCTTCCCTTTTTAATGCAACATATGGTCGATGTGTGAATACTGTATAAAAAAAATTATAATTTTCCTTCCACTTTAGCTAGATGTTTCTAATGTATAAAGGGTATATAATTGCACATGATTGAACAACGATCCTTTGCTATAATAAAAATATAATGCTAAGAAAAAAATTTTTATCCATTTCAGTAATCACATATCTAGTTTAAAATGTTAGAAAATATTATTTAAGCTTGGGAAAAAATGCTTTTATAAAGAATGTAAAGCTTCTATTTGTTGATTCACAGACAATTTTTCTCTTTTTTCTTATTTTTAATACATTTTTTCAGGCATTTAAAATATTTATTGTTAAAAAAAACTGTTACTAAACTCTTTAGTAAGTTAATTTAATTAAAAAAAAGTTTAAACTTTCATTAATAATCTATAGAAATATAAATATTAACGAAAAAAAAAAAAATGTTTTAAACTCCACTGTAATCGGTTGCCAACATTCCGGTGAAAGTAGAATAATTGATTTTATTTTTTTCTATATTACCCCAACATATATTTATACAACAAATTAAAATATTTAAAATGATTAATAAGCAGCATTAAAATTAATATAATAAAATAGAAAAAAAAGTTTTAATTTATATATCGGGAAATAATTAAAAAACATTTAATACGAGATAAGCGGAATTGGTATAATACAAAACGATTTAAATATCTCTTTCCTGCTTGATTTATCCATAGCATAAAAATGTTTTAAAATCATAAAAAATACATAAATAATTAAATAAAATTGTATAAAATCAAAAAAATATATAAAAACAATTTTATAATGATTTTCACATTAAAAGAAAAAGCGAAAAAATTCTTTCTCTGTTGATTAAACAACGTGAAATCGATTTAAAAAAATAAAAATTGTTTTATGTTTATTTATTTATTCGCAAAAATAATTAAAAATGAGTAGAAAATAAATAAATAAACAATTTTCTAGTGAAACAAGTAGCAAAAAAAAAAAACAACCAATAAATGAGGAAAATCGTTGGGTGGTTTGTTTGGTAAAAGGAAAAAAAAAATGCGAATTAATCCTGCGTGTATTTCGCTTTATTTTTTCTGTATTTCTACGTGATTTTTCATTAATTTTATAATTTTTTTATTTTCTGTATAAAGTAAATAATTGTGATAGTTAAAATAAATAATAAAATATTAACAACAACAAAACTATATTTAATTAAATTAAATTTTTATTTTGAAAACAAATTTTTTTTTTTTTACTTTTTTCTCCTGTATTTCACTGTGCTTGTTGGCTGGTTTTGTTTGTTTTCGAATAACATATATGGGGTGTGGATACATAGTAAACAAAGTTGATTGAAAATGTAAAGAACTGAAAAATTCGTTATACTTTTTTTTTTTGAAGGTAATAAAAATTTTGGGTGAAGTAAGTGAAAAGTCTTGACTTTGAAGCTTATTTGAAATTTATTTTTCTGTGCTGATTTAAAGGATTTTTTACTCGTTTAAGAGAAACGGAATTAAAGGGTCAATTGAAAAAAAAAATCCACAATCCAAGGTTAATAACTTTTTACCATAAAATGGATTTCGTACTTGAACAGCTTTTTTTATTAATCTAAATATTTGCATCGATCCAGTATCATTAGTGCACAGTAAACGATAGAAAAATTCTTTTTTTTCCCTTTTATTATTTATGTGCTATGTTGTCGCTATGTGTTTGATTGAGATGTTACAAAATAAACAATCAACAACACATTTCACAGCACCAATATCGATAACATTTTGATGCTTTTTTTTTCCTTTATTTTCTAAAGCAATTTGTAGTGTTGAATGTGACAGAGAAATGTATTTGTTTTTTTTTTTTCGTTATAAATAGAAGCAAAGTGTTATTCAATCTATATGGTAATGTTTGAGCTTTTTATGTTTATTTCTTTTAACCATTTGTCACTGGTTAAATAGACGTTGAATAACAACGGAAATGTTTTATTTTTTAAATGAATTTTTCATTCAAATGTTAATAAGAATTTGAAGCTTTTTCAGGTTTATTAATTTTTTTCTGATTAAAATTGCATGTTAACGTTACAAAGTAATTAAAAACGCTTCAATATTCTATTCGGTTATTATTCTACCAGAGAATTCTAAGCCTAAAATTAGCTGTTATAGTTACGTCCGTCCGGTTAAAATTTCTATATATAGAACCTAATTTACCTAGTTTTTCCTGTGTATCAACCGTTCAAATACACCTTTGTACCTTTATTAGGTTTATATGATTAAAATTTAAAATAATAACATCACGTACAGACAATTTTTCATAAACATTACAAAACTTAAATCATATTCTGTTGTTTCTGTGTTCAAAAAAAAAATAAATCAGAGTAATGGTTGGTAGTGAAGAATTATTACCACAAACAATATACGCGTGACTTTTAACAGATTTTCTGTGTATTCTTTTTTAACTAGAAAAATTCTACTTTTATTGTCGTTTACTGGTTACAAAACATAAATAATTTAAAAAAGGGAAAGAAAAAAGAAATCCCAAAAACATATGTATTTTGCAATAAATATTTTATTTTGAAATTTAATTTACCATTGATCGTTTTGTTTTAAATAATAAATTAATACAAATTAACAGTAAATGAACATTGAAATGAATAAACTTTTGATTATTTATTAGAAAAATATTTTATTTTGATTTTTAATTGACAAAAAACAGAGTAGAACACAGTAGGAAAGCGGAGTAAAGATCCTTGAATTAAAACGTTTTGGGGTTTAAGCTTTTAATAACTGTGTCTTTGCTGTTTCAACATTTAATAATAAATAATTCATTTTTTATTCATTATTTATTCAGTTTTATTTTTGTTCTATTATTGACAATAAATCACATCCTGTCGTTACTTCCCACAGAAGTAGAAAAACTATTAAACGAAACAGCCGTTTTTTATTTTTAACAATAAGCACAACGGAAATATTTAATATTTAATTAAATTATAATAATAGCTGCTATAAATATTAATAATAAATTGTATTCTTTACATCGATTCCCTGACAAAGGCTGTTTAATCGACCAATTTTTATCATTACAAAAGGTTACAGCCAAAAAAAAAAAAAGACCATAGAAATAAATAAAAATTAAATACCATTAAGGAGTAAATTACCTTTACTAATTTATATTTTTTTTTGGTTTTATATGTATTAAGGAACGTATAGAAATTACCACTATCTACTATAATTAAATAAATCGTCGCATTACTAGCATTTCCATTAACGTAACCAACTAATAACAGATAGCCTATATTTAGGTGAAATAATAAAAAAAATGTTTTTTGTGTAAACCAAATAAATCAGATAAATATTAATTTTTCTGTTTAAATATTTAAATAAAAAATGAATGTAAACCGGAATGTAAATGAATTAATTTATAATTAACGAATATTAACAAAAAAAAAAATGCTTATTCACCTGTACAAAGCGCATGTAAATAATTTAACGACACAAAACAAACAAAATGAATTCGAATATAGAATGAATTTTTTTTTTTTATTTAGTTTATTTATTATAATTTCGTTGCTTCTTCAAACATTATTTAATGTAAGCAACAAATAAAAGGGATGTTTAATCGAAAATACATCAATTATCGCCTTTTTATACGATACTTTTCTTATTCTTTTATTGCATATACTTTGCTTAAGCACAGGCTTAAATAAATTTTTTCAATACAATACTTCGCATTGAAAGCGAAAAATACTTACGAAAACTATTTGAAATAAATAAAACCTAATGCTTAGCATTTAAAAAATTAGTTCAAAATTACCATAAAATCAATAAAAAAAAAAAAAACGTAAAAGAAAAAAGTTTTTCTATAGCAAATAACAACAACAGCAATAAAAAAAAAATCTAATCTAAATCCTATTATCTCGTCAAACGATAGAGAAAAAAAAATGTAAAAACTTTTCAAAAAGCCATATAAAACAAAGAGAAGACAAATTACATTACAACTGGCAAAAACTATTTCCTTAAGAATTTTCCTTTAAACAAAAAATTTCTAATGAAATTTTAAGGACGATTTTATTTATTATTTGAATTAATTTAAACGAAAGAATAAATGGTGAATGGTTAACAATTTTTTCATTTTTAAATGAAGTAAAAGAAATTTATGTAAAAACCAAAACAAAATAATTTAACATAAATTGTGTACCAAAGTTATGCTCGTTTTTTATATTTGTTTACAACACTTTGATCTATGGCTTTAGAATAAAAGATTTATGCGTTTTACACGACTTTTTTTTTATTTAAGTTATGCTGAAATATAATTATAAATACTTAAAAAAGCTTTAAAAAACATTTGTTTGTCACAAAACTATGTCACATAAGTAGTATGACACACATATATGACATATTTTTGTTTATTTGTCGTAAAAAACAATTAAATTTGCATTGATTAATTATTTTCTGTTACTGGGTGAGTCCTTACGTTATTTATACGTTGGTTAGAGTAAATTAAGAAATCTTAAATCAATATAATCAATAAAAAATGATTATTTTACCACTTTAACCAAAATATTCATTCATATGTTCGTGCATCGTTTTTATTATCTATGGGTTTTAATATAATATAAGATCAATTTCCCTTTATGCTTATATAGTAAAGTAAAGTAAAATAAACTAAAATAAAATAAGAGGGAAAAAAAAGCTTATGGATTTTATCTACACAAATAAAATAAAAGAAGAGAAAAGAAAATAAAGACGAGGCTTAGTCATTCCGTCATTTTCATATGTTTGTTCTATTTTGTTGCCACTATCTTTACTTCCGTATCGTTATTTAATATTGATTTTATTTTATGATATTATTATTTTTTTTATTTTTTTCTTTGTAGTTTTTCGCAACATTTTATGTTAATCAAAAAAAAAAAAAAAGAAAAGAAAAGAATTTCTAAAAACCATCTGGTAAAGATATTGGTTTACATTGTGGTGTTTCATTATGCTTCAGCTAAAACTTTACTCTAAATGAAGTATTAAAGTGTTTTCGGAGTGTTAAAAATAAACACAAAAATATTTATAATGTGCTTAAAAAGCTTTTTCATTAAAAAAACGAATTTTTTTACTGCATAAAACACTAAAAAGGTAATTTTCTTTGCTAACAAAAAAACTTTGTAGTTTAGACACAAACTCAAAAAAAAAAAAATAAAAAATAAGTTTTGTTGCATTATTTTCATGCTTTTTATAGTTTTAACTAGAATTCTTAATAAAACTAACATAAATAATGTAGCGAAACTTTTATTTAATAACTTTTAATACAAAATTTTTTGATTTATATTTATCGTAAAGTTTTTAAACATTCTGTGTCCTGTGCCTTTAACTATTATTACCCAAGGTGATTTATTAAGATGTTTCTTTGTTTTATTATTTAATTAAAAAAAAAAAGAAGCTTACTTCACTTATTAATATCTATTGATGCGATTTATATTCACAAAGTTTATTATTATTATTATTTTGTGAAGTCACGGTTTTCCTTCTTTTTTATATATGAAAATTTTCTTGTTCTTGGTTACTGTCTGCAATATTTTTTTTTTTTTTTATTGTAAATAAATATTTATAATTTATACAAAACATAGTTTTTTTTTTTTGTTTGTTCATCTCCTTACAGTGTTTTTCCATCATTATTTTAAATAAAATATAAAAGAAAACGTAACACCGTAAGTAATTTACCATTCGAAACATGTTTGCAGTTTTGTAACGAAATTTCTTTCTCTGTTTTTTTGTTTACAAGAAAACTTAGTGAAAATATCAAATAAATAAAGATAAGTTACCTTGTAAAAGAAAATGTTTTTTTTTTTATTTCATAAATACTTTGGAAATTTATTTAAAGACACAACACGACTCTGTAGAAATTTGTTTAAAGATTTAAATACAATTTTTTTTTTTATTTTTTGTCATTCTGAATGTGTTTACTTGTTTGCTAACTTTAAAAAATAATTTTAAGCTTTAAGTAATTTATTAATTATTATAAAACCTTGGAGAATAAACATTTGTGTCCATATTCTCTATAGAATATCTTTAACAACCCATGGAAGAAAAAAAATCACTTCATCTCCTATATGAAAACAGTAAAACGCAAACTGCACACTAAAATTCCTATAAAAGTGATGAGAATTCTTCAATAAGCTTATGCTAAAGTCACGTATTTTATATATGAAGCAAATCTTCTATAAATTATTTAAATAATAAAAGTTCCACCATCTCCATTTTAATCTTTATAAAAAGGAAAGAAGGAAAAATCTCATAATTTATTTTTATGCTTAGAACTTATGAAAATTTATATAAAATCAACCAATTTCAATTCCATGATGCATATTATTCATACATTTAATAAAAATTAATGATGTGACAAATAAATTATGTTTTCTATGTTTATGTTCTGCCCCTCAAATGTATACAAAAAAAAAAAAAAAAAAAGAACGAAGACAGTGGAAGACAGTGGCACAAGAATATTGTCTCATCTTCTTTCGTTATTTCTCTAGAGACATAAACTTGCATGTAGTATCACATTCAAGTATATACAGTTCCAGAAAAGCACACTGTCAAAATAATAATTCGAAAAAAAAAAATAAATAATATAAAAGAAAAGATAAAAATTCTACTCTACTTTGTGGGTGGTTTTTCCCTCTGTATTTCTTATCATTGTGATGTGTTGCCAGGATGTTTTGGTTTTAAAAAAAGAATTTTTTAATTTATTTATTATTATTATTCATTCCCTAGAGTTTTGTAATGAAATATACATGGGAAAACATTATCTAATTACATAAAATTGAATTAAATGTATTTAAAGGATGAATTGTTTTTTTTTTTTTTTTTAGGTAAATTGTGGAGGCATTTCAATGTAATTAATCTCCTTAAAATGACTTATTGTTGTAAATTCTGCAATAATATCATTTTACAGATAAAACTGCAAGGTAAATCAATAAAGTTTTAATCAAAAAAATCATTTCACACAGTCAAGTTATAATTAAGTTGTTATCTGGGTTATATAAAACCAACTGAAATAGCCAATAATTATCAATTTCTAGTGAAAATTATTAATAAAACTTTTAAGGTAAATGGTTAAGTAATTAGAAAAAAGTTTTCCAGTTACGAAAAGTAAAGTTTTAAGCTGATGGATTTTGCTTAACTTAATTCTATAGAAAGTTATTAAGTGGATCTAGTATCTTCTATGTAATAACTTTATCGTGACAATGTATGCAATGTTGATAATCATTAAAAGCTTTATAATATGTCGGATGTACACTTCGTTGATGTTTTTCTTTTACTTAATTAAATGGTTTAATAAGAATGAATCTCGAGTGCTTTTACTGCATTAAATTAATTTGTTTCCTTTTTCAACATTTTCTTTTTTTACTTTTTACTTTTAACTCGTAGCATACATTCCGCTAATTTATTTATCCACTAAAGACATAAAAAAAAAACTCGCATTGTTTCAAGATCATTAAATTTTCTACTTTCTATTTATTTACCTAAAAATTACCACAAAAAAAAAATGTATTTCACTTAATGTCTCACAGGTAATTTATGGTTATTCTAAATCTATAAAAGATTGAGCTTTGCTTATATAAAATTTAATTACCTGGCAACCGTATGATTTATTGGTTTTGAACGAGAATTTTTTTTTTTTTTTTTTTTTACCTACTAGATGAGAAATGAAAAATGAATGCTAATAAATTGTGATTCGTGGGATAATGTGAAAATAGTTTAAAGAAAGCAGAAGGTAGCTAGTAGGAAAAATAAAAGTTCAGTAATAAAATATTAAAAAAAAAATAAGATTAATGGATTTTGTGTATGGTAATTACCCACCTTACGTCGTAAGAATGCTAAATTAAAATATTTTTATCTAGCTTTTATCAATGACAAAAGCCGCCTAAAGTTTTTCTTTTCTATTACGATTACGTTAATTTACGTAGTATATATAGGCTAATAGCACCTGAAATACCTGTACCAAGAGAGACAAAACAAGTACAAGCCGATTATAAAGCCGAATAACAAGATTTTATTCATTTAGTTTAATTCACAGTAATTGCTTCTAGAAAACTTCACTGCAAAAGAAAACCTTTGAAAAATCGTTTATCGTAAGCTAGAAACATGTTTCAATGAATTAATTTTTGGTTAAACACCTGTTGTAAATTTGGTATAAATATAATTTTCTCTATAACTTTATATAGTTAAAAGCAAGGACTATAAAATTATAATGAAATTGATTTAATTTGTGTAAAAGCTTCTTGTTGTTTGTTGTCTATACGTAAATCCAGTTGTAATTTCTTTTGGAATTATGTAAATGTATGAACCTTTAACGTAGCATAAATCTGTGCCACTTTGTCTACATAGGTAGGGATAGATAGTTGTTTAAGTATTTAATTTTTACCACCCCAAATAACAAACATACACCTTTGGCAATAGAATCTACAAATAAATGACAATCTTTAAAAGTTATAACATACAACCCAGTTGGGCTTCTTTTTTCTTCTTTTCGTTTACTCAATCGACCATAATGTTGCTACGCTTCATGTACGTTTTCGGTTGTTGTTGTTATTATTATTATTATTCGTGTAATAAGCATACACGACTCTGTCTCTGTATCATTTACATTTACATAAGATAATAAAACCGTGATATGTATTGTTCTGTAACATAAATAACAAAAAAAATAAATAAAATAAAAACGTTTATTTATGCAATTTGAAACAAAAACCAAAAAAAAAGTTAAATCTCGTTGTCTCTTCAACAAAAAGTTTAGCAAAGATTTAACCAAAAAAAAAAAAAAAAAAACCCAAAGAAAAACCAAAATTTCTTAAAAAGTCTACAAAATTTTCATTCACATTTGATTCGAGCTTTTTTTACTTAAAAACAAAAAAAAAACAACCAAACAAAACAAAAAGTTACTGATAGAAATAAAAACTTTTTTTCTTTCCTTAAAGTTTTAACCGAAAACGAATTTGTTTCTGGTACTTGATGGTGATTGTTTAACAAAAAAATAATTCTTCATCTTCTTTATTTATTTATTTTTCACTGTTTCGCTAAAAACATTTATATCGTGAATAATAAATGTAAAATAAATAAAATAAAAAATTAAACTTTTTTTTTTATTTACTCTGTGTGCTTTTTAAATCGTCCTTAAATGTGAGTGAAAGAATGAATGAGGTGGAGAACAACGAAAACAATGATTCACTGTTTAAAGCAGTAAATTTTAATTAATTAATTTTTTTTTTGCTTTAATTATGCTATCGTGATTATGTTTAATTAAGTAAAAATAAGTGATTTGTATGACAAAATGGAATTAATAATCCAGAGATAACAAGAGACGCTTTGAGTAAATAACGAAAAAAAAAAAAAAAACTCATTTTGAGTAGAATTTTGAATTTATTTTTATTTTTTTACTACCACACAACGTTCTTTACGAACGTGTTAACAATAACTGAATGTCTTAACACTATTTCAGTGTAAAAATATTTTTATTTTTTTTTGTTAGTAGGGAAATCTAATTTTACTGCTGGTGGGAGAATTTTTTTTTTTTGAGTATTCATAATCTCTCTCCTATTGTCAAATAGAAAAAAAAAACATTTTTGTTGGTTTGTACCTTTGCTCAACAAGCTTTCAGTTTATATTATGCAAATAATATAAAAAAAATTAAATTATTAATGTGCTTAAAGCTTTACTGCTTTAATAAATATAAAATTTAAATATCATTTATGATTAATAACACTTTAAATCCTTTAAGAACAATTAATTTTTATAATGCGAGCATTAATATTCCAAGGTACAGAATTTATACTTACTGTACTTGTATTAGAAAAAAAACAAATCAAAGGAAAACAATAAGGAAATTATTTGTTAATTGTAGATAATAAGCTTAATTAATTGTTTAAATAGATTAAAGAATTTTAATAAATTGGATTTGCGTGTGCTTTTTCCACTTTTGGGAATATTTTAACTGTGTTTACACTGTGATATATATTGTGGAAGCTGTAAACAAGCTTTTTGATCAGCACAAAAAATACACTTATTGAAGGTACAAATAAGTATTTTTAATGAAAAAAATTTTTTTTTTTAATAAAATCATCACATAAAACTATGGCATTTGCGTGCAGCAACCACCTACAGTATTTTCTAACTCCAAAGCAAAGTGAAAATTTTAGATAAAACTAAATAAAAGCACAATAAATCAATTAAATAAATAAAAAACAATTTTAATTATATTTTTGTAGACAACAAAAGTAAAATTTTCTAAAAGTTTAACTAAAAATTCATAAAACAAACAAAGTTTTTTCTTTTCCATTAGAGTGGAAAAGTTTAATGAAAAAAAAAAAATTCTTTGTTTTCTTATTAATAACTTTGTTATTTTTAATGAAATTATAGAAAGTTGGTTTTGTTGCAATATGCATGATAGTTGAAAGAAGAAAATTCCTACACCAAAAGCTTTGTTGTTTAGATCCTAACGGTTACGCAGCTTTAGTTTGTAGACACTTGCGTGTGTCTATGATATCGAGACTAGCATATCTATCATGTTGTTTTAATTATAAACAAATTATTGCATCAGAAATTAATTTTTTTTAAAATATTATTAACAACGTAGTATACATACACATACAAATAAAATATAAACTTTATCGTTTTGCTTTTTTATTTATACAAAGTGAGCAACTTTACTCACCTTAACACAATTTATTCTTCTATAAAAACTACAGAAAAAAAAAAACATTTTCTGCAATACAAATAACACAAATATAAAGGTAAAAACTTTTACTATTCTGTATGCAGTATTGAAAATACTTAAATTTTATATATTTAAACACAAAAAAAAAAAAAATAATTACTAAATAGATATGCGGATACATTTTCCCAACGACAACTAGTGTACGGTTGCAGTGAAACACAGTGCTAAACGCTTCACGTTTCACGCTTTAAACAAAAATAATTATCATTATTAGCACTTGAAAAGTGCTTTTATTATAAATAAAAAAACACTTTAGATTCTTATTTCATAAATAAATAAAAAAATATTTTTATTTCCCTTTTATCTATAAAACGTACTTCAAATCAATTTAATTTCAAATTTTTTCCATACTTTCAAAGTGAAATGATGATGATTTCGAGTGTCAAATTTGTCTATATATTCCGCTCATTTTTTTTTTTTGTTTTTTGTTTTTTGATTGATTTGCTTTTATTTTTAGAGTAAGTAAGTAAAAAAAAAAAAAAAAAAAAAAAATTATTTTCCAGTAGGATTATGTAAGAAAAATTAAATTCCCTAGAAAATTTATTGATTTATCGTTAGCAGATGGGATAAAAAATAGAAAATTCACTCAAACAACAGAAGCATCAAAAAAAAAATGAATTCACTCATACAATGTTATTGATTAATAAATTCACCCTTATAACCCACAATGTAGCCTTAAAAAAAATCCTCATTCATAACATAATTTTAGCATTACTTTTACTTACAAAAAAAAAAAAAATGTTTACATCACTTTTGATTTCGTGTTGTTTCTAACCAACAATAAAGCTGCCGACAAGGTCGTTGTATGTGCTTTAATGAATTTTTTTTTGTTATAACCAATGAAAGCATACAAGCATCCTTTTGCTGTTTTTATTGTAAATGTAAAACTTATAAAATATCCTTAGGCTTTATCATAAATTGTTTATAAATAAATATCCCAAAGGCTGTGTGAAATATATACAAAAATTTTTGTCTTTTGTTGAAGTTGTTTTCTGAAATATGTATGCTTGATATGAAACATAGTTTAGAAATGCATTATTTGTGATTTCTTTCCATTAGTTACTAACCCACCGCTAGTATACATAATTCCATTATAATATTCAATAAACGGTTTCTGTCACTAAAAACAAAAACCGTAGCTACCGAATAAACATCGAAATTCCTACCGCAAAAGTTTTAACAAAAACCAAAAATATATGCAGTGAGCCACTAATATAAGTCACTCAACAAAAAACAACGCAAAGCACACACAAATTTATTTACACAGAGGTTTTAATTTTCCAAAAAAGGTCACCAAAATATTATAATCGAAAATCAATAACCGCACGAATTACAACGATAAGATCAAAGTATTTAACCGTATAATAGATTTGCATAAATAAAAGCTATCATCGATATTTGTTTTTGCATTAACTTTTGTTAGCTTTTAACAATGAGCTTTTCTATAGTAGATAATACCGTAAAACTGTTTCCTTTACACAACCGGTTGTTTTTTTTTCTTGTTAATTTATGCTTGGCTACTGGTAGCAATAATAAAAAAAAGCTCACAATAGCTTTTTCATTTTTTTTTTGTTTTTTGTTAATTATGTTTCAGTTTCAAGTGCAAACATGCAAGTCATGCATTAATAATTTTATTAACATTTATTAGATAAACTTTGTCGGTTAGTACGCGAATTGTACATAACCAAAGTTACACAGTGAGCACAGTTGTAGTCACAGCAGTAACCACAACACGAGCAATAATAATATTGCAGCTGCATTGCTGCTTTTTTTTATTTTTTGTAGTTTATGCTTTATTCATACAACCAGAAACTTTTAATTTTCAAAAAAAGTAAATAAATTATTTTTCTTTAATATAATATAAAAAGCGCTTTGTTTGGAAAGTTCCTGCTTCATTTGATTTTTTTTTTGTTACGTTTTTAACCAGAATTTCGTTAACGTAATACGAAAATAATCACGACCAATGTTGAATTTATTTTTTTATTTTTTTTTTTTTTTGGTTTTTGTTTGACCTGTGCGTATGTTTGTATACAGTTTGGCAAAGCTTAATGACTTTCCTATAAATCAAATAAAAATTAAACAAATCTGAGTACCGGTCATAGTTCATAAAGTACAAACAAACAACCGTCATTATCCCAATCCACACAAAAATTAAATCCGGATTCTTTTTTTTTGTGATTGATGAGAAAATTAAAATAAAAAAAAAAAATTTTTTCTTTCTTTATTAATCAGGAAAACTTTTGTGTTTCGAAGAATTGTGATTGGTGAAAAGCTGTTGGTTTGAGAAATTGGTAAATATATTGTGTGGGGTGTCAATAGTGACACTGGCTGATTAAGTGATTTAATTATTGGATGTCAGACAGTAATTGGTTAGATGGTTTTTGGTATTTTAATTGGAAATTTTTTATTTTTTATTATTATTATCGGAGATAAGACTTAATCAGCAAAAACACTTGATTTGTGCAATAGACAATATAGGTTAATGGGTGTAGTTGGAAGGGTGGAGTTTTTAAGCTGCATTTAACTCTAACAATGGGATTTTATTGATTATTTTGAATTTTCCACATTAACCCCATTAGTTAATAATAATAAAAAAAAATTTCTTGAATTAATCCTAGCGATAGTAAATTGAATTAAAAAAAAATATATATATTTTATTAACAATCAATGAATCAAGGTGGTAAAATTCATCGTAAACATTTTTCTCCTGTTTATTTTACTTCTCTTCGATAGATTTAGCACAACACACACACACACAAAAAATTGTTTGAAACTCATTAGCTAATTTGTTAAAGATTATTTATTTATTATTTTCATGTTTATTTCATTATAGTCTTATCTACGTGACTTTAATAAGTAAAACGGGTGAAACAAATGCAAAAGTGTAGAAGCAACACCATTTGCCATCGTTGTTACAAATTAACATCATCAGAAATCTATATATGCTCTGGTAATAAAATCTGTCTGTACGAAATTGTTATTATTTATACACTTGTCATTGATATATTATTAAGAATCAAGCGAAGAATTTATAATCGACAAGGAAACACAAAAAAAAAAAAATAAAAAAACCAATCGCATCGCATCGAAACGATAAAAAAATTATTCTTTGAGTGGTTTTTTTTTCTCTCTTTATTTATTTTTTTTTAATAACATTTTCATGTCTTTATATAACAATCAATGAATATCAAATAAAGCTTCCAATTGTATTTTTATTATTGCTGATGTCATTTATCGGTTAGTTAGCTAGAAACATTATAAAAATGTGAATCAAAAAACACAAAAACCTTTCTTTTTTCTTTTTTTTTAAACAAAACAAATTTCTTGTTACAATAAAATAAAAAAAAAAAAAAAAAAGCACAAAATATAATAAATAAAATAGAAAATTAGTTATGAATAATATAAACAAAGGCCAAACCCCTTAAATTAATCGATAATTATATGTTAAAGTTTGTATAGTTATTGTCTGCCAAGTACTTAAAGTGGTCACGCGAAGTTTACCATTAAAGCCGAAAAAAAGAAAAAAAAAATTGGAAAAAACTAAAATTAGGGTAAAAAAAAATATTTAAAGCATTAAAATCCTTTCCTTTTTTTTTCGTGGTAATTTTATTTATTTAATAACATTTCATAATAGCTTTTAATAGTGTTAAAGGGTATGTAACGTCAGTGACCAACAATAAGCTTAGACTATAGGCATTTCCTGGTGAAATATAAAAAAAAAATAAAAAATATGTTTATTTATTTTTATTTTTATAAATAAAAGTCATGCTGGGTGCTATGTTTATTACGTTAATAATATAAAAGGACATTAATGAAAGGGTGTTAAATATGACCTGGTGATATACACATACACACACCTCAAAACTAATGTTATAATTATTAATCACTATGCTAATATGTGAAGTTTTAACGCAGGCCAGTCTTTATAGTTTTTCCATTGTCTCAACGGAGTCACTTTGTCAACATGTTACACCCATAAATAAATTGTTTTTTATTGTTATTAACGCTTTTATTATTACTATTTTACCACATATTACCTGTCGTTTGTATGTTATCAAATAAAAAATTTAAAAAAAAAACCGTAAAACACGACATTTTGCTTCTGCTTATAACTTAACTTTGAGCAGTTTTTCGAGTTGTTTTATCAGAAATCAACAACATGGAAAGTTTTCAGGAATAAAATATATATTTGTTTTTGTTTCAATTTTCTGTACAATGAAAAATTCACCTGCACAGAACAATTCGTAAACAACAAGAAATTCAAGATAAGTTTGTTGTAGAAAAGTTTTTGCTTTTTTTTGTTCTTCTTCTTCTTTTTTTTTTGTTTTTTTGTAAAAGTTTAAAACCGTTGTGCTTATTATATTGTTTCCACTGTCAAACTATTGTTTGGTGATACGGAACAAGAGTACAAGAAAAAAATAAATAGTTTAAAAAATTTGGTAAAAAACAGCAAAAAAAAACTTTTCCTCCACTCTTAATTAGAACAAAATAAAATAAAAAGAATAAAAAAAGCTTTTCGTTAGAAATGAATAAACAATTAATAGTAAGCAGACGAAGAAGAAGAAGAAGATAAACTTTATAAAGCTTTAACAAAAAAAAAAACAAAAAAGTTTTCTATTTAACAAAAAAAGTTTAACACAGCGGAAGAATAAAAGTCGTAGTGGAAATTTCTTTGATTAAAGCGTTTTTTCGTTGAATTTTATAAAGCATACAGTAAAAATTTAAAGCAAGCTTTTAGTGGAAAAAAAAGTGTTAAAATAAGAAGGTTAAACAAGGTTAATGTTATTAGAAGAAATGTGTTTAAAACCAGTTAATACCCATCATGAATTTAATGCTTTATCTAGTGCGATTCATGCGATATTCATACTTGAAAAGTCTTTTATACAATTCTCACCTGTTTAAGCTACTTAATAATGCAATTGTTAAAAATGTAAAACTGTAAAATTGTCATTATTCAGTTTTATGATTTTCTGATGTTCATCAACAGTTTTTCTTAACATCACAAAAGAATTCACTATGCTAGCTAACACAGCAACAACAAAGTGATAAAAGTAGTTGAAAAAAGACGAAAGCAAAAAAAAAAACCACTCAAACACCGATCAACTTTTCTCACAATTTTTCTCCTAAAATTCATTTTTTTGGTTTTTACAGAATCACTTATAAAAAAAATATTTATTTAAGCTTTTTTACTTATTTATTTATTTATTTTTTTAGTCATGATAAATAGAAAATAAAATTGATTGTGAATGAAGGAAAAAAACAATTTTTTTTTTTGAGTAAAATATGAAAAAGTTTTTTTTTTTTTTTCTATCAATTTTTATTGAAATGATTGTGTAAGTGTGTTCGTTTCTGTTTTTTTTTTTTTTTTATGATTTATGTTCAATAGAATTGTATAGACAGGTTTTTTTGTTTTTTTCTATGTGAGTTTTTATGGGATAGAAGTTATAAATAGTTACAGAAAGTTTTTAAACTGATGATGATGCAAAGTTGAAATTTTTTGACATTTTTAGTTCTTTTATGAATTTTTTTTTTGAGTTGAATTGAATTGGATTCTGATGGTAAGCTTTCTACGTCTAATGCTGTAACTTGTTTAGGTTTTTTTTTTAAATAATAAAACGAAAGCTTACACTTTATTTAAATTAATAAACCAGCAGAAAGTTATTCAACACACAAAATTTAACGAAAAATTGTTAATAATCTAGCACAAATGGTATGCGAAATCTGCTCATTAGCTGCTATTAACACCAAAAATTTAATTTTAATTAAAACCACCCCATAAAGCTTCATTAATAATGTTATTAAAAAATTTAATTTTATAAAAAAAATATTGATATTTTGTTATAAAATAAACTCGCAATACACAATGTATTCCGCCTCATTTAATCAGCAATTTTTTGCTTAAATTATGTTCAACAAAAAAACCCAGCGTATAAAAACAGTAATTAAAAGCACAGGAGAAACTTTTTTTTTTAAACGTAATTTTGCAACAAATTAATGTGCTTTTGTATGTGTAAAGTTATAAAAATTAAAAACAAACCACCCACAGGTTTTTGTGAATTTTTTTTGTAAACCAAATTTTTTTTTTCATTTGGGAAAATCAATAATAAAAAATCGTGGCAATTCATATTTCGTTTTTTTTTTTTTTTTTAATTAATTATTAATAAAAAAATTATTTATTTATTATTTTTTTTTTTTTTTTGGTGATAACAATAAAAATCAGTGAGAGAGATACAGTTGCATCAATAAATAATTTTTAATTTCCGCGAATACAACGATAAATCACTCGAATGACAGGAGATTTTTTTTTTTTCAATTAAATCCCCGAATCATTGAATTTTTCACAAGTAAAATATTGTAGCTTTAATGGTTTTTATATAAAAATAATAAAAAGCTTATCCTCTTATTACTGCATTATTTTTTTAAAAAATAAATTTTAATTTAATTTTTAATTAGTTAATCCAAGTGTTTGACTCTCAATCAAAAATTTTTTTTTTTTTTTTGTATTATTATTTGGTTTCAGGCGTGTCAATGGTTATTTATTTATTTTTTTTTTTATAATTAACAGAACAGAACAAAAATACTCATTATGAAAAAGCTTAATCAAGTTAAATTAAATAATAAAGAGCAACAAAAAAAAAACAAAAAAAAAGCTTTTGTTGTGCTGAGTAAAAATGTAATCATGGCTGCATGCCAACAGGCTATTTTGATTTTTTTACTCAAGCCTTATGATATGTCTTGTGATATGTCTTAAAGCATGGATAAAGTAATTTCGTTAACCTAACAGAGCTTTGGGTGTGTTTTCTCATTTAATATAAATTGTCTATGGAATTAATATCATTTTGTTACTTTGATTATTAAATGTTTGGTTTTGGTTTTGTGTTTTCACTCTTTTTTCATCTGTTATTACCCAGTGTACACACGTTTTTATGTTTATTCTTCAACATTTTCCTTTGTCGAATGTTTGAAGATTTAATAGAAAACAGGGATTTTTGTTTGAATTTCTTGCATAGGTAATTTCTTTTTATATAAATAAATAAATAAATAAATAAATAAATAGAAACTTTGTTACCATTTATGCTAAATTGTTCATAACATTTTCCCTTTGTTACGTGTTTTATAGAAATAATAAAGAATTTTCTCTGCTGAGATTTTTCTTTCTTCTTTCTTTCTTTTTTCTTTAAAAATGATGTTGATGTTGTTACTCGTTTCCAGCATATAAATCGTCTCAATGAATACAACCTAACGTTATGTTATGTTATGTAATTTAATGTAATGTTATACAAATATGTGGATGCCAGTTACATGCTTAATCAAAGAATTATAACATTTGAATATAGAAACTCAATTTGTATTCGTTTTCTGTTTGCACTCAATACATGCATCGATAACGAGTTTAAATGAATTGTGGAAGTATTGACAAATTTGTTTAAATATTTCACAGATTAAC
Organism: Ptychoptera albimana; assembly: GCA_961205885.1. Lineage (NCBI taxonomy): Eukaryota > Metazoa > Arthropoda > Insecta > Diptera > Ptychopteridae > Ptychoptera > Ptychoptera albimana. The sequence goes on from OY540803.1 coordinate 3,777,788, forward strand.
TTCTAGTCTATTAACTGGGATTTTAAATTCTTTTAGATACTTTTACTGTGCATTCTGAAGTAGTTTATACGTATGATTTAAAAAAATTGGGGGTTTGAAGAGTAAAACCAAGAAACTGCTCCTAGTCACCTCAAATTAAACACTCTTATGTTTCAGAAACGAATTACGAGAACGAAAACGAGAACCGCAATGAAAATCGATTTTTTAAATGAATTTCCTTGCAATTTTTAACAGAAATCCATCCAGAATATTGATTTTAGGATAAACTTATTTGTTTATTATTATTTCGCTGAAAATTCAATCAATCTTAATTTCAAGTCGCAAATTTAAGATAGTTTTTCGCTTTAAAAAACAATTAATTTTCGATTTTAAGCTGAATTAAAATACAAAAATGACAAAAATCCTGAAGCACATTGCACGAAACACATAAATAAAAAAAAAAAAATTATTGGCAATCATTTAAAATTATTAAAATTTATTGAATACTTGCGACAAATTTATTTTGCACTATAAAATATTTTACAAAAAGAATCAACGAACGAATGTAGCATGCAACAACAAAGCTCGTCTATTTTCCATTGCAGTGAAAATATTTTTTTTTTAATTTATTATAACAATTCATAATTATTTATTTATATATATATTTTTGCATTTATTCAAGCTATTTGTTAACTACAAGATTTAAATTTATTGATAAATATATAAAAAAATTGTTATTTTTGTTGTTTTAAAAGCTGCAATAAATTACATTTAGACACGAATTGTATCCAGTCAGTTTTAATTCCTTTTTTTTTTAATTAATTACTTTATTTCTATTTTAAATAAATTATTATACATTACAAGTACTTTTAAAAAAAATAGATTTTTCATATAACAAGTTGATTAAGAACCGGAAAATAATAAATTGTCATCAAGATTGGTTGAAGTTTTACCGCGAAGTACTTTGTAAGTACAAACAATGTACAAGGCCTTAAAAGAAAAAAAAATTGTATACTGTCGCTAAAATGTTTAATTCGTTTTATGTGGCATAAAAGAACTGCAGCAAAAAAAAAATTCTTTTCTGTATTATTAATAAACAAACAAAACGAATAAAAAACATAGCGACAACGTAATTTTTTTTCGAGGAATACGAGGATAACGAAAATAAACATTTCATGTTTCACTCATGATTGTTTAGTTATAAAATTGATGTATTGTTAGCATAGCAATTAATGAAATGTATATTTATAACATAATTAACATTGTTAAAAGAAAGAAAAAAAAAATATGTATATATAATAAACATGCAATAACTGTAACATATGTTATTACACTTGAAGCACTCCAATTTTGGGTGGTCGGACATTCGGTTTATTTTCTGTTTCACCATTATAACGAAAAAACAGAAAACATTTCTTCACATATTTAGCGTGCAGTAAATTATAATGACCTTCAACATATTTTAATTTATTATTAAATTATGCTGAAAACATTAGTAAACCAAAAAAAAAAAAAAATAACCTTTAAAGACAGGCAGCTTAAGGAAATTTTTTTTTTGTTTTTTTCAACGATAGTCGCAAATTATTTGATGTGGTAAAGGTCAGTATGTTACGTTTCAATTATTTATATTTGTTGAAACGAATATGTAGACTGGAAGGACTAAGGACGTATTAATGGGTGCAGAAACAACAGCTGAGCTTTTACAAAACAGAAAACAAGTGGTTTTAGGATTTATTTCAGGGTTGTTTGTAGAATAATCAAAACTGTTTTAAAGACGCTAGATCACAGAACGTAGGAAAATTATTTTTAAGTACAAAAGTCCTGAAAACAAGTTTTCATGCTTTACGGTAATAAAAAATAAAACGATAAATACTGAAGGATTCATCAGACTTTTCATCAGAATTCAATAAAATAATTTCCCAAATTACAACCAAAGTGTTTTTCCATCCCTTTAACAAGGAGTTGAGTAATTTCCTACATTTTTTTCTTTTTTATTTTTCTCTTACTTTTGTTAAAGATGAACATTAAAATCGTTTCGCTTATTTTCTTTTTTTTTTTTTTTGTTAAACGTAAAATCCTTCATTTACTTTAAAACTGTTCTGAGAAGAAAAAAAAAATTTAGAAAATAAAAACCCCAAAATGAATTTCTGTCATGCTATTTAAAACTGCTGACACGGAAAGTCACTTACCTTTAGGTAATAAAATTAAATGTTCGTGTTATTTCGTTTTCGAAATAAAAATAAAAGTTGAAGCATTCAAGTAGCTATACGTTTGTGTTGATCCTTTAACCAACATGAAACATGAAGAGATTTTACAGATCTTTCCAGTTTTTCTTTTCTTTTTGTGTTTTTACTTTTTGTATTCATTCAAAACGGATACATTTCGATCAACCAATAATTGTCTTTAAAGGAATTTTATTGGAATTGGGATTTTTATTTTCTCTTGCAGTAAAACTTTTTTACTCTCACAAAAGTTTCAATAAAATTAAAAATAGGAAAAATAGCATACAAAAAACTCACTCATAATCTACAACAAATTAGATAATGAGGTTTAATAATAATAAAAAAAAAATTATTTATGTGTGGGTTTTGTTTGTATACTTTGAAGCTTTTTTATGATGTTTCAAAAGTTTTGCATTTTTTTTTTTAGTTATTGTGGGTTCTGTGGGCGTTTTAATTATGTTTTGTTGGTTAGTGTTTTATGATTTTTTTCTCATTTGATTTTACAAAGGATTTTACATTGACTGTAATCTGCTTACATAGTCACAGTGGTTATTCAATAAAAATTATCATTCAACGTTTTTTAAACGAAGCGAAAGTTCACGCTTTCTAATTACTGTTGAATCCTTTTAACTCATTTTAAAGCGGGTCAATTGCTCTTCACTTCATTCAGCTGATCCTAATACGCTAAAAAAATATTTTTCAGTAATACATAAAACGATAATAAAGTCACAAAACACTAAATTTATTAATAAATTTCCTTGAAAACAACAGAAAATTATTTTAAAACGAAAAAAAAAAACTCAAATTGAGTGGAAAATTCATGCTCAATCCTCATCCACGAAAATACTAAGAACAACAAAGTTTTTGAGATTTCTCTCCACTTTTAAAAAATCATAAAGTTTTTTAAACATTTTTAAGGCTTTTAACTAGTTTTTGGTGCATAATTTATCAATAAACAGCGCATGGAAATTGTTTAAGATTTCTTCGCCTTTTTTCTTTGGTTAGATAATAAAACTTCAAGAACTTGCTGCTTTGTTTATTAATTCAATTCGACTTTTAATGTTATTTTTTCTAACTAGCACCGTACTTTTCTCATTTCAATTTAAATAATAATAAATTAAAAATTAATTAATTCAAGTAGAAACAAGAGTAAAGCGGAAAGCTTTTAGTTAATACAGAATTTTTTTTATTGCATTTATTTGTTCATTTTTGTTTTATTTACAACGAAAAACCAATTTTTCAGTTTTCTGTATATAAAATATTCTAATTGTGAAAACCCAAAAGCTTTTATTTTATATTTTGCTTTCTGGTTTTTTTTCTGGTCTCTTTTTTGTATCGCACGTTTTTTGATTTTTCTCTCCCTATTCGTGCACTCTGCACCATAGCGCTGCTTTTTTATTTATATTCATTTGTTGTATGTGCTTTATGTGTTTGTAATATAAAGCTTTTGTTACTTTTGGTATTTTGTTTTGTTTTCTTTCATTTCTTTCAATAATAATAAAATAAAAAAAAAAAAAATTTGAAATATAAAAGGCAATAAAAACAGCAGAGTAGAACAGCGTCAACAACGGTTCAGAGTTAATTAATGAAAATTAAGCTAATTTGTGAACATTTTTCTAATCGGTTTTATTTGTGCTTTTAAATTTCTAAAGAAATATTTTAATAAATAAAGAAAAGTTTAGTTTTGCTGCTTATTTTCGATTTAATTCATTCAGAATTATTTATAAAAAATTGTGGTATTTTCGTTGTTTGTTTTAAGGAATAATTTAATGGCCTTATGCCATTTTTTTGGTGTTAAGGGATGTTTATTCTTTAATTAATATTCTTCGGTCTGTTTTAAAAATGTTTAATCAATGAAAAGTTTGATTCTAGTTAGTTGCAACTAGATCTTTGTAAATTTCTACAAGATCTACTGAAAGCTTAAAAACGTTTACACTTTAATCCCTTTGAATTAAAACACCAACAACTATAAAAAGCTTCACAATAATTAAACTCTTACGTTACAATCACGTTTATTGATTTACATTTAAACGTGCTGAGTAATAATTCTTAGTTTTCTTCTCTTGTGTGTTTTCCAATCGTTTAGTATACGATAAGAAACACTTTGAAAGTAAAGGCAAAAAATAACGTCCAATTAAATAACCACCGAAAGCACCAAAACAAAAATTAATTTTATTACTTCTTAACATGTTTGACCGTTATTATGATTTAATAAACTAATAAAATTTATTTCTAATCTGCTAAAAATCACCCACGCAACACATATATTATATGGATGAATCAGCATTTAAATATTCGCACAAATACTTCTGTCAGCATTAAAAATACGAAAAATCAAATTAATTTAGTAACAACAAACAAATTTTTTGCAATTTAAAAAGCATACGGCTTATATGAATAAATAATTAATATATGCATTCGCTATATTTGTATGGTGCTATGCGGTTATTTATTTTATTTAACATGTTTAATGTTTAATGAAACTAAAAATTATATTCTTGTCTCACATAAAATTCATTAGAATTCTGTGAATGCTAAAGTTTTATTACGTTTTACAAAGACATCTGTATGTTGATGTTTATGGTAATAACTGTGGATTTGTTAACGCTTTTAACAAAGTAAATAATCGCGTTTCTAGAGTGTAACGAATTTTTTACTTTGCAGCTTTAAAGTTTCGTTGTTTTTCCAGTTATTAAAAATTCATTTCTTTTTTTTTTTAAAGTTGGGTGTGGGTGGGGTTTTATTGTTAGTTTTATCCTTTCTATAATAAGTTACTCGCGTTGGTGGTGATTTCTTAAAAACTCTGTCAGCACACTGACAAGCGATAATTGTTACTCAGAACACTAAAAAGAACACGGTTTTGGTTTACGCTTAATAAAAAAAAAGTTTTTTACCAGTTAAAAAAAGCTCATGCAAACAAAACCACAATAAAACATAATACACAATATAAATAATGATTTCTCATGTTCATTATTATAATATTTGTTATTTGTTTAGCTTATAGAGAGATAAAAAAAAATATAAAAATATACTTGATGAAAGTAGAAAAACATGTTATTCGGGTATTTTGTGTGTTTTTCTTTTTTATGTTTTATTAAAAAAGTAGAAAAGAAGAAAAGAAAGGAAGAAGCAGAAGAAGCGAATTTTATGCTTTTTATTCCATTGAAATGTAACACACAGATGACATACACAAAAAAAAAAAAGAAAAGTAGAAGCAAAAATTTCATTTTTACCAAAAAGTCTTTGTTGCCAACAAAAAAAAAGAAGCAAATGTTTGCGTGACGTGAATCTGTTAACCAAACAGAACTAAACCATAGTCAATGTATAATGTATGATGGTGAAAATCCGTAAAAAAAAAAACATTAAACCGGATAATTTACTTGCACTTTTCAACAGACAATACGGTAAATTTGTATTTTGTTGTGAACTGGAAAAGCTTTTGTAATTTGAATACAAAAAATTCTTATTTAACCGGCTAATCTCCTAAGTACAAAACAAATCAGAACTTGAAAATTAGTTTTAAATATTATCCAGAAAATTTTGCTTAATTTTGTCTTTTGTTAAAAGCTCTGTCATCACCAGCCAATAGCAAAAAACCTTCTTGTATTTCATGGGAGTAACGTTCAGTTGTAATTCCCGCCTCTGATTGGCTATAATTTACTTAATTTTCATCGCACGATCACAATTTTAAAACTTTTTTCCAAAAATTATCTAATAGAAAAGTTATGAAAAAAAAAAAAAAATGTATTTGTGGTTACGATAAAAAGTAGATAAAATTCGTTTAAAAAAAAAAAAATCCACGACACCAGCATCTAGTATTTCGTTTGTAACTCAAACGCTTTTTTCAATGACACAAATTCATTGGAAAGTTAAAAACAAAAAGAAAAAAAAAATCGTTTAGAAAACTACCCAAAGTGTGCTTTACAGTAATAAAAAATAAACTTGTGCTCATTTAGGCACATGGCCAGCTGGCAATTTATTAACCAAAGCAATGCAAAGACATTTTTTTTTTTTTTGGTTTGTTTGCTGCAGAGGTCAGTCAGTAGGAATGACTCAACGTTTTATTTTTTTTTTTGCCAAACCTCTAACCCATCCATGGCTGAAAATTCTTTCTTTATTTACATTTTTCCGGTTTTTGTCGTTTATTTTTGGAAAACAATTTTCATTTTTGCAATTTTCATTTTCATTTTGGCAACAATAGAATTATTTTTGGAAAACTGGATTTTTTTTTATCCGCCAAAGTAATCATAAATTGGTTTCGCCTCATTTTTATTCAACAGTTTTTTTATTCTGTTGAAAAAGATGCAAAAATAACTTTTTTTTTTAATAAATATTTTATTACTCTTTAAGGTAATATTGTTGAGAGTTTCCCAGAATGAAAATTTTAACAAATGATAATTGGTTCAGTCATTTGGAATAAAAATGTTTGATGAGAAATCAAATCGGGGATTCCCAAGATACAATTTTGTTAGTTTTAACCGAAAGCTAATTGTACAACAAGACCGATTCTAGCAGTTCTACTGCATACAGAGTAAACATTACGATACAAACAGCACCACAAAATTGTAACATAATTCTTATCATATTTTTTGACATTTATTCACCAAGTTTATGCAGCGCACACACAACAACAGAAAAAATTAAATTAATTGAAGAAAATAAGAAAAAATTCCTTCAATCGCCATTTATAAAGTTTTTTTTCTCAAACAAAATTCATTTTTATCCCCTAAATGGGAATTACGAAATGTGAAAGAAAAAAATTCCCTTTTGTTACATGCTAAGAAAAATAAACACAAAAATGACTAAGACGACGACGACGAAGCCATCGTGAAAGTGCTGTCGATAAAATTGTACGTGATGTGGAAGACCAAAAAAAAATTCGTTTATTGGTTTTCTTTTCATTTTTCATTCAATTTTTTTTTTCTTTTCTTTTTTATTATTTTCATATCAAATTTTAAATTATTGTTATTTGAAGCCAGCCAACAAACAAATAAAATAAATAAAAAAAAAAAAAAAACGCAAGAAATCGAATAGCGAAATGGGGAAAGGGTGAAAAGAAAAAATTGTCAAACCCTGTCGATAATAATAAAGATAAAAGATCGAGTTAAGTATGACGTTAGCATTTTTCTTTTCTTTTTTTTTGAACACATTGTTATATGTATAGGGGTTTTTAAAATGGTTTTTTTTTTTTTTTTAGTTAAAATTATTGTTTCGTTTTGTATGCATTGATATGGTTTTTTGTTTGTATGACTTCCGTTACCGTTGAATAATTTGTTATATAATAAAGGTGAAATGGCGATAATATTGTGATGCTATTAAAATGTAATTATGACGTATTTTTGATGGGTAAAATTGACTAGTAAAGTGTAGTGATGTAGACGAAATAAAGGTTAAACGTTATCAGTGTAAAAGCTATCAAAAAAAAAAAACTATTTTAATATAAAGATAGCACCAAAAATGACGACAGTACAACTCTACACTTAAATTAGTTTTTTTTATTTGTTTAATCATTTAAAAAAAAAAATAGAAGGGATGGAAATTAAAATAATTTATTATCATTGATCCTTATGTAAAAAGACTTACTTAACTTTAATATGCATTAATTATGTTTAAAGAAAGAAGAGAAATGGAATAAACTTTAATCAAATTAATATTAATTTATAAAGTTTATGACTTTTAAACAAATATTTTGGTTTATTTTAATTAATTAATACAGAAATACTAATAATAATTTTCTCTCTCACATAATTTATATATATATATATATGCTTTTCATTCATTTATCTTAATAATTCATTTAATTTAACTTAACTTAAAGGTTATTGCAAATGTTCAATAAACTCATTTAATATGCGTTTGTAACTAAGGTTAATTCATAAAATTGTTTTCTTAGTAAACAACATTCAATTTCTATTCGGTTAATAATAGAAAAAATTTATTTTAATTTAATTAACACACACATAAAATCGTACAAGAAAATTTAGATTTATGCTTCAAAGAAAAGAAAGAAATCACTGAATGTCTTTTGAATAATAAAAGACAAAAAACCGATTTTCTAGGTGGAAACATTAATGTTAATTTGCTCATTGATTTTGTCTGTTTATTTCGTTGTTTTCTGATACAAGAAATTTGTTAATCTTGTATAGGAAAAAGAATTCACACTTAATACATTGTCTTTGCCGTTTGTTTCCTTTAGCCATCTCGTCTCATTGTGTTTATAGAACTGCAAAGACGTATAAATCACAATAAGAATGTAAACGAATTTGGTTTAACGTACGCTTATTGAATTTTTTTTCTTTTTTTTCTACGTAATATTTAAACAAAAACAATAACTATACAGAAAATGTTCGTGTTTTATAGAAATTAAGTAGAAAACGCAAAAAAAGAAAAAGAAAAAAGAAATGTTTAAATTTAATTACAATGATGATAGGAGAAAAGTGAGCAAAATACAAAAATCATTAATCAGATAGATAAGGATGGATAAGAAAATTTATTAACATTTCGATGTCGTTTTATATAAAGAAATTATTTTTAAATAATCTTCAAGATAATAAAAACCCTTAAACCGGTATTAAACGGCAGATTGTACCAAAAGTACGCAATGATTTTGATTATAACAGTAGTATGCGAACTAAACACGCAAAACAGCAGACTTTAAATGTGGGATAAGTTGAATTTCACTTTAAAATACCTTAAATATATAATTTTTTAATTAAATTAAAATACTCCTGTAAATCCTTAAGCAAACACACAAAAAGTATTACTTTGTGGTTTAAAAGCGAAAAATGTGAAAAACTTGGTTTTCAAATGAAAAAAAAAATAATTTTTTTATTAAATAATTAAATCAACAAGCAAATCTATTTATTTATTTTATTATAAAAAAACCAGTAGATTAAAAGCTTTCAAATCAATTAAACTTTAATCAAAAATGAAAATCCAAAAGGGAAAAAAATATTTATCCAAGATATAAACCCAAACAAAGTGTTTTCTCAACAGAATTTTTTATTAAAGATTAATTTCGTTTAATAATGAAAACTTAATTAAAATAAATCAATTAGTGTTGGTGAGTTTAAAATTTATTTAAAAAAAAAAAAAAAAAAATTAAAAACAATTTTTTTTTCTTTGTAATATCCAATGGAGTTTTCTGTTTAAATAACAACGAGCTTGAGTTAGTCCCTTAAGGATTATAAGTTTTGGTTGGTTGATTTTTTATTATTTTATTTTTTATTCAACAATTTTCAATTTAATTTTAAACATAAATAATAAATAATTAATTAATTTTTGATTAAAAAGTAGAAATACGAATTAAATTAAAGGAATGTAGAAACTCAATTTTGTTGCAATTTTACCATGTGAAAAAAAAAATTAATAGCTGAAAATGTAATAAAATCTCCATTAAATGTAATAAAGTCAATAAAAATGTTAACAAAAAATTCTTGAAAATTGATTTATTCAATAGACTTTATCGTTGATCATTGGAATTTTGTCGTTACGTTTTGTTTTGAATTTTTTTTGTGCTGTTCTTTTCCTTTTATTATTCGTTTTAGTAACAGTTTTATAGGGATACTCAAAGGTTAAATAAATGTAGGAGAATAAATAACAGAAAAATAAATAAATAAGGCGAAGAGGAAGAACAACAGCACAGGAGTATCCACATTATAATAATAAAAGGTCAATTTAATGACAATGGAAAATTTATGAAAAAAGCCATAAACATTCCTAATAGAAATGTTTTCTTCGTGTTTTTTTCTTTACTTTTTCTTCGTTTAAACAGTTATTTATGCTACTGATTTCTGTTTCACCAGTCATTTAATTAATTAAAATGATTTTTTTTAATTGTTTTATGAAGGAAACACAGATACAATGTGATTTTAGGTCGTTTTTCACGGTTTTAAAGCTTTTCGTAACATTTTCAACGGTGACACAAACCATAAGCAAATCACTTGCATTTAACTTCACTTTTTTAACTGTTTCAGTATACCAGAACATTATTTAACTGTTGGTTTACATCTCTGAAGCATACACGCTTAACAAAACAGTATAAAAAGCATGAAAAAGGCAGCTTTAACTGCCATCGTGTATTAACATCATCGAAAAACAAACATGGGAATATTATAACCGAAAAAAGTACCACACACCAAACACCACCACCACCACCAAAAAAAAGAAGAAAATTCCAAAATCCCTTAAATCACTATCTAACCTTTGCCCAAGATTTTTCATTTTAATAATTTTTTCATAGGGACATCGAATTTTTTTTTTCTTTTTTATGCATTTTGATGTTTTGTTTTCCTTGGGATAGAACAATCCATGTCCTTGTCCAAGTTGTGCTTTTTTAACTTTATTTAAATTCAAATCAAACACAAGATTATCCTAAATGCTAGAGGATTCTTTTCTGTTTATTGTCGTTTATTTTTTGTTGACGTTGTTGTTGTTTGTTGGTTTATCTTTGGAAAAAAAAGGATAATAAATTCATTTTGTTAGAGGACATTATGCAAATAAGGACGACGGGCGATATCTTTATATATATATATTTTTTTGCTTCATTTAATTTTAATAAGCTTCGCTGTTTAAGATTGGGGTTTTCTGTATCAGTGAACGGTTGAATGATTAATTCTTGATAGAATTATGTATTGGCTATCAGTATAAGCACTTTCTAATTAACAGGAATTAAATACGAGTTAACTGATTAATTAATTTGATAAAAAAAAAAACACTGATTTATTGACGTAAGAGATAAGCATAGCGATGACGTTGGTTTTGTTGAATTTCTTTTCTTTTTTTTTTATAAAAACGTTAAACACCGAATTTTGCTCGCTTATTTATCTTCACTTATCATAAAAGCGAGCAAATTAAACATAACTCACTTCACTTCACTATACTTTAGTTTACTTAGCGCAACAACATTGCTTAAAATTTTCCATCGTCATAATAATTATCAAATAAAAACTGAAGTACAGAAATAAAATTATTATTGTTCGTTCGGTATCTTATTTTAGCGTAGATTTGTCTTTTAAAAGTAGCGAAAATTTTATTTTTACTTTTAATCGTCAGTCAACAGTAATTTGTAAAAAAAAAATTTTTTTTCTTCTTGTTGTTGCTTTAAAACAAATTAATCAGCTAAGAAAAACAAAATGTTGTTGCTGGTGTTGTTCGCTTTAAATAAATGTTAGGGATGTAAAAAATAGAAAAAAAAATCTCTTTATGAATGGAAATACTTTGCTATAATTAAAACAAAGATTAGTAAATATTGTTGTTTACTGTGAAATAGCATCAAAACATAACAAACGAATAAACAAAATCCTTTACACTGACAAGGAAATATTAAGATTTAAATAAAAAAAAAAATTTCCTTTTTTCCTTTTGTTTATATATAAAACGGAGAATATTATGGGAGAACACACTAAAATATATCCGCTTCAGCCTTGAGCCTGTTATCATATGTTTTGTTTAATAAGGAGTAGAAATAAAAAAATAAAATTATTAACATTGCCGAAGGACATCATATATATTTTAAGAGGACATCACCAGCAGTGGCAGCAACAGCAGCAGCAACGACGCACCATAAAAAAAAAATCAATTTTTACACAGCAAAAAATTCGCTCCGAATTTTTCGATGTTGTTTTAGTTTAATTTTTTTTGTTTCATAGGGATGAGACAGGATGCGTTATTTTAAAATTAATATCATCAGAGTTATTAATGTTCTGTGACGGGGAAATTTATTTTTTTTTTCTGTTTATTAGTTGTAATTTGTGGGAGTAAAATTCAACCGAATAATGATAAGCAACGACCGTTGTGGTGTATGAATTGTGCTGGAATTTTTTATTCTTCAACTATTAAGAGCTTTAAGCTTTTTATCAAGTGTTTTTTTTTTTGCTTTTGCATTCGAATAAATTACCATAAAAATTGGAATTTTTTTTTTATGTTGATTTATCGGGGCAACAAAAAAAATTTTTTTTTCAATATTCCGATCGGGAAATTAATGATTTTTTATTCGCTATTCCACCCTAATTGCCTATTAGCGTTTGTTTTTTTTTTATTATTTTAATATTATTCCTGATTAATATTTTTATTTATTTATTTATTTATCTATCTATTTTACTTTCTTAGATTGTAAATCGTTAGCTGAAAAGTAAAATAAAATAAAACAAAACATCAAGCGATTATGCAAATTTTTTAAATAAAAAATTTCTTAAAGCAAAGAATAAAAACAGAGAAATAATAACAAAAACAACAGAATTCTAGTGGTTTTTAAGGTATTATAAATAAGGAAATAGATAAGAAATAAATAAATAATAGGAAAAAAGCATATTTTGTTAAAACAGAGTGGAGATAAGTTTATTTTTATTTATTTTTCTTGATAGAAAAAGTTTATCACTTAGAAAATTTCATTTTTTCCCAAACAAAAACAAAACTATATTCCTTTTGTTTATAAGAAATAATTTTTTTCTGTGATGTTTTATTGCAAAGAAATGTACTTTCAAACGGAAACAATTGTACTTCTACATGCAAAAAGCATTCAATTGATCCGTACTATTTGTTTTGATTGAAGGATATTTCTCTTCGGTTTTTCGTTCATTTGCCAAAGTAACGTCTGTAATATATTAAGTAGTTCAAAGAAGAACTTTTTTTTTTTGTGGTACAATAACTTGTAGCAAAAAAAAAAAAAAAAACCTCACGTTATTTGCATACTTGATGGAAAATACTTGATTTAAAAATAAGAAAAGCAAAAGAAATTTAGCTGTAACCAGGCGTCTCCACTATACACACCCAATTCGTTTACTTTTTCTTTTTTTTTTTTTTTTTTTGCGAAATTATCCTCTTAAATTAAATTTTGTTTTTTTCTATTCTTGTGTTTATCATAATAATTCTCATTATTTTATTGGTTTTTAAGGGCAAATAATCGATTTCTTGTTAACAAATTCAACCAGAAAGTAGTTTTTTACGTTGTTTTGTAGCAAAGAATTTTGTAGAAAAATTCGGTATTCAAAGCATATTACAAGGGATATCGTTATCCCTAATTTTTTTTTGTTTTCATTTAAAAATAAATAGTCTTTATGTATTCAAGCCACATACATTTTTTTTTGTGTTTTTTATTTGTTCTATCTTTGGTTGACCAATATTTCTTCTACAACATGTCCATTGTTTATTATTATCCTTAATTTTGATTTTAGCATTAAACATTTATGATAAATATACGATATTTACAGTTGATTTAGTTATTTATTAGAAATTCTTATCAATAATCGAATGATTTCAGCATTACGATGAACAAATTATTTTGATTTGATTTTTTTTTGTTCACTCTATGATTAAAGCTTTTTGCAGAGCACAAAATTTATTTGTTTAAGAAAAGCTACACAATGAACTTATATAAATAAATCATCATTTTCTCAAGAAATTAAAATTTCTTTTCGCTTCTATTCATCATTAAAAAGTTCATTAAACAATTAAAGTCAATTGTGATCGACAAAATAATGTCACAATATTAAGCTTAAAAACAGAAAACTCATATATGTAGAAAAACCCCTATGCGAATGAATTAATTCTTTATTCATTGTAAACGATGAAAACTTTTCTAATTTAAAATTCATTTTGATAATGTTTGTTGGTATTTTTTCACTTAAAAACAATTTACTGTTTTACCCAAAACAATTTCAGTTAATGTCTTGAATTTCTTATTAATTTTTTTTTTTTTTTGCTTTCAAGAAACAAGACAAATGAATTTTCTGTTTGATTATCTATTGATGAGTTAAATTTAATTCATTAACTTTACCAAACATACATTGTTTAGGAATGGAACAAATATTTATTTAAGCTAAGTAAAAATTTTGTAGCACACAGAGGAAATGTTCTTTGATGAAAAGTTCGAAGGTTCTTTTTTTTTTTTTATTTTTAATAAGCATTTAATAAATGTCGTATTGTTTTAGGAAATTCATTTATCATTATTTCAGTAAATTTACAACACAAAAAGCTTCTGTAAGAGATAAAACTTTATTGTCTTAACAGCGAGTACTATTGTTATTACAACAAACCAAAGTGTTTCTTTTCTTTAACTGCTGTATACAAAAAACAGGCATAATTAATTAATTAAATCATTTATAGCTATTATCAATTATATAATTAAATTACTTTGTGATAAAAATAATAAAAAAATATGTTACTAGGCTACCAAGTAAACAATAATATCAGCAACGACAATAAACATGGAAAAAAAATCAACGAAAGGTAAAATAAAGCTGACTGAAATAAACATGTTAAGATTGCATTAAAATAATTTTATACGCTATCTAAATATAATCTATGATAATATAATAAAAGCTTTTTATTATGTAAGCTTAATTTAAAATAGAAATTTTTTGCGTATTTTTATGGATTATCAATAGTAAAAGGTTGCTTACTTGACTAATTAAGTTGCAAACCATTTATTTGTTTATTACAAAAAAAAATGATCTGAAAGCTTATTAATACAGCTTTGAAACCACGTTTTTAGTTTTTTTTTTTTAAATAAATTTAATTATTTAAATGTTTAATTAATAAAGAAAAATTAAAATCATTTCTGGAGGAGAAATCATCGTAAGCAACAGGTACACTAGTAAATGTCCTGTCAAATATTATTCAACCCCATGGCATGCGCGGCTTTTTTATTTTATGTTGCTATAAAACGTTGAGAGAGAGAGAATATTTTCTAGTAAGAAAATTCACTCACATGCCTGTTAACATGTAGAAATGTCAGCCACGAAACAAACCAGTGTAACGAAGCAAATCATACGTTATGAAGAGACAAAAGCGAAAATTCCTTAATACTCGTGTCTTGTTGCTTAAAAATAAATAAAAAAAAAGTCATTTTTTCGTTTACAAGTAGAATGCAAAAACGTATATTGTTCAGTCGTAATTGAAATTTCCATAAGCACGGTTGTGCTTTTAGTGTGTATACAAGTAAAACGTGTAGTCAGAGAAAAAAAAAAATTTTACTCAAAAACTGAGTGGAAATTTTTTTTTCATTTCTTTTCTTTTTTATTTAGTGAAATTTTTTATTTGTTTTTTTTTTGTTAATAAAATTAAAAAAAAAAAAAAAACAAGAATTAGTGAAATGTGAGTTATTGAAGAAAATTGTGAAAATTAAATTAAATTAAAGAAAGAAAAATGGATATCAAAGAGACTGATTGAGTGGCAAATTCATGTTAATTACACGACATCAACAAATAAATGTGAGAAAAGTGTGCGTTTGTGCTTTTGTAGCTTAAATTAATGAATTTTTTTTCTTGTTCGCTGATGATTAAATGAAAACAAATAAAAAGTTAAATGAAAAATTTGTCTAGAACGGCTCCCCAATTTTATTCTTTAAGCGATTTCATGACATGTTCTTGTCTTCGTGTTTTCTGTTGTATCAATTCCTTATCACAAACCTTCACGATCAAATTTTTTTTTTAAATCCCTAAAAACTGATTAAACCAAGATTTTATATGATAATAAAAAAAAAAATAAATTTTCAATCTAATTAGATTTATTTAATTAATTAGAACAAAGTTCGCTATGTTTTTTTTTTCTATAGAAAAATCAATAGATAAAACCAAGTCAGAAATCCTTTTAGCATTATTAAAAGAAAAAAAGAAACATTTATTATTATTACATGACTCTTGAATATTAAAATAAAAATTATTTAAATAAACGTAAAAAAAGCAAAAAAAAAAAAAAATTGTGATGACTTGATTACATTTTTGCTTCGTTTGTAGGTAAAAAAAGAAAAGAAAAAAGCCCGCCACGGCTTAAATAGCAAAGTAAAATCGAATAAATAAAATAATATTGATTAGTTAAGCGAAAAATACGTGTATTCTATATGAAGAGGGGTTGTTTCGGTTTGGTAATAAAATAACGAAAAAGAAAAAGCCAAACAAATAAATAAACAAACATCTGACACCATTAAACGTAGAGGAGTAGAGAACTCCACAAAATGAAGCCACACAGCAGTAGTAACAAAAAATAATAAAAAAATAACTAAGAAACCGCTCATTGTGTGTTTGAAAAAAATAAAAATAAAATTACTGCAACACCCATGTGTTTTTTGGAACCGTTTTTATACCCACATTACTTGTGCTTTTTCTGTGTCATACACAATAAAATCCTTCTGTATCTACTTTTATTATTATAAGAAACGTGAAATTGTTTAATCATCACCACTGTAAAACTAAATAATTTATTTGGTTTTAAATCATTAACACAAATGTAAATCGATTTAAACTGTGTAAAGCTCAAGCAAAAATTAAAATCAGTTACTGTTAAAATGTGAAATTTTTTTTTACTACATTCTATGCACAAATTAAGCTTTTTATCTCAAAAAACAAAAAGAAAAATAAGTGATTGAACAAAAGTTTGTAAATTAATTTAAAAAAAGAAAAAAAAAGCTTAGGCTTTAGCTTATATTACGTTGCTGCTTGTTTTCCCATTTAAATTAACGAAATAAGAAAATAAAAAAATTACAGGAATTATAATTTTTTATATCACGTGAAATTTAAACCGAATTTAAAAATTTTTTAATTTAAATAAACAAAAAAAAAATTCCTCGTTTTGTTTTGGCGTTTTCTTCTCACGCACAGTGACAAAAAATTTCGCAGGATTTCCGTCTGTTTTCCGTTTATTACTCCTGTTTACAAATTACAAATTAATTAAATTTAATATGTGTGTGCCAAAAAAAAAAGAAGCTTAAAGCTTAAGCTAACGCATAAAGTATAAATTAATTAAATAAAACAAAAAGTTTAAATATGTGTCAAAGCTTTTAAGAAACATAAAAACAATTTTTTTTTAGTGATTTTGCACTAAAATCTACTCGTAAACATCAATTCAAAAAAAAGAGAGATTTTACTGATAGGACGCACAGGATTTTCCCTTAAGTAGCTTAAAAACATACGAAAAATGACTTTCAACATAAAAATAAAAAAAAAAAAAAAAATTAAATTTTCCTTGGTTTTGCTACAACATTTAGCTTTAATGCTGCCGTCAATTTAATCAATAAATTTTTTAATCAAATAACACCATGGACAAAATAATTTCACAACAGGAAGACACTTATAAAAAGCTCGCGGTGTTATTTTGCTTTGATTTTGCTTAAAGTTTTTTTTTCCGTTTTATCGCATATTTCGTTACTTCGCATATTTCGTTACTTCGCATTTTTCGTATTTGAATAAAGGGCAAATTAGCAACGAAAACACCTAAAGTAATAAAAAAAAGAAGAAAACTTTTAATGTGACACGAGGCACGTATAGTAACGGCAGCAATACCAATAGTAACATTAGAACGATTTATGTTTGTCCAATTTTAAATAGCTACGGTCTGTCGGTGTTTGTTTGTGTTTTGTTTATTCGGTTTATTTTTAGATGCGTTGCTTCGGTTTTCCTTTTTTCCTTCTTCTTCTTCATTTTTTTTTTTTATTTATTTATAATTTAATTTTTTATTTATGTGACTAGAAACGATATGGAAACACTTTATACAGGCCACATACATGGATTTCCACCATCAACAAACATATCAGTTGGATCACTGGGAACAGCATGGGGTGCCGAAGGTGGTTTAGTTGCTTTAGGCGTAGTTTTGGGCAGTTCAGTCAGTTTGGTCGGGCTAGCGTTTGCTTTTATCACGTATAGGTAAGTACGCATTATTTTTTCATTAAAAACAGCTTTGATCTACTGGGCAATTCTCGTCGAACAAAAAAGTAAAAACAAATTTTCGCAGCTAGTGTTATGTTGAATCACGAACACCCGTTAAAAAGAAAAAAAAATTACGCTTTAAGGCGTTTTAAATTATTTCTTAAGAAAAAATCGCCACAGGGTTTTCCTTATTAATTTAATTTAATTTCTTTTAACGAAGCAAAATAAAAAAAGGTCTGTGCATCCCAATGTGATTTATAAAAAAAAAAAAACCACTCAGCTACTAATGAGTGCAGAAAAAATTGTATCTCTCCGCCACCATTTTCGCATACGATAAAATTAAAAAGAAAAACGTTAGATTGGACCGGTCTGTACGCCTACAAAAAACTTTACGAACAAAGGAAGCTTAAAAATAAAAAAAAAACGCAATTGACCGTAGAATAGTTGAAAGCGGTTTGTACCTTTCGCAGCGAATTAATTAAACGTTTTTTTTTTAAACCGCAAATCTTAATGCGTAAAATAAAAATCCTACGTTAAAACCATCAACAACTGCACCACAATAAATGACATTGAGTAATAAAGTCACATTTATATTGCAGCTTATTCTCTGATTTAAGATCGTTAGCTGGTACAGCATTACTAAG